>CM062807.1:470175446-471466375 GCA_031772625.1 Pinus tabuliformis
ATAATTAGGTTACATTAAACTTAATTAACTATTTACAAGTTGCTATGAGAATATAATTCGATTTTAATTCTCAGTTTAATTCAAGGACAAATTAAGCTGTAATTTTCTTGTTGCTATTTCTCAACATAATGCTCTTAGTCCGTACTTGGAAAAGTTGTTGCTAGTCTTTGTAGATGAAATTTCGGTTTATTCTAAGACCAAGGAGGAACATGAAGAACATTTTGCAGTGCTTTTGCAGTTGTTGAGAGAACACAAGCTTTATGCCAAGCTCAACAAATGTGGTTTCTTCCAATCACAAGTTTTGTACTTGGGACACATTGTTTTCAAGGAAGGAGGAATAGTATATCCTGATAATATTAAGGCCATTATGGAGTGGCCTACTCCTCATAGTGTGGCTGAAGTTATATCCTTCATGGGATTGGCTAGGTATTAATAAATATTTATTCAAAATTTCTCAATATTTGACATCTAATCACAACATTATAAAGAAAAGGAATTAAATTCCAATGGAAAACATAATGTGTAGCTAGTTTTGAGTAATTAAAGAATCTAGTCAAACATGCACCAATATTAAGAACAACAATACCCAAAAAAATAATTTGTGGTTTTCATAGATGCTTGCAAGGAGAGGCTTAGTGGATTCTTAATGAAATACGATAAGTAGTTTGTTATGAAGCAAGGATGCTAAATGAACATGAACAAAATTATATCACTCATGATTTGGAGCTAGTAGCAAGAGTGCATTCAATGAAAATCTAGAGGCAATACCTACTTGGAAGGAAATTTGTTTTCGTCTTATATCAATGAGGGTTAAGTTATTTATTTCACTAACCCAACCTGAATGCAAGACAAGAAAGGCAAATTTCATTTTTTAACAAATGTTCTTTTGAAATAAAATATATCAAATGCAAGGAAAATAAAGTAGCAAATGCACTCAATAGAAGGCTACAAGTGGCTCATGTGGTATCCATTGAAACTTTTGAGGTTAATATCAAAGAAAGGATCAAAGAGGAAATGCATTAGGATGAGCATTGCCAACAAGTGAAGAAATGCTTACATCAAGAGCTAAAAGGAGTGTTGAGTAAGAACTAATCACTCATAGATCATGGTTTACTAAATTTCAAAGGTAGGTGGTATATACCTTGTATGTATGACTTGAAGAAGCTCATCTCTGACGAGTATGATAAAATACCTTATTCAGGTCATCTAGCTATCAAAAAATGAAAACATGTATTAAAATGATGTACTATTGGCTAGACATGAAAAACGATGTTTCCAAGTATATTTCCAGATGTTTGGATTGTCAACAAGTGAAAGTGGAGTGTAAACATCCAACAAGATTGTTGCAACCAATCCACATTCCTAAGTAGAAGTGGGAAGCCATCTCTATGGAATTTATCACGGTACTACCAAATACATCTAGACATCATGATGCCATTATGGTAGTTGTGGGAAAGTTGAGTAAAGTAGATCATTCAGATCTCATTGCCCTGATGATGGACTCACCTAGCTAGTCCGAAACGTTGGTTTCCTAAATTGCTCACAGGTTTTCCATTAACAAAAAAAAAAAATTCTACCAGCCTGTATGGATTCTCTCTTTAACACCATTTTATAGTTGTCAAGTATACCCACAAGGCAATTATTATTTCCCATATTTTCGTTAAAGAATAATCAAGATTTATGAAGGAATGGAATACATATATGAATAGAAACACAAAGATACAACGAAAATGAAAATTCAATTCATTAATAACAAAGTACTAAAAACTGTTTACTTGTAGAATGGAAATAAACTAGCTTAGACGACGGTAGCTTATCTCCGAGAAGAGATGTGATGGCTACATGCCTTATGAACTATGTTATAATGAGGCTAGAAGACCTATTTATAATTGAGAAACAATGGAAAACCATAAAAATCCAGAAACCTAACCCTAGGAGATGGAGTGCCAAAAGTCTGTGGGCCTCGTTGGGGTAAATTGGTACATCAACTTCCCGGGGTCATAACTTTGACATGCGATCTTTGTTTGACGGGTACGATACCTCGCTAGAAAGATATATTCAAGGACTACAAATTTCTACTGCAAACCCCTATATTAGGCTACAAGTTTTCCCATTAAAAATGCCGTTTAGGGCCTCAAAATGGCTCTGGAAGTTCAGGATTTGAAAATCTTCAAAAATAGTAAAATGTGCTACAATTAAGGAAATTGAAATAAAAAATGGTGGGGGTCCAAGTGGAATAGGTAGGTGGCCACCAATATCCACTTGGATCATTCCTCCCCCCTTAGGATGTTGGGAAAAATACTGAGAGGAGGGGGGGTGAATTAGTATGTTAAAGGTCACTTAAACCTTTCAATTTTCTTATTCAATTTTTTGTACGCTACTGTCATTAAGTAAACTAGCATATGTACGTGACTATGATGAAAGAAAACATCATATACTAGTTAGCTATTTTCATATATTTCATCATCTATTCTACTTTAACCAGTATGTTATTACTTAATTAGCCTTTAATTGAATAGTAACCACGAGCAGTAAGAATAAAGAAACACATCAACACATGAGGACACCAAGATTTTTAGGTGGAAACCCAATGTGGCAGAAAACCACCATTTCCATTGTCTCTATCTTCATCTTTTATTATAAAGGAAAACATATTACAATCTTGTATTGGTAGAGACTCATACCAGTACGCAGGCACCCACCTGCAAAAGGCTACAACCTTCTCTCGTTCTCCAGATTCCACGGGAAGGGAGCTCCAAAACCCTGATCTTGTTTACCATGACCTACTAGAAGGGAGCTCTGACCCCTTGATATGATTCATTGATACTACTGGAAGGAAGCTTCGAATTCCTCATTGAAGGCTCCAATCCTCAGCACCTCTGTGGACCACGTTTCATAATATTTCATATAGGATCCACCTGATCCAAAACATCAAACCTGTAGGCCAATTTTCATCATATTTTTAGATTGGACCCACTATCATCATTTAAGACCAATATCAAACAACATTACTGAAACAAATCACTGTATCAAATCACTTAATCAATGAACCAATCAGATCACTGAATTTATACCATTTCTTACTACTGAATCAAACCAAACCATAACAGATATAAACCATCAGATACATCAATATAGCAAGCCAAGCACTGTTACCCATCACAGAATCTAGTTGCTTCTACTGAAAAACACTTATCAACCATATGTCAGAATATATACGCTACTGTTCTAAGTCATACCCACGTATGTTCACATGTTTCCTTAATCATACCTACGTACATATCTAAAAATACTTAACAACTTTGTCTTAATCACTGTTTTTGTCAAAATCGAGCTTGGGACATTGTGGAGGATAAAAACTATCACACTAAATCAAATATTGAATCACATACTAAACCATCACAAATCACTGACCTAGATACACATCATGACAAAGTGGCATAATATATAATCAACATATCATTCCATAACCAGTTCAACCCAACCAGAACTGTTAAACACAAAATATCATGTGAGAGACATCATTGACAAACAACAACAAACATAACAGAAATAAGCAAACATCAATAACAACTCATACTGCAAAACCCTAGCAGATGTAGGTGACTCTTATAAACCATATCCGTGTATGTATGTGGTTATCATTCACCACACTTGCATACATATATGTCCATACTTCAAAATATATACGCAACTACCCAATAGAGGATCCACGTATGTACGCGAATTCTCAGTGTAAAACCTGCGTACAAATCTATAATCATTGAGACATACCTTCGTTGTAACAGAACATTTGTCAAATCCAAAACACAACATGCAAACTATTACAAACACACATCATAATGTTATCATCATAGATCTATCAAACCATAAACAAATTATTCCATATGTGGTCATTTCAGATCGATCAGATCTGATCCATCTCCATGATCCCTGGTGCACTCCTATTTCAGACCATGTCATTCATCAATAATCCATCATATGCACACCCTTAACACTTGATCCTCATATCTTTATATAGTATGAGCCTTAACCAATACCTTAGGCCAATCCCGTAGTAATTCCGATGGTATTATTTTACGAGATCAAAGATCCGTTATCGCGCTCATTACTATGGGATAATACCATGGTAAAGACCCATGGTATTCATAATACCATGGTGCAAAAACTGTACGTGACTTCTCTTCATCATACCCGCATATGTACATGAACTTTTTTCACAAGACCCACGTATACTTTCCAAAAAATCACCTTTATAATCCTTCTATCTCTTAAATGATATTCCTTTGTCCATTCTCTCTGTCACATCTGTACCAACTTGTATAATCATCCCACTACCATCATGTTGACATATTTATCAAGTTGGCTGTCATCAAGGACAACACATTATTCATAATGCTAAAATATGAAGAAATGGTCCCCATTGCATTGAGTGCCTCCATGAGATGGGGAAACTTTTTCTGAACTTGGTCCCTGGTGAACCACTTGGCTTGGTGCAGGAGTTGGCCAACTTTGACAACCCAATACAATTGGATAATTTGTTGGCGAGTGTTCTTGATTTGTACGTCCTTGATTCGATCAGTTGTGACTTGTTCCATGCAGTTTGGGTTTAACTCCGTTGGTGTGCGTTTTTTTGCAATGTACAATCTATCCAATAATGTGGAAAGTATGGCCAAAGGAAGTCCACATTGAAAACTAGGTGCAGGCCAAGGAATGGGGGAATGTTGAGCTCAAAATAATTGTCTCCCAAAACCTTGGTGTTGACAAGGTTAATGCTCTCTGTGGACAAAGATGATCCCTCTTTCCCAATGAGTGGGTCTAGAAACTGAAGGGGCAATCAACTAGATATCTTCCTAGATTATAATTGAAAAATAGAACAAGAGAGAAGGCCTACCTTCTTCTAATGCTAATATGATTTCCTTTGTTGTGATCCTTGAATTGCTTGTGTCACGAACTTGTTCTTGCTTCTTCCAGCACTTATGTACTTGCACAAGTAACCAAGAGACAACAAAGCATGCAAAAACCAATAACAAATCCAGTAATAACCTATTTAGCTGATTAAGGAATGCCAAACCAATACATACATAAACATATATATTTTGGGAAGATGAACCAGTTGTTGTATTATTATTTAAAGAATAAAGGGGAAGATTACAACCATAGCCTTGATGTTGAAAGGCTCTTCTTGAGTGGTAATCCAAGTCTAAGCCAAGAAACTCTCCAACACTCCTTCTCCAAGTCTAATGAATAACTTCTAAGCACAAGCTCAGTATAGGGGTGCAAATGGACATAGATCAACCATTTGGAATGGTTGAGGGGGAATTTATAGGGTGGGAGAGGGAGTTAGGCCTCCTCCAAAGATAGTATTAGGCCCACATCTTAAGGAGGTAGCTCATAGGGATGATACCAAGAGGTCAAATTAGGAGGATTCGACCTCATCTATGCGAAACCACCTCCAACTCGCCGCTCTGGAAGCTTCTATATCACGAAGATTCTCATCATCTTTGGGAAAACTTCCTTTTTGAGACCATTGCAAGTATGAGAGAGAACAAAGCGATTCCATCGCTGGCTTAACAAGATGCAACAGCTGATCATCGCCGGTTTTGAGCTTCATAAGGGTGATGAATATTATTTTAGGGTTTCAAGAGCCATTTCTTCAAGGAAAGCTCCAGGGATTTTCCAAGAAAAGTTAAAGGAGGGATATGAGGTGTATACATTAATGAGTATACTATATAATGATCATGTTTTGCGCACTTTAGGGTATGTCACAGGGAAGTGTAGGAGGCGTGAAAAAATACTGAGTAACACATGGTGATGGTGTAAGGCCCATATCAGAGTTATTTGAGCTTCCGATGGGCTATGGTAGGCGTTCTTTCTGAAAATGCAACCACACTTCTTCACCCTCTTGAAACTTGTGGGACACTTGATGTTGATCATGCTATTGCTTGTACTTGACATAGGACTTATCCAAGATGTTGTGCACCTACTGGTGGATGTGTTGGATGCATTCAATAAACCAAGTTTATTTATCAACCTTTGATTGTACATGTGTGGATTCTACCTGTGTAGTCACATGAGTCATGAAAACATCAATCAGACACAATGATTGAAGACCCAAACCCACTTGAAAAGGATTGTGACCAGTCAAGCTATAAAGAGCTCTGTTATAACTGTGTTGCACATAAGGAAGGCTCTTATCCCAAGTCCCTGGATGCTTGGAGTTGTACATGCGAAGTATGTGCACTATCACCTTCTTGACGACCTATGGCTGGCCATCAATCTAGGGATGGAATGCAGTCGACTTGGTGAGCTTAGTGTCCAATAATGTCCAGAGGCTCGACCAAAATGTGCTCAAGAAGATACTATCTCAATTTGATATAATGGTTTGCAGGATTCCAAAATGTACCCATACTCATTCAAAGAAGAGTTTGGCAGTGTTCTCTACTGTGATATTATTATTGCAAACTGAAAATATAAGCATCTTAGAAAATCTGTCCATGAGCAGAAACACACACTCATTACCATGCTTGGTAGAAAGGAGGCTTGACAGATAGTCCACGGAGATGGATTTCCAGGGCTGGCTGGGAGTAGGCAGAGGAGTGTATAAGCCCTACTTTGTGATGGTTGGCTTGACGATGGAATGGGCAATACAAGAGTTGATATATTTTCCAACGTCCTATCAGAGTTTTGGCTAATAAAAGTATTTTTGTAGCATGGCCATAGTTTTCTACACAACAAAGTGTGTTGCGACTCGACTAGAGTGTGCCTCCCAAATAAATTTGGCATGCTCGCTTGAAGGAACAAAAAAGTGGGTCCAGTAGGATAATAATGCGTCCTGGAGGTGGAAATATGGGACTTGCTTACCATCCACTAGCATCTGGTAAGTGGTGGCGAACTTTGGATCATTCTTTTATAGTTGCAGTCATCCAGGTCTCATGGCAACAAGAGTTGAGAATAGTAGTTAGTGCTGCAAATAGGGGCTGATTGAGGCAATATGTAACATGATTGGTGCTACCCTTCTTATACTTAATGTTCAAGTGGAATTGTTGCAGATATGTAGACCACTTCTGATGGCAATCATTCTACAACTTCCCTTATGTATGTATAAACTGAAGAGGTCGGTGATCTGTGTGGATGATCATCTCCTTCCCTAGAATGTAATTTTTCTATTGTTTGAAATATTGCATGATAGAATACATATCTTTATCATATGTGGGTACTTCTGAATTGTATTAGAAAGTGTCTCACTATGATAGGCCACTAGATGCCCTTGCTGGGTGAGAACTACACCAATAACATAGTTAGAGGTGTCTGTCTTGATTTCAAATGGTTGTTGCAGGTCTGTAAATGTGAGTATAAGTGCAGAACAGAGGCAGTGCTTTAGTTCAATGAACGACTTCTATTGGGACTCAGACCAGGAAAACTTTTCTTTTTCTTTGTCCTTAGTAAATTGACTCAAAGGTCAAGTGATATGGGAGAATCTCGACACGAACCTGTTGATAAAAATTGGCAAGGCCCAAAAAGATGTGAATCTATGTTAGAGTGGTCAGGGCTAGACAATCCCGAATGACTTGGATCTTAGCCAGATCCACATGCATGCCTTGCTCATCTAAGATGTAACCGAAATATTCAACGTAGCTCATGCCAAAGGTGCATTTCTCTAGGTTAGCACATAGCTTGTGCTGTCGTAGGGTTTGAAGGACCTATCGAATGTGGTTTAAGTGCTCTTCCCGACTCTTTCTGAATATAATAATGTCACTTAGATATACAACCACGAATGAGTTGGTGAAGGGCCTCAAAATTTCATCCATCAGCCTCATAAAAGTTGCAGGGGCATTTGTCAACCCGAAATACATGACTAACCATTCAAGAAGGCCCTCCTTAGATTTGAAGGCAATCTTCCATTTATGTGGGCTTTATTGGAACCTGGTGATAGCCAGACTTCAAATCAATCTTTTTGAAATACTCTTCCCCCCTTACGCTAGTCAAGAAGGTCATCAATCTGCTAGATTGGATGCTGCTTCCTAATAGTGATTTTGTTTAGTTCCTGATAATTAATGTAGAGCCTCCATGTCCCATCCTTCTTTTGTACAAGTAAAATTGGGCTCCCACAAGGTGAGGAATTTGGTAATATATTCCATTTTTGTAGAAACTCTTGGATTTTCCTCTCTATCTCTTCATTTTCCAAAATGGAACGACGGTATATCGACCCATCAGGTAGAGGTGCTCCATGGGTCAGATTGATTGAATGCTTCTCATGACGGTGTAAGGGCACCCCTATGGGTGGGGAGAAGATGTCCCTATATTCTTCCATGACCTTATCCACCTGCTTCTACTGCGTGGAGGAACCTTTCCTGCGGCCCATGGATGTGGCCATGATCTTCCCCTTGCTTTGAGAGCAAAAAAGGAAAACAAATTTCTCAGTCTGGGAGATGATCTTATTGCATTTCTTAGAAGAGATAAGAGAGATTGCAGTAGGTGGGATACCTATAGTATATTGTATAACTTATTTCCCAAAGTAATAATAATAGTGTGAGGCCTAGACTCATACAAAACATGATTCTTACACAAGTATGGTTGGACTAATAATGTATCACAAACTTTAAGAGGAGCAACATCACACATTACCTCATCCGTGAAGGTCTTGATGCTATAGGGAAGGAAACATTGCTGGATGACGTGAAGATATTGTCCTTAGTGAAGCTACCCAATGGTGTATGGCTACGGGTGTGGTGTGGTTGATAAGCCCAACCGCTTCACGACCTCTGCTGAAATGAGGGTAATTTGGCTCCCATTGTCGACAATGAACTATAACCATGAACCCTTCACCCACATATGTGAGTGGAAGAGACGCTCCCACTCTTATGGATATTTGGGCTTAAACTTCTGGATCTTG
Organism: Pinus tabuliformis; assembly: GCA_031772625.1. NCBI lineage: Eukaryota > Viridiplantae > Streptophyta > Pinopsida > Pinales > Pinaceae > Pinus > Pinus tabuliformis. The sequence goes on from CM062807.1 coordinate 470,184,343, forward strand.
GTGGTGCCAACAATGGTGATGGGATTTGCATCAATAATATTCTTCCCTTTTTCATTCCTCTTTTCGGGTTCTGTCTTAGAGTCAGAACATGTACCTGACTTGGAAGCTTTCAGCTCAACCACCAATGACTTCTTGGGGTGACACTCAATTTTTTTGTGAGTGGGGCTCTTATGGAACTCACACCACTTTCCTGTGTCCTTTGTCTTCGTGGTGTTTTTCTTTGCTTGCATATTTGGTGGGTTGTCTTGGGTAACCCACATTGGATTTGTCCTTTGTTCTATGGTTTGGGGGTGCTCTTTCCTTGATTCTAATTCATAGATGCAAAGTCACATTTCTTTGTTTAAATTTTTGTTCAATCTTGGTAGCATATCGGTATGCTACACCAAGAGAGGATATATCTAGGAACTCCATTTCTTCCTGAATATATTTGTGGAGACAACCAAGACACTTGAGGACCAAATGTCACTAAGAGTCTTTGATACCCAACTTTGTGCGTGGAGTATGAAAAATATTTGTGAGCTGATGCACATCTTGGAGCCTTTGCTATCGTAGTGTGGTTAACTGTATGTAATTATCCTCATAGCTCCCCATTGGGTAATACTGTTCCTTGACAATGTCTAAGAAAGAGTTCCAAGAGGGGGAAACTATAAATAGAGAGGGTTCCTCAACCCTTTTCTCATATTAAGTTTCCCACCAGTCCTTGATATAGGGAGAAACCTTAAGTAGTGCAAACTTAATCTTCTCCCTATCGGCGAAACTATGGACGGAAAAATATCCTTCCAACAGATTCAACCATTTATCTACAACATCTGCATCTATTTGACCTTCGAATATAAGAATATCAAAGTTTACTTGTACCTTGAAAGGGGCGACACCTCTGAAGTGACTATTGGATGAAGATGTGTCGCCAGTGGTCATCCGCCAAAGGATTTGGGCAAAGTTGTCCGTCATTGCATTCCTTTGTCGCTTGAGGGATTCTTCAAGTAAAATTTTGAAAGGATCTGCTGCTCCCTCATCTTTCTTTTCTTTCGCCATGGGATGCCATCGGGGTCGATGAGGCCAGTCTTACAAATGTTACACTAGTTCGAGCCCTAACTCCTTATACCCCGACCTCGTTGCGAACATGTACCAAAAAATAGAGAAAGAATAGACCACAATGATACCACTAATCCAGATTTATGAAAGAACAAAATGAAACAGAAATATGAACAGAAACATAGAGATAAAATTAAGACAAAAATTCAATTCATTAATAACAAAGTACTGAAAACTGATTACATGTAGAATGTAAATAAACTAGCTCAGGTGATGGTATATTATCTTTGAGAAGAGATGTGACAGCTACATGCCTTATGAACTATGTTACAATGAGGCTTGAAGACCTATTTATTATTAAGAAACAATGGAAAACCCTAAACATCAGAAAACCTAACTGTAGGAGACAAAACACCAAAAGTCTGTGGGCCGCATTGGGGTAAACTAGTACATCAACTTCCGAGGGTCGTAACTTTGGCATATGTTCTCTGTTTGATGCATACCATACCTTGCTAGAAATATCTATTCGAGGACTAAAGTTTTTAACTACAAAGAAATGGTGTAGGAATTGGGTTTGCTTGTTTTCCAAAAAAACATCGTTTAAGGCCTCAAAACAGCTCCGGAAGTTCAGGACCCGAAGAACTACCAAAAATAGTAAACTATGCTACAATTAAGGAAATTGAAAAAAAATAATGGTGGGGGTCCAATTGGAATAGGTGGGTGGCCACCAATATCCACCTAGATCAAAGAGATAGTTAGATTGCATGGTATTCACAAAAATATCATTTCAAATTGGGATGTCAAGTTTAATTCAAAATTCTAGAAAGCATTGTTTGCTGGTCTTAGAATCGAGTTAGCATTCAATACATCATATCATCCTTAAACGGATGGATAGGATGAAAGAGTAAACAAGGTGCTAGAAGACATGCTAAGAATGTATTTCATGCATCAGTCTAAGAGGTGGGAATAGTTTCTATCTTTGGTATTTTCTCACAACAATGGGTACCAAGAATAATTGAATATGAGTTCTTTTGAAGCTTTATATGGTAGAATATGAAATACACCTATTAGCTCGAAAGACCTAGTGAATAGTGTGCTTCTTAGACCTAATATGTCAAGGAAAATGGAACAAGTAGTTGCTATCAAGAAGAAATTGAAAGTGGCTCAAGATAGGAAAAAGAGATATGTAGATAACCAAAGAATGCATTAGGAATTCCAAGTTGGGGAACATGTTTAGCTCCACAACAGGCCAAGGAAATTTTTATTAAGATTTGGGTCTGGTGCTAAGTTAGCTCCAAGATTTCATGGAGCATTTCAGATCTTAAAAAGAGTGGCTAGTGGCTTACATACTAGCCTTACCACCCATAATGAAATCACGTGATTTTTTTCCATATTTCTTTGCTAGAAAAATATGTTGATAATGCTAATCATGTTGTTAATTGGTATGTGAAATAGGTGGAATCCAGGGGAGAATTCCAACCAAAATCACAGTTCATTCTATCTCGGAGGTAGATTTCGCTATATAATCAAATAATTGAGTAGGTCAAGGTGAAATGGAGGCACTTTGGAACATATGAAGCCACTTGGGAAATGATTGATTAGATGAGGGTTTCATACCCATTTTTTTACTGTATAAGTAAATGAAAGAAAAGGTGTGTATATTAAGTTTGTTGTTAAATGTTGTGTTCACATATAGAACACCAAGGGAAGTGTTCCTCTATGGAGGTGGGGTCCATGATAACCCTTTCACTACCCCTCTTGTATATGCCACTATGACATATGATTAATTTAAATAATGTGGAAATGTAAACATTGAATGGGATGGAGGAGTTGACATAGTTTCATAGGTTTGAGGAGGAGGAGGAGTCACTTTTAAACCTAAACCTATCGGTTCATTTTATCACCTATCTCTCTAAAGGAATTATGTCCTTTCTTGTGCAAGCATTAAATGTATGGGCTTCCTGAATGAAGGACGAGCTTATACGATCGCTAATGTCATGGAACGTGTTGGTATGGTCAACACACAATGAAAGGATGATAAGTAGGAGGCCCAACGAGAGACAAGGGGCAGAGATGTTTTAGAAAATCAGAAAGGCAAAAATATTTTCTTTATATAAATAATTACTTGTGATATTCTTATGTTCCTCTTTTATCTTTTAGTTCATCAAGAAATTACCAAAAAAATAACACAATGATCATAAACACCAGATTTAGGCAGATTGCTAGGGAAGAACTCCTATCTAGGGGAAAACCCAGTCAACAACTCTTCCTTAATAACTTCATGAGATAATCTAAGACTCTTGACCTAGACACATACTTCCTCCACACCAAGTCATCCCTTTCATTCCTCTGTAGATGATAACCCTTTTAGTAATAACATCGACCTAGAAGTAGCCCAACAACTTCAACCCAATAGTTAGCCCAACAACAACTTCGATTCAAAAATCAGCCTAGCAACAAATTCGTTCCAAGAGTTATCCCAACAACAAATTTGACCCAACAATACCTTCGTCCTTCCAGCAAATATCCTAGTAAATCCACATGAGTGAGAGAGAGACAAAACTAGAAACTTTGATCTTCCTTCTTCCAACAACTTCACACTTTTTCTGCTCTTCTTCTAATAGATATCGAACTTGTGAGTGAGATTGCTCCAAATGAATTCAAATTTCTTCAATATATAGGCTTATGGGGAGGTAAAATTACCCAATTTGAGGCCAACTTGATCTCCTTGAGGCCAACTTGGTGTGGAGGTGACAATTATCTTATTTGACTCAGTAATAAATATTTTTACATGATTCAAAAGCCCAAGAAGGGTATATTTAAACAGACAATGACTCTAATGACTTGGAATAAATCATAGAAGTCCTCAATGGGGACTTTGACCTAAAACATGATGACCGAAGCATGAAACCAATGCTTTAATAAGTCATAATAATAATAATAACAACAACAACAACAATAAACATTTCTTTTTAATTATTTTGATAAATATATTTCATTGTGACTCAAATACAATTATGAATACCAAACCTAGTTACATTTTTCAACACTCCCTCTTAACTAGGAAGGTATTCATACTTACCTATACAAGTACATAGAAGACCTCAAAACACATGAGGAGGTTAGGCACTTACGGTGCCATAGACTAGATTCCTGACCAGGGTAATCTATTTGGGTGGGACTAAGATGGACTAAAGATTTCAGCCTCTCTAGGCACCAACAATCTTACTTTCTAACGATCAACCCAGGGATCTATGTGCATATCCAAGGTCAGATCTCCATGACCAACGCCACCCTCCCTACTTCGAGATCTAGATATCAACACACAGACTAACCAATTGTACTCCCAAGCATTACACAATTCCTCAACACATCAAATCTCCTTAACCTCAAGCATGCTTTTCAAAAAATTTAAGGGATTTACTTGAACAATCGCAACCCCAATCAATAATAACCTTCAAAAACTCATGAGTAGACACAAACCTTCGGTGTCTTCTGACTTGATGCTGCCTCACAACTCATCATAGTAGGACTTCAAGGCTTCCCAAACAAATCTTGAAAAAGGTTTCCTCAATCATTTAGATTCCTTTCCTACTTCACATGCAATAACCAAATCCTAATTTCCTTCTTTCAACGACACCTCAATATTCATTCTCGAATTTCTTCTTCAAGGTATCCATCCATTATGACTATAATATGCCCTCCCTATTAACTTGGGAGATATCCTTCCTTTTATCTCAACTCCTTGTTAACTTGGGGAGATCAGATTCTTTCTTATGACATCAGAGAATCTTTCATGGCTTCCATCCTTCTTGATCATCATGCTTATCAAATTACGAACATATTCATTATTTTGAAGATTATGTACCTGCACAACTTAGACAATAAGTACAACCAAATATATATAGAAGCATGACATTAACTATATCAGAATCATATAATAATGGAAGCATTAGACTTTAGATATCATATACATAATCTTAGTTAGGTTCACAAACAAAAAGCGAAACATACTTTTATACTTCAACTTCTTGCTAGGGTCTTTTCATAAATCCTAGACTTCATCATCAAGACTTTTGATAAAAATATTCATTACATCTAGGGTTTCAATATTTTTTCCAGAGATTGTTGGGTTCTTAATATAGGTTTATAGATTCAGTCCGTCTTACATTGATTTTTCAATCCGGGGTATTTTTGTTTATTTCAAGGTTATCGTGTAAGGTCTATGTAGGCCACAGGTTCCCTACCTAGTATTGAGAAATTATGAAATACAAGGTCCAAGAGTTCTACAAAACTAGTAACAACAAATTAAATAACACCAACTCTGAGTAACAACAATCCAAAGTAATAACAATTCTGAAATAACAACAAGATATTAAAGCAACAAAGAACTGAAATAGAAATCAAAAAGCCTTAACGATATAATTGGAAAGCATACCTATCCACACGAACAATATCTAACAACATTTGATCGAAAGAGTGGGCCCAAATCTACGATTAGGGTCGTAGCTGAAATTAAAGATCACACAGAGTTACAATATGATGATATTCTTATTAATTCATAAAAATAAATTACAAACTAAAGTTTTGCTGTTACACATGAAAGAAAAATCCTTCAATATCTGATCTGCTCCATATGTGTTAGCTCGCTTTTCTCTCTAATTTGTGTCTTTTAAATACACAAACAACAAAGGGAAATGTACAACAAACTCATTACAAAATGATTCCCCTTATAATTTAGATTGATTACAAAATCTCAATAAGAAAGATGATATCTGAGAAATCTTTCCATCATGATTCAGTTGGAACAAGTCGAATCTGCTATTGCAATTGGGGCAATTTGGAAAATGACCACAACAAAAAATCTACGAAAATGTCCTTTGAAGAATATTTCTTTTCTCTCAATCCATATTGAATTTTGGAAAACTGCTTATTGGAAAACTAATTTGGTCTGTTTTGCACAAAACTCGCGTCTCGGATTTTCAATTTTCTTCTTCTTTTGACTGAAACGTCGAACGCAAAACTGTCACTTTTTATCCCAGCGAATTTCTGGGTTGGAATATTTGATTACGAGCTAAAGGTCAAATTTGAAATATGGAGAAGATATTGGAGGCTAAAATGGTGAGTGATGTTATAACGAAACTATCATTGGCAAAATCATGCATAATAATCATCAATTTATTAAAAATAAAGGAGAAAAAATATTACTTATCCACAAGAGCATAAATAATTATGAAATGAAGTTATATGATAAATTATGATAAATATCACAGTATAAATGGATGTTATAATAATAATGATAAATTAGTGGCCCAAAAGAGATATGACATATCCTAATGTAAGATATTGCAAACCCTAGAATCAATTCAAACAAGTACAATTGTAAGGCATTTAACAACTTTAGAATTCATATCTTTGACTTCTACTAGGATTTAATGCAAACCCTAGATTCAATACATGAAACACTAAGTCTTAGATGTCAACAATCAAAACTAGACATAACACACTTTAAGGTTTCAATGATATGATCAACTTATACTAGGGTTTGTTGTCAACCCTAGATTTTATCATGATGGAAACAATATCACCATATCATAGAATATCAAACTTTTACTAGGGCTTAGTTACAAACCATAAAAATTACATACTATCAATAATTAGGTTAGCACATATACATATCTAAGATTTCATAATCATGCACAATCATATCAATATCCATCAGGTAAACCCAAGAAACAAAATTGAATACATTTTAAAGTTAGATATATAACAATCTAGATCAGACCAGGGTCTTGATCATATAGACAAACATTTACCAAGGGATTCATTCCTAGGAGCTAACTTTTGATACATAAGGGTTTTACTTACAAATCCTAAGTTACCAAAACTTCAAGGTCTAGGAACACATTATCATCCAAACCTAAAGGATTAGGCTTTTCATAACAATACTAAACCTCCACACATGACAACATCATCAAAACTCCAAACATTAGTAGACTAGGGATTTCACATCAGCGTTGACATACCCTTAGGTTAGGGTTTTATAGGGAACCTTTTAGGGTTCCACAAACATAATGTTTTTAATGAGGGTAGATTTAATCTAATGATTAATATCCCAAACAATAATCTCTATGATTGAAAGGTTCTAGACATAACACTTGCTAGTAGATTCTTTAAAATGAATGAGTATACCTTTGAAGAGAAACAAAAAATTATTGTCTAAGACATACCTTTGAGTTTAGACAAACCTTATAGGACATTAATTCCAATAAAGCTTGTATGGTTTGTCTTGTGAGGTATTCTTCATAGCCCTTGAGCATATCAAAAAGCCTTTCCTAAACAAGGAAAATATAAGAGGAAATGTTATTGGTATCTAGTGTAAACACATCTAGATAAGAGAAGGAAAACGAAATATAAAATATAACACATGGAGTAAGATACTTATCTTTGGAAAAGTAGTGAGGGATCCCTCTTAATCCAATCTCTAGGGATACTTATAACTTTAACAAAACAATTCAACAATATATTTTCAAATAATGTTAAACCTATAATTTATAGAAATCAAAATACAAAATAATTCAAGAACTTGGAGTAGAAGGATAGAGTTCCTAAGAGTCCCTAGCTAATAAATCTTTGACTTCAAATTATTCCTTCTTGTTCTTCTTTGGAGGTCCTTCATCAACAACATTTGCATATTACCTTTCTGTCTTCTTGAATCTTGGATTTTAAGGACAATCACTTTTATAGTGACCGACCTTGTGACAGTTGTAGCATTCAACTTTGGATAGGTTTATCTTTCTTCTAGTCCCTTTAGACTTCTTGAATGATCATTTGTGCTTGTGATGAGTGGAATAGGCATTTGAAATTCTCTTCTTCATTCCCTTTGTTGCTTACTAGAGAAATTCTAACTTCTTCCTAATTGCATGCATTCCATAGTTGTTCAAGGGTAGGAGTATCCTTCTAGCTGTTGAGACCTGATGAGAAGGCACTCCATGATGTTGGTGAACCTAGAAGTGCAGTGATAACAAGTTCCTTCTCTATTACTATCTCATCAATTGTATGGAGTTCATCTCTTAATCTACCTATTCTCACAAAGAAATATGCCACAATTTCATCTCTATAGGTCTTAGTTCATCTTTAAGGATTACTATTTGACCAATATTCCTAATACTGAATAATTTGGATAATGCCTCATACATTTCATGGGAAGATTCTATGTTGGATATATAGAGGATGAGATTATCCTTTATTCCATCCACCATTAGATTCATGGCCAATATTTATATTTTTTTAAACTTTGACTTTTCTATATCACTTGACTCATTAGTAGGCTTCTTTACCTTTCCTTTGACTAGATCTAAAACTTTATTCTTCTTGACGATGATGTTTATCATCTTCTTCCATGCCCTATAGTTAGATGCTCCTTCTAGTTTGTTTTCTACCTTCATTGAGTTAGACATTGTCCTTGAGGATGATATATTTTACTTCTTATATGTTCCTTTTGATGACCCTTATTCAAAGCTTCTTAGAACTCCTTATTCTTATTTCAATAGATCTTTGAGCTGCCTTTTCCCCTTCTTCACTTTAGATTTGGTACCATGTTAGAAAATCAAAAAGGCAAAAAGGTTTTCTTTATATATACAATTACTTGTGATATTCTTATGTTCCTCTTTTATCTTTTAGTTCATCAAGAAACTACCAAAACAACAGCACAAAGATCACAAACACCATATGTAGGCAGACAGCCAGGGGAAAACCCATATCTGGGGAAAAACTAGTAAAAAAATCTTCCTTAATAACTTCACAAAATAATCCAAGACTCTTGACCTAGACACGAAATTCATCCACTCCAAGTCAGCGTTTTCATTCTTCTCTAGATGATAAACCTTTCAACAATAACATTGACCTAGCAGTAGCCCAACAACTTTGACCCAATAGTTAGCCTAGTAACAATTTCGATCCAGTAGTTAGCCAGACAATAACTTCGATCCAATAGTTAGCCCAAACCCAAAAACAAATTCGACCCAACAATATCTTCGTCCTTCCAACAAATATCCCAGTAAATCCACACGAGTGAGAGAGAGACAAATCCAAAAACTTTGATCTTCCTTCTTCCAACAACTTCACATTCTTTCTGCTCTTTTTCTCTTAGATGTCGAACTTGTGAGTGAGATTTCTCCAAATGAGTTTGAACTGCTTCAATATATAGGCTTCTGGTGAGGTCAAATTGCCCAATTTGAGGCTGAATTGATCTCCTTGAGGCCGACTTGGTGTGGAGGTGACAAATAACTTATTTGACTCAATAATGCATATTTTTACATGATTCAAAAGCCCAAGAAGGGTCTCCTTAAATGGAAAATGACTCTAATGACTCAGAATAGATCCTAGAAGTCCTCAATGGGGACTTTGACCTAAAACATGATGACCCAAGCATGGAACCCATGCTTTAATAAGTCATAATAAGTCATAATAATAAGTTACTTTTCATTCTTTTTATACATATATTCATTGTGACTCAAATACAATTTATGAGGACTGAATCTATTTACATTATTCAACAAGATGCTTGGTGAGCGGGAGTGTAATACCCCCGAATAATGATAATAAAAATAAAAATAATAAATAATATAATATAATATAATATTAAAATATAAGTAAATAAATAATAAACAATAAAGACAAGATAATAATAGTAAACAATAAAGAGAAGATAATAATAGTAAACACATAATAAACTAAAGAGAAAATAATAATAGTAAATAGTAAATAATAAATAATAAAGAAAATATAATAATAATAAACAATGACGAAAATACAATAATAATAAATAAATAAAATAGAAAATAATAAATTAGAGTTATATAGATATATGTGGTAAGAATAAGTAAAGCTAACAAAAAGTAAAAAGGAATAAAATGAAATTGTTTAAATTAAGAGAAATATTAAATCAAGTAAAACTTAAAATAAATAAATAAAAATTGGCATATTGACACATGGAATATGTGCATGCAAATCTCTTTTATTTTTTGGTCTATTCAATGGACGGTGAGGAAGATGAGATTCATCCATTCTGTTGGGAGAAAAATGTTGTGAGACAAAGGATTCCCTGGCAATAGTACATTGATTGAGGGCTCGGGGGTGGCTATTGTACAAAGATTATGTGCAGCTGAGCCTACTGTTGGGTGGAGATTCGCCCCCAAAATCTTTGTTGTGGTTAGCGTAACTCAAAGAGCATTCAACTCCAAAAGCAAAAGTAAAGAATATCATCATAAATAACTAAAAGTTATTTGATTGTTATGTTAAACTTTATGATTTATTTTTGAATTAAAAAAATATTTTAGAAATAACTAAAATAAAAGTTAATTAAAAATAATTAAAAATTTATATTAAAAATTGTAAAATAATTATAAATAACTAAAATTATATCTCAAAATGAAAACCAAAACCCAAAACTTAAAGAGAAGTTCTGTTATGAAACCAGCTCAAGAAAAGATAGAAAGTTAGATCAACGCCTTAGAATTCAGCCTCTTCGAGGGGGAACCTCCTTTACATTACATAAATGAACAATTCTTGGATGATACAAATGAAAAGACCTCCTTTCTGTATATAGGAGTCTAAGGGGTCACAACATAATCAGAGCCGACATAACAATAATAATGTAAGGGCACAATAATAACAATAGTGGGCTTCTATGGGGCACATTAGTAACAATATGGGCACTACATGGGTACACAAATATAATAAGTGGGTTTTACTAATAACAATAAGGGGTTACACTACTAGTATAGGGGCCTAACATGCCCCTCTCCTTCAAAAAGCATTGTCCTCAACGCTTGAGTAGTTCTTGATGCTTCTGTATAAAATTCTTGTCCTCCCATGTGGAATCTTCAGCGAGTAAGTTCTTCCACTTGATGAGATACTTTGAAATTGATCGATTTCGTAGCTGTCGGGTCCTTGTTTCTGTGACTGCTCCAGGTTCCAATATGATTTTTCCTTCCTTTTCAATATTTGGAAATATTGTTTGAATTGGGATCTTTTGCAACTTTTGAATAAGTGGCCACACTTCTTTGTCCGTCTTCCATTGATCCCTTGCTTCATTTATCCAATCTAGTTGGATAATAGAAATAGCACAAAACAATGCTTCAACATCCTTATCCTTGAAGAGTCTTCCCATTCGGTAAGGTCGCCATTTTTTAAGTACATGTAGTATTGCCAACATTTCCTTCTCATAAATAGCTTGCTTTAGATGTAGTAGTAAAAATACCCAGTTGCCTACATCAAAACATTTTTCACTATGATGTTGATCTACCTGTTGTTTCATTTGATTTTGCACCGAAGTCGTGTTATCCTTTAAAAGTTGGAGAACTTGTTGTTGATGCTCGATGTGATCTTTCACTGCTTGAACCTTTTTCTTCTTGATATGTCCTTCTATCTTTAGAGTTTGAGGAGTGGTAATTTCTTCCAATCCTTTACAAGATATGGTCGGATTCATTTCTTGACGCTCGATGTGATCTTTCACTTCTTGAACATTTTTCTTCTTGATATGTCCTTCTATCTTGATAGTTTGAGGGGTGGTAATTCCAGCCAGTGAATTACAAGATATGGCTGGATTCATTTCTTCTTTATTGATGTGATATTTCACTTCTTGCACCTTTTTTTTCTTGATATGTCCTTCTATCTTGAGAGTTTGAGGAGTGGTCATTCTTGCCAATAGTTTACAAGATATGTTCTGATTCATTTCTTCTTTCTCTAGGGTGGGGTCCTGGCGTATATCTTCTTCTTTTGTTGTTTCTTGATCCTTTTCTTCCTCCTCTTCATATTCTATGTAAAATAATTTCTTCTCAGCACACTTGTGACCTTTAGTGCATTTTCTATCACAATTGTAACAAAGTCCTTTTTCTCTTTTTTCTTCCAATTGTTGTGGTGTAACCCTTGTAGGTTGTGGAAGGATAGGACTTCCATCTTTATAGTTGTGAGGGGTACACTTCCTGGTTTCCATAATTTTTCTTTCCACTATGTCACAAAGCCCTTTTACTCTTTCCAATTTTTGTGGTGTTTCTCTAAAGAAGGTGTTGCTCTTTGTATCCTCATAATGTGCTATCATTTCCTCCATGAAAATTGACCACGTAACAAGTTGTTTACGAGAACAAAGCCCTTTGTACCATAAAAATTGATCTGGTTCTAAATATGAATATGCAATACATACCTTTTGTAACAGTTTTACACCATGTATATCAAAATATTGCTCCATCTGAAGTATCCAATTTACCGGATCCTTGCCATCAAACTTCCTCATCTTGCTTTTTCTTGATTTTAGGAGCTCTACCTTGAAACGACTGTAACTCTGTACTTTCAGATCTTTAAGTTCTGAAATTGTGACCTGTAGTAGCCCTTTGTGTCCTCTTTCCAATGCCACCAGTCTGATCCAAATTGGATTCTCCAAGAAAGAGTTATGCACAATCTCCCAAGATGACCTGATTATAGACTAGTTCCGTAGAGCGAACTTGTACGACATGCCACGAGTCACTGTTTCAACCTTGGAATCTAAAAAATGCATACAAGAAACTACAGTCCGTCCTCTTTCTATACCTTCTTACAAAATTTCAATCTGATCCCCAGAGAGAAAGTTATGACGATTTTCCCCAGGTCACCTGTTTTGAATGTAATTCAGGAGTCTAGAAAAAGACGAACTTCCTCAGATCATATCTCGGCAAATATCGTGCGAAACACTCTGAAATTCAGACCCAAGATTCAATGTGATTTCTTCTCAAATGGGTTTTTTTGCGACTTCTGAACGTCACAAAAAAAAAGTTATAGCGAAAATTCCACGATGACCTATTTGGAGCAGTGAAACCCTAGAATCCAAAGCTCTGATACCAAATGTTATGAAACCAACTCAAGAAAAGATAGAAAAGATAGATCAATGCCTTAGAATTCAGCCTCTTCGAGGGGGAAACCTCCTTTACATTACATAAATGAACAATTCTTGGATGATACAAATGAAAAGACCTCCTTTCTATATATAGGAGTCTAAAGGGTCACAACATAATCAGAGCCGACATAACAATAATAATGTAAGGGCACAATAATAACAATAGTGGGCTTCTATGGGGCACATTAGTAACAATATGGGCACTACATGGGTACATAAATATAATAAGTGGGTTTTACTAAGAACAATAAGGGGTTACACTAGTAGTATTGGGGCCTAACAAGTTCTAATTAATTTGATATGACATACATAATTATTAATAATATAAAAGTTGTGTATTGGTAGAAATAGAAATATAAAAGTAGTTAAAATTAATATCGTCCCTATTTTTAGATTAACAAGAGTTCACTTATACAATCTACTGTAGTGGGTCATACCCATCTCAGACCACCAGTAGTATGTTTTTCTAAAATCTCAAACATTATTTTTTAAGTATTTATTTGATATTTTAATTCAGCTCAATATCTTTAATAATCTAAGTGAGATCTTAGTATCGGAGGGTTTTCATGCTTTACCCAATATATATATATTTGAATAAGAATAAAATAGGTGTATTATAAGAGGTGCTTTATTTGGTTAATAAAGTACAACAATAAAAGTATTTTTAAATGAAAATGATTATAAATAAGATAAAGGTAAGTGTTTTTTTTTGGGTGAATGGTGCTTTATTTTGGTTAATAAAGTACAAAAATAAAAGTATTTTTAAATAACAATGATTATAAATAAGATGAAGTTAAGTGTTTTTTTTAATGAATTTAATTATGTTTTATGTCTAAGTCATTATATATGGGAGAAATTATAAAAGCAATTTTATATTTTGTTTTGAGAGAATATTCTAAATCACAAATTACATAATTATTATGCTTATTTATGCGAGAATAGAGTATAATTTAAGTTGATGGGATGAATTCCTTATTCCTATTAAGTGGAAAAAAAATATAAATAGGTTGGCTTAGTAATCAAACTAATTAGATTTAATGAAGGTTATCGAGTGATATTTAAAAAATTGCATCATGAGAGAGTACATGTATCTATCGCATTAATTAGATGTCAACTTCTATTTATTAAACACTGGTTATATTCTTAATATATAATGTTGAGCTAATAAGAAATTGGAAAAGGAAAAGAATTTATTGGAATTGGGTGAAAATTAATAATTAGGATTTGTTTTGATGTTTATGTAAAAATGAATTGTATTTAGAGAGTAGTGAATGATTGTGAAATTATCATTGAATGATTGTTTTATAATTTTCTTCCAATGAAATTTTTGAATGCTTATTGGTTGTCTTATTATATGACTGTGATGTGCTATTTTGTGTAAGTCTGAATTTGTGATGCAATGTTGTATTGGATAAATGAAACGTTAGAAGCGATGTGGAATTCAAACTTGGTTCGCTACAAGGGAGATCATGGCTCCTAAGCATCGAAGACAAACCTAAGTCACCCCTAAGGTGGAAACCCCACCTCCCGCCACCATAGAGATTGGAACCCCAAATGAGTAAGCTATATTACGTTCCCTTGGGAAAATGACAAATATCTTTAAGGATTGTGTTATCACAATTTATTTTGAGTTTGAAATTTTTTAAGAAAAACTGACAATTTCAGTGTCAGTGAAAATATTTGTAATAAACAGGAAAAATGTTGATAATGGGACTATCAACACTTTTTGAGTTTAGAAAGTTATTAGAGGAATACACTGACAATGAGAGTGTCAGCGTTATTGGGTATTGGTTGATAACGAGAGTATCAGTGCCAAAATTAAAATTTGAATTTCGATTTTTAAAATGCGTTGACACATTCCACGTCAGCAAAAAAATAATCATTTCCTGGTCATGCCACGATAAATATTAAAGTGAAAGGTACATGTTGAAAAGAAGGTTTTTCGCCGCTGAAGAGGTATGATGTGGTTTTGTAATTATCGAAGGGTTAAAACATTATTTCACCTATCAATCAGTTATTCTGCCTGAAACCTCACTATTTTTTCCTGCATAGTATTTTCACCATTTCATTTGTAAGTTTTGTTAGCTTTATCGTTGGAAAGTTGTTCGATTCAAACTGCTTGATGAAGATACAACATCGGATCCTGGTCTTTCATTTGCCTAATCACCAAATTGTAGAGATAGTGGGGAAACATAGGAAACACATGAAGCTTAACGGAAATGAGCCCAAAGGTCCCAACCTTCTGGAGATTTACCCAGATATTCAACAACAATTCCAGTGAGTTGGGTGGCAGGAATTTTTCCAACGATGCATCGATTACCATGACGATGTGGCTCGAGCATTCGCCCAGGGGTTTGACGGCGAGTGTGTGGAGGTAGGAGGGTTTCCATTCTTGGTCACAAAGGAACCAATTACAGAGGTTACAACTCTGCCTACAGATTGGGAAATGGTTTTCAGAAGTCACGTTCTAGCTGGGATTGGTGTCCCATTTTTTCTAAAAGATGAGTTCAAAGATAGGAATTGGAAGGCAGGGGTGCAAATATCTTGGCTAGAAGGAAAATGACATGGGCTGCTACACATTACCTAGTTATATTTCACATGTGCAAGACTTTTTAACTGGGTAAACTTATACCATTTCCATTTCTTAGCTGATCTAGAAGGACAAGTAAGAATGTATGTCTTTTTTTATTTATTGGAAATTCTGAAGCATGTGGCTACTCATTTCTGAGCCAGGGCAGGTGTTATGAAAATAACTCACAAAAAGATAGAAAAGATAGATCAATGCCTTAGAAATAAGCCTCTTCGAGGGGGAAAACTCCTTTACATTACACAAATGAACAATTCTTAGATGATACAAATGACAAGACCTCCTTTCTATATATAGGAGTCTTAGATGATACGAATGACAAGACCTCCTTTCTATATATAGGAGTCTAAGGGGTCATAATATAATCAGAGGCAACATAACAATAATAATGTAAGGGAACAATAATAACAATAGTGGGCTTCTATGGGGCACAATAATAACAATATGGGGACTGCATGGGCACAATATAATAAGGGGGTTACATAATAATAATAAGGGGTTACACTAATAATAATAAGTGGTTACACTAGTAGTATAGGGACCTAACATTCCCCTCTCCTTCAAAAAGTGTTGTCCTCAATGCTGAGTAGTTCTGGATGCTTCTGTATAAAATTATCATCTTTCCATGTGGAATCTTTAGTGGGTAAGTTCTTCCACTTGATGAGATACTCTGAAATTGATCGATTTCGTAGCTGTCGACTTCTCCGTTTTGTGAATGCTTTAGGTTCCAATATGATTTTTCCTTCCTTGTCAAGTTCTATCAATATTGTTGGAACTGGGATCTTTGAAAACTTTTGAATGAGTTCCCACCCTGCTTCACCATTCTTCCATTCATCCCTTGCTTTGTTTATCAAATTTGGTTGGATAATTATACCAACCTCTACCATTTCTGCAACCATATGTTCAATTTCACTCTTTTGGGCATATGGATATCTATAAGGCCTGATTTTTGGAGGAACACTTCCTGGAATCAAATGAATAGCATGATCATGACCACGAATACGTGGGAGACCTTTGGGAGTCTCAAATACCTTGGAATGATTGTCCAAGGCTTTTTGGAGATATGGAGAAATAGATGATTTCGATGTGGGAACCATTAGCGAACATAATTGTGTAATTACACCTCATTGTTCTTTCTTTAGAAGCTTTGTCATTCTGTTAGAGTTGATTATCTTTCCTGGTTTCCATGTGATACCCCTTAATTCAAATTCCTTTCCTTCCGACGAAAATATCATGAAAGGTTCTTGAAAATTAAAAGTTATTGTACCCAAGGATTGTAGCCATTGGACTCCTAGTACAACATCATCACCACCATTGGAATGGAAAGCATTGGGCTATTCAATACATATTATCCCATGGATAGCTTGATATTATAGCACTTTCTAGAGAAATTTAAGGTTCCTCCACTTACAACTATCACTTGAAACCCTAGTGCTAGATATAGGAAGCAATTCAATTTCTTGGCTATCTTACAATGAATAAAATTATGGGTACTACCCGAATCAATCAACACTAAAAGATATGGTCAGATTCATTTCTTCTTTCTCTGGGGTTGGTTGCTAGTGAGTATCCTTTTCTTTTGATGTTTCTCGATACTTTTCTTCCTGATATTTCACTGCTTGAGAATTCTTCTTCTTGATATGTCCTTCTATCTTGAGAGTTTGAGGAGTGGTAATTCCTACCATTGTAATACAAGATATGGTCGGATCCATTTGTTATTTCTCTAGGTTTGGTTCCCAGTGTATATCCTCTTGTTTTGATGTTTCTTGATCCTTTTCGTCATTAGGAGGCCTTTCTTGTAGCATCTTTGTCCCACCTTCCTTCAAACCTTCCATGTCTTTCTTCAAATCTTCCATTCCTTTCTTCCAATATGTTTTCATATCATCGATATCAACTTCCATGGCATAGATAAAACTATTTATCTTTTACTTTTCTAGAAAACCATTTATCCTTATATTCAATTTTTGAAAGTCCTCAATGTGCTCTGCCATTGAACCCTTTTGTTTGAGATTTATCAATTGGCTAAAGAAGGTGTTTGTCTTTGTATCCTCATAATGTGCTATCATTTCCTCCATGAAAATTGACCACGTGACAAGTGGTTTACGAGAAAAAAGCCCTTTATACCATAAAAATTGATTTGGTTCTAAATAATTAGATGCAATACGTACCTTTTGTAACAGTGGTACACCATGTAAATCAAAATATTTCTCCATATGTAGTATCCAATTTACCGGATCCTTGTCATCAAACTTCCTCATCTCGCTTTTTCTTGATTTTAGGAGCTCGATCTTGAAACAACTATAAATCTATAATTTCAAATATTTAAGTTCTAAAATTTCAGCATGTAATATCACTTTGAGTCCTCTTTCTAACTCTACAAGTCTTATCGCAATTGGATTCTCGAAGAAATATTTATTCCCAATCTCTCGCGATGACCTAATTATAGACTAGTTTAGTAAAGTGACCTTGGATGATGTGCCACATGTCACTGCTTCAACCTTAGGCTATAAATATTATACAAAAACAAAATAAACTCCGTCCTCTTTTTGTAACTTACGAAATTTCAATCTTATGCTCAAAGAGAAAGTTATGACGATTTTCCCAAGGTCACCTGTTTACGATGTAATTCAGGAGTCTACAAAAACCCTAACTTCCTCAGATCATATATCTGAAAATATAGCGAGACAAGATTGGAAATTCAGACCCAAGATTCCCCATGAGGTTTTCTCAAATGGGTTTTAAATTTAGGGTCCGAACCTTCGTCTAAAACAAATTATAGTGAAAATTCCATCATGACCTATTTGAGATGAAATTCTAGAGATTGCAAAAGCCCTAACTTCCTCAGATCAAACCTTCAAAAATATAACTAGAAAAGATCTGAAACTTAGATCCGAGGTGAAGAACTATGTCATCTCAAATGGTTTTTTGTTTTAGCTTCTGAAACTTCGTAGCAAAAAAATTATAGCGAAAATGCTATGATGACCTGTTTGGAGCAGTGAAACCCTATAATCCAAAGCTCTGATACCAAATGTTATGAAACCAACTCAGAAAAATATAGAAAAGATAGATCAATGCCTTAGAAATAAACCTCTTTGAGGGGGAAATCTCCTTTGCATTACACAAATGAACAATTCTTAGAGGATACAAATGACAAGACCTCCTTTATATATATATAAGAGTCTAAGGGGTCATAATATATTCAGAGTTGACATAACAATAATAATGTAAGGGCACAATAATAACAATAGTGGGCTTCTATGGGGCACAATAATAACAATATGGGGACTACATGGGCACAACAATATAATAACGGGGTTGCACTAATAATAATAAGGGGTTACACTAGTAGTATAGGGACCTAACAGTAGGCTCATCCCCTCATTTTGTTTACCACAAAGACTTAATTAAGTTGTTAATTGAAAATCAGTTGGTCAAATATGGAAGAACGTGGAGCCATTTCTTATTCTGGGGAGGGTTTCAACCCCAACCCCCTAAGGCTAAACGAGGGAGGAAAAAGGGTACCAAAAAGGGCAAGAAAACTCAAGCAGGAACCTCCTCTCAAGGCACCTCCACTCAGAAAATGCAAATCCAAAAGGAGAAAGAATTTCCCTTATCTTTTGACCCTACAATTCATAGTATTTATGCTAGAAGAAGTGACAGGCTTAAAAAGACACCACCTATTGCTAACCCTCCCACTGAAAATATGCCTCCTACTGCGAATTCCCCTCATGCTAAGAAACCACCCACTGAGAGTTCCCCTGCAAAAACTCATCTACCAAAGCAGACCAAAGGAAATAAAGTTGAAACTGAACCCCATGATGAAGAAGAACCCTCCCTGTTTGAAATGTTCAAAGGGGGTAAAAGACCTCACACCAGGCCCTTAAACAAATTGAGGCTGAAGATAAAGTTGAAACAAAATCTTGACCTCGCCAAGGAAGTAATAGATGTGGACAATGTCCCATTAAAGGACCTGATAATAAACAAAGGGAAAAATGTAGGTTCTAAAAAGTCAAAGGCTAAGGAAACTAAAAAGAAAATCCCTATGGAAACCAGACATAGCAAGAGGCAGAGGATGGATAAGGTGGATGCTCTTTTGGAGGTGGCTAGTACCCTCAGTTAGGAAGCTGGTAACCATTTTTGGGTTTTTGATTATTCACTGTTAAAGTGAATTTTGTTGATCTATCACTGATCATGCACCTGTCATCATTTAGGTACAAAAGGGCATATAGGAGAGCTGACATTCCCATTGTTAGTGAATTTTATAAAGAAGCATTGGTATTTCCATTGCCAATGCATTTTGAAAGAATAGTTTGAGAAAAGTGTGGACAAGCAGCCTGTCAACAAAAATATTGGTTCAGGCAGCTAAAGGACTGATAATGACAGTATCAACGTATTGCAATATGGTTGACTGAGAAGATAAGAGAAAAATAGAAGCCTATTTTTTGAAGGATGACAAGGTTGATCTACAGTGAGGGAAGCAAAACCATGATACATTTTCTCAGCGCCATTTTCAGCAAGTTATTTTTGATTTTTGATATGTTTAAAAGATATTTTTAAATGCATGTACCTAAGAGATTTATACTACTATTTTTGGATTACTGTAATTAATTTGAGCTACAAACCTGTTTCAGTTATTGTAATGCTTATATAAGCAAGAAATGTAGAAGGAAAAAGGGTTGGTGTTTATTTGAGATATAACATCCTTGTGTATTTTTGAGCAGATCTTAATGAAAACAATCTTCATGAGAATTTACAGAAATTCTTATGTTGTGATTCCCTATTTGTCTTTTGCTTTGTTTTATATTTCTTCATGTTTGAAAAACTGAGTGTATGAGATTGAGATTCATATTTTATGCTCCTGTTTCTTTATTATCCATGCATTAATAATTGTTATTCACTTAACCCTTACACTAATTTCCTTCATCTTCCTCTAAATTACTAAAGTGTCAAAGGAATTAGTGCTACCTTGATTTTGTGTTTTGTTCATCAAAATCATGTTTGTAAAAAATATGATTGGGTTAAACTCCATACTCAATGGTGGAAATTTCACATAGTCCAACCAAAATTTGGTCGGTTTTCGATAAATATGGCCATATGACTCAATTGCAAACCTTATACTAAAGTGACCTTGAGTAGTTGAGTTTTAGGGAGAGATTCCTCTCTAGGTTGAAGGGCTAGCTTTCAACATCTAAGAGGTTTGAGGTTACCTTAGTGTTTTTCTCATAGCTAGGGTTCTCTAAGAGATAAGAGTTTGGGTCACAAGCCAAGGTCAAACTCAAAGAAATGATCAAGGTCAAGGAGGGGAGTCGAAAAAAAATGGAGACAAGACTTAAATTATGAGTTCAATGCCGAATATAGACAAACAAACCTCATATTATGAAAGAAGTCCAAAAATCAAAATCACCAGAGTTCATAGGTTAATATGGGGGTTCAATAGTAGAAGCTTGGGTAATCGGTGTCAAGAGAGCACTTAGATTTAAGGCATATACTTCAAGGGAAAAGGCCCAAATAACAATGAGTATACTAAAATGAGAAGTTTTATTATGGTGGGTAAATGAAGAAATGAAGATGCAAGTCAACCCATTTCAAGTTACTTGGGAAATGTTTGAGGAAGCCTTCAGAACTAGGTACCTATTAGAGGGATACAAATACCAACAAATAGGGGCTTTCCATGCACTGCGATAGAATGATAGATCTATCGAAAGCTATGAAACTAAATTCTATGAATTGGTCCATCATGTGGACTCTATGGTAGATGATAAACGTCAAGCTGAAATATTCCTTCATGGGCTTGATCCTTTGGATTGAGTGGATGTTTCCATGTGAAAACCCACCACTATGGAAGCAACCACTAGTTTAACCAAACAAGTCTCGGGAATGATAAATATGAAATAAGAAATGGTGGATGATGGAAGAATAGGGAAGGAACCCCCCAAGGAGAGGGTAAATAGAACAAGGGGGCACCCATATGGATTCTAGGGAAGAAGAAACAATGTTTCCTAGATTTCCAGTGCAAATTTTGGGTTGCCTCGAGGAGGACATAAGGGTCATCCCTGTTATAGAAATTTTTGGGCACTGCAACCCAAAGCATAA
Organism: Pinus tabuliformis; assembly: GCA_031772625.1. Lineage (NCBI taxonomy): Eukaryota > Viridiplantae > Streptophyta > Pinopsida > Pinales > Pinaceae > Pinus > Pinus tabuliformis. The sequence goes on from CM062807.1 coordinate 470,205,990, forward strand.
AATGTGCATAAACCAAGGGCTCCTAAGTCCCTAAAAGTGTTGTTCCAACCCCTAAAGGAACAAGGTCAACTGATTACAGCTTCTCCCAGAAGTTCTCCATGAAAAACCACTCAGAACTGGTCAAAACAGGATCATTTCACCTGCTCCATAGGAAAAGTGCGTTGCATCTCACCTAAGTACACTCTGTGGGTGCGTTGCATTTCAAAAATCCCTTCTATGGGGTGCGATGGGTGAGAAGAGACAAATGGCAGTGTCAATCCGCGAGGTGGAGAAGCATGGAATCTTCCAAAAACTTCTCCTGTGACACTTTCCATTCTGAATTCGACCAAGGATGAGTAAGAGATCATAAATCTCCAAGTGGAAGCAAGAACTATCAGAGGGAAGACACTAATCAAATCACAAGCTGACTCATCTCCCTTACAAATATATATATATATATATATATATAATATATATATATATATATATATATATATATATATATATATATATATATATATATATATATATATATATATATATATATATGGATCCCTCATCCCAGAGATCCAGAGACTGGAATTTTGCATCTTGTAAGGAATTACTGTTGGTTTCTTGAGGTAAAATCACAGTGTTGGGTGATCTAAGCTTTGCATGAGGTGAAGAAGGGCTTACTTGCTGAGAGGCTGATGCTAGGTCAGAACAACTGGTTATAACTCTCTTGGCTCTTTCTTGATTATCAATAAATCTATCCAAGTTTTCCTCCATACTCTTGTGTCATTTATGTTTCATGCATTTGTATGGTCAATTTACATCTGATCCTAGGTTGTTTATGATAATAGATCCATGTTCTTATATAGTATTATGCTACTTTGATTCTACAGGTACTCTGTGAAGCTGGGTGTACAAGGAAGCAAGTAGCAAAGGACTATCAGAAGAGAGAAGAATCGAACTAGGAACCAAGCGCAAGACAGAGGTTGGTCTCCTTTATTCTTCTCTCATCTATATTTCATAAAGGAAAATGAAAGTAGCTTTACTTTGTTTGTTTCTAAGGTAGCTACCACACCTTAGTGGGATTAGTAGTTCTGCATAGACACTTTTCCCTGTAACAAAATGGCGACTCCGCTGGGGAGCGACTAGGTTGTTTGTTTATCTACATTTGTTTATTTTATAAACTTACAGACGGAGCCTGAAGTTGAGCCAGGTAGCTTTCGAACTGCATTTGCTATGCAAATGAAAAGTAGATAAATCCCACTTCAGTCAATCTCTGGGTTTTTTTATGAATTAAACAACTGATTTACAAACTCTCTAATTGCCCTTGTGGTAGCTCTAGTAACCTCCTTAGATCTACCCCTGTTGTTGATTTACTGATTACCACTTGCTCGGCCAAAATCCCTGAACTGAACTGCAAACTGTGACCCGGAACCCAAGCAAAGTCTTGTCTCTGGCCCAGCGCACTCTCTGCTCTGTGAATCTGAAATTCATCACACTTCCCGAGTGTAGTAGGTGCGCTGCATTTCAAATTCACTGTGTTACAGGTGCGCTGATCAGACTAGGCATTGTTCCTGAATGTTGGTTTCTGTTCACTCTTTTCAGATCTATTCAAGAATTTTGTTGCCTGTAGTCAATACACCTCTGTTTGAAACCCCTTTCCTTGCTGACATTCCGCCTCCATTGTGCAAAGAACTGTAAATGTTTTTGTGTATTTGTTGAGTCATTTTTAGTTCTCCTTTGCAAAAAAGTAATGTAATTGTACTGTCGTTTCTTGATTTGAAAGTGTCGCAAGTGTCGTTTTCAGTCATAGAAGAGAGTCTGATTGCTCTTGATAGTCGATTACCTTGTTACTATTGTATTTGATTTAAATTAGTAGTTTTTCTAGTGTCGAAAGCAAGTCTTCATTTCCAAATTGCAAAGTGTTGTCATTGTCTTCATTTTGATTTTGAAAAGAAACTTGTTAGTAATTGTCGCTAGAAAAGTAATTCAGATTTGCGCATTAGCTTTCTTTTTATCATTCACATATTAAGAAGGCTGAAAAAAATACATGCATGTGCATTTGCATTTAGACTGTTTCATTGGTTTGATTTAGGACAGTGCATATAGTGTGTGCTCTTTGCTCTTTGTTGAAAGAATTCTGTCTTTCTTTCCTTAGTAGCTTGGATTTTCATTGCACAAAGAAGATAAAATATTGTTTATCATCTTAGATTGCATTTTAGGAATTGTACATCTACATCACACTGTGAACCTGAAAGGAAAATTTCTTAAGCAAGATCAACTATAAAATAAATTTAATGAATTTAACAATGCTTTGGAACCTAACACACAACATCTAGAAGTCTAGGCTAGAGACGTATTCCGGCGTCGTAAAGCTTGGTAACTGTTGTTCTCACTGTTGGTTGGGTGATTCCTCCACTTTGAGACGATAAGTGCCAGTATGGACTTGTGCTCCCACGTACCGTCGAGTATATTTTGGGAGACCACAATAGGCTTAATCCTTTATCCATAGGAAGCCGTGTCTGTCGCCCTATCGATCGCAATGCACTAAACACAACATTCGGGAAGATTGACTGCCGTACCGTAAAAAGTATTCTGCAGTTTTGCGATTGGTTTGGTAATCCCTCTGCCTAGATTTCCAGAGCAGTCCCTTTCGTTCCTTTTCAGATTCCTTAACGGAAAAGGTCCATCTGAGCACTTGTCACTTCAGGCTCATTAAAAATCGAAGGCGACTAGAGTCATCTTTTGTTTTTTCTCGACTCTTTAAAATTGAAAAAACAAGTTGTGTCAAAGAGTCTAAAATTTATTTTAAACAGAATAATCATCACCTTTCGTACGTTGGTCTTAGGGTGAGAAAATGGAGTCTACCAACCAAGGAATTCCCCTTGGACGAAATCCTAGTCCCTTCTCCTCTTGGGGAGATGTTGGTGCACCCCAAATGGCCACATTGTCACTTCCAGGATTGACGATTGGTTTGCCCGTATGGCTTTTCTCAACCTCCATCGTTCAGAACACCGCGATTCCTGAACAATCGAGTCAGCAACTAGACAATCCCAGAGTTACCCCCCAACCCTCTACTTCATCCAATTCTTCCTCTCTTCCTTCCTCTTCGCTTGATGGGGTTGGTAAAGCCAAAAATCAAGTATCTGAGAAGAAGAAGGAAAAGAAGAAGAAAGAGAAGAAGAAGAAGGAGCCAAAAGCGAAAGGGGGCAATGAAGTGTCGTCTAGTGAAAATCCACACACTGCACCGACTAGGCCTAAATCGCCATGTGTCATTTGCAAAGGAGACCCCTATCATAGAGATTGTCCTTGCATCCCTCAGATCTTAAGGGACTGGTCTCCTCATTTGCACAACCTAGTTTCATCAACCTCTGATGATCATGTTGAAAACACACCGTCGACTAGTGAAAGTGAAGTCCCTGGAAAAAAAGGAAAGTGAAAATTTCCTTGTAAACTGTGTGAAGGCGATCACGCCGTCCACCATTGTCCCTTCTTAGACGAGGCTAAAAGAGTTTTGGACGATCGCCCGGTTTCACCGTTACGACTTCCACCTGGATATAAAAAACTCTTGCCGAGTCCATCACTAGTTGAAAATCCGGCTGACCCGCCCAGGTGGTTGGTAGAAACATCTATCATTGAAGACAAACCATATGAACCCATACCAGACGAAATTCAAAAGGTCGAGGCGGCGGTTGACCCGGTCTTGTCTTCAGAGGTTCCATCTTCAGATGATACAGTCACCGAAGAGAACGAGGATGACACTGTCCAAATTATTTTCGTAAGCACAGACTCCGATGAACATGGGGGCAATTTACCCATTCCTTTACCGCAGGAAGGAAGTTCGCCAGAGTCGTACCCGGCCGTCTATTCGGTCCCACCTCCAAGCAACCTAGTTGTTTCCTTCGACTGGAATCAGCTAGGCAGACCCCGTTTACTGGCTAGTGTACCGTTCCGAATCATTGCTCAAGTATATAGAATGGTTATGGCCGGTACCATCATAGATGAAGGGGCTTCTGTGAGTATCCTTTCCTCGAATGCTTGGATAACGCTTGGTTCGACATCGCTTTTGCCTGAGATGAGAAATCTAACAAGCTTTGACAAAGGAACCAGTCGACCATTAGGTATCCTTCCCAATGTGCCCATAACATTGAGAGGGAAAACCATTCAAATGAATGTAATGGTAGTCCAAGGACCCCTAGATTATAATCTACTCCTTGGACGAGACTATATTTATTGCATGGGAGCCATTGTCTCATCACTCTTTAGAGTAATGTGTTTTCCGCATGAAGGAAGAGTGGTCAAGCTCGTAGACCATCTTTCATTCCCCGGTTCACGCATAGAAAATAGTCATATACCATCCCTGAATGGTCTTTTCACACAAGGAATGTCTCATCAATCCCCAGTCCGTCCACCTGATGAGTCCGAGTGATTCGGGGGACATGACTGAAACCCAGGGGGCATGCACCCTGGTCTGCTTCGGCAGGAAAACTTCGGGTATAGAATAGGTTTCCGCGAGAGATATATGACTAGCCTGACACTCCCGTCTGTGATTTGAAAAGGGGGTTAGACTAGAGTAAGATTCCCTTGTCAAAGTTATGTGGGTAGATGCATTTGCACCACTCACCTTTGTCTGTTTCGGTAGGCATCGCCGAAGAAGTGTTTTGTTTGCGGTGCAGATAGAACAATCTTTGGTAACTTGAAAGAGGTAAACCTTTCTCGATGAAACAAATGTTTTGTCGGTAGGTTGAGAGGTGACCTTGAAACTCTATTTTATACCTGGGGGCATGCGAACCTTTTCGCATGCAAGCGAAGAGCGACCATTTTTTTTTTTTAAATTTGTAGGTCCTCTAACCCTTTAAACTCGTAGGATTGGTCGTTTCCTAACTTGCATAAAGAAAGGATGTGGGGAAATCTTTGAAAATTTACCGTTTTTATATATGAGACATTCTTATTATATGACTGGATTAATCAAGCAGTTTTAACACGGACTTCATGCTCGTTAAAAAATAAACATAAGAAATGAGCAAATGTTTCCCCCAGCGTTTAAGCTCAATAAAAAATGAACCAATTCCTGGTAAATAATCATCGTGAATGTAGTACTTCAGCATTTAAAGCCTTGGTCGTGTTCCTATCATCACCTCCACTCTCTATTGGCCGATCATTCACCTCCATTTGATTGTTTACCCCTTTTGAGGAACAACTGCGAAGAGTGATCCTATTAGCCATCCTTGTAACACTGCCGTGATTGGAAAATTCCAAACCTTACCTGGAATCAGCTACTACCCAATTTTATCACTCGTTCCTCAAAACGAGTATCCTTTAAGCTCTTTTCAACTGACTCGTAAAATATGAAAAGATTTCCAAGCCATTGGCCTCTCCAGCTCGTTAAGGGGACCGGAAGTGTTATCCCTCCTTTAGATTTTAATCTTTTTGGAACTGAGGGATTATTACACAAAACGATCGAGCGCTTGTTTTGTTCGGCTCGTTAAAAAGTATCGAAAATTCATCCCTTCTGTATTGTTTTATACTTTTTTGGACTTAAGGGATTAGATGACGAAAAAGGATTTTTGGAGTTTCCTTTACGTCCCTTTTCAGACTCTCTAAAATTGAAAAGGACCGAGTTATCTTTGTCGTTAAACTCGTTAAAACTTAATAGCGAAAAACTTGTCTGTAGCAGACAAGAACGAGTTTCACTATCGCTAGGCTCTTTAAAACATACCGATGGGTTTGCCCGAAGGGAAAATTATAGAACAAGCATATGTTATCCTCCTCAAGCTTGACAAAAATAAAGAGGTACTGGTCAGCAATGACTGGGGAAAAATTGGGAAGAAAACTTGAAGAAACTTTGTTGGTAGCAAGTCGCTCTTGAACATGACACTTTCACTCCGCATCCAAGTCGGGTTGGGTTGTTTCATTCACCGGTCACATCACCATGGTCCCATCACACCATCCACATTTGGGGTTAATGCTACCAATCCATCACGTCAGTGTCGCCGATATGTTTAAGAGAATTCACTCAGAGAATTCACCTGTGTCTCACCCGCTGCAATACATTTACGCTCCATTCTGTCATGACCGCCACCCTGAACCTTATATCACCTGATCGTTTTCACCTCCATTAAAATCATTTGCTCCGTTCCATGTCATTGATGTGGGATTTATTAAGGCCCTCCTATGACAGATCGCTTCTTGTCGTCATTAGCTCATTATCCAAGAAGTTGATCTAGGAACACCCCTTTCAGTACTTTGAAGCTTGCATGCCTTAATGGCAAGTTTCTCACTTCTAGTGACAGGTTTACATCAATGGCCTTCGACCGAAAGATTTTGCGTGGTGTTCGACGCCAAGTCCTTTATTAACACCACGTGAATTGTACTGCAGTACCTTGAGGGTCATTATCATTATCAATGATTCCTCTCACGCCTGTTAACAACTTACATCATTGGCTGGTAATCAGCCGATGTCTTTCCATGTTCGACTCTAGAACATCTCTCACATGGATCGACTTGTACTTTGAGTGAAGATCGAACGAGATTGAAGACCCCGGATCTAGTTTCATCCATCCGGGCTGCGATATATTCAGGAAAATAAAGACATCAAATGTAAATCATTGCTGCACAGATAATCATCCAATCAAAGGGATGATGGCTCTACCAGAATCATCAGTCTACACTCAGACGATTGTCTGTCCTATGTACATGAAAATGAATTTATAAAGTTGAGCATGGGAATTCCCACCTCAGCTAGGTCATGAAAATATTATGAACATAATGTATTGTATTATATCTTATTACAGGTCTCCTCCCAGCTTGAAAGAACTTCGGATCCTCATGATAAAGCATTTCACCCGACATCAAAAAGATTAACGACCTCATGCTTTAGGGGGCAACTGTTATAGACATTTTTGGGCACTGCAACCCCAAGCATAAAATGTACATAAACCAAGGGCTCCTGAGTCCCTAAAAGTGTTGTTCCAACCCCTAAAGGAACAAGGTCAACTGATTACAGCTTCTCCCAGAAGTTCTCCATGAAAAACCACTTAGAACTGGTCAAAACAGGATCATTTCACCTGCTACATAGGCAAAGTGCATTACATCTCACCTAAGTACACTCTGTTGGTGCATTTCATTTCAAAAATCCCTTCTATGGGGTGCGATGGGCGAGAAGAGACAAATGGCAGTGTCAATCTGCGAGGTGGAGAAGCATGGAATCTTCCAGAAACTTCTCCTGTGACACTTGCCATTCTGAATTCGACCAAGGATGAGTAAGAGATCATCAATCTCCAAGTGGAAGCAAGAACTATCAGAGGGAAGACACTAATCAAATCACAAGCTGACTTATCTCCCTTACAGATATCTATATATGGATCCCTCATCCCAGAGATCCAGAGGCTGGAATTTTGCATCTTGTAAGGAATTCCTATTGGTTTCTTGAGGAAACATCATAGTGTTGGGTGATCTAAGATTTGCATGAGGTGAATAAGGGCTTACTTTCTGAGAGGATGATGCTAGGTCAGAACAACTGGTTGTAACTCTCTTTGCTCTTTCTTGATTATCAATAAAGCTATCCAAGTTTTCTTCCATACTCCTGTGTCATTTATGTTTCATGCATTTGTATGGTCAATTTACATCTGATCCTAGATTGTTTATGATAATAGATCCATGTTCTTGTATAGTATTATGCTACTTTGATTCTACAGGTACGCTGTGAAGCTGGGTGTACAAGGAAGTAAGTAGCAAAGGACTATCAGAAGAGAGAAGAATCGAACTAGGAACCAAGCGCAAGACAGAGGTTGGTCTCCTTTATTCTTCTCTCATCTATATTTCATAAAGGAAAATGAAAGTAGCTTTACTTTGTTTGTTTCTAAGGTAGCTACCACACCTTAGTGGGATTAGCAGTCTGCATAGACACTTTTCCATGTAACAATCCCTACTTGAGAAGAACTAATGGTGGAGGTAGAGGATTTGGTGGTCAAGGACATGGAAAAAGTGATAATCAAGCTCAAAAAAATGTTGGGAATGCATAGGTCCACATTATATAAGGTATTGTCTGAGGTATCAAGTAGAGATTAAACAACAGGAACATAAAGCAAAGGAAGGAAGACCACAAAACCCACATCGAATTCATGCTGCCCTAAACCATCTCCAAGTCGAGCACTAAGACACAGTTGTGGAGTCTGTAGGTATGATAAATAACATTCCTCTAACTGTGTTAATTGATTGAGGTGCCACTGGTAGTTTTATTTCTCCTTCAACACTACATAGATGTGGATTGACGACTCATGAGAAAAGTAAGTTTAGGATGGTATAAATGGCATTAGGCTCTCAGTAATCAATACGATCACTGGTAAAGGATTGCATTGTTAACATTGGGGGATGTGACACTAAGATGAACCTATATAACACAAGTCTGGGGACTTATAAGAGAATTCTCTTCAAAAATGACCAAGGAAAACCCATAATAATTTATGGAATTAAACGTGATGTTACGTTGCACCTCATATCAACTAAGAAGTTAAATAAAGTGTATGAGGAAAGGATGCAAGATTTATGCAGTAGAGATTGTTCATGCTGACAGGAGGTGCTCTGATAATTTTCACCTCGCTACTTTCTGAATTTGCAGATATATTTCCTCCAGAGCTACCAGGATTTCCTCTTGTTTAAGAAATTATTTTTTCCATTTCCTTGAAACCGGGAACAAAACACATATCCAAAACACCTTATTGAATGACTGTGTCAGAGCTTAATGAGTTAAGTATACAAATTAAATAACTAATTGATCAAGGATTTATTTTACCCAATGTATCACCTTGGGGTGCACCAAAGATATTTGTGAAGAAAAATGATGGAGCTATTAGGTTATGTGCTAATTACCGAGATCTAAACAAATCCACCATTTGAAACAGGTACCCCATGCCTCGCATAGATGACCTCTTTTACCAACTAAAAGGAGCTTCAATATTTTATAAGATAGAATTATGATCAGGTTACCACCAGCTAAGAATCAAAGAGGAGGACATACCTAAGACAACATTCAGAACATGATATAGACACTATGAGTTTATTGTGGTTCCATTTGCTTTGACTAATTCTCCAGCAACATTCATGAAATTGATGAAAAATGTTTTCCGTAGATGCTTGGACCATTTTATTCAAGTGTTCTTGGATGACATCCTCATTTATTCTAGCAATGAGAAGGAGCATCAAGAGCACTTGAGATTGCTACTTCAATCCCTTAGAGAACATAAACTATACTGGAAGCTTATTAGTTTTTCTTTCTTTGAGAAGGAAATTCAATATCTAGGCCATACCATTAGTAGGAAAGGCATTGCAATGGATTGCAACAATATTGAAACTATAATGTATTGGCCTATTCCTAAGAATGTCAAATGAGTACATCACTTTATGGGGTTGGCAAGCTATTATAGAATATTTGTAGAAGGCTTCTCACAGATATCCAGTCCCATCACAAAACTCCAAAGGAAAGGGGTTAAGTTTGAATGGATAGGTGAGTGTGAGAGAGAATTCAATGAGCTAAACCAATGATTAACAACTACTCCAATATTAAAGTTGCCCAACATGGACAAGGACTTTCGTGTATGCATAGATGAATCAGGAGAAGGATTAGGTGCAGTCTTGATGTAGGATGGAGGGGCTATCACTTATGCTTCACGTAAACTCAAGACCCATGAAATCAATTATGCCACACATGATCTAGAATTAACTGCAATTTTAATGGCCTTGAAACTATGGAGACATTATCTAATGGGGCGTCAATTTGAATTAAGGATGGATCATAAAAGTCTTGAGCATATCTTTGCCCAAAAGGACCTTAATGCTCAACAACGACATTGGAGTGAGCTATTTAGTGAATATGATTTCAGGATATCCTACATCAAGGGGAAGGAAAATAAGGTTGTTGATGCTTTAAGTAGGAGACCCAAAGTTCATTCAATACTATCATTGAAGATAGACCCGAGAAGCTGAATTCTAAACCACCTAATAGGGGACCAATAATACCAACAAATAAAATTTTCCTTACAAGGAGGAGTACTAATGGCATCTAAGTCGGAAGGATACACCTTAGATAATGATGGATTGCTATGATATAAGGGTAAGATGTATGTACCGACTAATGATGAAATTCAAAAATTAATTATGAAAGAAGCCCACCAAGCTCCATATGCTACACATCCAGGAGTCCAAAAAATGTATGCATATTTAAAACAACTATTTTTCTGAACAAGAATGAAAAATGATGCAACACAGTTTGTGGCTTGATGTTTAGAATATCAATAGGTTAAAGCTAAACATCGTCACTCTACAGGTCTTTTACAACCCCATGATATATCAAAAACTAAGTGGGAAGTTGTTTTGATGGATTTTTTTGGAGGCTTACCTACGAATTCCCAAAGACATGACTACATTATGGTCATTGTTGATAAATTAACTAAGAGTGCTCACTGCATTAGAGTTAAGAGAACATTTGAGGCACAAACTATTGCTCAAGTTTTACTAAAATAAATAATTAACCTTCATGGAGTGCCCTAGAAAATAATATCCGATCGAGATGCACATTTTACTTCTAGATTTTGGCAAAGCGTTTTAAAATATATTGGAACACATCTCAACTTTAGTATTGCATATAATCCAAAGACAGATAGGAAAATAGAGAGAGTAAACCGAGTATTAGAGGACATGCTAAGAATGTATGTCATGGATCAACAAAATCAATGGGATAAATACCTTCCCTTAGTGGAATTTTCATACAAAAACATTTATCACAGTTCGATTCAAGAAGCTCCCTTTGAAGTCCTATATGGAAGACCCTATCATAATCCATTGAGATAGGATTGATTAGAGGATCGAGTCATGTTGAGCCTTGAAATGCTCCAAGAAATGGAAGAAAAATGGCTACAATTAAGCAGAGGCTAAAATAAGCTAGAGATCACCAAAAATGTTATGAAGATGCAACGAGAGTTGAGTTTGAGGAAGGAAGGCAAGTTTTTATAAGAGTCAAACCCTCTAAGAGTTCCTTCAAATTTTGCAAGGGAAAAAAGTTATCCCCTATATTTTTTGACCCGTTTAATATCCTAGAGGGGATCAGAGCAGTTGCTTATAAGATTGAGCTGCCATTCCATCTAAGAAGGATGCATAATGTGTTTCATGTTTCTATGCTTAGAAAATGTAACACCGTCCTCCCACATTTACTTAAGTTAACCAGTCTGTTGGGGTAAAGATGTGATGAGAGGATACTATGATGTGATTCAAATCCCCATGTATAGTTAAGGAAGTGGAATCGACACAACACAACCAATCTGACCTTCTACACATGCTACAAAACCCTCAGGAGCCAACCAACCCTTCCAGGTGATCAACCCTTGAGACAACTTAACATTTCACTAACCTAGAGCCTCAATCACTCCCATGACATGGGAATGCATGTGACCGGAGCCTCCAGTCGCTCTCATAACAAGGGCATACAAGCGATTAGGGACCTTTTCAACTAGTTTTGAGGCTGTGACCCCATATGCTGTGCCACTTTTTCAAGGCCAGGACTCAGGCCACTGCCCAAAACTCCATGAAACTTTCAGAAATTAAAAATAACATAAAAAAATACTACTAATGAAAATACTTGATAAATGACTTGATTGGACCCCTACTAGCCATGATAGGCATTTCATCAAACATGTCACAAATATGCATTGTACAAGTCATAACAACAGATCTGAGCATAAGGGTCTCATACTTATCTGAGAATTGCTAAGAAGCATCGATGCCTTATCAAATTAGCTACATCATCATCTATTAGGTGATATATTTATTGTTCATTCATTTACAAATCAAAACATGATGAGAGCCATACATCATCACTATCATAAAACATGCTCATAACCAACATATAACCAAGAAAAATAACAAGGATATAGAAACCATAAAAACCACATATAAACAAGTATATTTACCCATCAAATACAAGAAGAAAGAAGCTCTTACTAACATAAGTAAAATGAAACTAGTTCTTGGAATTTCAAGAACCACCCGACTAAAGACTAGGCTAAACCAAATCTCTCTTTAATCTAGTTATGCCTGTGCTATATTCCAAGCATGATTGTGGGATCTCATGGAACACATCCAACAAAACAAATCTAGGTATTCCAGAGGTGAAACCACATCAACCCTCAACCAATGATTCCACCTCACGGTCTGACATCACTAACCATAACCATATTTGTCTCTACCTAAGCTGTCTAGGGCTCTAGAGCGTTTGTTCCAACCAAGGCTTCCAGGACTAGTAACTCAACCCACAACTGCTACTGGGCTCCAGGGCGTTTGTTCCAACCAAGGCTACAGGAATAGTAACTCAACCCAAGCTGTTACATGATTCCAAAGCGTTTATCCAACCAGGTATTGATGAACTAATAAATCAACCCGCAACCAAAGGAATGTAAGAACCAACTAGAAAGCAAAAGTAAAACCACAACACCATGGATATCCAGGAAATGGAAAGGCTAGGAAAAAAGAATTTCAATCTAGGAAATACTACATGCCAATGATATATCATACCCAAATAACCACATGCATATGCCATGCATGCCAAAACTATCAAGGAAATCATACATGCAACTTGATACCTGCAAGCCAAATATGTTGTAGCTACTGATCCTGATGTCCTCTTGCGCTTTCTTTCTTTTCCTTTGAATTGTTGCTCCAAGTCCCAAGAATGCCACACTTATCCAAGAGTGCTCCAAGAATACTCTAAGTGTCCAAGAGTATGAGAGAGAGAGTAGAAAATGAGAGCTCCAATGAACTGACAAAATTCTGCGCATTGATCCTCATAAGCCTTTTTATTAATGATGCCTCTATTTTCTTCAATTTTCGATTATTTTCCTTCATTTTCCTCGTCACACGCAACCTGTGATCTTTCACTTGCCTTTCTCCCAATTTCCATTATTTTCATAAATAAAATTCCAATAAATGTCTCATGCCTTTCCAAAGCCTTAGGCATTTCCTTATCTAATTTCCCTTAGCCATAATAAACCAAATCAACACCCACACTAGGATGTTTTTCCCAACATTCAACTTGGAATACATGTCCCATTACCATGGTTATTATTTTTACTTTATTAACTTTATTAAATGGATTTTTGACTAGGGATGTTACACAACCCTCCCCCTTGGGGGAACACCATCCTTAGTGTTCAGTGACACCTACAACCAACAAGACTGCTGAAAACTGAAAACATATTGTGCATGGATCTTTATAACTTAGCTTGTTGCAATATTTACAATGATCATCCTACTTAGAAGCAAACCAACATGAGAAACAACATGACAACCATAATGACATAACAACCATACCACTTATTTGATATTTATAACATAACTCATGGTGGTATTTACATCCATATACATATTTACATATACCATAAACATCACACCAAAACATATACCAAAACAATTCGCTCAACCAGCGAATAAAGAAGGATACATATCCAACATCTGATCCACTATATCCCATGTAACTTCATTAGGCCCAAAGCGCTGCCACTACACCTTAACCTACTCGATTGCTCAGTTTTGGAGCATGAGCATCTTTCTCTACAATATACATTGAGGTTCAGACTGGAATTCTCCATCTGACTCCACCTGCAATACAGACAAGTCAATCACATGATTAACATCTTTAACATATTTCTTAAGCAATGACACATGGAAAACATCACAGACTTTCACTGTTGGAGGCAGTGCAAGTTGATAGGCTACTGGTCCTATCCTTTCAATAATATTGAAAGGTCAAAACAACTGAGGTTCCAGCTTGGCACATGATCCAATCCATAAGGAGCTCTTCTTCGGCTTGATGCATAAATACACCTATTCCCCAACCTGATACTCCTTAAACAACCAATTTTGATTTGCATAAATTTTTTGTATGTCCTGTGTTGTCTTCAAATTCTTCTTGATTACCTGCATTTCCTGTTCCCTCTTTGCCAACATATCCGGTCCATTTAACGCCCTGTTAACTGGATCGATCCAACTTATGGGAGTATTACAACTCTACCCATACAATGCCTCAAACTGACTGATCCTCAAAGATTCCTATTGCCTATTGTTGTAAGAGAAATCAACTAGTGGAAGATACTCTTCCCACTTTTGATGTAATGCATGGCATACATTCTCAACATTTCCTTCAATATCCTATTGACCCTCTCTATCTATCCATCTGCCTGCAGATGATAAGCTGTGCTAAAGGCCAACCCTATACCCAAACCTGCAAATAACTCTTTCCAGTATCTATAAGTGAACTTGGAATCCATGTCTGACACAATCTTCTTTAGTACACCATGAAATCTCACTACATCTATGATGATTACTTGTGCTACATCATTAGCTAAATACGTAGAATTCATTGGAATGAAGTGCACTACCTTTTTCAATATGTCCACCACAACCATGAGAGAATCATGCTATCTATATGTCCTCAGCAAACCTGTAATGAAATCCATGGAAATGACCTCCCACTTCCACTCTGGAATCAGAATAGGATGAAGTAATCCACTTGAATGCTTACACTCTACTTTTACTTGTTGAAAATCCAAGCATCTAGCCACAAACTTTGGCACTTAATTTTTCAAGTTCGGCCAATAGTAGAACTTCTTCATGGATTTCAATGTCTTTTGATATCCTAGGTGACCTAAAAATGACTTAGCATGAAATTCCCTCAAGATAAGATTCTTGAGCTCGCAGTTGTCTAGCACATATATCCTATCCCTAAATCTGACCAAGTTATCTGCTGTGAGACAATAGTTCAGCTCCTGATCACCTATACCCAGCTGTAACCTGTGCATAAGCTCCCTAAACCTGCCATCTTGCTAACCTTCCTGCAAGATCCAATCCTATAAATTTGTCCCATAGGATATCATAACTACTATATGATTCACCTATATTCGTGTGCTAAGAGAAACTGCCACCCTGTTCTCTTTTGCCTTAATATACCTTATCTCAAGGTCGAACTCACTGATCGTGGTCAACCATCTAGCTTTCCTGGCATTCAAATTTGATCCATTAAATAGATACCTTAATCCATTTTGATCACTCATCAATATGAACCTCCTGCCAAGAAAATAGTGCCTCCACATATTCAAAGCATGGATGATTGATTCCAACTCAAGATCACGTGTTGGATAATTCTACTCGTGCTCATTCAATTTCCTTGATTCATAGCATTCTACCTATCCTTATTGCATAAGGACTCCACCAAGCCATAGATTGGAAGCATCTGTACATACCACAAACTCTTTATCTGGATCTGCAATATTTAGAATTGGAGCATTTGTCAACAACGTCTTTAACTACTCAAAGCTGGCTACACATTCCTTTGTCCATTCAGATTTATTACCTTTTATTTGCAACAATGTAATAGGATAAGCAATGCGAGAGAATTTCTTGATGAACCTCCTATAATAACCTGCTAACCCTATGAAAAATCTTACCTCATCCATATTTCTAGGAGTTTCCCATTCATTGATAGCCCTTATCTTCTCTAGATCCACTGTTATTCCTTCCTTGGAAACCACATTCCCTAGCAGTGTACCTATGACTAAAGGAAACTGCATTTACTAAGCTTAGCATACAACTAATTCTCTCTCAACAATCTTAATACTGCTGCTAAGTGTTCGACATGTTATTCCTCATTTTTAGAATATACCAATATATCATCAATGAATACAGTAACAAACTTGTCCAGATAAGGACACAACACACTATGCATCAAGCACATAAAAGTAGTTGGAGCATTAGTCAAACCAAATGGAACTACAACAAAATCACAATGCTCATAACTGGTTCAAACATAAGTCTTGTAGATGTCCTCTTCTTTAATGTGTACCTAATGATATCCTGATTTCAGATCAATCTTCGAGAATACTGCTGCTCCCTTCAACTGATCAAATAAGTCAACAATCCTCAACAAAAGATACCTATTATTGATGGCCACCTTGTTCAACTGCCTATAATCACTGCATAACCTAAGAGTACCGTCCTTCTTCTTCACAAACAACACTGGTGCACCCCAAGGCGATACACTTGAGCTAATGTATCGCTTGTCAAGCATTTCCTTCAACTGCAACTTAAAATCCACCAACTCTAGTGTGTGGATCCTGTAAGGTGCCTTTGATGCTGTTGCTACCCTAGTACCAACTCAATAGAAAATTCTACTTCCTTGTGAGGTGGAAAATGTTAAATATTTATGGGAAATACATCCTAAAACTGTTGTAAGATCGAGTACTTACTCAATACCTCTGCATCCTCAACATCCTTACCTTTATCACTAGAAATATGCATTGCAAATAACACACATCATTTTTTGCAACTACACTTGGACTGCATAGCTGTCACCATTCTAACTGATGTTTCATTCTTCTTACCCTATAAGACCCTTTTTTCTCCATTGTCATCCAAGAAATCAATGGATTTGTCATAAAAATCCACTTTAGTTGTATGAAGTTACAACCAGTCCATGCCCAACAACATACTATATGATCCCAATGACAATACATTCAAATGTTTTGACGTAGGCATACCATTCAACTCAAATGCACAAGATCTTACCCAGTGATGAACTCTCTTCACTGTACATGTAGCCAACTTCATTAGCCAAGATTTTTCATGCACTTATTTATTCAAACCACACTCATGCACTAGGTCAAGGTTAACATAACTATAATTAGATCTAGGGTCAATCAAAATAGACACATCTTGATCACAAATTTTACTATATATCTCGATAATAGACTCCTGGTGATCTGCCTGCTTGTTCTCCAATGCTGCATAGATCTGTGGAACACACTGTCCAACATCCCCCACTATTTATGCCTCTTGCACACTATACATTTTCAGTCTACCACACTAATGTTGTGGGTAATCTTTCCTGCAATGCTCTCCTCCACAAGTCCAACAACATATGGGCCTCCTATAATCACCCTTGTTTTGCTGTAGCCAAAATCCCTGTCCTTTTTCAGATGCATTGAACTTATTAGGTGTCACTGCATTCTCTTTGTTACCTGTGTCCAGATGTCTTCTTCACATCTTGTCCGATTCTACTTTATTCTTATCATTACCCTTCTAGTCCAACTTAGTCTCAGATTTGCGCTTTGATTTCTCAAAACAATAATTTAGCTCTTGGATGACCTCCTCCAATGATCTGGGCTCATAAAATTCAAAACAATGATTTAGCTTTTGGATGACCACTGATGAACCGCTACATCTTGGCCTTCTCCTCCTTGAGGTAAGGCACATACCTTAATAACTCTAGGAATTTGCTAGTGTATTCCTCATCAGTCATAGATCCCATATTCAACCATATAAATCTTTTTCCCTACTGTCATTGTATCTCTCCGATAGATTCTTCTTCCTTAATTGTCTCTCAAGCTCATTCCAAGTCAAATACTCTTCATAAATACCTTTGACATTCTTTACATCTTCCCATGAGATATTCGTTTTACCATTAATACTGAGTGTTGCTATTATTGCCTTCATGTTTTTTGAGTAATCATGCAACCTGAATAAATTATTTATACCAAGTAACTATGCTTATGCATCCTGTGAATTCTTCATTTACCCATAGAATGTAGGTGGCTATGCTTTCTTGAACTCATCTGGAAAATGTCCAATGTCACTCCTCCCGTAAGGATGATAATGATGATGATCATGATACCTATTAGAACCAGAACTAGAATAGTACATGTGTCCATCACCTCTCTTATATGGAGTGTCTAAGGATCTGCTATCTCTAATTGTGTCATCTCTATCTAACTTGTGCCGACTATGAGATCTACTACCTTATGCCCCTTTTGTCCTATCCTCTTGGCCATGGCTGATCTGAACTGGTCCCTGTTTATGTAATTCTGACAAACTTTGAAGAATTACTACATTGAATTTTGCTTCTTTCTCGTGTGCCTGAATGATTATGTCATTATCTTCTTTACAAATTTTTATTTCTACCTTCAAATTTCTCAATGTGTCTTCTAAGTCAGAAAAATGCCCAACACCACATTGCTCATCTGATCCATAGGGAGAGTATTGGGAACTATAGTCTACCATCTTGATATTCATCTTTGTTGTTTTCTTCCTGTGAGGTATATTATGTCAGCTAAACCAAATCATAAACAAACCACCCTACGTTAGTGTAGTTTAGGGTGGATATGTTCTCTGCAAGACCAACCAGATTATCAATATACATAGATAAACACAATCAAGTCAACATATAATCATCATTTAAACCATTATCCAGTCATCAGCACATGACCATATCAACCACACATCATGACCTCTTGCATGAAAACTACAACCATATCAATGTATGGTTAACAACAAGTAAACACTGACATGCATAAACAATGCAGAACCAATCATGCATTCATGATGACACATTCCACAACAACACCATCAAATTTCACATGGAGGCACCAATGCAACCATGACCAACACCATGCATATAAAAAAAAACATAAACCATAAGCATAATGAACACATATATGCAACCAACATGAATGCATGACCAACACATCGCCCATCCAGTCCAAGGGGTGAACCATGTTCTAATACCACTCTATAACCTATTCCTCCCACATTTACCCAAGTAAACCGGTCCGCTGGGGTAAACATGTAATGAGAGGCTACTATCATGTGATTCAAATATCCATATACAGTTACGGAAAGGAAACTGACACAACGCAACCAATATGACCTTCTACACATGTTACAAAACCCTCAGGAGCCAACCAACCCTTCCATGTGATCAACCCTTGAGATAACTTAGCATTTGATTGACCTAGAGCCTCACTCACTCCCACACCATGGGAATCCATGCGACTGGGATCCTCCAGTCGCTCTCACATCAAGGTCGTGCAATCAACTAGGGTATGTTTTAGCTAGTTCTGAGCCTGCAACCCCTGATTTTGTGCCACTTTTTTAGGGCTAGGACTCAGGCCATTGCTCAGAAATCCATGAAATTTTTAGAAATGAAAATAACATTGAAACAATAATACTAATGCAAATACTTGATCAATGACTTGATTGGACCCCCACTAGCCATGATAATAATTTCGTCAAACATGTCATAAATATGCATTCTACAGGTCATAACAACAAATCTAAGCATATGGGTCTCATACTTATCTGAGAATCGCTAAGAAGCATTGATGCCTTATCAAATTAGCTGCATTATCATCTATTAGGTCATATATTCATTGTTCATTCATTTACAAATCAAAACATGATGAGAGCCATACATCATCACTATCATAAAACATGCTCATAACCAACATATAACCAACATAAATAACAAGGATATAACATCCATAAAAATCACATATAAAAAAGTATATTTACCCATCAGATATAAGAGGAAATAATATCTTATTAACATATGCAAAATGTAACTAGGTCTGGGTCTTCCACGAACGACCCAACCATAGACTAGGTTGAACCAAATCTCTCTTTTAGCTAGTCATCCCCATGCCATATTCCAAGCATGAATGTGGGATCTCATGGAACACATCCAAAAAAACTAATCCATGGCTTCCAGAGGCCAAACCACCTCAACCCTCAACCAGTGATTCCACCTCATGGTCAGACATCACTAACCATCACCAGATTGGTCTGTACCCAAGTTGTCCAAGGCTCTAGAGCGTTTGTTCCAACCAAGGATTCCAGGAATAGTAACTCAACCCACAACTACTATCGATCTCTAGAGTGTTTGTCTAACCAAGGCTCCAGGACTAGTAACTAAACCCACCAAGGGCTCTAGAGCATTTTTCCATCCAAGGCGCCAAGACTAGTAACTCTACCCAAGCTGTTACAGGGCTCCATAAAATTTTTCCAAACAGGGCTCTTGGAACTAATAATTATACCCACAACCAAAAGAATATGAGAACCAACCAGAAAACAAAAGTAAAACCCACAACATCATGACTATCTAGGAAATGGAAGGGATAGGAAAAACCACTATCAATCCAAGAAATTCTCCATTCCAATGACATATCATAACCAAATAACCACATGCATATTCCATGTATGCCAAAACTAGCAATAAAATCATACATTCAACTTGGTACCTACAAGCAAAATTTGTTGTAGTTGTTGATCCCGATTCCCTGTTGTGCTTTCCTGCTTTTACTTTTCCTTTTTTCTCCAAATCCCAAGTATGCCACGCTTCTCCAAGAGTGCTCCAAGAAAAATATAAGTTTAAAAGAGTATGAGAGAGAGAGAGTAGAAAACGATATCTACAAAATTGAACTGACAAAATTCTGCAAACGATTCCTTAGAAACCTTTTTATTAATGATGCCTCTATTTTCTTTAATTTTCCATTATTTTCCTTCATTTTCCTCCTCACATGCTACCCGTGAACTTTCATGATCCGGATTTAAATAGGAACGCAAAAAATTATAGATATAACCATAAATACAAAGATGTGATAGAAATAACACTCCATTTCATTAATATAAAATACTGAAATATGCTTACAAACAGAATGGAAATAAGACTAGCTTGAGTGATGGTAGCTTATCTCTGAGAAGAGATGTGACAGCTACATGCCTCTAAAATGTGTTACAATTAGGCTCAAAGGCCTATTTATTATTGAGAAACAATGGAAAACCCTAAACATCCAAAAACCTAACCCTAGGAGATGAAGTGCCAAACTATGGGCCCCATTTGTGTAAATGGGTACATCAACTTCCCAGCGTAGTAACTTTGGTATACAATCTCTGTTTGATGCGCAAAATACCTCGTTAGAAATATTTGTTCAAATACAAATTTTGAATCACCAATATTAGTTAAGTACCCAAGTTGGTCCTAGTTTTCCCAAAAAATGTTTTTTAGGGCCTCAAAACGGCTCCGGAAGTTTAGGGCCCGAAAACCTGCCAAAAATAGTAAATTGTGCTACAAACAAGGAAACTGAAAAACTGAAAGAAACAATGGTGGGGGTCCAAGTGGAATAGGCGGGTGGCCACCAATATCTACCTGGATCATTTCACCTCCCTTTTTTACTAATTTTCATTATTTTCATAAATAAAATGCCAATAAATGTCTCATGCCTTTCCAAAGCCTTAGCCATCGCATTTGCCAATTTCCCTTAGCCATATTAAACTAAATGAACACCCACACTAGGATGTTTTTTCCAACATTAAGCTTGTAATACGTGTCCCATTACCATGTTTATTATTTTTCCTTTATTAACTTTATTACATGGATTCTTGACTAAGGTTGTTACAACAAATATGTACCTGACCCATCCCATGTGTTGAAATTTGATAAATTACATGTTTCTGAGGAGGGAATCCTTCAAGTCGAACCATTTTGTATATTGGACCACTGGGTTCGTCAACTCAGGAATCATGAGTTTGAGCAAGTCAAGGTTCAGTGGGACCAATATAGCCCAGGGCCAACTCATTGGGAAGATGCAGATGCTAATTTTAATGTTTTTCCTTATCTATTTGATTAAATTGTGTGGTGATCTAGATAAAAGTGCATAGCTTAGCTAAGATAGATACTTTTATGGAGCATCTACACCATGTCTTCTTGCTTAAATTTTGTTGATACATCTAAACCGTACACTGTGATTTCAGTTATGGTTTTAGTTAAATATTATGTCAAATAGGGTCATTAAGTATAATATTGGGCTGAGGTTTCATGATATGATGGTATGAGGATAATGATGCACATGTGGTTCTTATTTATATAGTTGTTATGATAATGATGTTGTATGATTGTGATGATTATAATATGCATAGGGATTATGATGTTATGTTGAGGTATGTTGACATGTGGTTCATTTATTATGTGATGATATGTCTTTAATGTTGAATGTTGATGGTATAATTCAAGAGGATATATATATATATATATTTTTAAAACTATCAAATATTGTTTATATTGCAAAAAAAAGTAGGAGCTGGCTCCTAATACATTCGGCAAGAAAGAGGTTGAAGTGTAAGGCAAAAAGAGGGCGCACAGTCCCAATATCTACACTTGACCCCAAATTTCTGTGGATTTCAAAGACTACCTTGGCATATTTCCTTACATATTGTCCTAATAATAATATATATTTGCAATTCATTTAAAAAAAATTCACTAGAACTGATTAAATAATTCTTCTTGTTGAGGATGACATTTCTTGCTTTGTTTGGTAGAAGTTTCCCCTTGTTGGCTCTGATTGAGAGATTTGATGTAATCGACCACTTCCTCTAGATGCTTGCATTTTCCTTTAAGCTCTGCTATTTCCACTGACTGCTTGTCAATATCTCTTTGTTTGTATGCATTCTTGATTTTCATTTCTGCCCTGAGGTCCTTCAAAGCTTGATTGAACCTCCCAATCATAAACCTTTTAGCCATGCAGGTTGGGCAACTTTTTTTATTTTTAGCTCTTTCTATAGGATTGCAGGCCATTATGATTCTTTTAGTGCTTGTGTCCTGTGTATCTTTTTTACTTCTTCAGTGAGCACTCTTGATGAGATTCTTTCTCTCAGCTCTTCTGGAATGATTATGATTGATGAGACTGATGTTGCCTATTGGTTGAGGAGTATCCAACAACTTTCCTAAAGACCCAGAAATGCACTGAACTTGTTTTATGCCCAGAATGCGAACCAAGTCTTTGTCATGGGTTAACTGACCAAAAGTGCTGAGACTAAGATGGGGCTGGAGGAATGAGTGGGGGAAAACTGCAAAATAAGTCTATGCTTTTTCATTGAGGACCATATGGATAGAGTGATGAGATAATGCTGTTGGCAGAATGATAAAAGTGAAATGAGGAGGAGAAC
Organism: Pinus tabuliformis; assembly: GCA_031772625.1. Lineage (NCBI taxonomy): Eukaryota > Viridiplantae > Streptophyta > Pinopsida > Pinales > Pinaceae > Pinus > Pinus tabuliformis. The sequence goes on from CM062807.1 coordinate 470,228,778, forward strand.
AGAGCTTGAGAATGCTGAGGTGCAGAAATTTACACAGAGAGCTAGGAGTAACTGAGAGATGGAAGTAAGGAAGAGGAGAGAGCTTAAGATGATGGATAATGGGATTAGCAAGAGAACTATATTTGAAACAGAGCAACTGAAGATAAGAAAAAATGGAAAAGACTGGCTGAAGTAAAGCTTCGATGTTATGGAGAGGCAAAGGACTAGATCCTTCTGCCTTATTAGCAAACAAAGCACTGATATTTATGTTGGTGTTGAGAATGCTAGACCTATTGGTGCTCATTGAAATTCTTGTACTGTTGCTGCAAGAGATCATTTAGATACCATTTTTAAAACCATTGTTTTCCTGTAGCTTATCATTGAAAAGACATATGCCAACTCTGCTCAGAGAATGAGGATGCATGTGAGCCTTGACTTTCGTGTGATGAATATTTTTGTATTTTGAATGGATCTTATACTCAGAGTCCTGAAGATAGCAAATGAGTGCATATGGGAACATGTTCTTTTTGATTTGGAGTTGTATTCTTTCTAAATGGGATATTTTGGTCACGATTTCCCCCCAAAGTGATCATGCCCTTTTCCATTAATCTTTTTTCTTTTCTTCAGTAATCACGGGATGGGGGGGGGGGGGGGGGGGGCAGAAAATTTCATTGTTTTCCTTAACACTTCCAATTGCTCTTTCAGTAGCCTTGTTAGCCAGGATGTCAGCCTCTTGATTTTGGTTTCTCAAAACATGTTTGAAAGTGATCTTTCCCAATCCTTTTATATTCGATTTGATCCTCTGGTATATTCTATTGATGGTTGTGTTGCTAGGATTTTTGTCTTTTATCATTGCTTCTATGACGATTGCAGAATCGCCTATTATTATAGGATCCTTGATTGCATATTTTTTTAAAATCCTTGTGCCTAGGAGTAAGCTATATGCTTCGGCTTTGTTGTTTGTAGAATCTCCTAGGCCCCATTCATAAGATACAATCGTTTTCCCATCCGGATCACTGATTACTCCTCCTGCACCTGATTTTCCTGGGTTGTTTTTTGAGGCTCCATTGAAAAAAAGACTGAAACTTTTTTGTCTTTTCCTCCATTCTTCAAATTCTTTTTCATTCATCCTTAATTTCCAATTCTTTGCTATGAGTGATTTCTTTAGTCCTGCTGTCCCCTTGTTTTCTAATATTATTTTGCCATACCAATCTCTTTCTTCTTGTTGGATATTGTTTTGATCCACTGCTATCATTCCTTTAGAATTTAAACTTTCAAAAATTAAACTCCAAGTTTTTGAGAGGATTTTGCCTACTCTTGGGATTTGATGTTTAAATATACTTTTATTTCTGGCTAACCAGATTTGCCAACACAAAATTGAGGGTAGCAATTTAAGGAAATACTGATTATTGTAGCCTTGTCCTTCTTTGGGTAAGGATAGCTCTTCTACCAAAATTTATATAGATCTAGAAGCTGGATTGTGAGGTTTATATAGGTTTCCAATAGACTTGTGATCTGGTTCCAACATTCTCTAGCTACCCTTCAATCCAAGAAAAGGTGCTTAATTGACTGTTCCTCTGTCATACACATGACACATCTAGAAGGGCCTTGCATTCCTTTTTTTTAAGTTGTCAAAGGTTAGGATTTTCCCTTTGAGGAGTGTCCAAGAGAATGCTTTTATTTTAGGAAGGCATTCAGTTCTCCAGATTACCTTCCATAGACTCCATTCCTGCTGATTTTTCTGGTCTTGGAGGATCTTATACCCTGTTTTTACTGTGTATTCTCCTCCACTTGGATCCCACACGAAGTCATTCTCTTCCTCGCTGCTTATGGGTGTTGCCCCTGTGAGTTGAAGTTTTAGCTTCTCCCATTGCCATTTTAATTTCCTTGGGATTAAAGGGATTATCCAGTCAAGCCAATTGTTCTTGTCCCAAGCTGAGATTGAATATAAATAATTTAAGCCTCTCTCAACCATCCAAGTCTGTAAGCCTAGTAGCTCCCGTTGAAGTTTTAGGGGTTCTCTTCCCATTATTCTATTATTCTATGTATATTTATGACGTGCAAAATTTTGTGATAACAATAATGTTATTTTCTCATTATGACATGCAATACTTAGCATGTGGATTATTTTATATGATACTACGATGTTATGGCTAATTCATTGGATGTATGTTGAGATGTAGTGATTGATAGGAAATCCACAAATGGGTTGAGAGGTCTGGTTTATTTGATGATCTCGGGGGATCCCATACCTGCGAGGGAGAATATGTAACACCATATGGGATGGGGACAAATTCAATCAACACTACATATGTCAGCGATCCCTTTATCTTGCATAACACTTGATGGATAACTCTTGAGGGGTTCTGGGACCATCTTGAGGAGGCAAAGTGCTTGATATTGTAGTCCAAGTTCTTGATATTGGATTGGGATGCCGAAGTCTGGTGGGGGTGTAAGGAATTCAATGCTTTGGGTTGTGCATCTTAGTGAGTGTGGAGGGAGTGGGCCATCCTTGTGAGATGCCCAAAGTCATTGAGTACTAAGATGTGATGTCTGCCTTGGCATAGATGAGATCTAAGCCTTGGGGCTAGGCATAGGCTATGGTATAGACCGATGAGGCTTATGCCTAGTTCTAAAAGTGTGAAAAATGACAGAATCCTTAGGATTTCCCAGACGTCATGGAAACTTTCGATGTCTGCTGGTTATACTAGTTCAGTAGAGGGTGTGGGGCAAACATGAGGTAATAAATAACTAAATAAAATAAAATGTTAAATGATCAATTTAACTTCAGGATGAAGTTCCTTAAAGAGGGGGAGTATGTAATACTCCCTAATAATAATAATAATAATAATAATAATAATAATAATAATAATAATAAATAAATAATATAATATAATATAATATAATATTAAAATATAAGTAAATAAATAATAAACAATAAAGAAAAGATAATAGTAGTAAATAAATAGCAAACAATAAAGAGATGATAATAATAGTAAATATCAAACAATAAAGAGAAGATAATAATAGTAAACAAATAATTAACAATGAAGAGAATATAATAATAATAATAAATAAATAAAATAGAAAATAATAAAATGAAGTTTTAAATAAATATATAAAAGTAAACTATAAAATAGTAAGAATAATTAAAGTTAACAAAAATTAAAAGGAATAAAATAAGAAATAGTTAAATTAAGAGAAATATTAAATTAAGTAAAAATTAAAATAAAGAAATAAACGTTGGCATGTTGACACATGAAATATGTGCATGCGAATTCCTTTCCATTTTTTGGTCTATTTAATGGAAAATGAAGAAGATGAGATTCATCCATTCTCTTGGGAGAAAGGTGTTGTGAGACAAAGAATTCCCTCACAGTAGTACGTTGATTGAGGTCTCGAGGGTGGTCAACTGTGGAAAGATTATGTGCAGTTGAGCCTATGATTTGGCGGAGAGTCATCCCCAAAATGTTTGTTGCGGTTAATATAATTCAAAGAGCTTTCAACTCGAAAAACACAAGCAATGAATATTGTCAATTCAGGTAAGTCGTCTCTACTCTTGTTTTTTGAAAATTCTAAGTTAAATAGTAGAATAATTCTGTGTTGCTTATTAATCATATAAATTGATGTAATTATTTGTATATTTTAAATCAAGGTTGTTACATGGGGCATACAAAGAAGGTGGACATGCTCAGATGCATAAGGGGAAATTTCTAGACAACTTGCTAAAGAAAAGGCATGAAATCTTAGTGTATGCACATACTCATGAAGCACACTAAGGAGTGTGGTTTAGAGATAATATTTTCATGTTGAGAAGGCAGAGTCATGGTGTGCTTTGGATTCCTATTATCACGTCGAGACGTTGTGCACTTGGGCACTTGTCATATTGTTTTAAATGTGGAGACCATGAATGTGTGATTTGAATTACCATGGAGCCTAACAAGATGAGGTATGGAGTTCTCTAAATTCCTACAAGATAACATTTGGAGACCCTATAGGCTTTGGATTATTGCAGTGTCAATCAAGTGGAGACACCATGGGCTCTAGATTCCTATAGTGTTTGATTGGGTGGAGACACTATGTGTTATTGAATCCTAGGCATCAGGTGCAGACACTGTGTCTTCTAGATTCCCATGTGATCTGGTTGACTTGTGTTGATGTAAATTTTGTTGAGCACTTAACTCCTCAATTTATGAATACAACTCAAGGGTGGTCAGCTACAAGAGAGATTGTGGTGTAGCTGGCCCATGGTTGGTTGCTATTCATATAAGTTAATCAAAAAAGTATATTCATCTGTACATATATTGAATTGTAGATGGTAAATGATATTGTTATGGTTTATGACACAGCATGATGGAGGAATGAGCTATTCCTAGTTGTTATAATGAAATGGTTATGTGAATGTTCTCATTATTATGAGGGATTGAAGTTCCTATGGTTGTGATACTTTCTTTAGATGCAAATATAATTACATAAGCTTTGTATAAATGTTTGTTGTGCACAATTAACTGCTATACTGTGTGGGTTCCATTGTTTGGCGCAATCTTGGATATTTGACTAATTGATATTGTTGATTGTCTACATGCTAAAATGCATGTTTTTGTTAATGGATGTTAGGTACCTATAATACTAGTGTAGCCCCCATATTTTTATTGTTGTGCCCCATAGAATCCTACTATTTTTATTGTTCTGCCCTTACATTATTATTGTTATGTAGGCCCTAATTATATTTTGACCCTTTAGACTCTATATACCAAGGAGGTTTTTTCATTTGCATCTCTTAAGAATTGTTTATTTATATGATGTAAAAGGATGCCCCCCTACCTTGAAGTGGTTGATTATCAAGTCGTCGATCTATCTCTTCTTATGTTTCTATGTTATTTTCATCTAGATACATAATATTTGATATCCGAGCTCTTAATCCTAGGTTTTGTTGCTTCAAACAGGTCATCGTGGCATTTTCACAATAATTTTTTTCTGTGAAGTTTTAGACTTGAAATTTTATCACATGGAGGAAAAATCTTAATGAATATCTTATTAAAATTTTAGACCTTTGTTTGCTATATTTTCAGATATATGGTCCAAGTAAGTTAGGGTTTTTGTATGCTCTAGAATTCAATCTCAACTAGGTGCCTTGGGGAAAATCATTATAGCTTTGTCTTCAAGCATAAAATTTGAATTCTATAAAAAGTGACTAAAATTAAATGGGCTATAGTTTTTCAAGTACACGTTTTAGGGCCTAAGGTTTAAATAGTGGCACATGGTACCCCATACAAGTTGTCTCTATTGAACCAACCATAATAAAGTCATTTTGGGAGATTTAACATAACTTTATCTTGAAGAATCCAATCTCGGTCTGACGTGTGGCATTGAAAAGAAGAAAAAAGGTCCTATAGCGGGATGCAATTTTAGATCTTGGGATGCCAAAATAACAAATATAAAATAGTTTCAATGTCATCCATATCAACAAGCTCAAAATCAAACTCTTAAAATATATGCAATTTTAAATTTTCATATTTTTTGTAATAAAAATCAGTTGGAAGTGATTCAAAATGCATAATGAAGCATTTATATCATTAATTGGTTCCAAAATTCCTCCAAAAAAAATATGCTACACCCATTAATCCCTCATAATTCTCTACTATGATGCATGTATAATAGGAAGAAATGCAACATGATATATTAAAATTATTAGACGAAGTGCAACAAATTTCGCTCTCACAAAGATCAACCAAAGATGAACTGAAATTGATGATGAATGGTTTAAAAGAAAACATAAAAGTGGGCATGAAAGGGGACATGGAAGGTTTAAAAGAAAACATGGAAGGTATGAATGACGTTTTAAAAGAAAAAAAGGAGGGTTTGATAAAGTTGCTACAAATGCTTCCTAATGGTGATAAGGTATTACATGAAACACATGATTAGAACAAAAGGAATGTGAATCATGATTTTAGAGACTCTAAATTTTGGTTTAAGACCAACCATATTCCAAATATTGATATGGGAAAGGTTGATGGCAAGGATCCAGTAATGTGGATACTATATATGTAGTAGTTATTTGATCTACATAATGTGCAACAAACATAAAAGGTATGCATTGGATCTTTATATTTAGAACCTAATTAGTTTGTGTGGTATCGATGGCTCTGTTCTCATAAATCACTTGTCACTTGGACAAGAAACATAAAAATGAGAAGATATACACTAGTAACCAACCCTAGGGGTTGAAAAATAACGACCATATATTATAATGTAGTGGCAGGAATTACCAATCCTCAAACTCTCAAGATAGAAAGATATATGAAGAAGAAAAATGTAATAGTGTTGATTGATTAAGGTAGTACCTTTATTCATTATAAGATAGCCAAGGATTTGAATTGCTTTCTACATGTAGCAATAGAGTGTCAAGTAATGTTTGCAGATGGAGGAACTATAAATTGCTCAGGGAAGTGCCATAATATTAAGCTAACCATGGGGGAATATGTATTGAATAGTACAATTCTTTCAATTCCAATAGACGGTGTTGATCTTGTATTAGAAGACCAATGGTTACAATATTTGGGGATGATAGCTTTTATTTTTCAAGAAAATTTCTTGAAATTTTTCTAGGAAGGAAAGGAAATTGAGTTAAGGGGCATCACAAGGAAACCTGGAAATATAATCAACTCTAATGGCATGACAAAGATTTTGAAGAAGGAGCAATGAGGGGTAATTTCACTATTATTCCCACTAGATGTTCAAACATCTAAGTTATCCACTTCTCTAGATCTCCAAAGAGTCCTTGAAAATAATTCTAAGGTGTTTGAGACTCCCATAGGTCTCCCACCTATTCACGATCATGATCATGCTATTCACTTGATTCTAGGAAGTGTTCCTCCAAACATTATACCTTATAGATATCCCTATGCCTAGAAGTGTGAAATTGAACATATGGCTGTATAAATGCTAGAGGCAAGTATAATTAAACCTAGCCAAAGATCCTTCTCCTCTCCAGTAGTATTGGTGCATAAGAAGGATGGATCATGGCACATGTGTTCAGATTATAGGGAGCTCAAAAACCACACTATTAAAGGTAAATTTTCCATTTTGGTCATTGATGAATTTTTGGATGAGCTACATGGATAAATTTACTTCAATAGGATGGATCTTTGTTCAATATATCATCAAATTAGAATGAAGACATAAGACATTCTGAAAACAACAGTCAGAATTCATGAAGGTCATTATGCATTTTTGGTTATGCCCTTTGGCCCTACTAATGCACCTTCCACATTTCATGGTTTGATGAATTCCACTTTCAAACCTACCCTTAGAAAATTTGTGCTAGTATTTTTTGATCATATACTAATCTACAACAAGTCTTGGAAAGATCATGTTGAACATGTTGACATGTTGGTAAAATTATTGGAGGAGAAACAATTGTATGTAAAACCCTCCAAATGTTTCTTTGGGGTACAAGAAGTGGAATTTTTTGGTCATATTATATCTCACGAGGGTTTTAAGGTAGACATTAACAAAAAAATCCTTCAAGGAATGGAATATAGGATTGATATGATTCTTGGGTTGATAGGGTATTACAAGTTTATTAAGAATTATGGGAACATAGCAGCACCTCTAACAACATTACTGAATAAATATGCATTTTTTTGGGATCTAGAAGCAACTTATTCTTTTGAATATCTTAAAGAGGCAATGTGTCGAGCTTCAATCTTAGCTAGACCAAACTTCACAAAAAAGTTTATTGTGGAATGTGATGCCAAAGGAAATGGCATTGGTGTTGTTTTAATGCAAGAAGAAAGAACCATTGCTTTTGAAAGTCATTAAATAAAGGGAAAGTATTTACACAAAATTATTTATGAGAATGAAATGTTGGCAATACTACATGCCTTGAAGCAATGCCACCCTTACCTAATGGGAAGACACTTCGAGGTAAAAACAAATCATGATAGTATTTCAAAATTTAGGCTCCTACGAGTTGAGTAATTTAGATGTAAGACTTTTGAATCTATAATTCTTACATTTAAAGATAATGATAGTATTAAATACTTCTTGGAACAAATATTATCTTAAGAAGAGTAGCGAAAAAGGGTCACAAAGATGTTGGGTTATGACTTTGAAATCATCTACAAAAAATGGAAGCAAAATGTTGTTGTAGATGCACTCCCAATAAGGGATGAAGATGTGGAGACATTGCTCTATAGAATTTATATTGTCCAGCTTGATTGGATAAATGAAGCAAGGGATGAATGGAAGAATGATGAAGAGGTGTAGACACTCATTGAAAATTTGCATCAAGATCCCAAAGTATCTAATACATTTAACTAGAAAAATGATTCACTGTGGTAGAAGGATCACTTATATCTATGTAATAACTCCCAACTCAAACAAAAGTATTTTTTGGAATTACACACCTCTCCTATAGGAGGGCACTCAGGATTTTTAAAAACTTACCACAAGGTCAAGAATTATTTCTTTTGGGATGGCCTTAAGTCTTTTATTCATAAGTTTGTGGCATAATGTTTAGTTTGCCAACAAAATAAAGCTGAGACAATCAACACCTTAGGTGTTATACAACCATTAGCCATTCCAAGTTAGCATTTGGAGGATCCCTCAATTGATTTTATCATAGGTTTACCCAATTCCAAAGGAAAGAGTGTCAACATGGTGGTATTTGAGAGACTTACCACATATGTACACTTTTATGCACTATCTCATCCTTTAAAAGCTAGTACAATCACTACTACATTTGTGGAAAGAATTCAAAAAGCTACATGGAAACCGAAAAATTATTTTAAGTGACAAAGATCTTGTTTTCACTAGAAATTTTTGGTTAGAATTATTTTCTTGTCTTAGTACTCAATTAGATCATATCTCATCTTATTATTCTCAATTTGATGGGAAAATTGAGATAGTGAAAAAATGTTTTGAAGGATATCTTCATTACTTTGTATATGATAAACAAACATAATGGGTCAGGTGGTTACCTTTAATAGAATAATGGTATAACACTTCCTTCCATATCATCACAAAAATGACCCCATTTATGGTGTTGTTGATGGTGATGGAAATCTATCATATAAGGGGTTCTCCTCGATATGAAGTCCTAACTAGACCTCACACTGTTTGGAGTAGGAGACCCATATGGAGTATCGACTGAACCACCATAACTCAAAGGTTTGACTTGACTTCAAGTGGTAACATAAGAGATTATACACATAACCTTTGAAACAAACAAGTAAGTTGAAACTATGAATCACACATTTGCATTGCATAAAAGGATATTTCCATGAGAGGGAAAGAGAGAGTGAGCCTCTATAAGGAAAGTAATAGTACTATACTAAGAGAGTCACACAAGAGCAAGGAAAGATTCATTAATTAACCTACAAATTAGTTCACAAAATAATAACGATTCATGGAAGAAAATACAACACAAATTCAACATGATAAATAAAAAATCCAATGAAATAGTTCATTTTCTTTAGTATGTATGAACACAACATATACCACAAAAATCTAAATAATAGTGTTACAAAAATGCATGAAAGTGTGCTGGCTCAACGAGATTTTACTAATTGAGTGAAAGTTCCAAGTAAAAAATTACAATGGTGAGGCACTAACTCCTATAGTGGAACATTAAGTCACTAATTTCTCCTCCAAGGAATGATCTTCTCACTTATTCCAATCTGGAGGAGCCAAGGCTAGCTCTCAAAAGTACAAGCCTCCAAAATCCCTTTGCTTGAGTTATGATATTTCTTTTATAACAAGAGGAGTGACCTTTCATATCCCCCATGACTCTTGGAATTCTAAGTGACCCTTGAAATTCTATAAGACTCTTGGACTTTTCTTGGTGACTGTTTTTTCCACATGTGACTCATGGACTTCCACATATTTACATATTCTCATTATTTCTTGAAAATACATAACTACATTCCACATGATGTGGCTAAGTACATGGACTGCATGGAATAATGATGACACTTTGAGAGGCCATGATTTGACAACTGTGACATAATACTTCTTTGCATTGTATCCTTGTCAAGTGCCTCCCTTTGTTGCTATGTATTCCTTTCTTCATTATAGATCTGATATGTACTTTATCTTCACCTTCGAAAGGGTCTTGAATTAGTGTTGGAACATTCTGATTCATGATTCTATCATGGTCTAGGATCTCTTCATGTATTCGTGATGGTTCTTGTTTGTGCTTATTCTCTACAAATATTTCTTTGTTTATTATCCTTGAAATATTCTTTGAGCATCATCTTTCCATGTTGAGGTGGTACATTTTCCAATGAAGTTCACTCATAACAAGGAAAGATTAGTCTAGAAATCACCTATTCTACCATTACTTTTCTCATGGAGGAAGTTGATTGTGATAGGCCTGTGTAGGAGATGAGAGAGAGGCTTGTTGGGAATTGCACAGTTGAGCTCAATAGTGGCTAGGGGGTGACCCCACTACCCATTGAAACTACACAATGCACTATAGGAAGGGGCTATTCAGGGTCCATCACAATGAGCAAGTGCAAGACACAAGGTTGATGAGCCTGCTAAATGAAACTGCACAGTGCTAAATGGAGAGGGAGGAAATGACTATGCAGGTGAGCTTCATAGTGACTGAGGGAAGGTCTCAATGTGTACTGGAAATGTCCAATGCACAGAGGGAGGAAAGGAAGAACAAGGCATGGTGTAGTGAGGGTTTCTAGTCAGCAGAGGAGCCAAGACTAGGCACTACAACTGTGCGATGTGCGTTGCTTGATGGGTATATCCCTATGACTACGTACTTGTGGGTTGCAGTGGATCAAGGTCAATCCATTTTCCACCAGGAATGCACACCTTGCAACATGAGGCTCACTAGTTGAGGAGATTGCGTAGTAAGTTGAGGGAAGAAACTGGAAGGTTAATTAACTTTGCCTTGAGGGTGTTCACTACAACATGAAGGGAAGTAAGCCTTTGTATTATGTAGTTTATCATTGCAAGGGGATGGAGAAAACCTTGATATAAACTAGAAGTGCTCTGTGCACTATACAAGGTAGAATTGATCAAGGCTCAGTGCAGTGAGTTAGTAAAAGCAACAAGGGTTTAATGACTATGCTTTGAAGGTGCTCAATGCATAATAATAGGAGCTTTCTCCGAGAAAGGATCAGTGCACAAGTTGAGGAAGTTAGGATTGACCAATGAGGCTCATGGATAGGCAATGCTCATCACCAGGTTGAGGATTCATTAGAGAAATTTTGAGGTAAAAAATGGGCCTAAAAACAAAAAACTACAACGAAAATCAATTTTATAAGAACTAGTAGGATTAAATATGATGATGTCAACCATGGGGGATGATTCACCATTTTTGGAGTAAATGAGTAAACAGATTAAAAAATAAAAAAAGTAATAAAACTATGTTTTGAACTCATCTCCCTACAATTTTACTCAAAGTTCGAGTGGGAACACTCATTGGATGTGAAATTTAATTCCTCAACCAAGGAGTACCCATGTTTCATACTTTTGATGGACCCTGCTACAGGAAAAATAAAAAATACATGAAAAACAATGATTACAATCACATTTTTTCATGTATTTATCATTTTTTGTGTAGCAGTGTTCATTAAAGTATGTAACATGGGTACTCCTTGGATGAGGAATTAAATTCCACATCCAATGATTGCTCCTGCTCGAAATTTGAGTAAAACCATAGGGAGATGAGTTGAAAAAGCAATTTTTTTCTTTTTTTCCCTATAAATTTTGATGATGTAATCTAATATTATTTTATTATTTTCACTATTAGTTTATAATATTCCTTAGGAGGCCCATTTTAGACTTCAAAATTTCTCTAATGAGCACTTTGATAACTTTCACCTGGCAAGAGGATGAAGAAGAGCTCCAACATGGCTAAGTGTGGGACTAGTGAAATAAGAGAAAGAAAGGCATTGAAATAGGTCTCAAACACATATCACACACATGGATGCTAATAATTACAAGCTAAGGGAATGCACAAGACTGACAATCAAGAGTCACACCTTGAAACAATAACAAATAAACACTTAGTTTTGTGACACTTGGAATACAACTTGCGACATGAGTGTCGATTATAACCCCAAAAGTGCGCTAATGATGTAGTTCAGGTCACCTTGGCTGCCAATAATAGCAGGCTACTCCACTCACATCTATGTATTAATGTCAAATTCAACAATATTTCATGAAACATTAACATATGAAATCAACTCAAGAATATGGGTTTACTTTGATAAATTCCGTGATAGATTTTCCTCTCTCCTTCCACTCTTTTTCTTGCATTTCATAAATCCAATTGCATACACTTCAACTCAACAAATAGTGTAACGAGTAGGCCAAATGAACATTTAAAAACTAAACACGCAATCCCAAAATTTTTCTGGTCACAACAAAATGATTTTATAGTACCCATTAAAACCCTTTAGGCATTGCGAAATGATTTCATAGTGCCCCTTCAAAAAAATGTATGGCGGTTTTTTGGAAGATGAAAGGACCCGACCTTGTTCCCAATCGACTCTCCACAACCTTGGGTGGATCCTTGATGTAGTAGATGATTTTATATGCCTTTCTTCTCCGAGATTTTCTATGATAAATTTTCCAATCGAAAAAACAATCAAAGAGGATTTTTTGTTTGTTTGTTTGTTTGTTTGACAACATTTCCAAAACAGAGTGATAGGTTTCACTGATACAACATTCAAATCACTATAAATCTCACACATTCACTACCCTAGAACAAAGTGAGTGATCCCACTCGCCTTTGTTCATTAACGTTTGCACACTAGCTCAAATTTAACTATTAGAAATCCAATTAAACATACATAACAACATTCAAAACGGGGTGCTCTATCTTGATACTATAACAACACTCCTATTACTAACATAAAACCAAACAATCACCATTCATGGGGGCAATGAACATTCCTCCGCTGAGTTTCAAAACCATTGCGACAAGAATGCCAAAGATACATGAACAAACCACATGGCAGTTGAAGCCACAATGTACCAACTCTTAATATCAATCATTCCGACAAATTACAGGGTCTAAAAATGACCAAACACACATGAATAAATTATGAAATTAATAACAGTTTACAACATAAATTTATTTAGGTTAACTACAAAACTTCAACTCATTTGGACTGCTAATTTACAATGAATAAACAAGTATTGTATAAGCAACATCTTCATGGTTAAATTTTTCATGAAAAGGAACATGGTAGCTGCCCGGGTGATGGCTCCGCTAGGGTTTGATCCGGGAACCCTAGGCCTATGGCCTAGGTGATGCAGGTGGCACAGAGAGGTCAGCGGGGGTACAGGGCTAGAGTTAGCTGGCATTACCATCGAGGACAGATCGGGCAGACTTTTGGAGTAGGTGACAGCTGGGGAACAGAATTGGAAGCGGTTTTCGACAGCGACAAACGGGGTTCTTTTGTTTTTGGGAGTTTTACGGTTTTCCCTCTTGTGGCGTTTCAGTTAACGTGAAACATCCGTGACGGCAACTCATCTGTGGTTTTTTCCTTGAAACGGATGCCTGAGGCGGTTTCTGCAGTTTCCTCTTCGGGCTCCGGGAGTAAGGTGGTTGCAGTTTTTACGGGGCGTTTTAACTATGGTAAAACAAAATGAATCGGTTGACCTGGACCCAGCCCCTGAAGATATCCTTGCTGTCTGGGGAAAGGAAGTCACGGAGAAGAACATCAGTGAGATCATCAGGCATTCAAACAGTTTACCGTGTGCATTTTTCCCGGGTGGTGTCTCGTGGCGTCAAAATCCGGCAAAGGGGCTTTTGGAAGAGAGTCTAGAGCTTGCGAGCGGTTTCGGAAGAGGAGGAAAGGTTCCGGAGGTAATAAGCTCCCATACAAACCCAAGCACGCTGTATGACAAGTTTTGTCCTTCAACTGTTGGTAAGTCGCTTTCTCCTGTAAAAATTTTTGTTTCTTCGGGCGGGCTTGAGGACATTATCAATTTCCCCCAAATCCACGGAGTCTGGAGGTCGGTGGGTGGTGTTCAAGGCGTTGGGAAAGGCTCGGGAGAGCGAAACCCTCAGCCGGAAAAAAATAGGAAGCTTTTTTCAAATGAATCTTTGCAGAGTATCTCTAAAGGGGAAGAGGGGTTTGCGGGTCTCTGCAAATTATCGTCCTCGGGGGTTTCTACAAACACCCAGTGTCTTGGGAAACCGGTGAATGGAGGCTCTTCTGCTCTTGGATAGGCGGGCAATCCTGTGGAGGGTTTGATTGAAACCCCTGCATACAAAGAGCCTCATAACAACGTGGACGATGGGAATACCCAAGAGAGGGATGAAGGCGTTTCGTTCCCTACCTCTGGTGGTAGAGAACCGGAGTCATCAACAGAGAAAGTAGGGGACAAAAGAAAGAAGGCGAAGACGTGGAAAAAGAAGCGAGTCACAAACCTGGTTCTAGGCATGGAAGTTCAAGTCGAAGACGTGTTGGAAGTTGCAGAATGCACGCTTGTCGGCAGAGCAAGAGGGAGATATGTTTCTGGTAAATTTTTAAGGCAGTGGGCTGAGAGTCAGTGGCTGGAGACCCCGACAAAGTCCTTTAGGACGGAAACACTGGTAAAAGGATGGTTTATGGTAAAATTTGATTCAAAGGAAGCAATGGAATGGGTTGAGGGGAGGAATTGGGCATTCGGGAGCAGACCTGTTTTCTTCAAACGTTGGACCCCCATGTTCGACGCTTCGAAGGAGAAAGTTGATGAAATCCCCGTCTAGGTTAGGGCACCAAATCTTCCGCCGTTCCTATGGGTGGACTCTGTTTTTAAATCAATTGGGAACCATTTGGGCACATTTCTGGATGTGGATAGATCCTATTTACATACCTATGAAAAAGCGGTCGCAAGGATTCTAGTAAGGCTTAATCCGACGGAAGGGCTTGCTGAATCGTTTACATTGCAGTACAGGGACTATGTTTATGAGCAGCTGTTAGACTATGAACTCTTTCCCTTCAGATGTCACTGCTGCCACGAATACGGGCACTTAGCGAGGGATTGCCCGTTGGGGAAAAGAAGAAAGAGGGTACAGCTAAAGGCGGAGGATTGGGAGGACCTGTCAGGATTCCCCGCAGCTCAGAAGAAGGATGAAGGCACGAAGGTTGTTCATCAGAATGGAGACCCTAGCCCCCAGTCGGAAGTAGGCGTGAAGCGGAAGGAGGAGATCCCGGTACAAGAAATAGATGTCCAGACATGCCGGGAAGTTCCAGGTGCAGATTCAGTTGGCCCATCGGAGGATCCCTCTTCCGGTATGCAGTCCTCTCCATTAATGTTCCCTGTAAATTTTGTATCGTTTAATGATGTTTTTGTGGCAGATGTTCCTATGATGTCAAACTTAGCTGATCCCATTCAAAACATAGAATCTTTATCTGAAGCCATTCCGTCTTTGAATCTGAACTGTGAGGAGTCTCCTAAGAAAGGTCAAGGAATGGGTAGCCCTTCTGTCGCCCATCATTATAACCTTAGATCCCTCCCTAAGCACCCCGCCCACACAAATGATCTTCTGGATTCGGTGGGTGGTCTCAGCCCTGAGACTTCTAAGGGCACCTCCAAGAAAGGTAGAGGTAGGAAATCTCTTTTTTCAAAGGCTCAAGTTAAGGCAAAATTTGATGTGGCAGACGGAAATCACATGTCGATTCCTGGGGCGCTTAGAGCAGCGAAAACCCCTGAGACGGTTATCAAATGATCTGTATGTCCTGGAATTGCAGGGGTTTAGCTAGTAAACCCAAAAAACTAGCGCTAAAAGATCTCATTTCCCGCCATCACCCGGATGTAGTTTTTCTACAGGAAACCTTGGGCAAAAGTACTGAAATTGAATCCACCCTGCGATCCTTCTTCCCGGGTTGGGTTTTCTTTGCACTTGATGCTGCTGGTCATTCTGGAGGTCTCGCCATTGGTTTCAAGGATGGAAGATTTAAGGTACAAAACTGCTGGGGTTCACCTCTAGCTCTTGGAATGGAGGTTCTCTCGGTTGATTTTGACCAGTCTCTGTTGCTTATAAATGTATATGGACCTTGTCAGGGCAGGGTCCCTTTTTGGAATGATTTCTTGTCTAAAGAGCTTTTGCTTAACAAAAACCTGATAATTGGGGGTGATTTAAATTTCTCTCTGGGGATGGCTGAAGCTTGGGGACCCTCTGCGAGAGAAGATCCTTTGACAGATTTTTTCTCAAAGGCTCTCCAGAATGCAAAGCTGATTGATGTCAACATTATAAAGGCGAAGCCGACCTGGAGGAAAAGAAGAACGGGAGAGGGGAGAAATGCAAAGAGATTGGATCGCTTTCTCATCAATGAAACACTGGCTGCATATATCCCTTTGTTCAGGCAATGGGTGGGGGACGGGGGAAACTCGGATCACTTTCCAATATTTCTTGAATTCTCAAAGCCCCGTGCAAAGCCGGTCTCTCCTTTCAAATTCAATGCTTCTTGGCTTCAGGAGGAGTCTTATCAACAACTCTTCAGGAGTACTTGGAGACATCTGGGTCCAAATTCTCTGGTCAATAAAGGAGGTCATTTTATGGAGAATCTGAAAAGGCTTAAAAGAGCAACCATTGAATGGGCTTCTGAGAGGAGAAGAAAACAAAACGAGGAGTTAGTAAAAATTGAGGAGGCTCTCAGCCTGTTGGAAGATCCTGAAGCAGATGCCTATGTCTCTCAGGAATCGAAAGAGAAAATTTTGGCTTTAGAAAGGAGTAGAGCAAAGATTTTGTTGGATAAAGAAGAGGAGTGGAGGCTGAAAAGTAGGGCCATTTGGCTGAAAGCTGGGGATGAAAATACAAATTTTTTTCATAATTACGAAAAAGTCTGGAAAAATGCAAACACCATTTGGAAGATGAAAGACCCCGAAGGAAGGGAGGTGTCATCTTTTGAAGTGATCTCTTCTTTGGGGAAGAATCATTTTCAATCTCTCTTTACTGACCCTGGGGGGATATCTTTAGCTGAAATTATCAGAACAACTCAAGCCTTTCCTAGATTTGTGGAAGAGGAGGATGCAGAATTGCTATATAGGGAAGTGGATAAGGAGGAGGTAGAGCGTATTATAAAGGCAATGCCAAAAGACAAAGCCCAGGGCCGGATGGTTGGACTATAGAGCTCTTCTCTCATTTCTTTGATCTTATTGGTGATGAGCTTACTGAGGTGGTGGAGGAATCCAGAAAGAAAGGTGAAATATTCAGTTCATTCAACTCTACTTTTATAGCACTCATTCCAAAAACTGAGAATCCTGTCTCCTTTGAAGATTTCAGGCCTATCTCCCTGTGCAATACAATCTATAAGATAATAGCAAAGATCATTGCGGTGCGTCTGAAGCCTATTCTATCTGAGTGTATCTCAAACGAGCAGTTTGGTCTCTGGATGGTCGGCAAATTCACGAAGCAATAGGAGTAGCCCAGGAAACCATCCACAACATCAGGCAAGCAAAGAAGAAAGGGGTTGTCTTAAAAATTGATCTATCCAAAGCCTATGATAGGATCAGCTGGTCGTACCTTAGATTATTATTGACTCATCTTGGATTTAAAGTGGAGTTTATAAACTGGATAATGGGGTGCATTTCAAATGTTAGTTTTGCTGTGCTGATAAATGGGGCTGCCTCTCAATTCTTCAAAGGCCAGCGAGGCCTGAGACAAGGATGTCCCCTTTCTCCACTGCTTTTCCTCCTGGCAGCTGAGGGGCTCAGTAGACTGATCTTAAAAGCAAAGCATTCAGGCTTGTTCACAGGTTTGGAGGTTGCTGTAAACCTGTTCATTTCTCATCTTCTTTTTGTTGATGATATTTTGTTATTTTTAAATGGGAACTTAAACGAAGTCAAAGTTCTTAAAGATATCATTGACCTGTTTCTGAAAGCTACATGCTTTCAAATTAATCCCAGAAAGTCTCATTTTATCATGGAGGGTTTCAGCAGGCAAGAGGAAACTGCAATTACATCCATCTTGCCTTTTGAAACCTGTCAGATGGACCTGCCCTTCAAGTACCTGGGGTTTTGGTTAAAGCCGTCCTCATACCGAAAACAAGATTGGCACTGGTTAGTGGCAAAAATTGAACAAAGGATATCGCACTGGAGTTTCAAGTGGTTATCAAGAGCTGGTAGATTGACATTAGTCAATTCAGTCCTTCAAGCCATTCCTGTATTTTGGGCAGCGCTGACTTGGATTCCCAAAGGGATTATTCATAAAATTAAGCAGATTTGTAGCAGATTCTTATGGTCAGGCTCAAAGGAAAATTCAGTGCTTCCCTGGGTTGCTTGGGACAAGATCGCTAGACCAAAAGAATGGGGAGGCTGGGGAGTGAAACAACTCGTGGACTTTTGCCAATCCTTGGCGGCAAAATCAGGCTGGCGAATTGTAGTAGCAGAGAACCTTTGGACCAGGGTTGTCAAAAGGAAATATATTGATCCAATTCCCCTGGAAGAATGGATCAGAAGTCCAAACAAAAAAGGGAGAAATTGCTCAGTCATCTGGAAGGCTACCACTGAAGCTTTTAAAATCATAGAACAAGGGCTAGCATGGCAAGTGGGGAACGGTGAATGTTTGCGGATTGGTAAGGACCCTTGGGTAGGGTGTAATGAGCGGTTTTCTTTATCTCCTGGTCTGATTGAGCAGCTTGAAACAAAAGGTATTAATCATCTCCATCAGATAGCAAACATGGGCTTGTCGTCCATCTGGGGGTAGGGCTGGAAATCAGCAGAAGAATTGGATTTGGATCTCCTTTGGAGAGATGAATGGCAAGGCTTCATTCAGGAACTTAATAGCTCAAATGTCAGGATAAAGGATTCTCCAGACTCTCTGGTTTGGGCACATGAAGAAACAGGTCGATATTCCCCAAAGGCTGGCTATGATTTTATGATGAAAAGAAAGGGGTGGGAGCCCCCGGTTTGGTGGGCGAAGCCACTCTTCAAGTTAAAATGCCCCAAAAAATCCAGAATCTTTCTTTGGTGCGCTTGAAAAAACAAAATTCCCACGTGGGATATTCTTCAAGCTCGTTTCCAGCTGGGGCCGAGCAGATGCCCTCTTTGCAAATCTGACTCTGAATCTGTCTCGCACCTTTTTGTGAGTTGTCGTTTCACTACATCAGTTTGGGAGGAAACAAAAAGACTTTTGAATTTTTCCGGGAATTGGGAAGGGGTGAGTTTATCAGCTGCATGGGAATATTGGTGGAATCACTATCCTGAGAAAAACATGAGAAACCTCCCTCCTATTGTCTATTGGGTTATTTGGATAGCCCGCAATGGTTTCATTCTTAATGAAAAGGTCACCCCAGTGAATGTCATTGCTTTACAAGCCTCTGCAATATTAGCCAGCTTACCTGAACCGGAGGGCCCTCAATCTTCTATCCAGCGGGCGGATGTTGTTATCAGAGAGGGTATCCCCTGGGCATTCTTTGACGGGGCAGCTCAAAACAATATCACTGGAGCCGGAATTATAATCCATCTAAGCCCCTCGCATTCTTTAAAAGCCTCTGTAGGCCTTGGGTCGGGTACAAACAATTTCGCTGAATTAACAACTTTAAAATTGCTCCTCTGCTAGCTCATCCATAGGAATATCCTCACAGTTCAGATTTTCAGAGACTCGGCAAATGTGGTTAACTGGGTCAATGGGAAATTTATATGCAGAAATTATATGTTGTTGCCTCTGTTAGAAGAAGTCCAAAGACTAAAGTCACATTTTAATATTTTCTCTATTGCTCATATTTACAGGGATAAAATTGAAGAAGCCGACCGGTATTGTAAAACAGGTCTACAGCAGACTCTGGGATCTTCGAGGATAATGGAGAAAGTTCAGGATCAGATCCGTGTGTCGGATCTGCCCCCATACTCTTAGTCCCTATTTTTCTCTTTTCTTCATCTGTATGAACTAGTTTTGAAATACTCCTGGAGCAGGAGAGACAATTTGTTTTTGTTTTTGATTTACATATTGGGCTGTTTTCCTGTAAAAAAGGAGGCCCAGATACTATGGTGGCAGGTTTTCAAACTTACAAATTTTGTTAGGGCTGTTACAGGCCGTGAACAGGAGAGCTTTCAAAGTCTCTTGTTCAAAAGTTCTGTTAAAACGATATCACTGAGGAGATTTAAAAATCTCTATGGCACAAGAAAACTCAGCTGAATGTTTACACATTCATTTTTGTACTTTTTTATTTCTCGATTAATAGAAAAGCGCGGTATTTTTTCCTCGGAAAAAAAAAAAAAACTTCAACTCATTTCATAATCACCCAACTTATAGCCCCAAATTGTTGTTTATTATGCCATTCGCACAAAAATACATTTTGTTCACACAGATTGAAGGTACAGGCATTTGTAAAACCTCAAAACTATAGTTACATAGAAGGACAACGAGTTCCTCTATGCTCTCCCTCTCTCCTCCCTTCTCTCAAAATATTCTCTTTTTTTTTTTTTTGTTCTCCTCCCCAGACACTCTTTTCTTATTGTTTCCTAATTTAAATTGATCATAAAAACCAAGAGTCACAATGGGTGAATTGTTTCCCCTTCTCCAAAAGACAAGGGAAATTGAAAACTATATTTACATTAGAAAATATCTTCTCCAACTTATTCTAAAAATAAAAAATCACTTCCTAATGTAAATATTTACAATTTCTTAAACTTTTAAATTTTTTTCCCAACATTACCATATGACCATCCTATCACATTGTTAAGATCTTGTCCAAACTCTTACTTCTTGTGTTGGGTCTATGGACCTACATCATATTGCCAAGGTGAAAAAAGATTCATGGTCTCCTAACCATGTGTTGATGAAGTGAATTTTCCTCGATCCCAAGCTTTATGTTGTAGCTAGTCCTTCTCCTTGTCATGTTGCTACTCTACTATTTTCTCATTCTATAGTGTTCATCCTTCTTGATGAAAACTTGCTCTACCATATGCAACATGCCATCCTAAATTCTCCTCTTCCTCGCAAAGCCCTTCTTCCGACGCTTATTCAACATTGGCTTCCTTATTCAATCTCGAATTCCAACTTATCCTTGGGATGACTCAAATCATTGTTTCCTTGATGAACTTTATCATTGCTACCCCTTACTAACATCCTAGTGATTGAAGCTAACTCCTCCATTCCTATATCTTCCTTGAAGATGTTGTATCTTTTTGGGGATTTATCTTATCTTCCCTATACTAGTTATATTATTTCCTTCATGGAAAATTTATCTTTCATTCCTCCATAGTTGTTTAAGACACTCGTATGTCTTTCCTCCTGCTTCCCTTTAGAAAATATATCACCATATCCTTGCTGGAACATATTGTTGGTATCCTCTAACTATTGCATCTCATTTTTCGTCTCATCAAAATTTGTAGAATTTATATGGTTTCCATCTTCTATATTTCCTATTAGCCACTTTTCTAAAAATTCAATTAAAAAAATTATATTGACACAAGGAAATTGTTCATGACATTCTACCTCAATTTCTTTGGGTGCAATATACATATCTATGTTATTAGACATGTATAAATTATCTTCTCCTTTTGTATCCTCTCCAACAATTTATCCAACAACTGTAGTTCAACTTCACACCTTACAAGCACTCTGTCTTTCTCTAGAACATAAATCAGGTTCTGCTTGTCCTTCCTCATCTCCAATTTCTGATCATGTTCAACTTCAATACTTTGCACAAACATTTCTTCAACTTCTCCATTTATAATAGAATTCAAATTTTGTCCATTCTTCTTCATCTTTGTAATAATCTCCAAATATTGTCCACCATTCTTTGCTAAACCTGCATTCACACACAAATTGTCAGTTTCAAAATCACAAGGCCTTGTAGCCTCATTTGATGCTTCTAGCACCATTTCTTCATGTTGATCTCCATTCTCCAAATAATATGTGAGACTCCTAATGAGACCCTCATCAACATCTTCTTCATCACTATCATCCTCCCCAAGGATAGATCCTTGTTCTGGTGTACAAATGTACACTATCTCTTTCTCAATTTCTCCAAGCATCATTTCCTCATGCAACACTAAAGCTTTGAAGCTGCCCAACAAATATTCATCTACTTCATCCACAATAACAACATACTCATTAATATCCACACACATGGGTTCATCAACCTTAAGCTTATATTCCATGGCTGCAATTACCCATGGCACATATTCTTCATCTTGACTATCCTTTGTCTTCCTTCCAACCTCTATAACAACACTTAGTGACTGTTTCTCCTCTCTGCACATAAAAAAATCAATGATTTGTCCTTCACCTAGAACAACTCTTGCATTCATACACCAATTTTTAAAATCAAAATCATCATGGTTTGTATCCTCCATTAACACCTCAACCATCATATGTTCCTTGTCCTCAAAACTTGTGAGCCTCTCAACTAGTCTCTCATCAACATTGTTTTCATGTTGGTATTCAGTTTCCAACTTGCCCATGAGATTTTAAGCTAGTATCATTTCAACATTATCATTCTCTCTTTCTTCAAGGTTTACTCCTTATTTAAGTTCACAAAGAACTTCTTCTTTAATAATTGTACTTTTCTGCAACTCAACTCCTTTGAGATTTTCCTCCAACTGATCTTTTATCTTCTATTCAAAATCCTTGAGTTTCTCCATCAACTGAGCATTTTATCTCTGTCTTAGCTTCACTTGCAGCAAATTCCATTTTACTTTCTTTAGGAGAGTCCATCTGTAACCTTGGTCTTCCTCATATTTCTATAGAAGTCCTCTCATCAATTGTAGTTTTAATTGGATTTCATCTACTTCTCTATCAAGTTTTTCCCGATTTGATCTACTATGTATTCTCTTTGAACCTTTAGTTTGAATATCAATAGTCACAAATCTCCTTCTTCCATGAGCTTCTCCCTGCCCACGGTGAGCTGCACACAAGGCACTGCAAGAAGTTGACTCCACCAAATTATTTGTAAATACCATACTAAACTCTTCCATGCCTAGTCTTCTCTTGGTATTTCTACTAACTCCTTCCTCTAGAATCTTCTTTTGAGCACTCTATGCTCTTCTAGCTTCTGCATTCAATTTACTCACCTTCTTCATGTGAGAATTTTTCTTTTCTTCCCCACTTTCTACTACAAGGTTCCTTGCCATCATCCTCAATTGAAAACATTCATCACCACTAATTGTAATTAATAATTAATCCATGGTTGTCTGAAAACAAAATACCATTACCTCCTTGTTTAATATTCACTTGAACACACAACTGCTGCTGCAAAATTATTCTTACTGCCATCATCCCTTTGCTATTACAGGCCTTCTTGTTCGTTAAATTAGCACCATTATTCTTCTTGATTGCTTCCTAAGTCAATATGTTTTACTTTAAGGTAGACATCCTCCACTATCTCTGCACAACACCTCACAATCACCAAACCTCAATTCAATTTAATTTGAAAACAAAGGCTTACCTCAATCTGCTATAAACTCTGCTTCCTCCAAGATCTTCCTATATCTTTCTCTAAGAGATGTAAAGCTAAAATCTTTCCATGGATCTAATACCACTTGATGCAGTCTGGGTCATCTCGGTTGCCAATAACCCCAGGCTACTCCACTCACACCTTCGTATTAAATTCAAATTCAACAATATTTCATGAAACATTAACATATGCAGTCAACTCAAGAATATGGATTTAATTTGATAAATTCCATGAGATATTTTCCTCTCACCTTCCACCATTTTCCTCACCTCATTTTATAAATCCAATTACATACTCTTTAAGTTAAGAAATAGTGCAATGAGTAGGCCAAACAAACATTTAAAAACCAAACACGCAATCCTGAAAATTTTCTATCTAGTTGTTACAAAATGATTTCATAGTGCCCATTAAAATCTTATGGGCTCTACGAAATGATTTCATAGCACCCCTTAAAAAAAATGTATTGTGATTTCAGGGAAGATGAAACGACTCGACCTTGTTCCCAATCGACCCTCCACAACCTTGGATGGCTCCTTGATGTAGTAAATGATTTCATACGCCTTTCTTATCTGGGATTTGCTATGATACATTTTCCAATCAAACAAATAGTTAAAGAGGTTTTTATTTTTATTTATCATTATTTTTATTTACTGCTTGACAAAATTTCGAAAATAGAGTGCTGGGCTTCACTATAACAACATTCAAACCACTGTAAATCTCACACATTCACTACTCCATAAAATAGTGAATGATCCCACTCACCTTTCTTCATTAAGGTTTGCAGTCTAGCTCAATTTCGACTATCAAAAATCCAATTTAAAGGACGTGGAGACATTCAAAACAAGGTACTTTGTCTTGATGCTATAACAAAATTCTTGTTACTAACATAAAACCACACAACCACCATTCCAGGGCACAATGAACATTCCTCCACCGGGTTTGAAAACCATTGCAACAAGAATTCCAAAGATACATGAACAAACCACACAATAGTCAAAGCCACAATGTACCAACTCTTAATATCAATCAATCCAACAAATTACGGGGCCTCAAAAATGACTAAACAAGCATGAATAAATTATGAAATTAATAACAGTTCACAACAAAAATTTATTCAGGGTAACTACAAAACTTCGACTCATTTCAGAGTCACCCAACTTACAACCCCAAATTGTTGTTTATTACATCATTCACACAAAAATACCTTCTGTTCACATATTGAAGGTACATGCATCTGCAAAACCTCATAACTGTATTTATACAAAAGGACAATGAGTTCCTCTCTATTCTCCCTCTCTCCTCTCTTCTCTCCTCTCTTCTGTTTTTCTTCTCTTTTTTTTCTCCTCCCCAAACACTCTTTTATTGTTGTTTCCTAAAAGAAACTGATGATGACAACCAAGAGTCACAATGAGTGAATCGATTCCCCTTCTTCACAAAATAAGGGAAACTGAAAACTATATTTACATTAGAAAGTACCTTCTCCAACTTATTCTAAAAATCAAAATTCACATCCTAATGTAAATATTAAAAATTTCTTAAACATTTGAAATTTTCTCTTAGCATTACCATGTGACCATCCCATCACATAGGTAAGCTCTTGTCTAGAATCTCACATCTTGTTCTCGGTCTATGCACTTGCATCGGCTAAGCTTTGGAAATGTGTCTGTTACATGTTCTTATGATATATAGACTCATCTAACGTAGAATAGTGCGTTAGAGCTACCACTAGTAGCGCATCGAGGTGCGACACATGTAGGAGTAACGACTGTAGTGAAATGAGACAATTGCATTTGTAAGAAAATGTGAAAATGATACTTGCAAAATTTAAAGAAGTGAAAATGACACATGCAAGAGAAAAAATAAAGTGAAAACGATGCTTCTAAAGAAGTTAAAATGACACATGCAAGAGAGAAAATAAAGTGAAAACAATTCTCGTTAAATTGAAAAGAAGTGAAAACGATAGTCGTGAAAGCGAAAGCGACACTTGCAAAAACAAAGGTGTGCAAAAGAGAGAATTAAGAAAACTCAC
Source organism: Pinus tabuliformis (assembly GCA_031772625.1). Classification (NCBI taxonomy): domain Eukaryota; kingdom Viridiplantae; phylum Streptophyta; class Pinopsida; order Pinales; family Pinaceae; genus Pinus; species Pinus tabuliformis. The sequence goes on from CM062807.1 coordinate 470,254,152, forward strand.
TGGAATATTAGAACAATTGAAAAAGTGAGAGGGACTATCAAATGATATTTTGCACTGACCGTCAGCATAGGTTGTGCCTTTTACAATGCACAAGCACTATTTCTAGAGATTACACAAGCCTTACTTTTAGGAGCTACACAATTCCTATCTAAGCTTGCATAGAAATAAGTGCATTTATCTACTAATCAAGGATTGAGCAGGTATGGGCAAGTGAATTTGACACTTGGAATCTAAGAAGAAGACTTGAGCACTTAGAAAAACATCAATCGACCATGAAGTGACTATGAGTCACATGGAATGACAAATTGTAAGATCCTTAGTAGGGTCCAAAATTCAAGTGTAGGCAAAATTTTGGAGGGTGTTTGTTGCAGCGACAATAAGAAATTATGGATATCATCCACCATATGTCACATTGTCTTTAAGAGATAATTCTAAAGTTCAAGTAGTGGAAGATCACATCAAACATCAACAACAAGTTCTCCAATTCTTAAAGGATAACCCGAATCTCACACAAAATGAAATGAAACAACAAGAAAATCAACATTGTAGTGAAAGATATTTTAATATGGGCGATTGGGTATTTTTACAACTACAACTGTACAAAAAATATCCCTCAAAAGATATGAAGGATAATAAATTATCACCCAAGTACTATGGACCTTACAAGGTGTTGTAAACGATGGGTACTATGGCACACAAATGGGAAATACCTGCATCTTTGCGAGTACACCCAATTTTCCATGTTTCATGCTTAAATAAGGTTATATGTGACAATATACTAGTTCAAACCATATTTCCATAACTTGACGAAGAAGGAAAAAACATATTGGAGCTTGAAGAAATCACATAAATAAGAATCTGACAATTACAAAATCGAACAATTTTGGAGTATCCCATTAAGTGGAGGAACTTACTCGATGAAGATTCCATATGGGAGGATGTGTATTTTATACAAAAATATCCATAAATACTCAAGAAAATAGGACACCACTCTGTTGAAGGAGAGAGGCATGTTAGGTCTCTATAATACTAGTGTAGCCCTAATATTGTTATTGTTGTGCCCCATAGAAGGCTACTATTGTTATTGTTGTGATGTCACATTATTATTATTATGTAGGCCCTAATTATATTTTGATCCTTTAGACTCCTATATATACCAAGGAGGTCTTGTCATTTGAATCGTATAAATTATTCATTATTCATTTATGTGATGGAAAAAGAGGTGCCCCCCCCCCGAAGTGGCTTATTATCAACTCGTTGATCTATATTTTCTTATGTTTCTCTATTATTTTGATTTGAATATACAACAATGGATTTTGTGCTAAGTGGCATACTATGTTGATCTTGTGCTTGAAATTATAGAGTATTGTTAGCCATGTTAGGCTTGCACAGGTATCGGTTAGTAGGCATGCTAATAGTCTTATTATTGACAATAGGGATGTCTATAATGCCATGAATGATTTGTCCAGGGATAAGGGCTTTATCCCTATGGAAATATGGTGTTTTTTCCAACAATAGGTATCAGAGGAAGGCTTGTGAAAATTCCCTAGATCCTTTAAGTTCCTAAGTTATAAGACTAAGAAGGACAAGGTTGTTTGTAGGTTAAGGATTTTATATTAAACATAACCACTGTGATTACCTTAAGGTAGGTTTATCATTAATTAATAGATTAAATATTAATCTCATGTCGTGCTTCATTTCCGTGTGATAAACCCTTGGACTGAGCACAATAGATAGAAAGCGCGATGGTAAGGACTAACAAAAGAGGATGGGGAAATTTACATTACATAATTTGCTTAATGCCAGGCTTCAATTGAGTACTTTTTAGACTTGGGTGCGGTTAATATATAACATGATAGAAGTATCTTCTGCCTATAAATGGGAGAGAACGAAAGTGCAAGAATGGGGCACACAATCCTGTGGGACCCCAAATCTAATTGAGGTGGTAAACACCATAAACGCGAGGTAGGTCTACATGAACACCACATGAGGAGTCTAGAGGATGTTGACTAGATGGCATGGAAAGACTACTAACGTGGCACACTATCAACATGACACATGTCAATAAAGGGCAATCATCTTGGAGGGCCAAATGGATGGAGTTGAACTATTTTGGTCCTAATTTCTCTCTAAATTTTTGTTGGTTGACTACATGACCGTTGGCTTGTGGATGATAAGGAGAAGATCCTCTAACATATCAATATCTACAAAGCCATTAGGAGTGGTTTCTTCCAAGTAGGTGGGTGCCTGTAGCTTATTGAGGATTGGTGCCTCCAATAGATGAGTGTCTATGGGTAGTTGTGGAAGTGGTAGCTCCCATTAGGTTGTGGCCTGGAGTGAGTGGGTGCTCCCATATCACAAGTCTGTGCTTGCACAATGGTGGGTTCCAGTGGATTATGAAAATAAGATTTTACATAATAATAAGAACAAGACAAAGTGTACAATGGTTTTTCTCCTAGAATGGTTTCCACATAATATCGTGTGTCCTCATGCATTTTATGATGTTCTAGTTGCTTCTATTATGGTTTATTTGTAGATGCATTATCTGCTTCTCATGTATTTGTCTAGATCTTCTATTATATATTATGGTTATCATTAAATATTTTGCTAGTTGTTGAAAGAAAAGAGTAAAAAGTCGTAATTTATGATCCATTAGTATAATATTGATTCATCCCCCCTCTCATTATTTTCAAGCTCCCAACAACTTCATTCAAGAAGTAGGCTAGATGATGGAAAGAACTCATCAAGGCATATGTGGAAATCTTTGAGGAATAACTATCTATAGATCATCATAAGGTTGTCAGCTGCCGAGTTGATCAAATAGAAGAAAATTTTTCTTGTTTGTAGAAAGATAGTTCATATTTTCCATAGTAGTAGGTGAATTTTGTTGACATTTTGAATTCCAAAGAGGATCCATCACTAGGACAATGAATGAAACAAGAGTCAAAGTGAAGGATGAATAAATAATAAATGAACAAAATTAAAACCTAAAAGGGTCAACTAAAAACCCTAAAAAATAAAATAAATTATAAAACCTAAACCTAAATTAATATCATTAACATACTTAATAAATCTAATAAATGAAATAATTGAAATACTTGTTATAAACAAAAAAAATATTATAAATAAATAATTATTAATAATAATTATCTATTTATTATAGATAAATAAATAATTATTAATAGTAATAATTTATTTATTTATTTATAATAATTATAGCAATTGAATTTTTATAATTATTAATGAATATTAATAAATTAACCAAGATTCCTAAAATTAATGAAAATTGGAAACTAAATAATAATAAATAAAAAAATGTTATATTTAATTTTATTAATGTTGAGCTACTAAAGTAATTGCGAGTTAATATTTTGTTGGAATTAATATTTATTATTTATCTAATTTTATTTAATTTAATTATTTAAAAAATTAAAGATAAGGACAAAAAGTTATACTTGGGATGTTATACCTGAGAAGAATTGGAAGAAATAATCTATCTAATTAGAGGAAGCCAATTTCCACTGATCTCAATCCCACCATCCCTGTTGAGATTATGTCGATGTTTCATAATCTCAAGAGCTTCTATGATTTTCCTCTTATGATTGTGCTCTTTCCTAGCTATAATCCTAACACTTTTCTAAGAAAACATGATGCTTAGTCTTTGAGGAGTTTTTTGCAAGGGATGAAGTGCGTGATATTTCATTCTTAATATCATCTCTCTGCTCTGTCATCTCAGGAATTGAGTTCGGAAATAATTAATATTCTCAGCAAAGGCTTGAGGGTTGTTGTTGCACCAAAGTACATTCTGATAGAGAACATCATTTGTAACATTGAGGAAGGGATTCAGGGCCTCTCCTTTGAGGAAAAAGAAGTATTAAGACAAGAATGTGTCGTCATAATGAGGAAAGCTAAACCCCCAAAGAACAATTTAAATAAAGATGAATAAATTTCTCTTAAGTCCCTTTGTAATAATGACCAAATTGTGGTTCTTAAGGTAGATAAAGGAGGGGAAGCATTAGTTTTGGACAAATATGATTACATTCGTAAAATGAATGAGTATCTTAACTACAATATTTATAATAAACTTAACACCAACCCCATACCCAATATCATAAAAGAGGCCAAGAAGGAAATTATGGAGTCTATCCTTGACGAGAAGTTAAAGAAGAGGTTAAATCCTTCCTGTGAAGTTATCCCTAGAATTTATAGGTTGTCAAAAACCCACAAAGAAGGGGTTCCTCATAGACCAATAGTCAATACCATTGGATACCCTACCTATGAATTTGCAAAGTATGTTGCCAATATCCTAAAACCTCTTGTTGGAAACACTGGTTCTTTTATTAAACACTCAAATGATTTTGTAAAACTTATTAAAAATGAAAGGGTGGAAAAAGGTGTCATTCTTGTGACCTTTTACATAGTGTCCTTATTTACCAAAATTCCCTTGGATGAGGTTGTTCATGTTATTAAAGAGCTCACTGACTCAAAAACAACAAAACTTGTTGAGATATGTTTGTGTTCCACTTTTTCATCTTCCAAGGAAGTTATTATAGTTAATATCTGGAGTCACAATGGGATCACCACTCTCACCAATTTTCGCTAACTTATACATGGAGTGCTTTGAGAAGAAATCCCTTGATTCATACCCTTTAAAACTATCTTGGTGGAAGAGGTTTGTTGATGACACCAACGTAAAAACGACTCATGGTAGGGAAAAACTTGATAAGTTTTTCAATCACCTTAATTCTATCTCCTATGAAATAAAATTTACTATGGAACTAGAAGAGAATAGAAGCATTCCATTTTTAGATTCCCTTATTATCAGAGAGGAGGATGGTACTTTGGGATATCAAGTATTCAGGAAGAAAACTCACAGAAAGCTACCTCCAGGTTGAATATTATCATCATCCTTCTCAAAAGTTTGGTGTCCTTAACACTCTTGTTGTTAGGGCCCTTAGAATATTTGACTCTGAGCACCTTGATGAAAAGAGAAAAAATACTTAAACTCTGTATTTAAAAGTATAGGTTATAAGGAAAAGGAAATTAAGAAAGCTATAAAAAGATTTGAAGGAAAGGTCTTCTCCCAAATCCCTCAAGCTCAATGTGGTAAAGTATTCCTACCATACATTCAAGGAGTTACATATAAGATTGCAAAGATTTTGGGTAAGAAAGAAATATTCACTCAATTTACAACATCAAAAACAATAAAACAAAGAATGAGGTTTGTTAAGGATAATATTGATCAAAATAAAGTTAAGGGAGTTTATAAAATTGATTGTTCTCATGGAAAAAGTTATATTGGAGAGACATGGTGCTCATTGCAAAGAAGATTGAAAGAGCATAGAGCTGACATTAAGAATGAAAGATCACACACTTCAGCCCTTGCAAAATACTCCTCGAAGACCATGAATCATGTTTTCTTATAAAGTGCTAGGATTATAGCTAGGGAAGAGCATTATCAAAAGAGGAAAATCAGGGAAGCTATTGAGATTATGAAACATTCACAAAATATCAATAGGAATGGTGAGATCAAGGTCAGTGGAAATTGATTTCCTCTAATCAGTCAAATTAATTCTTCCAGTTCTTCTCAGGTATAGCTTCCCAAGTATAATTTTCTGTCCTTATATTTAATTTATTAAATAATTTAATTTAATTAAATAAAATTAAAATAAATAAATAATATTAATTAGGTCAACATTAATAACTTTAAATATATCAATTTTTCTTTATTATTATTTACTTTCCAATTTTCATTAATTTTAGGACTCTTGATTAATTTATTATTATTCATTAATAATTATTAAAATTTTATTGTTATAATTATTATTAAATAAATAATAATTATGTATTTATAATAAATAAATAATAATTTATTTATAATAACTAAATAATTATTATTAATAAATAGATAATTTTTTCTCTATATTAAGACTAACCTATGTACCCACGGGGGATTTGTACCAGTGAGCTATCACAAGGAGTGCCTTAACAGCGCACCCATTCACCGTCAATCCAAAACCCCGTGGGCATTAATAAATAGATAATTATGATTATTATTAATTATTTATAATAATAAATTCAAAAAATTCCTTTATTAGATTTATTAAGTGTTTTGATAATATTAATTTAGGTTTATGTTTTTAATCTATTTTATTTTTTAGGGTTTTTAGTTGGCCCTTTTAGGTTTTATTTTTCTTTGTTTATTATTTATTCATCCTTCACTTTGAATTTTCTTTCATTCATTGTCCCGATGATGGATCCTCTTTGGGATTTGAAACATCGACAAAGTTCACCTATTGCTGTGGAAAATACGAACTATCTTTCTACAAAAAAAGGCCATGAAAGTTTAAATTCTAACAATTTTTTTCTCATATAGGTTACCCACCTTGGTAGGTAACAAGTACATATGATTCTTGGGACTAAATATGCAGCTATAAGAGTTTCCAAATAAATGCTAAAACAGACCTAACATTTCCTATTAAACAAATATGTCCATGATCCTTGGTTGATCACTAATCCAATTATAATTAAAGGATGATTAAGATAAAGCGTACATCCATCCTTTGATATGAAGGTCAAAATTCTTCACAATCGAGCCATTCCTTAAGTGAAGGTCCAATAGAAGGAACACAAACCTAATGATTCCACCTAGGAAATAGAGCATTCCATTCCATAAAGGGAGTTTCTCAATTGAATTTGATCAATATGGGTACACTAAGGTTGATTATTCTTTTAAAGGGGATGGAAAACATATGAGTTAGCATGATCGAATTTTCATTATGTTTTTCTTCCTTTGAATATTTTTTAAAGCAATTACATGTCATTGCTCCCATTCAGAGGGACATGCTTTTCATAATTTAGCCATTTTTTGTGATTTATTGGTTTGACCATTCCCATAGAGGATGAATGGAATGAATAGACATAGGGGAATTCACTAGCAGAATAGGCACTAGTGAAGATCCCCATGGTGGTTTTAGCTAGCACCAAAGACTCATTAAGTCTATATTGCTTCCAGTATACCATTACATGGGAGAAGGAATTTTTTTAAATCCATACTTATCTTAAATTGTAGAAACCTTGGCATTTCTTAATAATTGTTAATATGAAAATTATAAAAAAATTGGCTATATTTTTGTAAAAGTATTCAAAATTTTAAGGATTTTATATATATCCTAACAAATTTTGATGATTTTTTAAAGAAAATAATTTTATCCTACAAAATTTGGGCAAATTGTTATTGGAAAAAAATGGTAAATTGACATTTCATTTTTGGAAACAAATAGAAAAATAGCCCCATGGAAAAGTTTAGTTGATTAAAATATTTTCATTTCTTAGGAAATGGCTTGATTGTAAAGGATTTGTGATCTTCATTTTAAGGAAAAATGTAGGATTTATTTGGATCTATCCTTTCTATCCTATTTGAATAAGTGGCCAATCAAGAATATGACCTATGTGATGCACATATTCCAAGGTTTGCTAATTTTATGTATGACAATAATAACTTGGGGGAAGTGTATTCTTACAAGTACCTAGGAGTTGATATTCATCACAAGCTCAACTGGAACCATAGCATTGAGAAAAGGATTAATGGGGGGTGGAAAGCTTACTTTGGTCTTGAAAATAATTGTAAAATAGCAAACCTTGTAATGTGGAATAAAAAGAAGTTCCTCTTTGAAACTTTAGTCACTCCTGTTATCTTATATGGTTGTGAGGTTTGGGGTTGCAACATCTCCAGAGAATCATGGAGAAGGATTGAGCAAATCCAGAAGCGTTTTATAACTTATAACCTGAAAATTAAAAGTAATACACCCTATCCTATTCTCCTTATAGAAGCAGGTCTTTCCCCTATTGAGAGCCTAGCTATGCTTAGGTTTCTGTTGTACAAGCACAAAATCAGTAACATGGACGATCATAGACTTCCTAAGCTAGCTTTAAATTCTAGCCAAAACCACCTAAAGCTCAATCGAGGGTGGCATCAAGACACAAGGGCCTGGTTAAACTATTGGGAGATCAACGAAAATGATGCATTGCAAAACATAAATAACATTAAAGATATTGTTACTTCTAAGTTCAAAGAAAAATGTGGTGTGAGAAAGACTTAGCGGCTAAAAGAAAATTAAGTTACTATAAGAAAGTCATCAACCCCACCCTAGAAGATCAAAAGTATCTCTCTATTTTAACTAGCTCAAAGAAGAAAATTAATATAGCAAAGATTAGAATGAATTCTCATGAGCTCCATAGTGAAACAGGTCATTGGGCAGTTCCTAAAACGCCATGGATGGAAAGGATTTTCCATATATGTGAGAATAGGAACATCGAGGATGAAAACCACTTCCTCTTAGAGTGCCCCGCGTATAACCACATTAGATCTCAGTTTCACAATCTTTGTTACAATACTGGCCTTCCTAGCCTGCTTCTCTCCAAGATTTTTTAGCATAGGAATAAAATCTTAAATCAAAATAGATAATTTGTTTCTTTAGGTCCGACAGACCATTATTTCGTCTTAGTGGACGTTAACCATCATCATCATCATCATCATTAACATAAATCATAGGCACATCTTAGTGGATTAATGGAAATAACAAAAACAAGAAAATTAATTGGCACAATAAGGGACAATATCAATCTCTATGATAGTTATAACTAGCATGATTTTTTGTCACTTTGATTAGATTGGGCTCAATGGAGAGCACCTAAATATAATAGTTATGAATGTTCACTTGTAAATTTTTAAATCAAGCGAACTATTACTTTTCTTTGGTTGGTCCTAATTAGTCCAACTTCTCTTTGATCTAATCAACGTAGCAAACAAGGATTTTGATATTTCTAATTTCATGTATCTACTAAATGATTTACTTCACCTGTATGTTTCCACTCTAGAGTAGGTTTTGAGACACTCCATCTTCAATTTTTTTTCCTCATTTCATGTGGTATTCCTTATTTTATTTATGAATGTCCTTATGCAAATGTGAATGATTTCAATATTGTCCTATTTTATCAAGATTTTAATTTTATCCACATAAGATCAAGTCATATAATTCTTTTTATTGTAGATTGCAAATAAATATGGATATTCTTATTCAATGAGATTCTCATACAAAAGTTAGAGGAGATAATATCCTATTGACCTAATTCTAGTCTGATAATGTTACAATTGTTGTGGTTTAAATTGATCACAGTATGTCCATAGATTGGATGAAAACTTGTATTTTTCGTAATCCATTTTCATAAAAGAATAAAAAATTTCACTATGAAAAAAGTTAAATTATTCTTGTGCTGATTATGATTTGAATTCATCACATTAGATCCAACGATTAGACATAACAATCATGGTTTAAATTATTCTTGTGTTGATTATGATTTGAATTCATCACATTAGATCCATCGATTAGACATAACAATCATGGTTCTTCAAATCCATTCTTATACAAGATGTGGCAATTTCATGGCAATAATATAAGATTTGTTGTGCTTATTGTGGCTACGTTAGATCCATAGATTGCATGTATAAATCATTATATTCTAATGCATTCTCAAAATAGTTTTTTTGGTGCAACTAAAACTAAAAAAATTCAAATCAAATGTACACCTCCTATTTAAAGAAGGTTAATCACTACCCATATCCATGTGGGATTAGCTAACTTTCTAAATTTGGAAACACTTCCCCCTCATCTTGGCCCAAAAGAGCTTGTTGAAATTGTGTTCAATGACATTGTAGTTGCAGGTGGGGAACCAAAGTTTTGTAGGGAATTATAATTATTTGATTATGAATGGTTTCATGTAGTGTAGAAATTTTGAATAATATGACACTTATTCATAGAGATTATCCTGATTATACACTATTGCGGTATACATGCATAATACATAACATCCTCTACGTTGATCATCAATTTTGTGGAATTAAAAACAATGAAACATCAATTGCATGCGCACATTAACACAGTATGTAACCCAGGGAAAGAATACAACTGAAAACCCCCAACCATCTGTATATTATATTGATTAAGAACATGTAACAATACATAGTACAATACTCCTCACAAGTACTCAGTACTATCTCCACCTGTTACACACAAACTAGCTCAGATCTGAATCAATCACAGGTTCAAATCTCCTCTGCTGCTTGCCTACCTCCATTGCGCAATCCTACATGAGAATAGATTAGAATGGCTGATACAAACTCTTATTTCCCTTGGCTGAACCACACAATCCTCATTGGCAATACTCAATCCATTGATTGTGCAAATCTCATGCACAACTATAGTCACAACTGACAGCTGTCTTGCCCTTTCACTCACCTCTAACACCTGCCTGCACTGAAATGTCCATGCACTAAGTTAACTGATGTATTCTTTAGTTGATTTATGAGTTAATAATTAGTGAATTAATTAATAATTAATTCACATCACTCATCACTATTGTATTCTGCAGTTAGACTAAATACAACTAGTTCAACCAAATCAAACTGAACACAACTCCATCAACTCCTCAATCAACTCCACCAAACGCAATCACTTGAGTTCTAACTGAAGTGCATCATGCAATAGCTCAACTGACCCATAAGAAAAGCGTATTTACTTCTGGCAGTTGCATGTGCCACATCTGTAGCTCGAACTGAGGTGCCTCAAGAGGATAAGATAATGTCTATAGTCCAAATATTATTAAGAGCTAATAATATTCGATTGTTCTATTTTTAGCCTGGCAGTATAAAAATAGACTCCGCCCATATGTCTAAAAATAGAAGTCCATCTATTTTTACCAATATGACCAATCATCCACAAATAGCATCCTGCAACTCATAGACCATGATCCATATGTCTAAAAATAGACATAGTCTAAAAATAGACTTTGCGCCAAAAATAGCCTGCGGGCCCACTTAGTGAAGGCGAATCCTTTCCACTAAGCTCCATCATCTTGTTGCATTTTCAACACTCCCTGTCAACAAGATATGGATTATTTGCAACCCCTATCTTGCAACTCTGGAATTGTCTGCATGCAACACATTTGCCCGGTCCACTTGCTCCAACAACACTTGGATAAAAAAAACTCCCAACTGACCACTCTGTTGGGCTAGGAACATACTCTGATGCTGAAGCTCTACCTGCTGCTGACAAGTGCTCCCTCTCTGACATCTGTGCTACTGCAACATCTCCATGCATATCGCACCATTGCACAACTCTCTGTGCCACCTAGCACTGTGCAAAACACTTGTGCCTCTCGCATTGCTGCAGCCTGCTAGCTATGCGTTGTCCTGAGATTCCCTACACTGTTGCTCTCTCTACCGCTCCATCCGCATCTGTCTCTACCCAATCAGTCAGTTCCTGCTACTCCACATTGGGGCTCCCGTAGCAAGGTCTCATCCAAGAGGTTGGGTACCTCAAGGATCCTACCCCTCCTCCTTGGGACGATCACTCTATATCGCCCGAACTCATACCTAGAGGTATGGCTGCATGTGATCCCTCAACCCACCTGGCTCGAAGTTTCACCCTAATGGAGGTCTCTACATGAGTAGATGTCTCTACTCAATCTCCTCTCAGCTTCCCTTGTTGTGGATACTCCATAACCTCCTGAAGCTGATGCACCAATCGTGGCTCCTCCACAATCATTTGAGACTTCTTCTGGCTCTGCATGTTGAGAGGTAATATATGCTCCCTCTCAACCACCAAGTCTCCATCAGTTGCCTCGCTACTCAAGGCTTTGCATGCATCTTGAGCCTCAAGAGCATACAGGTTCTTCACCCGTGAACCAATCTGCTTCACTTGTCTAGTGATGATGTGTCTAAGGAAAACCTTTCCCTTACTGAAGACTACATCATAGCCTCTATCTTCGAGCATCGTGATCGACACCAAGTTTCTCTTCAGTCCTGGTACATACTTGACATCGGTCAAGGTAAGGCGAGCTCCATGCTCCCTCTGAAAAATAACCGTGCCTACACCTAAGACACTATACTTCTCATCATTACCCATCGCTATGAGTATCTGGAGATCTTTCTCCTCCAAAGTACTGAACAAACTCTTATCACCGGTCATGTGGAAAGAAGCTCCACTATCAAGAAACCAACCACTTCCCACCATGGATGAAACCATGCATGTGAAGAGTGTGAAATCCAACTCAAACTGTGAAGCAAGTGCCCTCACCTTTAGATCCTTCCCCGGATCCCTTCTTGGATTTTTCTTTGGGCAATTAGTAGCATAATGGCCCAACTGATGACAACGAAAGCATCTCACCTTCGACTTGTCAACCTTCTTCCCATCATTGGAAGAACTGGATTCGGAAAGAGAACCCTTCTCCTTCCCCTTCTTTGCTTTGGCAACCAAAGCGCAATTTTCTTCATCAGATGCCTTTGATGAAGATCCATCCCTTGTATTCCGCCTGATCTCCTCTTGCACAAGATCCAACCAAAGTCTCTCCCATCCTGGAAATTTATCTTGATCATTGACAGAGTCCTGATAGGAATGCAAACTCTTCGGAAGACCAAGGAGAGCCAGGCTCACCAAGTCCTCATCATCGACAGTCACCCCCACACTTCCCAGCTCATCCCGACATTGGGTGAACTTCATCAGATACTTGGTCATACTGTCTCCATTCTCACACTTAATGTTTCTGAGTTTATCCTTGAGTGACAAATTCCTCTGGTCGCTCTTGCTTTGGAATAAATCTGTCAACGCTTTCCACATCAAGTATGGAGAATCCTTTCCATGCAGGCTGGATACAATGTGATCCTTCGCGCCCTCCAATAGAATCCTTCGACACTTTGTTGTCTTCTTTTGCCAAGCCACAACTTCAGCAGTATCAGTAGGTTTTGGGACCTCGACCTCTATGAAATACTTCAACCCATTGTCATCTAACACCACCTCCATTTTGTCTTTCCATGTAATATAATTCGAGCTACCTTCAAGAGCATACTCCAATCACACTCCGTTGAAATACATTTCAACTTTGACACCAAGAAAACACTGCTGCAAATTCAAATTCCACCAGCTCAAAACTCAACTGCTTCTGATCTAAAATTCTTGAGAACAAAGTATTTCTTTTACATAGATTGACTGTATGGGCTTTTACTGGATATCTCACCTTCCAAAGGAAGGATGAGTCCAGAGGCTACTTGGCCCGATTCCAGATTCTGCCCGAAGAAATAAAATGTAAACACTTTCTGAATAATAGATCTGATGATCAACTGCTCTGATACCATGTAGAAATTTTGAATAATATGACAGTTATTCAGAGAGATTATCTTGATTATACACTATTGTGGAATACATGAATAATACATAACCTCCTCTATGTTGATCATCAATTTTGCGGAATTAAAAACAATGAAACATCAATCGCATGCGCACATTAACACAATATGTAACCCGGGGAAAGCATACAGCTGAAAACCCCCAACTATTTGTATATTATATTGATTGAGAACATGTAACGATACATAGTACAATACTCCTCACAAGTACTCAGTACTATCTCCACCTGTTACACATAAACTAGCTCAGATCTAAATCAATCACAGGTTCAAATCTCCTCTGCTGCTTGCCTGCCTCCACTGCGCAATCCTGCATGAGAATAGATGAGAATGGCTGATCCAAACTCGTATTTCCCTTGGCTGAACCACGCAATCCTCATTGGCAATACTCAATCCATTGATTGTGCAAATCTCATGCAAAACTATAGTCACACCTGACAGCTGTCTTGCCCTTTCACTCATCTCTAACACCTGTCTCCATTGAACTGTCCATGCACTGAGTTAACTGATGTATTCTTTAGTTTATTTATGAGTTAATAATTAGGGAATTAATTAATAATTAAAACACATCACTCATCACTAGTGTATTTTGCAGTTAGACTAAATACAACTAGTTCAACCAAGTCAAACTGAACACAACTCCATCAACTCCTCAATGAACTCCACCAAACTCAATCACTTGAGTTCTAACTGAAGTCCATCATGCAATAGCTCAAATGACCCATAAGAAAAGCGTATTTACTTCTGGAAGTTGCATGTGCCACATCTGTAGCTCAAACTGAAGTGCTCCAAGAGGATAAGATAATGTTTATAGTCCAAATATTATTAAGAGCTAATAATATTCGACTGTTCTATTTTTAGCCTAGCAGTCTAAAAATAGACTCCGCCCATATCTCTAAAAATAGAAGTCCATCTATTTTTACCAACATGACTAATAATCCACAAATAGCATCCTACAACTCATAGACCATGATCCATATGTCTAAAAATAGACAGTCTAAAAATAGACTTTGCTTAAAAAATAGCCTGCGGGCCCACTTAGTGAAGGCGACTCCTTTCCACTAAGCTTCATCATCTTGTTGCATTTTCAACATGTAGCAAAGATATTGGAATCCAAATGGATGACATATATAAAGTGGGGTTGAGTATCAGTTGGAATATCAATTTTCTTGCTAGTAAGGAATGTGACAAATTTAGACATAGAAGGACGTAGTGTTGCAAAATCGAACGTTCAAAGGAGAGCTATATGATAAAATTGCATTACCTCCTTGTTATCTCTACGAAAAACACCCTCCAAAATTTTCCCTACACTTGAATTTTGGAGCCTCCTTGTGATCTTATGATATGTCTTTTCAAGTTTTTCATAGTCTCTTCATGATTGGTTAATGTTATTATAAGCACTCAATCATCTTCTAAAGATTCTAAGTGTTCAGACTACTTGCTTACACATTTTTTTATTTTCATGCATTCATTATCACCCCCTTTTTAGCAAGGCTAGCAATCAATGTCTACCCTTGAAGATAGGAATTTTTCCATCTTGAAAAATTGTGCTTCTGCAGTCTTTGGAAATAGTTCTTGCGTAGTCCTTAATGACGTCAACTACGCAGTCCCTGGTGGAAGACATTGTGCAACTCCTATACATTGCACAGTCCATGATGGTATTGATTGTGAATTTCATAGAGACAATGACTCCACAATACTTATAGACAATCAATGCACATTTACAAATAATAGTGAGAATGAAATTATTCCAATCAATGTTGTCACACTTCTTAGTGGCAACGACCTCACTCTTGTTTTCTTTCCTTGTATAAATAGTCTAACTCATAGATATTTACATAGTTTCCTTTCGCTTCCAAGTTCTGTGCACTTTGGAAAAAAAGGAGCACTCTCTCACTCTCAATTACAATTGTACTATCATTCTATGAGTTTCTCAACTGTCACATGATTACTATGAGTTGCATGGTTTTTCTTTCGTAAGTGTTGCTTTCACTTTCATGACTATAGTTTTTACTCTCTTTCACTTTTGCAAGTGTAGCTTTTTATTTCTTTTTTTTTTCCATGTGTCACTTTCACTTTAGTTAGCTTTTGAAAGTGTATTCTTACTCTCACAAGTGTCTCTTTTTCCTGCTCTCATTCTTGGATGTGTTGCTTGTGATTTCTTTGCGTTTACATGTGTTACTTTCACTCTTGCATGTTTCACTTTCACTTGTTTTCACACATCATATGAGCACCATGGAACACTTTCTAGACGCAACTCCAACACAATCCATTGCAATTTTTGATGTTATTTATCCTTAAAACATGTGTTGGACACATTCTTATGGGATAACACACCTTTTGGTTGCATTGTAACACTTGTATTGTAAAGGTACATACTAAGTGTCAAACTTGGAGACAAGTGTCATTTTACTGTTGTTTAACTATACACTTGTTGGTTTTGGGTCTTGTGTGTCTTATTGGCACGTTATTGGGTGATTATATGTGTGTGATCATGTTTAGGACCTGATATATATGCTCTTACTCTCTTGTCTCATTATTCTCACACTTAGTCAATTTTGGAGTTCATCCATGTTCTCACATCTTGTGCAACTCACAAGCACAATCAATCTTCTAGGCAAGTGATGAGTGCACTGAAAACTCCTAAGTATCAATGGTGAAATCCTCACTTTTTGGACTTGTGCACTATGACCACCTTGAGGACAACCTCATCCGACTATGCATTGAGCAACCTTCGAGTATGAACCATTGATTTTTTTTCTTAACCCTACCAACTGCGTAATTAATGATCCATCCTACCCTATATTATGCATTGCACAGTTGCAGATGACAATGAGGTCATCCCTTGGGCTTTGCAAAGCTCAATTATGCAATCCTTGAGCCTCCTCTTTAATCGCTGCTGCACAGTTCCAGTTCCCTAACCTACCTCCCTTGTCTCCCTAACTTGCTCAACTATGCAATCGCTTGTTTTTCCTTGCCTCAACTGTGAAATCCCAGGAGTCTTCTTTTCAATCACTACGTATTGCATAATTACAGTGCCTAGTCTTGCCACTCTTGAATTTCCCACTGCATAGTTATTGAATTTCCTTCTCCTTAGCCATTACACATTGCGCAATTACAGTTCCCAAACCCTCGCACTCATCCTCCTATCTTTGTACACTTTGCAATCCCAAGGCTTCTCTCTTAGTTCTTGTGCTCTATCCCATCACAGGAAGCCTCACATGAGTAAATATAGAATAGGTTATTATGGAACTAATGTTGTTGTGTCTTGAGTGTACTTCATTGTAGGTGATTATACCCTATCATGGCAAGATGATGCTCAAGGAAGCTAGGAAGAAGAACTTACAAGAAGGGCACTTGTGGAGACAGGACACAAAGAGGAAATCATGCAAGAATAGAGGAACCTTGGACCATAACAAATGAATGAAGACCGAGTTTACAATGAAATCTCTAGTACTGTAATAAGATCTTTTGGAGGATAAATATGAAGTACAAGCTAGATCTATCCTCATCAAAGTTGAAGGCATGGCAACAGAAAGGATAAATTGGCATTGTTACATTACAATGAAGTCTTATGTTATCATCATCGAGTCATGGCTTCTCAAAGTTTCACCACAATAGTTTTATGTTGTCAATGTATTTTGCCACATTACTGGTGGAATGTAATATTGTATATTCGAAAAAATGAGAAAATGTAAAACGTGTCAAGTAAAGTCACTAGAGAGTTCTAAAGTCATGTAGAAGCTCAAAGGTCACATAGGAATTCGAAAAGTCACATGGAAGCCCAACATTCACAAGGGAAGGTCAAGAGTCATAAGGGAAGTGGAGAGTCACCTAATTTGTTATAAATAAACCATCATAACTCAAGCAAGTGGAGTTTGGACTTTTCACCTTGGCTTCTCTAGCTTGGAATAGGAGAGAATATTATTCTTTGGAGGAGAAAGTAGTGACTTAGTGTTCCACTATTGGGGCTTGTGCTGCAACATTGTAATTGTGTATCTTCAAACTTTCACTTAATAATGAATCTCTTAGAGTCGACAAACTTTCATACATATGTCGTGAATGATTGTAAGGCTATTCTTTCATTGTTTGTGGTGTATGTTTATGTTCACACATACTAATGAAAATGAACTATTTCATTGGCTTTGGTATGCATCTGTTATAGACATATTTGGGCACTGCAACCCCAAACTCATGTTTCCATAAAACAAGGACTCCTTAAGTCCCTAAAAGTGTTGCTTCAACCCTAAAGGATCATGGTCAGCTGATTACATCATTTACTTGAAGAACTACTCAGAATTGGCCAAAGCTAGACCATACAGGTTCCTCCATGGACAAGGTGCGATGCATACTGACTGCCTAATTGGCCAAGTGTGATGCATACTGAAATGGCCTTCTATGTGGTGTGATGAGCGAGAATAGACAAATGGCAGAGACAGTTTGCAAGGTGGATGATCATGAAATCTTCTAGAAACTTCTCTTGTGACACTTGCCTCTCTGAATTCACTCAGGAATGAGTAAGAGATCATGAAATCTCCAAGTGGAACCAAGAACTATCAGTGAAATGACACTAATAAAAAACCCAAAGCTGACTCACACCCTTGCAAGACATCTATAAATGGGTCACTCATCTGAGAGATCTAGAGGCTAGAATTTTATATTGTGTAAGGAAGTGATGTTGGTTTACTGAGAAGAGACATTGCATTGTTGGGTGATTTGCTTGTTCATGAGGTGAAGAGGGCTTCTACAACTGGGAGGATGATGCTGGATCAGACAACTGGGTTGTAATCCTCTCTTACATTATTATTAATAAATTTCTTTGAGTTTTCCTCCATATGATCTTGTAGTTGTGAATCTTATTGTTTATGAATGCAATTGTATGGTCAATGTGTTTCTGATTCCATATTGGTTATGATGTTTTAGATAGAGATGCTTTGATAGTTTACTATTACTTTAACTCTACAGGTACTCTTTGAAGTGGGACAAGTAGGAGAGGAGTGGCAAATTCTATCAAGGAAAGGAAAAATCAAGCTAGGATCAAAGCGAGAGATCCAGGTTGGTCTTCTATTCTTCTCTTCCATCTATCACACTTAAAGGAACTCTTGAAAATCTTTCATTGTTTGTTTCTGAGATAGCTACCCGTCTTAGTGGGACTAGCAGTTCGAATCGACACTAGTTTTCCCTGAAACAACATCTCGTTGAATGTGCATTGTTACTTACTTTTATGATTCCTATTATCTTATGAAATACTTTGTAGGTTAACCAATGATTCTTTTCATGCTCTTGTGTGTGTCTTTTAGGAAATTACTATTACTTTTCTTCCAGAGGCTCACTCTCTCTTTTCCTTCGATGAAAGTACGTTATAGACATTGAAATTGTATGCCTAACACTATCAACTTGCTTGTTTCAAATGTTGTTTGCATAATATATTATGTTGATAATCGTAGCCAAGGGAAATATCTAAGATCAATGGTGGTCGGGCCTATTATCTGGAAGGGGATCCTACTCCAAACGGTATGAGGTGTAGTTGGGACATCATACTTGGGATACCCCGTTTGTTGGCATATTTCTAGCATTGTCAACAAGTGGCACTAGGAGGTCCATATGAAAAGCTAATCTTGTTAAGTATGTTTTCAATCTCTATTCTTAAATGAATTCTTCTCAAATCATAATCTAGGCATGTTTTTCTAAAGAACTTGATCTTACAATCCCCGCAAAAATTATTCATGACTTGTCTCAACTTGTTATGCAAACAACTCACAAAGTATAATAAGAAACATATCAACGAATTCAAAATTAGCCTCTTTGAGGGGGAAACCTCCTTTACATTACACAAATGAACAATTCTTGCATGATAAAAAGGACAAGACCTCCTTTCTATATATAGGAATCTAAGGGGTCACAATATAATCAGAGCTTACATAACAAAAATATTGTAAGGGCACAAAAATAATAATAGTGGGGCTTCTATGGGGAACAATAATAACAATATGGGGACTACATGGGCACAACGATATAATAAGGGGGTTGCACTAATAACAATAAGGGGCTACACTAGTAGTAAAGTGACCTAACATGCCCCTCTCCTTAAAAAAAAAGTGTTGTCCTCAACGCTTGAGTAGTTCTAGATGCTTTTGTATAAAATCCTCCTCCTCCCATGTGGAATCTTCATCAGGTAAGCTCTTCCACTTGATGAGATACTCTGAAATCGATCGATTTCATAGTTGTTGGGTTCTTGTTTCTGGGACTGCTTCAGGTTTCAATATGATTTTTCCTTCCTTGTTAAGTTCCAGTAATATTGTTTGAACTGGGAGCTTGTCACCTATAAGCTTCTATAAGCATGAAAGATGGAGAATTGGATGCACTCAGGAAGATGCATGAAGCTCCAATTTTTATGCCATAGTACCAATATTTTACAAGACCTTGTAAGGACCATAGTAGTTTGGTGATAATTTATTATCCTTTTTATCTTGCTTGAGGGACATTTGTTTGTATGGTTGTAGCCATAAAAATACACAGTCTCCTACATCAAAACTTCTTTCACTGTGATGTTGATGTACCGGTTGTTTCATTCGATTTTGCGTCAAAGTTAGGTTATCCTTTAAGAGTTGGAGAACTTGTTGTTGATGCTCGATGTGATATTCCACTGCTTGAATCTTAGAATGCTTTTACAAGAACTTTTGGAGATCAAGAGAATGGATGATTTCGCTATTTGAACCTTTAGTGAACATAATTATGAAATTACGCCCAATTTTTATTTCTTTAGAATATTTTTCATGCTATTAGAGATGATTACCTTTCTTGGTTTCCTTGTGATGCCCCTTAATTCAACTTTCTTTCCTTCCAATTCTTTTTCAAGAAAAGTTCTTCAAAATTGAAAGCCATCGTCCCCAAAGACTGTAACCATTGGACTCCTAGCACAACATCAACACCACCCATTGGAATGGAAAGCATTGGAATATTCAAAACATATTCTCCCATGGATAGCTTGATATTATGTCACTTTCCAGAGAAATTTATGGTTCCTCCATTTGCAGCCATTACTTGAAACTCTGGTGCTGGATATAGGAATCAATTCAATTCCTAGGCTATTTTACAATGAATAAAAGTATGGGTACTACCCAAATCAATCAACACTATTACCTTTACATTTTTGATATGTCCTTCTACCTTAGGAGTTTGAGGAGTGGTAATTATTATTAATGCATTACAATATATGGTCAGATTTATTTCTTCTTTCTCTGGGGTTGGTTCTTGGTGTAAATCCTCTTCTTTTGATGTTTCTTCTTCCTTTTATTCCTCCTCTTCCCCATCTATGTAAATTAATTTCTTCTCAGCACACTTATGACCTTTAGTGTATTTTCTATCACAATTGTAACAAAGTCCTTTTTCTCTTTTTTCTTCCAATTGCTGTGGTGTCAATCTTGTAGGTTGTGGAAGGCTAGGAGTAACAACACTTCCATATTTATAGTTATGAGTGGTAGGCTTCCTTGTTGCCATAATTTTGCTTTCAATTTTTCTTGCTAACCTGAATGCATTCTCCAATGAATCAAGTTCCCAAAGACCAAATTAATGTTGGATGTTATCCTTTAAAGTCCCTATGAATACTTCAATCCTATGATTCTATGGAATATCATTTACACTTATATTCAATTTTTGGAAGTCCTCAATGTGCTCTGCCATTGAACACTTTTGTTTGAGATTTATCAATTGGCTAAAGAAGGTGTTTCTCTTTGTATCTTCATAATGTGCTATCATTTCCTCCATCAAAATTGACCTGGTGACAAGTGGTTTACAATAATAAGCCATTTATACCATACAAACTAACTGGGTTATAAATATAAAGATGCAATACATACCTTTTGTGAGGGTTACACATCATTTAGATCAAAATATTCCTCCATCTGTATTATCCAAGTCCCTGGATCCTTGCCATCAAACTTCTGCATATCTATATTTGGAATATGGTGGGTCTTCAATCCAACGTTAGATTCTATGAAATCATGATTAACATTGATTTTGTTATCATCATGAGTTTTCTCTACTACCTTTTCGTCATGAGGAAGCCTTTCTTGTAGCAACTTTGTCCAACCTTCCTTCTTTGTGAGGTTTTTGACATGTAAGATTGTAAATATGTATATAAATTGGTTAATCAATTTGGAATGAAATCCAATTAATAATTAGAGCATTTTGTTGATCAATTTCTTAATGCTATGAATTTACTGAAGAATATGTGGATTGGGATTTTATGAATGAATTTTTTTAGTATTTAGTCTAGATTTCTTTGGAATCATCTGAATTTGAATCTTTTACAAGCCTCCTAGCTTATCTCAGTCTCATGACACTTAAAATTTCGAAGGAGGAACATACTTTCCTTTTTATTCCTTCTCCTCTTCCTTTTTCATTACCAAATAGAGTAGCCCCTTATGCTGATGTTGAATTCAAGAAATCTGAAAATCAAATCGTCGATTCACTTATCCCATTTTCATTTCCTCCCCACGGAAAATATCCTATCCAAGATAACTTTGAATGTTTTAATAAATCTATTGATCCCAAGGGGAAGATTAATCCCTTGATTCTTCAAGATAACACTAACAAGCATAAACTTAATATTAAAGTTTATATAATTGAAAGTAGTGTTACTTCAAGGGATACCTGCCATCCTTTATCATTTACACCTCATGACTCTCTGTACCTTGACTCACTTAATCAATTCACTCCACCAATAATTGTCCCAAATACTGTTGATTCTCGATTCACTGGTTCACATGGTGATTAGGTTCAAGGTGGTCACATTCCATAGGAAAAGGAGCAAAAGGGTGAAGACACTTTTCATGTTTCTTCCCTCTTTCATATTCCTTTATGTCAAAATGGTAAATCATGTTGCAATTTTGATAACCATTCAAATGATTTAAAAATCCTTACTCAAGTTGAAACCTTGGACAACCATCTCCTTTACATTCATGTTTCTTCTGATATAAGAAGTGATGAGTGCCCAAACATATTGGATGATATTTTCATTTCTTCAAAAGACTTAGATTTTTAAGTCTTCGATCTATAATTTGATTCGAGCGGTTTACAGTCTTGAGTTGTGGGATGGGATAATATTTCAGTTAGGAATTCTCTAGTCTACACATCTTCAGATACTAAATCAGGAGAACTAGGTATTCATGTCATTGAAACTTTAATATACCCTATTAAAGAAGAGTAATCCCAATTCCAAAATCCCATTGGTATGCCATTGTTTGACCATTATGTTGATGAAGTTATTTTTGATTCAATTAATCTTCAAATTTCAGATGATATGCTCTTACATTCACCTCCATTCCATGACCAAGTCATTGTCTTGGGTGAGAGTGGATGTTCAAATTACCTTAGAGATCATAACTTGCAATAAAATCCACTGTTGTTGCAAGATTATATGAGTATGATTTTTATTTTTATTTTGAATAAGATTCAATTACAATTGATGCATGTCCTCCTGACTCTTCTCATCTTTCATCACCATTAGCATACTATTCATTGTACCCGAATGTGTTTGATGAGCCTATCACACTAGTGCTTTTAAATATTTTAGATCCTTATTATGTTGATTTTGATCTCAATCAAGTACAAGATGGCGTGGCTTAATGATCAAATGACGAAGATATTGAATCCATTGTTCATGATTTTTTTAATTGTATATGTTTCATAGGTCAAGAGGAATATGTTATAATTTTAAATGTTCAATGGAGTTTTTTGATTGATGTATCTAAATTCTATATCCATCAAGAGTTTCATATGCTAAATTTTAAATATGATCAAATTAGTGGCACCAACAATGCTTTCAAGGATGCACCTAATGATAGTAGTGGTACTTATTTACTTGTTGATCTTTCTAAGCCACCCAAATTCGATGATCCACCATCGAAAAGTTCAGGGAATTGTCAAGGAGTCAAGGAACTCCAGCTCTTGCTAATGGTTATGTTAGGTTATCACAATCTTGATGATATAACTGAAATAGATTGGATCCAGTTCTTCTCGGTTAATTATTTACTAAATATGGTTTCTATAGATGCAAGCTCACTCTTGAAAGATTATTGGCATTTTCATGTTAATCTCCCTAATCCTCGAGATAGAGATTTTGATCGGATAAAATATTCTTGTTTGGTTTGTTCTCCTTCAAGCGAATCCTTTGTATTATACACAAGGCTCAAGTGCATATCTTTCATGGATCCCCAAATATTCATAACTTGTCACTCCAATCATCAAGACAAAGGTCACCAACTACAATATTTCTCCATGTATCCGTCCATGAATTATTAACTTCTTGTCTTTCTAGTGTAAGTTATAAATGAATAATTTTTCTAGAACAATTGATCCTCATGAGTCTATGTCAATGCTTGAATCTAATCCCTCAAGCTAATATCAATGTTGGTTCTAATTTGACTCTCGTTTATGATATTTTTCACCCTGGTTTTACTATCTTTTGTATCTTAATTGGTTTTTAGATTCTGCTATACCACCAATAAGTGTTAATTCTTTCAACTTTCATATTGTTGGTCTAGATTATAATTGGATACAAGGAACTGATTATTTTCGAGCATCTTGCACGAGGAATGAAAATTTTCAATTTGAAGCACTTGTGAAATCCCTCAAATTAAGACATCGTTATCTTTAAATAATGGAACATCCCATGCATCAACTGCCATATTTAAACAACATACTAGCTTAAAAAATTATCATCTTATTAATTATTTTCCCTCTAGTTTATCCTATGACAGTTGTTGGTTTCCATTCGATTCATCTCCACACTGGTTAGATACCTGTTAAGGGGTTGGGGCACTTCATTGTTTGTTGATGGTTGTTTTAGGTCCCCACAGTCTTGATGAAGTTACTGAGTGATATCAACTTATGTTTTATTCACCTAATCTCTCTCATGAGATGGATTTGATAATTGATGATTTATCTTTGCAAAATTTTCAATCTGACTTCTTTTATGATTCGATTGTCGAATGGTTGGAGGAATCATATATGACGAGTTCAATTTCTAATAACAAGTTACAACACTTTATTTGTATTAACACACATGGATGTATGCTTGAGAGAGATCTTGAAAGCATTCATTTTCATCATCCTTGCTATTGTGGTAAGGCTTCAGGTTGGATAGGGCTTTTAAAGAACACCTTCATGATTACAACCTTGACCTTCATTTATATGTACAAGTAACCTTGGTAAATATCTTCATTTTCGTACATGATTTTATATGGTTATTAATTGTTTATATCTTTCAGTTTACTGGTTAGGAGCAACTAGAATGGTTGCATTGGGAATTTCACTTCAATTAGCCGTGAAATTCTAGTCGGTTAGATTAAGAGTATGTCTAGCTGCATTTTAGCTTTTCATTTTAGTCATACATTTGTTCTCTTTTTTTTCCTTGTTGAGTAATGTATTTTCTTTCGCATTTTGTTTAATAATTGTGCATGAAAAATGATCTTGTTCAGATCAAAGACAATGTGGTGAGGCTTTAAAAAGTAAATTGTGATGATGAACAACTCTTGGCTGATATGTGATCCCCCTTCTTTGCTTGGGTTTGCATATCTTTAAAGTAAATGATGTTTAGATGGAATATATGATACATTCCAGATGAAGAACCTTTGGTGAAACTACCAAGATCGTATCTATATTAGGATCTTCATTCCTAACTTGCCCTTGTAATTAGATGATGTTTTGACCTGTCAACTCAATCGAATAGAGAAGGGAAAGGAGAGAACTTTAAATGAGCATATCAATTTCAGATATCATTCAAATCCCACAAATGAGGAACAACCTCTCTTTCCCGTAAAATAAGTCGGGACCCCTCTTCCACCCTGATGTAATAAAATTCTAATAAATGCCAAATCATATTGAAAAAAAAATAAGGGGTGAAAAAAGATAAAGGCTCCTGTGCAGAGAAGTGAATTAAGAAACTTTGTTGGGGTACTGAAAAATCATACTGGCAGCGAAGCAATGCTAGTGATTCTTAAATGTGACTCTATCATAGCACTGAATAGGCTCATTGGCAATGGAGAAACACCAGGGAAAGTTCTTAATTCTGACATCAAAATCTTGATATAATTATTACCCTTTTCCCTAATCAAAATAGTTGAGGTATGACTAGTCTTGCTAAATGTGTTTGAAGCTGAGAAAGGGATAGGAGGGACTATATATTTAATCAGGATAAATGGCAAGGCCTAGGTAGTCCACATGGTGAATCAATACTTCCTGAAAGACTAAGACCCTGTACTTAACGCTATACCTATACAAAGAAGCTAGAGTTTTCCAGTGTGTTGGCAAGTGTTGTTGTTGTGACAAACATTGTCCAAATATTTTCATACACTTGAATTTTGGAGCCTCCTTGTGGTCATATGATTTTTCATTTCAAGTTATTCATCATCACTTCATGATTGATTGATGTTTCTCTTAATGCTCAAGTCCTCTTATAAAGATTCTAAATGTTGAAACCACTTGCTTACACATGCTTGGATTTTCATGCATTCATAAGTGCACCACTTTTTAGCAAGTGTAGTAGTCAATGTCTACCCTTAAAGATATGCATTGCACAATCTTCGAAAATAGTGCTTGCCGATTTTTTGGAAATAGTGCCTATGGAATCCTTAGTGACAGTAATTGCGTAGACCCTGGTGGATGACATTACACAACTCCTAGACATTGCACATTCCCTAATGGTAGTGATTGCACAATTCATAGAGACAACGACTGCACAATTCTTATGGATAGTTAGTGTGCATTTCTAGTTGTCAGCGAGTGATTCAAATTTAAAAAAGAACGCAACAAATTACTGATATAACCATAAATACAGAGATGCAACAGAAATAACACTTCATTTCATTAATATAAAAATACTGAAATATGCTTACAAACATAATGGAAATAAACTAGCTCGGGTGATGGTAGCTTATCTATGAGAAGTGATGTAGCAGCTACATGCCTATGAATTGTGTTAAAATGAGGCTAAAGGGCCTATTTATTATTGAAAAACAACAGAAAACCCTAAACAACCAAAATCCTAACCCTAGGAGATGAAACACCAAGAGTTTGTGGGCCCCATTGGGATTAGTTGGGAATCCAACTTCTCGGGGTCGTAACTTGGTCATATTATCTCCATTTGGCGCGTATGATACCTTTTTGGAAATGTTTCTATGCTATAGGATGTGTGGTAGACCCTTACTTATGGCCATGGGCCTGCTGTGGACCTAAAAAAACTGTTGTTTAGGGGGTCAAAACTGCTTCAGAAGTTCAGGACCCAAAAAATTGCATAAAATAGTAAATGCTGAAATAAAAAAGGAAACAGATGAAACTAACTGGAGGTCTAGTTGGAATAGGGAGGTGGGCACCAAAATCCACCTAGATCAATGAGAATGCAATCCTTTCAGTTAGCGCTGTCACACTTCCTAGTGGAAGCCACCTCACCCTTTTTGCTCTCCTTGTATAAAGAGTCTAGCTCATAACACTTTTCACAGTCTTCTTTCACTTTCAAGCTCTATGCATTTTGGAGCACAAGGAGTATTCACCCACTCTTCGTTGAAACCGTACTATTATTTTGGTGAGTTTCTCAACTATCACTTTTGGACACTTTTTCTTTCGTAAGTGTCACTTTCACTTTTGTGACTGTCATTTTTGCTTGCTTTCACTTTCACAAGTGTCAATTTTTCTTTCTTTTTCTTTTGCACGTGTCACTTTTTCTCTCTTTAGCTTCTGCATATGTCGTTTTTACATATTCTACTCTCACAAGTGTCCCTTTTTCCTGCTTTCATTCTTGCACGCGGCACTTGCACTTTCTTTGTGTTGACATGTGTTGCTTTCACTCTTGCATGTGTCACTTTCACTAATTTTCACACATATTAAGAGTACCATGGAACACTTTATAGAGGCAACTCCAGTGCACTCTCTTGTACTTTTTGATGCTATTTCTCCATAGAACATCCATCGGACACATTCTTATGGAACTGTTCACCTTTTGGTTGCATTGTGACACTTGTGTAGTAAATATGGTACATATTAAGTGTTGCACTCAGAGACAACTAATGAGTGGACGATACACTCCTAAGTATCAATGATAAAAGACTCACTCTTTGGATCTGTGCACTATGCCCACCTTAAGGACAACCTCCTTCGACTGTGCATTGAGAAACCTTGGAGTATGGACCATCAATCTTGTTGCTTAACCCTAAACAATCCGTAGTTCATGACCCCCCCGCCCTATATTGCAGATTGCATAGTTACAGTGGATAATGAGGTCATCTCTTGGTATTTTCAAGGATCAAATGTGCAATCCCTGAGCCTCCTCTTCAATCACTGCACATTATGCAATTACAGTTCCCTGACTTGCCTTTGTTGTCCCCCTAAATTTCTCAACTGTGCAATCCCTTGTTCTTCCTTGCCTTAAATACACATTGAAAAATCATAGTGGACAATTGGGCCATCTCTGGGTCACTAGAGTGGTCAACTGTGAAATCCCATGAGTCTTCTTTCAGTCACTGCACATTGCATAGTTACAATGCTTAGTCTTACCACTCTTGCTATCTGAACTTTCCCACTATCTAGTCCCTAAGTTACCTTCTCCTTATCCATTGCGCATTGCATAGTTACAATGCCAAAAACCTTACACTCAACCTCCTAACTCTGTGCACTATGTAATCCCCAGGACTATCACTAAGTTCTTGTGCACTATCCCATCACAGGAATCCCCAATGAGCAAAGGTAGAATAAGTGATTATGGAATTGATGTTGTCTTGTCATGAGTGAACTTCATTGCAGGTGATATCACCATATCATGGCAAGATGATCCTCAAGGAGGTTAGAAAGAAGTTAAAAGAAGGACATCTGTGGAGACACGACACACATATACAATAATGCAAGAGTAGAGGAACCGTGGACCATGAACGATCGATGAAGGCTGATTTGACATGGAAGGTTCTAGTACCATAACCGGATCCTTTGGAGGATGAAGATGAAGCACATGCTAGATGTATCCTCATCAAAGTTGAAGACATGGAAACAAAAATTAGAACTTGGCATTGTTACATTACAATGAAGTCTTTTGTTATCATCTCCAAGTCATGTCTTCTCAAAGAGTCACCACAATAGTCATATGTTTTCAATGTATTTTGCCAAATTATTGGTGGAATGTAATAATGTATTTTCGAAAAAATGAGAAAATGTAAAATTTGTGGGAGTCCAAGGGTCCCACATGGAATATGAAAAGTCACTAGAGAGTTCTAAAGTCATTTAGAAGCTCAAAGGTCACATAGGAATTGAAAAAGTCACAAGGAGGCCCAAGAGTCATGGGGGAAGGTCAAGAGTCACAAGGGAGGTGGAAAGTGACCTCATTTGACAAAATAAACCCTCATAACTCAATCAAGTGGACTTTGGACTTTTCACTTTGGCTTCTCTAGCTTGGCATATGAGAGAAGAACATTCTTTGAAGGAGAAAGTAGTGACTTAATGTTCCAATAATGGGGCTAGTGTTGCAACATTATAATTGTGTATCTTGGAACTTTCACTCAATAAACGAAGCTCTTAGAGCCGACACACTTTTATGCATATGTGGTGGATGATTGTAAGACTATTCTTTCATTATTTGCGGTGTATATTTATGTTCACACATACTAATGAAAACAAAGTATTTGGTTGTATTTGGTATGCATCTTGTTGAATGTGCATTGTTACTTGCTTTTATGATCGTTCTTATCTTGTGAACTACTTTGCAAGTTAACTAACGATTCTTTCCAAGCTCTTATGTGTCTCTTTTTTGACAATACTATTAATTTATTTCCAGAGGCTTCTCTCTCTTTCCATTCCGTGAAAGTACCTTATATACATTGCAATTCTATGTCGAACAGTGTCAACTTGCTTGTTTCAAATATTGTTTGCATAATCTCTTATGTTGGTAATTGCATCCAAGGAAAATATCCAAGAGTAATGGTGGCTAGGCCTATTATCTGGATGGGTCTCTTACTCCAAATGGTGTGAGGTGTAGTTGGGACTTCATATAGGGGATACCCCCTTTGTGGGCAAGTTTCCAACACCGTCACCACTCCTCCATATAGTTTTCTTTGAGTTTGGGATCTGTTATGTTTGAAATGGTGCCACATAGATAATGGTGCCATACTTGCATTATAAATATTCTATAGCTTTTAATATTCTCACAACATTTTGTTAAGAAGAAACCAATATCATGCATGATGAGGTTGGGTGATTACCATTGATGAGCCTCAACATTGGGTAATTATATGGGCCTTAATTCACCTCCTAGCTTAGTCAACCCAATTTTTCTCACAACTTATTACATGTTTTTGATTATATTTTGTTTATGAGATGAGTTAGAGTGGGATATATGCCTAGTGGACTAATATGCATTGAATGTAGGTTTGAAGAAGAAAATCAAGGAATTTTGGCAAATACTAAGGTTGAAAACCGAATGGGAAAAAGGAGAGGGATTGTAGGAGGTAAATACTCCTCATTTACTTCTCACCCCATTCGAATATTTCTCCATTTATCACACCAGCTCAGAGTGCAAGTAGCCAAGTCATCAGGATTAGAAGGCGACCGAGCATGTGAGAGATAAAGAGCTAGTTTATCTCGAGTTTGGGAGCGGAGCCTCCATAATTTTAAGGAAGTAATTGGGGATTTTAGTTTTATAAGTAAAGATGCCTAGAGCCATTAGGATTCAAATTTTGTTGTAAAAATCTAAGTATTTTCGAGCTCCATACTTGTGGGAGATTTTGATGTAATTTTCTATGTTGGTAATAAGAATGAGTTTTGTTTTGAGCCAACACTAAGTTAACTCAAAGGGATGAAGCTCTTAGGTTAGAGCCCAACCCTAACAGCCAAGGTTCCTCTTTTGTATATGTATGTTTAGCTTAGTTTCATAGCTTCATTGTTAATTTGTCTTAGCGGAATTTTCATTGCAAGTAGTGTAGATTTGATTGGTTGTTTATTAGTTTGCTTCCATTTGTGCCTTACTTCAATAGTAGGTTGGCAGGGATAAAAGAAGCACCACAAGGCTATCAGCAAGTGTCTTGGCCTCACTTCTTCCCTTTGGGATCATGATTTGAGGAAGGGACCCTTATGCAGCCCTAAAAACACATATTTCTATTTCTTTCATAAGCTTTAATAGTTTACTGAATTTAAGCTAGCATTTGATCTTTTTTTCAAAGTAGGATTGCATTGCCATCTCTTATATATTCATTCTTAAAGTAGATATCATCCATGATTCCATTCCTTTCAGCTACTTTCCTCATTCATAAGGTAGATAGTTAGTTCATTAATTATGCTTCTTATTTACACGACTTCTTGGAAACTACACATGTTTGATTTAAAGCAGGAACTTCAGAAGTAGACAAAGATCTCATAGCAAGAAACCACCTTCAAAATCCATTCACCCATAGGCGTTCCTTGTTTCCATCAAAACCTTAGCCAATTTCATCATTTTACATAGAAATTTCCTCAAGCATTTTGAGTGAATCCAACCATATCCAAAACTTGGGTTTGGGTTTTGAGTGATCCTAGGCATCTTCTCACTCCATTCCACCCATCAAATACCTTCCCCAATATTTCCATCACCTCCAACACCCATCATTTTTCTCACGGCTGCATCCTGTAGAAATACAAGGAATCTTGTAGGTTTCTAGTACATCCTGTAGGTTTTCCTGTAGTGGACTATTTTGAGGTTGAATTGAGGGAAAACCTCTAGGAAGCCCCCAAAGGTCACCCAAGGGTCTCCCACACCATCCAACCATCTCATAAACCTTCCAGCCATCTTCAAACATCCTTAAACCACTTGCCACATCACCACAAGATATTAGTTTGCATATTTGATTTTGCATGGAAAGAACAACAAGACAAAAACATAGTTATTCAATCCCTTTATTTGCACAATAGTGATGTTTGATGATTTTAACTTCCATGCTTAGACAATAGCATTTGGTTCATGTTAATTTAGCATTATTGCAAAGCATAGTTTCTTAGCAGTTAATTAGGAAATGGTGTGATTTAGCATTGAATTTTGGTCTTTTTCATTATTGCAATAGATCAGCTCTCTCTTAGATTAGATTTCCCTTTCTTTCATCAAGAAACCAAGCTTCTTCTGAATCCATAGAAGTCTGGCTTGAAAACCCCTAGTGGTCTCTCGCCAGTTGAACAAGTGACAAAAGGCAGAACCATCACTTTTACTTGTGTATACAACACTGTCACCTCCAAGTTTGTATGAACCCCGGGTTGATAAAGTAAAGCTGGTAGCCCAGGAGTTGTAGAATTCTTGCTGCAATACTGGTGTTCATCACTTTTTGGTGTTGTTTCTGGGGAGGTGTCTGAGTAATATGTGATTACTGCTTTCTTTCTTCTACTTCTTGTTTCTAATACTCTGCCATTAGTTTCATTTTTGCAAAAGTAATTTAGTTTTCTTTTGCATTCAATCCTTTCCTTTCCATTCTGCAAGTTAGATTTCAAGCAAGTAGCTAATCTTTTCATTCAACCAATAGTTCTCATTTAGTCTGTAATTTTAATTATGCAAGTTATATTTCAATTCAATAATTAGTTTTTCATTTAGTTAGTAGTTTTCATTCCATCTGCAAATTCAGTTCTACAAAGCACTTTTAAAATTTGAAAAATTCACAAAACCAAACCAAAAACATTTCCTTTCATGCCTCGTAGGAATAGAGATAACTTAGGGAATTTTTTGCCAAATACCCCCACTACATCCAAAAACCAACCTTCCCTCTTCTTCAGTGGCTGTGAACTGGAGGAACCCTTAGGTGAGTAACCAGACATATTTGAAGAACCTACAGGGGAAGAAGAAGAACCCATTCCTACCGAGCTAATGGCTGAAAACAAAAATGGTAGAGGGAATAGAGAGAGAGAGTTGAGGGTGCCTTCCCCATTAGGGAAACCAATGGGGACACTAATATGAAAAATATAAGCCCCTCTACGCTTCCTCATTTCTGTGGCCTAACCAAAGAAGACCCCGACACTTTCTTATTTGAGTTTGCTATTATATGCCGAACCTATGACTATATAGATGATGAACAAAAGTTGAAACTATTTCCATCTACCCTCAAGGATGCAGCTTTGCGCTGGTTCATGGGTTTACCTGGGGATAGCATCACAACTTGGGCTCAAATGCAACAAGCCTTCAACAATAAGTATCGAGACTACTGTAGGTCTAAGGATACTAAAGAAGAAATTTTTAGGATGACCTTAGGCAATGATGAATCCCTAGAGGATTATGAAGAAAGATTCCAGCTTAGTTACAAAAGGGCCAGGTGCACACTTGACCCTGAGTCACTAAAGATGGTCCTACTTAGGGGAGTAAGGGAAGACCTTCTAAATACCCTACACTTGTTAGCAGGAGGATATATCTACCAATTACCCTATGAGGACATCAAGATTGTCTTTAGAAACCATTCTAGGGAAGCTAGGAAAAAGGGTAAGGGTAGTCAACCTATGGTCAGTACATCCTCTTCCAACTCATCCATCAAGGGTGAAATTAGAAACATGCTAGAAGATTTCAAGAGTGAGATGCTGCAAACCCTTGCCTTAAAAATGGACATTATGCACATTAAGAGAAAGAAGGAGGAAGCATAGAGAGCCTTGGCCATTTTTTATCCTAGGTGCACTAGGAGGCACCCTAGGAATGAATGTCCATTAAATTCTATTGAAATCTACTCAGTCTGTGAAGAAAACCACTCCACAGACAAGTGCCCTTCTTTGCCTAGACTCAAAGCTATATATCAAGGAGCTGAAGGGGTCACTAAGTAGCTCTGCTACATAAACCAAAGGAGACCTCATGGGCCTAGGCCATACCAGCAGGGCATGCAAGGGTCATCCCATGCATACTACAACCCAAACCAGACCACATCCATACCTTCTTGGGGACCCCCTACTCATCCTTCCTAGTCTACACCTCCTCCTTGGTCCTTTACATCTCAGTATCACTCCCAGCTAGCCAGCCAGTCATTTCAACTATATGCTCCGCCACAACCTCAGTGGAATGCACCGCCCCAGGGGCGGAGGTCCCAACAAAAAAATGCTCCAAATTTATTGCCTCCACCACTTGCCCAACTGCAATTGTTACACTCTACTCCACCTAAGCAACCACAGATGCTCGCCAAGCAAAATCTAAACCCGAACAATAGACAGGCTCAACAAGTATACAATGGAGAGAGATCTTATCTAGCTTATGTTATGGAAATCTAGGAAATTAACCAGAGATCTGGGAGAGTTCTCTTGGATAAACAACTTCCACCTCCACCTAGGGAGGTTGAGGAAGAAAGAGAGGAAATCATTCTTAAATTAAATTCACCCTTTCCTGAGAGATTAACCCAACCACTCCAGCCTACCCTAGAAGAGACTGAACTTCTGAGAGAATTGAAAAATCTATGTGTAAAGATTCCACTTATCAAAGCAATAAAATATGTGCCTATTTACAATAAGTTGATTAAAAAGAAGTGCTTCAAGCATCTATCGAGGCGAAGAAGAGATGACCCTACCATTTTTTATGGCCTAAATCTACCTCAGGCTGAGAAAGGCAGGTCTAGGGTAACATCAAACCATGCTTAACTTGGTAGCTAGCCCTACCAGGTTGGGAGAGGGCTTTTTCCTTGTAAATCTCAGGAAAATATGGCAAATAATGCTAGAGATGACTGATGTAAAGACTAATTTTAGGCTAGGTATATGCTCAAAGGAGTTTGATTGAGTTTAAAGTTGGTTTGTTGGCTCAGATGAGGAAGGCAGTTTTGGGTCCGGGGAATGAACTCAGTTTTGCAGAGGTTTTCGTGGGGCGAGGTAGGAAAGTGTTTTAATACTTAGAATTAGGTGTAATGGAGAGTCTTAAGACTGGTGAGGACTTGTAAAGGGCATGAAAGTGTCACGAGTTCTCTTCAAACAGTAGAAAACATGTAAAGCTAAATAACCCTAAGGCATAGCACTGAAACATCAATGAATTCTACCTTTACACTTGATTCATTTAGTTATGTAGAAAGAGAGAGAGATAATGGCACACATAAACATATGATAACTTGAATCATAGAGGAAAAAAAATACTAATTCACCTTTCCACAAGAATCCCACAAAATGGTGCAAACCTTGGTCTATTTCCTTGCCAAACTGCAGAAATGATGTACAATAGTGCTCAAAGCATCCGCAAGAGTCCAACCTAGACAAATGACTAAGAAAGTATAAGATATAGGAATCAAGCCACCTATGCTAGCCATCAACGGTCGAATCGATGAGTCAAGGAGCCGTTTCAACAATATCTAAACTAGGAACTGAAAAATAAGCAGTGGAATAGCTTGCCTCTAAAACTATGGAAACTAATTCATTCATCCTCAAACCAACCCTAATTGATGTATCTACCTCCTTAAGTAATTTTTTCATCATATTTACATCATGGTACATTTAGTTACATCAAATTACATCATTAATTGAATGAGAGAGAAGAAAAAGTCAAAGTGATAGCAAACTACGCGAAATTCTGAACAAAAAGGTAAAATTGGAAAAATTTTCTCCTATGCGTAGCTCCATTGATCCTATGCATAGCGATTTTTCCAGGCCACTTTTGGAAGGCTTCACGAAGTCCAAATCTGGTGTAGGATAACTATTTGGAAATCTTGGTGAGTCTACTTTCTGGAACAACTTGAATTTTTTGATTTGGAGTCCATTTGCCCCTCCAAAAATGCAATCTCCCAAGACTGCTTCCTGTGTGGCAAAAAAGTAGCAGAGAGGGCACTTTTTGGGTGTTTTTGGCCCTTTTGGAGGTCCAGAACTTGTTAAAATTTCTCAGCCATTTCTAAGCAAGCATAACTTTTCATGATGATTCCAAAAATGTAAACTTTTTTCTAGTTGGATGCCCCCATCAAAAGCATAGCGCCAGTGGCACTACGCACCTGTTGAAAAAACCTGTTTTTTGCATTAAAAATTTCAAAAATGAAAAAAAATGCTCCAAATTTCTTGGAATTTGGCATGAGTAATCCTTGTTAGGTGCTTTTCCGGGACAATGATTCTTTAGCCAAGATCTTGAGTTTGTCTTGCTCTTTCTTATTCCTCAAAACTATTCTTAGCTTGACCTTTAGCCTCTTTGTCCTTGCATGTTCTCCTTTGGTTTTACAAAATGTGGTTGTATATGGATGTTTATGGATAATAGTGTGGAAATAAGGTGAAGGAATTAAATGGGTAGAGGGTATGAAAGAGGGAGTGTGAAAATGTATGTTGAACAGAGTTTAGGAATGAGTAGGGTTTTAGGGAGAGTGGTTAGGGTTTGGTGATGCGAGTAGGGCTTGTAGGGTCTGGGGAGAATGTATAGGGTTTGGGAAATTTGTATGTGAGAATGGGATTTAGGGAAAGTATATGAGGGAATAGGGTTTAGGGAAAAGCAAATAGATGATATAGAATAGCCATAAATGAGTGAGCTTTCAAAATATAGGAGATAGTTTAGTGAAAACTAGGGTTTGACTTTTTTGAGAGACAAAATCACCAAAGGCTGATGCAATAGCCTCTTTTCAATAAGAGTGATTGTGTTAATTACTTGCAAAGAATAAATTTGGAAGTTTTGAGGTGATTTGGAACAATTTGGAGTGTAGTTGCTATTAGCTATGCTACAATTTTGAACAGTTGAGGGTCAATGGTAGCTTGGGCAGTATTATTGGGTCTTAAAGAAAACGTGCTACGGTATTTTCTTGATTCCTCCTTCATTTTCATTATGCCCATATAACTCCCCTCACCTCCATTTCCTCCTTCCTCTTAGTCTTCCTTATTCTCCTTCAAACCCCGCTTAAACCCTTTTCCGGCTCCCGGGCATTTTTGCTTTAACATTATAAAACCCGACAATTCATTACCTAAACCTTGTTTATATCCTGTCTTTTAGGCCCCAAGCGCAAAATATTAACCATAAGACTATGGTCATTTAACACCGCGTGGATATAAAAATCATAATCCGCTGGGCCCTCACCTGTCGCATCAACCAAAGTACATGTTTTAAATCTCCGCAGTCCGTTCTTATCTCGCTAGGATCCAACGGTTATCGCAACCCACACTACCGTAACTTGCACATCCGTTAGGCAGTAGGGAAGGTGGTTTCCTGCTGGACCTACCTGCCACACAACGCCATATTACAGGATCGCTCCTCCATGTACAAATACCGCCCATTCTCGTGAGGCAGTGCAGGGAAACCGCCCGCCACAGAAAACCGCCTTTTCTTGTCATTTAAACTCTGCGCAACTTTCACGTGCGATCACCATTGGATCTGCCCAATGGTGATTCGACGACCCTCATCCCCCCCAATTGTCCACCTCCCAATGGCCTCCATAGTTTGATCTCCGCCGTCGATTTGTATGATCCGACGGCTGAGATTCATTCCTCCGATTCAAGTCTGCTTCCAACATTCTGTTCATGCCCGTAGGTTGTTTTATGCTCTCGAAGGATGAAGGAGATGATCTACCTGCTCTCGGCACAGTTAAAGCTTCACCCACTGCATTCAAGAGACAGTACACCCGAAGGACAAACAGTACAACCTTGAGCAATGAGGAGCATTTATCAGGCATGGAATTTCATCCATAATTTACTCCAGCTGCCCGAGGAGGACTACAGAATATCAGAAAAGGCCGATTTGTTCATTAAAGCAGTCAAATTGCAGTAACAACCCATATCTGAATGTAAATGTGGTTGGTGGTCCATTATGACCCCTCCACGCTCAGTAGCAGAGATATTTTGTAATCAACCTCCATATATACTCAGAAGTCAGAATGTAATAGGTTGATGAGTGTTATTCTGTTGTAAGCTTCAACTTCTGGAGATTGTAACTACTGTGTAACCTGCAGCTTCTGGTCTTCATTTCTAGCTAATACATGCTTCTTTTGATGTTAATTGCCCACTTTCCACTTCTTCTTCTTTGTTCTAGGTTGTGCCTGTTTTGCATTTATTCATGTGCTGTTAATGTTTAGCATTAGAGGGGCTGTCATCCCACCTCTGTTTTAGGATTTATAATGTATCATTGAATTTGTATGCAGGTTTCTATTGTTTTGATGCCATAGATCTATGATCCTATATGTGCATTAAGAAATAGACTGACATACCTTTTAACTGGTTGCAGCCGGCCATCACAAGGTCCTGTGCATCTGCTGGTGTGGTCAGTCTTCTCCATCATCACATTTTCCTTAAACTGTGAGTAATTGATGGTCTAAAGCCTTGTAGTCTGGTGGTGTTCACCCATGTCTGGGTTTAAGCATAGTAGAAGTGGTTATCTGGCTTGAATATGCAGCATTTGTTTCATTCATCCACCATTTTATCGAACATTTTGTTGAGTTTGTAATGTTCCTGAGCATCTTTAAGATACAACCTAGGATAGTTTCTTGGGGTGATAAAATTAATTGGTGCCGTTGTTGGGGAGAGGAGAATCAAAGCTCAGCTTCCCTGGGAGAATGGCACAGCTCCTAGCTTTGATGATAGACAAGGTTTGGACACAATTTTTGGTCATAATCATCTATCTGGCGACTCCACATTGCAATCTGGTGCAGCTGGTAAGGCATGTTCAGTGAAATCCTTAGAAAGCATCAGCTGAACTAGTGCCTGATCCTGAGAAGATCCTTCAACATAAGAAAATATCGCAGTAAGGATCATCAGGAGCAGGTAAGCCTTGAATTTTTTTTGTATCTCTGCTAGTGTAGAAATACCTTCAGAGATCCATATAGCTCCTTGTTATTCATTTCCCTTTCGCACCTCAGTAGAAAGAAACATCCATGTTGTCTGTTATATTCTGCTATTTCTGTCATTCTTTTCACTGATTCATTCCACTCAGTCCACTAGTATCCCTTTCATATACCTCAGTCATGGCAGGCCAGCAAGCCCTCAAAAAGATAGAAAGAATAGTTGTTGCTAGGTATGGACCTCTAGTCTTGCCTACCCCTTTGAATGCCATGCCTGCAGGAGATCATCAAGAGTTTATGCCAAAGTTTACTGGTAAAGAAGGAGTAACAGCTGAAGAGCATTTAGAGTCCTTTTGAAGCTATGCTGATAACCTGAATATCAATGAAGAGGATGTCTGGATGAGGGTTTTTGTTCAAAGCCTAGATGGGGAAGCTAGACTATGGTTTAGAAATTTACCCCCTAGGTCTATTGCAGACATTGAGGCCCTAGATGATGTGTTTTTAAAGCACTGGGGAAATAATAAAGATCTGCTCTTTTATCATGATGAATTTGGGAACTTGTAGAGAGAGGAGGGTGAGCTGTTGTCTGAATTTAACATCAAATTCAATCACATGTACAACAGAATGCCAGCTAAAATAAAACCTACCCCTGCCTCTGCCATGCTCACATATGCTAATGCCTTCTATTCTCAATTCTGCCTGCTGTTAAGAGAAAGAAGATGCACTTCTTTGGCTGATATACAAACTGCAGCCTTTGAAGTAGAGGCAAATATCATTGCTGCAGAGAGAATTGAAGGTGATGTTGAAGGGAGAAGACAGGGAGGTGAATCCTCATCATCCTCAGAGCCTGAGATAGATGAATTAGCTAGGATGATTGAGTTTTTGGCCTCTGAAGTTATCAAACTAAAGGCTGAGTAGAATTTTGATGAAGTAGGAGCTTATTGTGACTTTTCTCTTCCAAAGCCAAATCCATATAGAGAAACACATGAGCATTTGCAGATTCTGCAAAGAAATAAGATTACAAATGAAGATGAAGGGGTAAGGCCCATTTTACAAAATATAGTCATGGAAGAAGTGCAGCATGAGGAGGAGGTCCATGGTTGGGAAGGTGCTCCTTTCCTAACCAGAGATGCATATGAAAAAGCATTATCAAGTAGCACTTCTTGTCAGTTTGTTGTGCATGTAGAACATCAAGCTTATCAGCAGTAGCAATCAGCAGAAGACACCTTCATCCTCCAAGAACCTGTGCTCAAAGCCAACTCATCTTCACATGGATATGCAGATCTACAAGTTGAACAGCCTGCTTCTGACCCCAGTCCAGTGATAAAAAAGGGAGAAGACAACTCTCCATCATCTTTGGTCCCTCTGTCTGCTCAAAAGACAATCCCTCAAAGTTGCTCCTTGAACACTGAGGCAGGAAATAGCTCTACTCTCAAGGCTGAGATTGATCACCTCAGTTTTGATTTTCTGAAGCCTGCTCAGGTGGCCTCTACACAACATGAAAGGGCAGCTTATTAGATAACATAGGAGGAGGGTGTACAGTGTTGGAATCCCTCCTTGGATGAGGACTCTTCTAACGAATATTCAAGAGCAGAAAATGTCTCTATGTCCCCTGCATAATAAATTGATGATTCATCATTCATATTAGTTATTCAGATCGCAGATGACACAGATAAATACATAGCATTCATGGTTATCCAACAGGTGTAGAAAGGCTCCTATGAAAAACATCCAAGGAGGAGAATACACAGAGGGGAAATGAAATTTGATCAATATCTACCTGTTAAGCTCAAATGTCCGAAATTGTTTGAGGTAGATGATCAAATCAATCCTGCTTTGTAGCTCTATGATGAAGGGGTCGAGAGCAGGAGAAACAATTTTGGTGGCCCAACAAATGGGCAATTTTTGAAATTTTAAGTTTTTAGCCTTAGTGATTATAATCATGTTCTTTTACATGTTTCTATTGTAGGCTTAGTTGACTCCCTGTCCAATGGATACTAGGCATAGTTTTTAAAGCTAGTTTTGTATGAAGGCATTGGTCTGCAGGTTCTTGAGACCTCACAGGGAGGATCTCATCACCAGAAGGAGCCAGTGTTAGCTCTACTACAATTTTGAATAGCTGAGGGTCAATGGCAGCTTGGGTAGTATTTTTGGGGCTTAAAGAAAGCGTGATGCGGTCTTTTCTTGATTCCTCCTTCATTTTCATTATGCCCTTATAACTCCCCTCACCTCTGTTTCCTCCTTCCTCTTAGTCTTCCTTATTCTCTTTCAAACCCCGCTTAAACCCTTTTCCATCTCCCCAGTTTTTTTGCTTTAATATTATAAAACTCGAAAATTCTTTACATAAACCTTGTTTATATCCTGTCTTTTGGGCCCCAAGCGCAAAAGATTAACCATAAGACTATGGTCATTTAAGACCGCGTGCATATAAATATCATAGCCTGCCAGGACCTCACCTGTCGCATCAACCAAATTACATGTTTTAAATCTCCGTCGTCCATTCTTATCTTGCTAGGATCCAACAGTTATCGCAACCCCTGCTACCGTAACTTGCACGTCCGTTAGGTAGTGGGGAAGGCGGTTTCCTGTCGGACCTGCCTGCCACACGGTGCCATATTACAGGATCACTCCTCCATGTACGAATACCGCCCATTCCCATGAGGCGGTGCGGGGAAACCACCCGCCACGAAAAACCGCCTTTTCTCGTCGTTTAAACTCCGCGCAACTTTCACGTGCGATCACCGTCGGATCTGCCCAATGGTGATCTGATGGCCCTCATTCCCCCCCCCCCCCCCCCCCCCCGATTTTCCACCTCCCGATGGCCTCCATAGTCCGATCTCTGTCATCAATTTGTATGATCCGATGACTAAGATTCATTCCTCTGATTCAAGTCTGCTTCCACCATTCTGTTCATGCTCGTAGCCTGTTTTATGCTCCCAAAGGATTAAGGAGATTATCTACCTACTCTCGGCATAGTTAAAGCTTCACCCACTTTATTCAAGAGACAGTACACCCGAAGGAAAAACAAGATGACCTTGAGCAGTGAGGAGAATTTATCAGGCATGGAATTTCATCCATAATTTACTCCAGGTACCTGAGGAGGACTACAAAATATCAGAAAAGGCCGATTTGTTGATTAAAGCAGTGAAATTGGAGCAGCGACCCATATCTGAATGTAAATGTGGTTGGTGGTCCATTATGACCCCTCCACGCTCAGTAGCAGAGATATTTTGTAATCAACCTCCATATATACTCAGAAGACAAAATGTAATAGGTTGATGAGTGTTATTATGTTGTATGCTTCAACTTCTGGAGACTGTAACTACTGTGTAACCTGCAACTTCTGGTCTTCATTTCCAACTAATACAAGATTATTTTGCTGTTAATTGCTCACTTTCCACTTCTTCTTACTTGTTCCAGGATGTGCCTGTTTTGCGTTTATTCATGTGCTGTTAATGTTTAGCATTAGAGGGGTTGTCATCCCACCTTTGTGTTAGGATTTAGCATGTATCATTGAATTTGTATGCAGGTTTTTGTTGTTTTGATGCCAGAGAGCTTTCATCCTATCTGTGCATTAAGAAACAGATTGACAGACCTTTTAACTGGTTGCAGCTGTGTTGTTGGGAAAAGTATCCAATACGGAATGACCCTATCCCACTCTAAGGGTGATAGTACCTCAGCAACAACTGAATACAAAGCTATTCAAGATTACTTCTTTATGAGATGTAAGAGAGAGGAGAAAGGGATCCACTAACCATTGTCTTCCGCTAATGGTTGATCCAATCTTCCCTCTTTGCTGCTTGCTCCCAGCTCCTTGCTCTTTCACTGGCCCAGCTACACAAAGATCCTGCAAAAGCACAAGAAATGGAAACTACAAGAAGCATACATCCATAATTGATTCAAGGATTAGAATAAATCAAATATACAAGCATCAATACGCCACAGAGACACATGCATATAGAAGAACCTCAAATGCTTTATTAATGGAAGAAGTAAAGTTCTGAGAGTGTTACAACCATAATAGGCCCAATCCAGCAACACCTCCCAGCAAAAAGAAATTTCCTCTTCACCTCCTTCAAAGCAATCACCCAATAGTTCTATGCACAAACCAACAGCACTTCCTTACATTCACAAGATTCCAGCCTGCCTAGACCTCATGAGAGAGCTCTATATATAGGAGATTTGGAGAAAGGATGAGTCAGCTTGAGCTTGGCATGAAGCTGACTAGTGTCCTCTCCCACTTCAGTTATACTTCAGTTCTTGAGTCCACTTGGAGTTTCTTGCTTCCACTTGGAGATCTAGATCCTCTTACTCATCACAAGGCGAATTCCCTGATCCAAGTGTCATTTTGGAAGCTTCCTGGGCATTTGACACCTTGCAGAATGACTGTGCCACTTGGCCAATCTCGCCCAGTGCAGGTAGCCTTCATTAGATTTGACATTCAGCGCAGGTACAGAGTGGAGCAGTTGACATTCAGCGCAGATGCTCAGTGGAGCAGCTGACATGATCTAGAATTAGCTTGTTTTTGAGTGTTTTCAGGTGGAGAACCGATTTTTAGTGTTGTGGTTTGCTGACCTTGTTCCTCTAGGGGTAGGAACAACATGTTTAGGGACTTTGGATCCCTCAGATTATCGAAATTTCATGCTTCATGCTGTAAGGCACAAAAATGTCTATAACAAGCCGGCCATCACAGGGTCCGGTGCATCTGCTGGTGTGGTCATTCTTCTCCATCATCACATTTTCCTTAAACTGTGAGTCATTGGTGGTCTAAAGACTTGTAGTCTGGTGGTGTTCCTCCATGTCTGGGGTTAAGAATAGTAGAAATGGTTATCGGGATTGAATATGTAGCATTTGTTTCATTTATCAACCATTTTATCCAACATTTTGTTGAGCTTGTAATGTTCCCGAGCATCTTTGAGATACAACCTAGGAGAGTTTCTTGGGGTGATAACAGCTGCCAGGTGCGTAGCACACTCACCCAGGTGCATAGCACACTTTATATGCATAGTTCCCAAACAAAACTTAGTGCAAAACCTGCACCAGGTGTGTAGCGCCCGAACAAAACTCAGTGAAAAACCTGCGCCAGGTGTGTAGCGCCAATTCTACGCGTAGATCTAGCTGACAGGTGTGTAGTGCTTTTTGCAAGACACTTTTGGAGCCCTTCCTGGTGTCGATATTGGGTATGTGATAGCTCGTTGGAAATACTATCGAGTCTACTTTCTAGAACATCTTGAATTTTCCAATTTGGAGGTTATTTTCCTGTCAAACGTCCTATCTCCCAAGACTGGTCAAAATGCGCAAAATGAGGCTGCGTAAATGCAGAGTGCTGTTGCAGTCAACTTTTGAACGTCTTTCTATACTCCAAATTGAGCTCATGATAGCTCATTGGAAATCACTTTGTGTCTAGTTATCATTTGACTCATCCAGCACGTCATTTGGCCAACAAAGATAGGAGAAATCTTGATTTTCCCAAGGTCACTCTAGAGGTGCAGCAACTCTCTTGAGGCAACTATGTTTTTGACATTTCTCTAAAACCATGACACCTGTGTACAACATGAAGGAGGTTTTTCTTCCTTGGCCTATTATGGAAAAAATATTCTCTCACTTTTTTCAAATTCATTTTTTATTGCTCGGAAACATCATTTGAGTAAAACCTATCCCGATGTGTGGAACAAGGGATTCGTTGAAATGAAGTGAAATGAAGGGGATAAGGGGTTTCTAAATTCTTGAGAAAATTTTGGGAAGTAGAGAGGGATGTTAGGAAATAGGGGAAAGTGGAATTTCAAATATTGAGTGAGGGGAAGGGGTTCAAAAGGGAAAAACACAAGGCTAGCCTAGAAAATAGTCAAATTGTAGCAAGAAACTAGGGTTTGTGGGAAAATGAGGAATTTGAGGGATATCAGTGATGGGAAGTGTTTAATAAGGTAAATTAAGGATAGGGGAAGGTGTATGAGCATCAAGATGCAAGCTTTGTTGATGATTTGACCATCCAAGAGAAATTACCTTCAAAACCCTAAGAGAGGGAAATGAGCCTTACCCAAGCACAACTGAAACATGAACAAGGTGTAAAATGACCCATTGGAACCTGAAATGATGATGACAACCCTTTGAATGATGGTACACTTAGCTGAATGGTGACATGGACCAACACTTGGAAAACTTTGGAAGGAGTGAAAACAAACCCTAGACCTAATAACTAGTGACCAAATTTTACTTGAAGACTCACTGAAATGACAAAATTTGACTTCGGCACCTTAAAATCATTTTGTAAGAGCATGTTTGATCACTAGAGGAAGGCTTCAAAGACTGACACTAACATTGGCTCCAATGGGGATGGTAGCTCCTTGGAGGTGCCAAGAACCGCAGATCTTTGGGAGAGCAGACCAGTGCCTTATCCATTGGGCAATATGGAGTCAATATCTTGGCAACAAAAACATCAAAACGCAAGACTCAAGACTCAAGACTGAAACGCGTAAGAACTAATACTAACTCAAAACTGAAACAAGACACTCAAAAGCTGAAAGTAGACATTCAGCAGCTAAAACTATCTCGAAACTGATGAAAACCAAAAATGACTCAAGACTTACTTAACTGAAAAAAGTACTTACAAAGATTTTTAATGGCAGCAGTCCATCGAGATTTAAGGGCTTCAAATCATGATGAAAACCACTTTCCTACTGATGAAATATGTACAA
Organism: Pinus tabuliformis; assembly: GCA_031772625.1. NCBI lineage: Eukaryota > Viridiplantae > Streptophyta > Pinopsida > Pinales > Pinaceae > Pinus > Pinus tabuliformis. The sequence continues at coordinate 470,298,770 of CM062807.1, forward strand.
TCATGTGAAGTGGGCCTTCCATTGTAACTAATCCAACAGATGGCTACTCAATGAAATTCTGCTCTCACTTTCCCTGAGCAGGCAGAACGATGTACATGTAGACAACTCACAATAACAACTGAAACCAAGGTTTATGCTAATGAACTAGGAAACATCCATCTTTTATAGTGCTTGCAAAAGAATGCTAAAAGGATCTTGAAAATCCTGAAGCACTAGCTTGTCTTGAGATCCAGAAGCAAAAATACAAGTACTCCCTTCATTATGATCTGAAAGAAGAGTTGGGTGCTGAGTGATAGGAAAGCATAGAGAAGTGTAAGCTTTTTCTATCTAAGTGCTAGCTGTAAATTCCTCGACCATGAGAAATAGTGACTCGAATTCTGGCATATTGTTTCTCTTAGGCTCACACTCCTCAATTTCATAGTCTGAGCCATTCCTGAACAAAAAACATTCTTCAAGATTATCAAACATGACAAACTTATGATTTTCATGAAGGAAACCAATATCTATTCATTGATCCATAAATTTAATTTCAAGACTATTATCATTTTCAAAAGTAGAAGAAGCTTCACCAACACCTTCTTGACCATGTGCACACTGCAGACCTGCATTAGCTTGGGCTGTAACATAACCTTTCAGGAGTTGATCTATCTCATCTTCAGACAAAGGAGAAAGTATTTTTTGTTCCCTTTTTCTAAAATAGTAATTGTCTTCTTTCCCTCCTAAAGATTCACAAGGTTGTTGAATATCTTCATTAATTTCAAGCAAAGGAGTATTTAAATTTTCCTCAAACTGTTGATTCATTTTATATGATTCTTGTTAAGTATCAAGATGTAAAATTCCTTCATCTTCAAGAAAAAAAGAAGCTATGGTACATTGACTATGATTTTGTGTAACAAAGTGACTGGTTTCAAAGATTTCGTCATCATCACGATTTGAATCTTCTTCATCATCATGATCTGAATCTAGATCTGAATTAGCCAACTTGACTTTATCGCAATCTGAAATTGAAACTTGATTTCCCTGCATGCTGTCTTCTGCTATGATCAGATCTTAAATAAGACCTTCTCTTTCATCATTTTCAATTGACCTAACATCTTGAACCTGCTCCAAATTTTCCTGAGCATCTTGACAAGTATCGCTCTGTTTATGCTGCTGAAATGGATTTTCATATAGGGCTTCCATGATCTCATCATCCATGAAGTCATCATCTTCATAAATTCTCTCAAGATTTTCAATAAAACTATACACATGTTTGGAATAGCTCTGAAATAAATTTAATGATGGATAAGATTCTTTATACCTTTCAAAGAAAATGGCATGAAAATCCTTCAAACAGTAAATACTAGCAGGTGGCAAACTTTCATACCAAGATCGGGCTTCACCTTCCAGAGTGGCCATGAATATCTTCATCAAGCAGTCTTCAGGAAAATCAACCTTCAACTTGTGAATATGTATGTGAAATCTAACCAGATGTAAAGCAGCATCATTCCTATCATCATCTTTAAACATAGGCAAATTCCTTTGCCAATCTACCTTAGGAATTTTATTTGGGAAACCTAGAATGTGATCTCAGCTCATGGGAGCATACCTTCGATCCAGCGAATTCATTTTGATAACAATGAATTCACCAAGAAATTCTTTAGGCTACTGATTCTTGAAGAGTAGAGTTGCCATAAAAAATCTGAACCTTGGGATTCTTCGACACTAGAGTCGCCAGGTGAATGATTTCAACCTTTCGGTGTCTGATTGTTGTCCACCGTCAACAATTGGATCTAAGCTTGATACATTTTTCTAAGGAACATAAAACTACATTCCACAGTATGGTCGCCACTACGTTAGAGCCTATATTGACCTCAGGCTGAGAAAGGCAGGTCTAGGGTAACATAAAACCACGCTTAACTTGGTAGCTAGCCCTACCAGGTCGGGAGAGGGATCTCTCCTTGTCAATCTCAGGAAAATATGGAAAATAATGATAGATATGACTGATGTAAAGAATAGTTTTAGGCTAGGTATATTCTCAGAGGAGTTTGATTGAGTTTAAAGTTGGTTTGTTGGCTCAAATGAGGAAGGCAGTTTTGGGTCCGGGGAATGAACTCAGTTTTGTAGAGGTTTCTGTGGGGCGAGGTAGGCAAGCATTTTAGTACTTAGAATTAGGTGTAATGGAGAGTCTTAATACTGGTGAGGAGTTGGATAGGGCATGAAAGTGTCATGAGTCCTCTTCAAACAGTAGAAAACATGTAAAGCTAAATAAACCCTAAGGCAGAGCACTGAAACATCACTGAATTCTACCTTTATAATTGATTCATTTAATTATGCAGAAAGAGAGAGCGATAATGGCACACATAAACATATGATAACTTAAATCAGAGAGGAAAAACAATACTAATTCACCTTGCCACAAGAATCCCACAAAATGCTGTAAACCTTGGTCTATTTCCTTGCCAAGTTGTAGAAATGATGTACAGTAGTGCTCAAAGCATCCACAAGAGTCCAACCTTGACAAATGACTAAGAAAGTAAAATATATAGGCATGAAACCACCTATGATATCCATCAGGGGTCGAATCCATGAGTCGAGGATCTGTTTCAACAACATCTAAACTAGGAACTGAAAAATAGGCAGTGGAACAGCGTGCCTCTAAAACTATGGAAACTGATTCATTCATCCTCAAACCAACTCTAACTGATGTATCTACCTCCTTAAGTCATTTTTTCATCACATTTACATCATGGTACATCAAGTTACATAAAATTACATCATTACTTGACCAAGAGAGAAGAAAAAGTCAAAGTGACAACTAACTAGGCAAAATTATGAACAAACAGGGAAAATTGGCAATTTTTTCTCCTATGCGTAGTGCTTTTCCCAGGCCACTTTTGGAAGGCTTACAGAAGTCCAAATCAGGTGCAGGATAGCTTGTTGGAGAGCTTGGTGAGTCCATTTTCTGGAAAAACCTGAATTTTTTGATTTGAAGTCCATTTTCCCCTCCAAAAATGCAATCTCCCAAGACTACTTCCTATGTGGCAAAAAAGTGGTAGAGAGGGCACTTTTTGGGTGTTTTTGGCCCTTTTGGAGGTCCAAAACTTGTCAAAATTTCTTAGCCATTTTTGAGCAAGCATAAATTCTCATGATGATTCCAAAAATGTAATTTTTTTTATTTTTTTATTTTTTTCTGTTGGAGGCTCCCATCAAAAGCGTAGCATCGATGGCGCTACGCGCTTGTTGAAAAAACATGTTTTTTGCATTAAAAATTTCAAAAATGACAAAAAATTCTCCAAATTTCTTGAAATTTGGCATGAGTGATCCTTGTTAGGTGCTTTTTGGGCCAATGATGATTCAAAAAATATCTTGAGTTTGTCTTGCTCTTTCTTATTCCTCAAAACTATTCTTAGTTTGGCCTTTAGCCTCTTTGTCCTTGCATGTTCTCCTTTGGTTTTACAAAATGTGGTTGTATATGGATGTTTATGGATAATAGTGTGGAAATAAGGTGAAGGAATTAAATGGGTAGAGGGTATGAAAGAGGGAGTGTGAAAATGTATGTTGAACAAAGTTTAGGGATGAGTAGAGTTTTAGGGAGAGTGGTTAGGGTTTGGTGATGTGAGTAGGGCTTGTAGGGTTTGGGGAGAATGTATATGGTTTTGGAAATTTGTATGTGAGAATGGGATTTAGGGAAAATATATGAGGGAATAGGGTTCAGGGAAAAACAAATAGATGATATAGAACAGCCATAAATGAGTGAGATTTCGAAATAGGAGATAGTTTAGTGAAAACTAGGGTTTGAATTTTTTGAGAGACAAAATCACCAAAGGCTGATGCAACAACCTCTTTTCAACAAGATTGATTGTGTTAATTACTTGCAAAGAAGAAATTTGGAAGTTTTGAGGTGATTTGAGGAGATTTGGAACAATTTTGTGTGTAGCTTCTAGGTGTGTAGCGCACTTTATATGCATAGCGCCTGAGCAAAACTCAGTGCAAAACCTGCGCCAGGTGCATAGCGCCAATTCTATGCATACTGCCAGCTGATAGGTGTGTAGTTCTTTTTGCAGGACACTTTTGGAGGCCTTCTCAATGTCAAAATTGGGCGTGATATAGTGCATTGGAAAGCTTATCAAGTCTACTTTCCAGAACATCTTGAATTTTCCAATTTGGAGGTCATTTTCCCTATCAAAAGTCTAATATCCCATGATTGGTCAAAATGTGCAAAATGAGGTTGCCTAAATACAGAGTGTTGTTGCAGTCAACTTTTGAAGGTCTTCCTCAACTCCAAATTGAGCTCGTGATAGCCCATTGGAAATATTTTTGTCTAGTTATCATTTGACTCATCTAGCAAGTCATTTGGCTAACCAATCTAGGAGAAATATTGATTTTCCCAAGGTCGCTCCAGAGGTGCAACAACTCTCCTGAGGAAACTATATTTTTGACATTTCTCTAAAACCATGACACCTGTGTACAACGTGAAGGAGTTTTTACTTCCTTGGCCTCTTATGGACAAAAATCTCTCTCACTTTTTCCAAATTCATTTTTTCTTTCTCAGAAACATCATTTGAGTAAAACCTATCCCGTTGTGTGGAACAGGGGATTTGTTGAAATGAAGTGAAATGAAGGGGATAAGGGGTTTCTAAATTATTGAGAAAATTTTGGGAAGTAGGGAGGGATGTTAGGAAATAGGGGAAAGTGGAATTTCAAATATTGAGTGAGGGGAAGGGGTTCAAAAGGGAAAATCACAGGCCTAGCCTAGAAAATTGTCAAATTGTAGCAAGAAACTAGGGTTTGTGGGAAAATGAGGAATTTGAGGGATATCGGTGATGGGAAGTGTTTAATAGGGTACATTAAGTATAGGGGAAGGTGTATGAGCATCAGGATGCAAGCTGTGTTGATGATTCGACCATCAGAGAGAAATTACCTTCAAAACCCTAGGAGAGGGATGAGCCTTACCCAAGCACAACTGAAACACGAAAAAGGTGTAAAATGACCCATTGGAACCTGAAATGATGATGACAACCCTTTGAATGATGGTACACTAAGCTGAATGGTGACATGGACTGACACTTGGAAAATTTTGGAAGGAGTGAAAGAAAACCCTAGACCTAATACCTAGCGACCAAATTTTACTTGAAGACTCACTAAAATGACAAAATTTGACTTCGACACCTTAAAATCATTTTGTAAGAGCATGTTTGATCACTAGAGGAAGGCTTCAAAGACTAAAAATAACACCATTAATGACTTGGACAACTGCCCGACTTAATGCTGGGGTAGGTAATCTGTCCAAATTATTTGGACCCTGGAAGCCCTGTAGTAGATGTGCACATCAATGGCACCATTGTCCCAGACACTTTGATCGATCTTGGGTCTGCCATTAATGTGATTACCAAGGACACCATGCTAAAGCTCAACCTACAGGGTTCATTGAGAAAGACCACAATGGTCCTGTAACTTGCAAACTGCTCCACAGTGACCCCTTAGGGGATTGTGGAGGATGTGATGGTTTCTGTTGACTCTTTGGAGTACCCTGCAGATTTTCTAGTTCTCCAGCCTAAGGCTATGCTTACTGGTTACCCTCTCATCCCTGGGAGGCCTTGGTTACCCTCCTACTCAGCCATCTCTAGAACATGACTTACCTTTATGGCTGAAAGAGGAGGAAGAAGATGAAGTTTATATTTCCCAACTGTATACCTTAGAAACAACCATGGGAGGAGGACCACAGGATGAGGACCATTTGATTGAACACCTGCTCCAAAGTCCAACTCCCAGTACTTTGTCCCTAGAAGAAGCAGTAAAGGAAACCCAGAAAAACCATCCAATTGATCTATACTTGGCTGTTTCCAATCCTCTCCATGTCAAAACCATAGAATTTGGCCCTAAGAAAACTTTGAAAATCAATCCATCTCTTTCTGTTCTCTAAGAGGGGAAGTTGTGCAACATGCTAAAGGAACATCTGGATGCCTTCGCTTGGAGTTACAAAGAAATTAAGTGAGTACAACCCTCAGTGTGTACTCACCATATCTATATAAAGGAAGGTTGCAAGCCGGTCTGACAACCCCAAAGGAGGATGAATCCAACCCTTAAAGACATAGTCGAAGTAGATCTGAGAAAATTACTAGATGCAAGATTCATTTATCCTATCTCCAATAGTGAGTGGGTCTCCCCTTTGGTGTTAGTTCCCAAGAAAAATGGTAAGTGGAGGATTTGTGTCAATTATAGGCAACTAAACAAAGCCACAAAGAAGGACCATTTCCCTCTACCTTTCATCGACCAAGTGCTAGATGGTTTGGCAGGGAAAAAGTTTTTCTCTTTCCTAGATGGATTCAATGGGTACAACCAAATCCAGATTAGCCCAGAAGACCAGGATAAAACCACCTTCACTTGTCCTTGGGGCACTTTTGCCTATAGGGTCCTTCCTTTTGGCCTATGCAATGCTCCTGCCACCTTTCAGAGAGCAGTCTTTGGTATCTTTGTTGAGTTGGTCCATGATGTGGTAGAAATATATATGGATGATTTCAAACCTTATGGGGGTGATTTCGAGGAGGCTTTGTCCAATTTAGGTAAGGTAATCCACAAATGCATTGAGATGAACCTATCTCTCAGTCCCAAGAAATGTGAATTCTTGATGACTGAAGGGACCATGCTGGGTCATTCAATATATCAACAAGGAATGTAGGTGGACCCCAACAAAATAGATATTATCCAAAGGGTCCCACCTCCTCAGACGCAGAGAGATGTCAGAAGTTTCCTAGGATTATTTGGATACTACCGAAGGTTCATAAAGGACTTCAACAAGTTGGCCTCTCCTTTATTTGGGTTGTTGGCTAAGGACTCTGAGTTTATATGGTCAAAAGGTTGTCAAGAGGCCTTGGACATCCTGAACAACAAGTTAACCACTGCCCCAATTCTTCGAGGCACAAATTGATCCCTTCCTTTTCATATTCATGCTGATGCCTCACATGAAGCCATAGGAGTAGCCCTAGGTCAGATAGATGAAAATTTTCGTTATGCCATTTAATTTATCACTAAGAATATGTCAAAGGACGAACTGAACTACACAGTGACTGAAAAGGAGCTTCTGGTTGTTGTGCATTCATTGAACAAATTTAGGCATTATATTATAGGCTATCAAACATTTGTCCATACTGACCATGTTGCAATCAAATATTTAATGAATAAACCTGATGTGAATGCTCGTATTATAATATGGTTGCTTTTATTACAGTAGTTTGATCTAACTATTGTTGATAAGACTGGCAAGGAAAATGTTGTTGCAGAATTTTTGTCCAAATTAACTTTTCCTACAGGTGAAGAGGGGATGGTTGATGACGAGTTACCGGATGAGCACTTGTTCATCATTTCAATTCTCTCTCCATGGTTTTCTGACATAGCAAACTATTTGGTATCTACAAAGTTCCCACCGAAATTGTTTTCCAAGGATAAAAGAAACATTATAGGGAAGAGCACCCCCTTCAATTGGATTGGGAGAAATCTCTTCAAACTTGGCCTTGATCAAATCTTGAGAAGGTGTGTCAGGGAGGAGGAAGTCTTTGACATACTTCTGACTTGTCATGACGGGCCTTGTGGAGGTCACTTTGTAGCAAAGAGGACAACATTTAAAGTGTTACTAACAAGCTATTATTGGCCCACTCTTCATCAAGATGTGAAATGATATACTAGTCAGTGTGATCAGTGCCAAAGGATGGGAAAGCCTAATCCAAGGGATGAAATGCCTCTGCAGCCTCAAGTGAATTTCGATCCATTTGAAAAGTGGGGCATGGACTTCATTGGACCTATTGACCCTCCTTCCAAGTAAAAACAATACATCATTATGTGCACTGATTATCTGACTAAGTGGGCCGAAACCAAGGCAATTAAGGCAACAACAGAGGAGAAGGTGGTTGAGTTCTTAAGGGAGAATGTATTTTACAAATTTGGGTACCCTAGAGAATTGGTCACCGATCAAGGTAGCCGGTTTACCTCCAACATGATTGAAGACTTTCTCATCTAGCACAAGATCAAGCATATGACCTCCACTCCCTATCACCCACAAGCTAATGGGCAAGTGGAGGTGACCAGCAGAGCGCTGGAGGGCATCTTAATTGTTATAGACATATTTGGGCACTGCAACCCCAATCACATATGTCCATAAAACAAGGGATCCTAAACCCTAAAAGTGTTGTTTCATACCCTAAAGGAACAAGGTCAGCTGATTACATCATCTCCCAGAAGTACTCCATGAAAAACTACTCAGAACTTGTCAAAACAGGACCATACAGACTGCTCCATGCATAGGTTGCGATGCATCTCACCTATTACACACGGGGGGTGCGATGCATATAGGAAATCCCTTCTGTAGGGTGTGATGAGCGAGAGCAAACAAATGGCAGCAGCAGTTTGCTAGGTGGAAACCCAGAGAATCTTCTAGAAACTGCTCATATGACACTTGCCTCTCTGAATTCGCCTAGGGATGAGTAAGAGATCTGAAATCTCCAAGTGGAACCAAGAACTATCAATGAAATGACACTAATCAAAATCCCAGAAGCTGACTCACTCTCCTATAAACATCTATATATGGATCCCTCATCCAAGAGATCCAGAGGCTGGAATTTTGTAATTTGCAAGGAAGTGTTGTTGGTTTCTCTCTGAAGACATTGTTGGGTGATCTTTCTTTGTATGAGGTAAAGAATGCTTTCATGCTGGGAGGATGATGCTGGATTAGATAGCCTGGTTGTAATCCTCTCTTCTACTACTTCTATCAATAAGGCTATTTGAGTTTTCCTCCATATGCTTGTATATCTCTGAATATTATATTTGAATATGCATTTATATGGTTAATGTACATTTTATCCTACATTTTTTATGGTTATATATCTCTATTCTTTGATGGTATTTTTCTGCCTTGACTCTACAGGTGTTCTCTGAAGTGGGACAAGTGAGAAAGGAGTGGTGAAAGCTCTATCAAGGGAGAGAGAAAACGAGCAAGGAGACTAGTGAAAGACTGAGGTTGGTACTCTCTGCTTCTCTCTCATCTATCTCTCATAAAGGAAAACACAAGTGACTTTATTTTGTTTGTTTCTAAGATAGCTGCCCGTCTTAGTGGGACTAGTAGCTCTGAATGGAAACTAGTTTTCCTGATAACAAAATGGCGACTCCACTAGGGAACGAATAGTTTGTTTGTTTCGTTACTGTTGTTTGCTTTATAAACCACAGATGGAGCTTGAAGTTAAGCCAGCTATCCTTCGAACTGCTTTTGCTATGCAACTGCAAAGTAGATCAATGCGGCTTTAGTCAATCTCTGGGTTGGTTTATGAACTAAACATCTAGCTTGCAAACATCCTAAGTTCCCTGGTGGTAGCTCAAATAACCTCATTATATCAGCCCCTATACTTTGTTTTTACTGACTATCATTAGCTAAGCTTAAACCCCTGAACTTAGCTGCGAACTGTGAGTGAAAACCAAGCACAGTCTCATCCATGGACCATCGCACTATCTCTTCTTGGCAACCTGGATGCATCGCACCTCCCGCGTGTTGTAGGTGAGATGCATCCCTGTTTCCCTGTGTTACAAGTGCGATGATTGACTAAGACTGTTTCTACCTCCAGATTTTGGTTTTTTCTTCATTTTCTTCAGCTTTATTCAGTAGTTTTTCTGTCTGTGATCAATATATCTCTGTTGAAACCATCTTCCTTTTCATTATTTAGCCTCCATCAGAAGGAATTTTGAATGTTTTTTATGTAGTTTTCATCATTTACAGTTCTCCTTTGAAAATAGTAGCTTAATCGAACTATCATCTTTTGATTTGAAAGTGTCGCAAGTGTCATTTTCAGTCAAGAAAAAGAGTGTCACAAAGCATTCCATTTTTAGATAGTCGATTACACTTTTGCCATTGTATTTGATTTGGATCATTAGTATTTCAAGTGTTGAAAGCAATTTTAAATTCGAAATCACAAAGTGTCGTCTTGGCTTTACTTTCATTTTTTGAAAAGAAAATTGTTAATACTGTTGCTTTGGAAAAAGATAACTCAGATCTATACTTTGTTTTCTTTTTGTCATTCTCACATTAAGGAAACCGAAAAACAATACATGCATGTGCATTTGCATTAAGACTGCATGCTGAAGTTGATTTAATAAAAGTGCATCTAGCGTGTGCTATCTGCTCTATGTTGAAAGAATTTCATTTCTCTTTCCTTAGTAGCTAGGATTTTCATTGTAATAAGAAAGTAAACGACTGTTTATCATCTTAGATTGCACATTTAGGAATTGTATATCTACATCACGTAGTGAGCCTTAAAGGCAAACTTCTTAAGAAAGATCAACTGTAAAATAAACTTCAATGAACATAAAAACGCTTTGGAACCTAATGCACAACATTTAGAAGTCTAGGCTAAAGACATATTCCAGTGTCATAAAGCCTAGTAACTATCGCTTTCATCGTAGGTTGGGTGATTCCTCCTCTTTGAGACGAAAAGTGCGAGTACGGACTTGTGCTCCCATGTACCATTGATTATATATTGGGAGACCACAATACTCTACATCCTTTATCCATAGGAAGCCGTGTCTGCCGCCCTATGGATCGCAATGCACTGAACTCAACATTCAGGAAGATTGACTGTTGTACCGTAAAAAGTATTCTGCAATTTTGCGATTGGTTTGGTAATCCCTCTGTCTAGATTTCCAGAGAATTCAATTTTGTTCCTTTTCAGACTCCCTATAAGAATAGGTCCATCTTATCACTTGTAACTTCAGGCTCATTAAAAATCGAAGGCAACTAGAGTCATCTTTAGCTTTTTCTCGACTCTTAAAAACTGAAAAAGCAAGTTGTGTCAAAGCGTCATAAAATTTATTTTAATCGGAATAACGTCACTATTCCCTCGTTGGTCTTAGGTTGAGAAAATGGAGTCTACCAATCAAGTATTTCCCCTTGGGGGAAATCCTAGTCCCTTCTCTTCTTGGGGAGATGTTGGTGCTTTACATATGGTTACATTTTCCCTTCCAGGACTCACAATTGGCTTGCCAGTTTGGCGTTTCTCGACCTCTGCCATTCAAAACACCGCAATTCCTCAGCAATCCAATTAGTAGCCAGATAAAGTTTCTCCCCAACCTTCTACTTAGCTTGTTTCTCCCTCTCCTTCTTCCTCTTCGATAGGTGAAACTAGCAACACTAAAAACCAAGTAACTGAGAAGAAGAAGACAGGGAAGGAGAAGAAGAAGAAGAATCCAACAGAAAAAGGGGGAAACTATGCATCATCTAGTGAAAATCCACACACTACACCTTCCAAACCTAAATCTCCATGTGTCATTTGCAAAGGAGACCACTATCATCGAGATTGTCCCTACATCCCACGGATCTTGAGGGACTGGTCTCCCTGCTTGCACAATCCGGTGTCTTCAACCACTGACGATCATGTTGAGAGCACACCATCAACTAGTGAAAACGAAGTCAATGGACAAAAAGGAAGATCCAAATTTCCTTGTAGACTGTGTGAAGGTGATCATGCCCTCCATTGTTGTCCCTTCCTAGACGAAGCTAAAAGAGTCTTGGATAACCGTCCTGCATCACCACAGCGACTTCCTCCTGGATACAAGAAACTCTTGCCGAGTCCATCGCTAGTTGAAAATCCGATTGACACACTGTTGTTGTTGGCCGAAGCACCTATGATTGAAGATAAACCCTCTGAGTCCACACTGGACCAAATTCAATAGGTCGAGACGGCAGTCGACCTGATCTTGTCTTCAGAGGGCCCACCTTCAGATGATACTTTCACCAAAGAGAATGAGAACGACACTGTTCAAATTCTCTTCATAAACACAGACTTTGATGAACATGGGGGAAACATACCTATTCCTTTACTACAAGAAGGAAGTTTTTCAGAGATTTATCCAGCCGTTTATTCGGTCCCACCTCCAAGCAACCTAGTCGTTTCCTTCAATTGGAATCTTCTAGGCAGACCCCGCCTACCATCTAATGTACAATTCCAAATCACAGTACAAGCTTACAGAATGATTATGGTTGGTACTATTATAGATGAAGGGGCTTTTGTGAGCATCCTTTCCTCAACTGCTTGGAAAGCGCTTGGTTCACCATCGCTTCTACCTGAGATTCGAAATCTGACAGGCTTCAACAAAGGAACCAGTAGATCATTAGGGATCCTTCCAAATTTGCCTATAAATTTGAGAAGGAAAACCATTCATCTAAACGTGATGGTAGTCCAAGGACCTCTAGATTACAATCAACTCCTTGGACGTGACTACATTTATAGCATGGGAGCTATTGTTTCCTCACTCTTTTGAGTGATGTGTTTTCCACATGAAGGCAGAGTGGTTCAGCTCATAAACCAGCTTTCGTTCCCTAGTTCGAACACAACTATTAGTCAAATGCCATCCCTAACTTGTCTTTTTACACGAGGAATGTCTAATCAATCTCCAGTCTGTCCACTTGATGATCGCGAGTGATTCAGTGATTGTGACTGAAACCCAGGAGGCATGTGCCCTGGTCTGCTTCGGCAAGAAAACCCCAGATATAAGGTAGGTTTCCGCATGGGAATATGACTAGTTTGACAATCCTGTCCATCTAGGAAAATGGATCAGGCTGGAAAAGGATTCCTCCGTCAAAGGTTATATGATTGGCGCTGACAACAGTCACCTTTGTCCATTTTGATGGACATCGCCAAGGAAGTGTTTTTTCTACGATGCGGATGGAACAATCTTGCTAATGCAAGAACTTCCATATGGTGACCTGGAAACTCTACTTTATACCTGGGGGCATGCAAACCTTTTTGCATGTAAGTGAAAAATGACCATTTATTTTCTTAGTTTGTAGGCTCTTAACCCTTTAAACGCATAGGTTGGTCGTTCCTAGCTTGCATAACGAAAGGATCCGGAGAAAAGTTTCGAATGTTGCAAACTCCCTAAAAATTGCACCTATCGATGACGCATCCTTATTATACGACTGGCATGAGAAGTTTTACGCAAAGTTCAAGCTCGTTAAAAAATAAACCTAGCAATGAGAAAGTGTTTCCATAGAGTTCAAGCTCATTAAAAAATGAACCCCACCTCCGATAAATAACCATTTTGATCGTATGACTATCAGCTTTTGAACCTTGATCGTGTTCTTACCATCACCTCCACTCTTTTTTATCAGATCATACGCCTCCATTTGATTGTTTACCCTTTTGAGGAACAGTTTCAATGAGTGATTCTATTAGCCACCTTCTTTACACTGCCGTGATTGAAAAGTTCCAAACCTTACCTGGAACCAGTTGCTATGCAAAAACATCACTCGTTCCTCAAAAAATGAGTCTCCTTTAAGCTCTTTTCATCTCACTCGTAAAATATGAAAATATTGCCAAGAAATTGGCCTCTCTAGCTCGTTAAAGCGATCAGAAGTGCCATCCCTCCTCTATATTTTAATCTTTTTGGACTTGAGGGACTATTACACAAAAAGATCAAGTGCTTGTCCTATTTGGCTTGTTAAAACTATCGAAAAGTCATCCCTTTCGTATTATTTTACACTTTTTCGGACTTAAGGGATTACATTATGAAAAAGGACCACTGGAGTTGCCTTTACATCCCTTTTTAGACTTTCTAAAATTGAAAAGGACCGAGTTATCTTTGTCGTTAAACTCGTTAAAACAATAGTGACAAACTTGTCCATGCAGATAAGAGCGAGTTTCACTGTCGCTAGGCTCGTTAAAACATAGCGACGGGTTTGCGCGAAGGGAAAATTATAGAAAAAGCATATGTTATCCCCCTCAAGCTTGACAAAAATAAAGAGGTGTTGGTTTTTAATGATTGGAGAAAAAGGGAAGAAAAATTGAATAACTTCATTGGTAGTAGGTTGCTCTTGAACATGACACTTTCGCTCTGTCACCATGATTGAGTCAGGTTGGGTTATTTTGTTCACCGGTCATATCACCAATGGTTCACCGTACCATCCACCTTGGGGTTAACGCTACCAATCCATTTCAGTGTCACTGATATGTTCAAGAGAAGTCGCTCAGAGAATTCACCAACCTAGCTAACATCTCATCCGCTGCAATACCTTCACTCTCCATTTTTCATGACTACCACCCTGAACCTTATATCATCAGATCGTTTTCACCTCCACAAAATCATTTGCTCCATTCCGTGTCGTAGATGTGGGATTCATTAAGGCCCTCCTACGACAGGTCACTTCTTGTCGACATCAGCTCATTATCCAAGAAGTTGACTTAGAAACAACCCTTTCAGTACTTTGAAGCTTGCATGCCTCAATGGCAAGTTTCTCACTTACGACGACAGGTTCACATTAATGGCCTTCGACCGAAAGATTTTACGTGGTGTTCGACATCAACTCACGTATTCACACCACGTGAATTGTACTGCAGTACCTTGAGTGTCATCATCATTATCGGTGATTCCTCTCGCACCTGTTAACAGCTTATATCATTGGCTGGTAATCAGCTGATGTATTTCCATGTTCGACATCAGAACATATTTTCACATGGATTGACTTGTACTTCGGGCGAAGATTGAATGAGTTTGAAGACCTCGGATCTAGTTTCATCCATTCAGGCTGTGATATATTCAAGAAAATAAATACATAAGATGTACATCATAGCTGCACAGATAATCATCCAAACTAAAGGATGATGGCTTTAGTAGAATCATCAGTCTGTGACATAGACGATTGTCTGTCTTATGTACATGAGTATGAATTTATAAAGCTGAGCATGGGAAAGCCCACCTCAGCTAGATCATGAAAATATTATGAAGATAATGTATTGTATTATATCTTATTACAGGTCACCTTCCAGTTCGAAAAACCTCAGATACTCATTATAAAGCATTTCACCCGACATCAAAAGGATTTACGACCTCATGCTTTAGGGGGCAACTGTTATAGACATATTTGGGCACTGCAACCCCAATCACATATGTCCATAAACCAAGGGCTCCTAAACCCTAAAATTTTTGTTTCATACCCTAAAGGAACAAGGTCATCTGATTACATCATCTCCTAGAAGTTCTCCATGAAAAATTGTATGCTCTTAACCTGCAAAGTAATACCCAAACACAGAATATGCGAAGAAAAGATACCCAGAACACAGAATATGCGAAGAAAAGATAACCAGAACACAGAATAGCAATGATTTTATTATTCAGAGAGAAATGTTCACAGGCCTCTTCGAGGGGGCAACCTCCTATAGAGCAGAGCTCGATTACAAAAACAAGACACGATACTCCTCGCAGGGAGTCTCTATCCTTTATATATGACTCATACATGCAATACCACGGGCCAATACTGTGGGTTTTATTAATACCATCTATCTAATACTACCGCCCATTTGTAACTAATTGTGGTCCCGTCATTAATTGCGGGTTAACCACTTACAAATATTAATATGGGCTTTATTGATTCTTGACTAGGACGTGATCCCATGACATAAATAAGGGGGTTAGGGTGGGACCCTAACATGCCCTCCCCCTTAAGACTAGCCTTGTCCTCAAGGCTGAAGCTGCGGAAACTGCTGAAGAATAGTGGCTGGTTCCCAAGTTGCATCTTCCGGAGAGGTGTCTTTCCATTTGACGAGGACCTCCTTAATCATGCGGCTACGTAGGTGCTTGTCTCGTGTGTCTAGAACCTGTTCGGGTTGAAGCCAGATTGACCCTTCTTCGTCTAATTCAGGTAGACTGGTTTGAACTCGGCAATTGTTCCCAATCACTTTCTTGAGGCATGATACATGGAAAACTGGATGGATTTTTGCCGTAGGTGGCAAAGCCAACTTGTAAGCCACTTCTCCAATGCGCTGAAGTACTTGGTATGGTCTGTAGAATTTTGGAGAGAGCTTTTGACAACCCTTATCTTTGAGTGATGTTTTCTTATATGGTTGCAGCCTCAAAAAGACCTGATCCCCTTCTTGAAATTGGCGCTCTGAGCGATGTTGGTCGGCCTGTTGCTTCATGCGGTTCTAAGCTTGATGAAGATTCTCGTGAAGATGGGCGAGCATGGTTGCGCGGTGTTGTAGGAGTTGATCCACTGCTTATACTTTGGAGCATCCCTTGAGATAAGAAGTAGGGGAAGGCAGAAGTTGACCATAGACTGCTTCATAGGGAGTCATTTTGGTGGTGGCATGATAGTTGGTGTTATACCACCATTTAGCCAGAGGTAACCACTGTGCCCAAAGGTGTTGCTTTTCTGAGGTGAAACACCTAAGGTAGGTTTCTAGACATTTGTTGACGGCTTCGATTTGACCATCTGTTTGCGAATGATATGAAGTACTGAGTTTAAGTTGAGTGCCTTGTATTCTGAAGAGTTCCTGCCAAAAATTGCTGGTGAAGATCGGGTCGCGGTCGGACACTATAGAAGTGGGCATGCCATGTAATTTGAAGATCTGATCCATGAAAGTTTGAGCAACCAAGGTTGGTGTAAACGGGTGGGGTAGGGCGCAGAAATGAGCATACTTCGACAGTCGGTCCACAACCACCATGATGACTGACTTGTTCCCTGACTTTGGAAGACCTGTAATGAAATCCATCGAAACCTCCGTCCAAATTGAGGCCAGAATGGGCAATGGTTGTAAGGTGCCTGGTGTGTTGACAGTTTCCCCTTTGTGGCGTTGACAGACATCACATTCGGCTACGAAAGTAAGGACACCCTTTTTCACGCATGTCCAAAAGAATGATCTTCTGGTGCGAGCATATGTCTTCTGAAAGCCCGAATGTCCTGCAATGGGAAATGAGTGCAATTTTGCCAAAAGGCGACTTTTGAGGGTAGATGTTGGTGATATTACGACTCTGTCCTTGTAGCGAAGAATATCATTCTGCCACGAGTAGCCCTTGCTGGAATTAGGATCTATCTGCAATTGAGAAATGAGTTGGGAGAGCCCTGGGTGTGAAAACCATTCTCTGCGAACCTCTTCAATCCAGTCTGGAATGGGAAGGGAAATTGCGAGCAGAGTACTTTCCTCCTCAAATTGGCGCGATAATGCATCTACTACACTGTTGTCTTTCCCTTTCTTGTAAATGATCTCATAATCATATCCCAACATTTTGGCTAACCATTTACTTTTTTGTGGGGAGGATAGGCGTTGCTCCAAAAAATATTTAAGACTGTGATGATCTGTGCGGATTTGGAAACGTTGCCCCAATAAGTAAGGTCGCCAGGTCTCGACTGCATGTAAGATGGCCATCATCTCCTTCTCGTAGGTAGATTGGCCCAGATTCCTCCCACTGAGTTGTTGGCTTGTGAAGGCCAAGGGTCGCTCTTCCTGCATTAAGACCACCCCAATACCTGTACCCGAAGCATCACATTCAATGACAAAGGATTTGGTGAAGTCAGGTAGTGCTAAGACTGGAGTGGTACACATGGAATTTTTAAGAGCGGTAAATGCCTGTTGTGCTTCCTCGGTCCAGAAGAAGGAATTTTTCTTTAGGAGTTTAGTGAGGGGCTTCGCTATGCAGCCATAGTTGCGGACAAATTTACGATAATAGCCTGTGAGACCCAAAAATCCTCTCAAGCTCTTCAAAGTCTTAGGTTGAGGCCATTCTTGCATTGCCTGGATCTTTTTGGGGTCCACCTTGACACCTTCACGCCCCACAATGTGGCCCAAATACTCAACTTCTTCCATGCCAAACGAACACTTAGACATCTTGACAAATAATTTGTGCTTGCGGAGCAGTTGCAAGAGTAGATCTACATGCTGAAGATGTGCCGCCCAAGTGCCACTATAGATGAGAATGTCATCGAAGAAGACAAGGACAAATTTTCTCAGATATGGTTTGAGGATGTGATTCATAAGACTCTGAAAAGTAGAAGGGGCATTACAGAGACCAAATGGCATGACCAGGAACTCATAATGGCCTTCATGAGTTCTGAAAGCCGTCTTGGGAATGTCGACTTCCTTCATCCGAATTTGGTGGTAGCCGGAGCGAAGATCCAACTTAGTGAAGAATTGAGCCCCATTGAGTTCGTCCAGCAAATCGTCAACCACCGGAATGGGAAATTTATCTTTGATTGTCAACTTGTTGAGGGCCCTGAAGTCGGGACACATCCGCCACTCCCCATCTTTCTTGAGGACCATGACCACTGGGGATGAATAAGGACTAATGCAGGGACGAATGACACCTGCTTCCAACAATTCCTTGATGATTTTTTCTATTTCATTCTTTTGAGTGAACGGATATCTGTATGGCCACACATTTGGGGGTTGGGCCCCTGGAACCAAGGTGATGCTAGGATCATGTTCCCCTCGCGAGGGTGGAAGCTCATGAGGCTTTTCAAAGACCGTCCGATGGTTATTTAAAATCTGTTGCATCTCAGGATGAATTGGCAAAGACCTGGTTTCGACTACCTGGATGGCATTAAATTGAGCTACCACTCCATGATGGCCCTTTTTTAACAATTTTTCCATCCGATGTGAGCTAATGACAGAGGGGGCTCTCGCCTGGAGGCCACGGAGGGTATGTGTTGAGTTGTTCGGCTTAAAAATCATATATAACTCCTGGAAATCCATTGTGATTGGCCCAAGGGTGCGGATCCATTCAGCGCCTAGGACAATGTCGCATCCCCCCATGTGTATGGCAAACATGTGGGTTTTCAACTGATAATCCCCCATTTGAAGTTTGACATTTTCACATCGGCCTTCACATTTCATTGTGCCCCCATCTGCAATTTGGACTTGGAAGTTAGAAACGGCCCGTACAAAACAATGCGCTGCTTCGGCGATTTTTTGATGGATGAAATTATGGGTACTTCCACTATCAATCAAGACGATTACTGGGCGATGTTTAAGAAAACCCCTGATTTTGGGAGTTTGAGGGGAAGAGATTCCTACCAACGCATTGAGAGAAATAACTGGTTCGTCAGATACAATATCCTTTTGGTTGTCTTCTTCGATCGCCTTCGGTTCCTCAAGAGGTGGATCTTCCTCGGTGGAGCTGTAGTCAGTGGCATCTATTTGAAAAAACTTGGGCTCCTTGCATTTATGACTAGGGGAATATTTTTCATCACAGTAGTAACATAGTCCTTGCTTCCTTCTTTCGGCCATTTCCTGAGGTGACACCTTTTGGACCTTAAGTGTCTGGGTCATGTTGTGAGCTTGTAGGGGACGACCTTTAGTGGGGAAATTTGGGCGGCTGTATTGGGCTGTTATGGCACGTTCCACCTTACGGGCTACCTGGCAAGCCTCCGTCCATGTGGGAGGGTGGTGGAGTAGAACTTGAGCTTTGATGGCTTCTTTAAGACCACTGATAAAACATTCCGTGTAGAACTCATCTGAGAGATGCTGAGTGCGAAAGGCTAAGGCTTCGAAAGCGGTGATATATTCATCCACTGTACCCGTCTATCGGAGCTTAGTGAGACGGCCCAAAAAGGAGTCTCCCTGTTCAAAGCGATCTCGAAGAGCTTTGGCAAATTGGGCCTAACTCGTAAAAGGTCCATTGCGACATTGGTGCCATTCCGCCCATTGCCATCGTTCATTTTCCAAGTACATGGTCCCCACTCCAAGCTTAGTCCAATCATATTGGAGACGATTCAATTTGAAATACTGGTCCATTTGTGCTAGCCATGTGGACGGGTGAGAACCGTCAAATTTCTGCATATCCAACTTGGGAGGTCGCTGACTGGGTGGTGAATGGGTGTTCCAAACGTGAGGAGAGTGGCTAGACTCACCCTCATGGTGTTCATGGTCATTATACGGTTCCTCGAGAGCTGGCTCCTTGCCCTTATCGAGTGCCTGCCGTACCAGGCTAGTTAGTCCGCTAATCGTAGTTTTGAGCTCGTTCATATCTGTTTCAAGTTTGTCTAGCCTTTCATTGGCCATTTCTTGAGCTCTAGTTTCTACCATACACCAACTTGATGAAAAATTGGGACCGCCAAAATTTTTTTTCTAATAAATTGAATGGTACCACCGTGCTCAGCTCGTCGTCCAGATGCTGATGGGCTAGATCACAAATAAGCGCTTCGGAAGATCTCAGACTTTTTTTTTTTTTTGGAAAACTCCTAACGGAGTTTTACTCCTTCTTGATCAATACTGCAGTCGCCAAATCCTCAAAATGTCAATGCCACCAAAAGTCCTGCGAAAATTATATCCAGGTACAGGAACCCTTCACAACTACTCCGATCTGGTGGATCTGAGAGATCTGAATAGTTGAACAACTGCTGCTGCTGATCTGATGGAGCGACGGGACTGATGTCTGCTGCTGCTGCACTTGCTGACCTGGAATAGATGATGTGTGATCCCCCAATAGAAAGGGAACTATGGTCTTGAGGAGTGTCAGGTGCTAAAGATCGCAATATACATAAGGGTCTGACAGTAGTACTCGGCCCAATGTTTCAGGGCTCTAACTAAGGAGGATCGACCCTACCCTTAGCCGTACAACCCGACTACCCTATCGTACGGGCGAGTAATCTCTCCAAGTGCTGTTCTCGGTGTCCTGTAGCCACAAGACGGCTGAAGGTTTATCTATGGCGAGGTTTCAAGGGAGCTAGGGGGCTTCCTATATACCCAGAGGGTACGTGGAAGACAGTCCGTGCACGGTTCTGTCTAATGCGCTACTACTCGAAGGGGTACCCACAGGGGTTACAAGGGAGTCCAATAGACGTGACCACCTCTTGTATTTCCTGCGTGCATGCCTCCTCAAATCCACAGGTTTATGCGCTTAACAACAGATCCTGTGGTTTAAAGACGCCGGAACACATCTCTAGCCAAAATTTTTTTTTGCTAAAAATTGGAGATCCCACCGAGCCCTGGAAAGTGCTCTGATACCACTTGTTATGCTCTTAACCTGCAAAGTAATACCCAAACACAGAATATGCGAAGAAAAGATACCCAGAACACAGAATATGCGAAGAAAAGATACCCAGAACACAAAATAGCAATGATTTTATTATTCAGAGAGAAATGTTCACAGGCCTCTTCGAGGGGGAAACCTCCAACAGAACAGAGCTCGATTACAAAAAAAAGACATGATACTCCTCGTAGGGAGTCTTTATCCTTTATATATGACTCATACATGCAATACCACGGGCCAATACCGTGGGTTTTATTAATACCATCTATCTAATACTACCGCCCATTTGTAACTAACTGTGGTCCCGTCATTAATTGCGGGTTAACCACTTACAAATATTAATATGGGCTTTATTGATTCTTGACTAGGACGTGATCCCATGACATAAATAAGGTGGTTAGGGTGGGACCCTAACAAAAAACTACTCAGAACTAGTCAAAACAGGCCCATATAGACTGCTCCATGCATAGGGTGCGATTCATCTCACCTATTACACACGGGGGGTGCGATGCATACTAGAAAGCCCTTCTGTAGGGTGCGATGAGCGAGAGTAGACAAATGGAAGAAGTAGTTTCCTAGGTGGAAACCCATAGAATCTTTTTAAAACTGCTCATATGGCACTTGCCTCTCTGAATTCGCCCAGGGTTGAGTAAGAGATCTAAAATCTTGAAGTGGAACCAAGAAATATTAGTGAAATGACACTAATCAAAATCCCAGAAGCTAACTCACTCTCCTGCAAACATCTATATATGGATCCCTCATCCAAGAGATCCAGAGGCTGGAATTTTGTAATTTGCAAGGAAGTGTTGTTGGTTTATCTTTGAAGACATTGTTGGGTGATATTTCTTTTGTATGAGGTGAAGAGGGCATTCATGCTGGGAGGATGATGCTGGAACATACAGCCTGGTCATAATCCTCTCCTCTACTACTTCTATCAATAAAGCTATTTGAGTTTTTCTCCATATGCTTGTATATCTCTGAATATTGTATTTGTATATGCATTTATATGGTTAATGTACATCTGATCCTACATTGTTTATGGTTATAGATCTCTATGCTTTGATGTTATTTTTCTACCTTGACTCTACAGGTGTTCTTTGAAGCGAGACAAGTGAGAAAGGAGTGGTGAAAGCTCTATTAAGGGAGAGAGGAAACGAGCAAGGAGACTAGCGAAAGACTGAGGTTGGTACTCTCTACTTCTCTCTCATCTATCTCTCATAAAGGAAAATACAAGTGACTTTAGTTTTTTTGTTTCTAAGATAGCTACCCATCTTAGTGGGACTAACAGCTCTGAATGGACACTAGTTTTCCTGATAACATTAATCAACGTGGTTAACATCAGTAGGAAAGATTGGGCAGATAGACTAGTTGAGGCCACCCTGGGCCTATAATACCACCTGGAAGACCACTACTGGATTCACACCCTATGAGTTGGTCTATGGGAAAAAGGCCCTGTTTTCCATTGAATTTGAGTATAACACACTAAGGATGGCAACCCAACTAGATATCGATCTCAACAGTGCACAAAAAGAGAGATTTCTGCAGTTAAATGGTTTAGACGAGTTTAGAATGCAAGCCCTCTTGCACGCAGAGGTAACCCAACTTCAGAGGAAGATATGTCATGATTTTTTAAGAGCATCAAGGATAAACAATTTCAAGAAGGTGATTGGGCCTTGATATATGAATCTATATATAAAGACTTTAAGGGCAAGTTGAGGACAAGATGGCTAGGACCTTATGTTATAGAGATATGTCATGATAATGGTTCAATGAAGATCAAAACCATATATGAAGAGGCCATTCCTTTACTTCTTAATGGAAACTGATTAAAAGTTTACAAAAAACCATTGTCAAATCAAGAGTTCATTGAT
This sequence comes from Pinus tabuliformis, assembly GCA_031772625.1. Lineage (NCBI taxonomy): Eukaryota > Viridiplantae > Streptophyta > Pinopsida > Pinales > Pinaceae > Pinus > Pinus tabuliformis. The sequence continues at coordinate 470,321,401 of CM062807.1, forward strand.
GGTATCAATAAAACAATGATGGTAGTGGAGCAAGTTTCAGCTCATGCCTCATCAAATCACTGAGAGAAAAAAGAAAAATAAGTGCTCAGGTGAAAACCTCCATGAGGCGCTTGATTCCCACTATTGGGTTGAAAGCCTCTTGGGGCGACCCAATGGTGTCAAAAAAAAAGAGAAAAAAAAGGAAAATAAGAAGATCCTTGGGTGAAAATATCTCTTGAGGCACCTAGGGTAGACAACTAGGATGAAAACCTCTGAAAGGCAGCCTAGTTGTTTTCAAAAAAAAAATAAGAGAGAAAAAAGAATCATGAAAATTTTTATTTCCAGGTCAGCAAGGAGGACAATCAAAGAACAAAGGAGGATAAAAAAGGGACCTATTTCACTTACATTTCTATTTTTCCACTCATTGTCATTCATCACTCAACCATATCTTCCATTTCTTTCACTCCTTTGTTTTAGTTTACAAAGGGATTGTGTTTTCTACAGGATCCCCTGAAAACCTATAGGATGATCCTGTAGGAATTATAGTGGCTCAGGGATCCTACAGGGAGTGACCCTAGGGGAAAAAAAATGACTTGCTATGTCAAAGAAATAACACCCCTACATCAACATTTCATTACCATACCTATGTCGACTTTCATCACCCCTGCGGTCACCATCAAAAAAATAATTTTCAATATATATATATATATGTGTGTGTGTGTGTGTGTGTTTGTCACAGTCTTCAAAAAAGAAAGAAAAAACATGAAACAAAGAGCAGAAGGGAGCAACACCTAAGTATGTCTCATTTCTCCACACTCCTAGTCTTCCTCTCAATCCATGTCACCATCCTCAAAATCCCAGCAGAGTGTATGATTAAGAGTTCTAAGGGAGAAGCAACTACAAGACATCCTATAGGAAATCCTATAGCAGCCTATCCCACAGAATATAAATCATGATTGCAGCAAGCTTCCAGCATAATGATCCAAGAGCAGAAGGAGCTCCAAAGTAGCGACAACACCAACATCTTCAACACTAGGTACCTGCACACCAAAGGAATCATCAGGGAGAAATTAAAAACAAAAAAAAAGAAGGAAAAAATAGTGTGCAGCCAACACAAAGCAAACACCTCCGGTCTTCAACAACTGCAGCAAGGGTGAGTGACACAGGTAAGTATCTCGTTCACTATCTCATTTTCATAATGTGGTAAAAAAATGTAAAGGTTATGAGTAAGTTGGTTTATAAGCAAAAGGTGGCTAGTTAACTCGGCCACCTTTGTTCAGTCAATGAAGACAAAACAATTGGTCCTCCCACACGTAACAGTCAAGTAAAAAAAAGGAGAAGAGCAGGAAAAAAATAGTTAAGTCTACAGAGGCATGAACTAGGAGTTGATTACGAGGAGGGGGAAATGATGAGGTGATAGTGGGGACCAACAATCCAAAAATAGAAAACATACCCCCGCTGCGAGCACACCAACTCACATAACTTGGCCATAAGAAGAAATATTTGGTGATCCCCATGCATCAATTTCCTTGAGGCTCACTCTTGCAAAAGTAACTCTCATACCTAGGCCACCTACAGAAGAGGGAAAACCCATCGTTTTTCTGCACAGGGCTTCCTACAGGATTGCACAGGAAATCCTACAGGATTACACACATGATTCCTACAGGATACACCAAGACAATCTACAGGATTGGCCGAGAGGAGTTTCAGGGGGGAAAACACAGGGGTTGGCCACAACAAACACTACGAAGAGGTAGGCTCTGTCATTACTTCCCTTTTTCCAAATGAATTGAACAAGAAATCCTCTAGTTTGAGTGAATTTGGAAGTTGTGTAAGGGAATTGTCCACACAATTATTTCAATTATTTAATGCTACATTTAAAAATTGCATCAACCCTCTCATTTCCTCAAAATTCACAAACCAAGATGACAGGAGGGTTTAATAGAAGGGATCCCATTAACATTGTGAGAATTCAACAACACCCTTAGGTGCTAGAAATCTTCACAAGGCATAATTGGATGGGGTATTTTGAAAAATTAAGAGGGTATGATGATGAAGTGGCCCGAGAGTTTTCTCTCTCCCTCATTCCACTTACCAGAGTCCATGCCACTATTGTGGTAAGAGGCCTCTCCATAGAGCTCACCCCTAAACTCATCAACAGAGTTACCACACTTCCCCTAGGAGTACCATGGAGGAAGGAAGACAAGGGAGATAGCCAAATTGCCAAGAGGAAATTATTTTTAGAAGGTGAGGAACCCATTGAGGACAAGAATGGAGTAAGGAGAGAAAGCTTGCCATATCCCTGGAATGAGGTGAGCTACCAACTTATCAAATACATATCATGTGAGGGTAGGTATAGTGTGGTCTATGGCTATCACTTTAGGCTTCTTGAAGAGTTGAGGTTTGGAGTAGAAACACCTCCTCACCACAGGCTCAACATACCATACTTCCTTCTGCAATCACTGATAGACACAAGCATAAAGGTGCAAGAGGGAAATTCCCAACAATTAGCTCATCATGGGTTAATCAGAATCATCATAGAAGATGCCCTCCAAAACCTCAAAATTCCTATCCAATGGTCAATTTTTAGAGACATGCCGACAGAGGAGGACATCAAGGCTCTCACATATGATGTTAGTCCTATTGTTAGTGAAAAGACTAAGGAAGGTACTGAAGAAGAGGAAGAAGCAGTAGAGTAGGATGAAGATGAGATAGATGTGGAGGAAGATGAGATAGACAAGGAGGAAGATGAAGAAGAAGAGGAGAAAGAGAAAGAGAATGATAAGGAAATAAAGGGAGATGACATAGAAGAGACTAATAGAAAAATGAGGAGCTAGAGGGAGAAGAGGAGAGGAAAAATAGAAAGGAAAAGGAAAATGAAAAAGAGGAGGTAGAAGACAAGGAGGAGTCACCTAGGGTGTCTCTAGAGGCCATTGAGAGAGAAGAAAAAACTGCTCTCAATGCTCTCACTGCTCTTCGCACCCCTATCAAACAGAAAGCAAAAGACAAAGGTAGACCCCCTTATATTTCAGGACAAGGAAAAGCACAAGGATAAGGCAGGGGAAACCAAAAACACCAACCAAAATTCCCATTATGATTGAGGACTTACATAAACAACAGAGAAAATTCCTCCTCCTAAGTATCCTATCACCTATGTGAGAAGGCCTATAACTAGATCCACCTCATCCAAAGGAAAATAAATCCCACAGGATACACTGCAGGACCTACAAGAAGCTAAAGTAGTCCTACAAGATACTATGTTAAACCTACAAGAGACTCAAAATTTGGATAAGGAGGGAAGCCTACAACAAGAAACCAAAGAAGAGGACCCAGAGTTAAAGGAACCTAGCCCCCAACCTAACCTTGACCCTTACTACAGATTTATTAAAGGGGGCAGGGTCATTCCACAAAAAATTGCTATTCTACTATTCTTTGAGTTGAGAAGGAGAGAGCCACAACTCATCGATGGATGCAGATTTCCAAATCCAAGGGGGTGTAAGACATTGGTCACATGGAGGAGAAGCTCAAGGAGATGAGCAGAGAACTAAGTAGCTTGAGAGACAGAGAGGCCATAATGAGAAATCAATTAGAGCCAAAAAATGCCTGGTTGAAAGGACAACTACAAGAAATAGAGAAACAATTGGCATGTATGGCCAGTTTCTCTTTGGAAGCGATCTAGTGTAGGATTCCAGCTAAATCTTATGCCCTATACCTTAAGGAATAATGGCTGTAGTTCCAAATTAAGACCCTAGCATAGAGGGGCACTATGCCATTTCAGGACTACAAGCAATTCATTGATCTTTGTGATGAGAGCACACTAGAGGATAGGGACAAGATGTCTAAGTTTTATTTGCATAATATGGCCTTAACAAACATGAATGTATGGTACCCTAATGCCAAGCTAGGAGATTTATAGTTGACAACTTTGGCATCACGGATGAACCATGAGGAAGCAAGGGCTACAGAAATGAAAAGAATATTAGAAAAAGAACAAACAAAACCTCTTATGATTAGAGCTGAGCAGTCCAATCCAATGGATCTCATCAGCACACATAATTTAATTTCAAATGATCCTCAACTTGCACTTAGGTATCTTGCTACCCAAGAGCAAGAAATTTCACATTTTGGGGACATATTCAGGTTGTTAGGGGATGCTAGCATACATGCTTGCTTGAGGAGATGGAACACATTTCCATACAAATTAAAGATAAGAGAGTACCACTCTCCTCAAAGGATGAGAGAAGCACTTAACTAGACACCCATGTATAAGAAATCCATGCAAAGGCTCGAAGTCAATTGGATTGGCCTGAAACTCAGTCCACCACTGCTCTTAGGAATGCTAGGAGGAAGGAGGGAAGAAGAAGAAAAGAGGTAGTGGGAGGAGGTAGAAAATAAAGTAGGTTTCTATGAACAAGAAGAGGAAACCACAACAGAGGCATGGGATGTCAGGGAGGCCACTAGAGCTATGAAGGATATGGATATTGATTGAGTTGCTTAGAGGATGAGCAACACTTTTAGTAGGGGGGTGATGATGAGCCTCATCATTGGGTAATTATATGGGCCTTAATTCACCTCCTAGCTTAGTCAAACCAACTTTTCTCACAAATTATTACATTTTTTTTATTGTATTTTGTTTATGAGATGAGTTAGAGTGGGATATCATGCCTATTGGACTAACATGCATTGAATGCAGGTTTGAATGAGAAAATCAAGGAATTTTGGCAAAGACTAAGGTTGAAACTTGAATAGGACAAGTGAGAGGGATTGTAAGAGGTAAATCCTCCACATTTACTTCTCCCCTCATTCGAATATTCCTCCATTTATCACACCAGCTCGGAGTGCAAGCAGCCAAGTCATGACGATTAGAAGGCAACCGAGTAAGCGAGAGACAAAGAGCTAGTTTATCTCAAGTTTGGGAGCCAAGCCTCTGTAATTTTAAGGAAGTCATTGGGGACTTCAGTTGTATAAGTAGAGAGGCCTAGAGCCTCATTAGGATTCGAATTTTTGTTGTAAAACTCTAAGTATTTTCGAGCTCCAGACTTGTGGACTATTTTGATGTAATTTTCTGTTTTGGTAATAAGAATGAGTTTTGTTTCGAGCCAACACTAAGTTAACTCAGAGGGTTGAAGCTCTTGGGTTAGGACCCAACCCTAGCAGCGAGGCTCCTCTTTTGTATCTGTATGTTTAGCTTAGTTTCATAGCTTCATTTTTAATTTTTCGTAGAGGTATTTTCATTGCAAGTAATGTAGATTTGATTGGTTGTTTATTAGTTTGAATCCATTTGTGCCTTACTTCAATAGCAGGTTGGTAGGGATAAAAGAAGCACCACAAGGCTGTCAGAAGGTCTCTTGGCCTCACTTCTTCCCTCTGGGATCATAATTTGAGGAAGGGACACTTATGCAGCCCCAAAAACACAGATTTATATTTCTTTCATAAGCTTTAAGAGTTTATTGTATTTAAGCTAGCATTTGATCAATTTTAAAAAATTAGGATTGCATTGCCATTTCTTCTATCTTCCTTCTTGCAATATATCTCATCCATGATTCCATTGCTTTCAGCTACTTTCCTCATGCATAAAGTAGATAGTTAGTTCATTAATTTTGTTTTTCTCGCTTGTGAGAATGCTTCTTGTTTACATGACTTCTTGGAAATTACACATGTTTTATGCAAAGCAGGCACTTCAAAAGTAGATAGAGATCTCATAGCAAGAGACCACCTTCCAACTCCATTCACCCGTAGGCATTCCTCGTTTCCATCAAAACCTTCACCAATTTCATCATTTTACATAGAAATTTCCTTAAGCATTTTGAGCGAATCCAACCATCTCCTAAACTTGGTTTTGGGTTATAAGTGATCCTAGGCCTCTTCTCACTCCATTCCACCCATCAAATACCTTCCCCAAGCTTTCCATCACCTCCAACACCCATCGTTTTGCTCACAGCTGCATCCTGTAGAAATACAGGGAATCTTGTAGGTTTCTAGTACATCCTGTAGGTTTTCTTGTAGTGGCATGTTTTGAGGCCGAATTGAGGGAAAACCTCTAGGAAGCCCCCAAAGGTCACCCAAGGGTCTCCCACACCATCTATCCATCTCCTAAACCTTTCAACCATCCTCAAAAATCCTTAAACCACCTGTCACATCACCACAAGGGATTAGTTTGCATATTTGATTTTGCATGAAAAGAAAAAAAAGAAAAAAACAAAGTTATTTCAATCCTTTTATTAGCACAATGGTGATGTTTGATGCTTTTAATTTCCATGCTTAGAGAGTAGAATTTGGTTCATGTTAATTTAGCATTATTTCAAGTCATAGTTCTTAGTAATTAATTAGGAAATGGTGTGATTTAGCATTGAATTTCGGTCTTTTTCATTATTGCAACAGATCAACTCTCTCTTAGATTAGATTTCTCTTTCTTTCATCAAAAAACCAAGCTTCTTAAAATCCATAGATTTTTTTCTTGAAAACCCTTAGTGGTCTCTCGCTAGCTGAACAAGTGACAAAACGCAGAACCATCACTTTTACTTGTGTATACATCATTGTCACCTCCAATTTTGTACGAACCCCATGTTGATAAAGTAAAGCTGGTAGCCAAGGAATTGCAACATTCTTGCTGCAATACTGGTGTTCATCAACCATAGTCAAGAGATATGGCATGACATTCCCATGCATAGGGTTTGAATTCATTTTGATATTATTAATATCAAGAAATGACACCTCAAAATCATAAATGTTAACTTTTTTGTGCTAATTGGACATGCACATGATATTTTGGAGCCATGTAACTTTGCCAAAAAAGAAATAAAAATTAGCCATCCTTTTTAATACAAATTTTTCTTTGGGTTAATAATTTAGTATATTCTCAGCAAGTTCCAACAATTGTTGTGCTAATATGAGTTTGATATTCAGCAAAATGTCTAACCAACCCAGAACCTACAATATTAGGCTTGAAATGTGGTCCAATAGAATATTGTTCGATTTTATGTCTCTATAGATGATGCGTATATCTAATTCTTGGTGAAGATACGCCAACCCACTAGAAATTCCTAATATAATCTCAAACGTTCACTACTAATCCAAGAACTTTCCCTTGTTTTATAAATACTTAAATATAATTTGGTAAAATAATGTTAAACATGCATATTGATTGTAATTAAAGTTAATTCATAGAGAAGAAATATAACCAAATACAAAGTTATCAAGGCTCTTGTTTAGAATATATTAATAGACCAAGAGTCTATCTGGTCCATCTACACTACACCCAAGTAGTTTGACAAGATTTTTATGTTGAACATGACTTATTAGATTGAATTTAGTGAAAAAGTCACTCACACTTTATTCTGTATTAACAAACAATCTCTCCACAACAATATCTTTATGGTTTGGTAGAACTCCTTGTCAAAATGTCCAACTTATATTGTTCAACGATCATGGAAATTTATCCATCATATTTAAATACCTTAAAAAATCAATAGTATAAGATGAATGTGGGCATCACCTTATAGACTGTACCAAAGCCTCCTTGTCCAATTTTGTATGATAGATTGAAATTTTTAGTAACTGTTTGTAAAATTAGAAATTTATAATTTAGTTTTGATTGGATATATTTAATGAAAATTCACTTGATGGTTTGTAGGAACCTACAAAATAGAAAATGGGATTAATTTTATTAAAAAAATGGGTTAATGATTTAGAGATATTGTATTGATGGTTTATAGTAACCTGCAAAAAAGGTAATAATTCTAGAAACAAAAGGGTTAATAATTTAGAAATATTGTATAACTATGTTATCAATCAAAATATGATTTTACCCAAAAAATTCCTTTCATATTTTCATTTCTCTTTCTGGTTTATTATATTTTTGGATGCTTTATTTTGTAGTAAATGTAAAGGAGTGAAATATGTTGATTTTTCAAGGGAAATGGATACAAGGACAATAATTATGAAAACTGCTACTTCTAATGATGTTTTTCTTCTTTTAGTTTTTCTAGTATATCATTAAGAAATTATACTTCAAAATCTAAACCAATAAATAAATGGTAGCTTAATAGAGATCACAATTCACAAAGAGAACACAAGATTTACCTTCGGAAAACCTAGTTGGGGGAAAAACCTAACAATCTTTTCAATAGACAAATTCTTGTTTTCAACAAGAGACACACCTAAACTTCTAGTCAACAACTAGGTCAAAGTAACCTTCAAAAAATCTATATCCAAACCTGGTCAATACCCTCCAACTCAATCCTCCAATATGATCTAGAAATTCGACCCTCACGATCTCCCCTAACCTAAATTTTGGCCTCCCAGTAATTGCCTAGGATCTTAGAGATAAAAAGATGATTCATCCTTTTTTTTTCTCCTTACCATTCTTATCTTTCGCTTGGATGCCTAGAAGGCTCTTGCTTGAAAGAGATCGAAAAAATTTCCTTAAGGAGGAGGTCGACTTGTCTTTATATATTGATTGTATGGGTCGAATGGGTGTCTCTTTTTCCTAGTTTGACTTGACTTGGAGGAAGGATGAATTAACAAGAGTTGGTGCCAAAAATTCAATTTCAAAAATTCAAAATTTTTTCTTTTAAAGGTCCATAAGGACATGGCTCAAAAATACAATTTCTTTTGACTCTAGCATGAAGAACATGTTTTACATTAATCAATATAAATTCACCAAGGGCGAAAATATACCTTATGGAGACCAACCATCATTACAAAATTCAACACCCCCTTTTAACTAGGGAAGTATTGATAATGACTATCTTAGATGTTCTCAAGTTGACAATTTTTTCTATGAAAAGGTTATAACAATTCACTATCAACATCATCATCAATCTAGTTAGAAACTCTGACATAAGGTAAATTGTTAGCCACAACTGGTTGGTACCATTGATCCACAGTCCTTGTCGGTACTCCTGACACATGTCATAATAGTTAGCATCATGTAATCATCATAACTCTCGTTGATACCGCTGACTCATAACCTTGGTTGGTACTCTTGACCTAGACTAGTCTTGGTTCACCATCCTAGTCAATCTATTTGACTTTTAGTGAAACTCCAAAGGCCACAATCTACATGATGCTAAGTGATCTCCTCATATTATCTAGAGAGACTGAGCTTGATGTTGAAAGCCACACACTCAACTGAGTGATCTTAATGTTGGGTGTGGAGCCTGATTATCTTCTATATTCAAAGGTATCGCCGCATTGGACCCCAGTTCATTGCCGCCCGTAAAATATTTGCTGCAGGGGGGGTCCAGTGGGAGGCGACTGCGACCCTTGGGAGCCCCCCCGGTAGGAGGATCAGGGGCAGTGCCCCTGAAGCTAAGAATAGATGTAAAATTGCCTTCTAAAATGTTGTAATTTCGTAGTCAATCTGGGCCGTTCATTAGGCGGAGATCTGACGGTAGAAGTTATGTTTAATTTAGGGTTTTTTTGTCCTAGAAGGAAACCCCTCGCTATATATGAGGGAATTGTATTGCGTCTATGTAGATCTAAATTCTTAGTGAGGACGAGAGAGGAGATTGAGAGCAAAGAGGGAATTACAGTGGATCTACTGGAGGTTGTATCTCTTCAGTTTGCTAGATAATATAAAAAGAAGGAGTCATTGTTTCTCTGTGGACATAGCCCAAACTGGGTGAACCACGTATATCTGTGTCTCTCTTGTTTTATGCGTTTTCTGTGTTTATATTTCTGCAATATTTTATGTGTTCCATTGCTACGTAATATATAATTTTCTAACAACTGGTGTCAGAGCCGAAGGTCTATTTGGCTGGTAAACTCGGAGGAGAGAAGGGTTCCTAGTTCGAGTGGGAGCAATGGCGAAAGATGGTAGGTTCAGGGTCAAAAAATTCAATGACCAAAACTACTAGCTGTGGAAGATGCAGATGGAAGATTATCTATATCAGAGAGATTTGTACCAACCATTGAGCGAAAAGACAAAGAAGCCGACGAGTATGACAGACACATAATGGGATATTCTCGATAGTAAGGCACTTGGAACGATACGGCTGTGCCTAGCGGCATCGGTAGCGTTTAATATTTCAAAGGAAACGACAACAGAGGGTTTAATGTCGACATTGGGCAAACTACATGAAAAACCCTCGGCCTCAAATATGGTATTTCTTATGAAGCGTTTATTTAATATGAAGATGTCAGAAGGTGGATTTGTTGTTGATCATTTAAATGTGTTTAATACAGTTACCAGTCAGTTAAGTTCTGTAAGGGTAACTTTTGATGATGAAGTTAGGGCTCTATTATTTCTGTGCTCATTGCCAAAAAATTGGAATGGTTTACTTAAGGCCATTAGTAACTCTGTCTCTGGATCTAGTACTTTAAAGTTTGATGATGTTGTTGGTGCAATCCTTAGCGAGGAAATGCGATGGAAAAGCTCTTGTGAGACATAAGGTAATGCTTTGACTGCAGAGACTAGGGGAAGAAAAATGGAAAGAGGAAAGAGCCCTGGATATCACAGTAAGTCAAGGAAAGGCAGTTCCAAGTCCAGATCGGGGATAGTGTGCTAATGCGGGAAGAAAGGACACTTGAAGAAAGACTGCAAGTCTTGAAAGGAAAAAGAAGGAGACGCGCAACAAGAAACTAATCATAAAGCAAATGTAAAAGGTGATGTGTGGCAAGATGCTTTGACTCTTTCACTAGAAAATATTATTGATGCCTGGGTGGTAGATTCATGGGCCTCATTCCATGCCACACTTGATAGGAAACATTTTGATGATTATGTTCAAGGAGATTTTGGATAGGTTCGATTGGGTGATGATAAACCCTGTAAAATCATTGGAATGGGTACAGTTTTCATAAAACAGCAAAATGGAAATCAGTGGCTATTGAAGGAGGTAAGGCATGTTCTAGATCTGAAGAAAAATCTAATTTAAATAGGGCAGCTGGGAGGTGAAGGTTGCGTAACTACTTTCACAGGTAAAACCTGGAAGGTCACTAAAGGATCCTTGGTAATAGCGAAAGGAGGAAAGGTTGGTACATTGTATTTATGCAATGATATTTTTAATTCTGTTAATGATTTAACCTCTACAGGAGAAGATATGGCATTGTGACATCATAGGCTCGGGAACATGAGTGAGAAGGGGATGCAGATTCTTCACTCAAGAAATTTGTTGCCAGGTTTGAAGCATGTTGATTTAAAATTCTGTGAGAATTGTGTTTATGGAAAATAGAAGAGAGTCAGATTCCTTAGAGTTGGGAAAGAAAAGAAGAGTGAAAATTAGAGCTTATGCATACAGATGTATGGGGAACTGCTTAGGTATCATCTCTTGGTGGCTCTCATTATTATGTTACTTTTATTGATGATGCAACCAGAAAAACTTGGATTTGTTGTATTCAAAATAAATCTGATGTATTTGATACTTTCAAGAAATGGAAAGCTTTGGTTGAAAATGAGACAGGAAAAAGGTTGAAGTTTTTCAGATCAGACAATGGAGGTGAATATTGCAGAAAAGAATTTGATAGGTACTGTTCAAAGAATGGAATTCGTAGAGAGAAGATAGTTCCAGGAACACCAAAAGAAAATGGTGTGTCAGAAAGGATGAACAGGACAATCATGGAGTGTGCAAGGTGCATGAGATTGCATGCAGGATTACCTTTAAAATTTTGGGTAGATGTTGTAGATACTGTTGTTTATCTAATAAACAAAGGGCCTTCAAGTTCCTTGGATGGTGTTATTCCAGAGGAGGCATGGACATGTAAAAAGGTAAACTACTCTTTTTTAAAGACTTTTGGTTGTGAAGCCCTTGTCCACATTAATAAAGAAAATAGAACAAAGCTTGAGGCAAAATCAAAGAAATGTACCTTTATTGGATATGGTGTTAATGATTTTGGTTATCGATTTTATGATTATGGAAAACAAAAAATCATGAGGAGCAGAGATGTCATATTCACTGAAAAGGTTTTGTATAAGGATCAGCTGCAGGAAAAGAAATAGGAAAAAGAAAACAGAGAATACATAGTGCTTGACGAGATCACAAAAAAAGTGATGGTGCCTGAAAATCATAATGATCAATAGTCAAAACAAACACATGAAAGTGGTGTTAGAAGATCTACCAGGATAAGTAGACCCCCTGAACGATACTCTCCTTCATTATATTATGTATTATTGACTGATTCTGGTGAACCAGAATGTTATGAAGAAGCAGTGCAGGTAGAAACCAGGAAGAAGTGGGAGTAAGCCATGAAAGAAGAGATGGACTCCTTAGCACATAACCAGACTTGGGACTTAGTCAAGTTGCTTGCAGGTAAAACAACATTATAGAATAAATGGGTTTACAAGTTGAAGGAAGAAGATGGAGGTAGAAAAAGGTCTAAAGCTAGACTTGTGGTGAAAGGGCTTGCACAGAAAAAGGGTATATACTTTGATGAGATATTTTCTCCTGTTGTTAAAATGACTTCAATCAAAACTATTTTAAGTCTAGTAGTAGCTGAAGATTTGCATATTGAGTAGTTAGATGTAAACACAACCTTTCTCCATAGGGATTTGGACGAAGAGATATATATGTAGTAGCCACAAGGATATGAGGTAAAAGGGAAGGAGAAACTAGTGTGCAGGTTGAGGAAGAGCTTGTATGGCTTAAAACAGGGTCCAAGGCAGTGGTATCTAAATTTGACAGGTTTATGTCTGAACAAGGTTATACTAGATGTCACTCTGATCATTGTGTTTATCTCAGAAGGAAAAATGATTGCAGCTATATTATATTGTTATTTTATGTAGATGACATTCTTGTTGCAGGTTCTAACATGCAAGAAATAAATGTGCTCAAAAGAAAATTGGCAAACTCATTTGCAATGAAGGATTTGGGTGTTGCAAAACAAATCCTTGGTATGAGAATAAGTAGAGACAGGAAGAATCGCAAATTAACATTGTCTCAAAGTGAGTACATAGAAAAGGTGTTGAAAAGGTTTAATATGCAGAATGCAAAACCAATTAGTATACCTTTGGCTAGCCATTTCAAATTAACTAAGGAGGAGTGTCCCAAGAATCAGGAAGAAATGACTCTTATGTCTAAAGTTCCATATGCATCAGCAGTTGGAAGTTTAATATACGCAATGGTTTACACAAGGCCTGATATTGCACATGCAGTGGGAGTTGTAAGCAAGTACATGAACAATCCAAGAAAAGAACATTGGATGGCGGTGAAGTGGATTCTCAGGTATTTGAGAGGTACCACAAATCAAGCATTATGCTTTGGTGGTTCAAACATTTCTCTACAGGGATATGTTGATGTAGATATGGCAAGTGATAGAGATAACAGGAGGAGAACAACAGGGTATGTGTTTACTGTAGGTGAAATAGCTGTCAATTGGGTCTCAAAACTGCAAAGTGTTGTTGCACTCTTAACAACAGAAGCAGAGTATGTTGCTGCTATAGAGGCTAGTAAAGAAATGATTTGGTTACAAAGTTTTCTGGATGAATTGGGTAAGAAGCAGGAGTTGGGCAAGTTATACAGTGACAGCCAGAGTGCCATACATCTTCCAAATAACTATGCATTTCATTCCAAGACTAAACATATACACCTCACGTACCATTTCATACGGTTAGCATTGGAAGATGGACAGTTGAAGTTGGAAAAGATACACACTAGCCAGAATCCTGCAGATATGTTAACAAAATTTGTAACGAGGGAGAAACTGAGAATCTACTCAGTTTCAATTGGTCTTCAAGTATGATGAAGAAGATGAGAAACAACCGAGTCCAAAGTGGAGTCACTGTCCAGCAAATGAAGCAACAGTGGAGTTGCTATAATTAGTCTCCAAGTGGGATATTGTTGGGTGTGGAGCCTAATTATCTTATGTATTCAAAGGTATCTCTATGTTGGACCCTATTTCATAATGGGGCGGCAACGCCGCTCATTAAATATTCGTTTTAGGGGGGGTCCAGGGCGGGGGGGGGGGGGGGGGGTGGCTGCGACCTTTGGGAGCCCCCCCTAGTGGACGGATCGGGGGTGACGCCCCCGAAGCTAAGAAGAGATGTAAAATTTCCTTGTAAAATCTTGTAATTTCGTAGTCAATTTAGGCCATTCATTAGGCGGAGATTTGATGGTAGAAGTTATGTTTAATTTATGGTTTTTTTCCCTAGAAGGCAAACCCTTGATATATATGAGGGAATAGTACTGCGTCTATGTAGATCTGCATTTTGAGTGAGGAAGAGAGAGGAGATTGAGAGCGAAGAGGGAATTACAGCGAATCTGCTATAGGTTGTATCTCTTCAGTTTGCTGGATAATATAAAAAGAAGCACTGGCTATTTCTCTGTGGACGTAGCCCAAACTGCGTGAACCACGTATATCTGTGTCTCTCTTGTTTTATGCATTTTTTGTGTTTATATTTATGCAATATTTTATGTGTTCCATTGCTACGTAATATATAATTTTCTAACACTTAAGCTTCTATGACCATTCTACCCAATTGGTCAACACATTTAACGCAGGGAGAATGACTATTGATGATGTTATCATATCAACACTCCCTATCAACTCGAGGGTCAATCTACACAATCAAAAGATTGTCCTTGAAGTATATGAACTTTGCTTGGGATACATGTTTTTTCAAAAATATCAGCTGTCTGCTCATTAGTGGAGATGTACTCAAGCCTTATTACTCCTTTCTGCACTATGTCACAAATATAGTGGTACTTTATTTCAATGTTCCTAGACCTATCATGGAACACGGGGTTCTCTGAAAGCTTAAAAAAATATTGTCACAATATATCACGGTTGGTTCTAGCTCCTAAAAAGATAATCCTACAAACAAATTTTGAAGCCACACTACAAAACAAGCTTCATTAACTATGATATAATTTGCTTCAACAATGTTGAGTGTGACATATTTTTGCTTCCTACTTATCCAAGAAATCATGACAGAGACCACACTAAATCATCCTCCTGAAGTGCTCTCTCTGTCATTTGTACTCCTTGTGTAGTTAGAATCTGTATATCCCTGCAGTTGTACATCCCTTTTTGAGACATATCTCAAACAATAATTTATAGTACCATGTAAATATCTCAATATGTGCTTTGCTGCAATCCAATGCTCGTGCTTCAGTTCCACTTGGAATTGGATCAATGTGTTTACTACAAAGAAAATGTTCGAATTGGTATTAACCAAGTACATCAACAAGACAATCAATTTTTGGTACAGATTTGGTTCTACCAAATTAGATTCAGAGTCTCTCAGCTTCTTCCAATTAGTCACCATGGTAGTTTCCATGGATTTACAGTCCATCATGGCAATTTCTAAAGGATCCCAATAACATACTTTCATTGACCAAGGAAAATATCACTAGGATTTTATCATACTTCCATTCCCGAATAACAATCCATCAAGCCAAGAACCTTTATCCCAAACTTAGAGGCCGAATGCCTCTTACACTGAATAATGAGAACCTCAAGACCTGTTAGAAATAAATCATAAACATATAACAATAAAATTAGAAGTACATTCTAGACAACCTTGAACCAGGTTTGGATTAACATCACACTTGGAGAATCCAAGTCTCATCAAGTAGCTATCAATTCAAGCATAGCAAGCTCTTGGATCTTGCTTGAGTCCATACAGTGCTTTCTTTAACCTACAAATGTGAGACTCTTTTCCTAACACCTCAAAACCTTGAGGTTGCTCTATGTACACCTCTTCCTCAATTACACCATTGAGGAAAGTGGTATTTACATCCATTTGATGTAAAATCCAACCTGAAAAATAAACAAGAGAAATAATAGATCTAATAGAGGTGTATGTGACAACTGGAGCAAAGGTCTCATTGTTATGTAGAATCTATGACTTCATACAAAAGTATCTTCCCTAGGCCTGGTGGATTGACTTAGAACAACAGAAAGACAAAGGAACTAATGTTTTCCTTAAATTAAATAGATAACGGGATGAATACTACCTAGACTTTTTCGTATGCTTCGCTCCTTCCTTGGCTTCAATGCTCTGATCCTAGGTCCAATCACTATTATTAGAAGCTGCACAGTGAGATAACATAAGGCAATGATCCAAAAACTCTATGTTGCATCATCTAATCACTTTATTCAATAGATCAACATGGTATTGAAATATATGAAACCATAAAATTATATATAGGAAAACAAAGAAATCTTTGCATTAATAGAAATGGAGTGAGTTACAACCAAAAATAGGTGTTGATCCTGTAAAAGAGCTCCTCCAATTTTACTTGTCCTTTCCCTATCACAAAGTGCACCTATAATCATCCTAATGCATGGAAATATATCTCTTACATTAGCAACATAAGGGTAGAACCACTCTCCAAAAGTCAACCCCTTGCCTATGGATGATAGTAAATATATAAGTGAAGGAGGTAGTCCATGAATTCTTATCCTTTTACCAATTAGGTCTTGAGATCCACTCTTGATGGGAGGATAAGCTCAAGGGATAAGGGATGAAAAATCCTAGGGTAGGATACGATTCAAGACTTTTATATGAGGTAAATGGTTACAATAGATCCTAGAAGCTTATGGAAGAAGAGGCTTCATGGTTCTCTCTCTTTTTCCCGAATTTATAGAACCAATGTAGGGGCATAGTGGAGCAACCTGTAGGTGATGAATGCAGTCCACAGTGGAGCAACCTAGTAGTTAACACTTTCTAGTAGGAGGCCAAAGAGAATTGGTCCTTAAAATGAATAAAACAAGGTGTTTTCAGGTAGAAACTCAGGGATTAGAATGATTCATTCTTAGGGATTTGTGCAAGGATGATGAGAAGGAGGTCAAAGGGTGTTGATTGATTTAGTTGAATGCCTATTGAACAGATGTGAAAAATTTGCCTATAAGATTCATCATAGTCCTCTTCTTGTTTTTAGGAAAGTCCTCTAACCACAAATCACACCTTTTATTTTTCAATGCTTCCATCTGATACATGTTTAATCTTATATATCCATTTGGAAGTCACCATTGACTTACCTTCAGGTCTTGACACAATCTCCCTTACATCATTCTTCATGATGGATTAGTATTATTCAATCATAATATTCTTTTACACTTGCTATCTAGTTGCTTCATAAGTGGAAGGTTTTGCATCAATGAGGTTAGTCATAAGAGCTACATAACAAAATAAAATTTTATGTTTCTTGCTTTCTTTTGATGTCCCATGTGGCGTTGTATGTCCTTCTTTTTCCAAGGTAGATATAATCCATGCTGGCATTTTCCTGATCTCAGGAATAACAACTAGTTCTATAGGTTTACAACGTCGACCTTCTCGCTCATTAGGATGTTCTGTAAAAATTTAACCTTCTTCATTTGAAGCCTCATGTTTTTATTCATCATTGGAGTCCATGAATCTTCTTTAGAATTCCAATATGCAACCTTCTCATAAAAGGTAATGTCCTGGATGACCTCAACCCAATACTGATCTAGAATGTAGATTCTATAAGCCTTTGACGATTCACTATAATCAACAAATATTCCTTTCTTTCCTGAAGGTTTTAGATTCTTCCTCTTATATTTAGGAGTATGAGTGTAAACTGGGTAGCCAAATATTCTCAAGTGCCCAACCTTTGGCTTCTATCTAATGAACACTTCTTCAAGAGTCTTGTCTTCTAGAATTCGATGAGGACTTATATTCTCAATTTATACAACTGTTAAGGATGCTTCTCCCCATAAGAACATAATAAAAGCTTGATCATGCTTAATAGCCTTAAAAATTCTTTAATTAACTTGTTATTTCTTTCTGCCACTCCATTTTGTTGAGGATTATAGGGGACAATTAACTCCATCTTAATCCCAACTTCTTTACAGAAGGCAACACATTCTTTTGAAGTGTATTCTCCTCCATTGTCTGATCTCAAATTTTTGATCTTATTTCCTATTAAGTTCTATACTTCAACCTTGAATTCTTGAAACTTGGTGAAAACTTCATCCTTGGTCTTCATGATATAGATCCACATCTTACGAGATAAGTAATCAATAAAAGTTACGTAGTATAATGAACCTCCAAGTGATCTCACTAACATATGACCACATACACCAGAATGAATTAGATCCATGATTTCTTTGGATCTACTATAATTTCTTGGAAATGACCTTTTGACATTCTTTCTAAGTGCACAACTTTTACATAAACCTTCATGCTCTATTTGCAATTCAGGAACACTTGAAACTATTTGACTTAAGGTAAGTAAGGATATATAATTAAGGTGGGCGTATGTCATATGCCATAGTTCACATAGATTGATTTCAGCTTGTACTAAATATTGAGTTGGTTGACCTAAGAGTCTATACAATCTTCCTTCACAAATTCCAATAACTCTAGCATCATTTACACTAGAGGTCTTGGGTGATACAAGTATATTGCAATCAACAAATGCTGCTCTATCTCCTTTATCTTCTAAACATGAAATATATATTAAATTCACTTTCAGACCTGGAACATATAGAACATTGTTTGGTTGAACTTTGTTACTAGATTTCATCTCAATGTATGTCTTTCCAATTCCTTTGATTGCATAGTTGTGGTTTTCTCCAAGCTCTACCTTTTGTGATAATCCTCTTTCCATCATGCTAGTGAGATTTCCACGATCTCCTGTCATATGTCTTGAAGAACCATTATCCACAAGTCACATATCATTGTCATATGCAATAGAACTTGCTAGAGCATAGACATAAAAGAAATCTTTGTGACCTTTGGATCTCTTTGGATGTTCATCAATGTCTGCTACTAAAGAATGTTGTTTTCCTTTCCTCTTTCTACCATTTTCTCTGTCAAGACATTGATACATAAAATGGCCAAATCTATGATGATGATAGAATTTAATTTTTGACATATCTTTCTTTCGTTATGGAGTACGTCTTTCTTTTGGTATTTTATTTTGGAAACTAAGATTCTTATTTCCTCCATTCTTCTTCTTGAAATGAGTTTGAAATGCTTGAGAGTCTTCTTCATTTCCATCCCTTGATATAAGCCTTGATTCTTCTTGAGCACAAGAAGTCCATAATTATTCAAAAGAGGGAACTTCCTTCCTACTACTGATACTAGTTGCAAATGAATCCCATGATCTGGTAGTCCATTAGGTGCCATAGTCACACGTTCCCTCTCAAGCATGACTTCATCGATTGCTTGAAGTTGGTATCTTAGTTGAGAGGTCCTAATGAAATATGAGGCAAAAGTGTCATCATTTGTCATCCTTACGTCAACTCATTCTTCAAACCCATGACTTGACCAATGTTGTTAACTATAAAAAGATTAGTTGGGGCACCATACATCACCTTTGAAGTTTGAAGCTTTCAAATATAGGGGATCAAGTGATCTCTAATGGAATCCACAATAAGGCTCATGGTATTGATGTCATCCTCTTTAAACTTCTCTTTTCTTGCTTTATCTGTTGGTTCTACAACCTTTCCCTTCACAATATTCAAAACTTTGTTCTTTGCAAGAATAAGATCAATCCTAGTTTCCCATGCTTTGAAATTCAAATCCCCTTCTAAATCGTTCTATGATTCTTAGAGGAAGCCATGAATATAGATCAACAATCAAGAAGGTATGAACAATAGTGATCTTAATGTAGACTTCTTCAAGAGTGATCTTAGTGTCCCTTCCTTCAACAAAGCTCTAATACCACGTTGATTTTTCAACTACAATGGGTACAAGCACAATGTTTCTAAAAACTGATAATTACTTCTAATGGTGTTGTTATTCTTTTATTTTTTCTAGTATATCATTAAGGAATTATAATTCATAAATTCAACCAATATAGAGACAATAGATTAATAGAGATCACAATGCACAAAGAGAATACCCACTTGGGGGAAAAAACCAATAGCCTTTTCAATAGAGAAATCCTTCTTCTCAACAAGAGACACACCTAGACTTCTAGTAAACAACTAGATCAGACTGACCTTCAACAAATCTATGGTCAAACCTGGTCAACACCCTCCAACTCATGCCTCCAATCTGATCGAGCTATTCGACCCTCTTGATTTGCCCTAGATTGAATTTCAACCTCCTAGTAACTACCGAAAATCCCAGAATTTCAGCCCTACAACCATAATTGCTCAAAAAAATATTAGATCTAGAGAGAGGGTTCCTCCACACGTGCGAGTTATATAGAGAGCGAAAGAGATGAATTAGTGCTTCTTTTCATTCTCCTTGTCCTTCTTATCCTTCGCTTGAATGCCAATAATATTGTTTCTTGAGAGAGATTGAAATTGGTTCCTTGAGGAGGAGGTTGATCTGTCTTTATATAGTGATCTATTGGGTCGAATGGGTGTCTCTTCTGCTTGTGGAAGCTTGACTTGGAGGGAGGCCAACTTAACCAGAATTGGAGCCAAAAATTCAAGTTTGAAAATTTAAAATTTTCTATTTTAAATGTCCATAAGGGCACGACTCAAAAATAAATTTATATTTTAACTCTAGCATGTACATGCTTTACATTAATCAATATTAATACATCAAGTGCCAAAATATAGATTATGAATATTGACCATAGTTACAAAATTCAACGCAATAAAGTGGTCAATACTTTAGTAAATCACAAAGATAAAATGTTAATATTATTATAAGATTATAACATCTATGATAATTATTACTTTTAACAACTTTATTTCGACATAGAGTGACTTAATAATGTTGCATTATTCTATTTTATGAAAGATTTATCATCAAATTGACAATTTAGACATTCCTTTTAATCCATGAAAGATACTATTTTCTAGAAGTTATTATGTCCATCAAGAATATAATTTTGAATCAAAATATTTAACACCAATTCCACTTCGTATTACAAAACTATTGATAATTTAAAAAAATTAATGAAAGTAATTTTCAAAAAACCATCACCATAATATAGAAGATTAAAGAGCGAAGCCATGAGAAACGCATGGAATAAAAGTCATTTTAATTATTATAAAGATTTGATTTAATTATTCTTACTTTATACTTTGTATTTTACCCTCCTCACAATGTTAGAAGGTTTTCGAATCCCATAACATTTTAAATGAAAATGTATTTTTAACTTGTTTGTAAGTGTAGTATTTTTTAAAAACACTACCCCAATATTGATTAAAATGCTACCACATTACTGATTCTAGGTATCCTTTTACACTAATGAAGAGATCTAACATTATAGTAAGCTAAGGCATCTCTTCTCATTAATAAGTTTGGGCTTAAGGACTCCATGATTCTTTCTTTTATAAATAAAATTCTTTTCTTCTGCATAGTTTAATGAAGAGTTGTAACATTATAGTAAGCTAAGGCATCTCTTCTCATTAATAAGCTTAGGCTTAAGGACTCATGATTCTTTCTTCTATAAATAAAATTCTTTTCTTTTACATACTTTTATAAGAACATTGTATTTTTCATGATAATATCTTGTTCAAAAACAAATTTAATTATATCTCTTCTCATTTTTAGAAAGTTTTCTTTTAACCATGATACTTAAGTAATTTGACATGAAACCTTTCATGTTAGTCATATAATCTTCATTCTCTATGCTAATTTTTAATTTTAATTTTCTTAATTAATTTTCTATCAACTTCATTCTTGTCACACCACTTATACCATCTTTATTTTCACCCTACCTTTTCTTTGATTCAGATAAATAACCATGGTTTTCCTTTATTAAAACAAGTGTTGCATGCAGCCGGTAGTCCTTGCCGTAAGCGGATGACCCACCCCATTTATTAACCCAAGGAAACAAACTGCATCCGGTAAGAACTGATGTATGGGAATCTTGGATGGAATCATGAAATATGAGCTAAGTGAGTTGGTGGTAATGCCTTAATTACAAATAGTGGTGCAGATATGAAGTCGCAAAAGTAGCCTCTAGTAATATCCTCTGATTCCTCTGTTCTCAGCGTAGGCAATATCATACTCACCACTTTCAAAAATACCTTGTCCACATGGTTCAGAAACTCGAACTTAGCTCATTGAACAATTTTGTGTTTGTTGCTGCCCAAATTAGCACCCTTACGAATTTCCTGACCATGGTGATGCAGGGTAAACGCATTTGAAAAATGCACCATGCTCACCTTAATATGATTTGCCTTTCATTTTAGGTCAATTCCTTGAAAGCACGGGGGTTGCCGCTGTCTATGGAAGCAAACCTGTCAAATAGACCAATGCCCAATAAGTGATAAGATGCCTTAAGAGCATTTAACAAGAAACTGGGGCATAAACCACCACAATATAGTGAGGGTTAGGAGCTAATTAGTCAGTGCTACGTTTAAAATAAAGTTAATTTAGATGAGGATATGCCAAGCAACACTTAGATATCACCCAACCTTGTTGCTGTCCACAGATACCAGATCTAATTTATGATAAAAATATGCAGGAAATGCAGGTTTGGAGAAAGGAAAAGCAATCCAAGAGCACCAAAATGCACTTAGAACAAATACCTTGGTTGCTTTTGATAGGGCAATGAATTTAGCATGCAATAACAACCTAACAGAAGTCATATTTGTAAATAACAAAGGAATTTTGGTTTGTAGATTTCTGTGGAGTGGTTTCTGAGAGATTGAATTTGGCTATTCCACAGTGTTCATCAAAGGAATTGGAAATGGGAAAATTGATGGAAATGGAAAATTTGTTCTGGAGAACAATATAACTTGATAAAGGAAGCACTGGAAAGCCATTGTAAGCAAGCCATAAAATGAGAATAAGCAAGACAGGTAGAAAAGGATTTATATGTGTTAACTATTCAATCTCTGAGATGCAAGCAATCTCTCAAAAAGTTGGGACCACATCCTTCCCAGTAGGATTTAAGTCATGCTCGCACTCCAAAATTTCAGAATATATTATTGAAAGTAGAGTAAAATCCCTTAAAAAATTTCATGCATACAATTGTACCCTCCCCTGTAGTTAGCTGTTGAAATCTCAACCAACATGACAAGCCTACTAATAATGTAATGCAACTTGGAAAACTAAAGAGATGTTGGTTATAGGTGGCCTCTTGAAAGTTCAGTTGAAAACACCCTACAAAATTACTTTCCTCTATTCTCAGCGTAGGCAATATCATACTCGCCATTTTAAAAAATACCTTGGCGTTCAGTAACTATTTCAGAGAGTAGCAAAGAAGCTCCAAAAGCAACGAAGCTTTTGTCTAAACTCTTACCTAACAAAATGACTGTGAAGATGCCTCAGGTATTTACTTCAAGTGAAGATGATTGTTTCGAACAAAATATATATATATATATATATATATATATATATATATATATATATATATATATATATATATATATATATATATATATATATATATATATATATATGTATATATATTAAAACAATACGTTGTTGTAATATACAGGAATATTAATATTGCCACGAAACTAGAATGCAGATTCAACTGAAATCATCCCTTAAATATTCTTGCATCATTTCTAAAATCATCTAAACTATAGCAAACACAATAAAAAAAATTCCCATTTTCAAAATTTGTAATGTGAAATAAATCACACTTTCTGAAACCTATTTCAGATCTATCAGCATAAATATACTATTTAAAAAGTTGGATATAGAAATACATTTTCCAATCGAATTCGATTACAATATATTTGCTTGTAAGACATGTATAAAATCTGTTGGCATATTTTAGAATAAGCAATAAAATTCTTTTATTGCAATAAAAAAGCAGTCTTATCACTATTTGTGTTCATCACTAATTCTGGCCTTTTGTAATTTTAGTATTTGGAATTGATTCGCAGTTATCAGTAAAGTATTCGTGATTTTCTGGCAGTCAATCACCATGACTGTTGTCAGCAATTTCAGGAACCCGGGTGTAGGATTTCAGCAATGCCTAGGGTGCTCCAGCATCATTCACGCGCAATTTCAGCCGGTAGGTTTGGAAAAATTTTCAACACATCCTGCACGACCTTATGCAAGAGTTCGATTTCCCTGTATTCATATTCAGAGGGTAACATTATTAATGAGAGCAGCCTACCTAGTTTAGCATGCACCTACTAATCCAACAGACTAAAAGCTATGATTCTCACCCATTAAATGCCTTCCGCTCTAGTC
The DNA here is from genome assembly GCA_031772625.1 of Pinus tabuliformis. Lineage (NCBI taxonomy): Eukaryota > Viridiplantae > Streptophyta > Pinopsida > Pinales > Pinaceae > Pinus > Pinus tabuliformis. Next base: position 470,345,351 of record CM062807.1, read on the forward strand.
CGCTAATCTTTGCAACATGAGCAAGAGCATCTCTCCACTGCTGAATTCTTTTGTTGTCGTATTGCTGCGTTTCTTCGTGTGCACATGGGCTTAAACACTCACGCTATTCATTCCTCAGTGCAGCCTTACCTTCATCAGAAAAATGAGGAAGGGGCTCGAAAATGAAGAAGGAGCGATTATCAATCGCTTCATCAGAGAATAAATCCGCTGCCACCGAGTTCAAAGTGTTCGTACAAGACAGCCCTCGTCATAACCGAGCCCACAAAATCAAGGGGCCTGAAACGCTGGCCAACAACGACGATGGAGCTCAAATATTTTCACAGCATCAAAAGAAGTCAGTGAATCACCAACAAAGAAGAAGGAGATTGTAGTGATGGCATTTACTCCATCATCATCCGGCCATAGCCTAGGGATAGGCGACGATAATACCCCTGACCAAAGACTCTAGAACTAGCTAGCAAGATCTATATGTATTGCTTGTTTCTCAAGATTATAGTTAATAGAACTTCAATGCATTAAGACACCTGGAAAAAGCCGTGGCAGTTGTAGAAGAAGTTGTGGCAGCTGTGTACATGCAGCGACAGTGGTGCCAAACTGCCTACTTTTAAGAAAAGTACACAGGCGAGTCGAAACTCTTTAGCCTAAGTTTTCATAAAAGTATACAGGGGACTCGAAACTCTTAGCCTAAGTTTTCAGAAAAGTATACATGCGACTCCAAACTCTTTAGCGTAAGTTTTCAGAAAAGTATACCGTGTAGCTGACAATAAGAGGCCGAAACACAAACTTTGGACAAAAATCTATTGGGCAGAAAATTTAATTTCAAACATTGGCTTAAACCTGACATGTACGGGAAATATTTGGTCAAAGCTAATTAATCGTTGGTCAATGATCGATCGATCGCTATTAGTCCCAGGCAGGGACTAATAAAGAACCATAACAAATGAATAAACGATAGTTAAACAAAATATAAATACAATTATGGAAAACTTTAGTATGTAAAATGATTTTGGATTTCCAAACCTAACAACAACACGTGAAGGGAAAATCTTCCATTAAAAAAAAATAGAATTGAGGCTCTGGACATTATAAATCTTTTTATTTGATTATGGAAAAATAAATGGAAAACCAATAGTTATTATAAAATTTCAAAATAGTCGGAAAAAAAAAGTCAAATATATATTTAAAAAATTATGAGTTGTTTTTAGTGTGATTTTTTGGAAACTTGTCTGATGGATCTTTTCAAAATCCAAAAAAATCACACTAAAAATAACTCATATATATATATATATATATATATATTCAAAATATTCCAATCATCTTTATTAATATAATTTTAAGATATAAATATATAATAACATTATTGCATACAAACAAAACTAGATTGCTTATGATTTATTATTGATTTACACTTCCACTATTTTAAAATGTGTATAGATCTTAAGATATTGGAAATATGAATCCTTAGTTAATCAAAAGTAATTTAAAGTTCTATAAGTACATTTTAATGAGTCATTGATATTGGTTAGACAGCCAATATTTCGTATAAGTATTTTTTAACGAATCAGTGATTTTGGTTAGACACTCAATATTTTGTTTCATTATCGTTCTGGCTACTAGATAGGGATAATTTGGTATTGAGAAACATCTAAACTTAAACCTCATATATAAAACCTAGATACTAGAAGCTAGTTGAAATTTAAACTCATACTCAAAATGAATACATTAATACACAAAATTGCACTATAAATATTCTAAACTTTGACAAATATAAAACTTCAATTAATATGGATGAATTTAGTTATTTGCAACTTGATGAAGAATTTATTATGATATTGCACAATTGAGAGTCATAACATTCCCAAATTAAAAAAATGTTTGACCAAAAATATTAGATATAATATAGTACCTTAATTTGTTAAACTAAAAGGAGAAACTTGAGGTTAATATCATTATTAGTTAGTTATGTTTATATTTCAAAATATTAGGTTTAATTACACCAAAGGTATTTTTTTTCAATTAATCATGCCAATCATTATTTACCTTTTTCATTTCAGTTTGACATTTGTCCCATTTTTAATCTGTGATCATTGTTCACTTGTCATCGCAGGATGGGGCTAAGCTTTGTGGTAGCATATCATTGCTTTTTAGTCCTCGTGAACTATAATATGAAAAAACCACTAGAAAAGCTTCCAAAAAGTCTCACTAAAAACAACTCGTATATCAATCACATGCACAACCACATTAATAAATATGGTTGATATAGGCCAAAAGCATATCATTATTATTATTACTACTACTACTAATAATAATAATAATAATTATTATTATTATTATTTACTAATATTATTACTAGCACAACCACATTAAAATACTACTAGTAATAATATTTTTAGTATTATTACTACTATTAGTGCAATTTTTTGGACTTGCATGTGCAGGGAAAAATTTGAGGTGAAATCTTGATTTGTGTTATTTAAACCAGTTTTTTGACAGTATATATGGATTCAACACCCTGGGGCACTTTCATTGTGTAGGAATCACCCATCAAACTTGTGATTTCAATAAATTTTTGCTAGATTTTAGAGAAATTAAAATGAAAACCCCACCAGAAAATCTTCCCAAAAATCTCACTAAAAACAACTTGTTATTATTATTATTATTATTAACATTATTAATTAATATTATTATCTACTAATTAATAGCTTTATTAATTAATATTCTTATTATTATCATCGAGTTATATTAATTATTGTTAATTAATTATTACTATAATCATTTAAAAAATTATTGTTATTACTAAATAATTATGATTATTGTTTTTATTATTAAACAATAATTATGATTATTTAGAGTTTGTAGATTTCTGTGGGGTTAATCTTGAATTTAAGATGCTGGGAAATCCACAGTAGACATTTTTGAATGCCAACATTTCGAGTCTATATCAAAACCCATTGTCGAGCCAAAGCTTGAGGAGAAGCAGAAAAGAGAGGGAGCGATAAATAGAGAGTGATAAAAACTAGACTGATATTAAGAAATTGAAATATAAATGCAAGTAAAACCTAAAATATCCATTTAATTTTATGATAAAGTATTACATTAACAATATATTTTATTTAATTACAAATTTGCTTCAATGATGTGCATGATGTAATGGCTGGGGCGGATGGCTTTCACACCCCTCACCCAAGTTCGAATCCTGCGGAGGTTGTAAAAAAGAGTGGGTCCTACCGAAGCTTACAAAAAAAAAATTGTGGTTGTAATGATTTTATATTAATTTAGATATTTTAGTGAATTAAATGTATTAATAACACTACTATAATTTGTTACTATATTTAATTATTGATTAAAGTATTTAAATAAATATGATTATTTACTTTAATTTACTATGCCATATATTAATAATGATATGAGAGTTGATATGATTTGGTTAGAGAATTAAGGAAAGTTTGATTAGTATGCATTATATATTTATATTTATTAAATATATTTAATTAATTTTGATTTAAATATACTAATATATTATAAATGGTAATATATTGATATAATTAAATATTAATTAAATATATTTATAATTAATACATTTTAATTATTTTTTTCATCATTTTATTTATATATATATAAAAGGAGACCTGTTGATTAGGGTGTTTAGGGTAGTGAGATTAGATTGGGTGCAATTTTGTGTAAGCAAGGGTATCTAACTAGTGTTGATTTCAATTTCGCTATTTCTGTTGAGATTGATGGTGTCACACCCCTATCATGGCGGTAGTCTTTCAACTGCACGTAGGCAGGTGCAGCACCGCTACCCAATTTCTTTTCACCAATACTCTCGAGTATGGACTTCGCCTAACATTCAACACTTAGAATATTTTCTTCAATTTTATGAAGCATTCATCTTTTAACACAACGAAAATACATTCATCATCATCATTTATAAAAATGCACTTCAGATAACTTCTTTTAATGGGAGGGGAAAATCCCTGGTTAAAGTCTGCCTAAATAATAATGATAACAATCATTTACAATAAATGTACATATACAACCTTTGCAAGGGAACCCTAAGTTTCACGTTTACAATTCTATCAAAAATCAACAACTCAGCCTGCTCATTCAGCAGTGCCCAAAATGGTCATTTAGGGTGGCCCATGTTGTCTTGCAGCTCGCCCTCAGGAAGAGGCGCCCACCCATGCTGGTTCGGGTCGCTCTCCGCAGCTCATTAGGTATAGGTGCCCACCCAGGTCACCTTCCGCAATCTGTCGCACAATCGTGTCCCAACTGCAACTCTCACAGCTCATCACACCTCTGTGTCTCAAACGCAACTTGTCGCACCTCTGTGTCTCGGTCGTAACTCTCGGCATTCAGCCGCACAATAGACCCACACTATAGTTCACCTATTCGGGATGTTGCACCCCTTCATTTAGATGCGTCCAAGAGTTCAGATCGTCGGGTAGACGTGCCCCTGTGTTTAGCGACACCCTCCTACGACTCATCCACCAGGCAGACGCGCCCCACCTATGACCCACCGAAACCCGAAACTTGTTTTTATATTTTTTGGCCAAGAGTTGCGGCCCCCAGTCTGCTTGCACTTTTGGCCTCTTCGTTCACTCGTCCTCTTCGGCTTCCCAAGTAATGAGTTTTCTTGGTTTTTCTTTTGGATGATTGAACTGGATGCCTTGTCCCTCCATTCACCCACCAATATATATGAACTCTCCAAGTGATAAGGTGGGTCAACCTGCCCAGGCCAATCATGCAATTCGGTCATCAAACCACGAAGTTAAGTCAGCTCCACTTTCAGCCATGCGTCAGCTCCACCAACCCACTCGGTTTTTTGACCCTCTTAAAAACTTGTTGCACTTCCCCACACTTAGCCAAATTTTTCCTTCTCAGTTTCTCGACCCTTGTGTTGGCTCCTCACAACTCATCCCACCGTCGCATCTCGTCACATGTGTCTTGGGCATGTTTAACCATCCACCCAACTCGTCTCACATGTCGACTCGTCTCGTCGTCGCAAATTTGTCACATGTGACTCAGGTGTGTTTAACCAAGTGCCCAAATCATTGCACACAACGACTCATCGCCTTTAACCGAAAGTCATGCCACCGCTCGTCGCACATCGCAAATGCCAACTCCTGGGAATGACATACTACCCCACTTTAAACGATTGTCTTCCTCGACAACATCACCATCCATTGTCGCAAACTGTCTTTAGCTCTAACATCCAAAAATTCCCATGCTATCCATCTCTACTCCAATTTCGAATAAATGATCAAGGCTCATGCCTCCATGAATAGGAAAGTCTCCTCAATTCGTGATCATCAACCAAACCTATTGCAATCTCCACATGATGCCCCACCGTGGAAGGTTGGTCCCTCCAACTTAAGCTACATGTTATCACTACAACATATATCGTGTCGACCTCATCATGTATCGTCACCATGTGAACTACTGCCATGATACTCCAACTCAACTCAACACATCTCTCGGTACACTGTCGAACCCCATGATTCAAACTAGTTAGGTGATCAATCCTATCAATAGTTGTTTCTCTTAGCATCCTGTCACAACATCAACTTGATGAAGAATCCATCCCATCTCTGTCAAATGTAAGTAAGCTATGCCCAGGTCCATGAAGTAATCTCCATCTCATCAATAACATGTTATCCATGATGTTGGTGTCAATGTGATACACATCAATCAGTCGCATCTATCTAAACATCATCATCCATATATGTGTGTAAGATCCATCTCCTCAAAATGAAGAGATCCTCTCATCAAACTGACTCTCAATGTACCACATCTAGGTCGATGAAGCAACCTCCATCACATTTTTAATATGCCATACCTCAAGTCTTTCAAAGGGACAAGTATACACCTGTCTCATCATCCATGTGTTGCCCATGGTCATAAACCAATCAGCCACCATGTATATCAAAGTGGTTAAGTCTTGGCTCAACCCATGTCCAAGTGTTACTGCCAAGGCATCAACATCGCTGCAACTCCCTCAACTCCAAAGTGTCTCATCTCAATCATCCTCATCAAGTCACTCCCCCTGAACACACCCCATAAATGTGCCCAAAGGTATGCATCCTACACTGCATCAAAATTAGGTACACCACTGACCCCAACTCCTCAATGCATCAGATCCTCCAAGACCACTATAATATGAATTCTTCAGCAGCTGCAACTATCTCAAGTCATCATGAGCTCCATGAATCATCTCCATCCAACATCTCGACAAGAATACATGTCTCAGCCTCAAAGGTCACTACAAGATGCCTATGCTCTCCATGTGGTAGGAATGCTCTCATAAGTTGCTCAAAAATCCAACCAGTCCATGGCCTTGTTGTATAAAAGTGCACAACATCTCCATTGTCTCATAAGTAAAATGTCTCCATGTTGCATCAACAAATCCATCCACACAACATCTCCATCGGATCATAAGTAAAATGTCTCCATGTTGCATTAGCAAATCCATCCGCACAACATCCATGCCTTGGCACTCCTCATTGGATGCCCATAAGTGACTTCTCTACAAGTCTTCCCACATATTTCCTTGCATACTGTCTGCCATGCTCCATCTATCCAACTCGATGTCCATGACTCAAGCTGCCCATGTTGTCTAACTAAGTAGACCCATCACAAAATTTGTCATCTCATCCTAGTCCTCAATCAGGTTTAATGCCCTCGGTCACTCAAACCATATACATCATCAAGTCATATGATGTCACATAGGTTCTTTCCATCATCCCTCCGCCACTAAAGTTCCACCAAGACTGCCTCTTGGTCTCAGCCATGAATAAGACCACCCAAGTATCATATCATCAAAACTCAGCTGTGTTCCATTTCTCCAATCTGTCCATGAGTCATGCCAGGCACTTAGCCAATTCTCCATATGGATAAAGCATGACCCATCCCCCGGAATGATCATCATGTTCCTCCCTTGTCACGAGCATTTGCACCCCCTGCCATCAGGTTACAAACTGCTCCAACAAGCCCTGCAACAATCAATGTTCCTTGCTTCTCCACACAAGGTCTCATCGTAGACATCCATGGTAAGGTTTTCCATTGCATTGGAAAACTGTATTTTCCCTTCCCTGCATATGGCCCATCCTCCAAAAGCTCCAATGAAAGACAAGTAGTACTTACTTCATCATGAGGATCCTCCATGTGAGTGTCCTCATCCATCAATGCTTGCAATATGTTAGGAAACTAGCTTACAAAAAGATAGAAAAGATAGATCAACACCATAGAATTCAACCTCTTCGAGGGGGCAACCTCCTTTACATTATAAAAATGAACAATTCTTGGATGATATAAATGACTAAACCTTAATTCTATATATATGAGTCTAAGGGGTCACAATATAATCAAGCCGACATAACAATAATAACATAAGGGCACAAAAATAAAAATAGTGGGTTTCTATAGGGCATACTAATAACAATATGGGGACAATAGGGGCACAATAATAACAATAAGGGATACAACGACAATAGTAATGGGGGAATCACTAGTACTATAGGGCCCTAACATGCCCCTCTCTTTCTGAAAAGCGTTGTCTTCAATGCTTGAGTAGTTTTGGATGCTTCAGTATAAAATTCTCATCCACCCATGTGGAATCTTCAATGGATAAGTTCTTCCACTTGATGAGATACTCAAAAATTGATCGATTTTGTAGCTGTCGAGTTCTTGTTTCCGTGACTTCTTTTGGTTCCAATATGATTTTTCCTTCCTCGTCAAGTTATGGAAATATTGTTTGAACTGGGAGCTTTTCACCTATAACCTTCTTTAAACATGAAACATGGAAAACTGGGTTCACTCGGGAAGCTGTAGGAAGCTCCAATTTGTATGCCAAAGTACCAATCTTTTGCAAAACTTTGTATGGACCATAATACTTTGGTGATAATTTATTATCCTTCTTAGCTTGCTTGAGGGACATTTTTTATATGGTTGTAGTCGTACGAATACCCATTCACCTACATCAAAACTTCTTTCGCTGCGATATTGATCTGCCTGTTGTTTCATTCTATTCTGTGCCAACGTGAAGTTATCCTTTAAGAGTTGGAGAACTTGTTGTTGATGCTCGATGTGATGTTCCACTACTTGAACCTTAGAATTTTATCTTAAATATGATGTGATGGATAGTGGATGATATCCATAAAGTTCCATAAATGGGGTCATCTTTGCTGCAGTATGGAAGGAAGTGTTATACCACCATTCAGCCAGAGGCAACCATTTGACCCATTGTGTCTGTTTATCAGATACAAAGAAATGAAGATATCCTTCCAAACATTTGTTTAATATATCAGTTTTCCCATTAGATTAAGGATGATAAGATGATCTATGAGTTAACTGAATACCGAGACAAGAAAATAATTCTGTCCAAAAATTTCTAGTGAAAATGGGATCTCTGTCGTTTACAATAATCTTTGGGTTTCCATGTAGCTTTGGAATTGTTTCCATAAATGCAGTAGAAACTGTACTAGCTTTAAATGGATGTGATAATGCACAAAAGTGTGCATACTTGGTAAGTCTGTCAACTACCACCATGATGACACTCTTTCCTTCGGACTTGGCTAACCCTGTGATAAAATCCATTGAAACCTCCTCCCAACATTGGCTTGGAATGGATACAGGTTGTAATATACTTGGGGTCTTAATTGTTTCAACTTTGTTTTTTTGGCAAACCAAACATTCCGCCACAAAATTTTGAATATCCGATTTAAGTCCACCCCAAAAAAATTCCTTCTTAACCCTGTGGTAAGTTTCTAAAAATCCTGAGTGCCCTCCTAAGGGAGGAGTGTGCAATTCCATAAGAATCTTTTGTTTGAGTTGGTAATTCTTACATAGGTATAAATGATCTATGTACCATAATGAATCATTTTTCCAACTAAATGTATTAGATGTACTGGGATCTTGTTGTAGCTTTCGAATGAGTGCCCAAACTTCTTTGTCACTCTTCCATTCCTCCCTTGCCTCGTTTATCCAATCAAGTTGGATAATAGAAATGGCGCACAACAATGCTTCCACATCCTCATCCTTTCTTGAGAGTGCATCTGCCACAACATTTTGCTTCCATTTTTTGTAGATGATTTCAAAGTCATAACCCAACATCTTTGTGACCCATTTTTGTTTCTCTTCAGAGGATAACCTTTTTTCTAAAAAGTATTTAAGACTATCATGATCCGTTTTTACCTTGAAGTGTCTTCCCATTAGGTAGGGCCGCCATTTCTCAAGTGCATGTAGTATTTCCAATGTTTCCTTCTCATAAATAGCTTTGTGTAAATACTTTCCCTTGATTGGATGACTTTCGAAAGCAATGGGTCTTTCATCTTGCATTGAAAAAACACCAATTCCATTTCCTGAAGCATCACATTCCACAATAAAGGTTTTTTTGAAGTCTGACAAAGCTAAGATTGGTGCTTCGCACATTGCCTCTTTAAGATGTTCGAAGACCTTTATTGCTTCTGGAGTCCATGAAAATGCATCTTTCTTCAACAATGTTGTTAGAGGTGTGTTTTGGCCACAACCACCACCCTATCAAAACTTTCCTTGGTAACAATTTTGAATGGGTCCGCTAGAAGTTGATCTTGCATCTCTACGAATGTTTTGTTTTACCCGAGGGATTTAGCTCTCTGGGAGTCAAATATTCAATTCACAAATGGTTAAATCCCCCTCAATAAATCCCTCACATGATTCATCTATAGCCTTTTTTAAGACCTCATTCATATTTCCATCGGGATTTATTTAACCCACAAAACCTTCCATCGCATCATTATTCTCGTCATAGCTCTTTATAGCAGAAATTCTTAAAAACATGCATAAATTACCTTTTCCACCTATCGCAATCAACACTAAGACTTAGTGTTCACCATTATCTTCCGAACCCAGTGACATTGTTAACCCAAATTCATACATTTCGAGTCCGGAGCCATATCACATATCGCAATCAGCGGGGTCCGGCGGCTTATATATATATAGCGCACCACTATAATCTGGACCTGATGGCATTATTAATCGTATTTTATGTATATCGGGTCTAGAGCTATGTCGAATATCACTATCGGCCAGGCCCAACTCTTATATATATAAAGGCGTGTCACTATTTATCGGACCCAATGGTTTTATTAAACATGATATATATGTTTCGAGTCCGGGACCCCATCGCTTATTGCTATCGGCGGGTTTTGGGGTCTATATATATGGTGCACCGTAATCACCCAGACCCACCGATGATTATAGAGTCGGGCATATAAATTTTCAAGTCCAGCCTTGCAGCCGACCACAGGTTTTTCCATGTTTTCCCTTGTATTTGCGATAATACGCTGGGGTCGGAGGTTTACAAAGGGAAGCCTTGTGCAGTGGACCTAAAGGAATTATGAACCACGATGTATATGCATGTCGGGTCCGGCCAATCAAAGGGCACAATCGGCATAGCTCTAAGCCCAAACACATGGCATGATGCGATGCAATATGGCGGACCCGATAGGGTATTGTTTCTCGCCTATATTATTTCAAGTCCGGGTTTTGGGTCGACTCTGTGTTTTGCGAGGATTTTCAATGTAAATCAGATTTTCGCCTGCAAGATCGAATTAATGCATGGATTAAAAGGCCAGGGGACGATTCTTTCGCGATTGTTACTCTTGATGTTATAAACAGTCCATGAATGCAAGATTGATGTTTTTAAAGAATTTTTATCATATTTTGTATGAGTAATGTGTTAATGGGAAAAGTGTCTATTCAGAACGACCCTATCCCACTGAGGTGTGACAGTGACATCAGAAACAAACAGGGAAAACTACTCTTATATTCTCCTTTATGAACTATAAACGAAGAGGAATAGGATGAACCAACCTGTGTCTTGTGCTAGTCCTTTGATCCAATCTCTCTCCTCTTTGATAGCTTCCAGCTACCTGCTCCCTTACTTTCCCAGCTTCACCAAGTTCCTGTAAGATCACAGAAGAAAGAAACTACACAAAGACATGGATTTATGTTCATAAATAGCTTAGGATCAGATTTAAGCTAAACATACAAATATAACAAACATCAATGATATACAAGCATGTAGGAGAAACTCAAATAGTTTTATTGATAAAACAAGAAGATCCAGGAGGAGTTACAACCGATGATTCCTGATCCAGCATCAACCTCCCAGCATAGAATCCCCTCTTCATCTCCAACAAAGCATAAATCACCCAATACTCTGATATCTATCTTAAAACCAACAGCAATTCTCTGCAATGTACAAAATTCCAGCCTCTGGATCTCTTGGTGAGGGATCCATATATAGATGTCTGCAAAGAGGATGAGTCAGCTCATGAATTTATTAGTGGCTTCTCTCTGTCAGTTCTTGCTTCCACTTGGAGACTGAGAGCCTCTTACTCATCACTGGTCGAATTCAGTGAGGCAAGTGTCATTGGAGAAGATTCTGGAAGCTTCCATTGTCTCTCCACCTCGTGGAATGACTCTGCCACTTGTCATTTCCCGCTCAACGCACCCTGGTAGTGCATTCAAGTGTGTTGCAACGCACCTAGCCAGTGTATTTGGGTGCTTTGCAATGCAGCTAGCTAGTGGAGCAGCTGAAATGATCCTGATTTGACTAGTTCTGAGCAGTTTCTGGTGGAGAACTTCTGGGAGAAGCTGTAATTTGTTGACCTTGTTTCTTTAGGAGCTGGAACAAAACTTTTAGGGACTTAGGATCCCTTGGTTTATGGAAATTTCATGCTTAGAGCTGTAAGGCACAAAAATGTCTATAACAATTGCCCCCTAAAGTATGAGGCTGTTTATCGGGTGAAATGCTTTATTAGGAGGATCCGAAGTTCTTTCAATGCTGGGAGGAGACCTGTAATAAGATACAATACAATACATTATCTTCATACTGTTTTCATGATCTAGCTGAGGCGGGCATTCCCATGCTCAACTTTATAAATTCATTTTCATGTACATAGGATAGACAATCGTCTGATGGTAGACTGATGATTCTGATGGAGTCATCATCCTTTTGGTAGGATGATTATCTATGCTGCAATGCTGTACATTTCAATGTCTTTATTTTTCCTGAATATATATCGCAGCTCAGATGGATGAAACTAGATCCAGGGTCTTCAATCTCGTCCGATCTTCACTCGAAGTACAAGTTGATCCATGTGAGAAATGTTTTGAAGTCGAACATGGAAAGACATTGCTTGATTACCAGTTAATGATGTAAATTGTTAACAAGCATGAGAGGAATCACCGATAATGATAATGACCCTCAAGGTACTGCAGTACAATTCACGTGGTGTGAATAAAGGACTTGGCGTCGAACACCACGCAAAATCTTTCGGTCGAAGGTCATTGATGTATACCTGTCGCCGGAAGTGAGAAACTTGCCATTGAGGCATGCAAGCTTCAAAGTATTGAATGGGGTGTTCCTAGATCAACTTCCTGGATAATGAGTTGATGTCGACAAGAAGCGATCCGTCAAAGGAGGGCCTTAATGAATCCCACATCAATGACACGGAACGGAGCAAATGATTTTGATGGAGGTGAAAACGATCTAGTGATATATGGTTCAGGGTGGCGGTCATGAAAGAATGAAGTATAATGTATGGTAGTGGATGGGACACGGGTGACTTCTCTGGATGAATTCTCTTGAACATGTCGGTGACACTTATGTGATGGATTGGTAGCATTTACCCCAAATGTGGATGGTATGGTGTGACCATGGTGATGTGACCAGTGAATGAAACAACCCAACCCGACTCAGGCACGGAGTGGAAGTGTCATGTTCAAGAGCGACTTGCTACCAATAAAGATTCTTTGAGTTTTCTTCCCAATTTTTCCCCAGTCATTGCTGACCAGTACCTCTTTATTTTTTTCAAGCTTGAGGAGGATAACATATGTTTGTTCTATAATTTGCCCTTCGGGCAAACCCATCGCTATGTTTTAACGAGCCTAGCGATAGTGAAACTCGTTCTCGCCTAAAGACAAGTTTGTCGCTATTAATCTTTTTAACGAGTCTAACGACAAAGATAACTCAGTCCTTTTCATTTTTAGAGAGTCTGGAGAGGTACATAAAGGTAACTACGAAGTTCCTTTTTCATCATCTAATCCCTTAAGTCCGAAAATGCATAAAACAATACAGAAGGGATGAGTTTTCGATAGTTTTAACGAGCCGAACAAAACAAGCGCTCGATCTTTTTGTGCAATAATCCCTCAGGTCCAAAAAGATTAAAATCTAGAGGAGGGATAGGACTTCCTGTCGCTTTAACGAGATGGAAGGCCAAAACTTGGCAATCTTTTCATATTTTACGAGTCAGATGAAAAGAGCTTAAAGAAGACTCGTCTTTTGAGGAACGAGTGATAAAATGGGTAGCAGCTGATTCCAGGTAAGGTTTGGAATTTTCCAATCACGGCAGTGTCACAAGGATGGCTAGTGAAATCACTCTTCGTAGCTGTTCCTCAAAATGGGTAAACAATCAAATGGAGGTGAATGATCGGCCAATGGAAAAGTGGAGGTGACGGTGCAAACACGACCAAGGCTTTAATGGCTGAAAATGCTTCATTCATGGTGGTTATTTACCGGGGGACAGTTCATTTTTTAACGAGCTTAAATGCGGGTGGAAACATTTGCTCAGATCTTATGTTTATTTTTTAACGAGCTTGAACTATGTGCTAAAACTGCTTGATTAATCCAGTCATATGATAAGAATGTCTCATATAAAAATGGAAAATTTTAGATTTTTGCCCCATATCCTTTCTTAATGCAAGTTAGGAAATGACTAATCCAAAAAACGGACAAATAATCGCTCTTTGCTTGCACGCCAAAAGGTTTGCATGCCCCCAGGTATAAAACAGAGTTTCAAAGTTACCCCTCAATTTGCAAACAAAACATTTGTTTCATCAAGAGAGGCCTACCTCTTACAGGTTACCCAAAGATTGTTCTATTCGCACAACAAACAAAACACTTCTTTGGCGATGTCTACTGAGATAAACAAAGGCGAGTGATTCAGTTCTTCCAACTCACATAACTTTGACAAGAGAATATTATTCTAGAATAACCCCTCTTCCACCGACGGACGGGGTATAGACTAGTCATATTCTCCCGCGAAAACCTACCCTATACCCGAAGTTTTCCTGCCGAAGCAGACCAAGACACATGCCCCCTGGGTTTCAGTCATATCCCTCCGAATTACTCATGCTCATCGGGAGGACGGACTGGGAATTGAGACATTTCTTGCATGAAGAGACCATTTAGGGACGGTATATGACTATTTGCTATGCGTGATCCGGGAAATGAAAGCTGGTCCACGAGCTTGACCACTCTTCCTTCGTGCGGAAAACATATTACTCTAAAGAGTGAGGAGACGATGGCTCCCATGCAATAAATATAGTCTCGTCCAAGGAGTAGGTTATAATCCAAGGGTCCTTGAACGACCATGAAGTTCACGCGAACTGTCTTCCCTCTCAATGTTATGGGCACATCGGGAAGGATCCCTAAAGGTCGACTAGTTCCTTTATCAAAGCTTGTCAAATTTCTCATTTTAGGCAACAACGATGGCGAACCAAGCACTTTCCAAGCAATAGAGGAAAGGATACTCACAGAAGCTCCCTCATCTATGATGGTACCAACCATGACCATTCTATATATTTGAACAATAATTCGGAATGGTATGCTTGCTGGCAAACGGGGTCTGCCTAGTTGATTCCAGTCGAAGGATACAACTAGGTTGCTTGGAGGTGGGACCGAGTAGATGGCCGGGTATGGCTCTGACGAACTTCCTTCCTGCGGTAAAGGAACGGGTGCATTTCCCCCATGTTCGTCGGAGTCTGTGTTGATGAAGAGAATTTGGACGGTGTCATCCTTGTTCTCTTCAGTGACTGTATCATCCGAAGATAAAATCTCTGAAGGCAAGACCGGGTCAACTGCCGCCTCGACCTTTTGACTTTCTTCTGGTATGGATTCAGTTGGTTTATCTTCAATGACAGGCGCTTCAGTCGACCACCTGAGCGGGTCAGCTGGGTTCTCAACTAGTGATGGACTCGGCAAAAGTTTTTTATATCCAGGAGGAAGTTGTAACGGTGAAACCGGACGATCATCCAAAAATCTTTTAGCCTCGTCTAAGAAGGGACAATGGTGGAGGGCATGGTCACCTTCGCACAGTTTACAAGGAAATCTAACTTTCCCTTTTCATCCTGGGGCTTCACTTTCACTAGTTGACAGTGTGCTTTCAACATGATCTCCAGAGGTTGATGACACCGGATTGTGCAAACGAGGAGACCAGTCCCTTAGTATTCGGGGGATGCAAGGACAATCTCTGTGAAAGTGGTCTCCTCTGCAAATGACACATGGCGATTTAGGCCTAGTCGGTGCTGTGTGTGGATTTTTGTTAGACGACACTTGTTTTCCCCCATTCGCCTTTGGCTCCTTCTTCTTCTTTTCCTTCTTCTACTTAGGAACTTGGCTTTTAGCTTTACCAGTCCCGTCAAGCGAAGAGGAAGGAGGAGAGGAAGAATTAGAGGAAGTAGAAGGCTGGTGGGTAACTCTGGACTCGTCTAATTGTTGATTCGATTGTTCAGGAATAGTGGTGTTCTGAATGCCATTGGTTGAGAAGAGCCATACTGGCAAGCCAATTGTCAGTCCTGGAAGCGACAATGTGGCCATATGGGGCGCACCAACATCTCCCCAAGAGGAGAAGGGACTAGGATTTCAACCAAGGGGAATTCCTTGGTTTGTAGGCTCCATTTTCTCAACCCAAAGATCAACATAGGAAAAGGGGATGAATATTCCGTTTAAAATAAATTTTAACACGCTTTGACACAACTTGTTTTTTCAGTTTTTAAGAGTCGAGAAAAAACAAAAGATGACTCTAGTCTCCTTCGATTTTTAATGAGCCTGAAGTGACAAGTGCTCAGATGGACCTTTTCCGTTAAGGAGTCTGAAAAGGAACGAAAGGGACTGCTTTGGAGGTCTAGGTAGAGGAAGTACCAAACCAATCGCAAAACTGCAAAATAATTTTTATGGTACGGCAGTCAATCTTCCCGAATGCTGTGCTCAGTGCATTGCGATCAGTAGGGCGGCCAACACGGCTTCCTATGGATAAAGGTTTTATGCCTATAGGGGTCTCCCAATATATACTGGATGGTACGTGGGAGCACAAGTCCGTACTGGCACTTATCGTCTCAAAGTGGAGGAATCACCCAACCATCAGTGAGGACAACAGTTACCAGGCTTTACGACGCCGGAATACGTCTCTAGCCTAGACATCTAAATGGTGTGCGTTAAGTTACAAAGCGTTGTTAAGTTCATTGAATTTATTTTAGGTTGATCTTTCTTATGAAGTTTGCCTTTTGGGTTCACCACGAGATGTAGATGTAATTCCTAAAATGAAATCTAAAGATGATAAGCAAGCTTTTATCTCTTTTCAGCAATGAAAATCCTAGCTACAAGGGGAAAAGAAAGACACAATCTTTTCTCAAAGAGCAAAGAGCACACTGTAAATGGACTTTTCCTAAATCAAGCCAAACAGACTGTCAATATGCAAATTCACATGTGCATGTATTTGTTTTTCACTTTCTTAATATTGATGCCTAAAAAAAAAGTTGTTGTACAAATTTGAATTCGTTTTCAAGTGAAAAACAAAAACAAGCTTCTTTTCGAAATCAAAAGGTAGAGACGATTACGACACTTTATGATTTTGAAATAAACACTTGTTTCGACACTGGAAATTCACAAATTCAAGCCAAAGGCAAAAGTAAAAGCATAATCAACTGTCAACAGCAAATAAACTTTCTCCTAAGATCAAAATCGACACTTACGACAGATCTAAATCAAAGGACGACAGTATGACTATTCTAGTTTTTTTCCAAAATTGAGAAATGTATATGTATATATCAAAACAAAAGTTGTATCTGAACCCACTGCAAGTGTACATCAAAGGATTTTTCTTGCCTAGATAAAACATGGCTATGTATTTATGTATAACTACATTCATTATATTCATTATGGCCTTATTACTTGTAAATTATGTCACGATTAGTCCCATTTCTGCGATATTTTATTCACACGTTCAGATACCAAAAACTTTTAAATAAAAAAGTTGTAAATAAAAATATAAATAAATGAATAGTATGAATTTGGATTTTAATTTTCATGCAATATTGGTAAGTGAGTGGAATCACAGTTGTCCTTCATTGGAAATAGATCCATGTTATGTTTTTCATGGGAAGACTTATCTCGTCACCTGGTAGAATCTCATCTTTTGTGCCAGAGGATGTGTCGCTTATATGTTGTCATTTTGGGATACTCAAGTCAAAGCCAGGCACATTTATCCAATTTTGATTTAGCTCAAAGACACAAATCTGGGCTACATTGTTACAGTGGTCAAGCTCTATGAATTCACGGTTCTCTTCTCGTAAAAGATTGAATTAGAATGCAAGTTGTACTCTTTGAAGATCCCAACAAGAATTCTATAAGACCGTTCATATGCATGAACATGGCCTGCAAATAATGTCGACTTTGTATCTTATGAACCACTACTCAAACATAGTTTAGTTACAAGATAACCTCCAGCACTTCAATAGAGGATACATGATAACCAACCACTTAAATTGAGGGTACATGATAACCAATCCATTAAATTCAACGATAGGAGGAGATACTTTTGGCATTGTATCAAATAAATATATTGTTTTTTCTTGTCTATTTGAGTCCATGCTTAGAATTCTTCGGGAAGGTCTGTATAATAAGAGAATAATGTTTGAGACTCATGGCTATCGAATCATGAAAGACAAAGGATACTACGTTTTCAAATTTATGGCAATGTTGTATCACTTCTTTCCTCCTTGCCTGAACTGTATGTTCTATTACAAGCCTCGAAGTTTTTTTTTAGATATCAAGGGTTGATTCTCATACTCATACAACTAGATATTTTGAGTTGACTATTCATTAGTTCATGAAAATGGAAAAAAGGGGGTATTCCAGAAGAAGCCTGAAGTTAATATAGTTTAGAAGGCCTTTTAATGAAGACTTATTAGGTTTTATGGAAACTAACCTATACGTATTTGGTGTTCTACATCTAAAATTCATGTTAGGGAAGAGATGTTACGAACACCTAATTTGTTTTGTATTTTTCACTCCAACTTTTAGTGAAACAACCTCATCAGGCTATTAAAGGCTTTCAGAACTTGTTAATATTCTATGGATTTGAATATTTTTTCCACCATTGATCCATATATGTTAATCTTTATAGGCATGATTTCTGAGAGTTAAATTGGTTTTACATATGTCGAATTATGATTGAGGAGTCCCCTATTATGAAAAGGATTTCGATTCCTTTTGATTTAAGAATATTTAGCCCTTGATACAATGTCATCACCTCAACTTGGTTGATGGATTCACCTAACCCCTACGCATAGCTTATTCAATAGATAGTTTTGTTGTAAGATACCGACTTTGCTGAAGCTCCAAATTTTTCTCTCTTGACTTTGAGATATCATTACAAAAGCATGAATATTCAGCATAACGTGGGACACAGAAAGGTTTTTCAAACACATACTACATGCACAAAAATAATTTTAATTTTACCTTCAATTTGTGATTGCAGAGTTGCATTTGTAGAAATTGCATCCTAAAACTGGGTATTGAGACGATCAAATTTAGCCCAAGCTTTCATGTTTGCTAGCATTTTTTCTTGTTGAGCTAGCTCAGTGCTTTTGTCTAATGTTAGTAGCTATTTGTCAACATTGCTCAATGCCACCACAAAAATCTGTTCCGGCTTAACAATCTTGTTGGACAGTTCTAGAATTGCATCCTTGAAGGCTTCTTTCTCAGATTCATATGTAAACAATTTCCTTTCATATTATTCCAATTGAATCTCTATTTGAGCTTTGTCTACTTCAAATTTGGACTGAATAGCTTGCATGCTTGAATGACCTGCATGCATGTACAGACATTTTCTTTGAGAGCTAACTCGTTTTGTACTCCCTGACACTATGTTTGAAGATTTTCCAATACCCTAGTCTTCTCTTCAATCTAAAACTCTTGCTGAGCTTTGTCCATTTCCAATTTGGACTCAATGGCTTGCATGCTTGTGAGAGCATTTTCTTTGAGGGCCAAGTCTGTTTCTAATCCCTGAAACTACGTTTGAATATTTTCCACCACCTTAGTGTATTTTTCAATCTGAGACTCAAGCTGAGTTTTCTTTGTTTCCAATTTTGACTGAATGGATTGGATGCTTGTACAGGTAGTCATTTTCTTTGAGGGCCAACTCCCTTTGTACTCCCTGAAATTGCGTTTTAGTTCAATATTTCCGAACAGGAAGTTGCTTTAGGATTTTAGAAACCAATCAACCTTTTTGAATTTTCACGGTGTTATGAGAGAGGCATTGCCCAAAGCATCATTGTTCACACCATTCACATGCACATAGCTAGTACATGAAAATAGCCATGTTGTGTGGTCTAGCATGGTCTAGCAACATGTGCCACTAGCGACATATGTTATGGCGTGTTCATATTTCTGATATTGGCATTGTGGCGTGCTCATATTGTGCCTCATATTACCTGACTAGACCAAGACATATATATAGATATTAGCAACCATACAAAAAACATTTAATGTCATTGTATTAATGGCAACATTAGTTTTAGTTTTTGAAATATGAATGAAATATGAATCAAACAAATCTCGTTAACCATTATGTGATAGTCTTTCACATGAAATTATGGTCTCTTCCACTTCTATTCCTCGGGAAGAGGCCAAATAAGACGATTAAAAATTGATCAAAAATCTTATTGGTTGCTAAAATGAAATGCCCCCATTTGATAGGTTGAAAAATTATATTTCATCTAAAAGGGAAAATAAACTTTAACTTAGTCTTGCATGAATTAATGACAGGACTAAAAAAACGATTACTATAGTCCCATGTCGTAGGTGCTAGGGACTAATAAATAAATAAGATTGAGTGGGCCACACTTGCATCCCCAATTTGTTTTGCACCAATCTCTGAAAATTCCCACAAATCAACCATGGTTCATCCTTTGCTAATTATTTTCATTTCTACAGACCACCAACAACGAAAAACATTGTCTGATAAAATATTCAACATTTTAATCTGCACAACTTTTGACGTATGTGCTCCTAGAGAATACCCAGTTCTCAATTGAACTGTGACCATAAAACTTTATCAAGAAATCCAATCTGAACTATTTTATGTAAAATGTAAATAAATAGAGACATCTTATGAAGAAGGAAAAATTATGGTCTTTTATTTTAAAGAAATGACAAAGGTATATAATTATAAAAAAGAAAAGTTTATTAATGTAATTTTAATAAAATAATTTAATAATAATAATAATATTTTATATATAATAATAATATTATGTAAAATGTAAAAAAAAATAGTGATATCTTCATCTAGAAGGAAAATGATGGTTGAAATGATAAAAGTATATAATTATAAAAAAAGGTTTATTACTGTGATTTTAATAAAATAATTTAATATTAATAATAATATTTTATATATAATAAGATATATTTCTGGAGGAACAGAGTCTCGGAGGTTCGGCTCTCATAGGTCAGAATGTCACTCATTCCTTTCTTCAGTCGATCAATAGCTAGTAGCCTGGGGGATCCATGGGACTTCATTTGCAGCCATTTTGATTCGCTCGTCCCTGTGTCTCGAAGTTGGGACGACTTTGATCTTAGCAGTGCGTTGGACACACCGCCCTCTTCTATCTCCCGGGATGCGCAGGCCATCACCAACACGAGGCTGGACTGGAAGGAAACACCCGAAAATCATTTTTTCACAGTAGATGTGGCTGTGGTCGTGTAGGTGTCCAATGAAATGGGGAAAATCGCCATGTATTCCCTGGCCTTCTATGTAGCTTGCACCATAGGAGGCATACTCAGCTGTGGGCTCACCCACATGGGTGAAATCCCTCTGGATCTTGTCAAATACAATATGCAGATAGTTGTATTTCTCTTCGCTCTCAAAGACCCTAAGTCTCACTCACATTGGGAAGGAGGAATGAGGACAGCGTGCAGAGCTAGGGTTCATCAGACCTCTGAACCTGATCTGGGCACCGACACATAGGTCAAGATTGACATAACAACCCACAACAACCTTGCAAGCGGCCAGAGCCCGGTCCTGTACATACTGGTGGCTAGTATAGGAGTGTACATTCGGGCTTCTTCCAGGAACCACATGAAAGGCCCCTTGGAACCCCGAAAAGAACCCAGGAAAGATGGAAGAACTGGATTAGCAACTAACGGATCGATTTGGGTGTGCACAAAACTAGAAGAAACCCTTACAATCATCCAAGGGGTTCTTTTAGAAGGCTTAGGGGTTTGGGGTTCCTCATCAGAGCTGGCGGAAAGGGCACACAATGACTGCACAAGGCAGGTAACTGGCAGGCTACACCGCGAGCGAGAGCATGAACCCTCAGAGGTGGGAAGATGCCCACAGGGGACATGGACAACCTATCCCTATCCAAAACAAGGCATTCCTCATAGATCTGAATGAGGGATCCCTAAAATGGGTAGCCAAACGATAGATCGGCCCATGTACTGGCCAGATCCGGACAATCACCACTGTTCCCTCCCTATCAGCTATCGGCTCGATGGATCTACAACAAATATCCTCTTTCTGGTGGACTGGGAACAACAGAAGAATGCTGGGGATATTCGTCTGGATGCTCTGACTATAGAACTAATAACACTATGCCCTGAGGATCCCCTTCTGAGTAAAAGAGAGCCAGTTAGGTTGCCAAACTGTGAACAGGACCTCAATGAACATACGAGCTGCACAGACACAACACTAGGATGGGCAGAGCCCCAATCGAGAGGCCACATGGAATACGCAAGCAGGCCTTAGACAAAAGAAAATGATAGGCATGCTACGGAAACAAATTCGATAGAGATCTTCATCAAAACGTTGGAAGGCAGCCACCTCTGCTGGATGCTTCGGAAAGGGATGAGGATCCAGGACTTAAAGCAATAAATACAGTTTTACCACGGGATACTAACAAGTAGTCAAAATCTGATATATTCAGGACACAGTCTACAAGACAATCACACTCTACAGGATTATGGCATCACAAGAGATTTGACTATCATAATCAATCTGTGTCTGCGGGGAGGATGCTCTGGAACCAGCACAAGAAACACAGGTTCCTTTAAAGATGCAATCAAAGGAAAGGCAAAAGCACAAACCAAACCAGCAACAATGGCTGAGCTTCTAGGGCCTTACATCATGGAACAAAAACCAGAAAATCCTATCCTCTCAATCTCCTCAATGCCTGAGGTAAATAGCTTATATTCAGATCTCTCTAATAATGCAGTTATATGTAGATTTAATGGCTTCTGGCCAAACTCTGATGTTCTGCACCAATGGATACATGCTACATGGACACCAATTTGCGAAATTTATCTATGCCCCAAGGGGTTCTTCATAGTCAGATTCGACACAGCACAAGAATGGGAACATATCCTCAATACGGGACCATGGTTCTAGGGCAATGCTGGGCTCTTCATAACCCCATGGTTCCCAGATTTTGATGCCAACACTATGGTGGTATCAAAAATACCAGTTTGGGTTAGATTGCATAACCTCCCATTACACTTCTGGCATCATAATGTATTAACAGCTATTGGGAACTCCTTGGGAAAATTCCTAAGGATTGACGGAGACAGAATTACAAGGGGAATATTCACTTTTGCTAGGATATGTGTTGAAATAGATCTCAGCCAAGGGTTACCAGATAGCATCACATTGAATTTCAACAACTCATAGTGGACTCAACCATTAGACTAAGAAAACACAACTTTTCGGTGTCGTGGATGCTTACAAACAGGCCACCTGCACAGCGCATGCCCACTGGCCAAAAAAGACCCCAAATGGAATAAGAAGCAATAGAAAAAGCCAAAAGGCTGGCAGTACACAGAACCCCTAGAAGAAGAAGCAGAAAAAGCAGAGCCAACAGAAAACAAAGTAGAATTGGATGCTCAAAAGGGACAAAACAACACACAAAAGGAGGATCCAGGCAACCCCCCTCAACAACAATAGACCCAAATGGAAATAAGTGGAAGCAAATGAGCACACGGATCAGAAGGCTTGGACTCAGACAAAGAACATCCCACAAATACCAATGAGGAACAATTAGCCATAGTAACATCCACTCCCAACACTGGAGGTTGGAGAAAAGTGGAAAAGAAGAAAGGTAGGAAAGAATAGGCTCAGCTGTAATTTTTCAATTTTTTTGTATCCTGTAAAACAGGAACAACTCATATGCATATGCAATTTAATTGCATCTACAAAATGTAATTTTCTTATTATAATGAAAATTACGATTTTTTCCATGGGAAAAAAAAATAATAATACTAATTTTTTTAATTTTGAAAAATATAAAGCATAATTAATAAAAATATTCTATATGAATGAGAAGATAAGATAAGACTATTAGAGGTGGTTAATTTATGATTGATGGTTTATTGTTAATGTTGAGTATTTCATAGATAATTTAAAATTTTAAAATTTATGTTTATTTGAAGATGAGAGAATACACATGCAAAATAAAAATTAGTGAGTTAAATGATAATAATAATAATATTTTTGTTGCAATAGTTATTATTATTATTTTTATTGTTATATATTTATCAATGGTAGATACAAATGAAACTTTATGCTATATCAACCACGTTAATATTTTTATTGTGGTTTTATAAATTATTTGATAAACTCTTAAAAAATTTCATGACAATTGTAACCTATTTATAAATTAATACATCAAATAATATGTTACATATATTATATTATATTATTTGATTTTAATATAGTATATTAATTATATGTTATTATATAATTTAATTGTATAATTTAAATAATATAAATTTTAATTAATGATATATTATACAATTAAGAATTTATGAATTTATATTTATAATATATTATAAATTATTTAAGTACAAAGGACAAATGCATTATTTGTTGAATGATTAATGACTTTTTCTTGAAAATCTTATTCTTATGTATAGTCACATCAATATAGTTTTTTCATTAATTTTATTTTGGCACAACTATTCATTTGAATTTAACCATGATTACATGGATTGCGGTGCAAAAAGTTAATTGCAAATTCATAAATATTATTTTATTGGTTTGGCTATTATGTAATTATTTTCTTAGGAGGCCGATTTTAGACCTCAAAAATCCCCTAATGCGACGACGAAGAGACAATGCTCACTATGTTGCGAAGTGCAGTTCAGTTAATTACGTAGGGTATTCCGAGGATACCTCATCCATCCACTCCACCTCCACCTCCACCTCTGCCTCATACACCTACGCCTTCACCCCCTCCACCTCCATTTCCACCATTCAACATGGCAAATGTGATGAAGATGTCAATTTTTAAAGGAACAGGGAGCGAAGATCTAGAACAGTTTTGGTTTGTCGCGAGATTTGTTTGGACAACACATCAGATCACAGATGATAATATTAATAAAGCACAGTTTGTTACAGCCTTACGGGATCACGCATTAACATGGTATATCAAGTATTGCAATGATAACCCAAATGCAACGTTGGCGGATACCCAAATAGCTTTGAACAACGAGTTCAGTAAGCCTAAGTTAGAGGCACAGTTAATAATTGAATTTAAGGAAATCCAACAGAAGATAGATGAGACACCTTGGGACTTTGATTAGAGGTTGAAGTGCTTGATTAGGCAGGCTAATATGATAATATCATATTCCCAGCATCGTTACTGGTTTATAGCATCGCTCTTGCCACATTTAAGAATACCAATGTCACATTAGAGGATAGAACCACAAGCAAAAGCCTTGGATACCGCAATGAGGCTGGATGCCTCGTTTATATAGGATACGAACCTTGGAGTGCAACAGATTCATTCACAGCTGGAAAGCCTTCCCTTGGAGTTGCTGATCTTGAGGAAATGAAAGGAAGCTTAGCCATAGGTGCGCACTGAGGATTGATGTTTGAAGTGTAAGAGCCATGGACATGATAAGGACCATTTCCTAGTCTATAAGAACTATATTATAGTGGGAGGACCTGTACCCTTGAAACCAGAAATAATATTGGGACAAGTGTGGGAGCTGTGATGTGGTGCACTATGTGTCAGGTTATGGGACAACATGCTACTGATAACTTCCATTTATTGCAAAAAATTATACAAACCCCTCAACAATTTTTTTGAAATTTTTGTAAGTCTACAGGACACGATGAATGTCGTTGTAGGAGTTATGAGTTGATGATGGATAGAACCCCTACCTATAGGATCTAGGTAGGGAACTGACCTCGGGATCAAGGTGTAGGAGCAGCTTTCGGAGGATTCCAAGGCCGAGGATGAGGAAGAGTCACTGGACTAGGTCTAGGGTATGGGTAGGTAATTTGTTATAGCTGTGGCGATGCAGGGCACTTCGCACGAGATTGTACAATCCCCACACATCCCTCATGTTAGTATTTACGACAATTTGATCATGTCATACAAGAATGTCCAGTCCTTATGAAAAATATGTAAGAAAAGAAGGCATAGCCCCAACAACCTACGTAGAACATTCAGATGATGAGGGTTGAGCCCCGCGAAGAAGATTAGAGCATAAATATCGTGTTGAGAAGTGGTATGAAAACTGGTGCAGATAAAGGTAAGCAGCCTGAGGAAGACGGATGGGTGCACAGGGCTACTAAGGAGGAAGTAGATTTTGATCTTAATCACGCTAAAAAAACCTTCATGGAAGAAAAGAAGGACTTTGTTGAGTCCTCCACCTCAGGGAGTCATGAGAAAACACAGAGACTACTACATGACACAAGAAGTAGATCCTTCAATACTAGCTACTTTCCTAAAGACTTGTATGAAGTTACTGCATGACCAAAAATTAGTAGAAGGATTGCAAGAATTAATAGACAAGTGCACTAATAAGGAAAAGACTCCTACTAAACTACGCACGATAAGAAAGATTGGTAAGCATAAAACGTGAACGGGGCACAAGATGAGGCTAACTCTGCAGATAGAAGAATATGAAATGAACCAGGTCATCTTAGATCTAGGGCTTGATGAAAATGTCCTGCCTAAGCAAAAATGGGAAAGGATGGGGAGACCTACATTGCAGTGATCTCCTATTCAGCTGCACATGGAAAATCAACTAGAAGATTATTCCAATGGGAAGCTTATATGGTGTAACGGTGGATATTGAGGGAGTGAGCACGCTGGCTGACTTTGAGGTCGTTGAAATATTGGATGACAGTGACCCTTACCCCGCGCTACTAGGAATTGACTGGGCTATTGATATGAAAAGAGTAATTAACTTGAAGAATCGCAAGATGTTATTTGAGAAGAAGTCACTTCGGGTTGTCATACCTCTAGACCCTGCAGAAGGAGCACATTATACTGAACATGTTCATGACTATGTAGAAAGTGATGATGATCTGGATAAGATATATAAGATAACAGCGTGAGATGAGGATTGGATCAATCCTACAAGTGATGTACGAATTGCATGGGATAGGGATAGATCCTGAACCTCAGACTTGGATGAAGAGGTTGAACAGTGCCAGAATCAACTGCCTGAAGTATCTACTGTTGGAAATAATACTGAGAGGGGGGGATGAATCAGTATTAGCAAATCAATAACCTTTTCATTTCCATTATCAAATTCATATATGCTACTTCAGTTAAGGCAACTCGCGTGTATGCGCAACTGTGTTTAATGAAACTAGCGTATATCCAGCAAAATTATGATTCAGTTAGTTGATCTTTAATGAGTGCATCTAAACATTATTAACCATATAAATAGTAAATAGGTGCAGTAAAACAGAATAGATCATCACACATAAGA
Organism: Pinus tabuliformis; assembly: GCA_031772625.1. Taxonomy (NCBI): domain Eukaryota; kingdom Viridiplantae; phylum Streptophyta; class Pinopsida; order Pinales; family Pinaceae; genus Pinus; species Pinus tabuliformis. The sequence goes on from CM062807.1 coordinate 470,372,178, forward strand.
AGCACACTTGAACACCATGATATAAGGTGGAAACCCAATGTGGGTGTGTTGAAGCCCCGAAAATCAGGTCGAAAACAAGGGGGATACCCACCTGGTCCGGACCTTGGTTGGCAGCTCCTTATCCGTTTGGTATAGCGGGTCCGACTGGGGATAATGGGACCAGTTTCCCAATCTAAGGGTGTGTGTGTGTGTGTGTGCAGAGTTGGATGTTGCTGATCTAAGAATACTTAAAGCTAATCTAATTCAAACTTTTAAACTAACTCTATGCTATTGTAATCTAATGAAAAAAAGCACATCTAATCTATGCTAACCCGGGGTGTATTTCTTCTATTATGCGATATAAAAAGATTTCAAAAAATAACAGGTAATAAAGATCATTTAGCTATCATAAGAATGGAAATCAATTAAGATAAACCACTTTGCATAAAAAGTTAGGCAAAACAGTTGTGAACAGCATATCGCATAATAAGTTATTCATATATCAGACATAAATAAATGGCTCCACCGTACAAAAGTGCCAAATGGTAACTCACACATTCATGCAATAACATATAAACAACAAAAAACTGTATATCACTTTAAGAATATAAGCAGAAATGGTCAAGAGATAAAAGTACCATTTATGACTGGTTCTACTCATAAGCTTCAAGCAACAATGATTTATTTCTCCTTGCTCTAACATCTACTAAGAGTACAAAAGTGCAACATCAGTAGCAGATATCAAATGCAAACATTAATAAACCTTGATCCATCCATTCATCAAAACCCCCTCCGAGGGTGCAAAAGTGCATGTTCTGAGGATAAGTTATTTGACAAATTTCTGGACCCTTCTCCAAATGCATGAGAAGGGTTTAAATACCGCTAACTAATTAACTTAATTACATAAATTTAGGATATGGTTTAAATGACCACCCTTCTTCTAAAGCAAACTTATTTCTAAAAATTGAATCTAATTCGTAACTACTTCTGTATTTGCTCCTTAGTGCTGCGAGCATGCAACATTTGCCTGGGAAGAGTCAGCTGGTTGCCTTTTGCTTTCGTTTGAGTTACAAAAATAGAAATGGCAAGCGCTGGCACCACTTTTTAGTACACTAGAAGATATTTTTGAGAATCATCTTCTGGTTGGGCGAATTTACTGCGTATATACTTGGCAACAACCCAAATTTCCCTCAAACTGCTTCTGCTTTTGCTATCTCGGTTTCCGGATTCGTGGATGACTAAGCAAGTTAGGGAATTCACTTTCTGAACAATTTTCTCAGCGATGCGCGATTAGCGCTAGGCGCTAATCGCGCATCGAAAACTGCCTCTGTTCTTTGATCTAGGCTTTTCTGGTGCATTTTCCGCCTTTAGCGCTTTTTCCTTCACCGGGTAGAAGTTTCAGGATTTTTCGTAAACATGCTGCTTTTGTGAGCTTTCTGACCCTGAATGTTGAATCACCTATTGACATCAGCATCTGTTGAGTGATACTCTGGAATCTGTGGTTCTGTTGCATGCGGCATCCGTTTATGAAGGCATCTCTTCTCTGTTCTCCGAGCATTGACGCTTTCCCCTTTTCCTTAGATGTTTCCTACTCATTGCTTCATATTGTTTCCTGTTTTTCATTCCTGCAGTTCACGCAAAGGAAAAGAGTAATGATAATAAATACTGATATGAAAGCTCTAACCTCTATGAATGTATAAAATCATGACACTCATCGTGAACTGACTCTTCGAAAAACACAAAACTGTCCTTCATTAACACTTTGGCGTACGATCATTAATTTCCTTTAAGGCGCGCGCCCAATTTTGGTTTATAGACAGCTTTTCTTGAATGTTGAGCCGAGGAAATTTGCGATGGGCGATAGCAGCATCGCGTCATCGCATTACCTGGATGTGTCATCGCAATTTTTTTTAGATTAGATTATCGTAGATCGCAGATCGCGACGAGTCGTTAAATCATTGTGTGCTGCTTATGCGATATTGCGATATGCGACGTCACATATCGGCCGTCGGAGATTTCTTAAGATTTTCATTTAAGAGCGCTTCTTAATGATGCGATGAATTTCGCATTTTTCGCAGTTTTTTATTATGCTCATAAGGGAATGTTTTATCTTCTCCGCGCGATGCGACATAATTTCAAGGAGTAGAATACAAAAAGTTTTATAAAATGTTTTTAAATTTTTTTATTAAGGGTCCCCCTTTGCTTAGTGTTATTGCTAATACTAAACAAAGAGGGGGGTTGTTGATGGCCACAACAATGGCGATTCACCTGGAAGAACCAGTTATCTCTGTTTTTCTATTGAATTTTAACTTCCAAAACAGAAAAATTTTCATAAGTCTAAATTTCGTTATGGACAGATAGAGTACATTATGCCTTATCCTATTAATGATATTTTGTTTCAACCTTTTTCTATTCTAATTGTTTGCTTCCTCAGGCTTTGTCCTTGTATTTACATCAGCCATTACTTGGTCTTTTAAAGATAAAATAAAGTCTTCTCTGTGTGCCGGCTTTAAAATATGCTCGTTTGTCGTAGGTAGAGCCTCTGCTGCCAGCAGGCGTCCATAGCCTCGACAGGGTTACCTGTTACCCAGCAATGATCCTTTATCCTGCTTAAGGCTATCTACAACTTTTCAAAGAAAAACCCATTATGACACTTTTTCCTTTTTTATTCTCTAAAGAACAATGTCTTGGTTTGGTAGCCAAATTATGACACAGTCATTCACTTGATTTACACTTTTGCTGAACAAGCTGGCTCGTGATGAGACCCCTTGTCTTTTGATTGCAACAATCTTGAGTCATTGCCCTGTTTTGGTAGACAGTATTGGCAAAGTTAGCAAGTTATAATATCTGTGATCATGATAAGCTGGCTCATGATGAGACCTCTTATTCTTTTAAGAAATAGTGTTTCTTGGATTGTTCCTCTGAATGCTGCGATTTTCTTTAGCGGGGAGGAAGTCATTGTTTTTCCTTAAGAAAGCTCTGGACGACAATAATAGAGTTTGAAAACAACAGTTTTACAGAGAATCCTTATTTTTCTATTGATACCTTTCATTGTGCTGATATAAAACAATTTCTTCGCTAAAGGTTGGTTTCATCAAATTTTTGAAGTTGAAACTAGCATCATATCTAGGCTAATGTTTTTAACTGTATCTGTCAATAATAAAAATTAGATTTATGAAAATTTTTGCTACTTATACAAGCGAAAGCTCAAAATCTGAAAGAGAATTGGTGTCTTTTCGTGAATACCAGTAGTACCCACTTACAACTGGTTTTATTATAAAAAGGAAAAGAAAAACTATTTTACAAAAAATAGAAGAATGATCTTCTATGGAAAGTATATTTTGAGAATTTGTCCATTAACAGGCAAAGAATCCCTTCTACCTGCTAAATCCTATAACACGAACGTTGATGGACCTATGACTTCAACAATCTGAAAAGGACCAAGCCACATCCTTTGAAATTTTGTATGTTTGCCCTTTTCTTCATGAGCCTTATCCCATTTCAAAACTAAATCTCCCATCTGAAAAAAAATTCTGGTCATTATGCTTGAATCAAAAGAGGATTTTATTAGCGCTTGGTGATGAGCATGGGTTTTCTTAGCTTGTTGTCGTTGTTCTCCTAATTTAATTATTTCCATTTGTCTTAGTTGTATGGAGGAAGTAGATACTTCATCGATGTATTGTACTAAAGACAAAGAGGGGACGACTAAGTGAGTTGGAAGAACCACTTCTTTCTCGTAAACTAAATTAAAGGGAGAAGTGCCGATTGAAGCTTTTTTCGTTATTCTATCTGCCCATAAAGCATTTACCAAAGCCTTGTGCCAATTCTTTTGGTTCTGGTCAACTATTCTTTTAATAATCCTGATTAGGTTTTTATTTGTTGACTCAGCTAACCCATTACCTTGTGGATAGTAATTGGCCAAATATTTTAGTTTGAATTCTCTTTTAAGTGCAAACTCAGTCATTGCATTTCCAGAAAAGTATGATGCATTATCAAACATTAAAGTCGTTGGCAATCCAAACCTAGTGATTATAAATTGATCTATGAATTCAATAATATTTTCAAAATTAGCTGTCTTGAGAGGAACTGCTTCTACCCATTTAGTAAAATAATCTGTTGCCGTGAGGATGTATCTATGCTGCTTAGAAGAGTGAGGAACGATCTCACCTATTATGTCCAAGCCCCACTGACTGAAAGGTTTCTCGATGTTTACCGGCTGTAGTGGCAGGGATGACTTCTTTTGTCTTCCAGCAGTTGTTTGGCAGACTTGACATTTCCTCACGTAACTGTGTGAGTCTTTGAACAACATAGGCCAGTAATATCCTGCACGTAAGATCTTATGTGCAGTAGCATCTCCAGCATAGTGTCCGCCTACTGGTCCGTCGTGGAGTTCCTGCAAAACTTTTTCAGCTTCAAGTTTCTCAAGACATCTAAGAAGAACAAAATCATAATTCTTTCTAAAAAGAACATCATTTATGAGCTGATATTGTTTAGCTTTCAATCTCAGAGCTCTTTTCTTAGTGTGATCCAGGTGTGATGGAGCATACCCGTTCTTAAGATAATAAATGATATCAGCGTATAATGATTCTGCATCGTTTAGGCTTACCTCATACATTTGTACCTCTTCAGATGGGACTTCAGGAATTTGCGATGCTCCAGCCAACATTTTGCAGAAGCCTTGACCTCTTACAATGTTCGCTGGTTTGATCTCAAGGTCGTATTCCTGTAAAGCAGTGATCCAATTTGCTCTTTTCTCACCCACATCCTTCTGTACTAGAAGATTTCTTACCGCTGGAAACGGTACTATGATCTTAGTATGGGTTTTAAGTAAGAAAGGTCTGAAATATTTGACCGCTTTGAAAATAGCATAGGCCTATTTCTCCACATCTGAATAATTGAGTTCAGCACCTTGTAAATTTGAGCTAAAAAACACAATTGGAGCTTCCGCTTTTTCTTGATTTGCTTGAGTTAGAATCACAGCATAAGATTTCTCTAAGGCAAATGTGTATAAGATAAAAGATTCTGAAAAATTCGGGGTTGCTAAAGATGGAGCATTAATAATAGCTTGTTTGATCAGGTTGAATGCTTCATGTTCATCTTGACCCCATTTAAAATTTGAATTCTTTGTAATCATGGTTTGCAAAGGAGACACAATTCGTGAAAAATCTGGGACAAATCTCCTTACAAAATTGATTTGACCAAGGAAAGATTGCATGGCTTTTTTATTATGAGGTAGGAATATTTCAGAAATTTCTTTGATTCTGTCAGGCTCAATGTGAATACCAGATTTTGACACTATGAATCCTAGAAGTTTTCCTTCACTTAATGCGAAAAAAGATTTCTTTGGGTTAAGTGAAATCCCATACCCTAAACATCGTTGAAAGATCTGTTTTAAGTCTCTGAGATGGTCGCTTCGCTTCTTGGAGTACACTATTATATCATCCAAATAAATTACTATGGATTTATTGACTAAACCCTTGAATGCGATGTCCATGGCTCTCTGAAATGTAGCGCCGGCATTGATCAAACCAAATGGCATCTTCCGATATGCGTATGTGCCCCATTTAGTCCTGAGTGTGGTTTTCAACTGATCATCGGGATGTACCAGCACTTGATTGTATCCTGAAAATCCATCTAAGAAAGACATCAGTTTTAAGCCTGCTAATGCCTGTAATATCTGCTCCATAGGTGGGAGAGGAAAATTGTCTTTTTGACAGGCTTTGTTGAGATTCCGAAAATCGATGCAGATTCTAATATCTCCGTTTTTCTTTCTAACGGGTACCATATTGGAGACCCATTTGGAATGTCTGACGGGGAAAATTATTCTGGCTTTTAATAACTTATTTAGCTCGGTTTTTATCTGATTTTCTAAATTGGGGTGGATCTTTCTCAGTTTCTGTTGGACAGGTTTTGCGTTGTCAATCATAGGAATAGTGTGCTGAATGATAGAAGTGTCGTATGTCTTCAACTCATCGTAATTCCAGGCAAAGACATTTTTATATTGTCTCAAAAGACGAATATACGTTAGTTTTTCTTCCGGGGCCAGGCCTATGCCTAGAGTAACGTTTTGTGGTTTATCATCGGTCCCTAGGTTTACTAATTTGTAGTTCAGAGTTGAACTATAGATCTTTGAATTGGCAGAGCTTTTAAACCGATTTTTCAAATCGTATAAGTCTTCTAACTTAACCACCGATTTAGGTATAGCATTATCAGTGTCATTTTGTTGTATTTGTCGATCGTGATGGTCTTCGTCAATTATCTGATTGGAGTAGGATCCTTCGGAAGTGAGGAAATTTACAATATCAGGATCGTCGTTGAATACTCTCCAATTTGTAATGTTGTCAGGGATGGATGGTCTAAAGATTAATTCTATTGAGAATCTATCTGGACTAAACTCTTCAGAGGGAATAAGCCTAGAGGCTACGTTAGCCAAAAGGTTTGCGCTTGCGTTTTGGAGTCTTGGGATTGAAGAAATATTGAATGCTATGAAATGCTCAGTTAGATCTTGTACTAAAGATTGATAGTGTTTTAAATGACTTGATAGGAAATTTATAGTATTACGTACCTGTTTGACGACAATCTCAGAGTCTCCGAAGACTTGAAGATACTTGACATTCAACCCGATTGCTTTGTATAGGCCTTGCACCAAGGCTTCATATTCTGCTGTATTGTTTGTGCAATCGAATTCGAGTCTGCATGTAAGCATGGTCTTATTTCCTTCTTGACTAATCAGAACGCATCCTGCTCCTGCTCCTTCATTAGATTTAGAGCCATCAAAATATAATTTCCAAAACAAAGATGTATTTACAGGTTTATCTACAAAATTAACACACTTTGAATTATCAGTTTGGGAAAAAATTTTGACTTGGGATAAAACTGAATTTTCTAAGTAAGGTGATGTATGAGCATTGAAATTGCCGAGAAAAGAATCTACCGAGTAATTGCCTATGATACTGCTGTTATACGTTATTGCTTCATTTTCTCCCTCCAATTCCATTACTATGTATTTCTGGTGTAACTCTCGTTCAACCTTTATTTGATTTGGTTTACCATTGTAGGGTAACCACATGTGTGACTAGTCGGTTGAAAAGTATCCATGGAGTTTCTTGGACCAATACCTGCTAAGAATCAAGCCATAGAATTCTGGGATATCAGCCACTAGAATGTCAATAACCTGACATACCTTCGGGTTGGATGACAATCTTATGGTTACTTGATTAAGTTCACCAATCACTTCGACTTGAGATCGATCAAGCTGAACTATGTGCACTGCGGATTTTTGTGGTTGAACATTTAACTTGGCACATATTGATCTGGGTAAAATATTCGTTGAAGCACCAGAATCTACCAAACAATTGTGCACATTTTTATTGAAAATTTCATAAGTGAGAAGAAAAGGGGGAGTGTGAGACCTTGATCTTCCTCCAATCAAGGCGATGTCATTTGGATCAATCTTATTGATCGTGTTGGTTGGAGGTCTTCCCATGTTGTGGGAAGCTACAGATATAGGCAAAGATGTAATAGGCACGGCATGTAATTATTTCATCATTATCTTCTGTTGATGTTTCAATTTTCTCAATTCGTAAAGGGTAATATTAGCCCTAGTCTTTTTCATGTCGTCAATAATATTGTATTCCATTTCATCCGACACTATCAGTGTTCTTGATGGAGTTGTTTGATCTGGTTGGACTGGGCTAGATTAAGTCGCTTTAGCGGTCGTTTTCTTTGTTGTGACTTTATCTTTTGTTGCAGAGCTTGCGCTCTTCTGCTTAGGGATAGTTTGGGGAGGATCAAGTTGATTTTTGCTTCGTGTGCTAACTGGAAATGCTTCTTGATCTTCTTCTTGTGGGAGGATGAAATCCAACATTCCTTGTAATTCCACAACTTCTTCGTCATCAGTTTGCCCTTCAGTGGTACTTTCTTCTTCTTCCTCTTCTTTGGATTCGACATTTGAAATAGCGTTGGGTGGTTTCACATCCATTGAAGGACCTTTTTTAAAAGCTCTGTAGGGCTTTTTTGAAGAAGTTTTTGCTACTTGTTTTTTTATGTCAATCATCTCATTGGACATGGTCTTTAATACTTTCTGCAATCCTTCCAAATCGAAAGGGTCTTTCTTTTGTTTCTTCTTGGAGTCTTCCTTGAAGGTGACTTTTTTAGACTTCCGTTCCTCTATCGCAGATCTCTTTTCCAGGGCTATTACGCATTTCTCTACTACTATCGCCTCTGTCAAGTTTTCAACTAAGGTTGTTTTATTTGCCCTATCCACGAAGATTGCTAAGTTTGATGGTAAGGCCATAATATACCATTCACATCGTACTTCTTCGCTGGGTTGGGAAGCAGTGGGAATTTTGTTGAGGATCTTATTGAACCGTAAATTGAAATCTTTGATGGGTTCTCTAGCCTCGGCTTTAAGATTGGATAGGTCATTGATTACTATTGCCGTTGATCTGTCATCACCAAACTTGGTAAGGAATTGACTTTGGAAAATATCCCAACTTGTGATAGACCCGGAGGGTAATAAAAAGTACCATGACCCGGTTGTTCCTTGCATTGTATAGGGAAAAAGCCGAACAACAAAATCTTCGTTAGTAACTCCGTTGAGATTGACAGAAAGCATGAAATTGTTTATGTGTTCTTCTGCTAGCATGCCTGCTTTTGGATTGAATTTGGGTAGCCATTTCTCAGGATGGGCCGGTATTTGACTCAAGGGTGGAGGCATTAAAACTGCCCCAGGATTGTTCCATGGAGACTGGGCCATCGTTGAGTTGCTAGTGAATGAAAGTGCAGAAGATGATCCCTGTGGCTGGGAAGATGAGGATACTATGATCTTAGATGATTGAAGAAGAGGGGTTGTGGAAGATGGATGGATGATGGTTTGGAATGAAGGTGTGGGTGGCTGACTTCGCGGTGAGGGAGTTGAAATGGACGATGTAGATGAAAGAGTCTCACTGTCAGACTCTTGTGGTGTTTTCCTTGCTCTTTTCCTGGTGGGGAGAGGGAATTCAGTTGGCTGGATGCCAAATTTTTCACTCTTTAATCTGGTCAGGGGATGAGCAGGATTGTACTGCGAAGTCACGCTGCTTTGAGATTTATCAGACTTCTGAGTAGAAATGGAAAATCTCTGAAGTTTGTGAATCAGAGTTTGAACTTCAGGAGGTTCAATGGTCGATCGGTCTGAAATATTAGGGTATGTAGCAGCGGTTAATACTCGAGCGACTTCTGACTCTAGATTTAAGCGTAGTGGGGAAGTCGGGGGAGTTGGTGAGGGCGATTTACTCTCAGAATGGTATTTAGATTTTGATTTAGGTGCCATTCATAGTTCGGGACCTCCTTCTAGCGCCAAATACGTCGAAGCCCCGAAAATCGGGTCGAAAACAAGGGGGATACCCACCCGGTGCGGACCTTGGTTGGTAGCTGCTTATCCGTTTGGTATAGCGGGTCCGACTGGGGATAATGGGACCAGTTTCCCAATCTAAGGGTGTGTGTGTGTGTGTGCAGAGTTGGATGTTGCTGATCTAAGAATACTTAAAGCTAATCTAATTCAAACTTTTAAACTAACTCTATGCTATTGTAATCTAATGAAAAACAACACATCTAATCTATGCCAACCCGGGGTGTATTTCTTCTATTATGCGATCTAAAAAGATTTCAAACAATAACTGGTAATAAAGATCATTCAGCTATCATAAGAATGGAATTCAATTAAGATAAACCACTTTGCATAAAAAGTTAGGCAAAACAGTTGTGAATAGCCTATCGCATAATAAGTTATTCATATATCAGACATAAATAAATGGCTCCACTGTACAAAAGTGCCAAATGGTAACTCACACATTCATGCAATAACATATAAACAACAAAAAACTGTATATCACTTTAAGAATATAAGCAGAAATGGTCAAGAGATAAAAGTACCATTTATGAATGGTTCTACTCATAAGCTTCAAGCAACAATGATTTATCTCTCCTTGCTCTAACATCTATTAAGAGTACAGAAGTGCAACATCAGTGGTAGATATGAAATGCAAACATTAATAAACCTTGATCCATCCATTCATCAAAACCCCCTCCGAGAGTGCAAAAGTGCATGTTCTGAGGACAAGTTTTTTGACAAATTTTTGGACCCTTCTCCGAATGCATGAGAAGGGTTTAAATACCGCTAACTAATTAACTTAATTACATAAATTTAGGATACGATTTAAATGACCGCCCTTCTTCTAAAGCAAACTTATTTCTAAAAATTGAATCTAATTCCTAACTACTTCTGTATTTGCTCCTTAGTGCTGCGAGCATGCAACATTTGCCTGGGAAGAGTCGGCTGGTTGCCTTCTGCTTTTGTTTGAGTTACGAAAATAGAAATGGCAAGCGCTGGCACCACTTTTTAGTACACTAGAAGATATTTTTGAGAATCATCTTCTGGTTGGGCGAATTTACTGCGTATATACTTGGCAACAACCCAAATTTCCCTCAAACTGCTTCTGCTTTTGCTATCTCGGTTTCCGGATTCGTGGATGACTAAGCAAGTTAGGGAATTCACTTTCTGAACAATTTTCTCAACGATTCGTGATTAGCGCTAGGCTCTAATCGCGCATCAAAAACTTCCTCGGTTCTTTGATCCGGGCTTTTCTGGTGCATTTTCCGCCTTTAGCGCTTTTTCCTTCACCGGGTAGAAGTTTTAGGATTTTTCGTAAACATGCTGCTTTTGTGAGCTTTCTGACCCTCAATGTTGAATCACCTATTGACATCAGCATCTGTTGAGTGATACTTTGGAATTTGCGGTTTTGTTGCATGCGGCATCCGTTTATGAAGGCATCTCTTCTCTGTTCTCCGAGCATTGACGCTTTCCCCTTTACCTTAGATGTTTCCTGCTCATTGCTTCATATTGTTTCCTGTTTTTCATTCCTGCAGTTCATGCAAAGGAAAAGAGTAATGATAGTAAATACTGATACGAAAGATCTAACCTCTATGAATGTATAAAATCATGACACTCATCGTGAACTGACTCTTCGAAAAACACAAAACTGTCCTTCATTAACACTTTGGCGTACGATCATTAATTTCCTTTAAGGTGCGTGCCCAATTTTGGTTTATAGACAACTTTTCTTAAATGTTGAGCCGAGAAAATTTTTCGATGGGCGATAGCAGCATCGCGTCATCGCATTACCTGGATGTGTCATCGCAAATTTTTTTAGATTAGATTATCGTAGATCGCAGATCGCAGATCGCGTTTATCGCAGATCGCGACGAGTCGTTAAATCATTGTGTGCTGCTTATGCGATATTGCGATATGCGACGTCACATATCGGCCGTCGGAGATTTCTTAAGATTTTCATTTAAGAGCGCTTCTTAATGATGCGATGAATTTCGCATTTTTCGCAGTTTTTTATTATGCTCATAAGGGAATGTTTTATCTTCTTCGCGCGATGCGACATAATTTCAAGGAGTAGAATACAAAAAGTTTTATAAAATGTTTTTAAATTTTTTTATTAAGGGTCCCCCTTTGCTTAGTGTTATTGCTAATACTAAACAAAGAGGGGGGTTGTTGATGGCCACAACAGGGTGAAACCACCTGTTGCAATCATCTCTTTCTTCCTTTTAATAAGAAACTTCTTTTTACAATTTTGTACTGGCGCAGACTCATACCAGTACACAGGCACCCACCTGCAGAAGGCTACAACCTTCTCTAGTTCTCCAGCTACTACTGGAAGGGAGCTACAACCCCCTAGCTCTTGTACTAGCCAATATATTTACTAGTATGTAGGCACTAGCCTATAGAAGGCTATGACCTTCTCTTTTCTTGTAGGGACCACGTTTCATAAATTTTCATACTAGATCCATCAATACAAAACAATTGCCACTGCAATGAAACCGTCAAATCTGAATCACCCAACAACTAAATCACTGAAACCTTGTCACAGTCACCAGAACACAGAGTAGAGCCCAGAACTCTGCAACAACCACTAAAACCAACAACAAATTCAAATATCAAATCTCATAATGTATACGCTACTTGGCTGTGTCGAACCAGCGTGTATACGCTCTTTCACCAAAGGTAACCCGCGTACAGATCTGAAAATAATTGCTTATAGCTTCGCTGCAACTTTCAACTTTAGATATACCTAGAACATAAGATATAAAGGGTAAGACATGCATCAATATTCATATCCATTCATGATCATACCATATAATGATAAAGCATTTTAGTCTTCATGATCGCGGTTCATCAGCCTTCATTCGTCACATAGGCGCACCCTTAACAAAGCATCACATCCCCATAACCTGCATACTAGATCTCACCCTTCATCAGATATTCATCACTTGCACACTTGCACTTTGGCCTAATGATCTTCTTCTCCTTATATAGGTTTAGGCCTCTCTCAATACCATGGTCCAAAAATACGTAGAAACAATACCTTGGACCCAATACCTAGGGTCAATACCTCGGACCAAATACCATGGACCAATACCAAAATACCATGGACCAAATACCATGGACCAAAAATTAGTTCTCCAACATGTACGCACCTTTCCTTCTGTGAAAGTGCATGTGTACGCTATACTCACCTTTTGGTCTGTGAACCCACGTGTATACTGACTTGGTCTATAGTGAACCTGCGTATACCTTACTTTCTTCAGTCTTTTTTGTTTACCTACTATACTATGATTTTCCATCTGAGAGAGTTGCCATCAAGGACAACACTTGTGTCATACCGGTATCATAATGCCAACAATCTCCCCCTTTGGACTTGATGGCAACAACCAATTCAAGTCACTCTCCCCCTTTGACATCAAGGGAAAAGGGTGGACCAAGATATTCTCTCCCTTGATATACATTCTTTTGTCCATGCTCCCCCTGAGTACATGCTGAAATCTCTGATTGAGCTCCCCCTTTGTACATGCCAAGATGTACCAATCTGTCCATGCTCCCCCTGAGCACATGCAAAGTCTGCAAAAAATATTTTTCAAAAGAATAAGATGACTCTACAACTCAACTAAGTGATTATGACCTTCCTATCACCATTGACTCATACATACATCAATCTCCCAACCAAGTGGGGATATACTAAATGTTTATGCATGACTGAAATAGACATTATTACATCATCCTTCCCATGCAAAGTGGGGTTACAAATTAGGTCTTTTCATGACCTTTACATCAAATTATATACATGACTTTTATAACAATGACCAGAAATCAAAACAAGACCATGATAGTCATCAGCAACTATCATACACCATATATGATCTGCGCCATTAGCATCCATCAACAGCATCTGGACCTGTAACCTGCAATACCATTCTCTTGACCAACCAACAATAAGAGGTAAGATGTATCATTTAACCACTTAAGCATCATCACCAAATACTTCTAACCATAATGCCAACAATGCATTATTCGAAGCATATGATCCCCTCGAACCTGTGCCAATCAACACATACCATGACCAAACTATATCAGACTTCTCTTCCTGAGTTTGTCCTGCTGCATTTTCTTCATAACACCATATACGCTACTGTGTAGCCTCCAACTTGCGTATATACGTGACTTCGCTTCATAATATCTGCGTATGAAAATTGGAATACTGAAGGTTTTCACTTTCAACTTCCTCTGGGTCTGTTATGTCTACTAACTAAGTTATGCCACATTCTTCTGACAATAATTCTATCTTCTTCAGTACCTGGGATTGGGATGATGTATGATCCTTTTTCTTTGGTGTCTGAATTTTTCTCCTGCATTCCTTTACTTTATGTCCAAATTTGTTAAATGCATAACATCTTACATGTTTCATATTCCTTTTATTGCAATCAATAGTTTTGTGAGCAAACATATTGCAAGAAAAACAATATCCCTTAAAGTACCTGGAACGTGATGATCTTTCTTGAACCATTCTACTTCTGCATCTGGCTGCAACATGTACAAGATTATGATATTCATAGCATTCAACATTATACATTGGAGGAAATAACTGTCTATCACTTCCATAGTTAGGAGCAAAATATTTTCTTTGAAGAATTTCTTTCCTTGGTTGTTGTTGGGTGTGACCTCTTATCTCCTTGTTGAGAATTTTAGGTTTTACATTAGAGTTCCTTGCCTCACCTTGTGAGCTGGATCCATCTTCAATAGTTTCATAAAAACCAAGACCAGTTTTGATAGCAGGGGATCTTTGACTACTAAGAATATCATCCAAAATCTTAGTGCTGTCTTGAAATCGTAACAGTTTATCCTTTTCTTCTAATTTACCTTTTAAGATATTTACCTCAACCTGGTGTTGTTCTTTTGTTTCCAGATATTGTTTCCTTATGTTTTCTTCAACTTTTCTTCCTTTTTCCACTTTTTACCTTAATTCGAGAACTTCATGTTCTTATTCTTCAAGAGCTTCTTCATTCTGCTTCTTTGTTTCTTCAAGAGCTTCTTCATTCTTCTTCTTTGTTTCTTCAAGATCTTCTTTTAGAGAGAGGATCTTGGATTCAAGTCTCTGGATAGTTATACTCTTATCATTTATTTCATTTTTTAATGATGTCACTACATCCTGTAGCTGCTCCCTTACTCTGGTTACTCCCTCCAGCTGAAATTTCAATTCCTCCTTTTCTATGTCATTATTTTCATATGCCATGAGAAGTTTAATTTCTTGATTATCTTCATCACTATTGGACAAGCCATCACTATCATCATGAGTATAGTAACTCCGATTACCTTCTTCAGATTTCTTTCCTTTGTTATGAGGGCATCTAGCAGCGTAATGACCAACTCTTCCACAAGAAAAACATTTGAAAGGTAGCTTACCTTTGAACCTTCCAGAACCTCGTTGAAGCCTCTTGACAAAATTTACCTCATATTCATCTTCTGAAACGTATCCTGATTCATTGAGTTTTTCTTTTCCCTTTGTTGATGCTTTAAATGCGGCTTCTCTCATGTCTGATGGTCCTCCTTGTCTCATCTCAAAAGCAGTTAGGATTCTGTGAAGCTGTGTCATAGTGATATTCTGCAAATCCTATTTTTCTTCTATGGCAGACACTTTGGGTTCAAATTTAGCAGATAAGGATCTCAAAACTTTCTGAACTAAGACAACATTCTTAATTTCTTCACCCAGATTCTTCATACAATTGACAACCTCATCCATATGCAGGAAGTAACTAGCTATGCTTTCATTACTACGCATCTTAAGAGTTTCATACTGAATTCTGAGAGTTTGAAGCTTAGCACGTTTTACCTGAGAGTCTCCTTCGTAGCTCAGAACGATTTTGTCCCATATTTCTTTGGCTGTTTTGAGCTGCATGATCTTGACAAACTCTGATTGTGACAGACTTCCCAATAAAACAGTAACAACTTTGGCATTGGTTTCATATTGCTTTTTGCCTGCCGTATCTGTAGGAATTGTTGATGGAAATGTATATCCTCCTTCCACAATTTCCCAAACATACATTCCAAGTGATTGTAGATAGGTTGTGGTTCTTATCTTCCGGTAAGCAAAATTGCTCCCATCAAAGATTGGTGGTCTGATGGATCCCTCTCTTTCTTGATTACCCATGATGATGGATCTTCCTTCAAGTTATCAAGCTTCTTCTGAAGGACCTGCTCTGATACCAATTGTTGGAAATAATATTGAGAGGGGGGGGGGGGGGGGGGGGGGTGAATCAGTATTAGAAAATCAATAACCTTTTCATTTCCATTATCAAATTCATATACACTACTTCAGTTAAGGCAACCCGCGTGTATATGCAACTATATTTAATGAAACTAGCATATATCCAACAAACTTATGATTCAGTTAGTTGATATTTAATGAGTGCATCAAAAAATTATTAACCATATAAATAGTAAATAGGTGTAGTAAAATAGAACAGATCATCACACATAAGAAGCACACATGAACACCATGATATAAGGTGGAAACCCAATGTGGTTGAAAACTACCTGCTGCAATCGTCTCTTTCTTCCTTTTAATAAGAAACTTCTTTTTACAATTTTGTACTAGTGCAGACTCATACCAGTACGCAGACACCCACCTGCAGAAGGCTACAACCTTCTCTCGTTCTCTAGCTACTATTGGAAGGGAGCTACAAACCCCTAGCTCTTGTACTAGCCAATATGTTTACTAATACATAGGCGCTGGCCTATAGAAGGCTATGACCTTCTCTTTTCTTCCAGGGACCACGTTTCATAAATTTTCATACTGGATCCATCAATAAAAAACAATTACCACTACAATGCAACCATCATTTTTGAATCACCCAACAACTAAATCACTGAAACCCTGTCACAGTCACCAGAACACAGAGCAGAGGCCAGAACTCTGCAACAACCACTAGAACCAATAGCAACTTCAAATATAAAATCTCATAATGTATAGGCTACTTGGCTGTGTCGAACCAGTGTGTATATGATCTTTCACCAAAGGGAACCCATGTACAGATCTGAAAATAATTACTTATACCTTCGCTGCAACTTTCAACTTTAGATATACCTAGAAAATAAGATATAAAGGATAAGACACGCGTCAGTATTCAGATCTATTCATGATCATACCATATAATGATAAAGCATTTTAGTCTTCATGATCTCGGTTCATCAACCTTCATTCGCCACATAGGTGCACCCTTAACAAAGCATCACATCCCCATAACCTGCATACTAGATCTCACCCTTCATCAGATATTCATCACTTGCACACTTGCACTTTGGCCTAATGATCTTCTTCTCCTTATATAGGTTTAGGCCTCTCTCAATACCATGGTCCAAAACTACGTAGAACCAATACCTTGGACCCAATACCTGGGGTCGATACCTTGGACCAAATACCATGGACGAATACCAAAATACCATGGACCAAATACCACGGACCAAAAATTAGTTTTCCAACATGTACGCGCCTTTCCTTCCGTGAAAGTGCGTGCGTATGCTATACATGCCTTTTGGTCTGCAAACCCATGTGTATATGTGGCTTGGTCTATAGTGAACCTATGTATACCTTAATTTCTTTATTCTTTGTTGTTTACCTGCTATACTATGATCTTCCATCTGAGAAAGTTGCCATCAAGGACAACATTTGTGTCATACCTGTATCATAATGCCAACATCTATACTCTGTTGTAATATGATGACCAAATCATTGAGGTGTGTCTCAACTAAGGTAAGAAATATTCTGCATTATGATGGTTTGATGGATGTGGAGTTGTTTTTGGATGGATTTGAAAGGGAAGTACTGGAAGAGCATCGAATCTAGGCATTGGAGTTGGGGTTGTGCGCTACGTCTACCCATTGATGGGGTACACCCAAGGAGAGCTTTGTTGAATGGAGAGAATACAAAAGAATGATGAAGTTAAGATTTGGTTATGTTAATACTAGAATGATAGAAAAATACAGTGGGAAGGATGATCCATGCGATCATTTGGCACAATGTACTAAGGTCCAGCGAACAGAACCACAACTAGAATGGGTGCATATTTTCTCGCATACATTAGATACAATCCAAATGAAATGGTATCTGGAGATTAACCTTCGCCATGGAATGAATGAATGGGACATTTTAAGGGAGAGTTTTCTATTAACTTTTAGCTTCGAGGATGGGTTTGAGAGCATTGATGAAGCGCTCCAGGAGATCAAAGCAGCTATATTCAGAATGTTGAAGGAACTGGTAGAATGGGCTCTGCCAGACTGGAGTACATAGCTACGCCATGCGTTGGAGTGTTATAACATGATTGCTGAAGAAGAAGAAGTAGATGATCCATGAAATCTTACCATTCCAAAAATAGAAGGACAATGCGAAGTCGAAGGATGAAAGGTGGTGAAACCGAATATATCAGAGCCTCTGAAAACTCGACAAGTAAACATTGGATTTGAAGGAGAACCTAAGTTCATGAAGATAGGAGACTATTTGGATAAAGATATAGTTGATAAGGTAGCTGAGCTATTGCGCGAGTACCAGTATTTGTTCCCAATGAAGTTTTCAGATTTGAAAGGGATCATCATAGATTTAGGTGTTATGAAGATCACCTTGAAACCAGATGCAAAGCCTGTTAAGCAACAACCTTATCGGTTGAATCCAAAATATAAATAAAAGGTATGCCAAGAACTGGATAAAATGTTGGAAGAGTATTATTGAGCCAGTAGAAGAATTAGTTTTCGTAAGCCCAATGGTGGTCCAAGAAAAGAAATAGAAAGGAAAAATCCACATATGCGTAGATATGTAGAAGTTGAATGATGCATCTATGCATGATCCGTTTCCAACACCGTTTACTAAAGAGCTATTAGAGAATGTTGGCAGACAGGAGGCGTATTCGTTAAATGATGGGTTTTTGGGATATCATCAAATAAATATCGCATTGGAAGATCGAAGCAAAAGAACATTCGCGACCGAGTGGGGTTTCTTCCAATATACAGTTATGCCATTCAGATTGAAGAACACACCTGCAACCATTTCTAGGGTAGTGATCGAACATTCAAGGAGTTTATTCATAAATTCCTATAGGTATATTTTGATGATTGGAATATGTTTTGGTTGGTAAAGTACCATGTTGTGAGTCTACACCTCATGCTGGATACTTGTCAAAGGTATCAGATCACACTGAACCTAACGAAGTGCATATTTGGTGTGCCCTTTGGGATTTTTCTCGGCCATGTTTTATGTAAGCAGGGATTGATGGTGGACCTAGTGAAGATCACTATAATTGTGAATTTTGAAGCGCCTAGAAATGTTAAACACGCGACATTGCGACACACTGGGTAATATAGAAATTTTATCAAATCATATGCTGAGATAACTACGCTGATGGAGAAATTGTTGAAGAAATATGTGATGTTTTGTTTGGATGGAGAATGTCAACGTAGTTTAAATGTCTTGAAGGTGAAAATGGTGATAGAACCTATTTCGGCATTTCCTGACTGGAAGAAGGAGTTCCATGTACACGTAGATGCCTCTTGCATTGCGTTAGGAGAAGTGTTAAGATAGGAATGTGAGGGAGAGATTGATCATCTAATAGCTTTTGCGAGAAGAAAGTTATCAAAAGCTGAGAAGAATTACTCCACTACAAAGCGTGAAGGGTTGGTGATGGTCTACGCGTTGCAGAAGTTTAGGCATTATTTGTTGGGTAGACATTTTAAAATGTATATAGATCACTCTGTGTTGAAGTACCTGGTCAATAAGCCTATGTTGGCGGGAAGATATGCTGATGGTTACTATTGTTACAAGAGTATGACTTTGAAGTGATTGTGAATCCTAGAAGGCTGAGTGGAGATTCATATCATCTATCACAGATTGAAACAGGTGAAGAGCCACGCAGTTTGGAGGAAGGACTGCCAGATGCATAGCTCTTTGCAGTGCATGTTGCGGATGATCATTTTGTTGATATCATTCAATTTTTAATAATGAGAGCAACTCCAAAAGGTTATTCCACTCAAAAGAAGAAGGAATTAGTAATTCACACTGTACATTTTTTAGTGATTGCAGGTCATTTGTATAAGATGGGAACAGATGAGATACTACGAAGGTAGGTTATGGAGTTTGAATGTGCTAGTATCCTAGCTAAACCCCATGGAGGAGTGGCAAGAGGTCACTATGTAGGGAAAGTGACTGTGCAAAAAAAATTTCACGCTAGGTTATGGTGGCTGACATTACACAGGGATTATAAGGCAGATTGCAAGGCGTGTGATGCTTTCCAAAGGATGGGGAAGCCTTTGCGAAGGGATTAATTTCCTTTACATCCTCAAGTCTCGTTGCAGGTATTTGATAAACGGGCCATTGATTTTCTAGGTCCAATACAACCACTAGGAAATAATATGGGTGTGCGGTATATCATTACTGCAAGAGAGTATTTAACTAGGTGGATGGAAGCGTAGCCAGTGAAAGATTGTACAACATCCACTGCTCCAATTTTTTTGTTTGAATATGTCTTAACATGGTTTGGATGCCCTAAGATATTGATGAGTGATAGGGGTACACATTTCTTGAATGATACGATTAGCGCAATGCTAGAAGAATTCCAGATGTATCATCAGAAGAGCATGCCCTATCACCCACAAGCGAATGGAACAATCGAATATTTTAACAAGATTTTGGAGCATGCATTGATGGAGGTCTACAATGCATAGAGGAATGATTGGGACATGCAAGTACCTGTTGTTTTATGGTCTTAGGGGACAATGTACAAGAAGTTGATAGGTCAAACACCGTTTACGATGGTCTATGGAATTGAAGCAGTAATGCCTATGGAGTATATTGTTCCAAGTTTATGAATTGCGTCATTGACAAAAATGGCGGATCATGAGACCTTGGAGGAGTGGCTTGCATAGATCATGGAGTTAGAAGAAGACCACTTTCTTGTTGGATTTCACCAGAAATTGAAAAGGAATGCCATAAGGCATGGCATGATCGACATGTTAAGCTGCACACATTCAAGGTGGATGATTTTGTGCTGCTATATGACAGAAAGTTCAAAAAATTTCTAAGAAAGTTTCAAATGCACGAGTTGGGGCCATATGTTATTAAGGAGATCATGGATGGTGGCACATTTCAACTCGTGAAGCTGAATGGGAACCGTTCCCTAGAAAGGTGAATGGAGGTAGGCTGAAGTTGTACACAGGTGATCCTGCCCCTATGCAATGACTATATGGAAGCAGGATAGTCTTAGTAATCCAGGCGTCTGCAATGGATTGCGGGACTATAAACTACACTACCCGACTAGGTGAAGAATGTGGGAGGAAGGTTGCACGACGGATGATAGAAGTGCAATGGGAGAAGCTGCGCTGGATGAGCTACGCCATGAAGGATAGTGTCGTTCAACGGGGTTCAAAAAGTAGCCATTGGAGTTACTATTCATGATTTGATGGCCAAAAATCAATTAAGAGGAGTGGGTAGGCACTATTTATGGTGAATATCTTTGGAGATCTACCGCCAAAGATGCATTTATGATCATAATTTGGGGGGAACGTTGGATTTGAATTCAAAACCTTCTATAAATTGAGCATGTTGGTCCACCAAAGAACACTTTGCATTCTGAGAGTTTTCTGGGCACTTTGTTGTTTGAAGCTTATGAGTCATCAATTCTGGGAGGATTTTGTGACATGCCCCTCATTCACAAATTTGTTCATAGAAGCCTGAGAGTTGTTCATAGAACGAATGACTGCTACAAACCCTGCAGAAGCCGTAAGTTCTGAAGCTGTCGTTTCTGATGAGCCGAGCCCAGGGATTTCAAGTATGGAAACTACAACCCCTATGCCTACCGCGTCGAGGTCACCTAGGCCAAAGAAATCAATGAAAAATGAGAAGTAGAAGAAGTCAATGTCAGTGAGACATTCACTGAGGAAGAACCCAGAGGTGTGATAGAAGGAGAAGGAAGATAAACAACGAGAGAAAGTTGTTGATTTGGAGTAGGAAGAATACTAAGATGTAAACGAATTGGATGTCAAAAAGGATGAGCCTATCTCATGGCTCCCCACAGAAGGGAAAAACCAAAGTTACCAAGGACCCAGATTCTAGGAAATTTACAGTTTCGACACCCCTATTTCCTGAACAGGTGGAATTTGAAGGCACAACACTAGCATGCATTCTAGTGCTGAAAATGGAGGATTGGGACCTTGCAGACCACGAGAGGTTCCCACATTTGGCAACTAGCAAGTATATGATGAAGATATACTATGAGGAGATTGGGGTTATGTGGTTCGAACCCATGAAGTGGGTCAGAGCTGTTGAGAAAGCGGGGTTGCTGTACATGCTCTACATGCCGCATTTTCATAGGTCGACGATCAACACGGTGTGTGTGGGCCAACTCCTCGTGTTGGTGCACGATTGGTGCCTATGGATTCGGGAACCTATCATAATTACAAACATGTCAATTCATTATATCACAAAGATTCCCTACAAAGGGGCGGACCCTGCCAAGGAGTATGGAGGGAAAAGTGGAGAGAAAGAGTTAGTAGACAAGATGAAGGCCAAATATGGGCTTGATAAGAAGTCACGTAGATATTCTATCTGCTCTATTCAGGACCAGGCGGTGCAGTTTATCGCCTAGATTCTTACAAGAAAACTCATGAGAAAATGTCGCGTGGACAAAGTTTTGGTGCCAGTGGTATCACTAGCTACCCAATGTGTGAAGGGAGTTCAATACAACTAGGCGAAGTATTTGTGCAAGGAGTTCCTCGTGAACTACCGCGAAGCTCAAGTAGAGAGAAAGCCCTTCCACTATGAGTGGTTGTTATTGTATATTGTTTTAGTAACTTGGAGATTGCCGGAGGACTGTCAGTTTCCCCTGCAGACAAAAGATTTACCCGAGGCAGTGAAGTTCGCTTCGCTGTGGGCAACAAAGGATCCAGAAAGGATCAAGGAGTCGAAAATTTTATGGATATTGATGGAGATTGACCTTCGAATTGTTATCAGTCAGAGGCCAATGTTGTCCCCAACCTTGTTTGCATAATTAATGGCCTTCGCAGAGTTCAAGGTCAATTTCCACAATGCTTCAATCAGGGCATGCAAGGACCTAAAGCACCTATGGAACACACTGCCATATTTGGTCTCTAAGATGGATGTTCACGAGATCTTGGGGAGTTGGCCAAAAGAGTGGTGTGAAACTATGGAGGTTGGTGTAGGTAGAAGAAAAGGTGTGGAGTCCTATGTTGCATAGTTGACCACTGCGTAGAAGCGTAAGGAGGAAGCTCAAATGGCTGCACGAGCTCTGGCTGAGAAAAAGAAGAAAGAAGTCACTGACAAGGAGCTACAGAAAAAGAATGTGCTACAAAGGAATGTGATGAGAAAGAGCACGTTGCAAAAGAATAGGTTGAGAGAGAATGCCCAGACAATGAAGAGGTCAAAGAATTAGCTTTGCAACACACAGATGAGTAGGAAATCTCAAGGTAGGAAGGAGGTGGTGGAGAGGAGAAGAGCACTCCCTTCACCTTGAAGAGGTGTGGAAAGGAGTAGAATGTTAGACAACGAAAAAATCATAAGTTAGATAAGAAGACGCACATCGACTTGATGGTCCTTACAGAAGGGGATCTCGATGAGATTGGTGATAATGTCTGCGATACCACAACAGAGTTGTTGTAGTAGTTCAAGCAATAGTATATGCAGATGCTAGGGAGCATCCAAAAGGATCTGCGTGAGCTACAGATCCATACTAGTAGGATTCAAGCGAGCATTGGGCAAGCGAGCGGGGTGCAAGAAAGCCTGGTGCAAGGAAGCAGAATAGTAGCATAATTTAAACAAACTCTGGATCTCAGAGTGATACCTTTACCAAAAGGGTATGTTCACATGGAGTCATAGGAGGACCACGCTGTGCTAGGTGTGGTGAAGGACATGGGAGTCAATTTGGCCACATTTCCCCTGCAGATGCTCCATGCGTTGCATCAGGAGGTCTCAGACGAGCTAAGGATTAGAGAGAAACGCACCCTCATAGTAATAAGTGAGTTTGAGGTGAATAATGAGTAGATGTTCACAAAGAAAGCTCAAGCTCTGAAAGAAAAGGAGGAGTTGCAGACACGAAGTCAGAGCCTGGAAACCACCATAGAGCAAGCCTCCAAGACAGTTCCAGAATTGAACATCCCGAAGGATGCCACAGCTTCAGCAAAAGTAAGAAAATTGGCTGTTGCGGTACGCACATCAAAGGATGAGATCAACAAGGTTACCTTTGATTTTCAAATGAAGATATTAGAGCTGCAGCTAAAGTTACAACCCACTACTCTACTAGAGGTTCGGGAGAAATGTAGAGCAACAATCAAGGAGAATATGAACACATTGGATACCGTAGTCACAGACTGTGCAATGATGTTTGACCAAGCAATGGAGTTGTGGATGAAATTGTAGGAGGATTCGAACTTGCATAGGCTAAACACAGATGTTAGGGAGACATAGCACAATTATGATGAGGTCCGAGTGACTATGCGCACTTTGGTGCCAGTGCAATGCCTCAAGAAGTTGCAGGAAGGCAAGTAGCTGCAAGCAAAAATAAAAGAATTACAGAGAAAAGAGGCCCTTCTAAAGGCCATATTATAGTCGTGGCTAGAGGAAGCCTACCGGCTTACTCTATCGCTCTAGGAAAAGCTTAAGGTGTTGTAGCAGACACAGAGGATAATGCACCTATTAGTAGAAGGCCCGACAATAGAGAAGTTGGTGGAAAGAAGTGAAGCAGGCCACAGTGTAGAGCACTACCGAAGTTACAACATTACATGTCGAGCTAGGTGGTCTCTGCAGCAAGATCGAGGCATCAGCTGAGTGACTCGAGTGTGAGTCACGATATTTGTGCTGGAGGCATGTTGGGATAGTGTCCCTAGGGTCAGTTTTGGGGTTAGTTAACCCAAAGTTTTGTAAAACTTTTGTAAAATGATGTAAAGTCTTCGCAAAATGTGGATGTGGAGCACACAGCTAGATAAGATTCAAAGGGTTTTACCCCCTTGTTTGGATAAGAAAATAGGTTGGTTTGAGACTCACCCATGGTTTGCAAACCATGGTATTATATTGGAAATGCTATATATTTGAGTCATAGTGAAGGGAATTAATTGTAGTGGTTAACTTGGGGTCAAGATAGATATTGTTTTGGGCAAGTGCTAAGGTAGGAAGGCTTTGTTTCCTGTACTTAGGAACAAGGGGAAGGATCCTACAGCTGAGTGCGCAAGAGGCCTTGGAAAGTCCGCAACTGAGTGCGCGGACCCCTGTAGCTGAGTGTGTAGGGTAAAGGAGTCTGTAATCTGAATGTTGAAGCTTAATAAAGACTGATTTTGAAGCAATATTGTGCATCTAAGTATTAATGTTTATTCTATTTATGTTACAATATGTCGCTTTATAATATGTTTTCTATGGAAATTTTCATAAATGTTGCACGAATCTAATGAATCTATAATACTTATGCATGTCTTAAGTAATTAACTATGTTCGTGAAGTTAAGGGTGATCCAAAATGGATACTAAATCAAGAAGAAAAGGTATTACAGACTCATGTGTAGGAATGCCTATATTATTTAGTGCAATGGATCGAGAAGATTGCGAATAATATAGACAATGAATAGTTATAAAACATAATAAACACACATCAACACAGTCAAAATAATCAAGGAGTTCACCAGACTTCCTGGCTACATCTCCTGGTCCAGCTTTCAGTGTCAACCTATATATTATGTCTTCAAGAACAGAGTTTACAGGTTGTTACAAGTGTGAACTCAGCACTGAGTCTCAACATAGTAATGGTTTTTCACACCGAGTTTAACTCGAAACTCTCGATTCGACTGAGAGACACGACCTACAGACCCCTTGGATGGTTCCTAAACCTCTCTGGCTCTGTTCTCCCTCACTTTGTCTGTCAACTCTGCCTTCCCTATTTTTTTACCTCCCTAGCTCTCTGTGTTAACTGTCCTCTTTAACATTGTTTTGTTACCCTCCTTAGAATGTGGAAATCATAACGGTTGACCAATGAAGGGACCGATGGGCGTGGGTGGGCCCATCCGTCGGCCTTCCTCTGACACAAATCTTGAAATGGATGGATTGGATGACAGTCATGCCTCGTCTGCCAATGCCCTTTGACATTCTGCACCGTTCGATCTGCCTTCATCCGACGGTTTGCATCCAACTCGATGAACAAACAACTCTCTCAATCTCCACCGTTTGATCTATGATCGCTAATCCAACGACTGACAACCATTTCGGACGGTCCACTTGCACGAAGATTACCCACCCAAGAAAGCGATTTTCTCTCTACTACGGTGTACTACGTGTCGGCTGGTGTATGGAAGCGGGTGAAGCCCTTCCAATACCGCTTACCACCCGAAGCCCGCCCGATATACAATTTACCACAGAACTCAAAAAGGTTCTTCGTTTTATTTATAAATCCGTCGAGCCCGCTACCTAATGAGGTTTAGCGTTAAACAACGTTTAGCCGCATTAATCATGTTTTCCGCTTTTAACCTTGTTCCACATCTTTGATGTCGTGAGCCAATCTCTGACTACCACCTCATCCACTGTGCTGACATCACCAGAAACTTGTGACTCTATCTCGGGTTGCCACATGTCCTACCGACATAGCCATTGACTCTCTGGCTCAAGGTTTGACTTGGTTCTATGTGATATCTCGATTTAATTTGGGTTGTTGATCTGTCCGATCCAAAGACTCCTATGCAACGAGACTTTACTCTCTGCTTCACTCTATTTTCTGCTATTCTATCATTGTTTCTCTGCCATACTCTGTTTATTAACATATTTGAAGACTTAGACTTAGAGGTTATATTCAAGATCCATTTTATATCACGCCTTCCCACTGAAAAAGCTTTTGGACCACCAAAAGTTGGCTTTATGCATCGATCAAGTGAGGATACAGTTCCTTCACTTGTCCAATTTCTATCCATCTTGCTTTTCTTGGATTTGAACCTTTGAGCCCTACTCTCAGGTACTTAGTATCCCCTCGAGTTGAAGTTCTGACCCTCCTATCCAGAAATGTGTCATTCTGTAACTCACTGAGATACTCAAGCAACAGATCCTCAATAGAAGGCAACTGGCTTTGCTCTTCAGGATCTCCAATCAATGAAGGTTCATATAATCTCAATTTTTCTGCATTAATGATTGAATAGATCTTAATATAAGTTGGAAAATCAAGGCGAAAATCATTTTCACCAATTTTATCAAGTATCTCGAAAGGTCCATACCTTATTGGTTTTAGCTTCTTACCTTCACCTTGCATTTTGTCTTTGTTGATGTACAGCCAGACTTGATCACCAACTTGAAAGCTATGCTCAACTCAATGCTTATCATGTCTTGCCTTATACTTGGCTTGACTTCTTTCCAGCTGTTCCTGTACTGCCTCGTGAATTTCCTGGATTTGTTCAATGAACTTGGTTGCTTTGTCCACATCACTGTGTCCATCAACTACTATGTCTTTACCAAAGACAAAATCCAAGGGAGACTTTGGTATAAAACCAAAACAAGTCTCAAAAGGATATCTTTGAGTAGAAGAGTGTTTGGCACGATTGTAAGCATGCTGCACATAACACAAATGCTCATCCCAAAGCTTGGGATGCTTGCTGCAATAGCCTCTGAGCAACTAGATGATTGTCCTATTGACCACTTCTGTCTGACCATCTATTTGTGGATGAAATGTTGTGCTCTTCTTCAACATTGTGTCCATCAACTCCCATAGATTTGACCGAAACTTCCCAACAAATCGAGAATCTTGATCAGATACAATAGAAGTGGGTAACCCAAAATGAACCCATACATTCTAAAAGAACAACTTTGTTGTTTGTTCAGTTGTAACCTTCTTGTTACATGGTATCAAAATACATATTTTACTGAACCTATCCACGACAACATACAAATAATCATGACCTTTCCTAGATTTTGGCAATCCCCAAACAAAATCAATGGAAACACTTTCCCAAGGACGAGAAGGAATTGGAATTGGAGTGTACAAGCCTAATTTCCTATTACTTGGTTTGCTTGTAGCACACATTGTACACCCTTTGATATATCTAGAAACTATCTCATGCATTCTTGGCCAATAATATAACCTTTACAATTGTGCAACTATTTTACTTACACCAAAATGACCTGATATGAGAGAAGTATGTGCTTCTCGAATTATGTTAACTCTTTCAGTTTGTGGAATGCATAACTTTCCCGAATGATATAAGAGTTGGTCCTTTACATAATATTCCAATTCTTCTACTTGCTTGCCATGACTTAAAGTTGCATATACATCTTTAAAATCTACATCTTGAGCATATTGTTCAATGTAACTTTCATGCATTACTGAGTTATGCTTAAGTAGAGTAGATGCATTTCTGATTGGTCTTGATAACATGTCTACAACCTTATTGTGTATGCCCTTCTTATATCTCATGACAAGATGAAATTGCTATAGAAAATCCATCCATCTATAATGTCTTGATTGTTGCAATTTAGTTTGTGAGTGCAAATATTGAAGTGGTTGATGATCTGTATGTAAGATTGTTTCTTTACCCATTATGTAATGTTTCCACTTTTTCGCACTTTGTACTAATGCATACAATTATTTATCATATGTGGGATAATTAACTACTGCAGAAGTAAATGTCTCAGAAAGAGAGCATATGGGTTTTCCATGTTGCATCAACACTGCTCCCATGGCACAGTCACTGGCATCTATCTCAATCTCAAATGGATGTTGAAGATATGGCAATGCTAGTACTGGTGTTGTACTGATTTTGTCTTTTAAGGTGTCAAAGGCTTTCTGCTATTTCCCTCCCCACTTAAAGACCTATTTAAATCCTGTTAAAGCATGTAATGGCACTGCAATCAATGAGAATTTAGCAATAAACTTTCTCCAGTATTGTGCTACTCCTAGGAAACTCCTAACCTCTGTAGCAGATTTGGGTTTGGGCCAGTTCACAATGAATTCAACCTTAGAGGGATCTATCTTCAATTCACCACACCCTACAATATAACCAAAATAATTTAAAGATGTTCTGCCAAATTCACATTTTGACAGTTTTACATAGAGATTTTCCCTTTTTAAAACATCTAAAGTCTGCTTTACATGCTTCACATGGTCTTCCCATGTCTTACTAAAAACAAGAATGTCATCTAAATAAAAAATTACAAAATCATCAATAAATGGTCTGAGTACATCATTCATGACTCTCATAAATGTAGCAAGAACATTAGTTAAGCCAAAAGGCATAACCAACCATTCATACAGTCCTTGCTTTGTCTTGAAAGCAATCTTCCATGCATCTTGTTCTACAACTCTGACCTGATGATAACCACTTCGCAAGTCTAACTTAGAAAAGTAAACTGCTTCTTTTAATTGATCTAATAAATCATCAATACAAGGAAGAGGATAACGATTCTTGATCGTTATTTTATTTAGTGCTCTATAATCAATGCACATTCTCCACGAACCATATTTCTTTCTCACCAGCACGATTGGAGATCCACATGGTGATGTGCTTGGTCATATAAACCCTTTATCGAGCAACTCCTGTACCTGCTTCTTTATCTCCACATTCTCTAAAGCTAATAACCTGTACATTCCAATGTTAGGTAATGGAGCATCTTGCTGCAAATAAATATCATGTACTATTTCTCCCTTGGGTGGCATACCTTTAGGTTCCTGAAATAGAACATCATGTTCTGAAACAACTTTAACTAAATCAGCTTTCTGTTTAGAATCACAGCCTTCAAATGCATTGGATTTATCAGGATCCTTTGCATTTACAACCATTAGTAAAAATTGCTTACTTGAATTCAGAATTATTTTCATCTATCCTGAATTTATGAGAGAATAGTTACCTTTGGCTTTATGAGCTCTTACAATATATTCTATTCCATATTTAGTGAGTTGATACTTATTCTCAGCTCTATAGAAAATAGCTTTCCTATCATACAAGTATGGACTTCCCAAAACAATACCACATATATCCAATGGAACTATATCTAATTCAACCTCATCTACAAATGTTGATCTAATAGCAAACCTAAGTTTACATTGTCTCGTTACTTGTAGCTTTGTTTTATCACACACCCAACCTAATGGATATGGCTTCTCATGAGGTTTTGTTTGTAATCCCAACTTCTTTACAATTGTTTCAGAAATCAAATTTACTTGTGATCCACTATCAAATAAGGTATCAATCTTATTGTGCTTGGAAATCACTCTAATACGAAAAATTTCATTTCTTTCCCTCTCATTATTTTCATTATCAACCGATTGTGTAGAATTACTTGTGGATGCTTCATAATCTTTACCTTTAATACCGGTGGCTGTATCTGTTGTTTCATCGCTTGAATCTAATCCCAAGTCCTGCTGAATAGCAGCAACATTCTTCTTCTCCTTTCCACCGAACTTCTTAGGTTTCATTTATGGATGCAAAAACTAGCAGTGTGCATCATCATGTCCTTGTTTCTTGCAATGAGTGCATGAAGGTTTATCCTTCTTTACATTGTTTTCTTTCCTCTCCTTCCATTTCAGTTTCTTCTTTTCCTTGCTCTTGCTTAGAGAATATTTAAATGATCCCCCAACCTCTGGGTTTACATTCTTACCTCTAGCTTCTAGATGTGTGGCTTGAACTGATACATCATCTAAGCTAGTGGGATTAAACATGAGAATAGTATGCTTTAAATATCTATGAATACCACCTATATAATTTAATAAAGTCTCAGGTGAATCTAATGATATACATAGAGTTAGAGCTCTCTTTATGAATTCCTGAGTATAACTCTATACACTTTGACCCTTCAACTGACGAAGAGTTTGCCAACTCATCATTGCCTGTTGCATGTAAGCTAAAGGATAAAATTTCTTTTTGATAGCAGAAACAAATTCATTCTAGGTAGAAATGATTTTACCCTTTTTTTGCAGATCTGCTTGTTTCTTGCCTTCCCACCATACTAGTACAGTTCCTCCAAGTCGAAGGCTAGCCAACTGAATCTTCTTCCTTTCTGAATCAACATTTTGTACCCTGCAATATACGTCAATTTGTCTTATCCAATTATCTAGCTTTTCTACATTGAGTTCTCCATCATAAATTGTCAAATCAAACTTCACATCTAATTTGATTAAGGAAGTTTTCTTCTTCTTCTTAGAAGAGCTAGAAGATGATGATGACGAGGATGATGATGGAGGAGATGGTGGAGGAGTCATTCCTCCTTTTCCTTTGCCTTTCGGAGGGGAAACTAGAAAAGGTTCCTCTGCTCCTTTGTCTAGTTTGGGAGTTGCAGTGCTTTCACCTCAACCCTTCTTAAACTCCAGATACATCTCTTCCACCATGGCTTGGAGCGTCTTAAAACTTTCTATAAATTGAGATGTTGATCCCAATGGAGCTTCTTTTGCCATTCTCCTCTGAGAATAAACTCTTCCAATCTCTGGATTAGCCTTAACAGGTTCTCCTTCTCCTAGTCTGACCTTTAATCTAGTTAGCATTCAAAATCGAGCACAAGCTTGTCTAACCTTAATAAAACCCAAACCAAATTCTCTAATACCACTTGATCCTAAATGGATACTAAATCAAGAAGAAAAGGTATTACATACTCGTGCAGGAATGCCTATATTATTTAGTGCAACAAATTGAGAAGATTGCAAATAATATAGACAATGAATAGTTATAAAACATAATAAAGACACATCAACATAGTCAAAATAATCAAGGAGTTCACCAGACTTCCTGGCTACGTCTCTTGGTCCAACTTTCAGTGTCAACCTGTATATTATGTCTTCAAGAACAGAGTTTATAGGTTGTTACAAGTGTGAACTCAACATTGAGTCTCAACACAGTAATGGTTTTTCACACTGAGTTTACCTCGAAACTCTCGAGTCGACTGAGAGACACGACCTCCAAACCCCCTAGATGGTTCCTAAAACTCTCTAGCTCTGTTCTCCCTCACTCTATCTGTCAACTCTACGTTCCCTATTTTTTCAGCCTCCCTATCTCTCTGTGTTAATCGTCCTCTTTAACACTGTTTCGTTACCCTCCTTAGAACGTGGAAATCGTAACAGTTGACCAACGAAGGGACTGGTGGGTGCGGGTGGAATCGACCGTCGGCCTTCCTCTGACACGAATCCCGAAACGACTGGATCAAACAGCTGTCATGCCTCGTTCACCAACAACCTTTGACATTTCACACCGTTCGATTTTCCTTCATCCAATGGTTCACATCCAACCCGATGAAAAAACAACTCACTCAATCTCCACTATCTGATCCATGATCGCTAATCCAACAATTGACGGCCATTTCGGGTGGCCCACTTGCACAGAGATTACTTGCTCGAAAAAAGTGGTTTTCTCTCTCCTGCGGTGTGCTATGTGTTGGCTGGTGTATGGAATCGGGTGAAGCCCTTCCAATACCGCTTACCGCCTAAGGACCACCCAATATACCATTTACCACGAAACTCAAAAAGGTTCATTGTTTTATTTATAGATCCGTTGGGTTCACTGCCTAATGAGGTTTAGTGGTAAACAACATTTAACCACATTAATCACGTTTTCTGCTTTTAACCCTGTTCCACATCTTTGATGCTATGAGCCAATCTCCGACTGCCACCTCATCCGCTGTGCTGACATCACCAGAAACCTATGACTCTATCTCGGGTTGCCACATGTCCTGCTGAAATAGCCATTGACTCTCTGGCCCAAAGTTTGACTTGGTTCTATGCAACATCCCGATTTAATCTGGGTCATTGATCTGTCCAATCCGATGGCTCCTGTGCAACGAGGCTTTACTCTCCGCTTCACTCTGTTTTCCGCCATTCTGTCATTGTTTCTCTACCATAGTCTCTTTTTTAACATATTTGAAGACTTAGACTTAGAGGTTCTATTCAAGATCCATTTTGGATCAAAGGGTTAATTCTGTTATGTTTCCTGAGGGGTTGGATAGATCTGTGCGAAGGTAGATATAGGGTTATTGATTAGCGTGTGAAAGTAGATAGATTGCTTCCTTAAGGTCTATAAAGACTGATCACGGACCTTCGCAAAGGTCTAGAGGCTGTTTTACTCAAGTTATAACAACGATCCCCAGAAGGATATCGATCTGCATGAAGGCAGATCTGAGTTATAAGATCTTAAGACCACTTATCACATTATCTTTGGATCTAGAAACCTGGTTCTAACATCCCCCAATACTGCTTCAGGTGAGACTGCAGCCTGCGCTATGTAAGTTGTTGCTGAAAGGGCTAGCAGTTAGGGTTTTTTTAGTTGGCGCGAACAAATTTAAACCTGGGTCAGGCGCCCTTAACCCAAAAATAAGCTCTATGACACCTCTTCAAATGGATCAAACATGTTTCCTAATTTTCAGTGCCAATTTGACCTAGAAGCTAACAAACAAGGTTGGCAAGAGTGCCAACAAGTCCTCCACTCTTCAAGAAACATCTACACAAGATGCAACAAATGTGTACACTACTGAAGCATCTCTAAAAAATCATCATCAAGCCATCACATTGTTGGAACAATTCATCCTCATGAGCATAATCATGACTACCTAGATGAAGACCTAGTATGGAAACTCATCAAGTTTGGAAACTCCATCCATGAACGTCATAAAACCAACATGCTATATCATCAAGTCTGACATCATACAGTTGACATCAGGGACAACACAATCATTTGAATGCCAACTCGACTAGAAGCAACCATGCTACAAGGAAGACATCCAAACATCAACTAGTCTACATAAGATTGAAATCAATGCCGACATGAGCTAGCTTCCATTATGAACCAATGCCAACATGAGCTACCTAGAACCATGCACATGATAATGAAAATAATCTCTCTCTTCAGCATTGATGGAATCCATACACAACACCCAGACCAATCTCCTCTATCACTCCCCCTTTGACATCAATAGAAAATTGTCAAATTCATTTGATAAGGTAGCAAGAACTGAAGCACATGCACTTGAACAAATTATTTCTATATGTTTGAAAAATAATTCATATCAACCAACATCCTTTCCTTTCATATCAGTAGCAACAAGTAGAAAATATATCAATCATCATCCAGAGCATCATACTATCCAACAACCTCTAGGGGCAAACAACAATATGCCAACATAACAAAAACATACAATCATCAATGAGCAACATAATAATGAACAACAACATGTAATAGTTTGCACATGAGCATCAACCAACACTCTCCATAAAAACTACATACAAGTACCTACCAACCATCTTTGAACATAACATGAGGCCAAGAACCCTAACTATCATATCATAGTATGAGGCACACCATGAACACCTATCATACATATGCTTCAAATAAAAGTTGATTCATATATTTGTGTTCTAGTATGATATTCTATTGGTTATTGTAGGTTGTGGTATTTATCATTGGATCAATCCCACAAGAAAAGACTTTACTTGTTAGTGTGTATTCTATTCCTTGTGTGACTCCATTTCTTTACTAGGGTATGCATCTCTATGATCAATCTTTAGTAGTCCATGATTAATGGTGAATTTTATCTTTATAATAATAAGTGAACATTATAGTTTCTAACTCGAATTGGTCATGGTTAAATGTATGTTGTTGAAATACATGAGCATTTGGTTCTTGAATCAACTTACTTTCCTTTTTCTAAACTTTTTCTTTAAGTCTATTTGTTTCTAACCAATTTAGAATCTATTGATATTTGGTTGTTGGGAACCAACATGAAATTCTAGAAGTAGGCATTTACAAAACTAAATTTTTTATTGTCTTTGTTTCTTTGGTGTAGAGATGGAACCGTCCCATGCATCACCCTTGTATTGAGATGAAATATAGTCAAAGGTACTCTATATTTGTCTTGAAGATGTTTCTAGTCATAATGTAACATTTATGTTTAGTCTAGATGTGAAAGCTTTTGATTTTCCTAAACTTAATAATGTGTTATGATGAACAATAATATATATTTTTTTACTTTTCATTTTGAAATGATGTATAATCCAATGCATCGCTATCTTTGCATGTTTAAGCTCTTCAAAGCTAAGACTTGTGATTATTGATTTCTTATCTTTGTGAAATCTTGTATTACTTCCATTGATTGGAATATTAATACTTAAAGGAGCAACAAATGCAGACTGAGACATACACATGCAAACTGATGGTCAAGTATTTAGAGTTGGTGAATTCACCTACAATGCTTTGGCAACACAATGATAATGTTTTGAACTCATGAAACAATATTTGATGTGTAAATTGTAGTCCAACCAATATTACGTTGGAAACTCATATTGTAATATTTGACATTTCATATACTATAATTTATGTGGTTGAAATTATTTATAGTTATACTTGATATTGTTTAGTATTGTAATTAACATATGTAACTTTGTGTTTTTATATTAGATGAACATGCACATAATATGACATGTTTTTAATTGTCTCGAAATCATACTAATTAATTTATGTTGACTAATAATGAAAACATAAAATCAATCTCAAACTACTAAATTAGTAGTTTATATTGATTAATAATGAACACAAATAAAATGAATATATAGTGACTAAATTAGTTGTTTATAATGATTATTATGAAAGTAAATGAAATTAATGTAAAATACTAAATTAGTCATTTATATAATGAATATGAAACTACTAGAAAATATAAATGGATATTGTAAATAATAAATTTGTGATTACAAATCATGACTAAATTTTGCATATATACGACTATTAGTAGCTAGTTTACAGTATCTTATAACACGATTGAAACTAAGTCATATTTCTTTGGTCATTAATTGGTTTCAAATGATGACTGAAAATTGCATATATATGAATATTAGTAGCTAATTTACAGTGTCTTATAACACGACCAACATTTTGGTCATACATTTTTAGTCAATTGGTTTTCTCAGGTGATCATGTAGTAGTATATTTTGTTGTGTATTTAGTCATTAATTGTGGCAATTAATGACTAAATCAACAACTAAATTTATGACTAAATATACTACTAGATGATAAAATTGAGACAACCAATTAATGATTAAGCTAAATATGACTAGAAGTTGGTCACGTTATAAGATACTGTAAATTAGCCATTATTGGTCACCAACTAAAAAATGGTCGTTTGTATGCAAATTTTAGTCATTTTTTTGTAACTAATTAGCTATTTTGTACTAGTGTATGACCCAAAGATATTGCAACTTGCTCTGATACCACCGTGTGATGTCTCCTCCTCTCACATCTACCCACTTTCATCGGCTTACCTAGTGTAAACATGAGATGAGGGGTTACTATGATATCACTTAACTTCCTAGATGACCTTAAGGAAATGGGGTTGACACAACTAAACCTTATTGACTTCCCTCAGGTCCCACAGGGCCCTTAGGAGTAACCCAACCCATCTAGGTGTCTAATCCCTAAGACAACTCACCTTTTCTGTCACCTAGAGCCCCAATTTCTCCCTTTCTAAGGCCTCCATGTGACTATGGGTTCCTAGTCACTCCCATAGGACTGCATAAGTGCGACTGTGACCTTTTTTTGCCAGTGTTGTGCCAACGACTGGGAGAATTAAGGCTGCTTTCTAAGGTTAGGGCTTAGCCTCTACCTAGAAAGTTATGAAACTTCCAGAACTCATAAAAGACATGAAAACAATTCTTGTAAACCAAAACAGGAACTAGGACTTGACCTGACCATCCCTAACCGAGACTAATATTTTGTCGAACACTTAGTAGATATGCCACCCACAGGTCATGAATGAAAGTCTGAACATGAGGGACTGTAAAATTATTTGAGGTTTAACAAGAAGGGTCTCTACCTTCTCACATTAGTTATCATAGCATCGATTAGGTCTTGCATTCATTATTTATTGATCCGAGTTGACTCAACTCCTGGATTTAACCAAGATCTTTTACTTTTGTGATGTGATTAGAATTGCATTTAAAATCGCGTAATTGAACATATATCCATGTTGTAAAGAAGAAGGAACATGACAATTGTTAGCAACATAAAATAACAAGACGTTGATAATGGAGTTCGTCCAGGAGGGACTACATCTCCGGGCCCTGGTCTCAAGATGGTGTAGGCCGCTGCATTAAGTGTCGTCAATAGTGATGATGTACATAGGTGGTGATGTCGCTATTATACAAGGAAAATTCCCTCACGTAGGAGTGGATCCAAGAGATGTTCTGCTGTAGGAAGTCTCATTAAAAAATGACTCCTATGAGTATGACCTAAACTCATGCATGATGATAATGAGCATCCCACCAACATGGCATAAAAGGGATCTCAATGCAAACATACATGGTGACACATGAGTATCCCATCAATATAACAACAAAGGGATCTCAAATAAAACATGACAAATCATGACAAAAAGTACATCCCACAGATGATTCCGCATCACATCAAGCAGGAACCATGAAACAAGTAAGGAAACAAGATCCCACATCAAACATCAAACATGGATCTATGCAGCGCAATGCATCTCATAGCAAAAAGAAGTACATGAACGCACTGCATATACCTCACATCCTGGGGCCATCTAAAGAAAATGATGTCAAACTGTTGAAGCTAACTGTACCATCAATCTCACGGCATCAAATCTCATGGAATGACTACTCGCACGTTGAATGCTGACACCCGCACTTCACTTTGAAAAGTGGATGAAAAATGAAATGGTCAAATGGAAAATCTAAATTCACCATCATATTTGTGGCATCGAATAGTATAAAATCAACTATCCAATTTTTTAATTCTGATAAAGTGGAAATCTCAGGCTACATGAATCTTTTAGATTCCCCCTAGATTCCGCAAATATTCCCTCCTTCGAGTCATCTGAAGATTTACTACTCATATCAAAATTCTGATTGCACCATTAGGTTCATGTCACTGAGAGGTGTAGGATCGACATAAAGTTTGTCCAATTTGGACACTGGAAAAATTTCGCCCTCTTGAGAATTTGGCTCAATCATGGTTCCGCCTGTGTTTTTCTAGAATTATGGTTCTGTTGATGCCTCTAAAATCATAGCACCAACATTGGGGGATAACCACCTAGTCCAGACCTTAGTGCAACTCCTTATCTGTTTGGTATGGTGGCTCCAACTGGATATTATGGGACCGGTTTCCCAATAAAGTACGATTTGATGAATGGGTGTTTTAAATATATAAAAAAGATGATAGGTGGTTTAATCTATAAGCTCTAAAATATACAGATATATTTATATAACCAAGGTGATCTCATAATAATGCAATTCTTGATGACTCCTAGCTGACAAATAATAATGTAGATTATTTACTTATCTACAAAAAGATGCATTTAAATAATGATTACTTTGTTTAAGAAATTAAACAAAGTAATATGAAAACATATCGCATAACATACTAATATTTATTGCTGACATATGTATAAAATATAACAATTCTAAATCATTCAGAAGTGAAATAATACATAGTTGTTTGAAACATGTGAATACATCAACAATAGCAAATCAATGGAATGTTAATTACATAAAACAAGACAAAAGAACATTGATACAAGTACCAAATGCATTTGAGTCTCGTTTATGCAAGTAACGCTCCAGTTCAGTGCTCTTATTCTAGAAACTCCAAGGGGATACAAAAATGCGAGTCTTTATGAAGCTCTTTTACAAAAAGTTTGAACCTCGATCCACAGCTTATAAAAGATAAATTAAGAAGTGCAGAAGTGCAAATTTCTCAAGTCTAGTTTCATACAAATTGAGGACCCTTTCTAAAGTGACATGAAAGGGTCTTTATAGTAAAATTAAAACAAATTGTCCATAAAAACTGCTGAGAGTTGTTGGAACTACCTTTATCAAAATATGGGATTTGAATTTCAAAAATAGAATTGCGATAAGCTTTGAAGAGATTCATCACATCTAGGCTTTCTCTTGCATCTTTAACCAACAAATTGAGAGCATGCTTTGGATCTCTAGAGGATGACTCATCCTGGAGTGTAACTGTCCTGCATATGTGGCATCTGAGAGCTCAGGCATCATGTGATCAATGGCATCAACAAGGCACTTGATAGTCATCTGTTGGCTATGCGGCTTGACCAGAAAGGACCAATGTGCATCCCAGTTAAGACCTTGTACTCTGTTAAGCCACTCTTCCTTGGTGTCCAAATCTTGCTTCCATTGCTTCTCTAAAACTTTTGCCTTTGGAAGTTTTCTTGGGGAACAATTAGAAATTAAAATGGCACTATATAAGTTATCATTTACCAACTCAATAACATTATTCATTATAGTCCTGGCCCTAGAGGTATCTCTTTCTGATTTTATCAATTGTGTTTCCCATTCCGAAAGCAATATCTGTTTATGAGACTCTTCAATTTTAGGTAAGTTAGCAGCTCTTCCATCTTCTGTGCTTTACCAGGAGATAAAACTTGTGACTTTATCATCCGCATCTTCAAATTCTGACCTAGTATTAACTGCTTGGTCAATCAGTGATGTCATTATGATGCATAATGTATTAATAAAAGATATTTTCTAGCAGACTAGATTCAACTATTGAGATAAAGCCTTATTTGCCTCTAAGGCTTCCTTTTTGAACTCTTCAACCTTGGGATAATATTTGA
The DNA here is from genome assembly GCA_031772625.1 of Pinus tabuliformis. Lineage (NCBI taxonomy): Eukaryota > Viridiplantae > Streptophyta > Pinopsida > Pinales > Pinaceae > Pinus > Pinus tabuliformis. The sequence goes on from CM062807.1 coordinate 470,411,113, forward strand.
GTTGTCCAAGGAGAATTGTAGCTGTGTGATTCACTCTTCTTTAGACTTAATCTCTTACTGATGCTAAATTTAAGGTACTCGAGCTCTTGAGACAACTTTTGTTATCTCTGAATGGCCTGTTGGTCAATTTTTTGCTTTTCTAGATTTAATTGTTCTTCGAGCTACTCATTCTTCTGTTTCTCTACTGTTAACTGTTCCTCAAGCCGATTAGCCTTTTGATACTCTGCTACCAACTGCTCTTCAAGCTAATTAATCTGTTGATCCTTTTCTTTGATCAATTGATTCAATTAAGTTTCCTTATCAATTGTAGTAGCTGTGTATGCCCCTGCAAATTGAGATGACTTGGTCAAATCCTCAGAAGGATTGACCTCTGAATCTTTCCATATGACATTCATAAATTCAAATTGAGGAGTTGTGGATGATGTTTGATCTATTTTCCTCTTTTTCCTCTGCATCTTGACTACAACCCTGTGTTTTGGGTTGTAAAACACATCCAAGGGTGGAATCTCCTTGATACTCAATGTAATCTCCCCTGAAGGATTTTCAAGGATTATTTCTATCTCTTTTATAGATGTTTCTTTGTTGGGTGTCTCTTTAATCACAGTATTAGGAATAATGGGCCGTTGTGTTTCAGTAGGCGCAGATGTGATAATGTTTTGAGGATCATTCTGATTTTTTATTTGTTGATCAAATTGCTCCCACTCTTTAATCAATATGGGATCAATGTGAACATCCGTGTTTAGTTGTTCATTGGCCTTATCACTTAACTCAACTTCTTTAGAAACCTTCTCAATTAGTTGCTCTCTGCTGTGTTCTACTTGCTGAATGATTGGTGTAGTACATAACAAATCCAGAGGTACTATTAGTAACCTCTATGTCCTGTATTCAATGAATTTGTCTATTTTCTTAGCACTCAATTTGAATTTTTCCAAATGACTTACTGTTGAGAATAATTCTGTTGAAGAAAACAAGTCATCAAACTCATCTTCCTCATGCAAGAATTTATTAACTTTCATCTGAGTGGTGAAATTGAAAGCAACCTTCTTTGGGTCATATTGTCTTTTAGGGATAACGGCTAGACTCAGATCCTTTGTCTTGTTTGCTTCTTTCTTGGCATGTTTAAAATCATTTAATGAGTAAGTGCCACAATGAAGAGGAAAGGCAAGCCATAATTGTTTCTTGGAGTCTTTAAGATTTATAGTCATCCCTTTTTCTACTATTTGGTAGGCTACCTCCTTGGCTAAAAGCTTATCTGGAATGTAAAGTGGAAGGACATGAGGATCTATAATACTGCCAAAAACTCTAGCATAGGTAAATGTCTCTTCCTTAAACCAACTGCCGATTGAGGTCAAACCAATGCTAGCCTCATCAGATAGCCGAGGAGCAGGTTTATTAAATATTTCTTGATGGATGAGTAAAATAAAACCATGGCAAATCTTGTATAAATGATTCTTGTATTCAGACTTCCATAAGTATTTATGGTAAATATGAATGGGGGTTGGCTCTTGAACAACCCATTTCCAACCTAGTATGGGAAGTCAGAATTAAGACAAATTGTGTCAACTATGTAAGAACTCAAATGGAATGGGGGCATGACTCGGGTAGTGACAAATCTGTTCTTTCTATAATCCAGTATTTGACTAGCTATTTTTTCCAATAGGATAGTTGCCTAGTCCATGTCAAAGGATTTTATCACTGCTTCTATCAATGGAACCATCTCAATAGAAAATCTAGCAGAATCAGGGTTTTTGAAGAGTCTACACATCATGGCAGCAACATAACAATATGGGGATGCCAAGGAGTCCATGGAATACATAGCAGCTGATTCATGTTTGTGCTTGTTACGAAAATGTCTCCATTTCTTGATAGGGTCTAATTCAATGTCATTCTCCTTGGTGAAAGCTTCTAGGAATGCTCTGTTATAGTGTCACTGGGGATCTCGTAGGTGGTACATTCTCTTGACATCTTCTGGTTTGAAGGATCCAAAGATCCTTCCATCAGCTGTGAAGAAATCTCTATCTGTTATGTTAATTCTCTCAATTACCCATCTTACCATATCATTATATGGTAAAATCTTTGCACAGGCCGCTATTCAATGGAGGAAAGAGCTGGTTAAATCATTGAGCATGTTTTCTGATTTATCAGTTCCATCAGCTGTTGCTTCTTCCTCTATCTCTTTCGGATCTTCATTTTTAAGAAAATTATATATGCCTTCCCACGAGGTCTTGCCAAAGCCTAGACAGGTGGTATTTGAGATTAACGCCAATTTTCCTTGCCCTTCTTCCACTGTAAGGGGGAACCTTTTCCTTTCAATTTCTCTTAGACATCTTAACTGCCTATGTGATTTTTGGATTTACACTGCAAAATGAGAAAGAGGAGCATGATAGGCGAAAAACTCTGAGAGGAACCAATACTACTAATTACAGACTAAAAGCAGTTATGCGCATCAAAAGATCTCATATAGTACATAGTCACAAAGGATGAAATCCTTAAAGGATTGTAACCATAACTGCCTCTAAATGCATTACCGTATCCTCATAACGTGAACTTTAATGCCAAATTAATATATGTTGCATCGCAAGTTTTCCAATGGTCCTTTTAGAACAGGTGTCACAACTCTGTGATTTTGCGATTAGCGATTGTATTATTTTAATACGTGTAGAGCCATCGCATATCACAAATTAGGAGTTACAAGTGCTATGTCCGAAATAATTCCTTGTATTGTTGCGATTGTGATGAGTAATGAGCTGGCATGTAGAGTTGGTGGGTTGGTTTCAAACTTGGAAAATCATGTTTTTCTTTATACTTGGTTTAGCATTATATCACGAGTGCTCATAGTATATGGTACTTATTTCTATTGGGAGCGCGGTATGTGATATGCGATTGCGATAGTCACATTGCATTGCAAAGTTTCAGCAGAATCGTTTCAACGTTTTCCTATGGATTGGCATGATGTAATATGCGGTAGCCTTATCGCATCACAAGGTTTCAATGGAAAGCCCTAACATAGTCATCGGTATTACTGATATACGAAATTCGATAGTTATGTCACATCACATGTCTATAAATGGATTTTTCAATTAAAACTTTGTGATGAGGCATTTGGGATGACTTTGATCACATCGCAACTTTTCAAACGGATGTTCATTGGTCTTAAGAAATTGTGATTTGCGATGAGCGATTCCAAACACTCATAAAGCAACTTTTATATGAAAAGTATGGAAAATCTATTTTACTCAAAAGGTTTTATTGCTTTATTATATCCTAAAGGGGACCTATTTCTTAGTTAGCATCTTTATACTAAGATTAAAAATTTGAAATGGGGGGGGGGGGGAGATTGTTGTATAGCACAACAGTTTCCACCTACAAAACAATTAAAAAAATGTGCCTCGGTTTCCATGTTGCACCTTGGCCTTTGTTCCATTTTGCATAACATGGTTTCATTCTTCTCCATGCCCGTACTCTCCCCCATGTAGATGAAACCGAATGTGTATATAAAAATTTCCAGGCAGAGGTAACAAGGATGGTCGTTGGCCTAGTGGTTAAGGCGGAATGGTGGAGGCGAGGAGGTTGGGGGATCAAATCCTGACCCCTCCAAGTTTGGCACATTTCATTTTGTTTTTGGTTGTATTTAAAATGGCATGCATTTATGGGTAACCGTTTACATGTTTCAAATGGCCGCTGTTTGGTTGAGCCGTTATGGCGCGTTGTATTAAATGGGTTGCATGTGAGGGTTCCTGGGAGGCCAGCCAGCCACATCAGTCAAGTGGGTTTAAGCCTCGCCACCCTTGGTTCATACATGGTAGTGGAGGTTGGTGTTGGGGTGTGGGTCGGGTCCACTGGAGGTGGCCCGCCCACCCGTTCAATGTTGTTTAGCGTATATGGTGGTGATCGGAGGGTTCAACGGGGTCATGGCCATTGACCCATATTTAAATATGAATCTTGTTATGTGGGTTCAGTGGGCCGGTGAGGGTTATGGCCTATCATCCCAAAAGAATTTGATTATAATGTTTTTTTATAAGTGGTTGGGAAGAGAGGTGGTGGGGGTCATGGCCTGCCACCACATAATATATATATTTTTTGTTTTTTATAAAACATGCAAATATTTTCAAATTTATCTAATATACGGGATATTAGACAAATTAACGATCCAAAAAATTTTCCCACTTTCAAGACCTAGGTTTCACGCCTCGAGGTCGGTCAAATTGTAGGGCACTTAAACCTGGCCCACAACCCAAATTTGACCAAAACTTTGATTGGCTCGTTCTCTGTCATACAAGCTCAGATTGATAAACTATTCACACTGTTGTGATCAGGGCGACAAGATTTACTCTATGGTCCTAGTTCGAAAGCATTCTAGTCACTTTGATTTTTGAGCTTCCATAAGCCCTCCTTGACCTGTGTGTGTCTCTAGAGCCACCTGGATCAATCCTCCCCATTGAGGATCTTTTGGTCCTCCAAAAGCATGAAAAATAATATGCAACTTCTCTGTACCTTGTTTACATCACAAGCATCCTGAAAAGGTCTTGCTTCCATCTCCTTCACCTTTGTTCTTCGGAGCCTTAAGCGATGGGCCGACACCTGCAACCTCTGCAACCTGTAGTACATTGTTTTGCAATTACATGCTTGACTTACATGACCAACTAATGAACCAAGCATCTGATATTGGCCATGAGTTTATAACAAATACTCGATGGTTAATTTTACATCAAAATAGAAACAATACTCGAGCTACGAAACCAAGGCCAACATATCATTGTTGCTTCAACAAGTGATGGAAAACTCATCATCACTGCAACACATGATTTACAAAAATAAGGCCAAACACTATTATTTCTTTGACACGTGATGGAAACATGACATCATTTTCACAGTTTAAAATGCAACAAAAAATAAGACCAGACATCATTTTTGCTTAACAGGTGATGGAAAACACATCATCACTTTTACATCTTAAAATGCAACAAATGATTTACAAAAGCATGACCGTGACAAGCTTGTTAGGACCTCACATTGTCCCTTTTTGACCATATATTTTGCTATTATGTCATCCTTTTTCAACCCATATTTAAAGTCCTTGTTATTGCTTTAACCCACTTTTCCAAAGGTATACAATATTTCTTCTCATTACTATACGTTTAATTTATTTTACATACAATTACATTACTTTCATAATTTATTGATTGAAACGGATAGTTGTTGAAACAGTTATCATTGCAGTCTACGTTGCTGAAATAGCCTAAAGACTACAAGGTTATTATTACAAGTCATGTTGTTGTAACAATTAGAACAAGGAGCAAATCCCGTTGCTGAAGCAGCCATGATTTGCATTCTAGATTCGACAGCAACAAAAGAAGATCATCGAAGGAGCTGCTACATTGGCTGTAACTACCACATTCCAAAGTCAGCATTACCATAACCATTGTAACAACATTTTGTTAATGGGAAAACTGATTTCCCTATTTTGGTATATTGGGTTAAAGATAGGACTTACAATGTAATCAATTGTAATAAATTTCTCCTCTTTAAAAAGAGGAGACATCTACATTAGAAGGGGGCGACAGACTGCAGGAAGGTTTTAGCTGAAGGAGAAGAACTGGAATCTTTTTGTAACATGACATATTAATGGATGAATAAAATATTGTTCTGAACATTTCTTTCTAGTTCTCTTTTCCTAGGGAATCTTGTGAGAAGGACAGGGCCCACCTTCATCCCAAGATTCACCCATTATATTTCTGTAGTGTGTTAAGTGTGTTTCCTATCCATACCTTGTTAAAAGTTCTGTTTACTAAATCTTGCTTCTGCATTGTTGCTGAACTCTGCTTTTCCAATTGATTGCTGCATTATTTAGTTCATCTACAGTTAATTCATGAGTGTTCCATTGGCAATTTAGTTTACAGAGTGAGTTGGCAAGCATGGTAATCAGAAACAGGTGCTGAAGATTCCTGCTTTGGGAATAGGGTCATGTTCTCTATTACAGCATAGCTAGTGCTTTCCTTTGCAGATTGATTCCTTTTCATTAGATTACTCTTTTAATGAAATTAAGCATTCTTTGGTAATTGTTTGCAATATACTGTTTCTCCTGTAACTCAGAGTGGAACTTCAGTTTTCTTGGAGCAAGGTGTGACTAGTTCATTTATTACTACAACTTTTACTGCTTTTGAGATTGAGCACATACAATGCATAGTTTCCTTTGAAATAAACAGACTTCCCTGGGTTGACAATTTATGTAGCACTTAGTTGTTTGGATTAATAAGCAATTAAAGTGACCAACATTTTGGCGCCGTTGCCGGGGAAGGAAATTGTAGATTTCAAAAAGCATTAACATTTTTCTTTTAGATATGCAGAGTGCATGAGAGGACGCAAGAAAAACAACCATACAGGTGGCAAGGGTAAAGGAGGAGGAAGAAATACCTTTATTGATGATATTATATCAAAGGCTGAAACTTCTCAGAGGCTAAGCTCTCGGAAGCCCAAGCCTTAGCTCTCCCTCCAAACAAACTATGAAACAAAGGAAGTTGTGGGTCCTGAAAAAGTTGAGGAAACAGTAGAAGAAATTGAAAAATCAGCAGAAGATTTCAAGGAACCAGTTGAAGACATTGAGGGATCATGGTTCCACCTACAAAACAATGAAAAAAAAGTGCCTAAGTTTCCATGACGTGCCTTGTCCTCCGTTCCATTCTGCATAACATGGTTCCTTTCATGTCCATTCCCATACTCTCCCCCATGCAAATGAAAACGAATGTCTATATAGAAATTTCTAGGCAGAGGTAACAAGGATGGTCTTTAATGTTATACCTCTGAGATAGTAGTAGGTCGGCTACCAATGCCAAAGCATCTAAAATAATTGTTTTGGGGTTTTTGGTTTTAGTTTTGGAAGACCAATGAATGAAGACAGATTTAGAATTGAAATACTTAATCCTTTGGATAATATTAATATCTTAGCAAAGGGCTGCTATAAAACTTTACACAATGATATAGATCAAATAGTGGTGAGAAGAAGATAGAAAATAATATGATTATCACAGTTTCCAGATTGTAAAACAGAACAATCATAAGTATGAAAACCTTCTAAGCTATGTTCCAAAGGTTTAAGACAATATACTTAAGCTTACAAAAGATGTTGATGATTTATTGATTAGAGGGGATTAGCTAAACAGACAGTTCATTAATCCATTCTCTTAATAGATGATCACTTTAGGAGCTTATAGGAATAAATTGAGACACAATTATTCCTACCTAGATATCTCTATAAGTCATAAGAATATGAAGAAAAACATAATGATTGATAACTGGAAAAACTTACAGGATAACACAAACTGTGTAAAACCAAATTCAGAATCCTCTACTTTGTATTAAGGTTCCAGAAAGACTGAGTACATCAAGTGTCTACAAAAGCTTCCTTCAAAGGTGCAACTAGGTTCAAAGTAGAATGAACAGTCAAGACTTTACAAGCAATGAATAATGAACCTTGAACATTGAACCCATAACAACTTGAGAAGAGAGTTATTTATACAATAATGAAACTAAGAAAATATCCTAAAACTGATTAAGATTTATTCTAGGAAAGGAAAGATCTTCATACAAGAAGATAGGGGTAGCTATTGAACTGCTTCTTGCTGTCCCTTTTATTCAAGTTGTGTTGGCTTTGTTATTTGATATTTTTCCCTTTAAGTTGTTTGATTGTTTGTATCCATTACGCTCGTTGATTCCTTCATTTGATCTTTCATCTGATACTCTTTAAACTCTGTGAATATCCTTTGACCCTGATGAGTAATCTTTACTTGTTCCTTTTTACCTTTACTGTGCATTTCAGGTTTCTACTATGTTTTTCAACAGTAAGGTCTTCGTATTTATCTTCAAACTGTATGCAGGCTTTTTCTTTGTTAAGCCTGGAACAAGGGTTTTTACCTGCAAAACACAAAAATTGTTAAGAAAACATAGGTGACAGAGAAGGACATCAATGGCTTTATTGACCTCGAAAGGATATTGGAAGGAGTCTAGAGCATATCAAAAGGTAAAGCAATGGCTTTATTGGTTGCAGAGGCTTATGGGGGTTTCACTGTGTAAACAGGCGAAACAAAGCCAAAATGGTTATTTTTACGTTTAAATGGAAAAACAACTTTCTTTTTGAAATATGGCGCAAAGTGAACAGTGGTCATTTTGTCGTTATGTGGGAGGTGGTTTTGGTTTTCATCGCACCGCTTATGAGGCACATGCGGTTTTGGGAGGGGTCACTCGATACAATCTGAGCCTGACATGTAGCAAGGGGAGGTCAGTGGAATACCACTTTTTCGGGTGGGTAATGCTCGGACAGAGAGCCAACCCGAAATCACTGAGGGTCATTTGATTTGAATGTATTGGATCGGATGGTGGTGGAGTGAAAGAGTAGCGCGGAGGGGCCCAACGATTAATTATGGCGGCATGGGCTTTATTATGGGTTAAAGACTAAGATTAGCGGGGTTTTATGGTTAAACAAAGGTTTAGGTTGATTCTTTGTTTAAATCATAAAAACATTTTAACAAAGAAATCCTTCGCAAAACATGGTATGGCAAACTTGAAATAGTATGCACTTGGGTGGATAAATGACGTCGGGTCCGGGTTCCCATCGCATATCGCAATCGCAGTTTAGCGGAGGAAGGCCAATCACAAAGGAATGCGATAGGGGCCGGACGCGATGTGGAAAATAAAACATGAATAGTACTACGTCGGGTCCGAGTTCCCATTGTAATTTGAGATTGCAATGGCAGAGGGTATATGCTTTAGTCGGGACTTGCGATGGGGGCGGACGCGAAATGGCAATGGATTATGATATATATTTGTGTTGGGTCCGGGTTCCCATTGCAATTGGAGATCGCAATGGTGGAGGGTATATGCTTTAGCCGGGACTTGCGATGGGGGCAGATGCAAAATGGCAATGGATTATGATATATATTTGCGTCGGGTCTGAGTTCCCATCCTAATTGGAGATCACAATGCGGGGAGAGTGCATGCACGTTGAAAAGTTTGCAATCCGTGAATATGCGATATGTTATGAAATACATAGTTTTATTATAAAACTTATGGTTTCGGGGTATTTTAATAAAGGGAGTTAATATATACAGGAAAGGACCTTTTAGGGGTTTAATACTATAAGTTAGCGTTAATATGAAATATGAGCGAAAAGGGGAAAACACTAAGTATGATGCTTTTTAATAAGTTATTTGCTTTCACATATATATATCAATACTTAGGCTAAACAACTTTTTGTGGGTTTTTGGGTAAAAGGGGATTTAACATGGGGTTTTCACTTTTCCTAGCAAAAAATGATTTTAACCTTAGGAAAAGGGGTTTTTTATGGAAAATGAATGAATATGAACTATATGAAGGTGGGAAGGGGAAATTAGTAAATATAGGGATGAATGGGGATGAGGGAAGTTAATTAATTTATCTTGTAGACCTTCATTTGCTTAGTGTAATTGCCTCATGGACATAGAAATATATGGTAAAACATGATAAATGTACATTTTGTCCAAGGAATTATCATATTTCTGCAACCTTTCTTCTACTTACCCTTTTCTTATCCTATCATTTTTTCTTCACTTAATGGGTGCATTTAAGCTAGCACACCCTTTTGTTTTCTGTTTATTTAAAAAGAAAACTATCTAATTCTAACCTTATAACATCCAAGGGCTCAGATTAAACTGATGAGCACCTTATTATTCTCTACCTAACTACTGATCTACCAAGATTAAACAGTTTGGCCAGATCTTTATTCTCTAACTATAACATCAAATTTAAAGCATGAAGCAGTCAAGATTAAACTATTTGACTGTCATGGGTTGTGGCATTTATGACAAGCTGCACACAACCATTATTTTGTAGAAAAATAGTAGTGGCATTTAGACTTGCTCACTTTCAGAGTTTATTTGTTTTCTTTTCTTTCTAACCTAACATTTTCTTTGATATGGACATCATCATCAAGATATTTTCAAAACATTTGATTCAATTTTGTTATGTCCATATCCTAACTTAACATTTTTCAAAATATAATTTTTTATTTTTTGACTATTTTATTCTATCTTATCAAAACAAAAAAATGCTACAACATTGGCTCCATCTGGGGACTGCTTTCTCCTGTAGAATGCAGAGAACCTGTAGATCCATGTGCCTTCTCCTCAGGCTATGGATTCCTTGCTGTAAGAAAAATCACACTAACATCTTGAAAAGTAAAATAAAACCAGAGTATTTACAATGAAAACTATTTCAACTTCTTAGTATTGAATGTAATGTTTGAGAAACCTTCCATTTACAGGATAAGTGGAATATATCCCCTCAAGATTCTGTATTACAAAAGTGTTATTACCCTTCACTTCAGCAATTGCTAAAGGTCCAAACCATATATTTTGAAATTTTCCATGCTTTCCTTTCTCTTCTCTCCTGGCATCCCATCTTAGAACTAGATCACCTTCCTTAAAGGCCTTGTCCCCGACTCTTCAGTTAAACGAGGTCTTCATCTTATTCTGATATTTATTCAATTTGTATTGAACTTCATCTCTATTTTCATTAAGTTCAATAATATGATTTATTCTTCCTGAAAAATCATCAGGTTCATCTGTTGAATCTTGTAGGAATTTTAAAACAGGGAAGGCCAAATTGGTAGGGAAGATTGCATCTTTCCCATAGACTAATTGAAATGGATATTTTCCAGTTGATCTCTTTGGAGTAATTCTATTTTCCCATACCGCATAAATCAAATGTGAATCCTAGCTCTTCTTATGATCAACTAGAGTGTTTTTTATTACCTTTACCAGAATTTTGTTTGATGACTCTGCAAGGCCATTACCTTGAGGGTAGTATGGAGTTGAATGATGTAATAAAATCTGATATTTTTGGCAAAAGTCAATCATTTTAACACTAGAAAAAGTTGTTGCATTATCAGTGACAATTTGAGTTGGGCAACCAAATCTAGATAAGATATTTTCCTCAATAAACTTAACTACTACTGAATTAGTAGCATTTCTGACTGGAATTGCTTCCACCCATTTAGTAAAGTAGTCTGTTGCAGTGAGGATCCATCTATGTTGATTACTTGAAGTGGGGTGAATCTCTCCAACAAAATCCAATCCCCATTAAGAAAAAGGTGTTGAAACTATTGATGGAACAAGTGGAAGAGCTGCTAATTTTCATTTACTAGCAAACATTTTATAAGGAACGCAACCTCTGACCTTTGCCCCTACTTGTAAGAATAGTGTGGGCAAATAAAATACTCCCCTCAGAATCTTGTATGCTGTTGCTCTCCAGGCATAATGTCCCCTACAAAATCCTTTACGAAACTAATCAATGATTCCTTTAGTTTTTGATTTAGTTAAACATAATAACAAAATATTCAGTGGATCTTTCCAGTATAAATTTGCATTTATAATGCAGTACTTGACTTATTTAAACTTAATGGTTTTACACTGGGTTTTGGAGAATGATGTTGGACACTCAAAATGGATCAAGAAATTTACAATATCTTTATACAAGTTTGAAAACAAAATTTTTTCATCAATGTGTATAGGACTGATCTACTCAGAAGGTAGAGGTTCTTGTGGATTCTCCCCTTTAGGATGAAAGGAAGGTTCTTGTGGATTCTCCCCTTTAGGATGAAGGGAAGGTTCTTGTGGATTCTCCCCTTTAGGATGAAAGGAAGGTTCTTGTGGATTCTCCCCTTTAGGATGAAGGGAAGGTTCTTGTGGATTCTCCCCTTTAGGATGAATGGAAGGTTCTTGCGGATTCTCCCCTTCTGCAAGGACAGAAGGTTCTTGTGGAATCTCCCCTTTAGGATGAAGGGAAGGTTCTCGCGGATTCTCCCCTTTAGGATGAAGGGAAGGTTCTTGCGGATTCTCCCCTTCTGCAAGGACAGAAGGTTCTTGTGTATTCTTCCCTTGTATTTCTAAAACAGAATTGATTCCAAGTACTTTGCAGTTGGATTCAGCTAGAAGCTTGGCTAATCCTTGACCTTTTACTAGCTTGGTAGTCTTGATAGTTAGATCAAACTCCAAAATTTGAGTGATCCATCTACCTATTTTCCCATCATTGTCTGGTTGGGTTAGGACAATTTTCACAACACTAATAGGGACATAAGTAGTAATAGGTGAATGCAAGACATACATCCTAAATGATTTCAGGGTTTGAATGAGGGAATAGGCTTGCTTCCTAATGATGTCATACTTAAGCTCAACATCTCTCATAACCTTGTTGAAAAAGGCTATGGGTTGGTCATGGGAATCTTCATTTTTCTATAATAGAATGGTAGCTAGGCTTGTTTCAGAGGCAAAAGAGAAAATACTAAATGGCTTAGTATAATCAGGGCTAGCTAAGGTGGGAGCTTCAGAGATAGCCCTTTTTATTTGTTCAAATGAATTCCTAGAAGAGGTAGTCCATTTGACTTCATGGTCCTTTCAGAGCATCTCAGTTATATCTTTTACAATCTCTGCATAATTTGGAATAAAACTTAGAAAATTAATCTTGCCTAGAAAAGCTTGAATCTCCTTCTTGTTTCTAGGTAAGGTCAATGTTTCAGTGGAAGATACTCGTTTGGGGTCAATTACTACTCCCTCCTTTGAAATTATATGGCCCAACAGTTTTCCTTCTTTGACAACAAACAAGGACTTCTTAGGATACAATGATATTCCAAATTTTCTACACCTGTAAAAAACATTCATTAAGTGCTTTAGATGTTTCTGATCAGATTTAGAAAAAATAGTTATGTCATGAAGATAAATAACCACAAATTTATTTACTTGACCCATAAAAGCTATGTCCATAGCCCTCTGAAATGTTTCTCCAACATTGGTTAAGCCAAATTGCATCCTAGCGTACATGAATGTACCCAGGGTGTAGTAAAGGTTGTCTTCTCTCTGTCTGTTATATCGACATTCACCTAATTGTAACATGAAAAACCATCAAGCATAGAAAGTGTTTGTGCTCCTGAAACCATTTGAGGTAACTAATCCATTTTGGGCAAAGGATAATTATCTTTTAATGATGCCTTGTTCAAATTTCTAAAATCCACACAGAGTCTTATTTCTCCATTTTTCTTTCTAACATGAACTAGATTTGCAAACCAATTAGAATATCTAAGCGGGAGGATGATCTGAGCATCTAGCATTTTCTTAATCTCCTTTTCTATAGTTGGTAGAAGGGCTGGATTTATCCTTCTAAGTTTCTTTTGATAAGGTTTTGCTTCTAGCTTCAAAGGAATCTTATGTTGTATTAATGAAGTATCATAGGTCTTTAGATCAGCATAAGTCCAAGCAAAAACATCCTTATAGCTTTGCAGTAACTTAAGATATTGAGCTTTGATCTCAGGGTCAAGAGATGCACATATTTTTTTTTTTTTGTTATCTTCATGAGTTCCAATGTTAATCTCTTTTATGTCATCTTCTGAAGAAATGGACTGAGGGTTTCGGAGGACATCATTTTGATCAAACAATATTTCTAAAGGAATGAGTCCTTTTGGAATAAAATTATTAGATAGTTGAATAATGTCATGATTAGAAATTTGGGTTTTAAAATCTAAAGTATCATTTCCATCTGCATTTTCATTTATTTTAGTTCTATCTTCATCAATTTGTAGAAATGAAAAATCATCTATTACCTGCAGAAATGATTTCAAATGTTTATCATCTTCGAATATTTGCCAATGTTTCAAATTATCTGGGATAGATGGCCTCTATTTGACTTGTATCTAATAGAGTACATCATTATGATCATGAATTTTAAAAGAGCTAGCAAAGACAGCTAAGGCATCTACATGAATATTCTAATCTCTCGGAATATGAGTCAAATTAAAAGCATCAAAGAACTTTCAACTGAATACCATACTTCATTTCGGTAAGACCTAAGTCTAGGGTGTTTGGTCTGGAAAACATTTATTACTTGCTTAACAATAAGTTATGAATCAGTAAAAACAATTAAGTTTTGAACTTTTAAGCTTTTGGCTAATTGCAATCCTAAAAGGAAAGCTTCATATTCAGCCACATTATTTGTAACTTTGAAGTCTAATTTACATGTTTGGGTTATATTTTCTTTTTCAAGTGAAATTAAAACTACTCTAGCTCCTGCCGCATCTTTCGTGCAAGAGCCATCAAAGAACAGTTTCCAGGTATCAGTTTGGTTTGGTTTAGGACTTTCAACTACCTCTTCAATTTTTACTTGAGTTTTATGTTGATTTGAAGTGAGTTGAAAACAACCAAAGTCTTGATCTATTGCATAAATTGGATGGTTCCTTAGCTGGTCAGTTTTACAAATAGTATGTACAAATCTTACCTCTCTATATAATCTTAATTGTTGTCCTCCATAAACAGGAATAGTAGCATATGACATATCCATCTGTAGAGTTCCCCCTAATTTGGCACAACAAGAACTAGAAAGGAGCATTCCAAACTTGGGAGGGATATCTATGAAAACAATATCAAGTACTACACTTTTCACTCGAATTTGGGCAAGGGTAACCACTAGATCCTTGATCAATCCTAAATAGGGAACCCTTTTAGAATCAAAGGTGTACATGTCATGGTAGGATCTAGTTATGTCTAGTTTCAAATGGTTCATGATAGATTTTGGCATAAGGTTGTGTGATGCTCCTAAATCAAGCATACAATTATATAAAATGGAATCATTTGTTTTAAGAGTTACATAGAAAGGAGGCACTATCTGATCTATCATGTCTGAACTAGGGCCAAAAACTACTGTAGGTTTTTCATCTTGTAGACTTATGACATCACCTTCAGCATCAACCGATGTATTTTTTATCGATTTTGTGACGTGGATTTTGTAACCAGTGTTTTTAGAAAGTTCTGATAGTGGAATTGGGATCTTAACCCTCTCTAATTCTTTTTCAACATTAAATGTAGTCAAAATGTTTTTACCAGTTTGGGTAGTATCAATTGAATGATCTAAGGGCTGAATAAGAGTTGTTTGAGCTTCAGCAGTTTTGGTACATGGTTTAATTATTGGAGTTTCCTTTAGAGGTCTCCCAGGACCAAGCCTAGGCCTAAGATCATACCTCTTGTTTAACTCTGCAATTAAAAATTCAGAGAAAGCGTGATATTTAGAGACCTGTGAAGCTTCTTGATCTTCTTGAACCTGATTTTGTTGTGAGAGAGGGATGATGGCTATTTGGTTGGAAGAAGAATCCATACTATTAACATCTTCAGTAATTGTCATAGTATTATCATCAGGTTGTTGGTCATCTATCAATAGAGGAGTAGGAACCTGTTGATCATTACTAATTCTCTGAAGAATTTGTTGTGGTGGATTTCTTTTATACTGACCTTGATTTTGGTTTTTGGGTCTAGTAACTGTTTATTGTATTGTCCTAGGTTGGGTCTTAATATTTGAAATACTATTTGATAGGTTTCTAAGAAGAGATGCTATTTCATCTATTTTTGAGTCTTCTGATTTAGTCTTAGAGGAACTAGAGGCTTCTTGAACAGATTTGAGTTTTCTTTGGGCCTTTTCTTCCTTAAGTTTTAAAGAAGTTGAGGTTGCCCTATTTGCTTCTACTTTTATAGCATTTGTTTGCATATCTTCAAGAGTTCTTGAAGTTCTCTCTCATAGCATAACAGCAAAGTCATCATCAAAAGCTTTAGAAAATCTAGACTTAGCTGTTGCTACAGGGGGCTTACAATCAACATGCATTTTGTGATATAGTTTATTGAATCTTTTGATAAAATCTTATACTGGTTCACTGAAGTTCATTTTAAGCTCTTCAAATTCTGTGAGGAAGTAAAGAGGATCCTTTTTCACACCCCATTGATTTTTAAATATGGTTGTAAGCTCTTCCCAATTTCTAATGGAAGCTGCTTGTAACTGCCTAAACCAAATCCTCACATTTCCTTCAAGTGAATATACAAAAAATCTCATATAAATGTTTTCTTGTTCAATATTCATGTTGTCTACAAAGTCTAGGAAAGCTTGAAGATGGTCCTCATCTAAGGGACTAGTTTCTCCATTGTACTTGGGAAGGTATTTTAAATATCCAGCTTGGAATGCATCAAGATTATTAGGTAAGACTAAGGCAGCATATCTAGCTTCTAGAATAGGTCAGAAAGCCATGACAACAGGTGGTGTATGAGGTGCTTGAGGTGTATGAGGTTGTCCAGGTGGAGTATGTGGTGTTTGTGTGGATGTAGAGGAAGAAGATGGTGTTTCAGGGGTTGATGAACTAGTTGGGGGTAAAGCGGAGGAGATCTCCAGAAAGACTTCAAAGGAGTCCTAAGAGCTAACTTTGGGACCTGTAAAGGAATACCTTCTTTTGTTTCAAATAGAGGAATGGAATATATAGAGAAGGTCTCCTCAGGTTGTTCAGAAGAAAGAGCTTTAGGTTGGTAAAAAATGGAAGGAAAATGATAGGTGGTAGGGGATATGAAATCTGTGGGTTTATATTCTGGTAGATTAATACCCAAATCAGATTTAGTTTTAGGTGATCTTGGTGGTAGTGTGGGTATTGGATGAGATTCTAATGAATGAATAA
The DNA here is from genome assembly GCA_031772625.1 of Pinus tabuliformis. NCBI lineage: Eukaryota > Viridiplantae > Streptophyta > Pinopsida > Pinales > Pinaceae > Pinus > Pinus tabuliformis. The sequence continues at coordinate 470,427,617 of CM062807.1, forward strand.
GGTAGGCTGACTTAAAATCAACTCCTTTATCTAGAAGTTCAACAGCCCTAGCTGATAAATGGGAGTAATCAGGATCAGATGGGATATTACTATAGGGGTCAAATGATTATAATTATTTCGACTACAGGACTAAAGAGGAAGAATAAGATGGTTGGTGTCCCCTTTTAGAATTGGATTTTCTTAGAAGCCTTTCAGGATCTAACAGAGGCTTAACTATGTCAGCTTCTGAACAAGATCTGGTATGTTTAAAAGGTGCCAGATTGGGAGTGTGGAGTTGCCTAGGTGATTGATTTTAACCTTTCTAAACAATTTAATCACCTTAAAGGAAAAGAATTAATGAATATCATTGTCCCAAGGGAAACTTAAAAGAAATTCAAATCCCTGGAAATGGTGCCAGTCTGATGTTGTACCTCTGAGATAGTAGTAGGTCAGCTACCAATGCCAAAGCATCTAAAATAATTGTTTTGGGGTTTTTGGTTTTAGTTTTGGAAGACCAATGAATGAAGATAGATTTAGAATTGAAATACTTAATCCTTAGGATAATATTAATATCTCAGCAAAGGGCTACTATAAAACTTTACACAGTGATATAAATCAAATAGTGGTGAGAAGAAGACAGAAAATAATATGATTATCACAGTTTCTAGATTGTAAAACAGAACAATCATCAGTATGAAAACCTTATAAACTATGTTCCAAAGATTCAAGGCAATATACTTAAGCTTACAAAAGATGCTGATGATTTATTGATTAGAGGGGATTAGCTAAACAAACAGGTCATTAATCCATTCTCTTAATAGATGATCACTTCAGGAGATTATAGGAAAAATTGAGACACAATTATTCCTACCTAGATATCTCTATAATTCATAAGCCTATGAAGAAAAACATAATGATTAATAACTGGAAAAACTTATAGGATAACACAAACTGTGTAAAACCAAATTCAGAATCCTCTACTTTGTATTAAGGTTCCGGAAAGACTGAGTACATCAAGTGTCTACAAAAGCTTCCTTCAAAGGTGCAACCAGGTTCAAAGTAGAATGAACAGTCAAGACTTTACAAGTAATGAATAATGAACCTTGAACATTGAACCCATAAAAACTCAAGAAGAGAGCTATTTATAAAATAATGAAACTAAGAAAATATCCTAAAATTGATTAAGATTTATTCTAGGAAAGGAAATATCTTCATATAAGAAGATAGGGGCAGCTATTGAACTGCTTCTTGCTATCCCTTTTATTCAGGTTGTGTTGGCTTTGTTATTTGATATTTTTCCCTTTAAGCTACTTGATTGTTTGCATCCTTTATGCTGGTTTATTCCTTCATTTGATATTTCATTTGATACTCTTTAAAATCTCTAAATATCCTTTGACCCTACTCAGTAATCTTTACTTGTTCCTTTTTACCTTTACTGTGAATTTCAAGTTTTCACTGTGTTTTTCAACAGTAAGGTCTTTGTATTTGTCTTCAAAATGTATGCAGGCTTTTTCTTTGTTAAGCCTGGAACAGGGGTTTTTTCCTGCAAAACACAGAAATTGTTAAGAAAACATAGGTGACAGAGAAGGACATCAATGGTTTTATTGAGCTTCAAAGGATATTGGAAGGAGTCCAGAGCATATCGGAAGGTAAAATAATGGCTTTATTGGTCGCAGAGGCTTATGGGGGTTTCACTGTGTAAATGGGTGAAACAAAGCCAAAATTGTGATTTTTACGTTTAAATGGAAAAAAAACTTTCTTTTTGAAATATGGCGCAAAGTGAACAGTGATCATTTTGTTGTTATGTGGGAGGTCGTTTTGGTTTTCATCCCACCGCTTATGAGGCACGGGCGGTTTTGGGAGGGGTCACCCAATACAATCTGAGCCTAACACATAGCAAGGGGAGGTCAGTGGAATACCACTTTTTCAGGCGAGTAATGCTCAGACAGAGAGCCAAATTGAAATCGCTAAGGCTCATTTGATTTGAATGCGATAGGGGCCAGATGCGATGTGGAAAATAAAACATGAATAATACTGCGTCGGGTCCAAGTTCCCATCGCAATCAAAGATCACAATGGCAGAGGGTATATGCTTTATCCGGGACTTGTGATGGGGGCGGATGCGAAATGGCAATGGATTATGATATATATTTGCGTCAGGTCCAGGTTCCCATCGCAATCGGAGATCGCAATGGTGGTGGGTATATGCTTTAGCCAGGACTTGCGATGGGGGCAGATGCGAAATGACAATGGATTATGATATATATTTGCGTCGGATCTGGGTTCCCATCGCAATCGGAGATCGCAATGCAGGGAGAGTGCATGAACGTTGAAAAGTTTGCGATCCGTGAATATGCGATATGTTATGAAATACATAGTTTTATTATAAAACTTATGGTTTCAAGGTATTTTAATAAAGGGAGTTAATATATACGGGAAAGAACTTTTTAGGGGGTTTAATACTATAAGTTAGCGTTAATATGAAATATGAGCGGAAAGGGGAAATACACTAAGTATGATGCTTTTTAATAAGTTATTTTCTTTCACATATATATATCAATACTTAGGCTAAACAACTTTTTGTGGGTTTTTGGGTAAAAGGGGATTTAACATGGGGTTTTCACTTTTCCTAGGAAAAAAGGATTTTAACCTTAGGAAAAGGGGTTTTTTATGGAAAATGAATGAATATGAACTGTATGAAGGTGGGAAGGGGAAATTAGTAAATATAGGGATGAATGGGGATGAGGGAAGTTAATTAATTTATCTTGTAGACCTTCATTTTCTTTGTGTAATTGCCTCATGGACATAGAAACATATGGTAAAACATGATAAATGTACATTTTGTCCAAGGAATTATCATACTTCTGCAACCTTTCTTCTACTTACCCTTTGCTTATCCTATCATTTTTTCTTCACTTAATGGGTGAATTTAAGCTAGCAAACCCTTTTCATTTCTGTTTATTTAAAAAGAAAACTATCTAATTCTAACCTTATAACCTCCAAGGGCTCAGATTAAACTAATGAGCACCTTATTATTCTCTACCTAACTATTGATCTGTCAAGATTAAACAGTTTGGCTAGATCTTTATTCTCTAACTATAACATCAAATTTAAAGCATGAAGCAGTCAAGATTAAACTATTTGAATGTCATGGGTTGTGGCATTTATGACAAGCTACACACAACCATTATTTTGCAGAAAAAATAGTAGTGGCATTTAGACTTGCTCACTTTCAGAGTTTATTTGTTTTCTTTTCTTTCTAACCTAACATTTTCTTTTTGCCTTGATTTTTTAGGGCATCTAACCTAACATTTTCTTTGATATGGACATCATCATCAAGATATTTTCAAAACATTTTATTCAATTTTGTTATGTCCATATTCTAACTTAACATTTTTTCAAAATATCATTTTTTTTTTTTTGACTATTTTATTCTATCTTATCAAAACCAAAAAATGCTACAACAGTTGGCTTGTTGGTTAAGGCGAAATGGTGGAGGCGAGGAGGTCGGGAGATCAAATCCTAACCCCTCCAAGTTTGGCATGTTTCATTTTATTTTTGGTTGTATTTAAAATGGTGTGCATTTATGGGTAACCGTTTACATGTTTCAAATGGGCGCGGTTTGGTTGAGCCGTTATGGCACGTTGTATTAAATGGGTTGCGTGTGAGGGTGTCTGGGAGGTGGGTTCAAGCCACACCATGCTTGGTTCATACATGGCAGTGGAGGTTGGTGTTGGGGTGTGGGCCGGGTCCACCAGAGGTGGCCTGCCCACCCCTTTAATGTTGTTTAACGTATATGGTGGTGACCGGAGGGTTCAACGGGGTCATGGCCGCCGACCCATATTTAAATATGAATCTTGTTATGTGGGTTGGGTGGGCTGGCAGGAGTTACAACCTGTCAGCCCAAAAAAAATTGATTATAATGTTTTTTTATATGTTGTTGGGAAGGAAGGTGGTGGGGGTCATGGCCCATTTTTTCGAATTTGTCTAATATAGGGGATATTAAAAAAATTAATGATCCAACAAATTCACTCGCTTTCGGGACCTAGGTTTCATGCCCCAGGGTCAGTCAAATTGTAGGACACTTAAACCTGGCCCACAACCCAACTTTGACCAAAACTTTGACTGGCTTGTTCTCCCTCATACGAGCTTGGATTGACGAATTGTTCACACCGTTGCGATCAGGATGACAAGATCTATGCTCTGGTCCTAGTTCAAAAGCATTCTGATCACTTTGATTTTTGAGCTTCCATAAGCCCTCTTTGTCCTGTGTGTGTCTCTGGAGCCACCTGGATCATTTATAGAGCTACAAGCAAAAACATGAAGAGGGCCATGACTGAGATATGTCATAAAACCATGCTTATAACCAACATGTAATCAGATAAATAACCATAAGAGAACAAAAATTAAAGCCACATAATAACTAGTACAATTTCTTTCCAAAATAAAGAGAAACATAGTTTTTATTAACCATAGGAAATTACCAACCAGGTTCGGGACATCCACGAACCACTCGACCGTAGATTGGATGAACCATATCTTTCTTTCAACTAATCACCCCTATTCCATATTCCAAGCATGAATGTGGGATCTCATGGGATAAACATCTCCAAAGAAAACCAAGGGAATCCATAGGTTAAACAACCTCCACCCTCTCCATACTGTGATCACACCTATACCGTGATGATATGACAAAACTGAACCGATCTTAGATTCCTCAAAATTTCTTCACCATCCTTGATGAATTCTCCTATCTCCACCCTCAGAAGTTATTGTGTATCCTGTCATTACCATTCAAGGGATTCCTAGGCCTTTGGGAATTTTCCTTAGACCACCTCACCCCGAATTCAAAAACTATCCAACAATCCAAGGCTCAAACCGAGAAAAATCCCATCACAACATGGCTATCCAAGAATAACAAGGCTAGGCTAAAATCCATTGTCGAAACCCGAAAAAATCCATGTCAATGAAAACAAAATAACTATATACCAATGTGCACATACCATGCATGTAAAAAGCAGCTAAGACTCACACAAGAAATTTGTTACCTGCAAGTATTCCCACTGAAGCTGCTTGATCCTTACCTTCATTTTATTTCCTTATCCTTCTTTGATTTTCTTTTCATTTCCTTGCTTTTCCTTTCCATTCATTTCTTGCCTACTTTATTTTCTTCTCTTGGCACTCTTCTCCTCTTGGAGGCTAATTCCAACACTAAACTGACAAAAGGCTACCAACTGATGTTTTGAGGTATTTTTTTTGGTGAGGCCTCTAATTTCATCAATTTTCCATTATATTCCTTCATTTTCCTCCTCACATGCAACCTGTGACCTTTCACCTCCCTTTTCTCATAATTTCCATTATTTTAATAAATGATGTGCCCAAAATACCTTTTTTCCTTTCCAAATCATTAGCCATTTCCTTTTCCAATTTCCCCTTAGCCATAAAGACAACATGTGATGCCCACTAGGATATTTTTCCCAACATTTAGCTTGGAATAAATGTCCCTTGCTCGTGGTCTTATTTTACCTTTATTAAATTTTATTACATAAACTTTTAACCTGGGGTCATTACAGACCCCTTCTTGTTAGGGGAACATCATCCTCAGTGTTAAACCACACCTAGACCTAGAAAAACTACCAAAGAGAAAAAACATACTTTCGATGGAGTTTTATAACCCATCTCATCACATTATTTACAATGAGATCCTACTCAAAAGAAAAACCATCATGTGAAATATGACAACATGACAACCATACCGCTTATTGGAGCTTTATAAATTAGCTCATTATGGTATTTACAATAAAACCCATACATAAATATGTACAAATACCAAGACTCAATTTCCTCCACCGAAAAATAATGAAGGATACATAGCCCACATCTGATCAGTCATCTCCCATGTAGCTTCATCGGGCCCAAAGTGTTTCCACTACACTTTAATCTTCTCGAGTTCTTTGTTCTAGAGCACGAGATGTTTTTATTGCAATATGCATTGGGGTTTTGGCTGGAATTCTCCTTCTTGATCCACCTATAGTAAAAACCAATCAATAACATGACCAACATAATTTACATATATTTTAAGCAATGAAACTTGAAAAACATCATAGACTTTCACTATCGAAGGAAATGCAAGTTTGTATCTCACTGGTCCAATCCTCTGAAGGATCTCAAAAGGCCAGCAATATTGTGTTGCCAATTTGGCACATGATCCAATTCTCAAGGATATCTTCTTGGGATTGATGTGCAAATACACATGCTCCCTAACCTGAAACTCATTAAATTCCCTATGCTAGTCTGCATAACTTTCTACATGTCCTGAGCCGCCTTTAGATTCTTCTTTATAATGTGCATTTCTTGTTCCATGTCTGCCAAAATGTCTAGTCCAATAAGTACCTTGTTCGCTGGATCACTCCAATAGATGGGAGTGTTACAACTCTGCCCATAAAGTGCCTCAAATGGACTCATCCTCAGTGACTCCTAATAACCCTTGTTGTAAGAAAACCCAACCAATGGAACGTAATCCTCCCATATCCTCTACTGATGCATGACATACATCCTCAACATGTCCTCCAGCATCCTGTTGACCCTCTTTGTCTATCCATATGTATGTGGATGATAAGTTGTGCTAAAAATCAACACTATCCCTAATCCTACAAAAAATTCCTTCCAAAACTTAGAAGTGAACTCGACATCCCTGTCTAACACAATCTTCTTCGAAACATTATGTAATCTCATGATCTCCCTGATGAAGACATGTGCTACTTGACTAGTTGAATAAGTAATCTTCACTAGAATGAAGTGAGCTACCTTACTCAACCTATATACCACAACCATGACATAATCATGTTTATCTCGATGTCCTCGGAAGACCTATAATTAAATCCATGGAAATGACCTCCCATTTCCATCCTTGAATCAGAATCAGTTGAAGCAACCCACTTGGATGCTTACACTCTACTTTGAGCTGATGATAGTCCAAGCATCTCGCCATGAACTTTTCCACTTCCTTCTTCAAAGTCGACCATTAGTAGAACTTCTTCATTGATGTCAACGCCTTCAATATCATGGATGACTTGAATATGGTTTTACATGAAACTCCCTCAAGATAAGATTCTTAAATTCACTATCATCTGACACATAGATCATGTCCCTAAATCTCACCAAGCCATCTGTTGTAAGATGATAATCCACATCTTGATCACTTGTACCTTGTTGTAACCTGAGCATAATCTCCTTGAACCTGTCATCCTATTGTCCTGCCTATAAGATTTGATCTTGTAAATCTATCCCATATGAGATCACTACTGCCACATTGTTCAACTACACTTTCCTACTGAGAGCATCCGCAACCCTGTTCTCCTTTTCCTTAATTTACCTGATCTCAAAGTCAAACTCACTAAGGGCAGCCAACCATCTAGCTTGTCTAGCCTTCAAATTTAGTTGGTCAAACAAATGTCTCAACCCACTGTGATCTCTTATCAACACAAACCTCCTCCCAAGAAGATAATGTCTCCACATATTCAAGGCATGAATAATAATTGTGAACTCAACATCATGAGTCACGTAGTTCTTCTCAGTCTCATTCAGTTTCTTGGACTCATAACATGTCACTTTTCCCTCCTCCATAATTAGGACTCCAGCAAGCCCTCTCTTGCAAGAACCTATGCATACTACAAACTATTTATCCGGATTTGCAATCTTTAACACTGGAGAATTTTTCAACAACTACTTTAGTTGCTCAAAATTGATTGTGTGCTCCTTTGTCCATTCAAACTTCTTACCTTTCCCTTGTAATGATGTAATAGGATAAGAAATGTGTGAGAAGTTCTTGATGAACCTCCTGTAGTAACCTGCTAAGCCCATGAATGATCTAATTTCTTCCGCATTTCTAGGAGATGCCCACTCCATGATATATTTTTCTTTTCCAGCTCTACTTCTATGTCATTCTTAGAAACAACATGTCTGAAGTAGTGTACTTCTGTTTGAAACAAACTGCACTTGCTAAGCTTAGCATACAACTGATGCTCTCTTATAAATCTCAACACTGCTTTTAAATTCTTGGAATGCTCTTCCTCGTTCTTAGAATATATCAAGATGTCATTAATGAATACAATAAAATACTTCTCCAGATATGGAAACAAAACACTATTCATCAAACACATAAAATTAGTTGGATCATTAGTCAAACTGAATGGAAATACAACAAACTTATAATGCCCATATCTGGTGCTAAAGGTAGTCTTGTAGATGTCCTCCACTTTCATGTGTACTTGATTCTATCCTAATTGTAGATATATCTTTGAGAACATTGCTACTCCCCTCAACTAATCAAATCAATTCTTGGCAATGGGTACCTGTTCTTGATCATCACCTTGTTCAGCTACCTGTAATCAATGCATAATCTAAGAGTACCATCCTTCATTCTCACAAATAATACTGGTGCACCTCAAGGTGATACACTTCATCGAATGTATCCCTTGTCAAGAATTTCCTTCATCTGCAACTTTAACTCTACTAATTATGGAGTGCTCATCCTATAAGGTTCCTTTGATGTTGGTTCTTCCCCTAGTACCAACCTAATAGAAAAGTTGACTTCCTTGTGTGGAGGAATGTCTAGAATATCTACTGGAAACACATCTTGAAATTGTTGCAATACAGAGTACCTCTTGAATATTTATGCATCCTCAAGATCCTTACCATTTTCATTGGAAATATGAACTATAAACATCACACACCCTTTTCTACAAATTATCTTAGCCTACATAGTAGCAACCATCCTCACTAACATAGGCTTCTTCTTTCCTTGATGGATTCTCCTCTCCATTATCATCCAGACATTCAATAGCCTTGTCATAGCAATCTACTTTGGTCCTGTGAAGATACAACCAATCCATACCCAAAAGCATATTATACGATCCTAATGGAAGTACATTCAGATGTGTTGGTATAGGTATACCGTTCAACTTAAGTTCATAATCTCTTACCCAAGATGAACTATATTTTTTGTACTTGTAGCCAACTGCACCAACCAATACTCTACATTCACTTATTTCCTCGAGCTACACTTATCCATTAGGTCAGGATTAACATAACTATAATTAGATCTAGGGCCAATCAAAATAGAAAAAACTTGATCACAAATCTTACCGTCAATCACAATGATAGATTGTTGGTGATTTCCATGCCTATTGTATAGAACCGCATAAATCCAAGGAATACTAATACCAACATCCCGAACTTTCTACACCTCTTGAGCAGTATATATATGAGGCATATCTCCCTTTTACAATTGATAATCCTTCTTATGATGATCGTTTCCACATATCCAACACTACAATAGTGCTTTACTATTACCTCTAGTCTGTTTTTCTCTAGGCTGTGATGCATGTCCCTTCTCAATTACACTGAACTTCTTTTAAGGAGCAACATTTTTTTTCTTACCTGCATCTTGAGGTCCCCCACCTTGGAGGATATTTTTCTTTTGCTTTTTCATTTCCCTTGAATTAACGTTTATACTCAAATTTTTTCTTTGACTGCTCATAATAATGCTTCAATTTATAGATGGCTTCCTCTAACTATCTAGGCTCATCAAACTCAATCTAGTCTCTATATATTGTTGGAAATCCATTGATGAATCTCTAAATCTTAGCCTTCTCCTCCTTGAGATATGGCACATATCTCAACAGCTCCAAGAACCCATCTATAGATCATAAAACTCCTTATATCTATCATCATAGTACCTCTCTGATAAGTACTTATTCTTGATGATCCTCTTGAACTCATCCCAAATCAAGTCTTCTTCCGAAATTCCCTTGGAATTCTTTACATCTTCCCACCATATATTTTCTTTTCCTTTAAGACTGAAGGTGGGTGTCTTCGATTTCATGATCTCTGAGTAGTTGTTCAATCCTAATAATTTCTTCATTCCAAGCAACCATGCCTTTACATCTTATGTCTTCTTCATCTCTCCATCAAATGTAGGAGGTACACCTTCTTGAAATCCTTAGTTAAATACTCCCTCCTCCTATAAGGATGATGACAATGATGATTATAATGATGTCTCCTGGATGAGGAACTATAATGATGCCCATACATAATAGTCCTCCTATCAGGTGTATCTAGTGATCTGCCACCTCTAACTATGTCCCCTCTCCAACCTGTATCTGGACCCAGATATTCTACCATAAGCTCCATTATTTTTCTCTTCCTTATCTTGACTAATTCTCATCCTTCCCTATCTCTTCAACTCTAAAAATCTCTTTTGTAAGCCTTGACTAACCTATCATTGTCTGCTTTGTAACTTCCGATCTCTTCCCTCAAACTCCTCAATGTATCTTCTATACGAGGAGAATACTCTTCTCCTTGCTGCCCAAATGATATGTAGGGAGAGTCACGGGAACTGTAGTCTACCATTTTGCTTGTCATATTGAATTATATTCTTCCTACAAGGATACCATGTCAGATAACCCAAATATATACCAAAACCAAATCTGTACCTTAGTGATTTTCAGGGGAGGCTTATCTCATTTACAAGATTAGCACACATTAGCATGTACATGTGTAATCATAAACATATCCATTTAGTAAGATAACATCACAACAACACCATGCATGATCATACCAACTATATACCCTGATCCCATGCATGACAATCATAACCTTAACAACATCAAACTCACCCAAAGGGAGTGAAATGATGCTATGTTACCACCTTGTGGTATCTGATATGACCCAAAGAGAGTGCAACCCACTCTGATACCACCATGCAACATCACCTCCTCTCACATATACCCACTTTCACCAACTTATCTAGGGTAAACATGAGATCTAGACGACCTTAAGGAAATGGAATTGACACAACTAGACCTTACTAACCTCCCTTAGGTGCCACAAGACTCGTAGGAGTAACCCAACCCCTCCAGGTGTCCAATCCCTTACACAACTCACCGTTCCCTGACCTAGAGCCCCAATAGATTACTACTACAGTTTTTTAGATGTGGACCAAACCACCTACGAAAGGACTGTCTCCACCAACAACAAGGCAACAGGAGGTTGTATAAGTTCCAAGAGGCAACAATGATAGGAAATCTATCTCAGAGTCTACCCCAATTTATGTAGCATTGGATAATAAGCAAGTGGATAATCAAGCTTCAGTGATCAAAATGGAAGATATGGTTACCAATGATCCTTTTTCAATTTTAATTAGTCCAAGTTATAATTTTAGATATATTATCCCAAAAATTGTAGAAACTTGTCACTTGAAAAAGAAAGCACATGAGAAGTCATGGAAAGTCTAGATAGCCATGGGAGCCAAGAATAAAGTAGTAGAGTCAATGGAATCATGCTTCCTAGAGCTAAGCAACATTTCCACAACAACAACCGTCAACATGTTGTAGTTGGTTTTATTTGAAATTCTAATAGGCATGGACTAGTTGGCAGCCCACAAAACCAAGGTAGACAATTATAATAAATCACCGGAGTGCCTCAGAGATGAAGGTTAGGAAAATATATTGCACAGGATGAAAAATCCTATCTCAATCAGGATGATTTTATTTCCGTGAGTGATGAAGTGTAATGAAAAAGGTTGTCCCTTGTTCATGATCCAAGTATCTAGTGTGATAGAGGATAATGAACACATAATCAAATATCACCCCATATTCAAGTAATTCATGTAGGTTTTAACCCTGAACAAAAATTACTTGCATATGAATTCTAAGAACAAAAAATAAACAATGCAAGAGCATAACACATAAAACGCATATACACAGAGATTTTCCCCTGGATCCCAAAACCAGGACTACTAGCTTGATTTTTCATTATGTTCCTTTCAATGTTACAATACATATATATATATACATGTTGAGTCATCCAATACCATGGACCGAAAACCATCGCGCCCAAAACCCTGTGCGAAAACCATGCACAAAACCATAGGTAGGTTCTCCCACCTAATATAGGGTCCCAAAAAAGTTTCCCCGAGGTGTTGCCCCAGACCCATAGAGCAGGGCTAACCACCCCCCTCAAACCCCCCATATAAGGGGGGCTGCCGCCCCCCCTGTGACCCCCTTGCTGTGAAATCGGCGCAACAAAGGGGGGGCTCCGCCCCCTCTAACTCCCTAGTTAACTAGGGTGGATAATCGTGGAAAAAATATAAGACAACCCAACAACACAGTGACGTTCTTATAGAGGAAATACCAAGATTTGTGACTACGAGAGAAATTTGCTTCTCCATAGAGTTGATTCCTATATTGGTGCCAATTTCTAAGGCCCCATATCATATGAGTGCATCAAAAATGGTAGAATTAAAGCTACAAATGAAAGATATGTCGGATAAAGGGTATATCGGACATTGTGTGTTTCCCTGGGGAGCCCCATAACTAGTAAAGAAGAAGGATGTCACACTACAACTATGTACTGATTACTGATAGTTGAATACAACTATAGTAAAGAAAAAATATCCTCTTCCAAGTATTGAATTTGTATTTGACCAACTTTTTGAAATATATTTAAGACCTAACTACCATCAAGTTAGAACTAAATAAAAACATATTCACAATACAACATTCAGGACACATTACTAGCACTACGAGTTTGTAGTGGTTCCATTTGGGATTACAAATGTCCTAGCCACATTTATGTGCCTAATGAAAAATGTCCCCAACTAGTATCTAGAAACAAAATTGTAAGTGTTTGTAGATGATATCTTGGTTTATTCAAAAACCATAGAATAACGTGAAGAGCACTCAAAATAAATGCTAAAATTGTTGAGGGAACACAAACTATATGCTAATCTCATTAAATGTGAATTATCTAAGTCACATGTTAAGTATTTGGGGCATATCATCTCAAAGAAATGTGTTGTCATATATCCTAAAAAGACCAAGGCCCTAATGGAGTGACCTACTCCCCAAAATATTGCCGACATTAAATCCTTCATGGGATTGGCCAGATATTACTGATCCTTGATTCGAGATTTCTCAAGGATTGCACATCCAAACATATCCTTACAAAAGAAGGGAATAAAATTCCAATAAACATTAGAGTGCAGAACTAACTTTGAACAACTCAAGCATTTTCGCACCTGCACCTACATTGAGAATAGATAATTTGGAGAATAATTTCTTAGTATGCAAAGATGTTTGTAAGAAGGATTAGGTGGAGTTTTGATGCAAGGAGGGCAGGCGATCTATTATGAATCAAGAGAACTAAATGAACATGAAAATAACTATCTCACTAATGACATGGAACTAGTATCAATTGTGCCTGCACTAAGGATGTGGAGACATTAATTTCTTAGTAGGAGGTTTGTGCTAATGTATGATATGGTGTTCTAAGATACTTGTTTGATCAACCTCAATTAAATGCAATGCAAGGTATATTTTTAGCCCTAATCAATGAGTTTGATTTCAAGATCAAGCACATTAAGGGTAAAGAAAACATAGTAACAGATGCACTTAGTATAAGTCTAGAATTAGCTCAGTTGCCTACAATGAGCACATGCGAAATTGACACCAATGAAAGAATCAAAGAAGAATTTTTCTAGTAGGAGAAAGAAGGAACAATCAACAAAGACTACAAAGTCATTGATGACAATATATTTGTTGAAAATGCAGCAAGAAAATCTAGTTTTGAATTTGCCCTAGTCAAACAAGATTAAAATTTAAATATAAATTTCAACAAAATTGTCATGTCCCTTCTCAAACAAATTTGTAACAGGGTGTTGCTACACAATTATGCACAATTTTGGCTAAGGCGGAGAACCCTTGATTTTCTACTTAGGGACTTAGGAGGCAATTCGACTTCATTTGGTTGCTAGTAGAATGTGGGGACCACCCACATGGGAATTCAGACTGGCCCATTCGAATAGCTTGGAGGGAAAGTTGAATAGGTGGATGGAGGGGCCCACATGAGGCAAGGGAGGCCGAAGGAGTTATAAGGAGGGAGAAACTTTCATTTTGGGATTCATTCATACATCTTGAAAACAAAATCACTTGACTGTTCACTCTGTTGCTTAGCGGAGTCAACTGACTGTTTAGCCACGAATCTCTCAAGCGAGAGATTCAACCTCTACTTCAGGGGACCATCCATGCCCACCCTAGAGAGGTAGTTCTACAAGGATTTTAGAAGTTCTCGGGCAATGACATATCACCACCAACCAACGCAGAGCAAGGAGTGCATATTTATGGGTAGCACGCACAGGGAGATTGAAGCAAGCAGAGATCTAATTGCTTGTCTGGGAGTTGGGGAGCTGAGGTAGTAGCATTAGACCAACATTCTTGCTGGGTTTTATAGCCAGCTGAGTTAGCATTCCAGCAATTTGAATTGCTAGGTTGAGGGACACCATAGAGGTCACACAACATATTTTCGTGGTACTCGGGAGTAGCTGAGTTCGGCCAAGAGATCATCCAGGGAGTTAGGGATTGGATAGCACGGGTGAGCTCAACATTTTGGAGAAGTTTTCAGCTGGATTTACAGGCAGTTTCCAACAAGTCGAAATTGGTAGCTAAAGCTGAGGTGAGGCTCCAAGGGGATCGAAATTCAGAAATCTAGACTAGCCAAAATCATTTTTGGGTTTTTCTGGGTTTTTGACAAGGATCTGAAGTATAAAGTTTCATAATTTTCTGAGCACTGGAGGTGTGGTTTTAAGCCATATAATTGCAACAGATAATGTAGAATTGCCGGGGATTGAATAATGCCTTTGGGGGTCGATTTTGGGAAGTCCAAATCGGGCCAAACTATTTCTGGTTTTTTTCTAGGTTTTGGCCAAGGAGTCCAGGGTTAAAAGAATATAAATTCCAGGGAATTTTCAGTGCACCTTCCAGCCTTTCAAACTTCAGTAGAGCAGTAATTTCTCGGCAACATAGTGCAGATTGGTGCAGCAGATGGGAAGCCTTCAGCTCAACCATTTTCTTACCCAGGTTTGGTCCTTCTTGTACTTTCAGACAATCCTAGGTTCACCATTCCATCATCTATTGTATTTGACTTGCAGAAATATAATAAAATGGCTTAGAAGTTCTCCATTTGGAGTATTTATATGGGTATTTGCTCAATATTTCCGTTTTGTAATTTGCTACATGTATTATTTTCTTGTTATCACTTGTATTCCTATTAAAGATCATTATAGTGGTATCAGAGCATGCTCTTCGACTAGCTACGGGAAATTATCCAGAAGATCATGGAAGCTTTGGGTATGAGTGCATAGTGACAAGTGAAACCAGAAACAAACCCATGGCTCAAGGGAAATCCAGTATGCATAAATTTTGGGGTAGAATTCATTTGGACGATGAGAGGTTGGCCCAGTTGAGGAGGGTGATAGACCAAACCCATCCTCACCCTTAAAACAAAGACATTATAGGTGAGCAAGCTATGGGGGTGCATCCATCTACATCATGTGGGGAAAGTCGACTAGATTAGGGCACCATATCTCCTGAAAAGGAGAAAATAGGACAAATATTGTTAGAGGGTGAGACCAGGGGTTGCTTTTGCTAGTGGAGACCTAGCTTTAGATATCAAGAGCCCCAGGAGGAGGTTCAACATGATTCTGAAAGCCCATAGGATGGTGAGGAGCACATCGATATACCCAATGGGGTGCAGGAGTAAGCTTTATTAGGGACCTCTTTGATAGCCCTAGTTGACACCCTAGTGGAGAGGATAGAGACTACTCACATAGAGCCATTTGTTGAGGGGGTTCCATCCCTACACAAGATGCCAACAGTTGCCGAGGTATCTGGAGTCGTGATCGAGTTTACAGGTGATAGATTCCCATGATAGTTCCATTAGTTTCAAGTCAACCTTCTAGCATTAAAAAGGAAGGCCGTGTTAGTGCAAGAGGCGATTATGTAGCAAAACGAGGAGTTGGAGGGCATGGGCACAGTTTGTGCTGAGTCCACGGTTAAATTGACTCACGTTGGGGAGCAGTTGGATTCCCTCCTAGGGCAACTAGAGTGCACGTTGGAGCATGAGAGCAACCCTCTTCGGGCATACATCGATGGGGCTGGAAGCATTGTTAGGTTACCTTGGCCCATTGGATAGAGGGAGATAGAGCTACCTAGTCAAATTATATGTATTGACTCGGATAGTCATATGAGACGACCTGAGTTGCAAAGGGTGCAACACCTGCATGCTGGGCTTGTTCTATGTGTGGGAGTTCATGCATTTGATCCCTCTCTTGGGGTTGGGTGGCGAGAGATTCTGAGTTGGTACCCGGTGGAGTGGACTATGGAGATCGTAATGGACCTAGGTGGAGCTTAGTAGGAGTTTCCAGGTACTGGGGCTAATAGAAGCCTCGACTGGCATTGGGATCCAGGAGGGACCACCTATCATTTCCCATGTATGTCGGTTGACTAAAAATGGGATGGTGCAGTTGAACTAGAAGTTGAGCATGCACATTCGCTAGGGGAGTCTCGGTCAACACCAGTGGCCAACCAGTTTATGGACAGACTCTTTTTCTTTTCTTAGTATGACATTTGTACATGGGATAATTGGGTGATCAACATACTCTAGCAAGAGTTTGTCAGATCAGGTGGCATTGGTAGGCCACTAGACGGTGCCTTGCATGGAGCTTGAGGCTCTTCACTTTTGTGTGAAGCACAGAGGATGCAAAGGAGTGGAGCAGTGGTGGCATCACTGCTGACACATAGGGAGTGTTACTTCTCAATTCACTCAAGTGGGATTTGGAGGGAATATCCATTCATCGGTGGGGATAATGATGTGATGGTGGAGGTGATGATACCGATCAGGTGTGGCCTGCCACATATAGACATAGATCTAGGACATCATATCCAAGGATGTGTGGGAGAATCTAGCATTGAACAGTGGTCTATAGGTGGGCATGGAGATGCATGGTGGTGTGTTGTAGTGTGTTGGACTGCATAGCAGAGTGGGACTGCCTCACATCGTAGTGAGTACATGCAGGGAGTGATAGGTGCAGTGACATAAGTAGGAAGAAGTACAATACAGGATGGCATAGCTACAGCTGAGGGTATCTAGCAGTGTACAGGGGTAGGTTGCGGTGTACAGTGGCATGTCCAGGAGTACTGGGATTATTGGTGGTATGCAGAGGTGTATGGCTCTGCACAGCAAGGTATTGGAGTGTTGCCTCTAGGGACACCCATGGACGGAGATACCGAGCATACCTTTGGGTGTAGTTCACCTAGGATCAATGGGGACACAAATGAGAAATGCTTGATGGTATCCATGGGGACTCACACTCTTGACCCTCTTCTACGTCACTTACAGGAAGAGGCGATCTAGTTGTTTTCCTTTGACACTCTAGGCATGAGTAGTAGGGGACAGGGAGCTCACCCAAGATATTAGGATGACACTTGGTTTGATAGAGGGGAGAATTCTTAGTGGGGGCATTGATTCGGTGTGTGCGTTGACAACCACAGGTCGAGGGATGAGGTGATCACTAATAAGGATGGCATATCTTTCATCATTGATCCTATGCCTGGGGAGCTGGTCATAGGGGAGACATGTTTCACTCTTTCCACAGGGAATGTCTCGACTATGCATGAGCAGAGGTTACCATGTACGGCTGAGATAGTTGTTCATTATGTATCTAGGTTCCTCAGATTGTATCAACACATTCTCCAGAGGGCGGGTAGCCGAACCAATGGCGATGGTTGGCAGGAGTAGGATGGATCCACATACACTTAGTCAATTTTGTGTATCAGATACGCATCTATTGGTTGCATTCCAAGGGTAGCTATTTGGCACACATGGTTTCCAATAGTCATTAGTACTATAGAGTGGTAGGCACTGGACAGTTTAGCATGCCTCAGATTAGTTCATGATGTATGGAGCCTATATATGGGTGGCATGTAGGGACTAGAGATGAGGGCCAAAGGGATTCCATCGATTATTAGGGATATGCTGCAGTAGGTCTGACTTGGGATGCAGAGATTCAGTGTATCGATAGATCACTCATGATGAGAAGATTCATGGCAGAGAGTGATATAGTTCACTCTTGGGATGAAACATGGGGGTTCACAGAGGGTTTCATCATATGGGGAGGCATACATTCTCTATTGTTGCACAAGTTCGGAGTTAGATTTGGATGGGTAGGCCTTTGTACCATGGAGATGCCTAGGAAAGATGTGTCTCACCTCTTTCAATATTCCACCATCAAGTTCCAGGAGAGGAGGATACTATCTGAGCACGATGGGGAGTATGACATAGTCAGAGTAGTGTAGCATCAGCATGGTGGCACCACTCTGTGACTAGCAGGGAACTAGGGTGTCACACCTCTTCACAACGAAATAACCTTTAGGGATGCGTCGGCTACTGTAGGAGGAGATCATACAGATCTTCCATTGGGCTTTAGCGAGTCACTAATGGAGCAATGGACTTCTGGTAGTTGCATTGGGCAAGATAGTGAGTGGAGTGAGGGGAGATTCATGTTCGACAGGATGACCTGGGATCCTGGTATTAAAGGATTCTTTCATATCAAGGCAGTGTTGAGGTCAGGGATGATTCAGTGGCACATCTGGGGCCCTGGCACATGTTACAGTAATATTAGGGAGCAATAGTTAGAGAGGATGCTTGTTCAGGCATTGCTTGAGGACAAGCGATTTTTGGAGCATTGGAAGAACTTAGTGGATGAGGATGCCACCTAGGAGGGTAAGCACATATTGGAGCACCCATATTTGACATTGCTTGAGGGCAAGAAACATTTGGGAGGGGAGGATTTCCATGTCCCTTCTCAAACACATTTGTAACAGGGTGCTGCTACACAATTTTGCACCATTTTGGCTAAGGAAGAGGACCCATCATTTTCGACTTAAGAACTTAGGAGACAATTTGACTTAATTTGGTTGCTAGTAGAATGTGGGGGCCACCCACATGGGAATTTGAATTGGCCCATTGGAATATCTTGGAGGGAAAGTCAAATAGGTGGATGGAGGAGCCCACATGAGGAAAGGGAGGCCCAAGGAGTTATAAGGAGGGAGAAACTCTCATTTTGGGATTCATTCATGCATCTTGCAAACAAAATCACTTGATTGTTCACTCTGTTGTTTAGTTGTGTCAACTAGTTGTTTAGCCACAAATCTCTCAAGCGAGATATTCAACCTCTCCTTTGGGGGACCATCTGTGCCCGCCCTAGAGAGGCAGTTCTATAAGGATTTCAGGAGTTCCGAGGCAGTGACATAGCACCACCAACCAACAAAGCAAGGAGTGTGTATTTCTAGGTAGCCAGGAAGCACGCAGAGGGAGATTGAACCAAGCAAAGATTTGATTGCTTGTTCGGGAGTTGGGGAGCTGAGGTGGCAGCATTAGACCAGCGTTCTTGCTTGGTTCTACAGCCAACTGAGCTAGCATTCCAGCAATTTGAACTATTGGGTTGGGGAACAACTAGAGGCCACACAACATATTTTCGTGGTGCTTGGGAGCAGCTGAGTTGGGCCAAGAGATCAATTGGGGATTCAGGGATTGGCTAGCACGGGTGAACTCGACATTTTGGAGAAGTTTTCAGGTGGATTTATAGGTAGTTTCTAGTAAGTCGAAATTGGGAGCTAGAGGTGAGGTGAGACTCCAAGGGGGTCGAAAATCAAAAGTCTAAACCAGGAAAAATCCTTTCTGGTTTTTTTTTGGGTTTTGACAAGGATCCGAAATGTAAAGTTTGATAATTTTTTGTATCTTTGCAGAAGATAGTGTAGAATTTTTGCGGATTGAGTAGTGCCTTTGGGGGTGAATATTGCGAAGTCCAAATCCGGCCAAACCATTTATGGGCTTTTCTGGGTTTTGGCCAAGGAGTCTAGGGTTAAAAGAATATAAATTTCTGGGCTGTTTCAGTGCACCTTCCAATGATTCGAACTTCAGAAGAGCAGTAGTTTCTTGGTAGCGCAGTGGAGACTGGTGTAGCAATTGGGAAACCTTCAGCTCAATCATTTTCTTACCTGTGTTTGGTCCTACTTGTCCTTTTAGATAAGCCTAGGCTCACCATTCCATCATCTATTGTATTTGACTTGCAGAAATATAATAAAATGACTCAGAAGTTCTCCATTTGCAGCTTTTATATGTGTTTGCTAAATATTTCGTTTTTGTAATTTGTTGCATGTATTATTTTCTTGTTATCACTTGTATTCCTATTAAGGATCATTATAGTGGTATTAGAGCATGATCTTGGCCTAGCTATGGGAAATTAGCCAGAAGATTATGGAAGCTTTGGGTATGAGTGCACAATGACAGGTGAAACCAGAGACAAACCCATGGCTCAAGGGAAATCTAGTATGCAGAAATTCTCAGGTATAATTCAGTGGGACGATGAGAGGTTGGCCCAGTTGAGGAGGGTGACAGACCAAGCTCATCCTCACCCTTACAATAAAGATGCTAGAGGTGAGCAGGCCGTGGGGGTGCAACCAAATACATTGTGTGGGGAAAGTCAAAAAGATCAACACACCAGGTCTCCTGAAAAGGAGCAGACATGACAAAGACGGTTAGAGGGTGAGACCAGGGGGTGCTTTTGCTGGTGGAGACCTAGATTTAGATATCAGGAGCCTAAGGAGGAGGTTGAGCATGATGCTGAGAGCCCACAGGATGGTGATGAGCACATCGATATACCCGATGGGGCGCAGGAGTCACCTTAATTAGAGACCTCTTTGATAGCCCCAGTTGACACCCTAGTGGAGAGGATATAGCCTACTTGCATAGAGCCATTTGTTGAGGGGGTGCCATCCCTAGATCAGATGCTAATAGTCACTGAGGTATCTAAAGCCGTGATCGAGTTTATAGCTGATAGATGCCCATGACAGTTCCATCAGTTTCAGGTTGACCTTCTAGCATTAAAAAGGAAGGTCGCGTTAGTGTGAGAGGTGATTCTATAGTAGAACGAGGAGGTGGAGGGCATGAGTGTAGTTTGTGTCGATTCCATGGCCAAATTGACTCATGATGGGGAACAATTGGATTCCTTACCGATGCAGCTAGAGTGCACGTTGGAGTATGAGAGAAACCCTCTTCGGGCATACATAGATGGCACTAACAACACTGTTAGGTTACCTTGTCCCATTCGATAGAGGGAGATAGAGCTACCTAGTTAGATTATATGTATTGAATAGGACAGAGAGATGAGATGACCTGAGCTGCACAGGGTGCAATACCTGCATGCTAGGGTTGTTCTATGTGTGGGAGTTCATGCATTCGATCCCTCTCTTTGGGTTGGGTGGTGACAAATTCCATGTTGGTAACTGCTGGAGTGGACTATCGAGATGGTAGTGGACCCAGGTGGAGCTCAGTAGGAGTTTCCAGGCACTAGGGATGCTGGAAGCCCCGATTGGAATTGGGATCCAAGAGGGACAACATATCAATTCCCCTATATGTTGGTTGACTACAATTAGGATGGTGTAGTTGACCTAGCAGTTGAGAATGCGCATTCTCTAGGCGAGTCTCAATAAGCACCAATGGACGACCAGTTTATCGACAGACACTTTTGGTTTTCTTAGTATGAAATTTGTACACGGGATCACTCGGTGATCAACATACTCTGGTAGGAGTTTTTCGGATGAGCTGGCATTGGAAGGCCACCAGACGGTGCCTTCCATGGAGCTCGAGGCTCTTCACTTTTGTGCGGGGCACAAAGAACATAGAGGAGTGGAGCAATGGTGGCATCACTACTAACAGATAGGGAGAGTCACTTCTGAGATCCCTCAAGGGGGATATGGTGAGAAGATCCTTTCATCATCAGGGATAATGATGCGATGGTGAAGGTGATGTTACTGATCAGCTGTGGCCTGACACATAGTGACATAGCTCTATGACATCATATCTGGGGATGTGTGGGAGCATCTAGCATAGAGCAGTGCTCTACAAGTGGGCATGGAGATGCATGGTGGTGTGTTGGACTCCGTTGTGGAGTGGGAGTGCCTCACATCGTAGTGATTACATGCTGGGAGTGATAGGTGCAGTGACATAGGTAGGAAGTTAAACAATATAGGATGGAATAGTTGTAGCTAAGGGTATCCAACAATGTATAGGGGTAGGTCGCAATGTACAGTGGCATGTCCAAGAGTACTGGGATGATCGGTGGTATGTAAAGGCATATGGTGCTGCACAATGATGTCTTGGAGTGTTTCCTCTGGAGACACCCATGGACGAAGATACTGGGCATATATTTGGGTGTAGTTCACCCATGATAGATGGGGACATAAATGAGCAATACTTGATGGTATTTACGGGGACTCACGCTTCTGACCCTCTTATACGTCACTTATAGGAATAGGCGATCTAGTTGTTGTCCTTTGACGCTCTAGGCATGAGCAGTAGGGGACAGGGAGCTCACCCAAGATATTTCGATGACACTTGGTGTGATACAGGGGATACTTCTTAGCGGGGGCATCAATTCAGTGTGTGCATTGACAACCATAGGTCAAGGGATGAGATGATCACCGATAGGGATGCCATATCATTCATCACTGATCCTATGCCTGGGGAGTTGTTCATAGGGGAGACATGTTTCACTCTTTCTATAAGGCATGCCTAGACTATGCATGAGCAGAGGATACCATGTACAACTGAGATAATTGTCTAGTATGTATGGTTCCCGACATTGTATCGACACATTCTCCAGGGGGCAGGTAGCCCAACCAGTGGCGATGGTTAGTAGGAGCAAGATGGATCCACAAACATAGAGATAATTGCAGGTATCTAATACCAATCTATTGGTTGCATTCCAAGGGTAGCTATTTGGCACACGTGGTTTCCAGTAGTCAATAGTACTACACAGTGGCAGGCACCAGACAATTTAGCATGCCTTAGATTAGTTCATGATGTATGGAGCATATATATGGGTAGCATGCAAGGACTAGAGATGAGGGCCAAAGGGATTCCATCGGTTGTCAGGGCTATGTCGCAGCAGGTCTGCATATGGGATGCATGGATTCAGTTGATAGATAGATCACTCATGATGAGAAGAGTTGTGGCAGAGAATGATATAGTTCGCTCTTGGGATGACACATGGGGGTTCACAGAGGGTTTCATCATATGGGGAGGCAAACATTCTCTATTGTTGCACATGTTCGTAGTTAGATTTGGATAGGTGAGCCTTGATGCCATGGAGATGCCCAAGCAGGATGTGTCTCGCCTCTTTTAGTATTCCACCATCGAGTTCCAAGAGAGGAGGATATTGTCTGCACATGATGGGGAGTATGACATAGTTAGAGTAGCGCAACATCAGCATGGTGGCACCACTCTGGGACTAGCAGGGAAATGGGGTGTCACAACTCTTCATAGTGCAATAACCTTTAGGGATGCACCAAACACTACAGGGGGAGATCATACAAATCTTCCATTGTGCTTTAGCAAGTCACTGATGGAGCAAGGGACTTCTGGTACGTTCATTGTGCAGGATAGTGAGTGGAGCGAGGGGAGATTCATGTTGGACAGCATGGCCTGGGATCCTGGTATTGAAGTATTCTTTCATATCAGGGCAGTGCTGGGGTCATGGATGATTCAGTGGCACATCTGGGACCCTGGCACATGCTGCAGTGATAGTGGGGAGCAACAATTAGAGAGGATTCTTGTTTAGGTATTGCTTAAGGACAATCAATTTTTGGAGTGTTGGAAGAACTTGTCGGATGAGGATGCCACCTGGGAGGGTGAGCACATATTAGAACACCCATCTTTGAGGTTGCTTGAGGGAAAGCAACATTTGGGAGGGGAGGACTACCATGTCCTTCTCAAACAAATTTGTAACAGGGTGTTGTTACACAATTTTGCACAATTTTGGCTAAGGAAGAGAAGCCATCATTTTCGACTTAGGGACTTAGGAGGAAATTCGCCTTAATTTGGTTGCTAGTAGAATGTGGAGGTCACCCACATGGGAATTCAAATTGGCCCATTCAAATAGCTTGGAGGGAAAGTTGAATAGGTGGATGGAGGGGCCAACATGAGGCAAGGGATGCCCAAGGAGTTATCAGGAGGGAGCATCTCCCATTTTTTCACTTGATTGTTCACTCTGTTGTTTAGCTGAGTCAACCGGGGATTTAGCCATGAATCTCTCAAATGGGAGATTAAATCTCTACTTCAGGGGACCATTCGTGCCTACCCTAGGGAGGCAGTTATACAAGGATTTGAGGAGTTCTCGGGCAGTGACATAGCACCACTAACCAACGCAGAGCAAGGAGTGTGTATTTCTGGGTAGCTAGGAAGCACGCATAGGGAGATTGAAGCAAGCAAAGATCTGATTACTTTTCCAGGAATTGAGGATCTGAGGTAGTAACATTAGACCAACATTCTTGCTGGGTTTTACATCCAACTGAGCTAGCATTCCAGAAATTTGAACTACTAGGCTCGGGGACAATGTAGATGCCACACAACAGAATTTTGTGGTACTTGGGAGCAATTGAATTGGGCCAAGAAATCATCTGAGGAGTCGAGGATTGGATGGCATAGGTGAACTCAGCATTTGGGAGAAGTTTCTAGGTGGATTTACAAGTAGTTTCTAGCAGGTCGAAATTGGTAGCCAGAGCTGAGGCAAGGCTCCAAGGCGGTAGAAAATTAGAAGTCTAAACTAGCCAAAATCCTTTCTCAATTTTTCTGGGTTTTTGACAAGGATCTGAAATATAAAGTTCGATAATTTTCTGAGCACCAGAGGTGGGGCTTTAAGTCGTATCTTTGCAGCAGACATTGTAGAATTGTTGGGGATTGAATAGCACCTTCAGGGGCCGATTTTGGGAAGTCCAAATCAGGCAAAACCATTTCTGGGATTTTCTGGGTTTGACCAAGGAGTCTAGGGTTAAATGAATATACATTTTTGGGCAGTTTTACTGCACCTTCTAGCCATTCAAACTTCAGGAGAGAAGTAGTTTCTAGGCAGCGCAATGCAGATTGATGCAGCAGCTGGGCGACCTTCATCTCAGCCATTTTCCTACCTAGGATTGGTCCTTCTTGTCCTTTCAGACAAGCCCAAGTGCACCATTCCATCATCTATTGTATTTGACTTGTAGAAATATAATAAAATGGCTCAGAAGTTTTCCATTTGGAGCTTTTGTATGGGTGTTTGATGAATATTTCGTTTTTGTAATTTTCTACATGTATTATTTTCTTGCTATCACTTGTATTCCTATTAAGGATCATTACAATAATACTTTGAGGTATTTAACTAATGTGACATGGCACTTGTCACTCAGTTAATTTGAGTTGGGTACACTTTAGTTCAATTCATTATGATTGATTGCTAATTCTAGCAATCTATTTTAGTTAGATTGGGTTATTGTTAGTTAAACTAGCTCAAACTACTAGAGGAACTAATGGAAGGTAAAATAGTGGGGTGTGACTTTAGTCATCTTCACTGATCAACTAGTTAACTAATAAATTATCCTAGAATAACTGATGCATGCAGATAATTCAAGTTACCCAGTTGAGATTGGAGTTTAAGGGGAGTGTATTATTAGTTGTAAAATATTCCAAGTTGTACACGTGGTGCATGCATTAGGAGATTAGCCTAAAGGAATTGCGCAATCCATATTGAGGAATTTCCTAATTAATATGTGCCTAATTCCTCAGGGAATAACACAAGGAAATAAGAGCGTGGGGGACATAAAAATTCGCTAATTATTAGCTATATTTAGTCAATCAGCAAAGTGATAGACTATACACTTGCATAGGTTACTCAGTCTTGAGCAAGCATTGTATTTCTTCTCTATTATTTGATTAATAGAATACAAATAGGAAGGAGTTTTGAGTTGTTTCTCCCCCCTACATAAATATATGTGTATGGCTGTTAAATATTTGTGCATGTTTATGGTATGTGTTCTTGATTGTGAATTGCTTTCCGCAGATGAGTAGAGTAGATTTGAGTCTTATGATTTAGTAAATTTCATGAGTAGTTTCAGATCTACATAGAATTTCTACATGGTATCAGAGAAATATTCATAGTAGAGAAGATATTTCGAATTTGTTATTATTGGAGGATCAAATTTGCAAGATCATTTCTTGAAAGCTAGCAGGATGGATTTCTATGGACTAAGACTTGAGTATGCCCTTGAGAGAAGCTCGAATTATGTTGCTTGGAAGAACCGCATGGAGGCAGGACTGGAAGATAATGGGTTGAAGGAATTCATTGATACTGATATCTAGAAACTCACAATAGTTGACGCTAGTAGATTGGAAGAAGTGTGTTGCCAAGTTGAGGAGGATCATATTGAGGGAGTAAGAGTCCATATTGTCTCTAATATCCATGGGAAAGAGACTCCTTATGAAATGTGGCAAGAATTTATAGATCTATTCTTGAACAGTAGTGACCACAAAAAGTTGGTGCTCAAGGACATGCTTCAAAATATCAAGATGAAAAATAATGACACAATACCATAGTACCTCAGTAGGTTCACACAATGTCATGATGAAATTGGTCAAGTTGGTGTTACTATAACAGAGGATAATTTGGTAAGCCTAGACCTTCTAGGACTTCCCAAGAGTTGGAAAAACTACCAAGATTTAGTAAATGGGAGGGAGAAACTACCAAATTGGGAAAGCCTGTGGTCTGATTTGGTACAGGATGAGCTAAGGCAAAACACCAAAGATGAAGCCTCATCTAAGTGTGATGATGAGAATAATTGTGTCTTGGTTGGAAAGGAAAATAAAGGGAAAGGGAATAAATCCCAATCCAAAGCAAAATATGGTGAAAGGGTCAAGAAGAGAGACTTTTCAAAAATCAAGTGCTTTCACTATCATGAACTGGGACACTATGCCACGAAGTGTCCATAAAATAAAGTAGGAAATAATCCCTTAGGAAGAGAGACAGGTGAAGCGTTTTCTTCACAATTCGAGTTAGAATTCATCCTCATTTCATGCATGGAAAGCATAATGATGGGTAGTGTGTGGTATTTGGATAGTGGTGCCCTGTTCCACATGACAGACAGAAAATAATTTTTCAATGATTTCAAGGAAAAATATCTCTAGATGCACATCAAGATGGGAGATTATGGAAGGTATAGTGAAACCGGTAATGGTACAATTACTTCAAAGGGAGTCAGGATACCCTCTCACGCTCACTGATGTGATGTTTGTACCGGGTTTGAAGAAGAACCTAGTTTCCGTCACGGTGTTGGAAGACCATGGCTACGATGTGATATTTGTTGGGAAAAACACTGAGAGGAGGGGGGTGAATTAGTATTTTAAAATTAACTAAAAATTTTCTTTTCTTATCCATATTTTTGTATGCGACTTTACTAAAAAAAACATGCATATGTACGTGATTGTTACGCAAACAACTAGTGTATATTCAGTTAGCTTTCTTTTTAGTTAATGCATCATCTATTTAACTTAAACTAGTGTATCAGTACTTCAATAACCATTAATTAAATAGTAACAAAGTTTAATAAGAATAGAATAAACCATCATACATTAGAAAAACATCAACACGCATGAACACCGAGATTTTTAGGTGGAAACGTAATGTGGGAAAAAGCCACTGATGTTGTCATCTTTCTCTTTATATTTTATTATAAAGGAAACTTCTTACAATATTGTACTAGCACAAACTCATACCAACATGCAAGAACCCACATGCAGAAGCCTGCTACCTTCTCTCATTCTCCAACACCCACTGGAAGTGAGTTCCAACCCCCTAATCTCATTTACCAACACCCACCGGAAGGGAGCACCTACTCTCTGATATGATTTACCAGCTACCATTGGAAGGAAACTTTGAATCCCTTACTGAAGGCTCTAACCCTTAACACCTTTGTCAACCACATTTCATAAATTTTCACACTAGATCTAATTTTCATCAAATTTTAAGACTAGACCCACTACCATCATTTAAGCGTAATACCAAATATCAAAATTGAAACTGATCACTACAAAAATCACTCAATCATTGAACCAACTGAATCAAACAATCATTAAACCAATTGAGACCCAAATCAATCAAATTATTCTCAAACAACCAAAGCAGTTAGATCATTGTAACCAGAATACCAATCAACATATTGTTCATTATAGAAATCAGATTCTGTCACTAAAAACCCTGATTAACCATATATCAAAATATAAACATTATTATTCTTAATAATATCCATGTATATACATGCTTTCCATGAAGCATACTCATGTACATATCTCAAAACATTGAACCCTAAAACTAAATCACTGTCATACTAAAATAAACATTGAGTCATGCAAAGAACCACTAAATCATTCTAAAATAATCACAGAACCATCACTGATCTTCAGTTACATACAATTAGTAGCATCAACATACCAATTCTAAATCAATTCTTCTTCAAACATCACTACTAATCCTAGATCATCAAGTAAGACTTCATTGACAAACAACATAAACATAGTAAGATTGATTAGACTGATCAAACATCTTATTCAGCAAAACCCTAGCTTTTATATGTGCTTTCCTCAAAACACTTCCATGTGCATACAGGTTTTTTAGGAATCAAACCTGCATATATATCTAAATAGATACACAACTTACCAGCATTAAACTCACGTATGTACATGCATTTCAGGTTAGCAAATCTGCGTACAGATCTGCAATTATGATTTATAGCTTCATTGCACATCAGATCTTCATAATAAACCCATCTCTCGGCATACATAACAAAACATGTGTCAATATTACATATCTATCAATCCATTATCAATATAGTCATTTTAGTTCTATTGGATATGATCCATCATCAAATTCATGGGTGCATACTTAGTTTCAAATCAAACAGATCATTAATAGCCCATTATATGCACACTTGCTTCAGATCTAACTATTCATGAAATATTCATCACTTGCAAACCAAATAATTTGATCTTCCTCTCCTTATATCGCATAGCCCTTATCCAATACCACAGTTCAAAACCACACTAATGACGATGGTGTTCATCTATGAGATCAAATATCCATTGGTGGGCTCAATACCACGGATCAATACTATGGTAAAGACCCTTATATTTAGAATACCATGGTGCAGAAACTGTATGTGCCTTTTATTCTTCATACCAGCATGTGTACATGGATTTTCTTCATAGAACCTGTGTATACACAACTTTTCTTAACCAAACATGTGTATGTACTCAGCCTTGCTTCATATAACCTACATATACTTGACTTTGCCTCACCATACCTGCATATACTTCTTCAAAATTCATCTTTATCATTCCTCTATCTATGAATTGCTATACCTTTGACCAAAATGTCTGTCACATGTAGACACATCATGTTGACATCTTCATCAAGTAGGTTTCCATCAAAAGACAACTCACTAAGTAAGTTTCCATCAAGGACAACACATTAGTCATACCTCCAACAATCTCCCTCTTTGGACTTGATGGCAACTACTTTGGTGTTTTTTCACCACAACCTCCACAAATTGTAAATACTTGTAAAGCACATCAAGCTAAGCACCAATATTTTCAAACACCAAGTTATTCTCCCCCTTTGACATCAATGGAAAAGGGCTGACCAATGCTGAATGAAGAATTCTCTCCCTTAACTGACATGAGCATTGTATACCATGCTCCCCCTAAGCACATGATGAAACCTCTGAAGATATACAAAGAAGTACATAACTCTATGAATCAACTGAATATGACTCTTCTAATCATTCACTCGTGGGATTACATCTTTACCTTCATTATTACATCAACCACCCAAAAATGGGATTACATTCATAATTGATTTGGCCCCAATAGTTCAACCATGACTGAATATTACAATTGCATCATAGGTATTTACATGAAATTTACATGAAGAGACATATATGACATTTATAGGCATGACCAATGACCTGTATACTGAGGGAACAAGATCAATATAGTCTTAAACAACCATCATATAAAATGTAGGATCTACACCATAAGAATCTATCAGCAACAACATGAACAACAACATGCACATTTTCATATTCATCAATTTGCAAGATATATCATCAATCCCGTGACCAAGCGTGCATCATAAGATTTTCCATATAGATCTGTTATCAACTCATCCTCTTGAACTCATCAAGATCAACTTTCTGTTTCCCTTAGTAGGAAGAGCCTCAATCCATGTTCATTAAAGCATATCCACATATTTTTTAATGCATCAGTCAACATATGTGAGAACCAAGCATATCATCATAAAGTAGGATAGGGAAAAGTAGCATCATTCCTTAACATCATCAATATGTGACTAAGGATTCCATGTCTCCAAGTATCATTTAGCATATGTATTCATAAAACCTGTAGTAACATCATTCTCTTGGCCAATTGTCTTCATGAAAGAAGAATTATCACACCAACACCACTTCATCAATATGCAACTTAAGTAATTATTCATGAAGACAACCCATAACTCCAACAAAGCATGATGCATCATTCAAAAACTTCAACAACATGAGCATCATTAACATAATCACCATTATGTAACAAGAAAATCTCAAGTAAACATAATGCCAACAATGCATTATAGCAAATTCTCCCCCTCAACGTATGCCAAATGTTCATTACCAGATTTGATCATATCATCTCATATATCAGTAAGGACATCAAAGTATCTTCATCAATCAGTTATCTATCAAGGCATCAACAACTTATAAAAATCCAAAACCACTTCTAAATAGCATCAATAGACTGTAACCATCAATCATCAAAACAAGAAAACCAAATAATAATTGTCCGAAGCATATCATATCCTTTTTCTGAGTCTTTCCCACTATTTCTTCATCATAGGAAAACATACGCGATTGTATGTATCAGAACTCATGTTATATGTGACTTGTATTCATAAGATCCACATACAGAAAGTAAAATATTGAAATTTTGTAACCACAACTCCGCTTGAGCTTGTTATGTTTGTACATGCTCATTGTTACTATACCATATGCACTGTCAGTAATATAAGAAACATGAATATTAAAACAATAATTGGAATCATCATCAAGACAAAACATGTATTACTCCCCCTGAGATGATACATCACTCATCTTGAGGACTTGATGTGAATTTTTGTAACTGCAGTCAAATTCCACCTTGGACAACTCAAGTGGAAGTTGAGTTTTGAATTATTTTATTCATACATGTATTATGGAATGGGTCGGCCCTAACCACATGTTTAACTTTTCAGGTCATCCTCAACCCCAAGTCGACCCTCAAGAAAGGCTATAAATATAAGAGACCTCAAGCTAATTTGGAAACATTGAACTAGCCATATTCTCTTCTCTTATGTCTTGGTTCACACAATTCTGTCAGGAGAAAGTTTGCACAAGGGTCTAAAATCGCAGGGGCGAAGCTCACATAGATCTAGGGTTTTCGGTATCTCGATGTTGGCACATATCTGGGTATTTTAGTCCCTAGACGCTGGTACACAAGGTTATGAGAGCATCCAAAGACCCATAGATGTTGTCACAGAATCTTACGAGAGCATCCAAAGACCCATAGAAACTTACACATAAGCTTGCCAGAGTGTCAAGGGTTTTAGAGGTAGTTATGAAGGTATCTATCTGTGAATGCTCACAAAAAGTGGTCCTGAGAGAGTCCAAGCCATCCTGGAGGCACGCATAGTAAATAGAAGAGATTTTATGAAGGTTTTGAAGTAGATCTGGTGATTTTGACCCCATATGCATGCACATAATGGTCTAGGAGCTTCCATGCTTCCATAGATTCTGACATTCATTTCACAAAGAACATCTAGATCTACTATAGAACCTCACACAACTCCTCTTGCCTACGTCCAGGACTCATGGATGAGATTTCTATATACTAAAGATTCCACTCAGTGACAACAACATTCAATAGTGTTCGGATCATGACAACAATATCCAGTAGTTGAATTCAGTTTGTGATAGAACATTGCGGCCATCAGAATGAAGGTTTTGGTTATAAGCATGATTAGATCTATTTCAAGGATATCCTAGTTTTTTTGTTACATAGATTAAGTTAGGGATCATTTTACTCTCTTTTGCTAAATCATTTGATGATGATCTAAGAAGAAGAATATTTGCAAGGTTTTTCCCCATATTGGTTTTTTCCCTATTCTTGGAGCAATCCTGGTGTCTCTATGTGTGGATGATTTTCTTCTATTGTTCCTTTATGTTTCGCTACATTGATGATGATGATGATGTTCTTTCTAAATAATTTCATATGTTGATCAATAATGGTGTATATCTGAATAATGTAATGATGATATGGGGTAAAATTAATGTATTAATGAATAAATGAAATTATCAAAGAAAAGAACATGTTTCCCTCTGAAAAATTTACATGGTATTAGAGTTGGGCTGAAGAAAATCCATGGATATCACCCCAATCATGACAGCTTTTATTGAAGCAAGAAGAGGATGGTAGACACCTAAAATAATTCTAAGGTTTGAAGAAAACACTAGGCAATTTGATTATTAGGGTTTTATGGATTCTATGAGGATAGGGTTGGAAAGAAAACCCTGGTTTATGGAAACAATACGAGATATGCAACCTAGTTGGTCAATGTGAAGAGGATCAAGCAGTTGTGGGAGATGAAGCCCTATATGGGATAATTCCTAGTAGAGTTGGTTTAATAACTTAAGGCATCATTGGTATATGGACCTTGGACATTGATGGCTCTTGAAGTTTGGTTCAAAAGGGAGAGGATCACCTCTCATTGAAGAGAATTCTTTCGTGACTTATGATGCCTCTTGCTTTTGTTTAAACCTATGGGTCTGATTGTTATGTTTATTTCTTATACTTCGTGCATATGTATGTTTCTAATATCCTTGATGAAATGTGATGAGTAGATCCTTCTTCAGGATCATTTTGAGATGCAAGAAAGAAAAGCTAGATCGAGAAAGATATAAAGAGGCACTATTTGAACATGTTACACAAGATACCTATGCATAATGAGAAGGTGCACATGTATTTTAATACCACAAGGTATGCATGGTATGTTGTGTTTCATCTATTGGCTCAGTAAGCCCTAAGGTATGATCAAAATGTCTCTTTCTTTGATGAATCATACATGCATACGAAAGTGACTTGGATCTATGTTTCCTATGATAAATGATGCACTTGGTGTTGAAAATTTTGATATTCTTGAATTCTATGGCAACTATCTAATGTTGATACATTGATACACTTGATGTTTGACTAACATCCATCGATTGGATTTCTTGATCCTATACAAAAAGGCTAGCACCTTCACTCTAGTAAATGATACCCTTGATACTTGTCATGATGGATTTCACATAGAAGGATAGCTCATTGACTCCTATACATGGGTCTGTTTATAATGCATCTCACAAGCATGATAAAAGCATATGGAAAGAAAGATTGACACTCTCTTTGTTTTGATGAAGTTTTATTTAATGACCTTACTTGATCTTATTGATAATGAAGAGCATGGTGACTTTTATGTTAGAGGTATAAGTGTAATATTGATATCTAGATCTCCCACTAACTATGGTCATGTCTTGATTTGATGAGTAACTATGGCATATATGATTGTCCTAAATTGATGGAGTGACTTGATAGAAAGTGTTATTGTGTTCATAATATTTGAGATATGATGTTGAATATATATGTTTCTTTGAGTATAACCTTTGATGAAAGGTTGATGTGATGAAGTTGATAGCCATGATAGATATATGTTTATGATCTAACATATCTATTGTTGCTTGACTCTAGCAAAGACATGCTAATGATGTGAATAAATATGAATGAAGTGGATTCCTAGTGAGAGGGAGAATCTCTTCTCAAGATTCTTACTCACACAACTATTATCATTATGTACTGTTGAAGTATGAATAATGTGTGTATGACATTATTGAACTACAGTAGGTCTCAGATTTGAACCACATATAGAAATCAGGGTTTCTACTCCAGACACGGTCATAGAATTGGGAGATCTCATCCCTGGACGCTTGCATCCTAAGGCCCAGAGAGCATCCAGGCAGCTAAAGATGCTCCCATGCTCACTTGAAGGAAGTGTCCATGGGTTTGACTATAGTTGACCATCATATGAAGCTTTTTGAATCTATATGAACTCCGAACCAACGTGTCTTTGACATATTCTGCCACTGTAATATGATTTCTGAAGTTGTTGGGTTAAATTTTTGATCACATAAAAACGAAAGTATTGTGCTTGAAATCAAATGATATATTGGAAGATGTCAGTTCCACATATGCATTGCAGATAATAGAAATATCTTCAAGTAGGAAAATGTTGAATGTTTGCCATAATATGAATATGAAAACTGAACTTGTGTTTATTGGTGACTGGGACATACATATAGCTATGTCATTATGTTTTTGATACAAGAGTTTGGCATGATTTGGTTGACTGATATATATGAACATTGTTTTGTCATGATGCTTGACAATAACTTTGAATTGATCATTGAGAGATTCTTTGACTATAAATCTCTCTACAAAAGAGAATTTGGGCTTAAATTGATGACTAATCATCTGATTTGATGATTATTGTTTTTCCATGATGTCTATGCTATGTAGGCATAATGACTTAAGTGGGTATTTGGAAAAATGATTTTGTATTGGCCTCCTCGTTCCTAGCACAATGGCTAAATTATTGATAGTTGTGATTCAGCATGAACATG
This sequence comes from Pinus tabuliformis, assembly GCA_031772625.1. Classification (NCBI taxonomy): domain Eukaryota; kingdom Viridiplantae; phylum Streptophyta; class Pinopsida; order Pinales; family Pinaceae; genus Pinus; species Pinus tabuliformis. Next base: position 470,462,100 of record CM062807.1, read on the forward strand.
GAACCTGCATGACTCATCCTTGGTGTATGCATTTGCATCTAGTGCCAAAAATGACTTATGTTATGATTATGACCTGATAATGTTTGGATTGATATTGCATAGCTACTTGTTGGTATAATGAATTCATGATTTGATGTGTGCTCCACCTCTCTCCTGGTTGAATGTATTGATACTATGATAATAATGAATTTGATAATGGTCGTGATCTGACTTCTAAGCTTTGATAACCTAAATTTGATGATGTGATGGTACAACATTGATTTATGTAAGGCTGACTATGATGGATTAGCAGAACATTATGCTTAGAGAATTTCATGAAGAAAGCTCTTCAATTCGGATATGTCTATATTTTAAAGTTATGTGATGAAATGAGGATGATGAGTTCCAAGGTATGGCTTTGATTTTGATTATGGTTTTGGTTTTATATACTGATGATCTACTCTTGACAGGAGATGAGACTTTGATGATCTAAATCAGAGGGAGATAACTTTTGAAGCTCAAAATGATGCATCATGGCATGTTGAATCAATTTATGGAATTTCGGAAAGAAATTCCATATTGCAAAGCTATTGGAGAAAATGTTTTTGAATAATGAAAATGAAAATCCTTGGATACTCTGATTTGAAGTTCAAAGATGTTACTGAAATTGACATGGAATCCAAATGTTGATTGAAGCATTGATGTTCCATTTGGAACATCCATTTATATGTATATTATGTGCATAGAACATGAGTGAGCCAATACATTCACATAGAGTTTCCACCAAGCATCCTTTCAAATATTCGCATGAGATATTCTATTTTTGAGGCTGAGATATTTCTCCTATGATATGTGGCTACATGGATGTATTATTATTGATAAAGACTACTGTTAAGAACATTTGGATGCTACTTTAGCATGATTCCTATTGTTGTAGCATCCATTTTTATTTCAGTTTTATCACAAAATGAAAGAAAAATAAAAAATATGAAAGAAAAACCAAATATTATGTTATAATGGAAATAAAAAGAAATGCGGAGAGTTGAAAGAAATGATTGATTTTATATTATTAATGGTTTTTGAAAGTGATAAATTTGCGAGAAGATCTGGGCCATCCGATCAATAGGCCACAGATCTGACGACAATCGCGTGGGTAACTAGAACGAAGTTTATTTCAGAAATCAGATGCGATGGTGTATGCAATGCAGTTTAATCCGTTGAAGTCCAGATCAGATGAGATCTGACGGATATCACATCGAAAAGTAATTGGGTTTTATTTTTAAAATCAGACCCGATAAATCATTAACTGTCAGTTTTATTTCTTATCGAGTCCATATGGGAGTCAAAGGATAATTGAAAAAATGGACGCGATAAGGTTTTATTCAATAGGTTTAAAGTTTTGTGAGTTCCAAGGGATTGGACCATCCATTGAAGGGGTGACTGGATGGTGATCGCACACAGCTGTGGAGTGATAAAAAGGTGTCTTTTAAACTCCTAATTACCTTCACATTAATTATCAACCCGGGGACGACTTTTTATTTCAAGAGTGTACTCAGTCTGGGGCGGCTATTTACTCAAGAGTAATGTTTTGTAGTATAGTTCTTAAAACCCAAAAGTAAATGAATGCTTGAAAAAGAAACCTAACAATAACATAAACTCAAATGCTCTGAAATCCAATTATTCACTCAGCAAACATCAATTGAGGATACAGTAGCAATAACTCATTCCTCTAGAGATTGATGCAATTGAAATCAAACCGGAACAAGACAATCAATCTGGGAATGAGGAAGCAATAACCAATGTTCTCTACAGTTGAAAGTCCTTCTTTAAAGCAATCAAAAGGAAATCGAACTTGAACTAAAGCTGCCACTGAAAGTAAACTAGGAAAACTCTTTAAAAGCAAACTAGTGCAATTAATCAATAGAAGTGAACAACAAAGTAAATGGGTGCATGTCTACAACTTAACTACTTCAAAAGGCTAAATCACACCAAGCATTGCATCAGTCGAAGGTTTGGTAGCAATAACCCATCCTTTTCATAACTAATGAGAACAAATCCGAGGTCTGGGAGCTAGGTAGCTGATGCTGGGGCTCACTACAGCCTGAGATCGTCCTTGATGAATGTAAATGAAATGGCAAATAAAGGAAATAACAATGAAATAGAACAACACATCAGCCAAGGGTTTGGTGGCAATAACCTATCCCTTTCATAACTGATGGGAGCAGATCAGAGGTCTGGGAGCCAAATAGCAGAAGCTGACACTCACTACAGCCTGAGTCTGTCCTTAAGAAATGGCAAGTAAATGAAACAACAAATCAGCAATCTTGAAATAAACCAGCAATTGAAATCAAACAACACGCAGAAATAGAACACCATTAACTAATATTGAATATGAAACAACGATGGAAAGTCAAATAAAAATGCATAACAACTTAACACATGGCACACCTCAATAGCAATCTGATCTTAGTAATCCACTTGTCAGTCTTAGTTATAAATAATACGATTGTCTTTTAGAATGGAACAACAACGTTCATAGATTCAACAATCGCAAGGAAATATAATTTCTAAGATGAATTCAATAATACCAATGGTCAAATGTTACAACACAGACATTCCATAATTGAATAGCAACGGTATCCTGTAAAAACCATTTATATCAGCACTTAAAGAAACAACAATGTGTTGCAAAATTAATATGATATTTCTGTCTCAGAAAATGAGATTATGTGACAGAGCTGTGATGTAAAATAATAGAACATACTAGATTACCAAGTAAAACTGATAAGCAAACCACGCATAAAATAAAAGAATATAATATACAGTAGCAGCAGCAACGTACTCCACCAGAGGCTGGGCCCTTAGCCGCCAGCGGATGCTGCTGGGTTACTTTAGATGAACAGAATGAACAATAACTCCCAAATCATGTATTAATCATCAAATTATGAAATCATTACAATAGAAAAAGCTTGAGGATTACCACATGCAACAATCCCTTCTTCTTTCTATCCTATCATGAATCCTTGCTTCTCAATCTCTAATTCAAATCATCAATTCTCCATTCTCTTAGCCATCCCCAAATCATCCCATAAAATCCCCATCTCTGATCTCGGTTTTCATTTAAATAAAGAGAGATCAGAGAGAAGTTACAATAAGGATAAGTACAACATGATTCCTATTACAAAATTGGTTTGCTTCTAACCATTTGATCAACAAGAACAAGGCGAATTTGGCTTTGCAGCTGAGATTTGGAGGACGACCGCAACAATAAATCTGAGAAAATTGTGCTCAAAGCACCCTGCGTTTCTCTCAGTACAAGCCGAATTTAGGCAAACCGTTCCTTGCTAAAGTTAATTGGGTCCGTTCTGGACAAAACCCATGTTCCGGATTTTCCATATTCTGCTTCATTTGCTCAGAATCTCAACCGCAAAACAGTCACTTCTTATTCCAACGAATTTCTGAGTTGGCACTTTTAATGATCAAATCTTCAATCTGGAAGTTATCTTGGAGGCTAAAAATGGTGAATAATGTTACAACTGATTAATTAAAACTATCCTTGATAAAATCATGCATAATAATCAATTTATTAGAAATAAAGGAGAATAAATAATATTCATCCATAAGAGCATAAATCATTTATAAAATGGATTTAAATGATAAATTATAATAGATGATATGATGAAGAATAATAGAAATGGGTGGAATAAGTGTTCAAAAGTGATAATAATAATGGAATATTAACGGCCCAACAACAGCTCAGGCGGACATGATAAGTTTATGCACCAGAGTTTTAATTCTTTTTGAGTTCCATGGTAACCGAAGGTTTGCCATATTTCGTGTAAATCAAACGATTATGTTGTTTTAGCAAAATAACCAAAGTTAGAGACAAACGATTAAAATTCCAAAGGAAATGGCGATTGGTCATGCTTCTTTATGTTTTCGCCAATTGGAACACTCCCAATACATACGTGGGCCCAAGTCCATGCACAAATTTCTTGTAAAGTTGTAGTTTGTTGTGTTAAAACAGTCTAATTGTCATCAGGATGTCTACAGGGTTACAACTTGCAGAATAACACTCAAACCGCATACTCAAGCCACAGTTTCGAATAGTGAACAACCATCACCTTCTAATTTCTGTTACTTCCTGTTATTTTATTTTCTTGAGAATGAGGTGTCTTTTACCCTCTATGTAATATTTTGTAATAACTTTTACTTTAGAAAGTTAGGAGAATAGTTAAGTAGTTTGATAGTTTTGGTGATTACCAACTGTCTCATAATGTATAAAAAGACACAAATTTATAGAGAAAGGGTTCGAACTTTGGAGAACCTGGAGACTAGGCAACTGTATTCTTGATAGAACTGTTGGTTAATGAAAGAATCAGAAGTTTTCCACACATTGTTGGGTATGATTTTTTGACTTCTCTATTATATGTCATCATATGTTTTATTCCTTTAAGTATGGTAATGAAGCTGCAGGTCTTTATTTTCTTGTGTAAATAAAGTTAAAATCCCTTAAAAGAGTGCTCCTATACTTGAAGTTCCTACCTCTACAATTCTTCTAAGTTACAGATAGTAGCTTCTGTGTAAGATATCATATTATCTTTAACTTCTCCAAGTGTCACAGATAGTAGATTCTGTGTAAAACATCATATTGTCTATGAATTCTTCAAGCTTTCTTCATTCATCATTTATATTTAGAAATCAAATGGCATTATGAGATTTTCATGTCACCTAAGTATTGAGGGTTTAAAACCAAGTCTTTCAGGTCCTTCATTTGAGAATACAACATACAATTAAGTGACAAACAAGTGACAATAATTATAAACATTAATGTCTTAAGCACAATTTCTACATAGCCAGGAAATTGGTTTCTTAAGGGACAACATTAATTGGCGTCGTTGCCGGGGAGAGAAGACAAGAACACTTTTCCCTGGGTTTTCAATATTTTCCTCTGGTTGTTCAGTGAGGAGGAAATATTTGGCTATTTTGAACAAAAGCAATAATGGTGGCTCCAAAGAGGCCCCATACAAGGTCAGATACCTCACAGCAGAAAGTTCAAGCCCTTTTAGACCCTGAGAGGCTAGTTTCCAAGAGGGCTGGAAGGCCTGAAACTCCAGTTACACCAAGTCCTACACTGTCTACACTAGGAAGTAGTTCATCACATTCTTCATCCAAACATTTACCTTTTATTGACCAAGAGTCACCTTTTACATCCAATTCATTTCCAGAAACCAACTGTCAAGAACAGTCTCTAGATTATGTTTCTTTTTCAGTATCTGCTACAGTTATTCAACCTAAAACTATAACTACATTGCCACCTTCTCATACTCCATATACTCCTCAATCAGGTTACACATCTACTGGTAATCAAGGTTCAATAAGTTCAGGAGAAAACATGGCAGCACTTGCATTCTTGATGAATAGGTATGCACCTATTCAATTGCCACAACGGTTGAATCAAATGCCACAAGAATACTTGAAGATTCTTCCTCATTTAATAGGGGAGGATGAACAAACAATAGAGGACCATATATCAGTATTTTGTAATTTTGCAGAAAACCTAAATGTTGAACACCTGGATGTTGTTCTAAGACTTTTTGTTCAATCCTTCGATGGAGAAGCAAGAAAATGGTTTCAAGGGCTTCCTAATAACTCTATTCCTACATGGTAAGATATGGAGCGCCTGTTCACCCAGAGATGGGGAGAGAAAAGAGACCATGGGTATTCACTCATAGAGTTAAATGCTATCAAGAAGAAATCTTATGAAAGTTTCATTGAATTCATCATAAGGTTTAATAAATTGTACAATAGTCTTCCAGTGGAGATTAAGCCCCATCCTGCTGGTGAAAAAATAAATTTTGAAAGGGCTTTTAAGTCAGATTTTGGATTTACATTGAGGGAAAGAAGATCCACAACCCTCAATTAGATCCAAAATATGCCTTAGAGATAGAAGCAAATGTGGTGGCTGCAAGTAAAGCACCAAACTCACAGCCTATCCAAGATAAGGGAATGGCTAAAGTATAATCCTCTCAAGATCAAACATTAGAGGATATGAATAATGTAATTAGAAATTTGTCTAATAAATTGATTAAATTGGAATTAGAGAGTAAGAATTCTCAGAGACAAGTATAGGAAAACAAAAATTTAATCTTCAATATAGAAGACAACCTCTGCAACTTTTGCAAAGGGAGAGAAAAGGTCAAGATTGGATTCAAGCACCACTGTATATAGAGGCAGATCCTGATGGAGTACCAGAGCATTCCAAGGATCATGATGACCATATTTTCACATTGTATGTAGTGTGTTATCACTCAGGTTGTCCCTTGGCTCCTTAAGGGATACGGCCGAGGTAACCACAAACCAATCTTTGGATTGCAGGTTCTAGCCTACCTGCAATTAGAGAGGGCTCTCTCTTTGTAATTTAGCTTTGTTTTGATATGATTTTAGGCTAGTTATGGTGTACATGGGTTTTGTTTTGAGTTTGGTGGGATGGATGATGTCTTCAAGCAGAGTTGGCATGAAAAGTGAGAAGTTCAGACCATTGGGCATGGAGTCAAGGATTATGGGCTGCTGGGTGTGTTTTCTTTGGCAAAGAAGGATTACAAAGCAAGATAGCTAAACAAGGAACAATTTCAAGCTGGAATAAGGGTGAAATGGTGGTCAGGGAATGAAAGGCAACTAAGTAGCTCTCATTATGCTAACAGAGGGAAGGTGAGTGAACATTATATAGGAGCAATCAAGGATTCCTAAATAAAATTCATATATGAAGGAACTAGTGCAAATATGAGCAGACAAGTATTCATATTCAGGACTAATTTCAGAGGAAAACATAGATAAATCACAGAAATTGAGAACAGAGTACAACTAAGTAACCTCTGAACTATTCTTTCTTCCTGCAACCTAGATCATGACACATAGATGATATTACAAACATAGAAACTGAAAACAGGTAAGAAAGACTTATTGTTCCATGAAGTAGCACTAGAATTCTGTAATCAGCTCTTCAGCCATCAAATCCACACCAGACAGTTCAAAAGCAAAGCATTCCAGCTATCTTTGTTCATAAAAGTTCTCAAAATATACAGCGCAAGTCTAGAATGAGTTTATCAACCAACAACCAACCCTTATTACATAGCTCAGGGTGGTATATATAGGCAAAATATCTACAAAAACAGATCTGATAGCAGATCTGGGGAAATAACTGCGTTTAACCTAATTTTTGCTGAAATAAATGCAAAAATATCTATTTTGAGCTGCGCTGGAGGCAGCTGCATCAAAAATGAGTTAATATGGTGTCCTTTGAGCTCTGTGCTATTCATTTGGCCATTACTATGCTTTGGTTTCTGCAGCGCTGCCCTTAGGTGGCCTTATGCACATTAACTCTGATCTGGTGAGCCTTAATGGCTTTAAACTCCATCACTGATACTCTTTGACTATGCTGGGGCACTCTATTGCTCATCTGCTTTGATATTAAAGTCTTCCACTGATACACTTTGATTTCTCGGCTGAACTGATACTCTTTCACTGAATCGGGCCTCTTTCTTTCAACTAATACACTTTAATGCCATTAAATCACCCTTGCCTGCCACTTTATGGCCAGATTTGACTGTTGTTGCGCTTTCTGTGGCTTTTAGAGGAGTATCGGCGCTTGGCCGATCAAAATACTATCAAAAATATAGAAATGCTGCATAATAAAGGAGGAATGGATGCTAAAGGCCTACTGAGGCCAAGATCCTGCTTTTTGGAGCTAATCTGGGCTGGAGCGATCAAAGAATGGCTGAGAAATGATCATAATCCTTTGGAGCTGAAGCGTGCACGGGCGCCGCATAGAAATCAGAAGAAAAAGCCCCTTTTCCTTTATAAAGCAAAAATGCTTTTAAACATGATATTTCATGAAAAATGGGGCGGGAGCGATCACTGTAGAGAGGAATATATTAGGGCCGTTGGATCTAGCGCGGGCAGATCCAACGACTGCAATCAAATCGCAATATCGCAATCGGCGGGGACATGGGGGCGGGGCTTACATATATATATATATATATATATATATATATATATATATATATATATATATATATATATATATATATATATATATATATATATATATATATATATATATATATATATATATATATATATATATATATATATATATATGACTGTGATATAGCGATCGCCGATATCGCATCGGCGATCGCATATCGGGGGTGGAGACTTTATATATAAGCGATGGGCGATTTGTGATAAGGGGCAATGCGATAAGATCTGGGCCGTTGATGGGGGGTTTTGATCGTACGGCTGCTGCGCGATCGTAATATCGCATCGGTGGAGGTATATTGGTGCGGGCCTTTATATTATTGCGATAGTGATATAGTGATAAAACATGTGTTTTGCAGTAAAATGAGGAAATGGCGGAAATGCGGGTTTAACGATAAAACATAAGTTTTGCGGAAAACTTAAGTTTTAACGATAAAGCGGGGAATAACGATAAAGGTGGAGATATATGAAAAAAAGGGATAATGCAATAGGAGGGCCTCCTAATAGCGATATCGCTTCGGATGCGATAGTGATATCACATCGGCGGAAGGGGTCAGGGACGTTGAAAAGGGGCATATAACCATTGCGATTGCCGATTTCGATAATCGCATCGGCGAAGTTATATCGAAGGCATATATAAAAGGGGCCAATAGTTGTGACTGCCACCTCTGACAGCGATATCACGTCGGAGGGGGGGGGGGGGAATGCAATCAGAGGAGTGTTTTTATGCTTTAAAAGGGGTTTAAAGCATCGGAAAGGTTTTCTATGAAGTAATAAGGGGTTTTATGCCTTGGAAAAGGTAAAAACAAGGTTAAAGAGGGTTTTTATACATTGGAGTGGGAATTTTAATGCATCGGAAGGAGTCCAATGCATGGAAAGAGGGTTTAAATGAGCAAAGTGAGGGTTCTTACTAAGTTTCAATCAAACTTAGTAATTCCCAAGGCATATTTATGGTTATGTTTCAACCAGACGAAGGGGATATGTATATAAGGGGAATATCTAACATATTTTTAGTAGGGGAAAGGGAAATAAGGAGGGATTTACATAATAGAGTTAGGAGTTAATATGGATTTTGATCAGAAAGTGCTAAGGATAGAAATCTTAGGCTTTAAAGGGGAAATAGGACTTGTAGAAGAAATATGAGCACTCCTAAGTAAAGCAGATCTTTACTTAGGAAAATGTTTGGAATATGATGATTTTTAGAGATATTAAGAAGACCTTAACATCTTTAGGTGAAATTAGTGAATGATTTGGGGAAAAGGAAGAAGGGGAAGTTAGTCATGCCTCGCTTGAGCTGCTCCAAGGGAAAATTGCCTTGCACTTGTGATCTGAAGTAGATTAGCACTTTGAAACACAAAACTGATCACAATCCTTGATTCTGCAACCTCAAAACTGCCTACCCAGCCTACTTACCTAGCATTTTATCTTCTTTTTGTTTGGGTGCACTTGAACTAGCAAACCGAGCTTTTCATCTTTTCTTTTGGCTATCCTCCTATCTAAATCTACCCTTATTTCTTCCATGGGCTCAGATTAAGCAATTGAGTACCCTTGCTTCTCTACCTAGCTAATAATCTGCCAAGATTAAACAGTTTGGTCAGATCTTAATTCTCTATCTTCTAGAACAAGCAATTTAAACCTAGGGAAGCCAAGATTAAGCTGTTTGGCCTTCCCTTAACTATGAAATCCTTCAAAAATGGAATAATTCATAAAAAATGGAACATAGTAGTGGCATTTGAGCTTGCACACTTTCCTGGCCTTTGTTTGGGGTTCATTTCATTTATTTTTTTCTTTGGCCAATTCTTCTTTTTTCCCTTTGATTTTTCTTTTAGGGCATACCCTCTTTACATTTTTTAATTTTTCTGAGTTTTCTTGGAAATATGGAACCTTTGCAGCATGAAAAAGATGACATATTTGGCATTTCCACTGTCAATCATGAAATATGAAAACCTATTGCAATAGGAGGCTAACAGTGGCTCCACTTGGGGATGGCTTTTCCAGATGAAAAGCCAAGAACAACAGGTCAGAATGCCTTGATCTTCAATTGTTGCTGTAAACTGAAACTCTCCTTTGCTGGCTGCTATATGATCTGACTCTTTTGCAACCTGCTTGCAACACTTTTTAACTGAATTGTTGTAAATCTACAGTGTTGTTTCTTGCCTTTTGGGTGCTTGTAAATATATTCAAATATGCCTGAGCACTTCTTTGAAATTAATTAAAAAACAGAGATCTGAATGCTGCATTTCCTTTGATCCTTCCTTCAAAACTTTGCTGCGTTGGTCCCTCTTTGGACTGCTGAAAAATAAAAACGCTGAACATACAAATAATAATGTACAAAAATAATATACAGCTGCATTATGTACATCAAAAGGGGTCATGATAGTGCTTGAGCATTCGGCCATTGACAGGGCCTTCTTCAGCTGTGCTGCCATCCAAACTTTTGAGGAAATATGTATTGTTGCCTTGCACAACATGAATAATAAAGGGGCCTTTCCAAAGGAAATCAAACTTGCCATGCTTTCCTTTGTCCTCTCTTCTTGAGTCCCATCTTAGCACTTTGTTGCCTATGTAGAAATCTTCGGCCTTTGTCCTTTTATCAAACATTTTCTTCAGCTTCTCTTGTAAAACTTGAGCTCTCTGATATACTTCCTCCCTTGTCTACTGTAAATGAATGGTTTGATTTATCCTCCTTTTGATATCATTAGGCTGAGCTTGTATCTCTTGTAGTAATTTGATAACAGGGATTCCCAAAGATGAAGGGAACTTTGCCTCCATGCCATAGACTAACTCATATGGGCTTGTCCCAATGGATCTCTTGGTTGTCAATCTATCTGCCCATAGGGCATTTACCAGTTTTTTGTGCCAGTTCTTTTTATTCTCCTCCAAGACTTTCTTGATGATGTTGATGAGGCTTTTATTGGATGACTCAGCTAGGCCATTACCTTGAGGATAATAGGCTGTGGAGTGACCTAAGGAAATGTGGTATTTGTGGCAAAAACTGATCATTTTCTTGGATTTAAAGGCAACAGCGTTGTCTGTGATGATTTTTTCGGGACAGCCAAATCTGGACAGAATGTTGGATTCTAGGAATTGGATGATGGTTGAGTCATTGGCTTGCCTACAAGGGATGGCCTCAATCCACTTGGTAAAGTAATTTGTGGCTGTTAAAATCCATTTATGCTGGCCAGAAGAGGATGGGTGGATTTCTCCAATGAAGTCTAAACCCCACTGTTGGAATGGTTTTTCAGTTGAAATGGGTTTAAGGGGTAAGGGCAGCAACTTTCTTTTGCCTTCAAAGATCTGGCACTTATGGCAAGACATCACAAATTTTTTCACATCAGCAAACAGAGAGGGCCAATAGAAACCAGCCCTTAATATCTTATCAGCAGTAGACTTCCAATATAAGTGCCCTCCATAGTCCCCTGCATGAAATTCTTTCATAACATTGTCAGTTTCATTCAAAGTTAGACAATTAAGTAATATTCCTTCATGATTTTTCCAAAATAGGGCACTATTTAAGACACAAAACTTTGATGCTTTCATCTTTAAAAATCTCTTTTTGGTTCTGGACAACCCTGGAGGAGCATGCAGGTTTAACAATATAAAACAAATATCAACATACCAAGGTGATTGCAAGAAGGCCTGACTGATCTGTGGGGTCGCCAGCTCCTGTTCGTTGTCCAGTTCATTTATGTCTGGGGCTTGAAAATTGGTTTCGGACATTAGTTTGGCTAAACCCTGTCCTTTTATCAGTTTAGTGGACTTTATCTCAATGTCGTATTCTAGGATATTGGCAATCCATTTGCCTTTTTTTCCCTCAATTCCCTCTTGAGTTAGGATGTCTTTTACAACAGAGTTCGGAACATATGCAATGACATGGGAGTATAAGATATAAACTCTGAAATCTTTGATGGCCTTAACAAGGGCATAGGCCTGCTTTTCCATGATTTGATACTTCAAGGGCGCATCTCTAAGGGCTCTGCTGAAGAAAGCAATGGGCTTTTCACATCCCTGGTCATCTTTTTGCAATAGGACAACAACAATTGTATGTTCAGATGCAAAGGAAAAAATGATGAAATCTCTATCAAATTTGGGGCTAGTGAGGACTGGTGTTTGTGTTAAGGCTATCTTGATGCCCTCAAAGGCTTGTTTGGCTTCTAAAGTCCATTTGACTTTGGAATCTTTCTTGAGCATGTTGTTTAACAATCTTATCAGCTCGGCCAAGTTTGGGATAAATCTTCTTAGGAAATTGATCTTTCCTAAAAAAGCTTGCAGTTCTTTGATGTTTCTTGGATAAGGGACTTGAAGAATGGCTTGAATTTGGTCTGGGTCTATCCTAATGCCCTCTTTTGAAATAATATGACCTAGAAGTTTGCCTTCCTCTAGACCAAACAGCGATTTCTTGGGGTTTAAAGATATGCCATATTTTCTGCAAGTTAAGAATACTTGCCTTAGATGTTTTAGATGTTCTTGGTCTGATTTTGAAAATGGGGTAAGATCATCAAGGTAGACTACTAAGAAATCATGGATTTCTTTGGCAAAGGCTATGTCCATTGCTCTTTGAAAAGTAGCACCTGCATTCTTAAGTCCGAAAGGCATTTTTACATATTTAAAGGTTCCCCACGGTGTTGTGAATGTTGTTTTATCCTGATCATCCGGGTGAACTAGTATCTGATTAAATCCTGAAAAGCCATCAAGCAATGAAATTCTGGAAGACCCCAATGCCCTATGTAAAATATGGTCCATCTTGGGTAAAGGGTAGTGGTCTTTGAGAGAGGCTTGGTTCAAATTTCTTAAGTCAACACACAATCTAATCTCACCTGTTTTCTTCCTTGTGGGCACTAAGTTGGATACCCATTCTGAAAATCTGATTGGTGCTATAATTCCAGCTTCAAACATTCTCTTTACTTCTTTCTCAATCAAGGGGAGAAGCACAGGATTGATTCTCCTTAATTTCTGTTTGAAAGGCTTTTGATTTGGTTTCAAAGGAATGGTATGTTGAATGACTGAAGTATCATAGGACTTAAGGTCCTCATAACTCCAGGCAAAAACATCTTGGAACTCTTTAAACAAGTCAACATATTTTGGCTTTTGATCAGCAGGCAAAGACTTGGACAGTTTTATCATTTTGGGGCTTTCTGTTGTCCCAATATTGCAGTCTTCAATAGCAGCGTTTAAGGGTTGCATCTTTGGCTTTTTGGGGACATCGTTTGAATCAAAAATATCTTCTAAGGGAGTCAGGCCCGTGGGCAGAAAGTTATCTTTCAATTGAATAATTTCAGTCTCTGCCTCAGCTATTTCATCCAAATTCATTTGTTTCAGCTCTTCTATATTCTTGTCATAAAAAATGGTTGGGCGCAGCATTTGATTTGCTGCTTTAGCTGTTATAGTCTGCTCATTTTGGCTCATTTGCTGTTGTGGGTCATCCATGGCATCTTCATCAATGTTTAGGCTTGAAAACTCTTGTTGTAAGGTGAAGAAATTATTGATCTGTGCATCATTTTCAAAGACTTTCCAGTCTTTTACATTGTTTGGGACTGCAGGCCTGTGCTTAATTTCGGTAGTAAAATGGTGATTGGGCTCAAAAGGCAGCGTGCAAGTGCTGGAAAAAGTTGCTAGGCTGTGCGCATGTAAGTTATTGCTTCTTAATATTTTAGTAAGTTGGGATTTTGTGAAGGTATTGAGTATTTCCATGGCAGCACTTCTATAGGCTCTCAACCTATTATCATTAGTGACAAAATTGCCTTCCATTTGCTGTATAATCAGGTCAGAGTCTCCTAGAATTAAAATTTTTGTAGCTCCTAGAGCTTTGATTAGTTTAAGACCTAAAAGGAGGGCTTCATACTCTGCCATATTGTTGGTACATCTGAAATTTAATCTATAAGCATGACCCTCTGCATGGTCAGTTTGTCTATTGTGGATCCACACTCCTGCCCCTGCTCCTAGTTTGTTTACCGAGCCATCAAACTCTAAATACCACAGGATTTCATGGTCCTGACTAGCATTGGGAGTTGTAATCATTTTTGGAGTGGGCAGAGTTAAGTTTTCTGTTTCATGTAGTTTGTCTTATGTGTTGGTTACATCAATTATTTCAACAGTTCCTAGGTTTTGGGCAACAGATTCTTCATTTATGTAGATTTTTTGCTCTAAAGCCAAAGGTTTATCATCAGTCGGAGAACACATATCAGCATTGAACAAGATGAATGAATCCATATCAGAATGGATTGAATAGATAGGAAATTTTTGGGGCTTTTCCTCACTACTTACCACATATTTCATTAATGTTTCCCGGTATAATCTCTTTGGTTGCCCAAAGACTGAAATAGTGGCATAGGACATGTCCAGTTGCAAAGATCCTTGGAGTTTGCCCCCCCAAGATCTTGATAACATCATACCATATTTGGGTGGAATATCAGCTACCACCACGTCCATTAGGATTGTTTTGTTGGGGTATTGGACTAAAGACACACAAAGGTCTTTGATTAGGCCTAGACACTTGACTTGACTGGAATCAAATGAAAACAAATCTTTGTATGGTCTAGTGATGTCTAGGTTTAGTTTCTCCATTACAGCTTTGGGCATTAGGTTGTGTGAAGCACCTAAATCAAACATTGCATTGTGCAACACTTTATCATGGATATGTAAGCTGACATAGAAGGGTAGAACAACTCCATTTGCTGATTTACCATCGACTTTAGGACCAAAAAGTAACTCAAGCTGATCATCTAGGACATTAACATCATCCCTATTCTCTGGCATTTGCAGCGATCTTTTGATTTGCTGTCTATATACATCATGTTTAGCAAGCTCAGAGAGAGGAATAGATATCTTTAATTTACCAATTTCTACTTCTAAATTGAAGGGTTTCTCCGATTGAGTCTTTGTGTTGTGACTAGCAGATTTTTCTTTTTCAATTGCACTTTCAGTGATTTTCTCTTGGTTTTGAGTGTTATCTTGAGGTATTTCTATTTTGGAAAGGCTTTGAGGAGTGCTGTTTGCATTTTCTTTTGAGGAAAAGGATACAAAAGGTTGTTTTTTAAAGGTCTGCATGTCTGATATATCTTCCACAGTGACTTCTCTTGGGTTTGGGTCTATTTTATCAGAGAATTCTGTGTGAGTAGCTTTATCCTTTAATTTCTTTGGCTTCTTAGCATCCTTTGGTTTGATAGGTTCAAGTACATCTATGGTTGTAGTTCTCAATTTCTATTGCTTGTGAACCTCATATACTGTTGCATCATAGCCTTCTCTAAAGTCAAATGATTCTCTAGACTTGGTTTGGAATTGATTGATATCATGATCATCTTGGTCTTCTTGGGTTAGAAAAACTTGTTGTTCACTCTTCAAACCCATCAAGTTAATGTGAGAGTCCTCTGTTGGCTCACTAGATGTTGATGCTTCAGCATAGTTTTCATGAAAAGGAGGTCTTATATCATGATCTGGGCCAGCCCTTCCAACATTTGGGTTTTGGTTTTTTCTAAAGTTTGGGTTTCTGATAGTATTATTTTGTTGTCCTTCCCATGATGATTTTCTTTCAATAGTTCCCACTCTATCTCCAATACTGTCCATACCTTTCATTATTGCATCAAGTTTTTGCTCAAAAACTGAAGGTCCATCTTTAAAATTAGTTCTTCTCTCAGCTCTTGCTCTATTTCGTTTGGCAATCAGATTTGCCTCCACACTAACAGCTATATTCTGCATCTCTGCTAAGGTTTGAGGGGCTCTTTCCCTCAACTAATATGCCATGTTGGAATCAAATCCATCAGGGAATTTGTATAAAGCTAGATCAGGTGGAGGCCTAAGGTTTTGTGGAATAGCATTATAAACATTGTTGAATCTAGCGCAATAGTCTAAGATAGCTTCTTGTGGGCCTCTTTTGATAGTTTCATACTCAGATAGAATGTGCCATGGATCTTTATTTTTCTCCCATCTATTAAGAAATGTTAGGTAAAGGGCATCTGGGTCAGCTATGGAATTTACAGGGAGAGCTCTAAACCAGGGTCTTACATCACCTGTTAAACTTTGGACTAAAATCTTCATTCTTACACCATCATCATCTATTTCATAATTCTCAAAATAGCCCTGCATTTTCTTGGTATGTTGCAGGGATGTGCAAGAACCATTACCATCAAAATATGTGATTTTGGTTTGATAATCCTGAGGCATAGCCCCTGGATTTGCAGGTAACTGTAAAGGTGCATAACGATTCTCCATATTTACAGGGATAAATGGAACAACAGGAAGAAATGGAACAGATGGGATGGAAGAGGAAATGATAGGAGTATGTGTAGTGGATGAAGTTGTAGAAGAGGTGTTTTGGGAAGTGGATTATGAAATAGGGGAAGTTGGAACAAGGAGAGGATGGAATGAAACTTTAGCAGGGGTTGAAATATAGCTTTGCTGAACTGTTTCAGAGCTTGAATCAGCAAAATCCTCTTTTTACTCTT
The DNA here is from genome assembly GCA_031772625.1 of Pinus tabuliformis. Taxonomy (NCBI): domain Eukaryota; kingdom Viridiplantae; phylum Streptophyta; class Pinopsida; order Pinales; family Pinaceae; genus Pinus; species Pinus tabuliformis. Next base: position 470,478,560 of record CM062807.1, read on the forward strand.
GTTTCCTAGAGGTCTTTGGAATTAAATTGAGATTATCAAAAATAGCTGGTGGATCTGGGTCTGGATTTGACCTAGTATTGCGAGTTTTCTTCTTTGGAGCCAGCTTCTGAACTTATTTTTTTGGAATTTTCTAAGATTTCCCCAGCGGAGTCGCCAATGATGTTATCACTCAGGTTGTCCCTTGGCTCCTTAAGGGATACAGCCGTGGTAACCACAAACCAATCTTTGGATTGCAGGTTCTAGCCTACCTATCAGAGAGGGCTCTCTCTTTGTAATTTAGCTTTGTTTTGATATGATTTTAGGCTAGTTATGGTGTACATGGGTTTTGTTTTGAGTTTGGTGGGATGGATGATGTCTTCAAGCAGAGTTGGCATGAAAAGTGAGAAGTTCAGACCATTGGGCATGGAGTCAAGGATTATGGGCTGCTGGGTGTGTTTTCTTTGGCAAAGAAGGATTACAGAGCAAGATAGCTAAACAAGGAACAATTTCAAGCTGGAATAAGGGTGAAATGGTGGTCAGGGAATGAAAGGCAACTAAGTAGCTCTCATTATGCTAACAGAGGGAAGGTGAGTGAACATTATATAGGAGCAATCAAGGATTCCTAAACAACATTCATATACGAAGGAACTAGTGCAAATATGAGCAGAGAAGTATTCATATTCAGGACTAATTCAGAGGAAAACATAGATAAATCACAGAAATTGAGAACAGAGTACAACTAAGTAACCTTTGAACTATTCTTTCTTCCTGAAAGCTAGATCATGACACATAGATGATATTATAAACATAGAAACTGAAAACAGGTAAGAAAGACTTATTGTTCCATGAAGTAGCACTATAATTCTGTAATCAGCTCTTCAGCCATCAAATCCACACCGGACAGTTCAAAAGCAAAGCATTCCAGCTATCTTTGTTCATAAAAGTTCTCAAAATATACAACACAAGTCTAGAGTGAGTTTATCAACCAACAACCAACCCTTATTACATATCTTAGGGTGGTATATATAGGCAAAATATCTACAAAAACAAATCGAATAGAAGATCGGGGAAATAACTGCGTTTAACTTAAGTTTTGCTGAAATAAATGCAAAAATATCTATTTTGAGTTGCGCTGGAGGCAACTGCATAAAAAATGAGTTAATATGGTGTCCTTTGAGCTCTGTGTTGTTCATTTGGCCATTACTGTGCTTTGGTTTCTGCAGCGTTGCCCTTAGGTGGCCTTATGCGCATTAACTCTGATCCGGTGAGCCTTAATGGCTTTACACTCCATCACTGATGCTCTTTGACTGTGCTGGGGCTCTTTATTGCTCATCTACTTTGATATTAAAGTCTTCCATTGATACACTTTGATTTCTCAGCTGAATTGATACTCTTTCACTGAATCGGGCCTCTTTCTTTCAACTGATACACTTTAATGCTGTTAAATCGCCCTTGCCTACCACTTTATGGCCAAATTTGACTGCTGTTGCACTTTCTGTGGCTTTTAGAGGAGTATCGACGCTTGGCCGATCAAAATACTATCAAAAATATAGAAATGTTGCATAATAAAGGAGGAATGGATGCTAAAGGCATACTGAGGCCAAGATCCTGCCTTTTGGAGCCGATCTGGGCTGGAGCGATCAAAGAATGGCTGAGAAATGATCATAGTCCTTTGGAGTTGAAGCACGCACGGGCGCCGCATAGGAATCAAAAGAAAAAGCCCCTTTTCCTTTATAAAGAAAAAATGCTTTTAAATGTGATATTTCATGAAAAATGGGGTGGGAATGATCACTGTAGAGAGGAATAAATCCGGGCTGTTGGATCTAGCGCGGGCAGATCCAACGGCTGCGATCAAATCGCAATATCGCAATCGGCGGGGACATGGGGGCGGGGCTTTTATATATATATATATATATATATATATATATATATATATATATATATATATATATATATATATATATATATATATATGTATATATATATATATATATGACTTGCGATATAGCGATCGCCGATATCGCATCAACAATCACATATCGGGGGTGGAGACTTTATATATAAGCGATGGGTGATTTGTGATAAGGGGCGATGCGATAAGATCCGGGCCGTTGATGCGAGGGTTTGATCGGACGGCTGCCGCGTGATCGCAATATTGCGTCGGCGGAGGTCTATGGGTGCGGGCCTTTATATTATTGCGATAGCGATATAGTGATAAAACATGTGTTTTGCGGTAAAACGGGGAAATGGTGGGCAGGTTTAACGATAAAACATAAGTTTTGCGGAAAACTTAAGTTTTAACGATAAAGCGGGGAATAACGATAAAGGCGGAGATATATGAAAAAAAAGGGATAATGCGATAGGAGGGCATCCCGATAGCGATATCTCTTCGGATCCAATAGTGATATCGCATCGGTGGAAGGGGTCGGGGACTTTGAAAAGGGGCATATAACCATTGCGATAATCACATCGGCGGAGTTATATCGGAGGCATATATAAAAGGGGCCAATACTTGTGACTGCAACCTCCGACAGCGATATCGCATCGGGCGGGGGGGGGAATGCAATCGGAGGAGTATTTTTATGCTTTAAAAGGGGTTTAAAGCATCAAAAGGTTTTCTATGAAGTAATAAGGGGTTTTATGCCTTGGAAAAGGTAAAAACAAGGTTAAAGAGGGTTTTAATACATCGGAGGGGGAATTTTAATGCATCGGAAGGAGTCCAATGCATGGAAAGAGGGTTTAAATGAGCAAAGTGAGGGTTCTTACTAAGTTTCAAGCAAACTTAGTAATTCCCAAGGCATATTTATGGTTATGTTTCAACCAGAGGGAGGGGATATGTATATAAGGGGGATATTTAACATATTTTTAGTAGGGGAAAGGGAAATAAGGAGGGATTTACATAATAGAGTTAGGAGTTAATATGGATTTTGATCAAAAAGCGCTAGGGATAGAAATCTTAGGCTTTAAAGGGGAAATAGGACTTGTAGAAGAAATATAAGCACTCCTAAGTAAAGCAGATCTTTACTTAGGCAAATGTTTGGAATATGATGATTTTTAGAGATATTAAGCAGATCTTAACATCTTTAGGGGAAATTAGTGAATGATTTGGGGAAAAGGAAGAAGGGGAAGTTAGTCATGCCTCGCTTGAGCTGCTCCAAGGGAAAATTGCCTTGCACTTGTGATCTGAAGTAGATTAGCACTTTGAAACACAAAACTGATCACAATCCTTGATTCTGCAACCTCAAAACTGCCTACCCAACCTACTTACCTAGCATTTTGTCTTCTTTTTGTTTGGGTGCACTTGAACTAGCAAACCCAGCTTTTCATCTTTTCTTTTGGCTATCCTCCTATCTAAATCTACCCTTATTTCTTCCAGGGGCTCAGATTAAGCAGTTGAGCACCCTTGCTTCTCTACCTAGCTAATAATCTGCCAAGATTAAACAGTTTGGTCAGATCTTAATTCTCTATCTTCTAGAACAAGCAATTTAAACCTAGGGAAGCCAAGATTAAGCTGTTTGGCCTTCCCTTAACTATGAAATCCTTCAAAAATGGCATAATTCATAAAAAATGGAACATAGTAGTGGCATTTGAGCTTGCACACTTTCCTGGCCTTTGTTTGGGGTTCATTTCATTTATTTTTTTCTTTGGCCAATTCTTCTTTTTGCCCTTTGATTTTTCTTTTAGGGCATACCCTCTTTACATTTTTTAATTTTTCTGAGTTTTCTTGGAAATATGGAACCTTTGCAGCATGAAAAAGATGACATATTTCGCATTTCCACTGTCAATCATAAAATATGAAAACCTATTGCAATAGGAGGCTAACATTGTGGATGAAGATGAACTAGGTGATGAGGGAGGAGAATATAGTGAAATAGATGTCATTTATGATGATAATGAAATTTATGAATGTTGGAAGCGGTTTTCTAATTTTATGCAGGCATAATTACATAAGAAATATGACTTGAGATCAAGGAAAATATCTAGAAGTCAAGAAGATAAAGGTGAGCAGCAAGTTCCGGCTCCCTTACAAAAGGCGAATCCAGAAGAACAAGAACCACAACCTGCAAAATAATTGAATATAGGAAAGCAGTAGTAGAATACAAGTAGCAAGACTCAAATGCTTCAAGGTGAGTCTTCTCAAGACAAAAGTGAAAAAATTCCTTTAGAAAAACTTGTTTCCATTCCACAAGAGATTTCAGTAATGAAGATAAGTGAAGATGAGAATGAAAGGAGTTAGAAAAGACCATAATTCAGGTATCCCTCATAGAGTTAGTTAAAACACTAGCTTATCAAAGAGAAATTATAGGTTTATCAATTTATCTCAGAATGTGAATATAAATGACATTTTGAATTTGCAAGAAGACAAACTAGTACTGGTTTTTGCTTCACATATGGAGGAGGTAGATTCTTCAACACCTCCTTTCTACATTTCTTTATTGGTTCATGATTTACTCTTGCACAATTGTATGTTTGATTCAGGAGCCTCACATAACCTTATGCCATTATCAGTGATGAAATAGCTAAACCTACAAGTTATTAAACCTTACAGAGACTTGTATTCTTTTGATTCACATAAAGTTAAGTGTTTGGGGGTCATTAAAGATATGGTGGTGTCACTAGCCCAGATTCCAACCAAACGTTTGGTAATGGATGTAGTGGCGGCAAATATCCCTACTAGGTTTGGAATGTTACTATCTAGGTCATGGGGGCCTAAATTGGGTGGTGTTTTGAAACTAGATTTTTCTTATGCTGTCATACCAATTTTTGGTGGGGAAGAAAGGAGGTTGTACAGAGAAACAAGATTTATTAGAACAATCACAAATAATGAAGCAAGTAATTCACCTGTATATAGCCAGGAAAAATATGACTTTTCTTACTTCATGCTGCATGACAATGCAGAATTGGTTGAAGATAACCAGAGGCAACTTACTTCAGCCTGTGTAAATACAGAGCTGCAAATAGAAGGGGTGTGGAAGTGCTTCTTTGATGGAGCCTATTCTAAAGAAGGAACATGTGTTGGTTTCCTTTCACAGGATGAACAGATTCAAGATCACAATATTGGAACCCAAAAGGAGCCCAAGCTGGTCAAATTGTTCAAGGAAGTTTCACTTAATTATAAGGAGAGATATATTAAGCTTTTCAGGCAATACACTGATGTTTTGGCTTGGTCCTATGAGGATCTCAAGACATATGAGGAAATCATGTTCAATAGACTTGGATGCCCTGTCAAAGTCATAACAGACAATGCTCAAGTGTTCAGTTCAAAGAATCTTGATGGTGAAACTCTACAACTGCCTGTCAATGGGCAGTACCTCAAGCAATATTTCCAGTTCTAAAGCACAAGCATCCTATCATTGTAGATACCAGAGTGAATTCACTGTAAAAATGCCATAGAACTTGAATTGGTTAAGAAATATATGACTCCATGCCCAAGGTGAAGGCACTGATCTGCGGTTATTAGTGATTTTGTGGCAAAAGCACTATCCCCAGGTGGAGCCAGATGTTGTAGCATCCATTGTTATTTAAGTTTTATTTTCAGTTTTATCCCAAAATGAAAGAAAAATGAAAAATATGAAAAAAAAACTAAATACTATGTTATAACGGAAATAAAAACAAATGCAAAGATTCGAAAGAAATGGTTGATTTTATATTATGAATGGCTTTTGAAAGTGATAAAGCCACGAGAAGATCTGGGACGTCTGATAAACAGGCCACAGATCTGATGGCAATCACGTGGGTAACTAGAAAGAAGTTTATTTTGGAAATCAGACGCGATAGTGTATGAAATGCAGTTTAATCCGATGAAGTCTAGATCAATTGCAGTCGTCCATCGAAAGGGATGAGATCTGACGAATATCGCGTCGAAAAGTAATAGGGTTTTATTTTTAAAGTCAGAACCGATAAATCATTAACTGACAATTTTATTTCTTATCGGGTCCATATGGGAGTCAAAGGATCATTGAAAAAACAAACATGATAAGGTTTTGTTCAATAGGTTTAAAGTTTCGTGAGTTCTGAGGGATCAAACCATCCGTTGAAGGGGTGATCGGATGGTGGTCGTGCACAGCTCTGGTGAACATGATAAGTTTATGCACCAGACTTTTAATTCTTTTTAAGTTCCATGGTAACCGAAGGTTTGCCATATTTTGCGTAAATCAACCGATTTCGTTGTTTTAGCAAAATAACCAAGGTTAGAGATGAACAACTAAAATTCCAAAGGAAATGGTGATTGGTCAGGTTTCTTTGTGTCTCTGCCAATCAGAACACTCCTGATACATACGTGGGCCCAAGTCCATGCATGGAGTTCTTGTAAAGTTGTAGTTTGCTGTGTTAAAACAGTCTAACCGTCATTAGGACATCTACAGGGTCACAACTTGCAAAATAACACTCAAACCACATACTCAAGCCACATATTCGAACAACGAACAACCATCACCTTCTAATTTCTGTTACTTCCTGTTATTTTATTTTCTTGAGAATGAGGTGTCTTTTACCCTCTATGTAATATTCTGTAATAACTTTTACTTTAGACAGTTAGGAGAATAGTTAAGTAGTTTGACAATTTTGGTGATTACCAACTGTCTCATAATGTATAAAAGGAGGAAAATTTACAGAGAAAGAGTTCAAACTTTGGAGAACTTGGAGATTAGGCCATTGTATTCTTGACAGAACTGTTGATTAATGAAAGAATCAGAAGTTTTCCACACATTGTTGGGTATGATTTTGTGACTTCTCTATTTGTGTCATCATATTTTTTCTTCCTTTAAGTATGGTACTGAAGCTGCAAGTCTTTATTTGCTTGTGTAAATGAAGTTAAAATCCCTCAAAAGAGAACTCCTATACTTGAAGTTCCTATCTCGGCAATTCTTCTAAGTTATAGATAGTAGTTTCTGTGTAAGACAACATATTATCTTTAACTTCTCCAAGTGTCACAGATAGTAGATTCTGTGCAACTCAAAATATTTTCTATGACTTCTTCAAGCTTTCTTCTTTCATCATTTATATTCAACAATCAAATGGCATTCTGAGATTTTCATGTCACCTAAGTATTGAGGGTTTAAAACCAATTCTTTTAGGTCCTTCATTTGAGAATACAACACACAATTAAGTGACAAACAAGTGATAATAATTATAACCATTAATTTCTTAAGCACAATTTCTACACAGCCAGGAAATTGGTTTCTTAAGGGACAACACCTGCCATGAAATCTTGGATGAGAGGTCCATAGCATGACCGAGGTTGTACATGATGTTACTATCATGGCTAGCTATGAGGAAAGATGAAGAAGCTCCTTAGAAATATGTTTGAGTATGACCTGGATATGACATGGATATATTGTGATCCAATTGATAAAAAGTCCCATATTTATAGTTGGGATCGAGATACTCTCATATATTGAGATAGTACAATTGTTCGAAGCAAGCTCAGGCTTGTGATTGGAACCTCCTTGAGAGGGATGATGATTATTGTAACAACCTTGGTGAAAATTCCATGTAATAAAAGTTAGAAATAATAACCATGGTTGATGGGACAGTTATTCCAAGCTGAATTTTGGGCAAGACATCGTAGGGTGTATTCATTTGGTTTTTTATGGCTAAGGAAATTGGCAAAGGTAATGGCTATGTCTTTGGAAAGGAAAAACGACATTTTTGGCACATTTATTTATGAAAATAATGGAAATAAGGAGAAAAGGAAGGTGAAAGGTCATAGGTTGCATGTGAGGAGGAAAATGAAGGAAAATAATGGAAAAGGAAGAAAAATAGGTCTCATTCATAAAAAGGCTTATGAGGATCAGTTGGTAACCTTTTGTCAGTTGATTTTTGGAGCTATCTCATTATTCTCTCTCTCTCTCACTCACTCGCTCTTGGACACTTAGAGTTTCTTGGAGCATTTTGGCATTGGAGAAATAATGGCAAAGAAGGAAAGAGAAAGAAAAGATCAAGCAGGGAAAGGAAGGATTAAGAAGCTACACCATGCTTCATTGCAGGTATCAACTTTCATGTGTAATCATTGCTAGAGTTTGCATGCATGGGATTTCATGTGGTTATTTTCTATCATGGCATTGGTTTTCCCAGGTGTGACAATGTTCTTCAATGTAGCCTTGCCATTTCTTAATAGCTTTGATGAGATGGGTTCTCATATTCGGTTTATGTGGGATGGCCAGATGGATTCAAAGCTAAGTGGGGCAGATCTTTGAAATGACAAACACATGGTGTTATCACAAAAAAATGATCATCTAGCCTATTATAGTGTTTTCTCCTCGAAGGCGTACAAAAAGGAAACACTTAAGACTGTGGATGACAAATAGTCTCAACAATATAAATGGATACTAAACATTGTAGATATGTAGCGAATGATAGAAACAAAACTTGCCAAAGTCCTAATCTATGTCATAATCATAGTTAAAGAGTGAAATGAAATAGTAATAAATGAGGGTAACTCCAATAATCCAATGGAAACTAGATATCGAAAGAAGAAATTTTATTAAATAACACATGTGAAGGGAACAAATAAATGTTACCAATGCCCCTCTATGAGATGGGTTATTGTCTATCCTCAAACATCTTCAGCTTTTGTAGAGGCTATCTTCTCTATAATGTGTAAACCCAACAAATAAAATGTTTGAGCTCAATGGGAACTCAAATGGAAAGAAAAATGGTATGCGACAATGATAATAATCAAAGTTACAACAATAAGTGCAACAATGAAAATAATCAAAAGTGAATAATGAATGGAAATCGCTTCTATTTATAACAAAATATTGAGTCATCCTCAAATAATGGGCAATAATAAAATATTATTAACCCCATTCTAGGAATAACCATTTGGAATATTTAATTATATTTGGTTAAGAGGGAAAAAATATTTAAACTTTTAGTTAGAAATAATAAATAAATAAAGGATTTATTTATCATCTCAAGAAATATGGTTAAGGAATAATAAACAAATAATTATTTATTCAATTTTTCCTAAGGTATTCAGTCAAAATTGACAAGGAATAATAATTAATTAGTAGTTAATTAATTATTCCTAGAGAAAAATAAGATAATTAATAATTTATTTGTTTATTTTTCATAACTGGGTCAAATATGACAAGGAATATAAATTAAAAACTAGTTTAATTAATTATTCCTCGAAGATGATTAAATAAATAGCGATTTATTTAGTTATTCTTCATGGGTTTAATTATAAATTGCTTAACAGATGTGGTTTATTAAGTAATCTCTCATAGTGAAAGCAATTTTACTATGGTAAAATTGGCCTTACATGGTGTACTTCGATCCATCTAGTAAATTAGGCTAGATGTTGTCTTAGTGGGTCCTGACCTAGGTTCAGAGTTAATTGTGCCAAACAAAACCCTACACTACTGGCCCTTTCAGCATCAACCTGTGTAGCGCAGGCTAAAGTCTCACCCGAAGCATTATGGAGGGATGCTGGAACCAAGTTTCTGTATCTAGAGAATAGTGTGATGTCTTTTATTTCACTAGATTTGCCTTCGCACAGATCTATACGCCCCTAGGGCTCATCACTACAACTCCATTTAAATGGCCTCTATACCTTTGTGAAGGTCTACGATAGGTTTTTGTGGACTCTTAGTAGTTGAATCATCCAATTACGTGTATCAGAAAATAACCCTAGATCTGAGCTCACACGGATCTACTTAAGTAATTAATAAACATAAAAAAATGTATTATAATCTTCACAAAAGTACTTAACATGCATTGCGTATAGTTATTAAGACTTATCCCATAGAGTCGTGCATCAATAGATCATTATTTCATAAAGACATTTGTTGAATCACAACATATATCGTAAACATAAATAACATAAGTAAAGAGATAAACATAAGGATTCTTCAACAATCTTCTTTATTGATCTTCAACATGGTATTACATACTCAAAACTACCCTGCAAACTCAGCTGTAGTGGTCCGCACACTCAACCAGAGGGGTCCACGCACTCAGCTGCGAACACTACTCTAGGCCTCTGTGCACTCAGCTGCAGAGCCTTTCCCTCCTCTATGACTCACTTCTATGCGCTATATTCTATCGACCCATTACATCCATCATCATTAGATTATGACTTAGAATTTCTAAGACACACCTATTTATACAATCCCATGGTCCACAAACCATGGGTGGATCTCGAAACCGACTCAACCTTACATAGACAAGGGGCTAAAACCACTTTTACTCTTGATTACCTACGTGATCCACATCCACAAATCATGGAGACTTTACATCTTTTCACAAAAAATTACATCAAAAGTAGGGTTTTTAACCCCAACACTGACCCATGGGACCTCATCCCAACACTAGATAATCAACATGGAAAATTTTAGGGCCGAATGTTCGCCCTTTGCCGAAATTAAGGGGTTTTAAATTTTTAGTGGGCGAATATTTTGTATCATAGTACATTTTTACAAATCACCACGAATAGCCCACCTTATTTTAAGGGAGAGGGTAAAAAAGGTAAATTTAGCCCTTGAAATTAGGAGTTACAACCTTCCATTCACCCTAATTTTCAAGAATAGGTTTTATTTAAGTGAATCCTATGGGCCAAATACCATATTTATAAAAGAGGTATGGTAAATTAATAAAAATATAAATAAATGAGAGGTATGGTAAATAAATAAAACGTTTTTTTTATATTTATGCCATAAGTCACCTTATATACATGCAAGGGTGTAAACAAATAAAAATATAAGTAAAGTGGAGGTATGGTAAATAAATAAAACGTCTTTTTATACTTACTCAAAAGGTATGGTAAATAAATAAAAATATAAATAAACTAGACATATGGTAAATAAATAAAACCTCTTTTTATATTTAGTCCATAACCCTCGTTCTATTTATGAAGGCTCAAAAAAGAGGTTTTATTTAAGTGAATCCTATGGGCCAAATTAATAAAAATATAAATAAACGAGAGGTATGGTAAACAAATAAAACATTTTTTTATATTTACTACATAAGTCACCTTATATTTACGAGCACTAAAAAAATGCGTTATATTTAGGTGAAACCTATGGGCAAAATACTATGGGACAAATACCATGGGCTAGATTATTATTAATACCATGCAAAAAAACATTATTAACCCTAATATTAGTATTAATAAAAATAAAAATGGCACATGGTATTGACCCATGGTATTAACCAAAATGGCACATGGTATTGACCCATGGTATTCACCTGGAATGTAGCCTATTTAAAGGGGGAATTAAACCAACATATATCCATTTTTACTCTGGATCTACTAACCCCTGAGAGGTATCAAATATCGTGATATGCAAACTAGCATAGAGTGAAAAAATATTTGATCCCTCTCGGGGCTTGGTGGATCAAGAGTAAAAATGGATGTTGTAATTTAATGTATGTTAAACATTTTAGCTTGGTTAAAATAAAAAATAAAATAAACATCAACTATTAATTTTATTAATTTTTATAAGTTACTAATAGTAATTTTTAAGCTCCAGGTTTATGATAACCCATGGTATTGACCCATGGTAATACCATGGTATTCATGTGAGCATAGACTATTTAAAGGGGAAATTCTATCATCTTAGATCCATCTTAATTCTGGGTCTACCAAGTGCTCAGAGGGATAAATAGATTTCATCCCCCTAAGAGTGGTAGATGTGGAGTTAAGATGGATATAGGTTGGTTTTTATGATAATGAAGATATTAAATAGACTTAGGAAATTATATTGTAAAAACATCTTAAGGTGAATGGTTAAAGCATAGACATTGGACAAGTATATTTGTATACTTCTATTTTAAACTGAAACAAATCCAGGGCTAAAAGGAATGGATTCATTGCACTAGTCATCCTTCTATAACTTTCCAACATAGGCTGGAGTAAACAGGTTGTAATTTGGGTAATTTTTCTAACTGCAAACAGGAACATACTTGTGTATTGGCAGGGTGGTTACAAGGTCCCTAGAAGTGATGAATTTGAATTTTTCTTGGTTTTATATATAGTATTAGGTTTTTTCTCATGCTTTCTTTGAATGACACAGGTGAATTTTATCCTACACCCACTAGGTTATCGATATGTAATTTAAATAATTTTGATTTCAAAAGATATTTTAAAGAAATGCAATGATTTCAATTGTGTATTCCATAAACACAATATTCTAATGGAATTCTGCATTTGTGGTTTACCTATACAGATTCCATGAAGAATTATTAGTGGTGTGACGTCAATTGTCCTCAAGCAGAGGCTTTAGTTTTATTCTTTTGTGGAAGCAAATACTTTCTTCCAACATTTTTGAGTTCCATGAAAAATTTGAAAGTCCTAATAGTATTCAATTATGGGTTCAAGAGAGACATAGTATTCAATTATGGGTTAAAGAGATCCACACTGAATGATCTATCAGCCTTATCTTCACTTAGTTTAAGACTATTCACTTGGAGAGGTTGCATGTGCCCAGAGCATAGTAAAGTCATGTAGAACTTAGAGAAGCTATCTTTAAGTTTTTAGTGAAGATTGGAAAAATGTATGGGTTCAATAACACCCAATCGAGCATTAAGCTTCCAATAATGCTAGATTTTAACTTGGAGAACTTTTGTGATTTGGAGGAGATGCCCCCTCGTATTTGTGACACATCTTCAGTTGTGAATTGGACTATTACTAATTCTCATTTCATTCGAAAGTTACCTGATGACTTGGGGAACCTCAACTCTTAAAGAATGTTAAGGAAGGAAAGAAAGTACATTATGCTAAGTTCTCTTATGCTTTTCAATTTTTTCTTGGATATCTACAACGTTTCAGGTAGGAAAGTACATTCTGTTAATGAAAATTTGTCTTGATAGAAAGGCCCAATTTCAAATTCTAATGATTTCAAAAAACATTGTATAACTGTAATGTTTCTAAAAGGAAAGCATATTTTTTCAATTTAAGTATCATGATCCCATATTCCAACTTATTTTTCAGTAACCCATTAGGCTTTGTAACTTTGAATAAATCCATGTCTTTTGATCAGATCCTCTTCCAAATTAGAACGTAGTTTCCTCCTGGCAATAACCACATACAATGTCTTGATTTTGTTATTGAGAAAATAGAGGTTGTGAAACAAGCCTGTGCCATACAAGGACTTGATTCATTGATTAAGTATCAATTATGGCTCTTGATTTAACAATGTCTTGATTTTGTTGCTTGAAAATAGAGGTTATGCTTTACTATTTCACATAATTTCTTACAATATTTCCATAAGTATTGATTTGTAATCTCAGTCACTGAGGGATGACAGTAATGACAAAGGTAATATTCCATGGTTTGAAGTTCCCCTCTTACTAAATATTTAAATATATCACCACAATTTAACTGTTAGTTAAAGGAATTGTATTTGATTTGTAAACAATTCATTGCTTGATTTATAGATTTTGATTTTTTCCCTTTTTTATTTTTTTCTCGGATTTGGTATGAGATATCTTCCAAGATTTGGGTTCCCTAGTTTCCCCACCATAGCTATGAGGTTCAAATGCTATCATTAAATATTCTCGGAATGCTACAACTTTTCCAGTAAGTGTGATTTGAAACATTGTTGTTGCTTTTCCATGGTGTTAATGCAAATAATCACTGCACCTAGTGCCATTATTTAGATTAAGTGTTGAAATCTAGGTGGTCATGTAATGATGGAGTGATTGTTTTCTAGCGACTAAGGCCATATGCATTTTTATCTCTTATGTTGTCCTGAGATATTCAAATTCAGAATAAGAATTGAGGTCTCGTTTCCACTATAGATTACAGTCAGTTTGTTGAACATAATATATAGTAGATTATCTTTTACTAATCAACTATGGATGTGATCCCTCGCAGGAAAGGAAATTCAAAGTGACTTTGATTTCACATTGATTTGTCAAAACATCCACATAGGAAAGGAGATTCAAAGTGACACTGATTTCACACTGATTTGTCAAAATGGAGGCAAGAGAAAAGGAAACTTTGTATTCAACAATGCTCTTAATTTCATATGTACACGCACAGACATATTAGTAGAAAATATTGAAGGGTTTCCTAAGTAATATTTTCCATTCCACTACATTCTTTACAGCTTGTAAATAAATAACTCGAAGCAATTAATTACACTACTTGTTATTCTTTATTAATCAGTGGTTAAGATTTTGATATTGAAGTGGCTAAGATTTTTCTTCCTTTTGTGAAATTGTGTGTTCTATAATGCTTCTTTTCCATTCACTATGTATAGCATATAAAGTGTGTCTAATGGAGTAGGAAGATTGGAAAGTATTTTGATCCTTGAACTATGTTACAAGGCAGAAACCCAACGGGGCAGGGTAGGTGCATCCCCACAAAGGGGTCACAAATACCAAAGTTGGTATTGGCTAGTGCCTTGAGCTAGAAAATTTCCTTTACCCTTGTATTAACAGTGAATCTGGAGAGGATTCTAATATTATCTTTATAAGATTTATATCAGTTAAGATTGATGAATAAAATTCATGAGACATGAGCTAGGATGTCCTTGCAAGGTGGTTGTTGATTATTGGAAGCTATGATGGCCATTATGTCAGGCCAGGCGGTCGCACTCCCTTGATTGTGAGCATGATTGTGATCAAGATGCAAGACTTCATAGTCTAGATTCATTGTTTAGTAGTGATAGTTAGTGGGCTCATTCAAAAAAGCTTCTATTTCACTAATCCTTTTTATAGATTTGTCCGATTCAATTTCCAAAGGTTTTAATTACATTATAGAGTTGAGTTCAGAGAGAGTTGTGATTCACAGTGTTAAGTATAGCAGCTATGACACTTGAATGAATACAAGCATAGTAGAGGTATCAGACTCTGTTATAATCTTACCTGCATATTATAAGGGACTTGGTTGGCTTTTCTATAATTTTATAAATAAGTTCCATGTCATGGAAATGTGAAAAAAAAAACAGTGATATTGCCACCATGTGGCTCTTGTCATATATGGTTTTATACTTTTTCAAAAAATTCTCTAAGAGTTCACAATGCTAAGATTCACTAGGACTTTACAAAGTTTTATTATTTAGTGAAAGACTCGCCAAGATCTTACAAGATTTTATAATTGAGTAAAATATTCACCATGCCTGGTAAGAGATTCGTCAAAAAATTATATATACATATTATATTATTGATAAAATTTCCTTCCATTTTCCCTATATACCATGAAGATTCACCCATTTATTATACATATAAATTTAGGGGGGGTTCTTAAAATTTTCCCTGATAATCAATTTTTTGGTGATAACAGATTGCCCCCCAATGTACGAGTGTTAGAAGAAAAACATAAGACTAAAGTACGTTGTAAAGACACAATCACTAGGCAACAAAGTGGAGTCCGAGAGAGAGAGAGAGAGAGAGACCAATAGAGATGAAGCGAAAGAGTATAGGGATAGAGGGGGTGAGACCAATGCAAGTCTCCTTTTATGTTGTGGTACAGGATCTCAGTGAGGTAGGGAAGGCATACCTATACCTGCCAAGATAACTTAGTACAAAAATAATGATGCACCCAGAAACATAAAACTGAGCAATGAAGTACATGTTGAATGGTACATGAAACGTTGGCATAATTGAGCCAGAAAATAATAAAATGTGTCTCATATACATAATTCACCTTGAAAAAACATGAACCAGGAGTGAATACAATATCATCTGAGTACATGAGATAGAATGGCCCTTCCCTAAAAAAATGGGTGGGAGGGAGGGTAGACGTTGGATTAAGGGGGCTTGACCCAGGTTTAGAGTTGTTCGCGCCAACCAAAAAAACCCTAATTGCTGGCCCTTTCGGCAACAACTTACATAACATAGGGTGCAGTCTCAACCGAAGCAGTATTGGGGGATCCTAGAACCAGGTTTTTGCATCCAGAGGCAGTGTGATAAGTGGTCTTAAGCCTATGTCACTCAGATTTGCCTTCGCGCATATCAGTATCCTTCTATGACCCGCCACTATAGCTCTAAGGAAATGGCTTCTAAACCTTCACGAGGGTTGAAGATTAGACTTTAGGGACATAAAATAAGTTGTTTATCAACTTTCATGCATTAATTAATAACCCTAGATCTACCTTCGTGCAGATCTATCCAATTCATCGGAAATCATAACAGAATTAACCCTTAACTTCGCGGAAATAGATAATTACTTAAGTCATTTGTAAATATGATAGATTCAGTAGATTCACGTAGTAGTTATACATTATTCCATAGAAAACATATCATTGAGTGACAAAACATAACATGGACAAAATTAAGAATAATACTCAAAGACAAGGTGTTTCTCCAAAATAAGTCTTTCTTAATTTTCATCATTCAGCTTACAAGCTTCTCCACCCTGTGCACTCAGCTACAGGGGTCTGCGCGCTCAGCTGCGAACTTACCAAGGCCCCCTACGCACTCAGTTGGAGGAGCCTTCTCCTTTCTCCTAAGTACAGGAGGTAGAACCTTCTTGCCTTAGCACTTTCCCAAAACAATCTCTATTTTGAGTTAGTTACTTCTCTACTACTTCTTAGACTCACTATGACTCAACTATATATAGCATTCTTTCTTACAATACGATGGCCCGCAACCTATGGGTGAGTCTCAAAAGTTACCTATTACTTACCCAAACAAGGGGCTAAAGCCTCTTTGACTCTATCGAACTGTGCACTCCGCATCCACATTTTGTAGAGACTTTACATTCTTTACAAAACTTTTACAAAAATTGGTTAAACTAACCCCAACACTGACCCTAGGGACCCTATCCCACCGGTGAAAGGGGAAGGCTCCTACAACTGAGTGCACAGGAGGCCTTTGTAAGTCTGTAGCTGAGTGCACAGACCCCTACAACTGAGTACGCAGGGTGGAGAAGTGTGTAAACTGAATGCTGAAACTTAATAAAGGTTGATTTTGGAGAAACACCTTGCCTTTGAGTACTCTTAATTGTGTCCATGTTATGTTCTGTCACTCAATGATATGTTTTTTGTGGAATAATCTATAACTACTGTGCGAATCTACTGAATCTATCATATTTATGGATGACTTAAGTAATTATATGTTTCCGCGAAGTTAAGGGTGAATTTTGTTATGATTTCTGATGAATTGGATAGATCTGCGCGAAGCAAGATCTAGGGTTATTAATTAATGCATGAAAGTGGATAAACAACTTCTTTTAGGTCCCTAAAGTTTGATCGCAGACCTTCGCGAAGGTCTAGAAGCCATTTCCTTATAGCTACAGTGGCAGGTCATAGAAGGATACTGATCTGCACGAAGGCAGATTTGAGTGACAAAGGCTTAAGACCACTTATCACATTCTCTCTAGATGTAAAAACCTGGTTCTAGCATCCCCAAATACTGCTTCGGGTGAGATTATAGTCTAGGCCATGCAGGTTGTTACTGAAAGGGGTAGCAATTAGGGTTTTGTTGGTTGGCGCGAACAACTCTGAACCTAGGTCAGGCCCCCTTAAGCCAACAAATGGTTATGTTGTTGAGACTAGGATCTATCTAAGAGATGTTTGATAAATGGTTCCCTATGAAGAAAAATATTGACAATTGGATTGATCGAAATGTGCATGCATTCGCTGCTCAAGAGAACAAGAGCACTAAATTATCCAAGGAATAGTGGTTACAGAGATTTTTGTACATAGACCAGACAGACGGATTCTTCTATTTCTTCCCTGATGAACTACATGGGTGGTTGTCAAATTTAACCGATAGTCAAGGGACATGGAGGCTTGGTGGTCCTATAGTGTGGATCCCTGAACGGGATTTGGATGAAGAGATTGAACACTGGCAGAATTAGCTACATGAAGTATCTAGGCGTTGTTGCAATATGATGATAGAATCACTGAGGTGTGTCTCGACTGAGGTAAGGAATCTTTCGCATTATGATGGTTTGACTAATGTGGAGATGTTTCTAGATGAGTTTGAAAGGGAAGTACCGGAAGAACATCACTTCTAGGAAGTAGAATTGGTGTTGCATGCTACGCCTACTCATTGGTGGGGTACGCACAAGGAAACATTTACGGGATGGAAGGAATACTGAAGGATGATGAAGTTGAGGTTTGGATATGCTAATAATCAGATGATAGAAAAATACAGGGGGGAGGATGATTCGCGCAATCATTTGGCACGATGGACTAAGGCCTGGGGGGGAAACCCACAACCAGAATGGGTGCACATTTTTGTCATACGTTAGATACAATCCCAATGAACTGGTATTTGTAGATGGAGCTTTGCCATGGGACAGTCAAATGAGACATTTTAAGGGAAATTTTCTACTAACTTTCAGCTTTGAGGATGGGTTTGAGAGCATTGATGAATCACTCCAAGAGATAAAAGCCACTATATTTAGAACACCAAAGGAACCAGTAGAATGGGCTCAAGCGGATTGGAGTATGTAGCTGCGCCATGTGCTAGAGTGTTCCAATGTGATGACCGAAGAAGAAGAAGACGATCCACAAAATATCACCATTCCAGAGACAGAAGGACATCGTGAAGTCGAAGGACCGAAGGTTGTGAACCTGAATATATCAGAATCTTTGAAAACTTGATAGGTCAACATTGGGTCTGAAGCGGAACCTAAGTTCGCAAAGATATGCAACTATTGGGACAAAGACATGGTTGATAAGTTAGCTAAGTTGTTGCGCGAGTACCAAGATTTATTCCCAACGAATTTTTCAGTTTTGAAAGGGATCATCGGATATTTAGGTGTTATGATGATTATGTTGAAACCAGATGCGAAGCCTGTTAAGCAGAGGGCCTATCGGCTAAATGCAAAGTATAAAGAGAAGGTGTGCCAAAAAATGGATAAGATGCTAGATGTCGGTATTATTTAGCTAGTATAGGATTCTGATTAGGTAAGCCCAATGGTGGTCCAAGAGAAGAAACAAAAATGTGAGATCCGAATATGTGTAGATTTGAGAAATTTGAATGATGCATGTGTGCATGATCCATTCCAACACCATTTACTGATTAAGTATTAGAGAACGTTGGCGTACATGAGGCTTATTCATTCACTGATGGATTTTTGGGATATCATCAAATAAAGATCACACCGGAAGATCGAAGCAAGACAACCTTCGCAACAGAGTGGGGTTGCTTTCGATATACAATAATGGCATTTGGATTGAATAGCGTGCCTACAATATTTTCCCGAGTTGTGATCGCAGTGTTTAAAGCGTTTATTCATAAATTTATGGAGGTGTATTTTGATAATCGGACTGTGTTTCGGTTGGTGAAGTGCCATGTTGCAAGTGTACGCCTTATACTAGATACATGTCAAAGGTATCATATCGCACTAAACTTGAAGAAATGCACATTCTATGTGCATTTTGGGATTTTTCTTGGATATGTTTTATGTAAGAAGGGTTTGATGGTGGACCCTGTGAAGATCGTTGTAATTGTGAATTTGGAAGCTCCTAGGAATGTGAAAAAGTTGCGCGCGACATTGGGGCACATTGGGTATTACGAGAATTTTATCAAGGCATTCGCTCAGATAACTGTGATGATCGAGAAATTATTAAAGAAAGATGTGATGTTTTGCTGGGATGAAGACCATTAGCACAATTTGGATGTATTGAAGGAAAATATGGCGACAATGCCTATTTTGGTGTTCTTGGACTAGAAGAAAGAGTTCCCTGTGCATGTAGAATCCCCTTGCATTACGTTGGGTGCAGTATTAACATAGGTAGCTGAAGGAGAGATTGATAATTCGATAGCCTTCGTGAGTAGAAAGTTATCAAAAGATGAGAAGAATTACTCCACTACAGAGCATGAAGGGTTTGCAATGGTCTACGTGCTACAAAAGTTTAGGCATTATTTTTGGGGTGGAAACTTTAAAATGTATACGGATCACTCCACACTAAAGTACCTGGTTAATAAGCCTGTGTTGGGGGAAAAGATTTGTCGATGGTTACTATTGTTTTAGGAATATGACTTTGAAGTAAGTGTGAAGCCTCAAAGGTTGAATGCAGGACTAGACCATCTATCAAGAATTGAAACAGGGGAATAACCAAATAATTTGGAGGAAGGATTGTCGGATGTGCAACTCTTTGTGGTGCGCATCTCGGATGATCATTTTACCAATATCATTTAGTTTTTAACAATGGGAACAACTCTGAAAGGCTATTATACCCAACAAAAGAAGGAGTTAGTAGTCTGAGCCACATATTTTTCGGTTATTGCAAGTCATTTGTATAAAATGGGAATGGATGAGATACTGTGAAGGTATGTTCCTAAGTTTGAACGTGCTAGTATCCTAGCTTAAGCATATGGAGGAGTGGCAAGAGGTCACTACTTAGGAAAAGCGACCGCACAAAAGATTTTGCGTGCTGGGTTATGGTGGCCAACATTACACAAGGATTCTAAGGCATACTGCAAGGTGTTTGATGCTTGCCAAAGGATAGGGAAGCCTTCATGAAGGGATGAATTGCCTTTAAATCCTTAGTTTTCATTAGTAGTTTTCGTTACATGTATTTGATAAATGGGCCATTGACTTTATAGGTCCAATACAACCACCAAGTAAGAAGATGGGCACATGGTACATCATTACTGCAATTGAGTATTTAACTAGATGGGCAGAAGCACAACCAATGAAAGATTGTACAACTTCTACTACTGTGAAGTTTTTATTTGAATATGTCTTAACACGCTTTGGATGCCCTAAGATATTGATGAGTGGTAGGGGTACACATTTCTTTAATGAAATGATCAGTGCGATGCTTGAAGAATTCCAGGTGTATTATCAAAAGAGCATGCCCTCTCACCCATAGGCGAATGGAATGGTGGAAGCTTTTAACAAAATTTTGGAGAATGAATTGGCGAAGGTCTGCAATGCACAAAGTAATTACTGGGCTATGCATGTCCCAATAGTGCTATGGGAATATAGGATGACCTGTGTTATCACCCTAAACTTTTTTTTAAACTTTGGAAAGTTTGCCTTGTTTCTAGTCATGGTCTTATAATAAGTTTTGAGTCATCGCATGCTTAAAGGGATAAGTGATAGGATTAGAGTATCAATAGTGTCATTCTCATTTACAAACCCTTCTTCTAGTCATGGTGTTAAAGTGTCTCTAGGTCATTTCATGCTTTAAGGGTTAGGTCATAGGGTTAGAAGTCTTTAAGGTCATATTTCATTTCCAAACAAAGTTTGACAACCTTATTCCATGTTAGTCTCACCTTGTGTTTAGAAGTCATATCTTAAGTCATTTTGAAGGAATTTTGAAATTAGCTACGAATCCATGTTTTTGTAGCGCAGACAGTGTAAAAATCCTATTTTGTGCTACGAAATCACTGAAGCAGCCTTTTTTAGCAGAAAATTTGTTTTAAGTAGTCAACTTCCAAGAGGTCTCTTGAGCAACTGAAAGCATATTTTGGAAAACTGAAAGAGGTTTTTCTTCCTAACATATCTATCTACAAAAAAATCTTTCAGTTTCTTCAAATTCATTATGATCTAGGAGAATTTGATGACTCAACATGCACAGTAGTTTCGTAGCACGCTACGAAACTGCTGTAGGTGCAGTTTTGTTCTTTTTGGTTAATCTTCAAAGGAATGAAGGGGCTATTTTTGGAGAAGGATGCTGCTGTAGAAATGTAAGGAGATCATTTGAAGAGGTTTAAAGCCTAAGTAAAGAAAAACTCAAGGAATGAAGGATATATGCAAGAATTAAGCCTTGCGCTACAAAAATAACAGTTATTTCGTAGCGCATCTAGTTTGACTTTCTTCAGGCAACTTCAAGGAGTTTAGTTTTGGCACAAGTGTAAGAGCAGGGTTCTATGACTAATTCAACATGTGTTATATGATTAAAGGGGCTAGTTTAGCCAGTAGAAGGATTTGAAGACAAGCATAAGGATGAAACCCTAAAAAGGAGGAACTTTGTCTCCTTGTTTTTAGCAGTCAACTTCCAAGGGGATTCTTGAACGATTGAAAACTTATTTCTGAAAAGTGGAAGAGGTTTTTATTCCTAACATGCTTTACTACAAAAAAATCTTTCATTTTATTTAAATTCAGTATGAGGTGGGATATATTGATGGTTTAACTTGTGCTACGAAACCACCGAAACAACCTCTTTTAGCATAAAAGACTATGTTTTCTGCTTTTACTAGTCAACTTCCAGAAGGGTTCCTAAGCCGCTGAGAACTCAATTTTGAAAAATGAAAGAGAGTTTGTCTTCCTAACATACTTAAATAAAAAAACCTCTTTCATTGTCTTCAAATTCTTTATAAGGTGGGAGAAATGTATGGTTAAACTTGCACTACGAAACTGTTGAAAGCCAAGTTTTGTCTTCTGGTTTTAGCAATCTTTTTCAAGATCAGTTTCTGGTCATAGGAAAAGATATTTTCTAATTCTGAAGACGGTTTATCTTAAAAAATTCTCCAGCTAAAATAACCTATCTCACTTTCTTCATAAGTGTTATGATTTGGGAGATACTAAGCTTTCTTTGAAACCCTAATTTCAGAGAATAGATTTCTCCTGTTTTACACGTGTTTTTCAAGGACAGATTCTGGACAGCAGGAGAAGTGTTTTAAAAAAACAAGAGAGGTTTTTGTTCTAGAAAGCATGGACCAAAACAACCTCCTTCAATTTCATAAAATATTTCATGGATGAGAAGATAAAGGCTCTGTCCCACGTGCTAATTTTCAAAGATCCTAAACCTAAAAACAGGGAAACATGTTCCCTAATTTCTAGGGTTTATCATCAGCAGTAAGGTGACAACGTGGGAGGCTTCATCAAATTCGACCTCATGAGGTTACAGCTATCAAATAATGCATTCAATGTTTAGTTAAGGTGGTTTAGTCATAACAAGGAGTTGTACTCCTAATTGTATTAGGACTCTAGGATTGTTAGTTAGCTATCACTTGTATTTAACAGTCCGTTTTATGGTTAGAATAGGTGTCAATCATAGAAATTCGAATTCTCTTTATGAAGGATGAGGGAATCCCTGTTTTAAAATCTATATATGAAGCAAGAGGTTGAATTAGGGAGGGGTTGAATACTTTTTGGTGAAGTTGTTGCTTTATACTATGAACTATAATCGGTAATGCAGAGAAGGTTTTCCTAAACAGATCTGAGTTCTCATAGGGTTAATGTTTTCTTGATTTATATGTTACTTTGAATCATTTGTAGTAGATCTTATTGATATTACTCAAAAATCAAAAACATGTGCTCTGAATTTGTTTATAAATGAGATGACTGTGTCTTTCTGCATTTTGTGAGTAAACTATCTTTGAACTACTAACAATAAGTTTCATTACTATTACTCAGAATTCATACCCTATGCTCTGACTTCCTTTAATAATGGAATTACTATGTTGACCTATTTTCTTGTGTGAATTATCTTTGTTTGAAAATCCCATTTGCCTCATCTTTCATGTCAAGAAACCTTGCCACTGAATTTATTGACTTGTTGACTCCATAGACCAATGGTAGCAAGCCTTCATCTTTTCAACCTACAAACACACACAACCAAGATAGAGTTAGCCATCTATATATATCTATAACTTATATCATTAACCGTTGAGAGAGCCCTCTCAGGCTGAGGAGGCTAAGCCTCAGCTAAAATATTGGTTTGAAATAGTTACACTAACGTAGTCTGATCAGCAACCTATCAGGGTCCTATTTTGGTGATAACGACTCGCAACAATTTCATAGGCCAAACACCGTTGAGGTTGGTCTATGGAATTGAACAAGTAATACCTGTGGAGTATATCATGCCAAGTTTATGTATTGTAGCTTTGACAAAGATGGCAGATCGCGAGACTTTGGAGGAGTAGCTCATGCAGATCATAGAGTTAGACGAAGACCGCTTTCTTGCAGGATTTCCCCAGTAAGTACAAAAGGAACGCGACAAAGCATGGCACGATAGACATATTAAGTTGTGCACATTTAAGAGAGATGATTTAGTGTTGCTATATGATAGTAATTTCACTAGATTTCCAGGGAAATTTCAAATGCACTGGTTGGGGCCATATGTTTTTAAGGAGATCACAGATGGTGGCATAGTTCAACTCGTGAAGCTGAATGGGGAACCATTCCCTAGCAAACTGAATGGAAGTAGGTCGATGTTGTACATAGGGAACCCTACCCCTATGTAATGACTATATGGTTGCATGACAATCTTAGAAATCCAGATGACTGCAAGGGATTGTGGGACTATAAACTACGCTGCTCGACGAGATGAGCAATGTAGTAGGGAGGCTACGCGACGGATGGCAGGAGTGCGACAGGTGAAGCTGTGTTGGATGAGCTGCCCCATGGAGGATGGTGCCACGCAGATGGGTCCAAAAGTAGCCATTGAAGTTACTATTCATGATTTGATGGTTAAAATTTCATTGAGAGGAGTGGGTAGGTGCCATTTATGGTGAAAATATTTGAAGATCTGCTGCCAAAGATGCATTTATGCTTAGAAATTGGAGGGAACGGTCAGATTTGAATTCAAACCCTTCTATAAATTGTGTATATTGGTTCGTTAAAGAACACTTTGCATTCTAAAAATTGTGTCTGAGCCCTCTTATTGTTGTTGTATGAATCGTGAGGTGTGGGAAGAACTCATGTAACGACATTCGTTCACAAATTTGTTTGCAGAAGCCCGTGAACTATTCTTAGAACGAATAAGTGCGACAAATCCCATAGAAGCTGTAAGTTCTGAAGCTGTCGTATTTGACTCGATGACCCATGAGATATAAAGTACGTAAGGTATTCTCGCTATTCCTATGGTGCTGAGGTCGCCTAGGACAAAGAAATCGGTTGCCAAGGAGAAGCAAAAGAAACCTATGCCAATGAGACAATCGCCGAGGAAGAATCCAGAGGTTTGGCAGAAGGAAAAGAAGGGTAAAAAGCCAGAGAAAATTGTGGACTTGGAGGAAGAGGAATTCCAAGGAGTGGAGGAATTGGATGCTGAGGAGGTCGAGACTATCACAAGGCTCCCGGAGTATATCGCTCTACAGGAGGGGAAGGACAAAGTTATGAAAGACCCTGATTCCCATAAGTTTATAGTCTCGACACCCATGTTACCAGAATAGATGGAGTTTGAAGGAACAACCTGAGAATGCATTCTATTGCTGAATATGGAGGATTGGGATCTCACAGACCATGAGATATTTCCTCATTTTTCCACTAGCAAATATATGAACAAGATCTACTATGAAGAGACCAGTGTTATGCGGTTGGAACCCATGAAATCGGTCACAGGTGTTGAGCAGGCTGGATTGCTGCACATGATATGTGTGTCACATTTTCGTAGATCAATAATCAACACAGTGTGTGTGCACCAGCTCCTCACACTAGTGCATGATGGGTGTCGATGGCTTGCAGAGCCCATCCCGATCAAAGATATGCTGAATCAATGGATAATGAAGCTGTCGTACAAGGGAGCGGACCCTGACAAGGAGTTTGGAGGGAAAAGTGGAGAAAAGGAGTTAGCAGAGAAAATGAAGTTAGAATTTGGTCTCATAAAGAAGTTGCGCTGATACTCTATCTGCTCTAATTAGGACCAGGTGGTGTAGTTTTCTACCCAAATACTTGTAGGTAAAATCATGAGTAAATATTGCCCGGACGAGGTTGCGGCACCTATAGTCTCATTGGTTGCCTAGTGCACGAAGGGATTACAATACAGCTGGGTGAAGTATTTGTGCAAGTAGTTCCTCACAAACCATCGTGAACCCTAGGAGGATAGTAAGCCCTTCCATTATGCATGGATTCTACTGTCAAAAGTCTTAGTAGCATGGACGTTGCCAAAGGATAGCCAGTTTCCTCCGCAGGTGGAAGACTTACCAGAGGCAGTGAAGTTCACTTCGTTGTGGGTGAAAAACGATCCGGAGAGGATCAAAGAATAAAAAAAAAAATGGATATTGATGGAGATGGATCTTAGGACAATCATTAGTAAGTAGCCATGGCTGTCCCAAACATTGTACGAGCAACTCAAGGCCTTCACAGAGTTCAAGGCCGATTTCCACAATGTATCAATTAGGATGCGGAAGGACCCTAAGATTACATGGCACAAGCTGCCATACTTAGTCTCAATGATGGATGTACAGGAGATCGTGGGTAGTTGGCCAATGGAGTGGCGCAAATCCACTCACCTTGGTGCAGGTGCCAGTAAGGGTTAAGAGAGCTTTTCTATGCAGTCGACCACTGCGCAGAAGCGTAAGGAAGTAGCACAGGAGGTAGTGCATGCTCTGGCTGAGCAAAAGAAGAAAGGAGTTGCTCATGAGGTAGTTGCGAAAAAATAACGCGCTACAAATGAGCATGTTGAGAAAGATCACACTGCAAAAGAGCATGTTGAGAAAGAACACACAGATACATAAGAAGTCAAAGAATTGGCTTCGCAGCATACAGATGAGCAGGAACTCTCAAGATAGAATTTCAAATACTTAACTCACAGTCATTTAAAGGGCCTCCGTTCCACTTTGCTATAGTTGATATTTTTGTCAATCGCAAAATTAGTCACAAAACTTGCCAATGTGCGATCAATCCAGTAATCCACAGCCCACATGATATTTCTTTCTGATGCCTCCAGACGTCACACCAATTCAAGGGTCCACACTATAGGACCGTCAAGCCTCCACTTCCCTTGACTATCAACCAACTTAGACAACCACCCATGTAATTCCTCAGGGAAGAAACAGAAGAATGCATCAGTCTCATCTGTGTACAAAAATCTTTGCAACCATTGTTCCTTTGATAATATAGGGCTCATATTCTCTTGAGTTGCGAACGCGTGCATGTTTCGATCAATCCACTTATCAATCTAATTCCTTGTAGGGAACCATTTATCACACATATCTTAGATAGATCCTGGTCCCAACAATGAAACCATTTGTTGGCTTAAGGGGCCCTCACCCAGGTTCAAAGTTGTTTGCGCCAACCAACAAAACCCTAACTTCTGGCCCTTTCGGAAGAAACCTGCATAGCGTAGGCTACAGTCTCACCTGAAGTAGTATTGGGGGATGCTAGAACCAGGCTTTTGCATCCAGAGAGAGTGTAATAAGTGGTCTTAATCCTGTGTCACTCATATCTGCCTTCGCGTAGATCGGTATCCTTCTATGACCCTCCACTGTACCTCTAAGGAAATGGCTTCTAGACATTCACAAAGGTCTACGGTCAGAATTTAGGGACCTAAAAGAAGTTGTTTATCCACTTTCATGCATTAATTAATAACCCTATATCTGCCTTCACACAGATCTATCTAATTCATCAGAAATCATAACAGAATTAACCCTTAACTTCGCTGAAACAGATAATTAGTTAAGTCATGCATAAATATGATAGATTCAGTAGATTTGTGTAGAAGTTATACATTATTCCATAGAAAACATATCATTGAGCGATAGAACCTAACATGGACAGAATTAAGAATAATACTCAAAGGCAATCTGTTTCTCCAAAATCAATCTTTCTTAAGTTTCAGCATTCAGTTTACAGACTTCTCCACCCTGCGCACTCAGCAGCAGGGGTCCGAACACTTAGTTGCGGACTTACCAAGGCCTCCTGCACACTCAACTATAGGAGCCTTCCCTTTTGACTGTTGGGATAGGGTCCATAGGGTTAGTTTTGGGGTTAGTTTAAGCACTTTTTGTAAAAGTTTTGTAAAGAATGTAAAGTCTCTGCGAAGTGTGGATGTAAAGTGTGAAACTAGATATGAGTCAAAGGGGCTTTATCCCCTTATTTGGGTAAGTAATAGGTCAGTTTTGAGACTCACCTATAGGCCACAGGCCATGGTATTGAAAGCACGAATGCTATATATAGTTGAGTCATAGCGAATGTAAGAAGTAGTAGAGAAGTAATTAAGTCAAGATAGAGATTGTTTTGGGAGATTGCTAAGGAAGGAAGGCTCTTATTCCTGTACTTAGGTGAAAGGAGAAGGATCCTATAGCTGAGTGCATTGGAGGCCTTGTTCAGTCTACAGCTGAGTGCGCAAAACCCTGTAATTGAGTGCACAGGGTGGAGAATTCTGTAAACTGAATGCTAAAACTTAATAAAGATTGATTTTGGAGAAACACCTTGCCTTTGAGTATTATTCTTAATTCTGTCCATGTTATGTTTTGTCACTCAATGATATGTTTTCTATGGAATAAGCTATAACTACTGTGAAAATCTACTGAATCTATCATATTTATGCATGACTTAAGTAATTATATATTTCCACAAAGTTAAGAGTTAATTCTGTTATGATTTCTGATGAATCGGATAAATATGTGCGAAGGTAGATCTAGGGTTATTAATTAATGCATGAAAGTGGATAAAAAACTTCTTTTAGGTCCCTAAAGTCTGATCGTAGACCTTCGTGAAGGTATAGAATCCATTTCCTTAGAGATATAGTGGCAGGTCATAGAAGGATATCGATCTACATGAAGGCAGATCTGAGAAACACAATCTTAAGACCACTTATCACACTATCTCTGGATGAAGAAACCTGGTTCTAGCATCCCCAACTACTGCTTTGGGTGAGATTGCACTTTGTGTCATGAAAGTTGTTGCCAAAAGGGCCAATAATTAGGGTTTTTTTGGTTGGCGTGAACAACTCTGAACCTGGGTTAGGTCCCCTTACACCAACAACATAACAAATGAAGAAGCCCTATTGAATAGGGAAGGGCTCTGCAAAACTGAATGGATCATCTGAAGGAGATGTGCATGCTATGAACACTGTGATCGATAGGAACCAAACCCATCGAATCTATGGAACTGCATCTAAGGCTGTAGCATAATATGAAGGCGTCCGGGCATGTGGGGGGTTACTTGAAGGGTCACCCCCTCATGAAGTCTGAAACATCTCACACACACCCGGGAATCACTGGTAAAATCTACTACATCACTAGACCATCAAGTGTATGAATCATGAACATGAAACAACCAAGTCAAAGGGAAATGATGAATTCCTCTGCTCAATCTAAGGCACCAACAAGAATGGAAGCTAGAACAAAGACACACCACTATCTAGGCCATTCTTCTGGAATAAATGAGCTAATGTTGACATAATAGGGTTTGCGATAAGTGAGCTAATGAGGATCCTCAACTAAGGCATGAGGGAAAGTAGTAATGTGACTAATGGTTTGACACTGGGGACAATGGAGAAAATGGGATTGAGGGACAAAGATATGACTTCCCTTGTTAGAGCATAAAGTGTATGGTTGACCTCGCAGCAACTGACTCGACTCTGGAGGTGATGGTGGACAATATGATTGAAGGCCAAAATGGGCAACATGAGATGAATGATATGTAAAGATGATTGGAATACTCTGACATTATATAATGGGATGTGAAATAGAATCCATGGATGTAAAGGTGAATCATCGAAGATGCTCTGAACAAGGGTGACTCGATGACGTTGCCACATAGAATAGGCCTGATGGGGACCATGAAATCATGAGTAAATGATGGTTACTCATGATGAAAATCGACAGGTGAGATGAAAAGCACTAAGGGAAAGTGGTCCCAAAAGGAAAAGCATCGCATATGAAGAAATTAGTTTTTGAGAGGCGATGAAGTGACCCTTCTTGAAAAAATGGCTTCCTAGTGAAGTGTCAAATCATCAACTGAAATGATGCAACCTACCTAAATGCATGATAGAAATAAATACGTGCAAATAAATGAGAGATGCTATGGGTAAAATTTCTTAAGGTAGAGTGCATTACGGGGATTAGGAAGTAGTTGGCCTTCGAAATCCTCTAGGAGATATGCCCCCTTGCCTAATTCCATATGAATGATGTAAGGTCCTAGCCATAATGACTCGAACTTCCCATGTCCCAAGGTATCATGGACCTGGTCATACACCAGAACAAGATCACCTTCGTGGAAGGCATGAGGGTTGAATTTTCAGTCATACTGAGTTTTGGTGTGCATTTTGGCTGCTTCAATGGTTTGCAAAGCAAAATTACAGTCTTCAGAGGTGCATTCAAGCATGACAAGTCTTTTTTATAATAGTTGGGTGTCAGGGAGAAGTCCGACAACTAGGTGAAGGGAACAGATCTCACACTCGATTGGAAAGAATTCCTACTCACCAAAGACAAGGTGGACAAAAGTTCTATAGGCCCACAGAGCTGGAAAGAGAATAAGGTGCCAGTTGGTCTTGTGCTTATTCACCGTCTGCTGAAGCATCGTTTTGAGAATCTTGTTGACTACTTCAACCTGTCGATTACCTTGGGGGTAATAAGATGATGAATATTGGTACTGGAAGCCCATCAGCGAGGATAACTGACACCATACCTCATCTTCAAAATGTCAGCCATGGTCAGAGACCAATTGTTTCAGAACCCCGAATCAAGCGATAAGATGGTTAAAAAAGAAAAGAGTGATGGTAGGCACATTCTTATTGAATGTTGGCATGGCCTCAACCCATTTGGTAAAATAGTTGACTTCCATAATAATATACTTATGCTTATTAACAGATGGTGTTCGACACTCCATAAAGTCAATGGCCCATTTATAGAAAGGACCAATAATGATGATAGGATGGAGGGGAGCTAGTGGGGCTCTTAACTTTGGGGAACATTTTGGAAATTGGGGTAGTGTTTGACTATGCCAATGCAATCACTGAAGAGAGAAGGCCAAAAGTAACCAGCGCGCATGAATTTTTGGGCAGTGGCCATACTAGAGAGGTGACCACCACAAGCGTCATTGTGACAGGCATTTAGCACTTGCTTGGCCTCAATATGGGTGAGACAATGATGAAGGATAGAATCCACACCACGATGACAAAAGTCATCATCGATGCGAAGGTAGCGTGAGTCCTGGTATCGAATTCGTCGTCGATCATCATGAGTAAGATGGGGGGTGAACTTTTGGGTTTGCAAATATTTGAGAATATCTTTGTACCAAGGTGCTGTACTTTGAGATAACCTAAGGTCAATTAGTTATGCCAAAGAATCTATAATGTTTTGTTGTTTTGAGTGATTGGATGACCATTGAACTATTAAAAAACAGGGTTTTAAACTTAGATAGATTTTTGATAAAATGAAAGGTTGTTCTTTAACTGCACATGGTTAGTTTGATTTTAATGTGATGGAGAAGTAGAGTATGGAGATGTATAATTGATTTGATATTCAAACTGAATATTTAACCATTTACAAGAATAAATTAAGAAAATAGTTCTTTCTTAATCAACAAAATATAATCAAACTATTACAGAGATTTAGTGTAATTTATGTTCAAAGAGGAATTTACAATAACAAATAGTTCCATAAACTAATCTCTTATTTAAATTACAACTTCACAGAGGATCCAAAATGAAATTGATATTCAATTAAATTTTAAATCGGATGATTGCAAAAGAATTAATCTATATGAAGAAAACATAATGAATAGTCAAGATGAAATACAACTTATTGAGATATTGACCATATGAGGCAAATCCAGAATCTTTCATTATCTAAAAAATGCTCCATCATATTACTAATCTGCTTGATAACTTGTTCAAGGGTTCAACCCTTAATAACTCAAAGGAGGAGTTATTTATACAAAAAAAATTAAAAGATCTACAATTTGTTTGGAATAGAATACCAAAATAGTACAAAATTACAAAAATAAAATAGTATAATAGGAACCGAAAAACTGCTGAAGAGGTGGCTCTATCATTTTGGAATTTGTTGATGATCTGGCTTGAAAACATCGATGAGTTGTCCTGTTGTCATAATGAGGAATTACTAAATTTTTTCACACAGATGATCCCATATTTGTTTATTTGGGATTTCTACATTTACCATTTTCTTGAATGTTTCATCCACCTCTGTATATCTTTAGAAATTAGGGTTGGTGAAAAAAAAGTGCTTGATTTCATGTAAGATGGTTGAATCATATTCCAAGGCTTCTAGAAAATCCCTCCCTGTTATCTATCCTTTCACTCCTACAAATTTGGCTCTGTCTACTGCAATAACATATAATGTCTTGCAATAATCATCTAATCTAATCAACTTATCATTCAAACCTACTAATCTAGGAAACCCTTTGTGATTTAAAACATTAAATTTGGAATGAAATCTTTTGACAGAAATCTCCAAGGTTTGACACTTAGTTTCCAATTGATTGATCAAATTCCTTTTATGTAATACCTTTTTTATCTCTAAAATGGTGGTTGTTTTGTTAGAGATGTTTATTTCTTCTATTTCCTCTTTGCTCTTTGAATTCATAACCTTGATCATATTCATGGCTTCTACTGGCTTGGTCTTCAAGGATACTTTTTGCTCTTCAATCACTGCTCTGCACCTAGTGATGTGTTCGTATTGCTCAAAAATAATATGTATGGATGGCCATACATCTGTCATAGATTGACTGATTTTTGTCCAGATACTCTCCCTAGCATGGGCCAAAGTGTCTGCCATTAGTGACTTACTCTCCAGCTTCTAGATTTTAAGCTCTAATTTGTGAGTCTTTTGCATTTCTTCCAAATACTTAGTATCATTTTTTCACTTTCCGCAATTCCAGATATTGAAATTTCTGAAGTAGCCTTTGGTTTTCCTACTTCTAGATTGACACTTCCTGTGCTAATCTGGCTGGGTCAACTGTTGTTGATGTAGACTCAATGGTTATGGATGAAGAACTAGCATCTATACCTACAACTGCTATTGGGACTACTGTAATGGGCACGATGGAAAATTGTGTTGTTTCCTTCTCCTTAAATAGATCTTCAATCTATTCTTCCATCTTGTTTAACTGCATATTATACTCAATGATTAGCTTGAGCATATCCTCCTTTTTTTGTTCACTTTTTTCCATATCCTTGGTCAAGGGATCCTCTGTTGAAGGCAACTTCAACTGTTTCTTCAATGCAACAATGTTTGCATCTTTCTTCTTAAGAAGTAGTTCTGCAACTTTTACATCCTTGGGATCATATCCCAGTTTAATCACAAAATCCTCTATTGATTTTATCCTATTATCTTTAGCTAGAGAGGAAATGTTTTCTAACTTAAGTTGGGACTGAACATTTGATAGAGTTGTCCTAAGTTCAGAAAGACACATGGTTGTAGTTTTCATAGTGGAAAATAGCATCTCACCAGTTTGTCTGTGCATGTCCATCTGGTCAATTAGATGGATTTGACTAGTTTGAAATGAAAACACACTCTTCTTGTAATCAGATGGTGATTTAGGAAAAGGAATTTGGGCTTGTATGAAAACCATTTGCATTCTGCTCTTCTCACTGTCAAAAGCAGAAATGAGCCTATGTTGAGAGGTTGAAGTTTTCTTCCAAAACTGACTGTATACATTAGAATTTAAAGTCTCATTTTTTTTCTTAATTTCTAGGAACCTTGAAAATATATTTGAATCATCCAGGAGGAGTAGTTGAAGCACTAATTGTGGGAGTAGTGGTTGAAGTACTAAAGGTTCTCTCGTAGGTGAAGGTGCAGGAGGAGTAGTTGAAGCACTAATTGTGGGAGTAGTGGTTGAAGTACTAACTCCTGTTGATGTAGACACTTTTGGATCTACAAGATCAATGATCACTGGTGGAGTCTCTTCTGCTAATGTGATCAAGCTGACTTTAGGTTTCTTTTGCTAAAAAATGAATCCTTTCAAGACATATTTAGTGGATGAAGTTTCTTCTCTCAAACTTTTCTGTTGCTTACTCTGAGCAACTGGAGTTCGGTCAGTGGGAGTAGATGTTGGGAATAATACTGAGAGGGGGGGTGAATCAGCATTTAAAAATCAATAACTTTTTCATTTCCATAGTCAAATTTATATACGCTACTTCATTGAAGGGAACTCGCATGTGCACGCAACTATGCTTATGGAAACCAATGTATATATAGTGAACTTATGATTCAGTTAATTCATCATATGTTGATATTTAATCAGTGCATTAGTACTTTATTAAACATTAAACACTAACCATGTGCAGTAATAACAGAATAACCATCACACATAAGCAACACACATGAACACCAAGATTTAAAGTGGAAACCCAATGTGGGAGAAAAACCATCCGTTGCTGTTGTCTCTGTATTCTTTTAATATAAATAATAATCAATTTACAATCTTGTACTGGTGAAGAGTCATACTAGTACATAGGCACCTACCTGCAGAAGGCTACAACCTTCTCTCTCCCTCCATCTTCTACTGGAAGGGAGCTACAATCCCCTAGATCTTGTACTAATCGATATGTTTACTAGTACGTAGGTACAGGCCTACTAAAGGCTCTAACCTTCACTCGTTCTCTAGTTGTTACTGGAAGGGAGATCCAACCCCCTGATCAAATCACTAGACACCAATCGTAGGAAGCTTCGACTTCCTCACTAAAGGCTCCAACCATCAATATCCTCCAGGGACCACGTTTCATAAATTTTCATCTTAGATACTCCTGGTACACAAAAACACAATATGTAGGCCACATTTCAACAAATTTTCACACTAGACCCATTAGAAACTTTGAAGCTCAAAATAAATTAGCACTGTTATACATCTAGAAAATACGTCCGCATCAAACAATCAATGAAACCCAATCATCAATCTCTGAATCAACCATAACTAAATCAATCAATCACTGAGACCTCTGACATATTGAATCAATCAATCACTGAGACCTCCGACATACTGAATCAAACAATCACTAAACCTCTGACACAACTAAATCAACCATTCATTCAAACTTAATCAAATTCAACCAAAGAATTGGAATAGACATATCATTGTAACCAGTACACAGATCCAAACCTAAAACACTGCATCAATAACTAGAACCAACTGCAACCTCAAAAGTCATGTGTCAAAATGTATATGCTCCTTCAATGAAACCAACTTGTGTGTATATGCTACTTCATTTAGCCCAACCTGCGTATACCACTAAAGATACTGAATCATAAAACTTCTGAACCACAAATTGTACCAATCAGTGACATTTTGAAGATCTACTGTTATATTACAGAGTTTTAAATAGATAGCAACAAGGATCACCCTTCTTTCTCAATCAATCAATCAATCAGACTCAATTTCCTTATACATTCAATTCTACTTTCAGATCTAAGAAGACATCATTGACAAACAACAATAAAACAACAACAATAATTTGATAGATTAGTCATCCCTGAACATAAAGATTTTCTTTTGCATACTCTACTTGGAAGAGCCAAACCCTTGTGTATACACACCTTCACCAAAGTGAACTAGCGTATAGATCTCCAAATACTTACTTATAACTTCACTGCAATTCGCCACTTTAGACATACCCAGATCATTACATATAAAGGATAAAACATGTGTTAGCAATCAAATCTAGCCTATCCATTATTAAATAACATAATGATAAGTCATTATGATCCTAATCCATCATTAGATCTCATCCATCATCAAACACTCAGGTGCATACTTAGTCTAGATCAAGCAGAGCATAAGAAACCCATAACATGCATATTTTCCTTTCATCAATTCATAAGATATTCATTTCTTGTGCACTTAGCCCTTTTATTTATCCTCCTTATATACTTATATCCTTTGACAATACCTCAGACCAAAACCTCAGACCAATACCTAGGACCAGAAACCTTAGACCAAAACCTCGAACCAATACCTTGGACCAAAACCTTCGATCAATACCTCAGACCAAAAACCTCAAACCAAAACCTCGGACCAATACCTAAGACCAAAATCTTGGACCAATACCTTGGACCATAACCTCGGACCAAAACCTCAAACCATTACCTTGGACCCAAACCTTGATTTTCCATCCCATACGCACTTTTCCTTCTGTGAAAGTGTGTGGATACGTATACACTCTTTTTGTTATGTGAACCAGTGTGTATACACTATTTTGACTAAGTGGACCTTCGTATACATATTAAACTACTTTACACCACCCTTTTCCTTCAACTTATTTATTCTAATCAGTAGACATTAGTTCCATCTTCCTGTTCTTCTATGCCAATGCCATGTTACCTCTAAATAGACTTGTTACACTAAGATTTTCCATATAAATTCTGAAATGATTCCTTTGAATTCCCCTGCATTTTTTCACTTATATAAACACAACTACCATGCATTATATCACATCTGATATCTCTCCTGTGGATTTATCTAGTTACGTAGATTCATCTAGTTACCATATACAAGTGAGTTTTTTTGCTACAAGTGGGTTGCCATCAAGTACAACACATGCATCACAATGCCAACAATATCCCCCTTTGGACTTCATGGAAACCATGTTGGTGTAGATTACTATAAGTTATTGAACCTATTAGAGATATCAAGCAGCACCAAAATACTCTCCCCCTTTAACATCAAGGGCAAAGGGTGGACCAAGATATTCTCCCTTTTTCAGATCAAAGGAAAAGGGCTGAAAAAAATGAAGACTTCCATATCTGAGTAGGTGAATATGAACATTGATCATTCTCCCCCTAGGCACATGTTGAATTCTCTGATTAAACTCCCTGTTTGTACATGCTGAGATGCACTAAACTATCCATGCGCTCCCTGAGCACATGCAGAGTCTGCAAAAATATTTTCCAAGAGAATAACATGACTATATGTTATAGACATTTTTGGGCACTACAACCCCAATCATACATGTCCATAAACCAAGGGCTCCTAAGTCCCTAAAAGTGTTGCTTCACACCCTAAAGGAACAAGGTCAGCTGATTACATCATCTCCCAGAAGTTCTCCACAGAAAACTGCTCAGAACTGGTCAAAGCTGGGCCATACAGACTGCCCAGTGCAGAGGGTGAGATGCATCTCACTTGCCCAGCGTAAAGGGTGCGATGCATACTAGAAAGCCCTTCTATAGAGTGCGATGGGCAAGAGTAGACAAATGGCAGAGACAGTTTGCAAGGTGGATCGACATGGAATCTTCTAGAAACTTCTCCTATGACACTTGCCTCTCTGAATTCACCTAGGGATGAGTAAGAGATCATCAATCACCAAGTGGAATCAAGAACTATCAAAGAGAGGAAACTAATCAAAATCCCAGAAGCTGACTCATCCCCCCTTGCAATCATCTATATATGGATCCCTCATCCCAGAGATCCAGAGGCTGGAATTTTGTATCTTGTAAGGAAGTGCTATTGGTTTCTTGGTGGAATATCATAGTGTTTGGTGATCTAATCTTTTCATGAGGTGAAGAAGGCTTTCATGCTGGGAGGATGATGCTGGGTCAGAACAATTGGTTGTAATCCTCTTTGTTATTCTTGACATTAATAAAGCTATTCAAGTTTTCCTCCACATTCTTGTATGTTTGATGATATATGCATTTGGGTCGTCAATATATATCTGGTCCTATGTTGTTTATGATTGTAGATCTCTGTTCTTTGATAGTATTATGCTTCTTTGATTCCACAGGTGCTCTTTGAAGCTGGGTAGATGAAGGCAAAGCGGCAAGGATCTGTCAGAAGGGAGAGGAACCAAGCAAGGAACTAAGTGCAAGACTGAGGTTGGTGTCCTTTTTTCCCCTCTTATCTACTTCTCATAAAGGAAAGCGAAAGTAGTTTTAGTTTGTTTGTTTCTAAGATAGCTACCAGTCTTAGTGGGACTAGCAGCTCCGAGCGGACACTAGATTTCTCGATAACACTATAACTCAACTATGTGAGTATGACCTTCCTATCGCCAATGACTCATACATACATCAATCTCCCAACCAAGTGGGCATATACCAAATTTGACTCATCTAACCAACCAAGTGCAGATATACCAAATTTAACTCATCTACCCAACCAAGTGGGGATATACCAACATTGACTCATCTACCCAACCAAGTGGTGATATACCAAATTTGAATCATCTACCTAACCAAGTGGGGATATACCAATTGTTTATACATGACTGAGATATAGCAATTATTACATCATCCTTTGCATGCATAGTGGGGGTAGAAATTACATCATATAACCAAAACGGACTCATTAAAATACTATGACAGACAAAGACATATTATGGACCTTTATATGACCTTTACATCGAATTATATACATGACAATTATAGAAAATACCAAGGATATAAACAAGACCATGATAGTCATCATCAACTATCATACACCATATATGACATGTACCATAACCATCTGTTAGCAACATCCAGAACAACAACCTGTATATGCCCATCATATGTTCCCAAGATATGACAAGGTAAAATCATCGACCTATGACAAAGTATGCCACATATAGATATCAACTCATCCTCTTGATCTTATCAAGATCAACCTGCTCTGTTTCCTTAGTAGAAAGAGACTTATCATAACGTTCCATGAATCAATTAAGCATATGTCATATCTCCAAGTAGTAAAACATAATAATTCATATCGTATCATATGTATGTGAAAACACTATCGTCATCATCTAGGATCATAACATCATCATCAAGAACTGCATGATATTTCCACAAGAACCCTCAATATATCAACCATGTATCAACATTAGGGAACATCCCACATCTGATAATCATCAACCATGATAATCAACATATGTGAGTGTCAAACCTATCATCATAAAGTAAGAAGTCATCATCATTATGTGACTAGGTAAGCCATGTCTCGGAATATCCATATCTTCAAATAGCTATGTCTTTATGAGACCTATAATAACACCACTCTCTTGGCCAACCAACAACATTTACCAATATTCAACTTAAGTAATCATCCATGTATCCAGCATAATGTGTATCCATCAAAGAGATAGCAATGTTGGGTGTGGAGCATGATTATGTAGAGGTCTTTGTTTCAGCTAGATGTATACCCCAAAAAGATTGTACACTCCTCCACGCGGGGGTCCGGGGACTAGCGGTCCCTCAGCGAGGGTTTCGGGGGAAGTGCCCCCGAAGCTAAAAATAGATGTAAAATTGCCTTGTAAAGGTATAGTAATTTCTAGTCAATCTGGGCCGTTCATTAGGCAGATGATTTGATGGTAGAATTTATGTTTAGTTTAGGTTTTTTTGCCCTAGAAGGAAACCCGTCTCTTTGTATGAGGGCATTTTATTGAGGCTATGTGATATATGTGTATTCTCAGAGTGAGAAATAGTGAGGTGAGACTGTGAGAGAAAACAGAGGATATTACAGCGGATCTGCTGTAGGTTGTGTCTCTTCATTTTGCTAGATAATAGAAAGGAAGGATTGGATGTTCGGGTTGGACATAGCCCAAACTGGGTGAACCACGTATATCTGTGTCTCTCTTGTTTTATGCATTTTCTATGTTTATATTTCTGCAATATTTTATGTGTTCCATTGCTCTGTAATATATAAATCCCTAACAACTGGTATCATAGCCGAAGGCCTATTTGGTTGAAAAACTCGCAGGAAAGAAGGGTTTCTCATTCGAGTGGGAGCAATGGCGGAAGATGGTAAGTTTACGGTCAAGAAATTTAACGGCCAAAAATTCTCGTTGTGGAAGATGTAGATGGAAGATTATCTGTATCGAAAAGATCTCTACCTACCATTGAGTGGAAAAAAAAAAGATGCTGACAGGTATGATAGATGGAGAATGGAACCTTCTCGATAGAAAGGCACTCGGAACAATACGGTTGTGCCTTGCAGTGTCAGTCGCCTTCAACATTTCGAAGGATACAACGACAGAGGGTTTGATTCAGGCGTTGGCGAAATTATATGAAAAACCCTCGGCCTTAAACAAGGTATTTCTTATGAAACAGTTATTTAATATGAAGATGTCAAAAGGTGGATCTATTGCAGACCATTTAAATGATTTTAATACAGTTACAAATCAGTTAAGTTCTATAGGGGTAAACTTTGAGGATGAAGTTAGAGCTTTGTTATTCTTGTGCTCATTTCCAGAAAGTTGGAATGGTTTAGTAATGGCCATTAGTAACTTTGTTTCTGGATCTAGTACTTTAAAGTTTGATGATGTTGTCGGTGCTATCCTTAGTGAAGAAATGCGACAGAAAAGCTCCGGTGAGACATCGGGTAATGCTTTAAGTGCAGAGTCTAGGGGAAGAAAAATGGAAAGAGGAAATAACTCAAGATATCACAGTAAATCAAGGAAAGGCATATCCAAGTCTAGATCGAG
Organism: Pinus tabuliformis; assembly: GCA_031772625.1. Taxonomy (NCBI): domain Eukaryota; kingdom Viridiplantae; phylum Streptophyta; class Pinopsida; order Pinales; family Pinaceae; genus Pinus; species Pinus tabuliformis. The sequence continues at coordinate 470,518,414 of CM062807.1, forward strand.
GATAGTGTGCTGGAAATGCAGAAAGAAAGGACACCTAAAGAAAGATTATAGATCTCGGAAGGGAAAATAAGGAGATGCACAACAAGAAAACAATCATGAAGCAAATGTGACAGGTGAGGTGTTACAAGATGCTTTGATTCTTTCTTTCGAAAATATTACTTATTCCTGGGTGGTAGATTCATGGGCCTCATTCCATGCCACACTTGATAAGAAATATTTTCATGACTATGTTCAAGGAGATTTTGGACAAGTTCGTTTGGGTGATGATAAACCCTATAAAATTGTTGGAATGGGTAAGGTTCTTGTAAAACAACAGAATGGAAACCAATGGCTACTAAAGGAGGTAAGGCATGTTCCAGATCTGAAGAAAAATTTGATTTCAACAGGGTGGTTAGGCGGTGAAGGTTATGTGACAACTTTCACAGATAAAGCTTGGAAGGACACCAAAGGAGCCTTGGTAATAGCAAAAGGCGAAAAAGTTGGTACATTGTATTTATGCAAAAGTATTTCTAACTCTGTTAATGCTTTAACTTCCAAAGGAGCAGATGCAACATTATGGCATCATAGGCTCGGACACATGAGTGAGAAGGGGATGAAGATTCTTCACTCAAGAAATTTGTTGCTAGGTTTGAAGGATGTTGATTTGGACTTCTGTGAGAATTGCATTTATGGAAAACAGAAGAGAGTCAGATTTCTCAGAGTTGGGAAAGAAAGGAAGAGCAAAAAAATAGAGCTTCTACATACAAATGTATGGGGACCTGCTCAGGTATCATCTCTTGGTGGCTCTCATTATTATGTTACTTTTATTGATGATGCAACTAGAAAAACTTGGATTTATTGTATTAAGAATAAATCTAATGTATTTGATACTTTCAAGAAATGGAAAGCTTTGGTTGAGATTGAGACAGGAAAGAAATTGAAGTGTCTCAGATCAGACAATGGAGGTGAATATTGCAGTAAAGAGTTTGATAGGTATTGCTCAGAGCATGGAATTCACAGAGAGAAGACAGTTCGAAGAACACCACAAGAAAATGGTGTGTCAGAAAGGATGAACAGGATAATCATGGAGCGTGCAAGGTGCATGAGATTGCATGCAGGATTGCCTTTACAATTTTGGGCAGATGTTGTAGATACTGTTGTTTATCTAATAAACAGAGGGCCTTCAAGTTCCTTGGATGGTGGTGTTCCAGAGGAAGCATGGATAGGTAAAAAGGTAAACTACTCCTTTTTAAAGCCTTTTGGTTGTGAGGCCTTTGTCCATATTAATAAAGATAATAGAACAAAGCTTGAGGTAAAATCAAAGAAATGTACCTTTATTGGATATGGTGTTAATGATTTTGGTTATCGCTCATATGATTATGAAAATCACAAAATCATTAGGAGCAAAGATTTAATATTCAATGAAAAGGTCTTGTATAAGAATCAGTTGCAGGAAAAGGAACAGGAAAAAAAACAAGGAATACACAGTCCTTGATGAGATCACTGAAAAAGTAAAGGTGCCTGAAAATAATAATAATCAACAACCACAACAACAACAACAAGCACCCCAAACACCTGAAAGTGGTGTTAGAAGATCTACCAGGATAAGTATACCCCATGAACGATACTCTCTTTCATTATATTATTTATTGTTGACTGATTCTGGTGAACCCAAATGTTATGAAGAAGCAATGTAGGTTGAAAGCAGGAAGAAGTGGGAGATAGCCATGGAAGAAGAGATGGACTCCTTAATGCATAACCAGACTTGGGACTTAGTCAGGTTGCCTACAGGTAAAACTACATTGCAGAATAAATGGGTTTACAGGCTAAAAGAAAAAGATGGAGGAAAATAGAGACACAAAGCTAGACTTGTGGTGAAGGGGTTTGCATAGAAGAAAGGTATTGATTTTGATGAAATATTTTCTCCTGTTGTTCAAATGACTTCAATCAGAACTATTTTAAATGTAGTGGTAGTTGAAGATTTGCATCTTGAGCAGTTAGATGTAAAGACAACTTTTATCCATGGGGATTTCGAGGAAGAGATATATATGCAGCAACCACAAGGATATGAGGTAAAAGGGAAGGAGAAACTAGTGTGTAGGTTGAAGAAGAGCTTGTATGGCTTAAAACAGGCTCCAAGGCAGTGGTATCTAAAATTTGACAAGTTTATGTCTGAACGAGGTTATACTAGATGTCACTCTGATCATTGTGTTTATCTGAAAAAGCAAAATGATGGTAGCTATATTATATTGTTATTGTATGTAGATGACATGCTTGTTGCAAGGTCTAACATGTAGGAAATAAATGTGCTCAAAAGAAAATTGGCAAATTGATTTGCAATGAAGGATTTGGGAGCTGCAAAACAAATCCTTGGCATGAGAATAACTAGAGACAGTAAAAATCGCAAATTAACATTGTCTCAGAATGAGTACATACAAAAGGTGTTAAAAATATTTAATATGCAAAATGCAAAACCAATTAGTACACCTTTTGCTAGCCATTTCAAACTTAGTAAGGAGATGTGCCCAAAGACCCAAGAAGACATGGATTATATGTCTAAAATTCCATATACATCAACAGTTGGAAGCTTAATGTATGCAATGGTCTGCACAAGGCCTGATATTGCACATGCAGTTGGAGTTGTAAGCAGGTACATGAACAATCCAGGAAAAGAACATTGGATGGTAGTGAAATGGATTCTCAGATATTTGAGAGGTACCACAAATCAAGCATTATGCTTTGGTGGTTCAAACATTTCTCTACAGGGATATGTTGATGCAGATATGGCAGGTGACAGGGATAACAGAAGGAGCACTACAAGATATGTATTTACTGTAGGTGGGACAGCTGTCAGTTGGGTTTCAAAAATCCAAAGTGTTGTTGCAATTTCAACAACAGAAGCAGAGTATGTTGCTACTATAGAGGCTAGTAAAGAAATTATTTCGTTACAAAGGTTTATGTATGAATTGGGTAAGAAGCATGATATGGGCACATTATACAGTGACAACCAAAGTGCCATTCCTCTTGCAAAGAACTTAGCATTTCATTCCAGGACTAAACACATACATCTCAAGTACCATTTCATACGATCAGTGTTGGAAGATGGAGAGTTGAAGCTGGAAAAGATACACACTAGCCAGAATCCTGCAGATATGCTAACAAAAGTTGTAACTAGGGAGAAACTGAGAATATGCTTAGTTTCAATTGGTCTTCAAGGATGACGATGAAGATGAGAAACAGTCAGGTCCAAAGAGGAGTCATTATCCAGCAAATGAAGCAGTAGTGGAGTTGCTACAATCATTCTCCAAGTAGGAGATTGTTGGGTGTGGAGCATGATTATTTAGAGGTCTTTATTTCAGCCGGATGTATACCCCTCCACACGGGGGGGGTGCGAGGGGGAATTGTCCCCCTGCCTGGGGATACGGGGGGGGTTAATCCCCCCCGGCTAGGGGGTCCGGGGGCTAACGGTCCCCTAGTGGGGGTTTCGGGGGCAGCGCCCCCGAAGCTAAAAATAGATGTAAAATTGCCTTGTAAAAGTATAGCAATTTCTAGTCAATCTGGGTCGTTCATTAGGCGAATGATCTAACGATAGAATTTATGTTTAGTTTAGGGTTTTTTGCCCTAGAAGGAAACCCCTCTTTTTGTATGAGGGCATTGTATTGAGGCTATGTGATATATGTGTATTCTCAGAGCGAGAAATAGTGAGGTGAGACTGTGAGAGAAAATAGAGGATATTATAGCGGATCTGCTATAGGTTGTGTCTCTTAATTTTGCTGGATAATAGAAAGGAAGGACTAGCTATTTGGGGTGGATGTAGCCCAAACTAGGTGAACCACATATATTTGTGCCTCTCTTGTTTTATGCATTTTCTGTGTTTATATTTCTGCAATATTTTATGTGTTCCATTGCTATATATATATATATATATATATATATATATATATATATAAATCCCTAACAAGCAATATGTATCTAGAAAACCATGAGCTCATAGTCATTTGTCAAGCTTTCTTGATACCATCAATAGCAACAATCCTCAACCATGTGAGAACAAAGAAATATAGGAATCCTGCATCATTACTGCACCATATGAAATTTATGCATATTTGAATACATGATGACAGTAGCATAAAAGAAATGAGTGGCTCATCATTAAATAATGAAGTTTTGTACTTCTCCTTGTCCTTATGAAGATCACCATGTAAGAAACATATATGTACTATATGCATCATCAAAAAGTCATCCACAATCATCCATAAATCTGATCTGAATAGAAACTATGTAACCCCAAGAAATACAAGTATCATTTGAGACTTCATCATAGGAAATTCGTAATCGCAACATAACATGATGTATCATTTAAATATTTTAGACACATAAGCATCATCACCATTGATAAGAATCATTAGGTACCAAAGACTTCTAAACATAATGCCAACGATGCATTATTAGAAGCATATCATATTCTCCCCCTGAACCTGTGCCACCTATTCACTATCAGATCTGATCATTGCATATATCAATAAGGATCATCAAGGAATAATCATCAACTAGTTATACATCAAGTCATCAAAAACTTATGAGGGTCAAAATCACTTCTACATATCATCAAGAGACTGTAATCATCATCAATCAAAATAGAAAATATAATTGATAATTGAATAAACCATATCAGACCCCTTCTCCTGAGTGTGTCCCACTGCTTCTTCATCAAACCAACATATATGTGAGTCTGCATATTCTAACTCGCGTATATACAAGACTTGTCTTCATGATAACTGTGTATGAGAATTAAGACACTGAAATTTCATACTTTCAGTTCCTTCTTAGTCTGTTCTGTGTGTATACTGAGCTATGCCACATCTTTCTGACTGTAATTCCTTCTTCTTCCATACCTTGGAGTGTGATGATATTTGTTCCTTTTGGTATGTTGGCCAAAATTTTCTCTTGCATTCTTTTGTTATATGCCCAAACTTGTTACAAGCATAATATCTTATATGTTTCATATTCCTTTAATAGTAATCAATGGCTTTGTGACCAAACATATTTGAAGAAAAACAATATCCCTTGAAGTACCTGGAAGCTGATGATCTTTCTATTTGACGGTTATTAGCTTGAATCATTCTACTTTTGCATCTTGCTGCAACATGTCCAAAATTATGACATATAAACCATTCAACATTATTCATGAGAGGAAAGAATCGATTAGCACTTCCATGGTTAGGAGTAAATGATTTTCTTTGAATAATTGCTTTCCTTGGTTGTTGATGGGGTTGACCTCTTATATTATTGTTGAGAATTTTTTATTTTGCATTAGAGTTCCTTGCTTCAGCTTGTAAGCTAGACTCACCTCTAATAGTTTCATGAAAACTAAGACCAAATTTGATGGAAAGTGACCTTCGACTACTGATAATACAATCCAAAATCTTAGTACTATCTTGAAATCGTAAAATTGTATCCTTTTCTTCTAATTTACCTTTTAGGATATTTACCTCAACCTGGTATTTCTCTTCCTTTTCAAGATACTTCTTCTTCATGATTTCTTTAGATTTTCTTCCTTCTTCCACCTTTTTCCTTAATTCAAGAACTTCATTTTCTTGTTCTTCAAATACTTGGAGTAATTATTCATTCTGCTTATTTGAATTTTTGAGATCTTCTTTTAGAGAAATGATCACACCTTGAAGACCTTTACAGTAGCTGGTTCTTTCTAAAAGTTACTTGGTTGTTGTGTCCTTTTCATTCACTTCAATTCTAAATGATGTCACTTCATCCCGCAGCCTTGACATTGGTCTTCCTTTTCCTTGTTCTGCTTCCTTACTTTGTTTCCTTCCTCCAACCGAGCTTTTAATCTGGTAACTTCTTCTTTGTAGGCGCATTCCCTTTTATCAATTAGTTCCTTTTGATATCTAATTGTGTCTGTGAGATTTTTAAATTCTTCCTCTATTTTATTTCTTTCTCTTTCACCCATAAGAGAAAATTAAATTGTTTCATTGTCACATTCATTATCTTCAAATGAACAAAGAAATGTATCACCAGAGGACAAAAAATTCATATCTGATAATTAATTTTCTTGTGCATATTCATTATGAGGCGATTCTAAATCTAAGGAGTTTCTTCCACATAATGGCAAATTGTCTCTTCCACTATCACAGTTTCCTTGAGATGTCTTCTTCTTTTGAGGTGATTGCTTCTTTAGCTTCTTTCCCATTGTTTCTACGGATCTCCTTCAAGCGATCAAGCTTCTGCCAAAGGACATGCTGTCATACCAATTGTTGGGAATAAGACTGAGAGGGGGGGTGAATTAGTATTTACAAATCAATAAATTTTTCATTTCGATAGTCAGATTTATATATGATACTTCATTGAAGGGAACTCGCATGTGAACGCAACTGTGCTTAAGGAAACCAACGTATATCTAGTGAACTTATGACCCAGTTAACTCATCATATGTTGATCTTTAATCAGTGCATCAGTACTTTATTAAACATTAAATAGTAACCATGTGCAGTAATAATAGAATAACCATCACACATAAGCAACACACATGAACACCAAGATTTAAGGTGGAAACCCAATGTGGGAGAAAAACCACCTATTTTTGTTGTCTCTGTCTTCTTTTAATATAAAGAATAATATTTTTACAATCTTGTACTAGTGCAGACTCATACCGGTATGCAAGCAGCCACCTTCAGAAGGCTACAACCTACTCTCATTCTCCAGCTTCTACTGGAAGGGAGCTACAACCCCCTAGCTCTTGTCCTAGGCGATATGTTTACTAGTACGTAGGCGCCGACTTACTAAAGGCTCCAACCTTCACTCGTTCTCCAACTGCTACTGGAAGGGAGCTCCAACCCCCTGATCAAATCACCATCCACTACTGGCAAGATTCTTCGACTTCCTCACTGAATGCTCCAACCCTCAGTATCCTCCAGGGACCATGTTTCATAAATTTTCATGCTGGATACTTCTGGTACACAACAACACAATATGTAGGCCACATTTCATCAAATTTTCACACTGGACCCATCAGAAACTTGGAAGCTCAAATCAATCACCATTGCTATACATCCAGAAAATACATCGGCATCAACCAATCACTGAAACCCAATCATCAGTCTTTCATATAATTGAAACCCAATCATCAATATCTGAATCAACCATAACTGAATCAATCAATCACTAAAACCTCTGACATACTGAATCATACAATCACTAAAACCTCTGACATACTGAATCAAACAATCATTGAAACTCTGACACAACTAAATCAACCATTCATTCAAACTTAATCGAATTCAACCAAACAACTAGAAGAGATAGAGCACTATAACCAATACACAGATCTGAACCCATAACACTGCATCAACAACCAAAACCAACTGTAACCTCAAAATTCACATGTTATAATGTATAGGGTCCTTCAATGAAGCCAGCCTGCATATATACGCTACTTCCTTTAGCCCAACCTACGTATATCTCTAAATATACTGAATCATAAAACTTCTAAACCACAAACTGTACCAATCAGTGACATTCTAAAGATCTACTGTCATATGATAGAGTTCTTAACAGATAGAAACAAGGACCACCCTTCTTTCTCAATCAATCAATCAATCAAACTCAGTTCACTTATACATTCATTTCTACTTTCAGATCTAAGAATACATTATTGACAAACAGTAGTAAAAAAACAGCACTGATCTGATAGATCAGTCATCCCTAAACATCAAGCTTTTCTTTTGCATACTCTACTTGGACGATCCAAACTAGCGTGTATACCCACCTTCACCAAAGTGAACTAGCATATAGATCTACAAATACTTACTTATAACTTCGCTACAATTCCCGACTTCAGACATACCTAGATCATTACATATAAAGGATAGAACATGTGTTAGCAATCAGATCTAGCCTATCCATTATCAGATCACATAACGATAAGTCATTATGATCCTAATCCATCATTAGATCTCATCCATCATCAAACACTCAAGTGCATACTTAGTCTAGATCAAGAAAAGCATCAAAAACCCATAACATGCATATTTTCCTTTGATATAACACTTCATAAGATATTCATTACTTGTGCACTTAGCCCTTTGATATTTTCCTCCTTATGTACTTAGATCCTTTGACAGTACCTCGGACCAAAACCTTGGTCCAATACCTCGGACCAAAAACCTTAGACCAAAATGTCAGACCAATACCTCAGACCAAAACCTCGGACCAATACCTCAGACCAAAAACCTCAGACCAAAACCTTGGACCAATAGCTCAGACCAAAACCTTGGACCAGTATCTCGGACCAATACCTCAGACCAAAACCTTGATTTTCCATCCCATATGCACCTTTCCTTCTGTTAAAGTGTGTGTTTACGTATACGCTCTTTTTGTTTTGTGAACTAGCATGTATATGTTGTTTTAACTAAGTTGACCTGCATATACATCTTAAACTACTTTACACCATACTTTTCCTTCAACTTCTTTATTCTAATCAGTAGACCTTAGTTCCATATTCCTGTTCATTTGTTCCAATGCCATGTTACCTCTGAATAGACCTGTTACAATAAGATTTGCCATATAACTTCTAAAATGATTCCTTTGAACTTCCCTGCATTTTGTAATTTTTGTAAACAAAACTGCGATGCATTATGTCACATCTGATATCTCTCTTATAGATTCATCTAGTTAAGTAGATTCATATACTTACCATATACAAGTGAGTTGTTCTGCTACAAGTGAGTTTCCATAAACTAGAACACATGCATCATAATGCCAATAGTAGACACAACCTTCTCATCTGCTTCTTGAAGGGTCCCATCAACCCATGTTTCTTGATTCATAAATTTCTCAATTTCTGGCCTTGGAGTATGGTTGTAAGGAGTCATTTTGAAACTAACCCTTAAGGAAGAAATGATGCAAAAGGATCATAGGACCAAGTGAAACTTGGCTAGAAATTCATCTTGTTTAATAATGCATCTGCCTCAATACCAGTTGATTTGGTGTTGCAAATCAACGACCCAATTTGTGCTTTGAGCTTGAACTGAGACTTTCTTTTACCTAATACAAAATGTAGTTCATCCATGTAAATCATTTGCCTGATATATTCTAGAGAAAATTTTCTCAAAGGAACATATTTAGGCAGCTTGTATGGTGCAATCTCACAACCATATACTCTTATTTTAGTGTAGTCCTGGTATAAATACCAGTCACCAGTCTTTGTTTGTTCACTTAGGTGTATGATCCTTTTAATCTTATTCCCAATTATGGGCTCTTTCTAACTATTAAGGAGTTGTACCACTGGATGTATGAATGCATCCACAAATTCTACAAATGATGAGGTGCTAGAAGTTTCCCTGACCATTTCTGTCCAGTGAATCACTGATTGATTCACTCCTTGTTCATCCTATTTGTTGAGTTTAATTGGTAACTGATCTCCTTGTTGAAGAAGAAGCGTGTGAACAATTACAGATCTCTAATTGAACACTCTCTGCACAATAAAGTTCATAAATTGATCACGTATATTATCAGCCAAGAATTGGCTATAATTAGACATGAAAGATGGTTGTTGGTATTTATTGAAAATGGATAGGAAACCAAGGATTACCTCATCAACGGATTGGTCATCAGGGTATCCTAATAGATAGGAAAGAAGGGAAATGCAATGTCCAGAGGCTTCATGAAACATGGCATATGAATAAGGTGGATTTCTTTTTCGCAATTCTGCATCCTTAGGCAAAAATATTTCGAATATTTGGGTTCTCTATGGGAAAGTTAACTTATGGTACAGATCCACAACTGTTGCTGGTGAGAATTGAGTCAAGGAGCCAATTTGAGAAACTGAGAGCATTTCATTTATAGTTTGAGAAGAGATAGTTGTCAGAATGTCTCCATTATGAGCTATTACTGCCCGTTTCACTAGGCCATACTTGGCTTGACACCAAGTAATAAGACCATGGAATTCATGTGTCTTTGGGAAACTATAAAAAGGTAATAGGGAATCCAAAAACCTAATTAGATCTTCCTAGTCCAAATAATTATGCTTAAGCCACAAGTGTAGTTCATGAAAATCAAACTCACACTTGGCTTTTGTAACTAAGAACAATGAGTCAACAATTAGGATATGGTCAATGTCAGGTTGGGACAAGGTAACAGAACTCTCCTCTGTGCTCTACTTCTTGGATTTTTCTTTTGGGGCCATGGTGGCAGATAGGAAGCAAAAGCATTATAAATGATAGACTGAGAGAAAGGAAACAAGTTCTGCAACACTATAAACCTACAAACAATTTGAGAATAATTAGAAGAAAATGACAAAAGGGGTGGTTTTGTTTTATTTATAAGGTGCAGTAAGGAGTAACGGTTTTGTTGATAACCGTAGCAACTTTAAATGCAAGGGATTGGGACTGCAACGGATGTATACAATGGTATGATGAATGGAGGGACAAGCATGTAAAGAAGTAACAAATGAGAGGAATAATCAACGGATAGGTGAGGTGTCAAGCCGATATTAGTGGAGGGATAATGACTTTTTAGCGGGGTGAGAGAGCCATTGGCGGAGAAAACCATGAGTGGTTTGCAGTGGGGGGGGGGGGGGGGGTACGGAGAGATTTGATGGTGACACGTAAGGTCAAGGAGTCCTCCATGAAACAACTTTGCGGAATGCCCCCCCCCCCCCATTGTGTTAATGTGAAATAGTTGACGGGGGTGTGAAATCTCTCCCCGCCATTGAACTGGGCGGGGAGTAGGTCATCTGTCGGATCATGCGCATTTGTTATTCAAATGCGACAATAAATTTTTTCCTTTATTCTGGGGTCAAATCAAACTTGCACGTTACAATATAATTGAAATTCCGTTGTTTATAATAATAAAAAATTAATCCCGATTAAGGAACTAATTATATACTAACATAATTTGACATTTTCTAATGTGGTGCATTTTGACTAGCAGCCTTTGCATTTATAAAAATATGAAATGAAGCCTTTATTTTCTTTTTGCTTCCCTCACATTTTATTTTTCTTTTTCCTTCTTTGTTTAGGGTAGCTAACACCTATCATTTTATTAATATGGATGCCTATAAAACATTAAATTGGCCTAACATTTTAACTTTTCTTTCTTTTGCATCCATATCCTAGCTTAAAATTTTAAAATTATTTTTGACTAATATACTAACTTATCAAAATCAAATTATGTTACAATATCAGCTCCAGCTGGGGACTGCTTCCCCCTGTGAGATGAAGAGAACAAGAAATTCCAAGTGCCTTCTCCTCGGGCTATGGAGTCTTTGTGTAACAGATACTCACTTGCAAATTTTTCAAAAATAAAATGAACTCTTTGATATTTATAGATGATGAATGAAGGGATGAAAAATTAATATTGAATGTAATGTTTGACTGACAATGGGGAATACTCTCCTTCCAAATTCTATAGGATGAATGTATTATTCACTTTGACTTATGCAATGTTAAATGGACCAAACCAGAGATTGTCAAATTTTGCATGCTTTCCTTTATCTTCTCTCTTTGTATCCCATCTAAGAACTAGGTCACCTTTCTTGAAATTTCTTTCTCTAACCTTTTTGTCAAATAGTTCTTTCATATTATTTTGGTATTTACTTAGTTTGTACTGAAAATCATCCGCGTCTTCATTCAACTCAATAATTTGATTAATCCTTGTTGAGAAATCATTCTTTTCTTCACAGGATTCTTGAAGGAATATGATAACATGTAAAGCTAAATGAGTAGGAAAAATTGCTTCCTTGCCATACACTAATTGGAAAGGAGACTTGCGTGTTGACCTCTTAGGAGAAACTTTGTTTTCCCAAATTGCATGGATTAGATGGTTGTCCCAACTCTTTTTATGGTCTTCAAGAGTCTTCTTAATGAACTTAACTAAGATCTTGTTGGAGGACTCTGCCAGCCCATTACCCCGTGGATAGTATGGTGTAGAATGATGTAATAGGATTGAATACTTTTGACAAAACTAAATCATTTTAACACTATTGAAAGTTGTTGCATTATCTGTAACAATATGTTGAGGACATCCAAATATTGATAGGATGCTTTCTTGAAGGAATTTAATCACAACAATATCAGTTGCATTTTTAACAGGTATGGCTTCTATCCATTTGGTAAAATAGTCTGTAGCAGTTGAAATCCATCTGTGTTGATTACTTGATTTTGGATGAATTTCCCCTATACAGTCCAATGCCCATTGTATAAAAGGAGCATGAACCAATACTAGAACTAAAGGAAGAGCTGACAATTTTTATTTCCCTACAAATAATTGGCATGGTATGCAACCTCTTACTCTTCCTCCAACTTCTTTAAAAAGTGTGGGCCAGTAGAAACTTGCTTTTAATTTTTTTTAGGTTGTTTCTCTCTAGGAATAGTGCCCACCACAAAACCCTACATGGAACTGATCTATATTTCCCTCTGTTCCATTTTCAGTTAAACAAAGAAGAAGGATATTAAGAGGGTCTTTCCAGTATATATTAACATTGATAATGCAATATTATACTGCTTTAAGCTTCATGGATTTGCTGCTTCAATTTAAGATCAGTTGGACATTGAAATTCCCTAAGAAACTGCACAATATCAGAGTACCAATCAGAGAGTAGATATTTCTGATCAATGTGAATAAGAATGGATTGATTTGAAGAAGGAGGTTCTTGTGGGTTCTACCCTTCTATAAGATGAGGAGGTTCTTGTGGATTCTCCCCAGATGAAATTGAGGAAGGTTCTTTTGGATAATCCCCAGATGAAATTGAGGAAGGTTCTTGTGGATTCTCCCCAGATGAACTTGAGGAAGGTTCTTATGGATTCTCCCCAGATGAAATTACAGAAACCAGATTTATCCCCAATTTCAAGGTCAAATTCAAGGATTTTAGCAATCCATCTTCCTCTTCCTCCATCAGTATCAGGCTGGGTCAAAATAGTTTTAACAACATGATTAGGGACATAAGATGTAATGTGTGAATGAAGGACATATGTTCTAAAGGCTTTGAGGGCTTGAATTAAGGCATAAGCTTGTTTTTCAATAATATCATACCTAATTTCAGCATCCCTCATAAATTTGGAAAAGAAGGTTATAGATTGGTCATCAGTTTTTGTGTTCTTTTGTAAAAGTACAACAACTAATGTTGTCTCAGATGCAAAAGAAAATATGCTAAAAGGTGAAGAATAATCAGGATTGGGTAATGTAGGAGCTTTAGATATAGCCTTTATTATCTAATCAAAAGCATAAAGAAAATATGCTAAAAGGTGAAGAATAATCAGGATTGGGTAATGTAGGAGCTTTAGATATAGCCTTTATTATCTAATCAAAAGCATATCTAGCAGGAACAATCAATTTCACTTCATTGTTTTTCTTTAGCATATCAATTATATCCTTAACTATCTCTGCATAATTAGGGATGAACCTTCTGGGAAAATTAATCTTTCCAAGGAAGTTTTGTACCTCTTTCTTATTCTTTGGTAGAGATAGGGTCTGAATAGCTAAAACTCTCTTTGGATCAATTATAAATCCTTCCTTGGAGATTAGATTCCCTAGTAATTTCCATTCCTTTACAACAAACAAATATTTCTTCGGATTGATGGATATGCCAAATTTCCTGCACCTATCAAAAACTTTGCTCAAGTGTTTTAAATGATTTTCATCAGAATCAGAGAAAACAGTGAAATCATCTAAATAAATGACAGTAAATTCATATGTTTTACCTACAAATGCTAGATCCATGGCTCTCTGGAAAGTGGCTCTAGCATTGGTCAACCCAAATGGAATTATAGCATACATAAATGTACCCCAAGAAGTGGTGAAAGCAGTTTTTTCTTGGTCAGCTTGACTTACCATGGTCTGGTTGTAACCAAAAAATCCATCTAGCATAGAAATCCTATTTGCACCTAAAACTTTCTAATATAGATGATCCATTTTGGGCAATGGATAGTTATCCTTTGAAGATGATTTGTTCAGATTTCAGAAGTCCACACATAGCCTAATCTCACCAATTTTCTTTCTGACATGAACTAGGTTCGCTACCTAATTAGAATACCTTAGAGGTACTACGATATGAGCATCAAGCAGCTTTTTAAGCTCTTTCTCAATGGTTAGAAGTAGTATGGGATTGATTCTTCTTAGTTTTTGCTAAAAGGGTTTTGCTTTTGGTTTCAAAGGAATCTTATGCTCAATCAAAGACGTATCATAAGTTTTTAACTCATTATAAGACCAGGCAAAAACATCTTTGTAATTTTTAAGAATATTCAAGTATTTGATTTTTACATCCAAAGGCAAGGTTGATGACAATTTAACATTTCTCACATCATTCAAAGTCCCAATATTGCATTCTTCGATTTCTTCTTCAGGTGAGTTAAACAAGGGGTTTTTAGAGACATCATTATTATCAAATAGTTTTTCCAATGGAACTAATCCTTTAGGAATAAAATTATTAGATAATTGGATGATATTATGATCAAGAATTTTAAGACTGAATGAAGTTTCTGGATTTTGGTGATTTGATTCTTGAACATATTTTTGATCTTCAATTTGCATATTTGAGAATTCATCAATGACTTGAAGTAAATATTTTAATTGTTCATCATCTTCAAAAATCTGGCAGTGTTTAAGGTTATCAGGAATTGATGGTCTATACTTGACTTGAATTTGGTACTCTAACAATACTGGCTTAGGGATTTTGAAAGATCTTACCTATGGAAGTTAGGAATTGTGATAAATCATGAAATAAATTTTAAACACATCAACTTGGTATTTTTGCTATATCTTCTTGTTTGGAAATTTTTTTACTGTGAAATATTCAAGAATTTCAGGAGTAAAATAGAAGTACCTAAAGTATAGTTTCCATAATTATATTTCAAGAATTGGAGATGTGACACATTATAAAAGTTTTCTTGTGGGAAGAGTCCAAAAAAATTGCAAGTTTTGGGAAAGTTACTATAACATTCAATTGGTACATTAGGTTTGACTCACACCTATGGAATTATAGATCTAAATATCTTAGTATTGCAGAACAATTTTTTATATCCACGAGGCCTCATATCTCATATATATGTCAATAAATTTTCAACCAATATAATATTCTCCAAATTAAAATATGTGACTTACTAGTGAATTCATTAGAAGATCCCATTCTTTTCTAATTGTAACAAAGAGGAAGGTTATTATTATTTTCCAGCATGCCTCCAAAGAAAGTTACTACACCAATTAAATCTATCACAGGTCCACCGTTGGGCCATGATGAAAGTGAAGGCCTAGAATTTGGGTTATCTCAGTTAGAGAAGAAATTTAATGAAATGGATGGAAGTATGTTGAAAAAGGTGGATTTCTGAGGTTCTCAATAAAATCTTAAATAATAAATGGAAAATAAGATGAATGAAAATAAGGAAGGAATAGAAAATAATATAGAAGGAATATAAATGAAGATGGATGAATATAAGGAAGGGATATAAATGAAGATGTATGAAATAAAGGAAGGAATATAAATGAAGATGAGTGAAAATAAGGAGGAAATACAAAAATCCATGATTACTACCTTAGAAAGGATTCCTAAAAGGGATTTGGAGATCCAAGGAAATTTGGAAAAGAATGAGAAACACGTTGTTGAGAATCAATCTCATAAGGGGAGTACGTTATCACAATTGGGGAGTAGAAATCTTGAACCATAGAACCATACTATGAATGTTCAATCCAAGATCCACGTCACTAGGGCTTCAAGTCAACACCAAGGGACTAGTAAATTTTGAAGATTTATATGAGGAAATATGATGGTAATGATCTTGTAATATGGATATTTCAGATGGAGCAATACTTTTATCTACACCAAGTGGCATTCTTACAAAAGGTCAATATTACATCCATGTTTTTAGAACAAGACCAACATGTATGGTATCAATGGCTTTGTGAAAGAGAAAAGGATTTTGTTTCATCTTGGTCCACTTTTATAGAGGAATTGATAACTCATTATGGGGATATTAAGAGCAACACAATCTTTAGACAATTTCTAAATCTTGGACAAAAGGTCATATTATAGAGCATATTCAACAATTCTAAAATTTGAGTGTCAACGTAAAGAATATTTGAAAGCATAACTTGTTTGAACTATTTAGGGGTACTTTAAAGGAAATCATCCAACATGATGTGCATCTCTTTGAACCTAAATCCTTAGATCAAGCTTTCAGTCTACCAAGCAAAGTTGAAAGTAAAAATATGTCCACTAGAAAATTCGTCGCTAATAACTATGGAGAAAATCATGCTCCCTTTCCTAAACCAAAAAGGTTGACTCCTTAAAAAATGGTTGAAATAAGAGCAAAGGGACTATGTTTGGATTGTGACATAAAGTATAACAAAGGGCATAAATTAGAGAGAATGAATTATTCTATATAGAGTGTGAAGATGAAGCACATCAAGAAGTGGAAACTTCACAGGGTCTAGAGCTTAAAGAAAGCACTCCAACGATAACTTGTCATGCGTTGTCCATCAACAATACTCCACAAACCCTCAAAATAGAAGTTTATATTAAAAGGAAAAGGGTAACATTATTGATTCATACATCTAGTGCCCATAACTTCATCAATTACAAGTTGGAAATTTTTTTTAATTTCTTTGTATATTTGGCACCATAATTTCAAGTAATGATTGTAGATTGAGGTACCATAAATATTTTAGGGAAGTGCAATAAAATTAAATTGAATATGAGGGAGAATATATTCGTTAGTCCCATCATTGCAATCCAAATTGTTGGTTTTGATGTTGTGTTAAGGGTGGTCCAATGGTTACAATCATTGGGAAAAATTTCCCTTAATTTCCAAGATCTTTACATAATATTTTTCTTAGAGGAAAGGAAATTGAGCTTAGACTTATCGAAGGGAAAAATATTAAAGTGATAAGCTCTAATAGTATGACAATATTTCTTGAAAAGGGACACCAAGGTGTAGTTGTACAAATGTGTTCATTATATGTTCAAACATCTCTATCCTCTCCTCCAGTGGATCTTAAGAAGTTATAAAAAATGATTCTTAGGTACTTGAAAAAATGCCTAAGGGTATTCCACATGTACAACAACATGAAATTATATTAATTTGCAACTTTGTGCACCACCTAACATTATGCCTTACAAATATTCACTTGCAAAAAAGAGTGGGATTGAACATATGATTCAAGGAATGTTAGAGGCGAGAATCATTCATCCTAGCTAAAGTTCTTTCTCTTCACTAGTGGTGATGGTTATAGAAAAAGATGGTTCATGGTGAATTTGTCTAGAATACAAACAACTCAGAAAAATGAAAATCAACTATAAGTTTCCTATTCCTATCATTGATTGATATATGAAGTACATGGAGAAATTTTATTTACTAATTTGGATGTTCGTTATGGATATCATCAAATCATAATGAGACAAGAAGACATTCCCATAAAAATTCTTTAGAACATATGAAGGTCATTATGGGTTTTCAATTATGAAATATGGAATTACAAATTCACCTTCAACATTCCAAAGCATGATGAATTATATTTTCAAACCATTCATTATAAGATTTGTGCTAATATTTTTTGATGACATACTAATTTACAACAAATTCTCGAAATATCATGTACAACATGTTTACAAGGTCTTGACACTATTGGAGAGAAAAACTATATGCAAAACCTTCCAAGTGTACCTTTTTGTTCAGGAAGTGGAATATTCGGGTCATATTATATCACACAATGATGTAAATATGGATCCAAAGAAAATAAAGGATATGAGGGAATGGCCAATCCCAAATATCTTGAAGAATTTGAGAGGATTCTTAGGATTAATAGGATATTATCACAATTTTTTTAATAATTATGGTCAAATAGTAGCACCTCTAAAAAATTTATTGAATAAGGAAGCCTTTTCTTGAACTAAAGAAGCACTTTTGGTGACACTTGACTTCACAAAATATTTATTATGGAAAGTGATGCCTAAGGCCATGGAATTGGTGCAGATCCTGTTGAAGAATGTAACTAGTGTCAGTCTTCATAATTGTATTTGATTCACGATATAATGTATTTGTCAAAAATAAATAAAAAGGAATTTTATTATAAAAGAAAATTATTTACTAGCATGGGTTTCATGCTTTGTTTATTTTATTTCTAGGTCAAAGCCTCCATTGTATATTTCTACGCTTTATGTCAAGAGACATTTCCAATGCCATCATGTAATAGACCCTTCTTAAGCTTTGTGTATCAATAAATAAAAAATATTGTGATGTTAATTGAGCCAAATAGACCTCCTCCACCAAGTCAGCCTCACAAAAGACAAGTCGTCCTGATGAAGGATAGGTCAACCTCAAAGGGTGATAGAAACTACTATATGTAGGCAGCAACATGACCTCATTTGGATCAGAAGACAAGAAAGGTTGATCTGGAGTTGCTAAAGAAATAAAAATGAGATAAAAATACCTAAGGTGAAGGAGAAAACCCTAGCGAAGAAGAAGGAGACACTTGTCAAGCCATAAGAAGTTGAAAATATCTATTTTTTTCCATGTGTGTGAATTATTGGGTAGTTGTAGGAAGGATGAAACTTTATATCTGCAATAAGTCCAAAATTGTAGGAGTTGGGGGGATGAAATTTTATGTTGTATCAAGGATGAAGTTGTTTGACTATAAGAGACTACTGAAGTTTGGATAATCATTCTGGAAGGCTAACTTGGTAGAGTGAGGAAGGTCTTTTGGTATGGTCTAAGGTATTGTATTTTCTCAAATTTGATCTGAATCTACTAATGAAAGAGTTTGACTGGGTTTTCCCCTTCATAAGGGTTTTATCCCTAGCTGAGTACCTATATCTGGTATCTTTGATATTCATGTTTTTGATTTGATGATTGGTTCAAGAGAAGAAGATAAAATAAGAACATAAAGAAATTTAATAAGAATACAAGAATGTCACAAGTAATTGTCAACATAAGAAATTATTTATGGCTTTCTGATTTTCTAACATGATATCATAGCTAAGGTAAAAGAAGAGAAAAATGAAGCTTGAATATTTATTAAAAGAAGGAAGGATCAAAGAAAGGTTTCAAGACAAGATCATAAGACGAAGGATTATTAAAGGGAAGAATCTACAATTAGAAAAATCTATGGAAACAACTTCAATGAAGAATAAAAATAAGCTAGAAGGAGTCACCAACTATAGAGCATGGAAGAAGAGGATGGATTTCTTCCTTGAAAAATGCAATGTATTGGATGTAGTTCAAGGAAAGGTGAAAGAAACTGTGAATGATGCAGGAAAGGAAAAATATAAGGAGACAAACATCTTAGCTATGAATCTAATTGCCAATGGAGTAAAAGATAACCTAATCCCCTATATATCCAATATATAAACTGCAAAAGGGAAGTATGAATATCTCTCCAAATTATTCACTATCAAGAACATTAGACAAGTTGTTAGTCTCAAGAATGAACTAAGAACAATGAAGATGAAAAAAGATGACACCACACCTTCATAGTTTGTGAGGATATCTCGAATAAGGGATGAACTCCAAGTTATTGATGAAATCATACCAGATAAAGAACTTGTGATTGTTTCTCTACTAGGTTTAGCAAAATCATGGAGCTCCTTTTCATCGGGCATTAGCATTTGGAAAGATACACCATCATTTGAAGAAATGTGGAATGTATGCAATCAAGAAGAAGCATGAATCTCATTATCAAGTAATTAGAAGGAAGAAGATGAGGAAAACACTTCAAATGCATATTCTGCTCTCTACAAGAAAAAGGGAGGAAAAAATAAGTTTAAAGTACTAAACAAGAAGATTGACCTATCTAAATTAGAATGTTATCATTTTCATAAGATGGGACATTATAAGAATCAATGTATAGAAAATCATAGGAACAAGAATAAGAAAAGAGAAAGAGAACATGTTACAGTTGTAGATGAACATCCACCTAAGAAGAACAAGGCTGTAGAATCTGAATTCAAAGACTATACTATTAAGTATTTTAGGGATACGATCCCTTGCATATCATTCTACTTATAATATAGATTATTGTTTTAAGCTTTTGTAATATTTCTTTTTATATTTTGATTTCTAGAATGTTTTGAGTTTTTTTGATAAGGTATAGGCATCATTGATAAATATTTAATTAATGAAAGGATTAAGAGGGAGCCTTCACCATTTTACCAAAATATAAGCATATTTTTATTTGTTTACTCTTTCATGTTTTATTTCCTAGCCATATTGATATTTTTTTGTATTACATACTCATAATCCTTTCTTTGTATTTTCCTTGATAGGAAACCTTGCAAAATACACAAGGATTGTGGAGGAAACTTCAAAGAAGGACTTGATCATAAAAAGATCTGTTGCAAAGGAAGCCCTTTAGAGAAGCTGATATCCTACAAGGTTTTTTAAAGAATAAATCAAGGTATTTCCTAGACTACAATATTTGTTGCAAGATTTCATTCATACAAAAAGGCATGATCATTCTTCACTTCAAAATTGCTTTATATTACTAACTCTCTTATGTCTAGGGTTTTTAATCATAAAGATTCTTGTTAACTAGATCAAATCTATCATTTTAATATTATTTATTACCATTTTGTTCATTTTGGTGAAGTTGTAACCTTTAGGGTTCACCGTAAAACGCTAACCATTCAATGTTTAGGGCATATGATGAAACCCTAGTCTTACTAGGTTTTTTGATAAAGTTTATATCTCATGATAAATTATACTCTCTTGATGTTTATGGTTTTAGTAATGCTATGGTAAAACCATGTCCTTTTTAGGGTCTGTTGTTGTTGCTGTTTAAAAACCTTATATTTTTAGGGTTTTTGCAATTAGGGTTTATGGCAGGGAAAATTTTAAGGATCGAAAATTCTCTTAAAGTTTAAAAACATTAGTGAATCTCACTAGTCCCGAATATGCAAACTATAAAATGTTTATTGATATATTTGTAAAATTACTCAAATTTATAATGATTTTATATATACTATATATATAATGTTGGTGGTTTTTAAGGTAAAATAGTTTTATATTTTAAAATTCGGGCGAATCTTTTTTAGAAAAAATGGAAATTGGCGAATCTTTTTTTTGGAAAAATCATGGAAAATTAGCCCACCTGCAAATATTATCCCTTAAAATTTTCCATGGTTTATGGAAAAACCTCTGTAATAACTAAATTTAGGTCTTAGGTATGAAACCCTAGGTGTATGTACCTTTGTACGATTGAAACCCTAGACTGGTAAAAAAAAATGTATATCTAATTTTGGAGTTTTATGTTTGTATCTATGGTTTTTGATAAAACCTTAGTAAAATACTGATATAAGGAAATAATAATAAAACCCTTGATATCAAATGTTAGAATGCTAAATTGATTATTGATATTAATGAAATCTAGGACCCTAGTAATTCAAGGGCATAATATTGAAGATGTAAAGTACTATGATTGGATTTCTAACTTGATTTAGTTGTTGATATCTAAGGCTTTAATTATCGATGATGGAAGCTAGGGTTTGAGACAAAAACTCTAGCGAGTTGTTGAAATCAAGAATATAAAACCTTGTTGAATATGAACCTAACTAGGTTTAGGTATTTAAGGTCTAAAGCTTAATTGTTTTAATTCTTCCATGATAATGACATGATTTTTATATAGTTGACTTCATTCTTACGTATATTTTTACCTAGTTGTACTTGCTATTGAATATTTGCAGGTACATAATCTTCAAGATATTGAAGATGTTCATAATTGAAGATGACTTGATAATAATGATGAGCATGATGGATAAAGGGAGCTGTAAGAATGATGATGAAATTAAATATGGATAGATGATATTGTTGTCATGAAAGAATGATTCTCTTAAAGGAATGAATCCTGAAATTTTCAAGAATCTCCATTTATATAATGAAACAAAAGAAACAAGTTGAGTAAAAATGGTATTCCATTAGTCTTGAAGTTTGGTAAAAGAAAGTATATATATCCCCAGTTCAGAGGGAGGGCATATTGCATCATATACAATAAATACCTTGAAGAAATAATAACTATTGGAGAAATGGTTAAAATCATTACAAGATGGTTATTCGTAAAGTTGAAAACAATACATGGAAGAAGTGTTAAGGCTATGTTTGGTGTTGTTGTAAAATTTAAAGAAGAAATCTTTCGACGAAGATGTGTTCGGATAATATGATGATGACCTAAGAAACATCAGTATATTTGAGAAACTCAGAGGTTTTGAGATAACTTATATATATTGAAAATTTATTACTAATTGGGTTTGTGATTGTGCATAATCTCAACATAACAAGGTTAAACATTATGGAAGCATGCTTGGACTAGTGGATATATCTGACAGTGTATAGGGAGAGATGAAGCATCTTGGGGTGACAATATGCTTGGGAGGACATTTATTCGACCTGTGATGATGTATAGATATTGAAGTAGGGAGGGTATCATTGGGCTTATGGAGCTCCGACCTTGGATACGATACCTAGATCCCTAGGTTAGTGTTAGAGATAAATCCTCATGGTACCTATAGAGACTGAAGTTTGTAACACACCTTAGTCACACCCGATTATTTACTCTAGTGAAGTACCTAATTTGTAGTATTGCATGTGTTGTAACCCTTCATAGAAACATATAATTTTGATTTCATCCATGTACCTATATATATGTAATTATGAATACCTGCTTAGTTAAGAGGGAGCGTTGAAGAATGTAACTAGTGGAGGTCTTCATAATTGTATTTTAGTTATGATATAACGTATTTGTCAAAAATAAAGAAAAGGGATTTTTTATTATAAAAGAAAAATATTTATTAGCATGGGTTTCATGCTTTATTTATTTCATTTCTAGGTCAAACCCTCCATTCTAGGCTTCTAGGGTATATGTCAAGAGTCATTTCCCATGTCATCATGTAATAGACCCTCCTTGGGTTTTGTATATCAAGAAAGAAAATTTATTGTGATCTAAATTGAGTCAAATAGACCTCCTCCACCAAGTCGGACTCAAATAAGACAAGTCGACCTCATGAAGGACAAGTCAGTCTGAAACAATGACAAAAACCACAACATACAGTCAACAACTCGACCTCATTTGGAGCACAAGGTAAGAAAGTTTGATATACAGTTGTTAAAGAAGAAAAAGGAGAGAAAAATACCTAAGGTGAAGGAGACAACCCTGGTGAAGAAGAAGGAGACACTTTTCAAGACAGAAGAAGCCAAAAATCTCTCTTTTCTACCTCACATGTGAATTTTTGGGTAGCTATAGGAGAGCTGAAATTTCAGATCTTCATTCAAGCTAAAATTCTAGGAGATGGAGGGCCAAAATTTTGGGTCGTAGCTGCATTGAAGTTGTTTGACTAGAAGAGACTACTAAAGTTTGGATAATAATTCTGGAAGGTTGACTTAGTGGAGTGATGAATATATTTTGGTTTGTTCTAAGGTCTTGTGTTGTCTCAAATTTGATCTGAATCTACTAGTGAAAGAGTTTGAATGGGATTTCCTATTCATAAGGGTTTTAGCCTTGGCTGAGTGCCTATATCTGGCGTCATTGATCTTCGTGCATTTTCTTTGATGATTTATTTATTCGAATAAGATAAAATAATAACAAAAATAAATTTAATAAGAATGCAAGAATATGAAAAGTAACTCTCAACATAATAATTTTTTTTTTCTTTTCTAATATTCTAACATATCCGTTGCAAGAAGGAAGAACCCTTTCCTTTGAAAGTAAAAGATTTAATGGAAATAAATTACTTAGAGTCATATATGAAAACTATTTTTTCTATACTTCATGAAATTAAGAAATGAAACTAATACCTAATAGGAAAACATTTCAAAGTAAAAAAAAAATCATAGTAGTTTGAAGTATTTCTTGGAGAAAAGGAAATATTTAGAAGAGAAACAAAAATGGGTTACAAAGATTTTGGGTTATGATTTTGAAATTATCTACAAAAATGGGAAAGGAAATGTTGTGTCAAATGTATAGTGAAGGAAAGAGGAAGACACAAATGGTTTTCTATGTGCTATTTACATTCCACAATCTTACTGGGTGGAAGAGCAAGGAAAAAACATAGATAAGATGAGACAATATGCAAGATAATTTAAAACCTACATGAAGACCATTATGTAGTAGAATAAATTACATGAAAATTTGATTTTTTATGGTGTTAAGAGCATTTATAGTTATGTAATAATTCTCGACACAAACATAAGGTCCTATTGCAATCGCACACCTCTCCTATAGAAGGACATTCAGGGTTTTTGAAGACATACAATAGGATCAATAAATAAATTTTTTGGGAAGGTCTTAAAGTATATTTGCAAAAACTTGTGGTGGAATGTATAGTATTCCAACAAAATAAATGAGAGACTATCAAGTCCCTAGGGATCCTTCAACCATTATCCATACAAAGCTAGCTTTCAGAAGATGTTTGAATGGATTTTATTACTGGTTTACCCAAATATGGAAGAAATAGTGTCATTATGGTAGTGGTAGATCAAGTGACAAATTATGCCCACTTCTACTTTGTTTATCATCTTGTTAAAGACAATATTGTGATAGAAGCATTCACAAAAACAATTCAATAGGTACATGGAATACCAATGATGATTGTGTGTGATAGAGATCCAATTTTCATTGGAAATTTTTGGACTGAATTATTTTCTTGTTTGGGTACTCAATCAGCCCATAACGCATCTTACCATCCTTAATCTAATGGTAAAAATGAGATTGTGAGAAAATTGACAGAAGGGTATCTACATTGTTTTTCATCTGAGGAATAGAAAAATAGGTCAAACTATTTCCCTTGGTAGAATGTTGGTACAATACATCCTTCCATACATCATAAAAAATGTTACCATTTATGGCGTTGTATGGTTGGCATCCTCCATTTGTCACATCATACTTGAAAGGAATTCTAAAGGCTCAAGCAGTAGAGAACCACATCCAACACCATTAAGAGGTTCTCAAGCTATTAAATGACAACTTGGTTATGGCACAAAGTAAGATTGAACAACAAGTAGATCAACATCATGGTGAAAGGGAATTTGAAATGGGGGATTTCATATCTGTGAGACTACAATCATATAAATATATGTCCCTCAAGAAAAAAAAGGAGAATAAATTATCCTCGAGGTCTTATGACCCCTATAAGGTGTTGAAGATGATTAGTAGTATGACCTACAAATTGGAGCTACCTCCATATTCACATGTACATCCAGTCATGCATGTTTCATGCTTAAATAAGGTCATTATTGACGATATCCCAAAACACATTCTTTAACCAGTGTTTAATGAAGAAGAAAAAATAATACTAGAACCATAAACAATTTTGTAAACAAGGACTAAGCAGCTGAGAAATCAAGATATCATTGAGTACCTCATGAAATGGAAGGACCTACCAATCGAAGAAGTGACATGGGAAGATGAGTGTTCCATGAATAAGCACCCACAAATAGTCAAGTGTTCAAGACAACACTTATTTGAATGGGAGGGGCATGTTGAGTCCTATATAATCCACATGTTAACCTAATAAACCCCTTATTAAGCCTCAAATATTGAATGCTTACATTTCTATTGCTATATTTTTATGTAGGCTAGAAACCCTTATGGTCCCATTTGATTATAATTGTATCCTTTATCTACCACACATACAAACAAACACACAATAAGAAGACCTAGTCTTAGATCATAAAATATTCTCTTCTTCATTGTATTTATTGTATAAGGAGGTATCCCCCTTGAAGTGGACTATAATTATTGGTTTCTTACACTTTTTAAGGTGTAAGGATCATAATAAAAGTGTGAGATCTTACAAATACATGTTATATTTTTAATTGAATTTGATTTGAGGATCTAACATTTATTTTTTGAAATAAAGCTCAATACTTAAATTTACTTTCCCACTTAGCATGATATTTTGTGATCTAGGTAGAAAATAATTACCACAATTAATAATTATTTCTATAAATGGTTGTTAAAACCATGGATAATACATGCTAATAAACAAAATAAACGATAGTAGTAAAGTGAGAATCTAATGGAAAGATGATTTCAATTTTACCATCGTAATTATGACACTCACCCATGGTATTCAGCCATGGATTTTATAAATCATGGTATATACCCATGGTAGCATAATTTATTATATGTATGTCGTAATTTGTTATATTTTCCCATGGTTTTCAGTAATGGATTTTTTAAACCATGATATTTATCCATGGTATTTTGAATTGTGAAAGAATATAACCCTTGGTGGAAAAACACCTATAAAAATTATAAATATGGGAATTCATTAGGAGAAAAGCATGTTTTTTCTCATAATGTAGTCTCATGGGATATTATCAATTCAATAAATATTTGAGTTCATTTTTATTGCTTTTATTAAATAACTCTCTTGTGCATGTTCCATAATATGAGTTATATTTATAATGTCAATATTTATTTTAGCCATTGTGCCCTATTCTTGATTATTTTTACAATTCTTTTATGTAATATTTATCTCACACATTATGACATATTTCTTTTTCACTCATGAAGTTGTATTTTTTAAGCAATTTGGATCATGCCAACATTAATGTATCAGATTGGATGAGAACTTTGTAATTAAGTGAGCTCAAGCTAGAACTTTGTAGTTAAGTGAGCTCGAGCTAGAGTAGTACTCGGATGTGTGATTTGCTGGGAAATATTTGGTTCTTATTATTTTGTCACTTTCCTTGGTCTCGTTCCTCCAACAATCTGGATCAGTGGTATCTGAGTGGGTTGTACTTGTTTATTTTTTCTACATGTCCCAAATGAGGTTAGGGTACAACGAGCTCAGGCTCAAACTATTGCAATCATTACAAGGTCATCATCACCAAACCCAAAAACACCACATGGTAGACGAAAAGAAAAATGACAGAGGAAGAGATCATGTCAAACTATTGCTCGAGGAAGCACTTACATGACAGAGGAGTGAGATGATTCAAGCCTTTATAATAACTCATTGGATGGTGAGAATTTACAAAGATAAGCCATCAGATATCTATCTGGTAGATCAATAAGAAAATTATCTCAGCATGGCTATGGGTCAACCACACAAAACCCTTGGCATCGAATTCCATTTTCTAGGTCGCACAATGTCAATATCACAGTTGGCCCATAAGCATTACATGGTATCTCTATATTTCGATCTTCATTCATCACGGTTATGGGTCAACCACACAAAACCCTTACCACTGAAGTCCATTTGCTAGGCTAGACATTGTGAGCACCAGAGTTAGGCCATAAGCATTAAAGGGTATCTCTATCCTTGTATCTTCATTCATCATGTTTAAGGGTCATCCACAAACCCACCATTATGGTCAACCATGCCAAACCCTTGTATTCAATAAAACTTGGTTTTGGGTGATACACAAACCACAATTTTTCTCCTATTCAAAAAAGGATTCCCCATAGGGAACTTTATGCAATGGAGACCATTACCTCTTAAGGGGGGAGGATTGATCCAGGTGGAAAATAATTACCGCAGTTAATAATTATTTTCTATAAATGGTTGTTAAAACCATGGATAATGCATGTAATAAAAAAAATCATAATATTAAAGTGAGAATCTAATTGCACAATGATTTCAATTTTCCCATCATAATTATGATACTCACCCATTGTAGTCAACGATGGATTTTGTAAATCATAGTATTTACACATGGTATCATAATTTATTATATGTACCCATGGTGCCATAATTTATTATATTTTCCCATGGTATACACCCATGGATTTTTTAAACCATGGTATTTTGAAATATAAAAGGGGATAACCCTGAGTGGAAAGACACTCATAAAAATTATAAATATGGGAATTCACTAGGAGCAAAATATGCTTTTTCTCATAATGCAGTCTCATGGAATATTAACAATTCAATAAATATTTGAGTTTGTTTTTATTTCTTTTATGAAATAACTCTCTTGCACATGTGCCATATTATGAGTTATCTTTATAATGTCAATATGTCTTTTAGGCATTATGCCCTATTCTCAATTATTTTTATAAATCTTTTATGCAATATTTATCTCACACATTATGACATTTCCTTTTGAATCATGAAGTTTCATTGCTTAAACATCTTGGATCATGCCAACATTAATGTATTAGAGTGGATGGGAACTTTGGAGTTAAGCGTACTGGGGTAGAGTAGTAAGGGGTGGGGTGACTTGTTGGGAAATTTTTACTTCTTATTATTTTGTCATTTTCCTTAGTCTCATTCCTCTAATGATCTGTATCAACGATATCAGAGCAGGCTGCGCTTTTCTATTTTTTTTCATATGTCCCCAACAAGGTTAGGGCACAAGGATCTCAGACTTGACTATTGCAACCTTTGCAAGATCGTCCTCACCAACACCAACAACCTCACATGGTAGATGAAAATAAAAATGACAAAGTGGGAGATGTTGTGAAACTATTGCTTGAGGAAACACTTACACGACAAAGGAGTGAGATGATGGAAGCCTTACAACACCTCATTGGCTTATGAGAATTTACAAAGATAAGAAACCATAGCTCTACTTGGAAGGTCAGAAAGCAAACTATCTCAACATGGTTATGGTTCAACAACATAAAACCCTTGGCATCGAAGTCCATTTTCTAAGCTGCACATTGTTAGCATCATAGTTGGCCCACAAGAATTATAGGGTATCTCTATCCTCAGATCTTTTTTCATCATGACTATAGGTAAACCATACAAAACCCTTGTCACTAAAATCCATTTGCTAGGCCACACAATGTCAACATCACAATCGGCCCACAAGTATTACTTGGTATCTCTATCCTCGGATCTTTGTTCAGCATGATTAAGGGCCATCCACAAACCCACAGTTATGGGTCAACCATGCAAAGCCCTTGTCTTCAACAACGCTTGGTTTTGGGTCATCCACAATCCTACATTTATGCTCCTATTCAACAAAGGCTTCCCTAGAGGGAACTTTACACAATGGGGACCATTTCTTCTTAAGCGGGGGAGGATTGATCTAGGTGGAAAATAATTACCACAATTAATAATTTTTTTCCATCAATGGTTATCAAAACCATGGATAATGCATGATAATAAACAAAATAAATCATAATATTAAAGTGAGAGTCTAATCGCATGATGATTTCAATTTTACCATCGTAATTATGATACTCACTCATGGTATTCAACCATGGTATCATAATTTGTTATATGTACCCATGGTGTCATAATATATTATATTTTCCCATGGTATTCACCCATACTTTTTGTAAGATATGGTATTTACCCATGGTATTTTGAAAAATAAAAGGGGATAACCCTGAGTGGAAAGACACCAGTGAAAATTATAAATATGGGAATTCACTAGGAGAAAAGCATGCTTTTTCTCATAATGTAGTCTCATGGGATATTATCAATTCAATAAATATTTGAGTTCATTTTTATTTATTTTTAAAATAATTGTCTTCTGCATTCTGTGTTATCTTTATTCTCAATTATTTTTATAATGCTTTTATGCAATATTTATCTCACGCATTATGACATATTCCTTTGTCAGTCATGAAGTTTAATTTCTTAAAAAAATTGGATCATGCCAACATTGATGTATCAGATTGGATCAGAAATTTTCAATTAAGCACGTAGGGGGCATAGTAGTACCAAGATGGATGACTTGATGGATTTGTTTTTTTAACAATAAATAGTACTATATATGTATTAATTCATACACGGCCATGGAAAAAATAATGTGATATTTACAATTAAGCTAAATTTCCATTGATGGGCTTCATGAGTTGCAAAGTGACTATCTAACCCTATTTTTCTTTCAAAATTATAAAAAATGACCATGTAATTGCAAAATTACTAGTGTAAACCTTATAAAATTGCCATAATAACAAAATACATTTAAAATTCAACATTAAACAAACATATTTTGTAGACTACTCCTTATAGTCAGATGGAATATTGAGATCGAAGCTAGAGGTTACTTCTGTTGGTTTATAGTTCGACATGACCAACTGAAATTGGAGGTCTTCGATCTTGCTTCTCAGGGCACGTACTTCGTCCTCCAGTTGTCGGATTTTGTTGCTCTTCCCAATGTTCAATTTCTTCATTTTGCAAGCCTCTACTCTCTGATGCTAAAGACTCTTATTAATCTCTTCCATATCCCCACGCAATTCAGAATGCTCCTTATCGCAAGAACCACGGGCGAGGGAGGGGAGGGGAAGGCCAAAGGTGAACACATTTCCCACTTAATTTTGGAACGATTAGACAACTTGCCCGAGCGCAGGCAATGGTATCCTCAACAGCTAGCTTCCATGATGCTGAAAGAAAAAATGTGCCAAGAGACAATTAACAGTGGGACATTGTGACCTTTCCCCATGAGCCAATTGACACTAAGGGCCAACATTAGGGGAATTTTGAGGTCTAAAATGGACCTCCTAAGAAAAATGTACAACCAAAACAAAATTTATAAGAACCAATAGGGTTCAAGATGATGATGTCAACCATGGGGGATGATTCACCATTTTTGGAGTAAAAAAAGTAAAAATATTAAAAAATAATAAAATAATAAAACTACTTTCTCAACTTATATTTTGAACTTATCTCCCTAAGTTTTTACTCAAATTTCAAGTGGGATTACTCGTTGGATGCAAAATTTAATTCCTCATATAAGGAGTACCCATGTTGCATACTTTAAATGGACCTTGCTACACGAGAAATGAGAAATACATGAAAAACATGATTGCAATCACATTTTTCATGTATTTCTCATTTTTAGTGTCGCGGAATCCATCAAAATTATGAAACATGGGTAATCCTTGGTTGATGAATCAAATTCTACATCCAACGAGTGTTTCCACTTGAAATTTGAGTAAACCCATAGGGAGATAAGTTGAAAGTATGAGTTGAAAAATAGTTTTTTATTTTTTCCCTCTAAAATTTGATGATGTAATCTAATCTTATTTTATTATTTCCACTATTATTTTATAATTTCCTTAGGAGGGCCATTTTAGACCTCAGAATTCCCCTAATGGAAATCCAACGAGATCCTAAATTATTAAATAGTGGAAGGACCTTTCACAGTGGGGTTCAACTATATAATCATTCCAATTCTAACAACCCAGACTCTTCCAAAGAATATTATCTCCTGCGACCCTCTAAACAGAGTCAAACACCTTCCTATTGCACAGGTTTTGATAGTTAATCAACAATTTATACAAATGTCTGAACAAAAACCTTGTGTGGTTGTGAAGGGCGATGGGCTTACCTCCAAGATTCCACTGCGCTGTCGTGATTTCCCTAGTACCTAAAACAACCTTCACCTCAAGCATCTAGGTCCTGACGTGAGAGAACCATCTAATCCATACTAGCAAAAGTAAATGTGGCTCTCTCTCTAAGGGGTTTGGCATTGAAGTTGCTTGATTATTCATGCACCAGACCCATATTTAAGGAATATAATATGACGTTCCCACACTTAACATTCCCTCCATGCCAATTTTCCTTACTTTCTTAGGATTGTTGCCTCGTGTCGAGAGTTGAGATGGGATATTACATAACTGATGCTAGATGGGAGGGTATTGGGGGGATAAACAAAGAGGGATGATGAGATGGAGGCGAGGAGGATGATGTGGGTGTGGGGGTGGAGGGGGAGGGTGATGAGGAGGTAGGAGGGGAGAATGAGAGACATAGGTTGGAGAGGGGATGAAGCGGAGGGTGATGTGGGGGGGGGGGGGGGTAGGGGGGAGAGGGAGGGAGGGAGAGGAAAATATGGGGAGGGAGGATGAATTCGCCCTAGGGGGGGAGTAAGAGAAATTAGGAGATATATACTCTTTTATAACCTCACTTTTCGACTTTTGTAAAAGATCCTTGTTGGAGGGGAGGAATTTCCTCATCCAATTTGAGGTTTTCATTCAAAGGGTTAAGGGATGTGAACATAACCTTCAATTTCATTGAACCTATTATATAACCTTCTTTCATTTGGAGAGCGATATTGGCTTGAGTATATGCTTCCTTATTTAGGCCTCTTAGGATGTGGTAAAATTGTATCTTCACAAATAGAGATAGTATGCCAAGTGCTCTCTTGAGGATCTAATTAAGCTCGTATTTTGGCTTGAAGATTTAGAGCTCATTTGTTTTATGAAGAAGAGGGAATCACCCAAGTTGTTCATTTCCTTAATTCCTTTTTGATGAGCTATATTGAGGCCAAGATATAATCCATAGGATTTCACTCATTTTTTGGTCTTATTTCCCAAGCCCCAGGCATACTAATCACCAATTATTCCTTCAGGATTAATGAGAATCCCTCCCCATCCTACCACCTCAGGATTTCGTGTTGAGGCTCCATCAAAATGGAGAGCCCATGAATTTTATTTTTGCTTCCAGGCTTCGAGAATATCCTAGGTTAGACAGATAATCCAGGGAGGATAAAGAAGAGGTAATTTCTTTGGTGGCGAGTTGGAAGAGGGCCAAGCCTAAGGAGAAATCCAAGAAAATTATTCAAGACCAAGAGAAGGATCCATAGTGGGTTAGTGGTATTCAAAGCAAGATGAAAGATCTTTGAGGGCGGTGGTCTTATCAGGAGGGAAAGAAGAATTGAATATCGCCTAGTTTCTTGATAACCAAAAGAGCTAGAAAACATACCTCGAGAGAGAAATTTAGAAATATTTGAAGGATCTTTTGCCCTGAAGGGAGCTCGCATAAAATTTGGACCATGAGGAAAAGAAGAGGAAGAGATCAAAAGGCCAACTAGTTCTAACGAAAATCGAGCCAACGACCACAAACTAAATTGATCTGGAAAACGGGCAATTGAGGAAGAGATGGGGGATGTTTTCCTTTGAGTTATCACAAAGGGGATAGTGGGAGGGAACGATAACACCCCTTTTCTAAAGATTTTCAACAGCGAGAATTCTCTTATGGGCTAGCAACTCGCAGAATAATTTTACTTTGGGAATTGTGTTTGTCTTCCAAATTTTTCTCTAGATCAAGGACCTTGGAGGAATTTGAGCATCAAAAAGCATATGGGGGTAGCCTTTTTTAACCGAGAATGGGGAGTTCATTCACCCCCACCTGTCCTCTATCGATTGTGCATGGGGGGCACATCCAATTAGTTTCTTAATTAGAATATCTCGAATACGGATCAAATGGTTTAGGATATTTTCAATTTTCCAAACCTCCCAAAGACCCTGCATGTCCCAATTGGAAATTTGGTCTAAGTGGACAACACCTCCTTGCAAAAAATAACTCCCTGAGGGGGAAGATAGAGGGAACCAAATGCAAGGGAGTAAGTCCTAGGATCGAGTCTAACCAAATTTTGATTATATGACCTTTCCCCAGAATTTTATAGAGATTCTTCAAAATGAGGTCCGAAGATGATTGCAGTAGTTTCCAAACAGGAGAGCCATGTGATGTTTTAATGTGTTCATCCCTATTGTTTTGTTGATGGAAGTATTATTCTCTCCTTACTTGCACCCACCAAAGGTTGGGATTTGTTATCAGAAGCCAATAGATCTTACCCCCCGTGGCAAAATTGTCGATCACAGGGTCATGGATGCCATGTTCCCCATGTTGTTTTGGCACTCTCATAGCCTTCCAATTTACCAGGTGGAATATTTTATTGTCGTAATTTCCTCCCTCCCATAGAAATTTCCTGATATAGATACCAAGCTGATGTAAAAAATATTTAGGTGCCCAAAGAGCTGAGAATTGGTATGGAGGAATGGATGATAGCATCGATTTCACAAGGATTGTTATTCCTCCCCAATTCCTAATTTTGGATTTGACTATTTCTAGGACCCGTAGTCAAGAATAGGGAGACACTCTCCTTAGGAAGATAAGAACTCTAAGTTAGTTGAATTAATTCCAATCCCAAACTATTTTGAATCCCGTAATTTCTTTGATTTGTTTTGCTTTCTAGGGGGTGATATTCCAAGTCTATATATGACTTTTGTTGCCATTTTTGGCTCCTCCTAAGGCTCTGAGAAACTTGTCAAAATCTAATTTAAAGTGATTTTTTATCACCACAGAGACATCATCTAACAAAATAGTGTCATCCACAAAATTCTTGTGGTTGATACTTTTGATCCCCTCTTTAAATCTTATAACTGTCAGGTTGTGGGAATCACGATCATTCTCTAATATTCTGCTCAGTGAACCCACCATTATTATGTAGAGGAATTTAGAAGGTTTTACATCAAATATATTGAGATTAAGCATTAAATCCTCAATTTTTTCTTTTGAGGCATCCCAGACAATGGAGCCTCCCCATTTCTCATTTTTCCCCATAAAGGTATTGAAGTCACCTCCTAGAATACATTTTCGCCCATAATCAGAGTTTTGTAACTCTGTGAAGGGGTTCCAACACTCTTATTTCTCTCTAAAGTGAACATGCATATATACATTGATTATAGTACAATTTTGTTGCAACTCTAAAATTTTAAAGGTAGTTGCAATCCAGTGGGTTGTTTTTAAAGAGCTTACCAGTTGTAATTTTTTTAGATTCCACAACATGTAGAGGCCTCCCAAAGTACCTCTCGAGCTTTCCACTACCATACCGCTTTTCCCCCAAATTTTGGAGTGTATGGAGGAGAATTTTGCTTCCCCTAACTTTGTCTCCTGGAGAAGGGTGACTACTGGTCTTTCCTTTTGAATTAGTGATTTCACTTCCATTATTCTTTTTCCAGATCCCAGACCCCTACAATTCCAAGAGATAATATTCATTATTTACTCTTTGAGGAGGTCATCCCTTTCGCAGGGCCTACTATACTTCCTTTTTTGCCTCCTTTAGCCCCCAATTCTACTAACTGTAGAGGGATGATATGCTAAAATCCCAACTCTTATCTTTCTTTGTTTGTTCTAGCCTTGTTTCTATGTTTTTTCCATCCTGATCTTCTTACCTTTTTGTCCATATCTCTAACTCTTGCACCTTCTAATTTCTCGTCTATTGAGCTCGTCGATATTACTGGTCTTGTCAGTTCCTTGGAAGATATGAACTCTTATTCATCTTCCTCTTCCTCCATGGTGTCATCTGAGTTACTAAGTTTCTAGGCTTGTGGAGGCTTATGTCTGCTTTTTTTTTTTTTTTTTTTTTTTTTTTTTTTTTTTTTTTCTGATGAGAGAAAAGTAGCCTCAAGACCATTGCAGCCATGAACATTAAGGGAAGGTCCTCAATCCTCATGGATAGATGCTAGGGTGGGCATATTTTGACTTAGAACCACGTTATGGGGAGAAACCTTTGTATATGTTATGGGCCCATTATTATGATTTCAGTTCTCATTTTTCCATTTAACTTGATGTCAATTCTCATTTGCCTGTCCTTGCTGATTTTCTGATGTGTCATGATGTTTTGGGCAACTTTTGGAAAAATTCTCATATTCATGGTAGAGTTTGCATTTGAATGGAAGCTAGTCATATTTCACTTCTTGAACATGTGTCCAACTATCCATACAAAGATTGATGGCGGTTGGGAGCACTTTTCTAGGTAAACTTCCACACAAATTCTTACACAAGCAAAGAGATCATTCTTTGGCTCAACACAATATATATACTTCCCTACAGAGCTCCCAATCAGTGGAAAGGTTGCATCATTGTTGGGTAGCGGAGGTCCCGCATAACAGTTTTGGGTTTGTTAGCCTAGGAATTAGGATAAAAATATTGTAAAACTCCGAACTATGCAGAGTACGAAGTGTAAAAGGTTGAGTCAAAGGGTTGTTCGCCCGAAAAATAACATAAATTAATAGGTAGTAAGTCATTCCGTGGACCATAGAAAGGTATAAATAGAGCATGGCTCTATAGGGGAAAGACAGTCATTGGTATGTAATCTTGGATAAAAGGTGGAATGGGTTTCTGAAGGAAAGTCTAAAAGCGTCTGTAAGTTCGAGTCGAGGGTTTGGGGTAGTAGACAAAGGCTCTACAGCTGTGTGTGTAGAGGCCTGAAAGGGTCCGCAGTTGTGTGCACAGACCCTTGCAGCTGAGTGCGTAGGGCAGATCGGGATGTATTGGTGAAGAAAGGAAATAAAGATAAGTCTATTATGAGGATTATTTGTGATCTCTAAATTATTGCGAATCTGGCTTTTGTATGGTTAATAAGACTGTTTGATTTATGCGCATTAATGAATACTTATGAATCTAGGTTAAATCTTAATATGAAAAATGAATAAATGTGATAAATGTTTGCTTAAAGACCACTGTAAAAGTAGATCCGAGCTGCAATACTTTATCCTCTAAACTAGATCAATAGACCACGCACTAATTGACAGTAAGAGGCACTTGGGAACTGCGCGAATACTGCGCAGTTCGAAGCTACAGAACGGGGCATGACACCTCTAGCCCACATCTAGACATCCCAAGGGTGCGGAAACCTGGTTCTAGCACCCTCACCTACTACCTCGAGTGAGACCTCAGTCCGTGCTTTGCGGGCTATTGCCAAAAGGGCCGGTAGCTGTGGGATTTGCTTGGCTAAATAATTCTTCCGAACCTGGGTCAGGCCCATATAAGCCAACAAATGGTTCCATTGCTGGGACTAGGATCTGCCTAAGGGGTGTCTAGTGTGAAACGCAGGGACTCGAAAGAAAAGAACTTTGAAGGATTGAAGGGATCAAGAATGGGAGTAGATCAAGGGTAACTATGGCCAATGCGATCGAGTTGCTAGTATTCAAAGGGGCAGGAGGCGAAGACCCCAAACAATTCTGGTTCATGCTAACATCAGTATGGAATGCGCAACAAATTATGGATGATCATATTAGAAAGGCTACCTTAGTCAGCACGCTGCAGGACAGAGCGCTGACATGGTACATAAAGTACTCAAGCAAGCACCCAATGACGGGAATAGTAGACATTCAGACCGAATTAAAGAAGGAGTTTAGCCGGCCGAAGTCAGAAACACAGTTGATTATAGGGTTTAAAGAGATCACGATGATGCTTGGAGAAACCTCGTGGGATTTGGACCAAAGGCTGAAAAGTACTATTCACGAGGCTAACATGACATTGACAGACACGAAACACTATGCTTGGTTTATGGCGTCATTAACACCACACCTAAGGGTAGCTCTATCACAACAGAAGATCTCAAACCAAGCCGAAGCATTAGAGACAGCCATGAGGTTACAAGTAACTCCACTGCAAGATCTCGGGTTGGGAGTGCAGCAAATCCAAGCGCAGATCTAAGATTTGTGTGTTGAAATGAAGAAGCTAAAGAAAGAACAGATACCGTGAGTCAAAGATGAGGAAGAAGTATGGTGTATAAAGTGTAGAAGCTAGTGACACGATAAAGACCACTACCCGGTCTTAGTGAATTCGGTGGCGACGGGGGGACCAATGCTATTGCAACCAGAGGCATAGACATGACCGAGCATTACAGCCCTGCTCTGGTGCGTAATATGTCAGGTGGGAGGAAAGCACAACACTAATAACTGTCATCTATTACCAAAATACAACTAGACCACCTAGTAGCTATTTTGCAACTTCTTCAGGTCGGTGGACCACGAGGAAAGAGACTGTCGTAGCTACCAATTATTAACAGACCAGTCACTTGCTTATAGGATGCAGACTGAGGCGCGAGGTTAGGATCCAGCTGTGGCGATTGCACGGTGGGTTCCAGGGCCGTGGACAAGGATGGGGCGGAATGGGGTTTGGAAGGAGTCGCGGGCAGATAATCTGTTGCAACTGCGAAGGACCAGGACATTATGCAAGGGAGCGTCCCAACCCAACTAGAATTTCGTGCAGTTATTGTGAGCAATTCGATCGTGACTTGATAGATTGTCCTACATTGATAACGCAGATTTGTGAGAAAAGGGCAGTGCAACCAACAATAACCCAAAATGTACAGATGATGAGGTCTGAACCCCGCGAGGAAGGTCCCAAGGTCAACACGGTGCTGAGAAGTGGTTTGGACATGGGAGTGGATGGAGGGAATCTAGAAGCTCAGGAGAGCTTCGCGGTGGTCTTGAGTCAGATAGGGACCCCTC
Source organism: Pinus tabuliformis (assembly GCA_031772625.1). NCBI lineage: Eukaryota > Viridiplantae > Streptophyta > Pinopsida > Pinales > Pinaceae > Pinus > Pinus tabuliformis. The sequence goes on from CM062807.1 coordinate 470,556,313, forward strand.
TATGATAACTACCTTTTTAGAGACATGTCTACGGTTGCTTTGTGACAATATGGTGGTTAAAAGCTTACAAGAATTGGTAAATAGATGCACAGGATGGAATGGACCTTGCATCGTTTGGAAGCTGGGAAGACATGCATCACAGACCAGAAGGGAATTGTGGTTAACAACGTAGATTGGCAAGTATGAGATGGAGCAGGTCATTTTGGATCTAGGATCAGATGCCAACGTACTGCTGAAACAGACTTGGGAGCACATTGGTAAGCCTACACTATAATGGTCCCCTATCCAATTATGGATAGCAAATCAGCAGAAGGTGCTGCCCATGGGAAGGCTACAAGGGGTTATGGTAAACCTTGATGGCGCAAGTACCCGAACGGACTTTGAAGTTATTGAGCTTATGGATGAAAGTGTGCCCTATCCTACGTTGTAGGAATAGAGTGGGCCACCAACATGAATGGGGTGATTAATCTAAAGAAGTGGATAATGATATTTGAAACGAAGTCGCTCCGCGTAGTCATTCCACTAGATCCAGCTGAAGGACCGCGCTACATTGAACCTATGTGCGACAGATGACGCGACGACGACATAGCTTGTAGCTACAGAATGTCTACCCAAGAGCGAGGAGGGGCCAGGACAACGAAGGATAGAAGAATATTACAGTGTAATGGAGAATCATGCACTTTTGATTTAGATGAGGAAGGCGAGTGATGGTGCAACAAAGGAGTAACCACACTACACTACAATATGCTGACTAAATCTTTGTACTGCGTAAGGGCTCAAGATCATGAATTGCCAAAGTATGATGGGTTGACCATAATAGATGAATTCCTAGCCAAATTTGAAATCACAGTACTAGAGCACCAATAGTTTGACGCGATGAGATGGGTGTTGAGCGTGACGCCTGCGCGATGGTGGGGAACACATGAAGGGACATTCGAAGATTGGCGTGCCTGCATGCGCATGATGAAGATCAGATTTGGGAAGCTAGAGCTACGCATAACGGAGAAATACGATGGACATGATCATCCGCGCATGCACCTTACCAAATGGACCAATGCCTACGGAGAGGAACCTCAACCAAAATGGGTGCACCTATTTTTTCACGCCTTAGACGACATTCCCAGAAACTGGTATACAGAAGCAAAGCTTCGGAACAACACAGGTGAGTGGGATATCCTACACACAAATTTTTTTTCGACCTTCCTGTTTGAAGATCAATGGGATCCCGTGGACGAAGCGCTACAGCTAGTAAAGGCTGCCATATTCAAAACATTGCTAGAACTAGAGAAAACCATGCAGCCCAACTAGCCGTGGCAGCCGAGCCAGGCCCTCGAATGCTATAATGTCTAGATGGAAGATGATGAGGATGATCTGCGAAAAATCAATATTCTGGAATCAGAGGGGAGCCAAGAGGTGCGCAGACCCAAAATCGAAGATCCAATTATCACGACACCATTGAAAACGAAACAAGTGAATATTGGAACTGCAGAAGAGCCAAAGTATGCAACGCTTGGGGACTACTAGGACGACACCATAGTGGAAAAGGTCGTCGAGTTGCTGTGGGAATATCAGGATTTGTTCCCAACAAAGATTACGGAGCTAAAAGGGATTCTAGGAGATTTAGGAATGTTGAAGATAACATTGAAACCAGACGTGGAATCGGTGAAGCAGCGGCCCTATCGATTGAATCCAAAATATAAAGAAAAGGTTTGCGAGTTACTGGACAAGATGTTGGCAGCAGGAATCATTGAACCAGTCGAGGAGTCTGATTAGGTAAGTCCGATGGTTGTGGAGGAGAAGAAATAGAAGGGTGAGATTCGCATCTGTGTGGATCTCAGGAAGCTCAATGATGCCTGCGTCAACGATCCATTTCCAACACTGTTCACAGATGAGGTGTTGGAAAATGTGGGGGGCAGGAAGCCTACTCCTTCACGGATGGATTCTCAGGATACCACCAGATCAAGATCGCGCCAGAGGATAGGAGTAAGACAACGTTCGCCACCGAATGGGGTTGCTTTCAGTACACAGTAATGCCTTTCAGACTAAAGAATGCACCGGCAATATTTTCACGAATAGTAGTTGCGGCATTCAAAGAATTTATCCACAAGTTCTTAGAAGTTTACCCTGATGATTGGACCATGTTTGGGTTGGTTAAGAAGCACATAGCGAGCTTACGGTTGATGCTAGATACTTGCCGCCGACATCAAATTGCGTTAAATTTGAAGAAGTGTACTTTCCTTGTCCCGTTCGAGATTGGGCCATGTGGTCTGTCAGCATGGCCTGATGGTGGACCCGACAAAGATCGCCGTCATGCTCAATTTGCAAGTGCTACAAAGTGTCAAGCAATTACGCGCCACACTTGGACACACGGGCTACTATTGAAAGTTCATCAAAAACTACGCCCAGATCACAACTCTGATGGAACAATTGCTGAAGAAGGACACTACTTATTGCTGGAATGAGGAATGTGAAAAAAGTCTAGAGACACTTAAGGAAAAGATGGCATCGACCCCTATATTGGTCTTTCCAAAATGGGACGTCGAATTTCATGTGCATGTCGATGCATCATGTATCACATTGGGGGTGGTACTTACCCAACCAAGAGCAGAAGGAATTGAACACCTGATTGCGTTTGCAAGTCGCCGGTTGTCAAAAGCGGAGAAGAATTATTCCACTACTGAGCGCGAGGGATTAGCAATGCTATACGCACTTCAAAAATTCCGCCACTATCTGCTTAGAGGTCACTTTAAGATGTATACCGATCACTCGGCGTTGAAATACCTAGTGGATAAGCTTATGTTGTGGGGGCGTATCTGTAGATGGTTGTCGCTATTCCAGCAGTATGACTTTGAGGTCATCATCAAACTGGGATGTTTAAATGCAGGCCCAGATCACCTGTCCTGAATCAAGATTGGTGAAGAACCCACAAATCTAGAGGACGGACTTCCGGATGCTCAGCTATATGCGGTGCACATCGCGGATGGTCACTTTGAAGATATAATCTATTTCTTAACTACAGGAACTGCGCCACAGGGATACTCTGTTCAGCAGAATAAGGAATTGGTGATACGCACAACAAACTTCACTTTGATTACCGACCACCTCTACAAAATGGGAAAGGATGAGATATTGCGTCGATATGTCCTAGAGTTCGAGCGAGGATAGATCCTGGCTGAGGAACATGGGGGGGTTGCTGGCGAACATTACGTGGGTCGCGCCATAGCCCAGAAAAGCCTTCGTGCAGGATTATGGTGACTTACTCTACATCAGGATTCGAAAGCACACTGTTGATCCTGCGATGTATGTCAATGGATGGGGAAACCATCACGGAGAGATGTCTTGCCGCTCCAGCCACAGATGACACTGCAACCCTTCAAAAAATGGGCAATCGACTTCGTAGGTCCTATCGAGCTGCGAGGGAAAATGGGCACGCACTATATCATTACTGCGAAAAACTACTTGACCCGATGGGCTGAGGCACAGGCGGTTAAGGATTACATGGCTGCAACAATGGCGAAGTTTTTGTTTGAGAACGTACTGACAAGGTTTGGATGTCCCAAAATTCTCATGAGCGATCGTGGCATGCATTTTTTGAATGAAACGATCAACGCCCTCATTGAAGAATTCCAGATATATCACCAGTAGAGTACGCCATACCACCCACAAGCTAATGGGACGATGGAGGTATTCAACAAAATCTTGGAAACCGTGTTGACCAAGGTTTGTAATGCATGATGAAATGACTGGTACTTGTGCATCCCTGCTGTACTTTGGGCATACAACACTACATGCAAGAAGTTGACAGGCCAGACACTGTTTCGGTTAGTTTATGGCCAGGAGGCCGTTATGCCTATGGAATATATTGTGCCTAGTCTATGAATAGCGGTAATCACTGGCATGGTAGACCACAGGGCTTTGGAGGAAAGGCTCGTGCAGCTCAATGAATTGGAAGAGGAATGGTTCTTGGCTGGATTCCATCAGCAAGTACAGAAACAGTGTGAAAAAGCGTGGCATGATCAACATATCAAGGTGCGCACTTTCAAGGAGAATGATCTAGTATTGCTATGACATTAAATTCGTGAAATTCCCTGGCAAACTCTGAATGCATTAGTTGGGACCCTATGTTGTCAAAGAAGTTACTGAAGGGGGTGCGGTTCAGCTGGCTAAACTCAATGGGGACCCCTTCCTGGGCCGAGTGAATGGCAACCACCTAAAGCTCTATACAGGCAGGGTGGCCACCTGACTAACCGTTCGAGGGACGGTCTCACCGCTCCAACCAGTTGAGAGAGAGCACGGGACAGTAAAGCAGTCTAGGGGAACAAGGCGCGAATGCCAAGTTACACGTTGATCGGGCTCATCATCAAGATCGTGGGTGCACGGTCAGAAGTATGCTGTTGCATTACTCTGAGCAAAAGTGATCATTCGGGTCACTATTCACGACAAGATGTCTGCATTATGGCAAAAGGGAGCGGGCGGCGAGCAATTAAGAGAAGAAGTACGAGCTAGATATGGCACGAGCTACCAGAGAATAGCCACGGGGACGCTGGAACAGGTAGGAACCAGGGGATTTGAAGTTCAAAGTGCTTATAAATCACCAAAGGGCATCCACTAGCAAACTACACTTCCAAAAAGCGTATGCTTAGTATTACTATGGAGCTGTTTATTACCTCTGCACAAGGAGTAAGCCCAAGGGTGGTGATATGGCCGATAATGCAACCAGACTATCTAAAGAGCATGGTGGTGACCACCGCGGGCGTTTTGCAGCCTGCAACCTCAACCGTAGGGGATATACCAGAAGAAGGCAGACACGAAGTAGAATTGGTCCGAATGCCGTGAGTTGATCAACAAACTACAATAATTCAGTGGAAGAATGGAAAAACGAAGGCCACGGGTGGAAACGAAGTTACTAAGACGTCTCTGAAAGACATTAAGAGGTCAAATCTCATGGACAGCCACAATGGTCCTACGAAATTGCAACACAAGCTGCAGCAGAGAGGGCAACGAGCAGATATGAAGGTTGGAATTAGTTGCGATGGTACAAGAAGGTCCTGTACACGGCACCCTTGCTCAAGCTAAAATCCTAGGAGGGGGTGTTCTATGTTAACTGAGCAGAGCAGAATGAGCATCATCGGTCGCAGGAAGTGGTCAAAACACGGAAGTAGGAGTTGGAAGACACATTATAGGAGACACCGAGGAAGCAGTAGGACGACAAGCGTCACTCAGAGGGAAGTGAAACACGAAGTCAAGACAACGCATTTCGCCGCACCAACGAGTGACTCGGGACGAGTCACAATGATTATATTGGGGGACTGTTGGGTAGCGGAGGTCCCGTGTAACAGTTTTGGGTCTGTTAGCCAAGGAATTAGGATAAAAATATTGTAAAACTCTGAACTGTGTGGAGCACGAAGTGTAAAAGGTCGAGTCAAAGGGTTGTCTGCCCGAAAAATAACATAAATTAATAGGAAGTAAGTCGGTCCACGAACCATAGAAAGGTATAAATAGAGCATGGCTCTATAGGGGAAAGACATTTTTTGGTATCTAATCTTGGATAAAAGGTGGAATGGGTTTCTGAAGGAAAGTCTAAAAGCATCTGTAAGTCCGAGTCAAGGGTTTGGGGTAGTAGACAGAGGCTCTACAACTGTGTGTGCAGAGGCCTGAAAGAGTCCACAGTTGTGTGCACAGACCCCTGCAACTGAGTGCACAGGGCAGATCGGGATGTATTGGTGAAGAAAGGAAATAAAGATAAGTCTATTATGAGGATTATTTGTGATCTCTAAATTATTGCGAATCTAGCTTTTGTATGGTCAATAAGACTGTTTGATTTATGCGCATTAATGAATACTTGTGAATATGGGTCAAATATTAATATGTGAACTGAATAAATGTGATAAATGTTTGCTTAAATACCACTATAAAGGCAGATCCTAGCTGCAATACTTTATCCTCTAAATTAGATCAATAGACCGCGCACTAATTGACAATAAGAGGCACTTGGGACCTACGCGAATACTGTGCAACACGAAACTACAGAATGGGGTGTGACACCTCCAGCCCACATCTAGACATCCCAACGATGCAGAAACCTAGTTCCAACACCCTCCCCTTCTACCTCGAGTGAGACCTCAGTCCGCACTTCGCGGGCTGTTTCCAAAAGGGCCAGTAGCTGTGAGATTCTCTTGGCTAAATAATTCTTCCGAACCTGGGTCAGGCCCATATAAGCCAACAATCATTCTAGTAGTGGAGTGGGAGATAGGGGAGCTTCACCCAAACTGGGACTGGAGAAGGAACATCACTATCTGGGTTGAAGCTGGGACTCCAACTATCCAAATAAAGACCGTAGGCTCCCATGAAATAAGGGTCACTCCTGAATGCTAAGTCTTGATCCATCTTGTTTTCAAAGTATAAGGTGTAGAAGCCCTTACCACTTAATCATGAGATGACCTCTCCTTTGATAAGAGGATTCCAATTCTTCTCTATCCAAGACCAAACCAAGCGTAGAGAGGGCAAAAGGCCCATAACTGCTCAATAAGGCCCCAGTCCACGTGCTGCAATGCACATGAGCGAGCTAGAGGGGCACTGATCTCAATCTTAGGAATCACATCTGATTTTATAACAAAATGTGAAGGGCCCTACTTCTATAACTTGAGCACAGAAACACCCAAGGAGTTTAAGGCCACAATATCATAATCCAAAGAGACATCCTGGGTCGATGTAACAATAGGGATGTTTTACTAGCGGAAGAAAAAATGCCAAGCTTGGAAAGGAGATGGGGCAAGAGGGGAGGATGGATAAGGGGGAAGGGGTGGGGATAAATACCTAAGAAGGAAGCCACGAATGTGTAGCAGGAGGAGTGCAACACAACTAACCTAAGGGGGTGGGAATTTTTAGTTCTTATTATTTTTTCACTTCCCTTGGTCTCACATATTATTCAATGGTAACAAAATGACAAGATTTTTGAAAGGCCCTTTATTAATTGATTACTTAAGTGATAACAAAAGGGGAGTTTGTCATTATGTTATGGTGAAATAAGAATATATTTATTGCTAATCTTGTTGGTTTACTAAACTTTTCATTATAAAAAATTAGGCTACAGATCATTGGTTTCTCCATATAGAATGTTGAACATAATGCCACTATTAGAGATTGCACTAAATTATTTAGAAATTAATTCGACAATATCACTATTAAAGAGGAAATTGTTGTGTTCTCATTAATGAAATTTGCTAAAATATAGATTGATCATCTTATGTCCACGTTAGGAAATTTTGTGAGCCTCAACCACAAACATGTAATTAGGATTTCCAATAAAATTTCTCTACTAATTCCAATAACCATGATTTTCATTCTAAAAAATGAAAAATGAGTTCAAAAATACTTCTCATGCCCATAAATATTTGTAAATCCTAGAATTTTGTTTTCCACTCCATTCCTATCATTTCCCCCTCTTAATTTAGTTTATCTTCTAATAATGTCCTCACTTTGTTAATTGCTACAATAAATTAATGAGTGAAATAAATGATAACTAAAATGGCTCCTAATTCTTATTTTTAGGTGTTTTTATTTTCATTTTGATCGGAGAAGCCGCATCATATCATTTAAAGAATAACATATTTCCTTTTCAAAATTTTCCTGTTTAGTGATAATAATTTTTCTCATTTAATATTATAATTTTTCTCATTTATATATCATATGGGAAACAACAAAATTCAATAAATTTTGGATTAATCATATTACATGCGTTTACTTTCTAGTTTATCTAAAATGATACTTAAGATTCGGGGCATGCCTTGACATTGTATAATCCCTTATAAATTGTTAATGCTGATTTGATCATAAAACACAAATCCGTATATTTATAACTTGATGTGTGAATGGTAAACTTTAGTATATTTAGTTTGTTTATATAATATGTTAGTAAAGAAATAAATATAGGTATACTCCTATCTTGGTCATTGTTCTCAATATTAATTTATTTACTCATATACATGAAAAAAAGAAAAAGTTTTAAATTAATTTTGAAGGCATTCATATAGTCCTTTCCTAGCTTATTTTTTTTCTTTGATTATTATATCATAGTATTCTAGACAATCACTTGGGAGGGATGAGTAAAAAGGGATAACACGTAAATTTTATTGTCCATAGTATACTTAAATTCAAGGAGAGAATGCCACATCATCACATGATCCAACATAAGTTTTGAGTATTGCAAATATAAATGATAAATAGACAAAAACAATCCTAAAAAGTCAAATATTATGATAGGATCCATGATACAATAATAAACTTAAAACGAATATTGAAATCAAATGGGGAAATAATGTTTTCAAAGCCCATGGTTGAAACTATAAATACGATTCGACACATTTGTTACAATAATTCAACTACAAATGCGATTCAACACATTTGTCACAATAACTCTATTACTATAACTCAATAACTCAAACTATAAACAAATTTTTACTTAAATTCTATTCAAATGATATATGAGCATATTTTTTTCTTCTAACAAAACAATAAAAATAACATACAATTTCCAATATTTAATCTATAATTTTTTACTAGAGGAATCAACAATTGAATAGGTTTTGTACTTGCATGACATGGGGTCAATTCCGGCCTCTACCACCATAACTCCTAGGTGAACTGTGCTTCCTTCCAGCGTATGATCACATGTAAGCAACTAGGGATTTGAATATAGGAACCTTGTACTCACACTTACTTTACATTTTCACAGACTTGCCAAGTGAGATTCTTAGGGAGAGAGGGTGAAAATCTAATCTATAATTGATGTAATAATCTTGAAAACAAATAATCACAACATGCTATAATAGTTTTATATATCAAACATTTCTCTCAAATACTATTATTCATGATGGAAACTAAGATCAACTTAGTTAAGTTATGGTTTTAATATTCAAGGTTCAAGTGAAGTAGTTCTAATTTAAAATACAAAGGATGGCTCTTATACTTCAAGAATAACTAGTCGTATAACTATATCCATCTTAATTTCAAGTTTATTAAGCACAAAAAGAAATCAAATCCTTCAGGGTGAAAACCCTTTGTCCAGTTTTACACTCACAAAAATGTTTGCACCTTTTTTGTGAGTGTAAAACTGGACAAAGGGTTTGCACCTTGAAGGATTTGATTTCTTTTTGTGCTTAATAAACTTGAAATTAAGATGGATATAGTTATACGACTAGTTATTCTTGAAGTATAAGAGCCATCCTTTGTATTTTAAATCTATTACAAATCCATTTGGCTTCATAGTGATCTATACACATCCATATACCACCATCTCAAGATAGAATGCACACATATATTTATAATCTTAGTAAAATATGTTAAACATGTTGGATTATTTTTACTAATGTAGCTCCACTAGGCAGATCATAATAACGCAACGAATGGGGGTGTTTAATGTAGAAACAAATTGTTGTTAGTCCCATCTGAGTGTGCTAATACAAAATAAATTGTTTCATTTTCAAAACCAAACTTTTGACTGTGGGACATTAGTGTCACATTATCTAGATAGGTTATGTTCATATACTAAAGCCTTATATTTAGGTAAATAAGCCATACTTGATTGATTAGACAAGAGTTGACTACCAAGTGCGTGGTAGGATTTTTTCTGCTAAATTCTAAAAGTGGATGACATACTTAAAAACAATAGACAAATTTTCAAAACCAAACATTTGACTATGAGACATTAGTGTCACCTTATCTAGGTAAGTTATGTTCAAATACTAAAGCCTTATATTTAAATAAATAAGCCATACTTGATTGATTAGATCAGAGTTGACTACCAAGTTCGTGGTAGGATTTTTACTGCTAAGTTCTAAAAATGGATTACATACTTAACACTATCGAAGAAAATAAAATTTTCCACTAGATTTGCAATTGAAAGGTACAAGAGAGGAAGACAAACAACATACTCATTTATATAATCATGTTCTCCAAAAATTAGATCTACACACTTTGAATTAAATCCGCATGAATATTTTTTCACTTAAATGTACTAAATCCATAGATTGCATGTAACATTTCAATAGTATATTAAATCCATAGAATGCTCGTACCAATTTAACATCGTTGTGTGTATTATAAGTTTAATATATTAGATATATATATATATATATTGCGTGTCAAATGCATAATTGATTTTCAATTCATTCCCTTTACAGGAATAATCAATATGTTTTCATTGAACTAATTTCAATACAATAAAATTTAATTTGTATCCTTTCTCTAAAGAATATTAATATATGTTCATGGTATTTGGAAAATATAATAATCTCCAACCATGTAGGATTATCTAATTTCTCACTTGGAAACATTTTATTTGTTTTCATCTCGGACCAAAAGAGCCCTTTGAAATGGTGTTTAATGACATTGGAGTGGAAGAGGAAGAAGCGATGTCTGAAACTGAATTATGTGATGTAGATGAAACATTTGTGTTATTATTTGGCTGTGAATGGTTTGCTGCCATATTAGTATTAGTGTTTGGGTTTAAATGAAAGACATCTATAAAGGGTGGCGGATTGGGTTCTAAAAGATGTTGGTTTTTGCTAGTGAGAAATGTTATAACTTCTGACATGGAAGGACGTAGTGTTGCAGATGCTTGTGTGCAAAGAAGAGATATGTGAACAACTTTTAGTACCTCCTCTTGGTAGTTTTCTTGGATGTTGGGATCAATTATGTCCAAGACAGTACCTGATAGATGACAATTCCAAACCTGCACCAAACATATTTTATAAATTTGGATATCATTTCAATTTTGTTTTAAGAAGAAAAGAGGATTATGAATATGTTGAGGCCATTACCATTGTTAAGAGAGATGGTATATCATTTGTGTGAATAGGGGGTTTATTCCTTCTTCCAGTAATAATCTCAAGGACTAGCACGCCAAAAGCATAAACATCAACTTTTTCTGTCAAATGACCATGAATGAGATATTCTGGGGCCATGTAACCTCTGTGAAAACAAAAATAAGTATTAGCCACATTTTCTATGAATAGCATTTTATTAATGATATTTATTAAATTTATTCTCACCTGGTTCCAACAATTCCCGTGCTAATATGAGTTTGATCCTCTGAGAAGTATCTAACCAACCCAAAATCTGCAATTTTAGGTTTGAAATGGTGGTCTAGTAGAATATTGCTAGCTTTTATGTCTCGATGGATGATGCGTATATCTGATCCTTGGTGGAGATAAGCTAGCCCACAGACAGTTCCTAATATAATTTCAAACCTCCTTTGCCAATCTAGTACATTTCCCATGTTTTCATCTGTTGCAAAGTGTAATTCTATCTCAAAGAACTAAAATATAACTAAAAAAATTAGTAATTCCTAACATTTAAAGATTAATTGTAAGGAAAATCAACTTATAGGGAAGAAATATTACCAAATAGAAAGTGATCAAGGCTTTTGTTGGGAAGGTATTCATAGACCAAGAGTTTTTCTGGGCCATCCACGCTACATCCAAGAAGTTTGACTAGGTTTTTATGTTGAACACAACTTATCAAATTCACTTCATTGAAAAACTCACTCACATTATCTTCTTTATTGGAAAATAATCTCTTCACAGCGATTTGTCTACCATCTATCATAACTCCCTGCCAACATGTCCAATATTTTTTGCTCAATGGTGTTGTAAAATTATTAATGTATTTAAAAAATCAATCTCATAAAATGGATATGGAAATCACCTTATATACTGAACCAAAGCCACCTTGACCAATTTTGTTTGTAGGGTCGAAATTTTTTGTTGCAGTTTGCAGAATTTCAAATTTGTAATTTAGTTTTGATTTGGATATTGCTGTTGAAAGTTGACCTGATGGTTTGTAGCATCCTGCAAACAAAATTATAAGATGTTAATAATTTTAGAAGTATAGTATAACCATGTTATCGAATACTACATTGTTTTAGTTTATGTAATCTATGCATTGTTCTCTATTACATGTTTTATTTTCTAATAAACATAAAAAAATTAGAAATCAAGGAAAATTTTAGGGGCTAATATTCGCAAGTGGGTTAACTTTCCATGTTCTTTTGAAAAAAAGTATTTGCCAATTTCCATTTTTTCTAGTTATGATTAGTAGTACAAAATTATTTTACCTTAAAAATCACCAAAATTTTATATAAACTAATATAGAATAATTAGAAATATAAATATTATTACCAAACATTTTACAATTTACATATTATGGACTAGTAAGGTTTGCCAAGATTTATAAACTTTAAGATAAACTTTCATCCTTAAAATTCTCCCTGTTAAAAATTAAGGCAGTGAAAACATTCAATACTTTATCTTATACCAATTATAGTTTTAACATCTATAAGAATTATGATCATTAGCAATTTTTTATATTAGTAGCATTATGATATCTCTACTTTTATCATTAATGTTAACACTATTAAATAGTTACAACTTGGTGTGTATTGAGTGGTGGGTGAGTGAAACATTATAAATGGTTGTGTATATTTTCATAACATATCACATACTCCATCCTTCCAAGCCTTACTAGATATGGGAGATGTAACACCTTGATTTTTATCCTTGGATTAGCAATGACTATTTGCCTACACAATAAATGGCCAAGGGAAACAAATGCAATATGTAAATGTTGTACATTAAACATTAATAATAAAAATATATCACCCATTATAGACAAGGAAGAACACAAACGTTAGCGATTCTTAATCCTCAAGGAAGAAAATAAAGGGAGATTAAATGGGCCAAAACCAAATTATGATATTTCATTTTAATTCAAAGTTCATTCCTTATGTCAGCCTATGTCAGACCAACAATCTTTAGGATGAGTTGCAAGTGAGTTTTGTGAGATTCTTAGGGGTGACGTGGAGAGTTGTGAATATGCATACATATTCAATGACTTTTTTTTATGCAAAAAAAATATCCCATAATTCTAGGGAAGAATTGGGGAAAATCCTACGTTGTTATAATTATAACAAATTGCTAGTTATTCCTATTATGGGAGTTATGTGAGAAAATGTACTTATGTGGAAGGAAAAATAATGTCAATGAGGAAATTAACCATACTTGAGAATCTCATTAGTCCTAGTAATGAGATTTTTAGTCCAATCTATGTTGGAGCCAAGAAGGAAGTGGGATAGCCCAATCGATTGTGTGGTAGTAAAGGAGATCCCCTTCTTTGGGTTATGTAGGGTAAAAAGGATAAAGTGCTAGTGAGTTAGGATTGTGTTAGAGTGAACAAAGTGAAAATTCTAGGAATTGGGTAGAGTAAGATGACTATGCTATCCATAAGAGAAATTTGAGTCTATGTGAACTCACAACCCCATCTCAGGGGTTACATTTTGTAGAGAGATTAAACACTAAAAATCCTCTAGTTGGGTACAACGCCCAACATCTATAGTCAATTTGTGTTTATTTTCATAAATATAAGTGTCATGATCAATTGATTATTATGTTGAATTTAATTTGTGATATTATTAATTTAATATTTTGTATAATATAAATTGGAATCATTATATATATATATATATATATATATATATATATATATATATATATATATATATATATATATATATATATATATATATATATAAGCATGCATTAATTAAATGTGTACACATGGGTTGCATTCCCTATGTTGCATGCATAAGTCATTTCATAGGACTTATGTTATCATTGCTTAAAAGGTAGATATCATGTTTGTTAGATGACTAGGAAAATTATAAAAGGCATTAAAGAAATATTTTAAAATAGATGGGAGGAATTTGATTTATGCAACTACCCCAACAACATACATCAGTGGTTTGGTATGTAACAAAGTGATAAAAAACATGGTTACATTAATAGGGCTATATTAGCGAATAAGTAGAGCTTCTAGAGAAATGAAGTTGAATGTTGCACACTAAGTATTTGCTAAAATTCCTCTAGGTTCATTTCAGGAAAAAGTTATAAATTCAATTATTATGGAATGATGACTCAAATCCTCGAAATGGTTTTCTATTAGAGCATGTAGAAGCCAAAATTTTATAATTCATGGTCATAGAATTGTCTTTCATAAAATTTGGAAATGAAAGTTTGAAATTGGGAGAAAATTCCTATTTCTAGATGAAATAATAAGGGTAATTGGCATAGATACATTGAATTGAGAGGCCAAGTCGTTGAATTTAGTGAAGAATGGACAAGTTGTAGAGGCTAATTTTGAGAATTTATGGCAGTTGTGATTAACATTACATGTGTGTGTGTGTGTGTTCATGTATTATTCATTTTTTCTTTTAATATCAATAATATGACATGGATCCATACTCTTGGTGCATAATTGTATTGGTGACATGGAGGCATTAGATTACAACTAGGTGGAATCATGGGCATGTAAGTGGTAGTTACATGGCAGGGTCCATAGTGGTAGGAGGCAATACCATCAAAAGTGGTTTACAAACTCATGCAAGGCATTCTTTGAATCATGTCTTACGCTCCTATAATTGTCATAAGGGTGATGAGTGTCATATAGGCAATATGATATAGGTAAATGATTATAGGACCATAGAGAAAACTTAAATAGTGGGCATGTTATGCACCACTAATATATCTTTGTGATTAATCTGAGATCTACATCAGGAACATGTGTAGATTCATGTTGTAGATAGGACCCCTGCCCATCACATCAAATTATGACCATGTATGACATGGAGGTTGTTAGGATGAAGTGGGACTCCCTATCTTAACTATGAGAAAAGAGTGGACCAAATGGTGGAAAAAAGAATAAGAAGCATGAGTGTGTAATAAATTTCTTAAATAATATAATTTATTAAGAAGAAATAAAAATAAAGTGGAGGCAAGAAAAATGGGCCATACAAGAATGGCATGGTAGCACAAGTGGTAAGGAAGATGAAATTGCCACATTAAATTTTGACATGTAGGAACCCTATTCCATGTCAATATCCATGTGTATTTCCATACCAACAAGATGGTTACATATTTAAAAAAAATGGATCCAGTTTCTTGTTTTGGCCATAAGAGGATCGTATTTAGCCATATCTAGCTAAAAGTTTAGTGGTAGGTGCACAATGAAGATGAACATAAGAGTGCCAATGATTTAACAATTCATATTAAGTATTATAGAAATTGTATATTTTTTGTTTTTGAATAACAAGGTGGTATTCCTTGATACATGCTCTATTCTCAATCAAATTTCGATAGTTAATTAGAAGAGTAGAAATGAAGAAACACAATGGAGGATTTGGCCAAATTCTGAAGTGTTTAGGATGGAGGTGAAAAAATAGATCAGAATCCACTATTTTATGAAATCTTTTGGGGATTTTTGGGATCTCCAAAGGAGGAAAACAAACCCTAAATTACTAATCTAGAAACGTTATCCGAGTTGACATTTTACCACCTCAAAGAGTGAGTTAAATTTGTCTTACTGAATATTTCCCAATTTTTTTATCTTGAATTGTAGTTTTGGCTACAAATTTCAAGTGTTGAGAAAGTATAAAAAGGGCCATGTTGACAATTCCAAATTGATGCGAAATTTGGTAGGAGAGTAAATATACCAATTTGGAAGTTGTTTTGTAGTCACAACATTGACTATTATCTACTTTTGATAAAAGGAATTGTGATTCTTGCCAACTTTTCTTCTACAGGTGGTAGAAGCAAGTGTCTGAGCTTGATTTCACTCGTGATAAACGTGCAAAAATTAGGCAAAAGTAGTGATTTATGAAAGGCATAATGTTTATCTATGAGCTTAGATTGGATAGTGATTCACAAGACATGACATGAATCATAGAAGAATGTGCATGAAGGCATAGAATCTAGATAAGTGTTTTAGGAATATTCAGAAATTGAGAGGAAGGACTTGTAGCATTGATTCACAAAAAATTATAATATCCAGAATTTCTATAAGTTGAAATAAATGATATAGATATAGAAATGAAGTGTATGTAATCTTACTATTTCTATGCAAACTTCTTGTAGATTTAGTGTTATATTTTGAACAAGTAGAGGTCAACATTGAAGAGCGCCATTGAAGACGAGACATGGAAGATGCATATGGAACTTATAGTAATGAACAAGATAAATGTGAAAACATCAATTTAACAAATTAGGAGATAATGTCTAATGAAAAAAAAAAAAGAGAGCCAATAGAGATAGTAGAAAGCATGAGGATTTTAACACCCTTAATTTTGTAATATAATTGCACCTTTATGACATATAGTTTGGTGAGTCAAATGGTATTCCCAAAGGACAAATTGTGTATAGTAAATATTATACATGATGTTATTAATATTAAAAATAAATTGCTGGTTGACAAGAGGACTAAAACCATAAGGGCATATAACTCCACAAGACAGAAATGAGAAGGGGATAAGGGGGCTAAAAGAAGCCAAATCCATGCATAATATTGTTTTATTATTAACGAAAGTCCCTTGATGTTAGGGGGAATAAAATTTGGGTATTGTGGCAAGTAAATGGGTAAATTATTCTTCAAGTGACAAATAGGAAGTGTTGGCTATGCGTTATATTCTTTGCACAAATAACCCCACACACTAAATATTGCATCGGTATAATAGGGGGTTCATAAGGTGAATGAGAAGCACCCTATTACAGGGTGTCATAGGAGGGAGAACCCCCACCCCCGCCATTTAGGTTTTTTTTTGCATTAATTTTGGATAGTTTTTGACCCATGGTTTTTTGCTTTTAGTGGTTTTGTTGTGCATGGTGGTTTTTCCCATGTTTTTTTAATTACAATTATGGAACTACAGTTGTATTCTAATCTAGGGTAAATGTATATATGTTATATTGTAGTACTGTAAAGAAGATACATAGTAACATCTTTTGGTATTTCCTAGTTTGGGTCTATAGGGTAAAATCTCCATGTTAATGTGTGTGTTTTCCATTTCCTCTTTTATGCTTTATTAAGAATTTATTTGTAGGGATTAACTATATATAGTTGGAGCTTGCATTTGGTACTAGGCAATTTTAGCTTCAAGGGGATGATTTTGTGGCTAAGGGGATTTTCTTGGGCCTATGGTAGACCCTCTTATAGTGGAAAATATATAAAATCGATTCTTATAGTGAAAGTAAATGGTAAAAACTTAAAATGTAGAGATCGAGAAATTTAATGGCTAGCGTTTTAAGCCATGAAATATTAAAATGGAAGATTTATTGGTGGACAAAGATCAGTTGATCATTATGGATCTGTGTACTACACCAACAGAGATGCCAACAAAAGACTGAACCAAGTTGTATTGAAACTCAAGGAACACAATATGGTTGTGTCTCTTAGATTCACTATTACTAAATGTTTCAAGAGAAGATATAGCTAAGGAATTATGCAACAATTCAAGAACTTTTTATTAGTCTAAATCCCTAGTGAGAAAATAGTTCCTATAAAAAATGATGTATAACTTGAGGATGAAGGATGGAGACTCAGTAATGAAGCATTTGAACATCTTCCATAATGTGGAAAGTCAACTATTATCTATTGATATTAAAATTTTAGATGAAGATAAGTGTATTAATTTGGTGTTTTCTTTACCATACATGTTGGATATTTTGTTTTTTCCCATAGGTAGTAATGAAACTATGTTAAGTTTCCATGAATAGTCTCATCCTTGTTATTGAAGGAGATGAGACAAAAAAATGAAAAGTGATAACATAGATGCCTCATTTATTAGAGGATGCTCATAGAATAGAAATGAAAATAAATCCTCAAGTGGGAGATGTAAATCTAGAGGAATATCTAAATCTCAAGGGAAATTCAACAAGATATGTTGGAGAAGTGGATAATAAGGGAAATACAAGATTGATGATCCAAAATTATTGAAAAACGAAGGGTTATTATGACACATATTTTAAAAAAGGAAAAACTTATTAAAATGAAGGGGGTGTGTATATAACTTATTCAAGAACACATGTACATTATTAGGCATGGTTGGTTGACTTGGGGGCATTCTCTCATATGTCTCCTCATAGAGAGTGGTTTTGCAAGTATGAAAGATATCATAGCAATGGTGTTTTCCTAGTAGATGACTTGATTGCCACATTCATAGGATGAGGTAAAGTCAAGTTTAAGTTCATGTTTTGAAGGATTAGAACACTCCCTAATGTTTTTCACATCCCAGTATTGGAAAAATTTTGATTTATATAAGTGATATGAGCAATGTAGGTGTAAAAATAATGTTTGAAAAATAATTCTTGCAAGATGGTTTGAGGAGAAATGGTATTGTTAAGGGGAGTTGAGACTGGAACTATGTATAAGAATTTCAGAAGAACTGTTAGTGGTGGGTGCCAAAATTTCATTTTCCCTGAGAGTGGAGCTAATCAAGGAAAACACCCTACACTCTTTGGAGAAATACTATGTTGTAGCATGAAATATTGGAGCATATTAAAGAGAGGGGCCTTTGAGTACAACATAGTAATGGTATGGTAGAAGGTATGTATAATTTCTCTTTGGATTTCGATTTCTATGAAAATTTGTTAATACAACAATGAACATCAAGTAATATTCTCCTCTGGTGCTACAAGGGTGGAGAGAATGTTACAGTCGGTGCGCAATGATGTGTTTGGACCTGTGTCAATTCCATCACTAATTAAATTGTGTACTATGTCTCACTTGTATATGAATTCTCAAGTAACACGTGGATTTATTTCCTTAGGAAGAAATTTGAAGGTTTTGATAAATTCAAATTATTTTGAGGCTCTTGTGGAAAATTAGAGAAAGAATAAAGTGAGGTGTTAAGGATAGATAATCATGGAGAATTGTGCAGGAATCAATTCTAAGAATTACATAAGAAGTTAAATATATAAAGGGAGAAGAATACTCCATACACATCTTAGTGGAATGGAGTTGTAGAAAGGATGAACAAAATACTAATGGATAGAACAAGAAGCATGCTCAGTGGTGCCAAGTTAGGACAAGAATTCTGGGTAGAGGCAACAAATACTATGTGTTACTTAGTAAATAGATCAACCTCACCAATGTTGGATGATAACACTCTACATGAGGTATGGAATACTAAGAAATCATCTCTTAAACATCATAGGGTGTTTGGTTATGATGCTTATGTATACATTCCAATGGAGAATATGAGTAAGCTAGGTAAGAAAGTTGAAAAGTGTATATTTATTTGATATAAAGATGGTTTGAAAGGTTTTATTTTTTGGAACCCGCTAATTAAGAAGGTTGTGTATATTTTAGATGTGGTATTTAGAGAAATCAAAGGTACTACCAAAGAAGAATTCCTACCAATGGATAAAGAATCACATAAGATAGAGTTTGAATTGAAGGATGATGAATTAAAGTATATAGAAGAACATGAATAAAAAGAAGAAGAACCACGTTTTATAATATTGAGGAGATTGATTTGGAAAAGAAGGAAACTAGAAAGGTATACTCTGCTTGAGTTCTATCGAATTTTCTCTTTGTTTATTATTTATGATGATCCTAGAGCTATTAGTGAGGAGGTGGATTCAAAGGATGGAAAAATTTAGAAAAATGTTGTGGTTGAAGAAATTGTTGGAAGAAGGAATTTCCGAGAGGGGGGTGAATCAGTAATAGCGAGGTTCTTAAGATTTAAGCTCAATTCTTAATTTCGTTTCACTTTTCCCAATTACTTGTGAGAGCATTCATACTATCATATATATATATATATTTATATATATATATATATATATATATATATATATATATATATATATATATATATATATATATATATATATATATAGATATATCATTCACATGAACACTCAATTCATCAACTAATAAAAACACACATATTGACAAAGGTATTTTTCATGGAAACCTAAAGGGAGAAAACCACCAATCTATTTGTTGTTGTGATTTAAATTAAGCACCCACTTACTTACCTCAAGTTTTTTATGAACAACCACTCACAAGATTCCCAACCCCCTAAAGATATCAAGCCACCACTTACCAAGAGGAAGCAACCTATTATGAAAGCATTCCACTACCTACTCTAGCCATTGTTATGTTTTTCATACAATTCTGAGATTGAGAACAGAGGCCAATACAATTGCATAAATATATGAAATTAATCAGTGGCTCCACACACAATGCTTTACCTTATGCTCTGCAATCCACCTTTTCTCTAAACAATTCACTTCTCAAACAATTATTTTCTCGACGCTCAGTTTCTCTGAGTAATAGTCAGATCTCAGCTCCCTTCTGCTCACACACATGGATAGGTATCTCCTCACTCTCTTCAGACTACTCTCCATACTCCCACTTACATCAATGCTACATTCTACACATTGCACAGTTATAATACAGAGTTTTTCTCCTTTTTTGATAAGGGAACGATGTTTTCTCTACTTCCATCCACACTACCTCAGAGCATACCTCAGCATGCCTCTCCATTCTGTTGTTGTGTCCAAAACATGGCCACTGCAACCAAATTAAACATTGAGAATGGACACCTCAGTATTTCACCATGCAAATAATTATTTCACTGTCAAAACTGTGTACTCTAGCAAGGCTTTCCATTCTTCTTAATTGCCCATAAAGCTCAAATTGTGCTTCAACATTACCTCTTTGTACTCTAGTCAACTTTATATTCATCCTTAGGCCATTTTTCTCATTCAATTCATCCTATCATGCAAGAAATATTAGAGGTGGATTTATTTTGTTTGAGTCAAGCTTATAAACTCAATTTTCAGTTCTTGATCCTCTCTGTTCTTGAGCTAGAAATTATTTGTAATCACCATAAACCAATGGAACCAAACTCACTATGCACATTTACTGAGTTTCCAACTCATTCATCCATGTGCCTAAGCATTTTTCTATAGACCCAAAGGCCTTGAAAAATTGCGTTACAAAATTAACTAACATTGGTTACTTTAATATTTTTAAACAATGTTTCCAAAAACCGTTTTGGCCTTAAGCCCCTCTCGCGATAGCACTAGTTCAATTTTCCGCTAAAGGACCACTGCTTATGATTGTCAGATATGCCTTTAGGTGCTAAGCTACTCTACACCCTTTACGGGCTGAATTCCTATTGTTATTTTCTCCACACCCTCAGTCTCATTTCTATGTGAAATTACCTATGCTTAGCACTAAGGCCCGAGCTCCCAAACTCAATGCTTTTAGACTTGTCCCTCTTTATAAATTGTTGTGTTGGACCTTGGGGTATTAGCTATCCCACGGAGTCCTCTCAAAACCTTCATGATTGGTTGTCGTTCTGCCACAACACCACATGGTCCCATTGCCTACCACCTAAACCATCCTCTTTGCATACCATTAAACACCACCAAGATCCATACATTTGGGATGAGCTATCAGTAGAGTCTTCCAGTTGCTACAGAGAACCAATCGAAACAATCCCAGGATTAGTCAATACTCATATGAGCCTCTTCAACCTGATGGCTCTTACCCAACATATCCCTTGTGCACTTCCCTTAATTCTTTCAGGCTATGACCATCGAGATGAACTTACACTGATGTCACCTATTCCACGTGTGGACCACGAGTTGTTCCATGTGTCACTCAAATATGGGCCTTTTCGGTACCTGAAAATGCCAAAATTGCTTACCACGTGTCCACCTCATATTGGGCCATGTCATTCATATGTCATCCTACATAGTCTCCTAACAACCAATAACATGTTGGCACCTATCCTTGTCATAGATGAGAGAGAAAGGATCCCCGAGGCCTTGTTCTTTTTCCAATATCCTTTATAAAATTTCCTTCATTTTTTTCCTGTCAGGTTGACTCTCCTTCACACTACCTCTTTGTTATCCCTATAGGATGCACCTATAGGCTAGCCTTTAGGGGGGTAAGCTATCGAAGCGGGTACCTCCCACTCATTTTCATTGGTCCATGCTCTGCTGCCATGTCCTGACGACTATCTCCCAGTTCATTCCTTTTGTGTGCCAGAATGTTATGTCAGACTGATACTTTTGATCTTAACTCCACCAAGTGAGCTCTACCTGATCCAATAAAAAATTCTCTCACCATTGTGTTGTTGGCCACATTAGCTTCGTCCTCCTTTGGATTCTTTGTTAAGTTTTCCATTGGGTTTGATGATCATGCCAAACTTAGCTATGTGCCAAAAGGACCTCCAACTCTTTTATCTTTACACATTTTGACTTTGGGTGTCCATATATTTGACTGGATTTGTGTTTAAATCAAGGAGGCCATTTGCATAATTCCACATACTATTGGAAATATATTTCCAATCACTAACCAACTATGCCAATTCTATGATCCTTTAAGCTGAACTCCTGAGGTAGAATCAACCCCAAATCCTGGGACTCCCAACCATCATAGCTATCTTTTTTGGCTTCTGCACTAAACCTACTACTATGATGATTATCTACAAAATACTACAACAACCTTGGGAATCACCCTAAGCTTATGCCAACATATGATTCCACCAACCTCAAAGCTAATCTGGTTGACATGAATTCGACCATCCATTTAGAAACAACCAACTTTCCAATAATCTCCCCCTTTGGAATCGATGTCAACAGACCAAGCTCCCCCTGAAACCATACATGGTTCTCTTTATTGTTTTTCTTCACCTTGGAATTAATAAACTCCCCCCCCCCCCCCCCCCCCCTTTAACATCGATGGAAAAGGATGCTCTCAAAATCTCCCCTTGAGACACTTTAACCTACTCTTCAATTGATCCCACAAATCGTGTAGTTCTCGATACTCATTTTAATTGAGTCATTTGGGTGGAGGAGTCACAACTCCTATCTTCTACCAGAGATAGAAAAAGGGTTCTATTAACAGTGGCTTAGTGAAAATTTTCACCACCTTCTCTTTAGTGGCAACATATTCAAGTTGAAAAAAATTAGTAGCAACTTGTTCTCGCAAGAAATGAAACTTGATCAGAATGTTCTTGATCTTTGAGTGCATGACATGATTCTTAGAAATTATGATAGAATTAGTCTTGTCACACATGATTGGAATTGGATCATTCAAATATGCCTTAATGTCTTTCAATGTCTTCTTCATCTATACAATTTGTGAGCAACAAGTGGAAGTTTCAATATACTCTACTTCAATAGTTGATAGAGAGATGGATTCTTGTTTCGTGCTAATCCAAGATACTAAGAAATCTCCTAAAAAAATTGATGCAATGTCATCAATATTTCTTACCCAAACAACATCATTAGAGGCATTCAATTTAAACTCTTTTCTCCTAGCATACCACATCCCATCATTTGTTGTGCCTTGCAAGTATTTGAATTTCCTTTTGACAACAATGACATGAATTTCACAGGTGTAGGCTCGAAATCTGGCCAACAAACTTGCTGCTTGCATCATGTCTAGTCTAGACATTGTGAGATAAAATAAGCTTCTTATCACTGATCTGTCGACAGTTTGATTTACTAGAGGTGTCCCAACTTCTTTGCATAACTTGCATCCTTCAACCATGGGTGTTTTAACCATCTTGCAATCTTCCAATCCAAATTTCTTCATTTTTTCTGACAAATACTTAGATTGGGAGGTTAAGATGTCATCCTTTAATTGAGAAATTTTCATCCCTAAGAAAAAAGATAGTTCTTCTAGCATGGGAATCTCAAACTCTGTCTCATACAGTTTCCAAATTGATGCGCCAACTGCTCCAGATGACTACCAAATATTATTTCATCTACATACACTACCAAAATCAATAGGTGGTCATCTTTAGACTTTATATATATTATAACTACAATGCCCCTCTTAAAGCCTTGTTACTAAAGGTATTTATCCAATTTGGCATACTAAGCTCTAGGGGCCTGTTTGAGCCCATATAAGGCCTTTTTCAGTTTGCAAAAAAACCCTTCATTTTCTGTGAGCATGAACCCTTCTAGTTGCTCAATGTATACTTCTTCTTCCATATCTCCATTGAGAAAAGTTGACTTCACATCCATCTAATACACCTTGATGTTCTTATGAATGGGAAAATCTAGAAACATTAAGATAACTTCCAATCTTGATACAGGTACAAAGGTTTCTTCAAAATCTATCCCCTTTATTTGGGCATACCCTTTACAGAATAATCGAGCCTTTTTCCTAATCACTTTACCTTGTTCATTTGGCTTATTTTTGAAGACCCATTTGGTTCCTGTGGAATTTTTCTCTTTGGGTCTTGGAACAAGCTCCCAAGTGTTATTCTTCTCAATTTTATCTATCTCTTCATTCATTTCCTTTACCCTTGACTTATCCTCAGTTGCTTGACTGAGATTCTTGGGCTCAATTTGCGGTAGTGGAGAAAAGCTTGCACAACTTGGGCTACTAAGGAATCTCCTCCTTATTTGAACACCTAGTCTTTGATTACTCTCATGATGTTTTGTCTACACATACATACAAGGCATTTTGGGCCTTGGAGTTGCACTTACTTCATCATCTTCATTATCTACCTCTATTTTTGCTTGATTTGAGAATTTGGTGGCTGAACTTTCTTCTCCTTCTATGTTCATGTTTCCTCTGGAGGACTTTGATTGTGGTACCATTTCATCCACTACTATGTCAATGTATTATTTGACCCCTTTTTCTATTTTGTTGAAACATTTGTACCCTTTCCTCCAAAATAAGTACCCAAGAAATATACCCTCATCATTGTGAGGATCAAACTTTCTATGCTCTTTATCATTCCTTTTGATAAAGTAGTTCCTCCCAAGCACTTTGTAGTGTTTTATTGATGCAAGTATCCCCTTCCATAACTCATAGGGAGTCTTATCACTATTATGCCTAAGTTATGTTCTATTTTCTAAGTACATTGTTGCTTGAGTTTCTTCTCCCCAAAACGTGTGGGGTACATATTCTTCATCCATCATGGCTCTAGCCATATCTTGAATTGTTCTATTGTTTCTTTCTACTACTCCATTTTGTTGTGGAGTTATAGCCACATAATACTGCATCCTTATACCATGTTATTCACAATACTCTTCAAATTCTCTTGAAGTGAATTCTCCACCTTTGTATGATCTTAAACATTTGATATTTATATATTTCTCATTCTCAACCTGAGCTTTGAATGTTTTAAAATGTTAAAGATATTTTGATTTTTCTTTCAAGAGAATTATCCATGTGTCTGTAGTAAATGGTGATCCCTGGTATTGCACCAAGAGTGTTACAACTCCCAGGGACTCCTAAACTCAAATTATCAACCCAAGGTTTGTGAAAACTTAGAGGTGATAGTGTTATATGCAGAGTAGGTTAGATTCCACTCATGCCAGCCTTAGTCATGACATCAGATCAAGGTGTTCATAGACCATTCCTCCAATTCAACTATAGTGAAAGCACAATTGAAAAATTGATTCTTAACTATGAAAATGAAAATGCCATTTGTTCAACTTGTAGATGCTAACTAACATTACATGAAAGAGAAAGGGATAATCTACCTGCAGAAGTAAAGCTACTATATATTGCATAATTCATTAAATCAATAACCTATTTTCATGTACCATTTATCTACTTCACATTTTCTTGAAAATTAGAATTCTAACTTGTATCATCCTTGTGAATGAAAAAACACTAATTCTACTTTGTTTTGCAGTGAGAAAAAGAAGTGCTTGGAGTGGTCAAGGAGATTATCTTAATCATAAAATCACAATTTAGAGTCATTATTCATACTTACTAAGTTAAGATTGAAGTGGGGATCACAATAGGTGGAGGAAAGTGGTGCTACAAGTGCCTCTACAAGAGGTCATGTATTGCTATAGGATGGGTTCCGAGAGCCTTTTTAGGGTGGAGATGGTGTCTTGAAGGAATGAATAGGTGCATGAAGTTAGGAGACATTAAAGGAAGGTCGGGGAAGCCTCCTATCTAAGCCTAGGACCTCTCAGAGGTCTATCTTGCACCAAGATGAATGCCCACGGTGTCCTTAATTGTCTAAACATAGTTACTATGGAAATAAAATTTTGGGAGCATGATTGACGGGTGGAAAAAGAAGATGGAGAAGTCAAAGTGTAGATTAAAGAGATGCTCTCCTTTAGATATCAACACAACCCTACAACTAGCCACATGCATTCATCAATTGACCATTAACACAGTGATATAAACTATGATGGAAAATATGAGTTGAATTTGAATAACATATATTCTATTCCACAATACTATTTTGATCATTGAACTAACTTTTAAGTTGCATAAGATAAATATGAAAAAGGAAAAATAACGTCCATTTGTTTTGAAGAAATCATAAACAAAATGTTTTGGGACTAGAACTGTAAATATTTCCAACCATTCTCCCACAAGAGAGGTGACATGGAATCCTGCAATCACAAGGTTTTATAGCTTAGTATCTATTCCAACGAAAGAAAGACATTAAATTATTTAAACTAAGAAAAAGACAGAAATGAAAAAGAGGGGCCAAAGCCTTTGGATGGGGCCCAAACAAAAGGGTTTCAACCATCTAACATTAGCACAGATGCAACTCAATAACCAACTTCTCATTATCAAAAAATAGTACTCATACACCGTATGAAAGTTAACAATGAAAATGTCAAGCCCTAGGCTTAATAGCTAATCCTGGCTGAATAAAAAAATTTGAATCCTAATTAGCCTTTCAACTCTTTTGTTTATACAAAAGGGTAGCTAATCGCAGCTCCCTTGAAAATAGAAGTGATTTCCTCCTTGATCTAAAAAATTGTGTATCTTGTCCTCGAGCTTCTCATGCACTTAGAGTTACTCGGTTGTTAGTGAATTTGATCTTGTGAGTGAGGATTTGGTGATATAAAGCCAAGTTAAAGAGCTAAGGAGGTGGACAAGTCTCCCTAGATTCCCTCTTGATTGTCTTCATTAAGCCCCTGTATAATAAATGCCTCAAAAATGCTTATTTTCCTGGAATTTAATCACATTAGGCCATATATTATGACAAACACCTTTTACTCTTATTAATAAGCATATTATAACAAAAAATGTGAATAAATGTGAGAAAAGCATGGTTTTAAGGTTAGAAGATAGCATAATGAACTTCAAGATATACCTATTGATGGGAATCATCATCACCCCCCTATTGAAGGTGTTTCTCATCCTCTGAGAAACTTAGTCATCCACATGAAGCTCATTCATGGAACTGGTGGCCTCTCTAACATCCTAAGGCACCTCAGTTGTTGTGCCCTCCTATGGATAAAATCCTGCATTTGTCTCTATCTTTGTCCATACCTTTTGTTCCTCTTCTTGGTTCTCTTCTTCTTGTAAGCCCAAAAGTAAAGTTAGACTGAGTTTGAGCCATATCCATTTGATTTTCACTCTTTGCATGATTCCTTTGTACAATGGGGTTCTTTCCAAGGCATTCTTTAGCCATTTAGGAAAGTGATACTCTCTGATTTGTAGATTATGGGGTAAGGCAAGCCACCTTATTTAACAAGCATGTAGACTCTCTATTCCTGACATCCTAAAAGTGTCCTCAAAATGAATAATGGCTTGCTATTGTGTTACTATGTTTACGGGTGATAAAACAAGATCGGAGGCAATAATGTTATGATTGTTGATGACAACTTTAGGGCTTACTAGCTCTCCTCTGGTATATAAGGGTTCATTCTCTTCTTTTTTATTACCTTTTTCACTTCCTCAACCATTGCCTCTTCATGATTCAACCAATATTATAATGCCATTAATTACATGTCTCTCAATATTGAATTGGGGTCCTAGGTGTTTAGATATGTTAGATTGAAATTGTGCATATGGAATTAAGCTACCTTTTCCCTATCTTCCATACTATCTTGTTTACAAAACTCAATAAATTGCTTGTCATCTTGAAAAGGAAAAGATCCATATTGTGCTATTATATTAATTTGGAATTGTATCCACTATTCCTTGAGGAAAAGAGCATAGAATTTTGATGGCTTCTTGCATTGTATGGCTTCCATAGAGAGACTTTCCTTAGTGGAAAGTTGTGTATCTTTCTCTTGTACTTGCTCTCTTAACCTTACATTTTATGTCTATAGTTTCTCCCTTGTAATTGACTCTCTTAGTCCCAAATCACTCAGATCCTTGCCCATTTCATTGAATTTCTCCTCCATGAGGCCCACATCTTCTACATTCTTAGATTTGGCAATTGGCATCCACCTATGTATTCTTCCACTCCCTATTTCCAACCCATAGAGGAGTTGGACTACAAGCATTTTAGGTATGATCCTTCCTCCCTCAATAAATTTGTAATAGGGCCCTAAGTTTGGATGTGGATTAGATTCTTAAAGCTCTTAGGGGTCTTCTTCATCTTCTTTTAAGGTGGTATCTCCTTTCTGGAGCTTCTTTTTCTACTCTTGTAGCATTCTCTATTTCTCCTGTAGCTGCACCTATTTCTCTTGTAGCTCATCTTTTTCTTCTTGCTCAAGGGAAGCTTGTGTCTTGAGTTTCTTGAAGGTCATTTCCCTCGTGGTGGGCCTTCTCTCATATGTCACAAGTGGTTTGATTTTTCCTTTAGGAGAGGTAATCTCTTCAATTTTTCGTTCACTAGGACCCACTACTACTTTTTTACTGGGTTACTCCTCAATAATGACAGGGACCTCTGAAGGAGGTAGTGGTTTCCCCTGCCTGATCTTGGTGATTTTCTTTGTTTTTAAATATAGGGGAACTTTCCTCAGTTTCCTCCTTTTTGGCTTGTCATGAGTGCTCAATGTGGCGAATCTGGTAGCCACTTCTTTCTCTGAATTCCCTAGAGAAAGACTTGTTTGATGTCCTTTATTCTCTTTTACTTGGGATTTAGAAGTCTACTTAGGGCTTCTTTTCTCTTCTACTTGTTTCACTTCTTCTTCTTCTATAAACTCTACTTATTTTCCCTTTGTTCATGTTGCTTATTCTTCCTTTGTTCTCTTCCCCTTCTTCTGTTTTTCTGCCTATTTCTTCTTCTTCTATTTTTCCTCCCCTACCTCTAGTGCTAGAGGATGATATTTCTCCAAGTGTGATGGCTTTGCTTTAAATCAATATCTCCCTGTTCAAGTCCACAAAATTAGTCGAGAGGACAGGGTTCCTTAAGTGTCTCAATGCATCCATCACAATTAACTTTATGAGGCCATGGTGGGCTAAGTGTTGATTCTTTCCTTCCCTCACCTTCTGGCTCATTTCAATGATTGATTGTAGGAGGAAATGGGGAATAATAAGTCTTTGAGGGAGAGGAAATTTCACTTTGAATCTTAACTCATGAAGTAACCTAAAATGATATGCATATCCCACACTCAATCACCCTTCACAAGATAGATATTTGAGGTGTTATGAAAAATACTAAGAGGGGAGGGTGAACTAGTATTTTACAAAAATTTCTTTTCTAAAATGTATACATGACTTGACTGAACCCAACTAGCGTATATACACAACTGTTGTAAAAGAAACTAGTGTATTCTTAGTAAACTTGTAAAACAACTAATTATTTATCTGTTAAATTTTGAACCAAAATGTAAGAGATTTATCAAGTATTTGATAAGCAATAAATAGGTGCAGTAAGAACATAATAAAGTATCACACATAACTAAAAAAAAATGAACACCACGATTTAAAGTGGAAATCCAATGTGGGAGAAAACCACCGTTTTTTTCATCTCAGTCTTCAAAAATTTATTAATATCAAAAACTTCTTACATTCTTTTATTGGTGTAGACTCATACAAGTACACACACACCCATCCACTGAAGGCTACAACCTTCACTTGTTCTCCAGCTCCTACTGGAAGGGAGATCCAACCCTCTGATCTGATCACCAACTACTGCTAGCAAGAAGTTTCGACTTCCTCACTAAAGGCTCCAACCCTTAGCAACATCCATGGACCACGTTTCATCAATTTTGACACTAGATCAAATATCAAAATTTATGTTCAATCATCACTGTAACATAATCATCAATCTCTTACAGAATCAACCAATCACTGAAACCCAAACAACTCACACTTAATCAAAACTCAACCAATCAATTGTAATAGTTATATCGTTGTAACCAATACACAGGACTAAACTCATAACACTGCATCAACACACATAATCAACTGCAACCCTAATAATTCATTTGCCGAATTGTATATGCTACTTCACTTAAGGCAACCCACGTGCATACACTCTTTTCTAGATAGAAAACCACGTACAGATCTTAATATACTGAAAACTAAAAACTCGACCACAACAATTTCTAAAAAAGAACATTGAATCATACTCAGATCTACTACAACACTTTGAACCAATCATAGAACTATCTTTGATCTTCAATCATAATCAACAAGTAATCTTAACATGCTTCAATAACCAAATTCAACTTCATCATTCAATCAGATCTACTTCAGACATTATTACTCAACCCAAACAAATATGAGGACATCATTAACAGACAACAGAGAAGAGAAACATTGATCAAGTTGATCAATCATTTATGAATAGAAACCCCTTACTTTATATATGTTACTTTGTAGAAGTGAACCCATGTGTATACACACCATTCCTGAAACCAACCAACATATAAATCTATAAATTTTGACCAAAAATTGTGCAGCTCTTTAGAACGTCAAAAAATAATCAGAGATAAAAACATGCATCAACTCTTAGATATATTCAATCCATGATCAAATCATACAATGGAAATTCATTTCAGGTCTCATGATCCTGATCCATCATTTTATTCATTGATGCATAATTATTTCAGATCAATGTGACAATTATGGCCCTTACAATGTGTTGTGCTATTCAACAACCCCCCCCCCCCCCCCCCCCCCAACATTTATTAATAGTAGTGGTTAATATTACATTAATAAATGGGGACCCTTTAAAAAATCCCTCCAAAAATAAACTTAGCATTTAGGCATTTTTCTTATTTAATTTTGGAATAAAGCAAGATATCAATCAAACCCCTTTTTTCAAAAGAACTACTAAATGCTTGCCTTCCCGCATATCGCATGATTAAGCATCATCAAAAACCTTGCTAACCCACCAAATCTAGTGAAAAGCAATTAAAAGAGGACTCTACACTTTATACCTCGAAACTATCATATTTTTGACATAAACTAGGTCCTAAAGCTTTTCTCTTCAAAACCAAGTCTCGCATCGCATATCGCTATTTATGAAGAGCTTGCCTTAAAAGGTTATCTCAAAACAAGAGAAATGTGAAATTGTGATGGCGTCATAACCTTTATCACATCACATTTCTAGTATTCAATAGAACATTGCAAACTTACCATCGGTTGATGTTGTGAAATGCGATCAAGACCTGGACCCACTCCTTCAATACATCATGAACAAATGTTTAGGCCTGCCACTTATTAAAAAAGGTCTTTACATAGGAAAAGCCTGATGAGTAGCTATGTTTTGAAGCAATAAATGAGCAGCTCACATCTTGCAAAAATGTAAGGGAAGGTAAGAAAAGCGAAAAGGCACAATGCGATATTGCGATCTACGATATTGCTTCGCAAATTGCAAAATTGCTTCCTGACTTACGATGTAGACATTTATGAGCATTAAAGCTAAGGGATAATGAAGCATTAGTGGGCATTTAGTAAGAGTTAACTGCATTTATGTGTGAAAATCCATTTAACGTGATATGATATCTTCTTACGTGCGTTCGAATAAAACTCCTTTTATCACAAGTTATCTGCATTATTTCATTTCATGTTCATTGTGATATTTGTGTATCTAATAGCTATTGTTCTTCACTTTTAGGGAAAATCTACAAAGAAAATCGTTGGGAGCAATGGTGAAGAAAGGCAAGGAAATTGTCTCTGAGAAGTAAAAAATGACTCCTCTATTTACAGATAGTACATGCAGTAGAGAGGGAGGAACCTCTACATGGGAAGCCATGTATAATATACTGGAAGAAGAGCAACCAAGGATTCTGGAAATGAAGGTTACAGTTGAGGGATGTGATTCCTCAGACGCCTCCATGTTTGAGACGGCATGCTTATTTTTGCATCGCATAACTGCACATCCAAAGATAATCCCTTATACAAACATGGTTAAATGGGTTATTAATGAATCTGACATCTCATATAGAGAATTCAAGACAAGAATCCAAAAATGTATGGGATCTTTTACGCTAGACAACCTGTAGCTTATGTACCACCTACAAAAGCCACAAGTCATCTACAACAAACAATTCATCCAGAAGTTTGCCAAAGAGAACAAGGACCCAACAGACTGCACCAGTACTTGATGAAATAATGAGGGAAAAATAAAGAAAGACAAGAATGGTATGTACTCTACTGCGTCTATTTGTCCCCCTCATAGTTTTGTAGCGGCCATGCTATGTAGACTATTTGGCAAACCCAATAGTACTAAATTCTCCCCAGAATGGCTGCCATTAATAGATGCAGCCATAAACGAAACTATAATGAATTGGGCACAAATTTTTTCTGATAATTTAGCAAGAACAATAATGGCGTATAGAAGGAAAAGAATTGTTGCTTCAAGGGTTTACCCTCCATTTTTTATGAGTGCCTATGTAATGGATGCAATTTGTTTTGGTTCGAAATTTCTTGTCACAGGATGGAAGTGGACTAGCCAAAATCCACTTCCAATTCACATATTTCATAAAAACATGTAGGAATCTCACTTTCAACCACATTTTTACAAAATTTGCCATGGATTTATGCTCCCTATCCACAAACGACTTTATAACCGAGATGCCCACTGGTTTTCCAAAGAAGCCGAGGTAGATATCCTCTGAGTGGCCAGATGGTTTGGGGAGGAAAAATTTATGTATATTAGGGTATTTGGCAGCATTACCTCCCCCCATGTCCTCCCATACTATGTTCCGGACAAACTGATGGCTAGAGAGATAGCCTATCAAACAGCTAGTGAGGGAGGGATGAGAAAAACATTAAAGGAAGCAAAAAATGCCATTTGGCCTACATTCCCTTTACAATGTGGAGAATTTGCGTTACATAACTTGGGGCATGCATTCAAGGAAGCAGATATTATGTTATCTCTGCAATTACCTAAATTCCTTGGAAGGCAATATGACCCATTCAACACTTTCAATGACTTTACCACCATGGTAAAAATAAAAGTATTTAGTAATGAGGAAGATGCATTGATGACATATTTTTGTAGAAGAAAACCTTCATGGAGGTGAAGCATATGGCATAATTAATTTTTGATCGTGAAGATCTTGAAACCTTTTACGAGTACATAGAAAGGAGCCTAACAAAGGTCCCATTGGACCAATTATTGATTGAACCAATAAGGGAGCCTACTCCTAGTGTAAGTCTAGAAGGAGATTCCAAAGAAAATTCTAAAACTGATTCTGGAGAAAAATCCCAAGGAAATCTACCATGGAGTTAGAGAAGTCATCACAAAATGGGAAAAGTAGAAGTAGGGAGTCGGAAAAGATACAACCCAATCTACATAAAAGAAAGCTGAGCAAACTTTAGCAAGCCAACACACTAAAATCCATTCCACCTCCACCCAGCCAATAAAACCCCTGGTGATTGATTTAAAGCAAGAATGGGACAACTTTAATAAAGGGCTCCATACAAAGGAACAAACGCCAGAGTTGAAAACTCCACAATAGAAAACAACTCAAGAAATTACAGCAAAGGAGACTTTAAATACTCAAGAGGTAGAGCACATCCCTGTTACTCCCACCTCTGAAATTGTTTTGACAATTAAGAAGACTCCCCCTCTAGATGTGTTTTATAGCCCACAACACATAAAAGTTGTTAAAAGATAAAGGAAGAAAAGGAAGTTGGATTCTACAGCTATTACTACCCCTAATAATGAACCAATGGATGTTGTCTAGAAAGACTCTCCCATCGACCCATCCACCAACCTTACTAGACTTTCATAGTTTGCAGCTGCCTATGCTACAACGACCATCGACAAAGAAGCGGAGGTATAAATGTTTCTTATGGAAAAAGAAGATAAAATTATGTCCCTTGAACAACAACTACAACAAGAAAAATCTGACCAGCAAGCAGAGACACAGTTAGCTAAGCTTCACCAAGAGTTTGAGCAGATGCAAATAAAACGGCAAGCCAGCTTAGCAGAGAAGGAAGCGCAAATACAAGGAATAACTGATATACATAAAGATGATCCAAAATTTGATCAGTTTATTACTAAAGCGCTCAGCCTTAACTCCCATTTGATGCACCAAAAAGAATTGTAATGCCAGAAGATTTTGCAATGGAATTATTATTGTGAAACAAGTGACAAATTGACAAGTCAAGTCATGGAAATAAGACTTGAATATGATGAAATATTGAAAAAGGTCTCTGACTTGATCACCTGGTAGAATTTAGAAGATGGGAGAAAAGCCAACTTGCCTAGTTAGAGGAGTCACACAAAGAAATCTTATTTGCAAACTGGGATTCTCGGGTTAGAGAGGCAAAAAGGCAACAACAGACGCAGTAGAAGCAACAAATAGTGTTATCGAAAATATTAATGAAAATTTTCATAGTGCCAACATTGTGGCAGAGTCCATTCCAGGTTTTCTTCCTAATATGAAACAGCTTGAACTACAGTGGAGGCAGGAGATATAAGAAAAAGCAGAAGAAATTAGGGAAACGACTAGGTTAAACTAGAAGCAAATTGGCGACATTTAGTGAAACCTCATAGCCAATGGATGACCCTGCGATGCCTAACCACTTCTATGGAGAAAATGGTGCCAGCACTGACCGACACCATGTTCACTAGGCAGTTGAAAGCTAAAATCGGCCAACCGACACAACTCAAGCCCATGACGGACATTTGCGATCTAAAAGATCAAATGCAGAACAGTTAGTCACCATGCTCATTTCTATTTTTCTTTTATTTTGCATAATTTGAGGAAGGTCGTTTAAACCTCCTCAACTATTTTTGTAATAACCTATTTTTAGTTTTATATTTTAGTATTCAAACCCCTCTCATGCATTTAGAGAGGGGTCTAGAAATTTGATCAGAAACAATCTTCAAAACATGCACTTTTGTCCCATTTGAGGAAGTTCTAGTGAAACTAATGGGACAATATTTATTTTTATCTTATCTGGCGTCTTCTATTGAAATTGCACTTTTGTACTCTTAGATGGTGTTGGATGGATTGAAAGTAGATCAATATTACTGAAGCACATGAGTAGGACGTATTAGAAATGGTACTTTTATCTCACAATTCTTTTTACTTATGTATCAAACAATAATTTCTCTTCAAGTTTCTTATGTATGAAAGTTTGAATCTTGGTTAGCATTATTGCACTTCTGTATGATGATGGCCTATATTTTATGCTAAATACATGAATAATTTCTTATGCGATATATATTTCACAATAGTTTCGGCTAACTTTTTATACGAAACAATTATTGTTAAATGATTTCATTTCTCATTGCAATTGAATGATCTTGATTACCAATTGCGTTTGGACATTATTATAGATCGCATACTTCAAATTATTCCTAGGTATAGTCATAATTAGATAGTTTTTAAATTAGGATAAAATACATGTGATTATTAGTTTAGATTAGATTACTTTTAGCTTAAACATTACTCCAAAATATCACATATCACCACATCAGCACTATTATAAATTATATTGGGAAACTGGTCCTGTTATCCCCAATCAGAGCCACTACACCAAACAAAAAAGGAGATGCCAGCCAAGGTCCGGACCGGGTGGTTTTCCCCCATGTTGAAACAACAATTTTCAAGGCTTCAACATAATGCAAATATACTTCAGATTGAAGTTTTCGAAAAACCCTTTCACTTGCACACTTAGCACTTTGATCTTCACCTCTTTATATAGTTGATAGGATCAATATTCGTTGTCATGCTCATTACTATGGGCTAATACCATTGTAAGGACCCCTGGTCCCTATTTTCATTCTTGGTGTCAAAGCATGGCATTGATCTCCTTACACTCTATATGTTTGTATAAGGTCAAACCTTTTTATAGATATCCCTAGTGCTAGAGATCTCGTTATGGTTCGGCCTACATGTAGGTGTCCAGAGGTAGCCATAATCTAGGAGAGGAGGTCCTTTTGGTTCCTTCCACTACCCTTTCAGTATCTATAAAAGTGGTATTGTTCCTCCATGCTTATTCAAGTGTGGAAATGAGTGATATTTATATAATAATAAATTCATGTGTCAAGTGAAAGTGTATGAATCCAAGAGAATTAGATCCTTGAAACATATGACAAAGGAAAATTTGTAGTTTTTGGCCGGGAGCGGAAGAAACGCGGCGGCTAGGGTTCCTCAGCAAGTGGAGTTCGATTCGTATGGAGAGTGGCAGGGGAGGGAGCTTGGCTCCCTCCTACAAAGATGTAGTAGCCAGCGGAAGCAAGGGACCCACTAGAAACAGTAAAAGTGATATGAACTACAGAATCAGAGACAATGAAAAGGAAACAGATGGGACCAGAACAAAAGAAAACAGCAGCACAAAGGACAAAGAGGAAGAAGACAAAAGTCTGGGTTCAAGAGACAAAAAACTAAAAGGACCTTGCAAACCAAAAGCAGAAATCACTCCCCGAGTAATATTAAATGATCCTGCTCTGCAGGAGCACAGAGAACATATGGGAACCTATGCCATAATCTGTAAATTCATGGGACTATGGCCCACTAAAAAGGCTTTACAGACATGGATCAAGTATCATTGGAAGCCCAAAGGAAGCATTGACCTACATCTGGGGTCAAAAGGATTCTTCACAGTAGTGTTCTCCAACATCGAAGACAAAGACAGAATATTCGAAGGAGGACCCTATTTTTTTGCTGCAGCAGGTCTCTATATGAGACCTTGGAAAATGAACTTTGTCCCAGAGAGGGAGACTTTCTCTTCGGTTCCTGTGTGGGTAAGGCTCTACTCTCTACCTCTTGATTATTGGCAAACTGAATCATTGGCTGCCATTGGTAATAAACTAGGATGCTATATCAAAGCTTCTGAAGCCACAAGAAGGGGAAAATATACCTCCTTTGCTAGAATCTGTGTGGAAATGGATCTATCAGGAGCACTTCCGGATGAAGTTATCCTGGAAGTTTTGGATGAGGAGTGGGTGTAGGCGGTTGACTACGAGCATATACCCTTCAGATGCCAAAGATGCCATGAACATGGGCATTTGTTAAGAGACTTCCCTCTCAGCAAATAAGATAAGAAATAAAAACGCAATACAACAAAGGACACCGAAAGCTTTCAGAAAGTGGCCAGTAAAGGAAGGGGAGGAAAAAAGGGATCAAAACAACAACATACTGAGGGGCAAAAAGGCAGTCAGAATAAGTTTAAAGTGCTAGAAGAGACTGAAGAAATCACAAGAGAAAATCAAGATCCAGAGGAAGATGCTAAAGAAAAAGAAAAGAAAGAGGACTTAAATCTCTCTCCAGCCATTGACTCTCTAAAAGAAGCAATGAGAAGTGAAATAGAAATGGAAATGGACCAGGAAATGACTCAAAGTGAAATAGATATGGAAGAGCACAAACTACAAGAAATCCTTGACAAGGAAAACTTGGATCTGGAAGGATTCCTGATGCAAGGAACCAAAGGAGGAATAGATTCTCTGCCCCAAGATGAATGCAACAGAATACAATAGTTGTTTTTATGGAAAACTTAGGAACAAGGGTAGGAGAAAGGTAAGAACATCCACAAACAGGAGCACAGGGGGGTGAAAACAATGAAATTAAATCTAGGATTAGCCACCAGAAATCTAGGAAAGAAAAGAGGCAGAAAAAAGAAAAATGAGCTCCTGATGGAGTGTGGAAAGCTAATGATAGACTTAGGTAAGATGAAAGATCTAACCAGTTACTCCTTTACAAATCTTTAACTATGAAGTTCATCTCATGGAATATCAGAGGTCTAGGTAGTAAAAGAAAACAAAGAATGCTAAGTTACAGAATGAAACTAGCAATGCCGAACATAATCTTCATTCAAGAAACTAAATGCTCCATTCAGAAAATAAAAAAAATCCATAGAAAATGGCTCAGAAAATTTGAGTTTCTAGAAGTTAAAGCAGAAAATACAGTGGGGGGCATTCTTACTCTTTGGAACCCCCAAAAAGTCATCATTGTAGATGTAGAGGCAACGAGAAATTATTTATCAACTATCATTCAACCAATGGGGATGTCTGACACCTTCCTGGTTACGAATGTCTATGGTCCTCAGAGAATAGATGAGAAGCTTAGATTTCTAAACTCCTTGGTAGATCTCAGAAGCAGACATAAAGAAATCCCTTGGGTCATTGGAGGAGACTTTAATATGATTAAATCTCTTTCAGAAAAAAAGGAGGCACCAGAATCCTCAGTAGAGATTCATTAGGATTCAATTCTTTCACAGAAGACATGAAGATGGTTGACTCTGAAATGCAAAATGGTCTTTTTACTTGGAATAACAAAAGAGGAGGTAATGCTTAGGTTGCCTCTAAGTTAGACAGATTTTTGATCTCCGAGAAGTTGATGCTCACGAATTCAGAAATATCTGCAAGTGTTCTCCCATTTGGAGGCTCTGATCACTGGCCAATTCAATTAGAAATCAAGGGAATTGATGCTCCCAAGAATAGACCCTTCAGATTTGAAAATATCTGGCTCTCCCACCCAGATTTTATCAGCAATATTGAGGAATGGTGGTCCGAAGATCTACAGATTCAGGGCTCCAAAATGTTCCTCCTCCACAAAAGGCTAAAGCACATAAAAATCAAACTCAAAGAATGGAACAAGAAGGATTTTGGTAACATTTTTGCAAACAAAAAATCAGTAGAGATCAAAATGCAGGAACTAAACCAAGCAATGATCGCAGAAGGTTTTGATAATTCTAAAAGTGAGCAAGCTGAAAAGCTAAACCTTGATTGGGAGAATTTATGCAAACATGAGGAAATTTTTTGGAAACAAAAGTCCAAAGTCCAATGGCTCAAAGAAGGTGAACGGAACACTAGGTTTTTCCACCGTTCCACCATAGCCAATAGAACACACAATAGAATATCCTCAATATTGAATGAAGATGGGGAGCTTCAGACCACTCATAAGAACATTGACGCTGTGATGTTTCAACATTTCAGAGGTATCACAAATGAAGACAATCTAGACAGAGACCATCACATCAAGGAAATTATAAAGAATATTCATAAGATGGTGTCTAGAGAAGATAATTTTAACCTGAACAAACCGATAACTGAAGCAGAGGTTAGTACGGTGATCAAATAAATGCAGAATAGCAAAGCTCCAGGTCCAGATGGTTTTAACGTGGAATTTTTCAAAGCCTGCTGGAATGTTGTCAAACAAGATATTTTGGATTTGGTTGAGGAATCCAGAAGAAGCAGATCCATTCTAAAAGCCCTCAACACCTATTTCATCTCCCTGATCCCAAAACAGGACTCAGCCCTAACTCCTGATAATTTCAGACCCAATGTTTTATGCAATGTAGTTTACAAAATCATTTCTAAGATCTTGGCCAACAGACTCAAACCTCTTCTGCCTTCTTTGATTTCTGGGGAACAGTCTGGTTATGTGGAAGGAAGGAAAATCCTGGATAATATTATTCAGGCCCACGAGGTTGTTCACTCTCTCACCAGCAAAAAGCGGGACGGCATGATTATGCAATTAGACATTGCAAAATCATATGACAAGGTGAACTGGATTTACATCAAAAAGGTCCTTTCCATGTTTGGGTTTGATCATGACTGGATCAGATGGGTTATGGCTATGGTTACCTCACCCAGCTTTTCAATTCTGGTGAATGGCGCGCCCTCAGAGATCTTCACTCCTTCCAAAGGCCTCAGACAGGGAGATCCACTCTCTCCCTTTCTTTTCATCCTCATGATGGAAGGATTAGGCCGAACCATTAAAACTGCTAAAGTTTTAGGAAAGATCAAGGGCCTTCAATTAATGGAGAACGACCAAGCCTTGACTCATCAACAATTTGTGGATGACACCATGCTGCAGGGTATCCCCACAGTCAAGGAAGCTATAGAGTACAAAAAAATCTTAAATGACTTTGCCTTGGCTTCAGGTATGGAAGTCAATCTCTCCAAATCAATTTTTTTTCTTTAACACTAACATTGCTATTCAAAGGAACATCTCCAGAATTCTGGGCTTCCAAAGGAAGGTCCTCCCTTCAAAGTATCTGGGCATCCCCCTAACGGATAAACCAATGCGCAAAAGTATCTGGGAACCAGTGCTCAACAAGATGCAAGACAAGATCAAAAGATGGACTTTTAGAGCGTTGAACCTGGCTGGCAGATTGATTTTGATGAAGGCAGTTCTTCAATCCATCCCTATTTTCTTTCTATCAACCCTGCCAGCTCCCAAAGGGGTTTTACAGCAACTCAGGAACATTCAGAGAGACTTTCTCTGGGGCAAGGAGGAGACAAAAAAGAAATGGGCCCTCATTTCTTGGGATAAAATCTGCAAACCCAAAAGTCATGGAGGCCTAGGCTTAGACGATCAAGAGATTCTAAGTAATGTTCTAGGAGCCAAACTCTGGTGGAGATGGGTTAAAGAACCAGAGGCGCAATGGGCTAAAACCTGGAAAGAAAAATATGCCAGCTCCTGGCAAACAAGTGATCTCATTAGAATGTCAGGGAACATAAAAGGCTCTCACATCTGGAATAAAGCCTGGGATAACAGAAGCCTAGTTCAGAACAATAGCTTCTGGGAAATCAGAGCAGGTGAACAAGCTCTCTTCTGGGAAGATAAATGGCAACAAGAACCAATGTTGTTAAGGGAGGACTTTATGAGCATCAAGCAGGAAACTGATTCCCAAGGACTAATAAAAGTCAGGGATTTCTGGAATCTTCCTCATAATACTGAGAAATGGAGAAGCTGGAGGAAAATAGAATGCAGAGGGGAAGGCCCCATAAAGGAAAAAATAAAAGAACTTATGAAAATTTTAGAACAGAGAAAGATCTTGGTCACAGATGGGCAGGATCAGTTAAGATGGGGACAAAACAAAGAAGGTATCTTTAACATCCATGAAGCAAAAAGAATTACCCTTAACCTAGATCCCTGTGTTTCGGCAAAGTCCTGGAAAAAGCTTTGGAGCCACCAAGGATGGATGAAGATCAAACTGTTTATGTGGTTAGTTCATCACAAGAAAATATTAACTTGGGATAACATTCAGAAGAGGGGGGTTATGGGGCCCTCTAGATGCCCATTATGTGAGGCTCAAGAGGAAACAATAGAGCATATTCTCAACAACTGTACCTATATCAACTGGTTGTGGGATTCTTTCAACATCATTTTTCAACAGACAGACAGAGATAAAGGTAGCATCATTAATACCCTGAACAAGTGGAGAAAAAACTTTTCAGAGAATGAAATCCTTAATTTGGCCTGGACCTTGACACCAAGCTTCATTATCTGGAATGTTTGGAAGGAAAGGAATAAAAGAATTTTCAAGGATGAAAAAACTACTGCCATTTTCCTGATGGAATTAATCTTAAAGCAGATTAAGGAGACCGTCTCCACCACTGTGCACAGTTACCCCTCGAATCCTCCCACTGCGCGTGATTTGAGAACTCTCAAGCAGCTGGGAATTCATGAGATCATACTCCAGGGTCTTAGAAAAAAAGTAAGAGTGTTGGAAAGGGAAAAGGAATTCTGGCATCCTCCACCAAAAGGTTATCTGAAATGCAACATTGATGGGGCTTCAAAAAGCAACCCAGGAATAGCAGGTTATGGAGGTGTGTTAAGAGACGAAGAAGGAAAAATAATTTTCACTTTCCACTGCCATTTAGGCAAAGCCACCAACAACATGGCTGAATT
Source organism: Pinus tabuliformis (assembly GCA_031772625.1). NCBI lineage: Eukaryota > Viridiplantae > Streptophyta > Pinopsida > Pinales > Pinaceae > Pinus > Pinus tabuliformis. The sequence goes on from CM062807.1 coordinate 470,597,883, forward strand.
AATGGCATTGGAACAATGTCTGGAGCTGCTTAAACTCAATCACAGCTACAATGTTCTCATAGAAGCAGACTCCGAGATTTCTATAAATGCAGTTAAGAAAATCAGCTATGGAACAGTGCCTGAAAGGGTCTCAAAACAATGGAGACTTATACAAGTGTACCAGAGAATCCATAAACATCTCCAATATCTTCGAACGGTAAGCTTCAATCATGTTCGGAGGAAGGCCAATAAACTTGCAGATTTACTAGCCAACCAAGGAGTGATTAACACCGAGTGTAGAATAGACATGAAATGGCAGGAGATGCCTCCTAGTAGGCTAAAAGCCATCTACGAGGCTCAAGCCACAGAGGACAAGGAAATTTATGATTATTGGGCTCGCGGGGTAGGAAATGATTAATTAAAGAGAGCGGGTTGGTTTTCACAGCTCTTCAGGGTGAGTGTAATGGTAACCACAATTCCTTTTTTAAGGGAGTGCTCCTTTTCCTTTCTAGATTCTAGGTTCAGGAGTGGAGAATCAGTAAGCGCGGGAGGAATCCCAGTTCTCCCGGTAGCAGGGATTTTCTGTTTTTTGGGGTTTGGAGGGATAAACCGCTTCACTGGTGGTTTTCACCTGTTCGCATTTCTTTCACTTGGGAAGTGGTATTGGCTTTTTCAAAGCGATCATAATCAGATTCCTACACGTGGCAGGGAGGTGGTTTGGGAAACTGCCCTTCCCCGCTCACTATCGCGGGGTCTTCTTGTTCGGTGCGATATAAATCTCCACCGTAGGATGCAGCAGATGTTAATCAACGGTCTAGCTTTTCCGTGCAGCTTGGAGGTTTGGTCCCGCCAAACTTTAGATGTCTTGTCAGAGTGTGGTCAACCTCGACCGTCAGTTTGATTGCGATTTGATTGGCCCAGATTGAAGGGCTTTTCCACCGGGTTTTTTGTTTTTCTCTGTTCAGCTATGTGGCTTGCCCTTAGGGATTTTTCTAAGTTTTCTTGTCTCCTCGGTGGCGGGGAGATTTCTGTTCATATTGTAAACTATTTGTTCAATTAATGCAAGAGAAGGACAGACATTTGCCTCAGCAAAATAAGAAAGTGTATGAATCCAAGTTCAATTCCTCATAATTCGCCCAATAACCATTATGTATTTCTATCATTGGCATTCGCCAATGGTGTATTCTTCATAAGTGAAGGCCTTATTCTCTCATTAACAATCTTTCCCATTTATTTAAGGTGTTGCCTCTATCTATTTATTGAATAGACATAGGTCCAATACCTGCTTCGGGGCATGAAGAGTATCCATTCTCCTTGTTGTTATAGAAACTATGATGTAATATGGTAAAAGGTTATTGCTAGATATTTTGTTAAAGAGAAAACTCTTTATCATGAGTGTAATTTCCTTAGTACTCAACACTATTTATTTAGGCTAAAGTGAGGTCCATTCGCTACTATAGTGTATGGTTTTTGTAGCGTATGGTACAAAAACCATACACTACTTTTATTCACTAAACTCACATGCATATGCGACTTGGCTTAACAAAACCCGCATATAGTTCTTGACCTTCCAACTTTATCATTTCTCTAAACTAAATCTTCTGAAACTCATGCATTCTATCACATCTATATTCATTCTGGTATTCTGTTGTATTGATTATGCCACCTCTAAACTGACCTATGAATTCTGTTAAGTGAGTTTCCATCAAGGACAACACATCCATCATAATTCCAACAATCTCCCCCTTTGGACTTGATGGCAACAACTTTGGTGTTTGTTCACCACAACCTGTAAATAACATCAATCCAAGCACCACGCTTTTCAAAACATCAAGCTACTCTCCAAACACCAAGCTACTATCCCCCTTTGACATCAAGGGCAAAGGGATGACTAATGTTAAATGAAGATTTCCATATCTGAACTGACAAATATGAATAATGACCATGCTCCCCCTGAGCACATGTTGAATTCTCTAATCGTGCTCCTCCTAAGCACATGCCGAAATTTCTGACGGATGTAAAATGAAGTACATGACATTTATAACAAAGACCAAAAGATCTTAAACGTAGCTTAATTCAGCAACCAGAATGCCAACAATGCATTATATTATGCAAAGCTAACACTCCCCATGAGCCTGTGCTACTTGTTCATTTTCACCAACTCATTCAACAAAGCATATTCATCAATCTAATAAATATCAATGAGAAAAACATAACCCAATACCATATCAGCAGACTGTACCCATCATCACCAGACCAAGAAAAATCAAATCATAGTTGTCAGAAGCATGTCAGAGGCTGATCCTGAGTCTGTCCCATTTTTTTTCTATCAGAGAAAAACATAGGCAATTGTATGAAAAGAAGCTCACGTATATAAACAACTATACCTCATGAAACTTGCGTATAGCCAGCAACCTTCTGAATTTTCACATGTAGATTGAGAAAACTGAATTAACAACAAGATGAAGGAGTGACAACTCCCAGTTTCTGTCTGAGATATTCAAATTCTTTTGTGGGAAGGGGTTTAGTAAGTATATCAGCAACTTGTTCTTTGGAGGGAACATACTCCAATTTAACCTTTTGTTCAAGCACTTGTTGTCATAGAAAGTGATACTTAATAGGAATAGGATTGTTCTTGGAGTTCATAACACAATTTTTTGAAATACTAATAGTACTTGTATTATCACATAGGATGGAGATGGGTGGAGAAAATTTGATTTGTATATCCTATAATGTTTGCATCATCTAGAGAAGTTGTGTGAAACAAGATGTAGTAGCTACATATTCTTCTTCAATTGTAGATAAGGCAATGGAAATTTGTTTCTCGATGAACCAAGATACCAATCAGGGCCCCATGTAAAATGTACCTCCACTAGTGCTTTTCCGGTCATCAACATTTCCAACCCAATCCGCATTTGTGTATGCATGAAGGGTAAGATTTGCATATTTAGGATACCATATACCAAAATATTGGGTTCCTTGAAGATATTTGAATATTATATTTACTTTTTAAAGATGTGATTCCTTTGGATTTCCTTTGAAACATCCAAGAATCCCAACTGCATGCATGATATCTAGTCTGGAACCTGTTAGATAAAGCATACTACCAATCATAGACCTATACTCGGGTTGCTTTAATGCAGGAGAATCATCATTAGAACTGAAGTTACATCCTGTCATCATGGGATTATATACAAGTTTGGATTCTTCCATCTCATACTTCTTCAAAATTTGCTTGAGATATTTTGTTTGTGAGAGAAAGATTCCATCTTTTGCTTGTTTTACTTGTAGACCAAGAAAATAGGTTAGTTCCCCAAGTAAAGACATTTCAAATTCTTGGTACATACCAGTAGCAAAGTTTTGGCTCATAGATTCTTCATTACTGCCAAAAATGATATCATCAACATAAACAACAATAATTAGTAGTTTACCACCCTCAATTTTTGTGTACAAGTTGTTGTCGATGGATCCTTTTGTGAAACCTTGTTGTTTGATCCGGATTTAAATAGGAACGCAACAAATTACAGAGATAACCATATACACAAAGATGCGGCGGAAATAATACTTCATTTCATTAATGGAAAATACTGAAATATGCTTACAACCAGAAATGGAAATAAACCAGCTAGGGCGATGGTAGCTTATCTCTGAGAAGAGATGTGGTGGCTACATGCCTCTGAACTGTGTTACAATGAGGCTCGAAGGCCTATTTATTGTTGAGAAACAATTGAAAACCCTTAACATTCCAAAACCTAACCCTAGGAGATGAAACGCCAAACTGTGGGCCCCGTTTGGGGGTAAATTGGTACACCAACTTCCCGGGGTCGTAACTTTGGCATATGATCTCTGTCTGACGTGTACAATAGCTCATTAGAAAGATCTATCCAAGCACTATCATTGTTGTAATGGGCCCCTCGATTCCCCAAAAAACGTCGTTCAGGGCCTCAAAACGGCTCCGGAAGTTCAGGACCCGAAAAACTGCTAAAAATAGTAAGTTGTGCTACAATTAAGGAAACTGAAAATGCTGAGAAAGACAATGGTGGGGGTCCAGGTGGACTTGGCAGGTGGCCAACAATATCCACCTGGATCATTCCTCCCCCCTTAGGAAGCAATGGTCCCCATTGCGTTGAGCTCCTCCATGAGATGAGGAAACTTCTGCTGAACTTGTTCCCTGGTGAGCCACTTGCCCTGCTGAAGGAGTTGGCTTGCTTTGACAACTCGATACAGTTGGATATTCTGTTGGCGAGTGTTCTTGATCTGTGTGTCCATGATCCGATCAGTTGCAGCTTGTTCCATGCAATTTGGATTTAATTCCGTGGGTTTGAGCTGTTCTGCAATGTCAGATGTGTCTAGCAATGGTGGAAAGTATGGCCGAAGGCGGTCCACATTGAACATTGGGTGCAGGCCAAGGAATGGGGGAATGTTGAGCTCAAATGCATTGTCTCCCATCGCCTTAGTAATGGTGTAAGGACCATATCGGAGTGGTCTCAATTTTCGATAGGCACCAGTAAGGCGTTCCTTTTGCAAATGCAACCAGACTTTGTCGCCCACCTGAAACTTGTGTGGCACCCGGTGTTGATCATGTCGCTGCTTGTACTTGGCATTTGATTTCTCAAGAATGTCATGGACCTGCTGGTGAATATGTTGGATGCGCTCAATGAAGTTGGTGGCCTTATCTGTTTCGGACTGGACATGAGCTGAATTCATGTGAGTAGCTGCAAGGGGCATGGCCACATCAATGGGGCATAGTGGCTGGAATCCCAAACCCACCTGAAAAGGGCTATGACCAGTGGAGCTGTGAAGAGCTCGGTTGTAGCTGTGCAGAACATAGGGGAGGCTCTCGTCCGATGTGCGTGGATGCTTTGAGTTATACATGCACAGAATGTGCACAATCATCCTATTGACAACCTCTGTCTGGCCATCAGTTTGAGGATGGAAGGCTGTGGACTTCGTGAGTTTGGTGTCCAGCATTGACCAGAGACTGGACGAAAATGTGCTGAGAAACCAACTATCCCGATCTAAGATGATAGACTGTGGGATCCCAAAGTGCACCCACACTCGCTCAAAGAAGAGTTTAGCAGTGGCTTCTGCTGTGATATTCTTCTTGCAGGCCATCATAATGGCCATCTTCGAGAACCTGTCGACGACCACAAAAACACAGTCATTTCCATGCTTAGTGGAAGGAAGGCCTAACATGTAATCCATGGAGATGGATTCCCAAGGTCGACTAGGGGTAGGTAACGGGGTATAGAGGCCATGCTTCTTAATGGTCGGTTTGGCAATGGCACAGGCAGTACATGATCGGATGTACTTCCCAACATCCTGTCGAAGATTTGGCCAATAGAAATAATTTTGCAGTACTGCCACTATTTTCTCGACCCCGAAATGCCCAGCAGCCCGACTGTAGTGTGCTTCCCAAATCATCTTGGCACGCTCGCTTGAAGGAACACAAAGGTGACCGAGGTGGCATAATAGGGCGTCCTGGAGGTGAAAATCTGCAACATGGCGACCTTCCAAGAGTGTCTGGTATGTGTGGCCGAATTCTGGGTCGCTTTTGTAGAGAAGTGGCCAATCAGCAGTCTCATGCCCACAAGAGTTGAGCACGGTGGTCAGCGCCATGATCGGTGGCCGACTGAGGCAATCTGCAACACTATTGGTGCTGCCCTTTTTATAATTGATATTCAAGTGAAACTGTTGCAGGTATGTAGACCACTTTTGATGGCGATCATTCTGCAATTTCCCTTGGGTCTGTATGAACTGCAGAGGTCGGTGGTCTGTGTGGATGACCGTTTCCTTCCCCAAAATGTAATGCTTCCATTGTCGGCAGGCCTGTACAATGGAATACATCTCTTTATCATAAGTGGGGTACTTCCGGACTGTGTCTGAAAGTGTTTCACTGTGATATGCCACTGGATGTCCATGTTGAGTAAGGACTGCCCCAATAGCATAGTCAGAGGCATCTGTCTCGACCTCAAATGGTTGTTGTAAATCTGGTAACACGAGCACTGGTGCTGTGCAGAGGCGATCCTTCAATTCCCTGAATGCCTTCTGTTGAGATTCAGACCAAAAGAATTTTGCTTTCGCCCCGCCCTTGGTGACTTGACTCAAGGGCCAAGAAATATGAGAAAACCCCAACACAAACCTGCGGTAGAAGTTGGCAAGACCTAGAAAGCTGCGGAGCTCTGTTAGAGTGGTTGGAGAGGGCCAATCCCGAATGACTTGGATCTTGGCCGGATCGACATGCACCCCCTGTTCATCAATGATGTATCCCAGATATTGAACCTGGGTCATGCCAAAAGTGCATTTCTCCAAATTGGCACATAGCTTGTGTTGCCGCAGTGTTTGGAGAACCTGTCGGATGTGGTGGAGGTGCTCTTCCCAACTTTGGCTGAAGATCAGAATGTCATCCAAGTATACTACTACAAAGGAGTTGGTGAATGGTCGCAAGATGTCATCCATTAGCCTCATAAAGGTTGCAGGAGCATTCGTCAATCCGAAAGGCATGACCAACCATTCGAAGAGGCCCTCCTTGCATTTGAAGGCAGTCTTCCACACATCGGAGGGTTCGATTGGTACCTGGTGATATCCTGACTTCAGATCGATCTTGCTGAAATATTTCACCCACTTTAGTTGGTCTAGGAGGTCATCAATCCGCGGGATCGGGTACCTATTACGGACAGTGATCTTGTTTAGCGCCCAATAGTCAATACAGAGTCTCCACGTCCCATCCTTCTTCTGTACCAACACGATCGGGCTCCCACAGGGTGATGAACTCGGACGGATGTGACCTTTCTGCAGGAGCTCCTGAATCTGCCTCTTGATTTCATCGTTCTCCAGAATGGAGCGCCGATAAATTGGTCCATTGGGTAGCGGCGCACCTGGGGTCAGATCGATGGAGTGCTTGACTTGACAATGCAGAGGAACCCCTGTCGGGGAGGTGAAGATGTCATCGTACTCCTCCACAACCTTGTCCATCTGTAGTTGTCGTGCAGAGGGACCCCGTTTGGAGGCCGCGGCCACTGTCTTCTTCTTTCCTTGAGGGCGTATCATCAGGAAAACAAATTTCCTGGTTTTGGAAATGATCTTACTGCATTGTTTTGCAGTAATCAAAGAGAGGGCGGCAGGTGGTGCTACCTCTCGTATCCTGAACAACTTATTTCGCAATGTAATAATAACAGCACGGGGCCTTGATTCATACACAGCATGTCGCTTCCACAAGTATGGTTGTCCTAGTAATACATCACAAACTTCAAGGGGAGCAATGTCACACAATACCTCATCCGTGAAGGGCTTGATTTTGTATGGAAGGCGACACTGCTGGCTCACGTGAAGATCTCGTCCTTGGTGAAGCCACCCAATGGTGTATGGTTGTGGATGTGCTGTGGTCGGTAAGCCCAACCGCTTCATGACCTTTGCCGAAATGAGGTTCTTTTGACTCCCGCTATCAACAATGAACTGTATCGGGGAGCCCTTTACCCACATCTGAGAGTGGAAGAGACGCTCCTCCTCCTCTGGATCTTCGGGTTCATTTTTCTGGATCTTTGCGGTAGCAACAATGGCGCTGGGATCCGCATCAATGATCTGCTTCCCTTTTTCATACCCCTTATCGGGTTCTGACTCAGAGTCGGAACATGCATCTGATTCTGAAACCTTTAGCTCAGCCACCAGTGACTGCTTGGCCCGACACTCACTTGTGTTGTGAGTGGAGCTCTTATGGAACTCACACCATTTTCCAGTGTCCTTTTTCGTCTTCGCGGCGCTGTTCTTTGCTTGCGGCTTCGGCTGGTTGTCTTGGGCTATCCTGCCTTGGCTTTGTCCTTTGTTCTATGGTTTAGGGGCACCTTTCCCCTGCTTCGGATTCGCAGATCCAAAGTCTCGCTTCTTTTGTTTAAACTTCTGCTCGACCTTGATGGCATATCGGTATGCTGCGCCGAGCGAGGGGATGTTTAGGAATTGTATTTCTTCCTGGATGTACTTGTGCAGGCAGCCACGGTATTTGAGTATCAAATGTTGCTTCGAGTCCTTGATACCCAACTTTGTGCGAAGCGTATGGAAAAGATTGGTGAACTTCGGCACGTCTTGGTCCCTTCCCTGCCGCAGCGTGGTCCACTTTATGCATTCATCCTCATAGCTTCCGACAAGGTAGTAATGCTCCTTGATGGCATCTCGGAACGAATCCCAGGTGGGTGCGGCTGAGAATAGTGAGCCAGTACTTTCATCCTTCTGCTCGTAGTAGGTTTCCCACCAGTCCTTGACATGGGGGGTTGCTTTGAGAAGAGCAAAAACAATCTTTTCCCGACTCGAAAATTCATGAACAGAAAAATAACCCTCTAGCAGATTTAACCATTTATCTACGGCATCTGCGTCTATCTGACCCTCGAATATGGGGATTTCAAAATTAACTTGTACCTTAAAGGGTGTGGCGTTTCCAGAGTAGTTGCTGGAAGCCGATGCGTTGCTTCTGGGTAGCCGCTGAAGGATCTGGGCAAAGTTGTCCATCATCGCGTTCCGTTGTCGCTCGAGGGCTTCTTCGAGCAAGATTTTGATGGGATCTCCTGCCCCCTTGTCTTTCTTCTCGTCCACCATGGGAGGCCGTCGGGATTTGCGAGGCTAGTCTTGCAAAGGTTCAACCAGTTCAAGCCCTAACTCCTTATATCCCGACCTTGTTGGGGACATGCAAAGAAAAACAGAGAAAAAGCAGACCGCTTTGATACCACTGATCCGGATTTAAATAGGAACGCAACAAATTACAGAGATAACCATATACACAAAGATGCGGCGGAAATAATACTTCATTTCATTCAACTTATTTTTGAATATCCATTTTATCCCAATAAAATTTTTATCATGACGTCTTGGAACCAATTCCCAAGTATCATTCTTTTCAATTTGATGAAGTTCTTCATTCATGGCCTTAACCCAACATTCATCTTTACTAGCTTGATTTAGATTTTGTGGTCCAATGGTGGATAATAAAACTAGATAACTAGAAGATCCTACAAGGGTTCTTGTTTTTTTGTACCCCAGATCCCTTTTCTTCTACAATTTGAGTTTCTGGATGATTCTTTTGATCATACCTGGATGGAAACTTTTCTTTGTCTGATATACCTTCTTATGTTGTTTCATTAGTTTCTTCTTCTATATCATTCTGATTTGATGTGGGAAGGCATTCATCATCATCATCCTCTTTTGCTGATGTTATCTTTTTCGGTCCAATGCATGCTTCATCAATCACAACATCAATGCACTCAACAATTCTCCTAAGTATCTTATTGTAACATTTGTATCCTTTTCTTCTAGATGAGTAACCAAGAAGTATTCCTTCATCTGATCTAGCTTCAAACTTACCAAGTTTTTCATCCTTATTTTTTATGAAACATTTTCATCCAAAAAATCTAAAATGATTTATAGTGGGAGGCTTACCATACCAAAGTTCATATGGATTTTTATCACTATTCACACAAACATGAACCTTGTTGAGAATATTTATTGTAGTATGTGCATCTTCACCCCATAAGGTGTCAGGAGTTACAGACTCATCAAGCATAGCATGAGCCATTTGTTGAATAGTTCTATTCATTCTTTCTGCCACGCCATTTTCTTGAGGAGTTTTAGCTACAAAAAATTATCTTTTTATGCCATTTTGTTCACAAAAATCAAAGAATACATGTGATATGTAATCTCCTCCTCAGTCAGATCTAAGACATTTTAGTTTTAGATCTAATTCATTTTCAACTAATGCCTTGAAGACTTTAAATTTATCAACGTCTTCATGTTTTTGTTTCAATAGACCAATCCAACACATTCTAGAAAAGCCATCAATGAATAAGATATAGTATTGTTCTCCACGAGGTGATGGTTTCCTTATGTGTCCACACAAATCAATGTGTATAAGTTCAAGAGGCTTACCTGTTGATCCTTATTTGGCATTGAATTGTACTTTGGTTTGCATACTAAATTGACATGACTTACATATGGGACTTTCTTGTATGGTGATGTAGGGTAGATCACGAATAGATTTGAGCCTATTTGATTTGCTTATTTGAGAGAAGATTAGATGTCCCAACTTTCTTTGCCATAAATAATTTTCTTTTGCCTTACCTAGGTAACTTTGTTCTTGGCCACCTTTTAATATATACAAATTTCTTGGGGTTCTTGTTCCTTTTATTGTGGTCTTTCCTATGTCAACTTCACGAATCACACATCTGTGTGATCACAATACCACCTCATTTCTTAATCACACATTTGGCTAACACTCAACAAGTTATTCTTTAATCCACCAACATACATAACATTACCAACTTTAACTTTTTCTTTCAGAAAAACAAAACCTTTACGCTTACTTATAGTAGGTGAGTCATTTCCAAAAGTGATATTCCTTTCTTTCTCTAAAGCATTGTATGAAATAAGTTTATCTTTATCACCTGTCACGTGTTTTGAGCATCCACTATCAATGTACCATTGATTTTCTTGTCCTTCTACAAATAATGCTATGCCACAACTTTCAGACTGTAACTCCTTCCTTTTCCATACCTTAGAATTTGATTATAGTTGCTCCTTTTGAGATGTTGCCTGTAATTTTCTCTTGCATTTAGTTTCTTCATGTCCAAATTTATTGTAAAATGAGCATTCAATTTCATATATAAGAGGTCAAAAGATATTATAACAATTCTTCTTGACTCCTATCTCATTCCTTTGTTTTCTTTCTTCTCTACTCATGATAGTTTTGTATGCCAGACATTGAGAAGCCTTATGACCAAAATTATGACATGAGAAACATTGTCCATTAAAGAAGAAATTTTTGTGATCATAAAATCTTTTGGTGTTGTTTACCTTTTGACCGGTGTTTCTGTTGTTGATCATCCTTGGATTGGAGTGAACATGATTTACCTGTGGAATTATTTTATTCTTTTGTTGAGGACTGAAGCTTTGCTAACTAGATTTTGTTGCATTACTGAAGCTTTGCTGACTGATTTTTGCTACATCACTGAAGTTTTGCTAGCTGGTTTTTGTTGCATTACTAAAACTTTGTTGACTAGTTCTTGCTGCATTTAGATAGCTTATGGTGGTGGATGAGAACTTTTATATTTGAGATGTTTCTCCAGTGTATCTGAGACCTGTCTTCATAAGAGGAGAGTGTTGTACCTTGATAATCTCATCTAAGGTTTCAGATCCTTTAGAAAATGTTAGATTCAGAGTTTTTATTTTCTCAAGTTTCTTTCTTAGACTTACTACTTCACATTCTAACTTCTCATTATGCTTTTCTTTTTCTATGAGTTGATGCTTCAAGGTATCTATGGCTACTTTGTTTTCTTCCAAGAAAATTTTGAGTTGAGTAATTTCTTCAAATAAATATTTTTCTCTTCTAATGCATCCACAAATTTGTCGTTAGACTCATTAGTATTTTTCTCAAAAGCCATGAGTAATTTAAGATCTTGATCAGATTCACCTTCTTCACTATTTGACAAGCCATCACTATCTTCATGAGTATAACAAAATCATCTACTATCAAACCATATCCTATTACCTTTTGCATAATCCTTCCCTTTGTCATGGTTGTCTTTATGAGTACATTTAGCAACATAATGACCAACTCTACCACAAGCAAAACATTTGAAGGGAAGCTTACCTCTGAACCTTTTGGTGCCTAGTTGTAATTTCTTTGCAAAGCTCACCTCATCTTCTTTTGATATGTATCCTGATTCCTTGTGTTCTTCCTTTTCTTTTCCTTTTGCAGACACTTTAAATGCGGATTCTCTGACTTCTAAGGGACCTCCTTTCCTCATTTCAAATGCAGTGAGGATCCCATGAATTTGACCAATAGTTGTTGGGTTGTGTTATATTCTTTCCACGACTAACCTACGTAGTCAACCGGGGGGTTAGAGGGGGGATGGAGCCCCCCCTTCGTTGTGTTGTTTGCGTAGTGGGGGGGTCACAGGGGGGCGGCAGCCCCCCTTGTCTGGGGGGTTTGAGGGGGGTGGGTAGCCCCCCTCTATGGGGTCTGGGGCAGCGGCCTGGGAAATTTTTTTTTTGGACCCTATATTAGGTTTGGCGAACCTACCTATGGTTTTCGGTCCATGGTTTTCGGATCTAGTGGGAAAATCTTTGTGTATATGTGTTTTATGTGTTATGCTCTCACATTGTTTAATTTTCTGTGTTTTAGAATTCGTATGCAGGTAATTTTTGTACGGGGTTAAAACCTACATTTGGTATTAGCGCTGTTTTGGCTTCAAGGAAACACCTTTGCTGCTGAGGGGTTTTGCTCGGGCCTATGGTAGACCCTGTTCAGTGGGAGATCTGCGAGATCTATTCTAGTGGTAAAAGAAGATGGCGAGCATTGGAAAGATAGAGATCAAGAAATTTAATGGTTAGAGTTTTGTGTTGTGGAAACTCAAGATGGAGGATCTGTTGGTGGATAAAGATCAGTGGATCATAGTAGATCCAGGTACTAAACCAATGAGAGTGACCGATGAAGAATGGAAGAAGTTGGATTGGAAGGAAAAGAGCACAATACAGTTATGTGTCTCAGATTCAGTATTGCTAAATGTATCAGGGGACGCTACGAAAAAGGCTTTGTGGGACAAGTTAGGGACTTTGTACTAGTCTAAGTCTTTGGTGAATAAACTGTTCCTGTGGAAAAAGCTATACAACCTGAGGATGAAAGATGGAGACTCGGTGATAGAGCATCTGAATGCATTTAATACTGTGGTAAGTCAGATAACATCTGTTGATATTAAAATTTTAGATGAAGATAAGTGCATCAGTTTGTTGTGTTCTCTACCAGATTCGTGGGATAGTCTGGTTATTGTAATAGGTAGCAATGCAACTGCCTTGCATTTTGATGAAATAGTCTCATCCTTGCTAACGGAGGAAATGAGATGGAAAAATATGGAGAGCCAGAATGGTGATTCCTTGTCTGTACGAGGTGGGTCCTAGAACAGAAACAAAAATAAGGCATTGAGTGGGAGATCTAAATCTAAAGGGAGATCTAAATCTCCAGGAAAACCTGTAAAGGTGGTGTGCTGGAAATGCGGAAAGGAAGGGCACTACAAAAGGGACTATAAATCTAAAGCTCCTGATAAAGGAAAGGGATTTGATGATGTTCCTTCTACAGTGGCAAAAACCACCTCAGATGAAGGTGGGGATGTGTACTTGGCTTCTTCAAGTACACATGTAGATCATGAGGCATGGTTGATTGACTCAGGTGCATCCTTTCAGTTCACTCCCCATAGAGAGTGGTTCTGCGAGTATGAGAAATACGATGGTGGTGATGTCTTCTTGGGGGATGACAGGAAGGCTAGAATCATTGGTCGCGGAAAAATAAAGTTGAAGTTGCAAGGTGGAAGAGTTAGAACACTTCCAAGTGTTCTACATATTCTTACATTAGCCAGAAATTAGATTTCTGTAAGCAAGCTGGATGATACAGGTGTAAAAATAGTGTTCGAGAAAGATACCTGCAAGATGGTTCGGGGGGCACTGGTATTGATGCAGGGAGTTTGGATTGGAACTCTGTACAAAATGCAAGGTAACACTGTTGTTGATGGGTGCAACAGTTCTGTGGTTCTTAAAAGTGGAGCAGAAAATCTAGTGGTCTCTGGAGAGAAGACCATGATGTGCTACCAAAGGCTTGGACATATTGGAGAGAAGGGCCTTCGAATACTTTATGGTAAAGGTATGCTAGAAGGTATGAGTAATAGCTCTCTGGATTTTGATTTCTGTGAAAATTGTGTATATGGGAAGCAGAATCAGGTGAGTTTCCCCTCTGGTGGTAAGAGGGAGAAACATATATTAGAGCTTGTGCACAGTGATGTGTTTGGACCTATGAAGGTTCCATCACTGGGTAAGTCTGTGTACTATGTATCATTTATAGATGACTTCTCAAGGAATACATGGATATATTTCCTTAAGAAGAAATCTGAAGTCTTTGACAGGTTTAAAGAATTTAAGGCTCTAGTGGAAAACCAGACATAGAAGAAGATAAATGTGTTGAGGTCAGATAACGGTGGAGAGTTTTGCAGCAAGGAATTTAAAGAATTCTGTAAGAAGTGTGGTATAGCATGACAGAAGACTACTCCATATACACCTCAGCAAAATGGAGTCACAGAAAGAATGAACAAGACGTTGATGGAAAGGGCAAGAAGCATGCTTAGTGGTGTCGGGTTAGGACAAGAATTCTGGGCAGAGGTGGTGGAGACAACATGTTACCTGGTCAACATATCACCTTCATCAATGTTGGAGGATAAGACTCCACAAGAGGTATGGACTGGTAAGAAACCCTCTCTTTCACATCTGAGGATATTCAGATGTGATGCATATGTACATGCTCCAAAGGAGAAACAAACCAAGTTAGATTGTAAATCTGAAAAGTGCATCTTTATTGGGTATAAGGATGGTTTAAAGGGTTATAATCTTTGGAACCCAGTAACAAGGAAGGTTGTGTACAATCGAGATGTGGTGTTCAGAGAGGTGAAAGATGTTATTAAACATGAAGTCCAACCAAAGGAACCTGAGAAGATAGAGTTTGAGCTAAAGAAGGAAGAATCAAACTCTACAGCAGAGGAGGAATCAGAAGATGAAGAGCCACAAACTCCAGGTGTAAGAAGATCAGCTCGAGAAAGAAGGCAGCCAAAAAGGTATAGTCCATCTTCTTTCTGTTCAAATTTTGCTTTATCTATTACTTATGATGATCCCAGAACTGTGAATGAAGTAGTAGATTCAGAGGATGCAAAACTCTGGAAAGAGGCCATGGTTGATGAAATGGCATCTTTGCACAAAAATGAGGCCTGGGATCTGGTGGAGTTGCCGGCTAGAAGGAAACCCATTGGCAGAAAATGGGTGTTCAAGAAGAAGACAAATGCAGAAGGAAAGGTGGAGAAATACAAAGCTCGGTTGGTAGCAAAAGGTTATTCCCAAGTGCCAGGAATTGATTTTGGTTATATTTTTTCTTCTGTTTCCAAGGTAACTTCTATTAGATTACTTTTATTTGTTGTTGCTACTTTTGATTTTGAGGTAGAATAGATGGATGTGAAGACAACATTTCTTCATGGGGATCTGGAAGAGGATATCTACATGAAGCAACTTGAAGGCGTTGCGGTGAAGGGTAAGAAAGAACTGGTATGCAAGTTAAAGAAGTCTATGTACGGGTTAAAACAGTCACGAAGGATGTGATATCAGAAATTTGATACATTTATATGGGGACTTGGCTTCGCCAGAAGTAAAGCAGATCACTGTGTGTATTTTAAATTAATTGGTGACCGTGTTATTTATCTAGTCTTGTATGTGGATGATATGTTGTTGGTTGGAAATGACAAAGAAATTATCCAGGATTTGAAGACCCATTTGTCCTCCAAATTCGACATGAAAGATATTGGTGCTGCAAACTATATTCTGGGCATGGAAATTAAAAGAGATCGGGCAAAGAGGAAGCTCTAGTTAAACTAGAGGAAGTATGTTGAGACAATATTGCAGAGGTTTAATATGCAGGATCGTAAACTAGTGATGGTTCCTATTCCTGTAGGTGTAAATTTATCTGTTGAACAGTGTCCCAAGACACAAGAAGAGGAAGAGGATATGTCTCGCGTTCCATATGAAAGTGAAGTCAGTAGCCTGATGTATGCAATGGTCTGTACTAGACCAAACATTGCACATGCAGTGGGAGTATTGAGCAGGTTTATGTCAAAACCACGGAAGGAGCACTAGACAATAGTGAAGCGGGTTTTCAGGTATTTGCGTGGCACTAGTGATTATGGTTTGTGCTACCAAGGAAGACTAGGATTGGATAGAGTGTTGGATATTCGTGGCTTTGTTGATGCAGACTGGGCTGGAGATCTTGATCAGAGAAGATCTACAAGTGGGTATGTGTTTAACCTATTTGGAGGTGCAGTCAGTTGGATGAGTAAGAAACAATCTGTAGTGGCACTATGAACTACAAAGGAAGAATACATGGTAGCCACTCATGCAAGCAAGGAAGCAGTTTGGTTGTAGAGATTGTGTTCAAGTATGGGGTTAGTACAGGGAGCTATAAGGAAAGTCTGTGACAGCCAAAGTGCAATTTTCTTGGCAAAGAACCCTGCTTATCATTCAAAGACAAGGCACATTGATGTTCAGTATCACTTTGTGAGGGATATGATAGAAGAGAAAAAGGTGTTGCTCGTAAAGGTGGACACTTTGAAGAATACCGCAGATGCATTGACAAAATTTGTGAGCTCTGAGAAGTTCTCTTGGTGTAGAGAAACAATGGGCATTTCAGGGCTGGAAAAATGACTAAGCTCTCCTGTGGCCCCCTGTGGAAAGAAAACAACAAGTGGGAGAATGTTGGGTTATGTTATATTCTTTCCACGACTAACCTACGTAGTGAACTGGCGGTTAGAGGGGGGGAAGAGCCCCCCCTTCGTTGCGCCGATTGCGCAGCGGGGGGGTCACAGGGGGGTTTGACGGGGGCAAGTAGCCCCCCTCTACGAGGTCCGAGGCAGTGCCCTGGGAAATTTTTGTTTTTGGACCCTATATTAGGTTGGGTGAACCTACCTATGCTTTTCGGTCCATGGTTTTGGATTCAATGGTTTTTCGGTCCATGGTATTAGATGCTTCAACATGTATAAATATGTATTGTATCATTGAAAGGAACATAATGAAAAATCAAGCTGGTAGTCCCGGTTTTGGGATCCAGCGGGAAAATCTCTGTCTATATGTGTTTTATGTGTTATGCTCTCGCATTGTTTATTTTTCTGTGTTTTAGAATTCGTATGCAGGTAATTTCTATACGGGGTTAAAACCTACAATAGTAAGAGTCTGTAGATCCTGATTTTTTTCAATGGAAGACACTTTTGACTCGAATTTAGGAGTTAGATATATTAAGATTTTCTCTACTAAAGTAGTGACCTTTATTTCTTCACCTAGATTTTTCATGCAATTTACAATCTCATCTATATGTAGAAGGAAACTAGAAATAATTTCATCATCGTCCATTCTGAGAGTTTCATATTGAATTTTGAGAGTTTGTAGTTTAGCACTTTTTACCTTGGTATCGCCTTCATAGCTTTGAATGATTCTGTCCCATATTTCTTTTGCTGTGTTTAGCTGCATAAATTTGACAGATTCTAATTCTATCAAAATTCACAATAAACCATTGACAACTTTCACATTGGTTTCATACGTCTTCTTTTCTACTGCATTTGTGGGAACTGGAGCTGGATATTCGTAACCTCCTTCAACAATTTCCCAAACATCTGCTTTGAGAGACTAAAGATAGGATCTAGTTCTTGTCTTCCAATATATAAAATTATTTTCATTGAAGAGTGGTGGTATGATAGATGCCAATCCGTCTTGATTTCTCATCTTGGGAGACCTTCCTTCAAGCAATCAAGATTCTTTTGAAGAACCTACTCTGATACCAATTGTTGGGAAAAATACTGGTTGGGGGGGGTGAATCAGTATTTTAAAAGCTCTCAATAACAATTTTTTTTTCTTAAATGTATAGATGACTTGACTGAACCCAAGAAGCGTATATACACAACTGTTTTAAAAGAAACTAGCATATGATCAATAAACTTGTAAAACAACTAATTCTTTATCTGTTAAACTTTGAACCAGAATGTAAGAGATTTATCAAGTATTTGATAACAAGTAGATAGGTGCAGTAAGAACAGAATAAAGTATCACACATAAGTAAACACAAATGAACACCAATATTTAAGGTGGAAACCTAAAGTGGGAGAAAAACACCACTTCTATCATCTCAGTCTCCAAAAACGTATTAATATTAAAAACCTTTTACATGCTTATACTAATGCAGACTCATATCAGTATGCAGGCACCCACCTATTGAAGGCTACAACCTTCACTCGTTCTCCTGCTCCCACTGGAAGGGAGCTCCAACCCCCTGATCTGGCCACCAGCTACTACTGGCAAGAAGTTTCGACTTCCTCATTGAAGGCTCCAACACTAAGCAACATCCATGGACCACGTTTCATGAATTTTCACATTGGATCCAATATCAACACTTATGTTCAATCATCACTTTAATACAATCATCAATCTCTGATAGAATCAACTAATCATTGAAACCCAAACAACTGAAACTTAATCAAAGCTCAACCAATCAACTAGAACAGTCATATCACTGTAACTAGTACACAGGACGAAACTCAGAATACTACATCAACGCACATAATCAAATACAACCCTGATCATTCATTTTCCAAAATGTATATGCTACTTCACTTAAGGACACATTTTTCTGGATTGAAACCTGCATACAGATCTTAATATACTGAAAACTGAAAGCTTGACCATAACATTTTCTTGAAAGAGCACTGAATCATACTCATACCTACTGCAACACTTTGAACCAATCACAAAACTGTCTTTGATCTTAAATCATAATAAAAAAGTAACCTTAACATTCTTTAACAACCAAATTCAACTTCATCATTCAATCATATCTACTTTAGACATTATTACTCAACCCAGATCAATATGAGGACATCATTGATAGACAGTAGAGAAAAAGTAGCACTCATTAGGTTGATCAGTCATTTATGAACGAAAGCCCCTTAATTTATATACCTGACTTTGCAGAAGTGAACCCGTGTGTATACATGCTTTTCCTGAAACCAACCAGCATATAGATCTGCAAATTTTGACCTAAAATTTCACATCTCTTTAGAACTTTAGAAAGACCCAGATCATAATAATTAGAGATAAAAATGTGTGCCAATATGTAAATCTAGCCAATCCATGAGCAGATCATACAATGAAAAGTCATTTCAGGTCTCATGATCCTGATCCATAATTGTATTCATTGATGCATAATTATTTCATATCAATGTGACAAATATGGCCCTTACAATGCAAATATACTTTAGATTGAAGTTTTCAAAAAACCCTTTCACTTGCACACTTAGCACTTTGATCTTCTCCTCTTTATATAGCTTAGCCCTTATCCAATACTATGGGTCAAAACTACATTAAAGTCAGTGGTCATATTTGATGATATCAATATTTGTTGTCATGCTCATTACTATGGGCTAATACCATCGTAAAGACCCTTGGTATTTAGAATACCATGGTACAAAAACTATAGATTAGTGGATGTCATTGATGTCAACCGAAGCAACACCAGAGGCTACCCCGATCTTTCATGGGAATTTTGACTTGATAACTTACTCTATTCTGAATCACGAATTCTCTAGATGGATTCTACTCATCGAGATGTTTCTGTTGATATATGGCACACCACGTAATTCTTCACAATTTGAGAGATAGTCGTGTTTGAAGTTAGTAACCCCATTTAGTGGGCTAAAACTGTACAGGGTTGTGGCATGGAACTCATAATTGGTTGTGATCATTGAATAGTCAATAAGTATTAAAAAAAAAAATTCTCCTAAATTCCTTCCAACAGTCACTTGTTGAGGACCCTCTCAACTCAAGACATTCATATAAATAGTGACCCTCGTATCCTCCTCTAATAGGAATTTTGTGGCTTCAAATAGGTCATCGTGGAATTTTCACTATAATGTTTTTTCTGTGAAGCTTCAGATGCTGAAATTAAAACCCATTTGAGATAAAATCGTGATGAACCTCTTGATCAAATTTCATATCTTGTTTCACTATATTTTCGAAGATATGATCTCAGGACATTAGGATTTTTGTAGGCTCCCGAATTCCATGTCAAATAGGAGACGTTGGGAAAATCAGCATACCTTTATCTCTAAGCATTGGATTCAAATTTTGTCAATAGTGAGAGAAATAGGATTGTTTTTAGTTTGTTGGGTATCGTTTTCAGCGCCAAAGGTCATAATAGTGACATGTGGCACTTCATACAAGTTCGCTCTACTGGACTAATCTATAATCAGGTCATCATGGGAGATTGGACATAACTATTTCTTGAAGAATCCAATATTCATCAGACCTATGGGGTTGGAAATAGGACTCAGACAGATACCACAGGACACAATTTCAGACTGTGGAGATCCTAAATTACATAGATACAATAGATTCAATATCGATCTCCTAGAAGGAAATAAAAAGCATGCATTCAAGGATCACTACAGTAAGGACCACACATCAACAGTCAAGGGTAAGTCTCCTACAACCATCGATGTATGATTAGAGTTTACATTTGAATTTTGAGTATCATATCCGACATATGATTTTGAAGGACAACATAATTATATACAGGGTCTAGGTTATATCTCTATGTCTCTATATGTCACAGTTAGTTTTGATACCACATTTCAGATGTCCTATTATTGATACTACACATTTGATGCTACATATTCTTGATGCTACATCAAGTTTGCTAAATCTATATGATGTTGTAAGTTCATGTTACTTGTCTTTTCATAGTTGATAGAATGATCTCTGTTGTTGTACTTAAAACTTGTTCCATCACAAGCCTAGGGTTTGTCGTCAATTTTTATTGTATATATCTTTAGGTCAGTTTTAGATATAGTCTTGCGTAGAGTCCAGGACTATATCAAGAGTGGGATTCTTTGTCTACTATTACAACAAGTCAACAACAAAAGTGACAAGCACACTTCAGGTACGCATTGTAATTGTAATTTATATTTATTCATTACGATGCACTTAGATGTGTTTTGTAGGCAGAGGTAAGTTCAAGGGTATTTTGTTTTGTTTTGTTTTGAGATTGGTTTTGCTGAGAAAATTTTGCATGCAGGTAGAAGAAGGTTCAAGTACAACATCAAGAAAGAATTTAAGAGCAGAAGTATCAAACCAAAGGAAGCATTGTAGCGAGACATCCTTGAAGACATGACAGCCATATAGATCTCATGAAGTATTGTTAAGGCCAAGAGTCATCATTGTAAATTTGTTAAAGATTTATATACAAAATAGTCATTTGTAAAAGAGTCATCATTCTAAAGTTGTAAAAGAGTCATTTGTGAAAGATTCATTCTTCCTAGAGTCGAAGAGGGAGTGTTGGGAGGTATAGGAGTCAATGTTGGGATGATGTCATGGTTGGGTTGTAGGTCATAGAGTGATTGGGTATTTGGTCAAGTACACGAAAATCATTGTACATCTTATTGTAAGGTGGATTGTTGTCCCTGGTTTGGGAATCCACAGCCTTTTCTTATTTCAGTCTTCATAGGGTGGTAGGGTGGTGCTATGCAGATGCATGAAGTCACCTACAAGTTGGAGCCTGTGAACACTTCAAGGTGGTAGGTTTTTCTAGGATGTTGGGTCATCCATTCAGTTGACTACTAAAGAAACCAAGACATTGGGGCATCCTTCCAGTCGGATATGGAGAATAATTCTTTTCTAGAATTCTAGGAAGTTGTTTCTTTCATTTCAGTTGGAGCTGAAGATTAAATAATGTAGGAATTTACAGGGTAAGTTCCTCAGACAGAACACCGAAGGACACCACAAAACAAACAAATCATAGATCAACACACTAATATTCTTGATGTGGTTAAAACCCTCAAAGAGGGAAACAATCCACGTCCTGAGCCAACATGGCCACTTCAGGCAATTTATTAATAAAAGAATGAAAATTTACATAAGCTTCTCTCATGAACGGTTACCCTACAAATGACCCTCCATTCTCTTTAAATAGAGATCATGGACTAATCGGGTGTTAAGCCATGGATCAAGTGTTAGTAATACCGAGGAGAGAATGAATCGTTAGATAACTTTATGTCTAGAACATATCATGACCATCGGATTGTAAGTTACAAAAGCACATAGTAAAGAAACACACTTTACTTAACTCTACACTAGACCAAGTTATACTTAACTATTTCCTGTGTGTCGGAATATCCTAACACCCCCCTTTAAGAACAACTTGGAATAGGATTGAAGGGTGTAAAAATATGACACAATAGGAGAAGGAAGGAGGCATTAGAGCATATCCCCCCTTAGTGACAACTTCCTGAACTCCAACCATAAATCGAAGTTTAGTAAACTTCGCCTCTATGAGAGCCTTTGTAAAGATGTCTACAACTTGATCATCTGTTGAACAATATTGCACTTCAAGAACATGGTCATGAATGAGCTTTCTGATGAAGTTCATCTATAATTCAACGTGTTTGTTGCACGGATGTTGGACTGGATCTTTGCATAGTTGAATGACACTTTGATTATCACACCAAAGTGCAGTCGGATGCTGCTGCTGAAAGCCAAACTCTGACAATATTTGACGAAGCCACAGGGCTTCCTTACTAGCTTCTACGAGATCACGATACTCTTCTTTTGCTGAAGAAAGAGAAATGACACTTTTTTCTTGCAAGCCCATGTAATAGGTCCTGAACCAAGAGTGAACACATAACCTATAGTAGACTTCCGATCATCAGGGTCACCAGCCCAATCAAAATCAATGAAACCAACCAATAGAGGAGATGCTTCTGCACTGTAATGAATCCCAAACTAAATTGTACCTCGAACATAACAAAGTATTCTTTTAGCTACTTTCCAACGACATTCATGTGGATTTTTCATAAACCGAGCAATAAGGCCAACAACAAAGGAAAGGTGAGGACAAGTATGGGTCAGATACCAAAGTTTTCCTACAAGTTGATGGTATAAGGTAGAATCAACTTCAGGGGAATTACAAGTGACTGAAATTTTGGCTCCAGAATAAAAGGGAGAAGGGCTTGGCTTACAGTCTTCCATGTGAAAATGGCATAGAAGATCACAGGAATACTTGGACTGCGAAAGGGAAATACCCTCCTTGGATTGCAAGACTTGAAGACCAAGGAAATAATGCAAGTGTCCTAAGTCCGCCATTTCAAACTTCTTTTTAAGGCTAGACTTCACATGGTTTATAAGGTTGGGATCACTACCAGTAAGGATAAGATCATCAACATAAAGAACAAGAATGATAAGATACTTTCCCACTTTCTTGGTGTAGACAGTATTGTTAGAATGACACCTAGAAAAGCCAATTTCTAAAAGAAAGCTATACATTTTGGCATACCAAGCCTGTGGGGCTTGCTTGAGACCATAAAGGGATTTCTTAAGCCGACATACAAGGCTAGAGTCTATTTTTATAAAGCCAGTAGGTTGTTCCATATAGATTTCTTCAAGAAAGTCCCCATGCAAGAAGGAAAATT
This sequence comes from Pinus tabuliformis, assembly GCA_031772625.1. NCBI lineage: Eukaryota > Viridiplantae > Streptophyta > Pinopsida > Pinales > Pinaceae > Pinus > Pinus tabuliformis. Next base: position 470,620,928 of record CM062807.1, read on the forward strand.
TAACATCCATCTGATGGACTTCCCATTTGAAAGAGGCAGCAAGGGAAAGAACAAGGTGGATAGAGTTCATTTTGGCAACAGGGGAGAAGGTTTCAATATAGTCAATGCCTTAAAATTGTGAAAAACCCTTAGCCACAAGACAAGCTTTATGTTTATCAACTTTTCCATTTGGTCCATACTTGGTTCTGTAAACCCATTTGCATCTAACAAGTTTTCATCCCTTCGGAAGAGGAACAAGATTCCATGTATCATTTGCCAATAATGAACGATATTCTTCATTCATAGTTGCGTCCCAATATGGATGGCTTGAAACTTCTGTAATGGTGTCAGGATCATAATTCGTTGAAGCTTGAGCCAGTAAAGAAGAGGCTCTATCGAACTGAGAATGTGTACGTCGTTGATCTGTAGGATCATCGACAAGAGCACCTACTACATCCCAAGTAGCACAGACCCATTTTGGAAGCTGAGGAGCTGAAGGAGGATCCTGAGAAGGTGGGGGATGATTGTCATCCTCATTGTCATCATCTAAAGAAGAAATATTTTCGGAAGTAGAAGGGATAGAGAGAGGTGGCACATTCACCGAACTAGGCTTGTAGGCTGATATATTTTTAGCAAACTTTACATATTTTCTAATGATAAGATTTTTGGACTTAAACGAAATAAGTCTATATCCTTTGACATCTTCAGAATATCCAACAAAAATACATTTTTCACTCTTAGGTTCTAAAGCTTTATGTTTCTCATCTGGAATATGGGCCCATGCTTCACTTCCAAAAACATGAAAGTGACTTACATCTGGTTTAATTGAGCTCCATGCTTCTTATGTAGTGACATTATTTAAAACCTTAGTAGGAGTGCGATTTAATATGTAATTTGCACAGCTAATTGCTTCTACCCAAAAATTAAGACTAAGTCCTTTAGATTGAAGCATACAATTAACCATTTCCTTTAAGGTGCGATTCTTCCTTTCAGCTACACCATTTTGTTGTAGAGTATATGGAATAGTATGTTGCATTTGAATTCCATTCGCAGTGAAAAGGTTGATGAATTTGTTGTTAACATATTCTCTGCCATTATCATATCTTAGCTTAAGAATTTGATGTCCAGATTGTTTTTCAACAAAGGCCTTAAAGGACGACAACATGTTAAATACTTCACTCTTGTGTTTTAAGAAGTATACCGAAGTGCGTCTGGAGAAATCATCAATGAAAGTTAACAAATACTTGTAGCCAAAGAATGAAATAACTGGAATTGAACCACATAAATCACTATGCACAAGCTTTAAAGGGGTTGAGGCATGCCAAGAGGCACGTTTTTCAAAACTATCCCGATGATGTTTTCTGAGCACACATTCGGAACAAACAACATCTCTCCAATATACCATTGGAAGACCTGTAACCATATTTTCTTTACATAGCTTTTGAAGGGAGCGATAGTTTAAGTGACAAAATCGCTCATGCCAAAGTTTGCTCACTTCATCATTATGAGCAAAAAATACTGAGGGAAGATTTGATGACCCAAAGTTGTTAAACTTGTACAACCTTGTAGAATCATCAGCAATGACAGTAGTTGAAATCTATCTAGGATCTCTTAGGTCCTTAATTACAACATCGTGAGGTGAAAATTCAACGATTTTTCCTTCACCTGAAAGAGTTATCTGGTATACAGATAGAAGGTTGCAGGATAAGGTTAGAACACATAATACATCATTAAATTGACCATTGTCTAGATGAATAGTTCCAGTCCCTACAAAACTAAGAGATCTATCATCACCAACATATATATTTTTGGTGTTACAATCATTTAAATAAGAAAACATGGCTTTGTTTTTGGCCATGTGATAAGAAGCTCTAGAATCAATGAGCCACTCATGAAAATGAGAAGAAGAAGATACATTTAGTGCATAACCAGACCGAGATGCTTGACAACCACATGCAGAAAGTGTTATTCCTGAAGATGAAGTTGAAGTTGAAGAGTGCTCCAAATGGATGTTATGTTTCTTCATTGTTGCTTCCAAGGCATCCATATTCTTAAAGCATTTGGATTCTAAGTGGCCATCTCGATTACAAAAGTGGCAATGTCTATCAGTCTTCTTCCCTTTGTTTTTATTTGCCTTATCATTTTCTTGAAATGATTTTTCATTTTGAGACTGAAATTTCTTAGGACCCTTGTTTGGTTTAGGACCATTCTTTTTAGGATATTGCTTCTTAGGATTCTTTGTATTTGGTTGTTGTTGGGCGGCTAAGGCTTTCTTAGAAGAGTTTACAAGATTAAGAAGACCAAGATATAAGGGATTTTCTTGTTCTCTTATTAAAAAATCACAAAAGGCACCAAAAGAGGGGGACTTGTAGGCTTGTCCTTGAGAAATAAAGGCTTCTCTAGTAGAATGGAAGGTGGAAACAAACACAGAGTAGGTTGGTCCCAACATAGTAAGAATGGAATAGATAAGGATACCATCTTCTTTCTTAACCTTAACACCTTCCAAGATAATTGTAAGGGTCTTGAACTTGGACAAAAAATATTCAATGGAAGAAACATTATTGGGTTCCAATGTAAGCAACTCATTTTTGAGTTGATGGGCTCTAATTTTATTTTTAATTCCAAAAACTTTAGTGAGTTGCTTCATTGATTCATTAGGAGTATCAAGTTCTGCGATATGGAACCTAAGGTTTGGAGAAATAGACATCCCTATCAATCCACGTGCTTGATCTTGCTTATTTGCCCATTTGGTTGCCTTATCTTCATCTTGAGGTTTGGTTTCTTGGCTTGAGGCTATTCTGTAAATACCTTTACTTCTAAGTAAATCCACAATGTAGGACCACCATTGGAAGTAGTTGGTGCTATCAAGAATAACTTGGCATGGACTTTCTATTTTAATAGAAAATGAAGCTATAGATGCTGAAACTAAGTGCTCCAATGGAAATATCTCAAAAAATTAGGCTGATTAAAAAAAAAATAGCTCTGAAAACAACTTCTGGATGATGAAATTATGGCTTTTTGAAGAAAAGTTGTTGAAGATGTCGACGAAGTGCGTGAATGTGCCGAAATGAATGATAATGTTATATTTAAAAAAAAAAAAACCTTTCCAAACTTAATCTAATTAGCTCACTTTAAAAAAATATTTCATGTGACTCACTTTTATAAATAAGTGAAAGTCACTTTTACAATGGTACTTTATGAGCTACCCACTAAATTGTAACTGAGATAAAAGATAAAGAGACTTTAGAATTATAAGCGACTCACTTTTTATAATGGGTGAGAACAATTTTACATAAAGTAACTTTAAAACATAAGTTACATATGCTTTTTGAAAAAGTAACTCCACAAAAAAAAGGACTTGAACTCAAGACCTCTATTCTCATAAAGTAACTTTGGACAAAGTGATTTTGTTTAAAAGGTTAGTAATTTTTGGAAAAGAGGAAGGGGTTTTTATTTTATTTCTTTTTGTAGTCATTGAAGCTTTGGAGTGTGTGCTTACTTGAAAAACTCTTTTTTTCATACAAAAAAAATCCACAAAACCAAACACGAACATACAAGAAAAAACAAACCTTACAGCTTGAAGTTAGCTTTAGCCGGAATCTAAATATTTTCCTCAATGTTTCTGATTTTCTGAGATCACACTAAGGCGTGGCGAAAAAGAGCATATGCATAAGAAAAATCATTCCTTTCTGTTTCTGATTTAACTAGATCACATAGAGTCATGGGGCAAAGAGCATACACAGAAATGAAAGGTATAGATCCGTAATAAAAAACAGAAAGCTAAATAAACCAAAATAAACATAAAGATGAATAGCTAGAACTTCAAATAAAGACTGTATACCTCCAGATATTAAAAATGACATAGCTAGGGCTACCAGAAAATTTTTCACATGAAATGAAATGGGTTCCTCACTAGAACAAATTCTCCTAACACAATAGAGTAGTCCTGTCGGCTTGTAAGCAGTCAGAAACAATAGATCTAGGAAACAATAGTCAGATGCAGTTGTATCGGCTTCAGATTGGGATCACCAACAGATGCGATCCTCAAATAGCTCTGACACCATGTAGGAATTTACAGGGTAAGTTCCTCAGATAGAACACCAAAGGACACCACTCACAAACAAATCACAGATAAATACACCAGTATTCTTGACGTGGTTAAAACCCTCAAAGAGGGAAATAGTCCACGACTTGAGCCAATGCAGCCACTTCAGGGAATTTATTAATAAGAGAATGAAAATTTACATAAACTTATCTCATGAATGATTACCCTACAAATGACCCTCCATGCTCTTTAAATAGAGATCATGGACCAATCGGGTGTTAAGCCATAGATCAAGTGCCGGTAATACCGAGAAGAGAAAGAACCGTCATATCACTTCATGTCTAGAACATATCATGACTATCAGATTGTAAGTTACAAAATTACATAGTAAAGAAGCACACTTTACCTAACTCTACACTAGACCAAGTTATACTCAACTATTTCCTATGTGTCGAAATATCCTAACAAAAAATTTATTAGAAAAATGTTCGGTGGTTTTTGACCTCGATGGGGTTTTCCACCTAAAATTCTTGTGCCTAATTTGTGTTTTATTTACTATTATTACTACATAAGCATTAATAATAATTGAATATTAAATAATGCTCTGAAATATTTAAAAGTGTTAATCACTAAGGAATATTGATTCACCCCCCCTCTTAGTATTTGGAACAATTGGTATCAGAGCTTGGTTCCTTCAATAGAAGCCAAACAATTGGAAGGAGATCATGGAGTATACTAAGAATAGAGTTCCTTTGTTCAATGAAAATAACTATGCACTTTGGAGTGGAAGAATGCAATTTCATTTGTTGGCACAAGGATACGAAGTATGGGAAATCATTAACAAAGGCTTCACACTAACCCAGGATGAACAAGGTAAGAAAAATATGGTATATGATGGAAAGGTTAAAGATCTTATTATCAGTGGGCTTAAAGAATATGTTTATATTAAGGTATTGAGTTACAAAATTGCTAAAGAATTATGAGACAAGCTTGAAAATATATATGTAGGTGACTTAAAGGTGAAAGAATCAAAGCTTCAAATTTTCAGGGAAAAATTTGAGCCACTCAAAATGAGGGAAGATGAAGATATTGCTACATACTCTCAGCATGTTGATGAAACAAAAAATACATTGGAAGGTTTGGGGGAACCTGTTCAGACCAAAATTGTTCTTCGAAAGATCCTCAGAACCTTGCCAGACATTGTTGGCTGACGTGGAGATATTGTCCTTGGTGAAGCGAGCCAATGGTGTATGGATGTGGACGTGTTGTCCTCGGTAGGCCCAACTGATTCACGACCTCTACTAATGGGGTTCTTTCGGCTCTCACTATCGACAATGAGCTACAACAGAGAACCCTTCACCCACATCTATGAGTGGAAGAGGCATTCCCCCCTCCTCTGGATCTTCACGATCATTCATCTAGATCTTGGTGGTGGCCATGGTGTCATTGGGCTCTGCATCAATGTTCTACTTCCCTTTTTCATTCCCCTTGTGAGGTTCTAACTTAGAGTTGGAACATGCGTCTGAATCAGAAGCCTTCAACTTGCCCACCAGTGACTTCTTGGCCCAACACTCACTTGTGTTGTGAGTAGAGATCTTATGGAACTCACACCATTTTCCTGTGTCCTTCTTTGTCTTTGTGGTATTGCTATTTTCTTGCGGATTTGGTGGGATGTCCAGGGTCACCCCACCTTAGCTTTTTCCTTTGATCTATGGTTTGGGGGTGCCTTTTCCTTCCTTCAAATTTGCAGATCCAAAGTGTCGCTTCTTCTTTTTAAACTTCTTCTCAATCTTGACAGCGTATCAAGATGTTGTACCGAGCGAGGAGATGTCCAGGAACTCCATATCGTCTGGATGTACTTATGTAGACATCCGCGGTACTTGAGTACTAAATTCCACTCAGAATCCTTAATACCCAAGTTCGTGCAGAGGGTATGGAAAACATTTGTGAACTCTGATACATCATGGTCCCTTCCCTGCCCTAGCATGGTCCACTTTATGTATTTATTATCATAGCTATCAACAAGATAATATTGCTCTTTGATGGTGTCTCGGAAAGAATACCAAGTGGGTGTGGCTAAAAATAGTGAGGATTCCCTCTCGACCTTTTGTTCACAGTAGGTTTCCCACCAATCCTTGACCTATGGGGCAGCTTTGAGAAGTGAAAAAATAATCTTTTCACAATTGGAAAATTCATTAACTGAAAAATATCCTTCCAAAGGATTCAACCATTTATCTACGACATCTGCATCTATCTGGTCCTCAAATATTGGAATATCAAAGTTAAATTGTACCTTAAAAGGGGTGGTGCCTCCAGAGTGGCTGATGGATGAAGATGTGTCGCCTATGGGTAGCCGTTGGAGGATCTGAGAAAATTTATCCATCATTGCGTTCCTCTGTCGCTCAAGATCTTCCTCGAGCAATATTTTAAAAGTATCTCTGATCCCCTCTACTATGTTTTCTTCTGCCATGGGAGGCCATGGGGTTTGTGAGGCTAGTCTTTAAAAGGTTCAACCAATTCGGGCCCTGACTCCTTACCCTAACCTCGTTAGGGACATGCAAAGAAAAATAGATAAAGAGAAGACTGCTCTAATACCACTGATGCAAACTTGAACAGGGATGCAACAAAGTATAGATATAACCATAAATACATAGATGTAGTAGAAATAACACTTCATTTCATTAATATCAAAATATTGAAATATTCTTACAAACAGAATGGAAATAAACTAGCTCAAGTGATGGCAGCTTATCTCTGAGAAGAGATGTGGTGGCTACATTCCTCTGAACTGTGTTACAATGAGGCTCTGGGGACTATTTATTATTGAACAACAAGGGAAAAAACAAAACAACTAAAACCCTAACCCCATGAGATGTAACACTAAGAGTATATGGGCCCCATTAGGGTTAGTTGGGCATCCAACATCCCGGGGTCGTAAATTGGTCATATTATCTCTATTTGGCATGTACGATACCTTGTTGGAAAGGTCTCTCTAAGTCCTATAGGATTTTCTGCAAGCCTGTAGCGGACCTCAAAAAACTGTTGTTTAGGGGGTCAAAACTACTCCAGAAGTTCAAGACCTGAAAAACTGGTAAAAATTGTAAATATTGAAATAAACAGGGAAACCGATGAAATCGAATGGAGGTCTAGGTGGAATAGGTGAGTGGCCACCGATATCCACTGTTGGCTTACTGGGGCCTAACCCAGGTTCAAAGTTGATTTAGCCAAACAAATCTCGGTACTACTGGCCCTTTCGGCAATAGTCCGTGGAGCACAGACTGAGGTCTCACCGAAGTAGTATGGGAGGGTGATAGAACTAGGTTTCCATGCCCTGGAGATGTCTGATGAGTTCAAGTGGTCCGCGGTTCAACCCTGCATGCACGTCGCTATGCACACTTCCCCGTACCTTGCAACTTGAGATGCTGCCTTCATGCAGCCCTATTTGGGGCCCGAACACTGTTATTACCCAAGCCCTTACTAGTAATCCAATGTTAGTTGATTATCTTAGTCTACTTTCATGCTTTAAGTTATGCTTAACAATCTAAACCATTTACAGGTGCGCGCAGTAAAGAAATAGTATATTCAAAAATTATATCAAATATGCATTAACCCAAGAACAAATACACAACTTGATAATAAATTTCTCTTTATTAATTCCTTCTTTGGTTACAGACTCGACTCCGCCCTGCGCACTTAACTACAGGGGTCTATGCACTCAGCTTCGAACTACTAGGCCTCTGCGCCCTCAACTGTACAGCCTTCTCCTACTCTATGACCAAAAGACACACTTAGTCACTGAGACTCTTCTTCCTTACTCTCTACATCCATGCTCCCTTTTACACTTAGAGCCTCACTCTATTTATACAATTCCATGGTCTAAAGACCATGGGTAGGCCGACATTACATTACAAGACTAGGGCGGACAACCTTGTGACTCTATCATACATTTCGTGCTCCGTGCCTGCAATCTGCAGAGTCTTTATAACAATATCGGGTCAAAACTTGGGCTTTTAGCCCCAAAACATGCCCTTGGGGGATTCCATGCGCAACAGGCCCCCAACACAAACATCGTGACTCTCCCTCGAGTCACTCTGTCAGCGTGACGATCTTTTCACAGAGTCCCTCCAACTGTTCTCGAATTGTGCTGAGGTCAGCAATGCACTGAGCTACTGCTTACTAAATCTGTTGCATTCGCTATTCTGAGACCTCTATTTCTGGTGTGCTTCTCTGCATCTGTGCATGCATCCCTTGTATGTGCACAAGCTTTCTTTCAATGGTTATCGTTATAGTGAAAGCCTCGTCGATCCCAGGCTGGACGCGTGCTTTGAGAACTGCCTCCTTCTGTCACACTATGTCCACCTGCTCCTTTAGTGCTTTAGCTTGCTACATCCTCACAAGCCTCTAGGTGAGGACTACTATCTACGCAGTTCCTCGAACACTGTCATATTGCTTTTGGAGTTCTCGCGCTTTTGTCTCTAAGCACTGGATGTTGGGGTCCTCCTGTAGAGTCGTGAGAACCTCAAGTGCTTCTTCCAACATGCTGGTGCAGTCTCGCACTGCACCTCCCACTTCCTCCAATCCTGCTGTGATAGCATTGGTTCACTGTTCTCTGACTTCTTGGGGAGTGGAAGGTTGTTCCTTCAACCGCAGCTTGGTGATTTGAAGATTCAATTCCAGCTAAACCTTTGTTGTCTCTTCCCTGGCCTCACAGACTCCTGCTGCTAGCTTGTGGATCCACACCTCCATTGGTAGATCTACTGGTATGGCCAGCTCGGAGACACTTCAGAAAGTGTCACCTACCACCTGCACCAACTGTTGATTTTGAAACACCAATCATTGCGTTGCAAGCTGAGTTGTTTCATGTTTATATTTTTCTCGCTAAGGGCTTGGATCGTGCAGCTCTCCCTAGCCTGCAGCTCGGCCATTATCCCATCTTGTAACAGATATAGTGTCTCACACAGGAAGGTAGCCAGATTAATGCTGAGACCCTTCATCGTGCTCACCGAAAACGTGTCAGCCTCATTTGATGTTACTAGCGCCCCTTCCAGCAACACTATTGTGTTCGTCGTCCTCGCGCGCAACATCTTCTCTACTGTGAAGGTTCCTACTACAAGGTTGGTTGAAAGGGTACCAACATGAGGGGGGTGCACCTGTAGTTCTTGTAACTGTGCTCGGAGGGCCCCCAACACAGTCTAGTTCTCCAGCATGAAATCCTAAAGAGCCTTAGTTATGACATCACGCACCATCTCACCAATGTCATGCAGATCACCCTCGGTTAGGGTGATCGGGTCAATGGCCAATTTCGAGGCCTTGACCTTCTTCCTTAGTCCCACTCCCTCTACAGTCTGTGGGTGCTTCAACTGTGTGGACGCGGTCCCTGGGTCTGTGCTTTCTTATGCTGTTTCTACTTCCTCTGCCCCCTGCCCCTGTGAGGGCGTTGCTTGGCCCTCGCCTGCCTTCGTGGTTGCTTCCTGTGCTGCTGTTGCTACTTCTGCGGCCTTTTTTTGCTCGGCTACTTTCTGTGTCGCTTCCCACGCTTCAGCTGCTGCTATTTCCTTTCGTCATTTTTCCGCCAACTGTGTGACGCGCAACTTGGCATCGTCTTTCTTCTTATGCGCTGCTGGCTTCTCAAGTTCTGCAATGTCTGGTGTGCACTATTCTAGTGGCCATGCCTCCAAGACATTGAAAATGATGTTGTAGGTGGCTACAAAGGGTAGCTTTTTCCATTGCTTCATTGGGTCCTTTCGTGCCTTGATGTATATATTATGCATATCTGCCTTAAATTCTGCAAAACTCTGCAGACTGTTGTACACTGTGGGCGACAATCACGGCTTGCGGTTGATCCACATCTAGATGTTCATCTCCATGAGCACCCAGAAGATCTTGCTATCACGTATCCTCTTCGCATCCTTCGTGGCCCAGAGTGAAGTGTACTTTGTGGCCTCTGGTAAATCTCTGTCAATTATGGGGAATTGTCTGTCCTCCAGCAATTCCCCTACTATGAGCACTATGGACAGCAACAGCATTGCATAGTGGAAGGTTTTACCCTACTCCTGGGCTTCGCGAAAATTCTTCAATAATTTCATGCAGAGGAATTCAGCCCAGTTAAACTGGACCCCCTCCGCACACTGCTCAACCAGTGCGATCACTGGTGCAGGTACCTCGTCTTCGCGGCACATCTGCATCACTTTTCCTGCCAGGATTTGGGTTGCTACACGTACTGCTTTGTCCTTGATGTTGGAGATGGTGTAGCCCCTCTTCTTCTTCTCTAGCTTGTACTTCGTCTTCATGGCCTCCGTGAGGGCCAAATCACTACCCTTCCCTTCCGATATGGTCACGGGGTCCTTTCCTTTGTATGGTAACTGGGAAATGTGATGAATTAGGTCTGTCATGATGGGGATGGGCTCCTCCAACCATAGATACCCATCATACACCAGGCAAAGCAGCTGCCTAACGATGAAAATGGCTATTGGGGCACAGTGGAAATGCGACACCTATAGTAGGTTCAGCAGTCTAACGTTTTCCACTCCACGTAGCCACTTCTGCGGTTCTAATGTTGTCACCACCCTCACAGTGTTCTACTTCATGAGGTTCCTAGTCTTAAGGTGAGGGAACTTCTTGTGGTCAACGAGGTTAGAATCTTCAAATTTCATGGTTGGCACATGGCCCAGGTGTGTGCCTTGAAACATAATGTCGTTTGGGAGGAGCGGGCTCTGGAGCGAACTCTTGGTCTCATCCAGGTCCTTGCGCACTTTGGCCTTCCCTTTTCATGGGGGGATGTAGGCGGGCAGTTTTGTCGCAAAGTGCGTAGGTGGAACATCCACCTCCATGCCTTTGTCTTCTTCCTCTGCGATGATGAAACCCTACAAATCTTCTTCTTCCTCATCTGTTTCTATCGTGACGACTTTCCCCTTCTCTTCCATTGATAGTTTTTTGCGCAGTGGGTTCTGCGGGGACACACATAACGGAGCCATGGCTTGTTTATCCTTCTTGGGTCTTGACGTACACAATGATTTTAGGATTTCTGCTGCAATCCTCATGCCTGCCGGAACATACTCCACAGTTGGGGCCTGTGCAGCCTCACCGGTGGCCACCTCTTCTATCCCTAGACCATCCTTAGTTGCTGGCATTGTATATGTGCTGAAATCAATCACTCACGAATTCAGAGGCTTAATCAACGCTCGGCTCATGACACTTAGGGCTTTACTCAACCGCTCAATTCGAAAATGACCAAGTGTTGTTTACTGGGTATCCCTTTGCATTTTATAGCACCTTTTGAATTTGAATTCGACCGTTCCCCTCAATTCCGGTTCATTAATGCTTTCTTGGTGGAGGATTTTCCCAAATCTTTCCCATAAATCGCATCTTAAATGTCCACCGCCCGCTCCATTTGGCCTCAGGTCGATCATCCCATCGTGAACAGTGACCTCAACAGTCACTTTCTGGCCAATCCGCGCGGCAATGCAGTCCCCCGAGCACGATCGTAGACCTTGTAACTCTCTTCTTCTACGTGCATCTCCAACATTGCGCAGCTCTCGGGCAAGATAGTTTATAGTCTCGTGCTCCATTCCAACTGCCTGGAGCGCTAAGACTATCCTTCCCTTTGCTAGTCAGGTGGTTGCACCATCCATGTGGAGTTCCATCCTGTCCTTCACCATGGTTCATGGAGAATTCCAATCTATTGTTGTTATGGTCGGCATTGCGCACGTCACCATTTGCAATGTGTTACCCTGGTTACTATGCTTAGCAATATGCGGTTTAGGCCAAGGCATCAAACTGATCAATTTGGGACAATAGGTCTTAACCGTGTTATCGTGATTGCATGTCTCCTACCTTACCATTCTGGTCTTTTTTCTGAGAAAATATTTCTTTATTTCGTCCTCCATCTTCTTGACTGTCGCATCGATCACAACGCTTTTCTTCCTTAATTGTACCATTTCCTCTTCAAGTTTTTGGAGTCTAAAATTATCCTATTGGATCTCTTGCTCAAGTCCTGTCCGTTCTATTTCTTGTGGTTGTGTGATCCATTCTTCTTGGGCTTCGCGAACCATCGTATTTATGGGTACTACTCTATGTGGACTAGGTGTTGTATGCTCCATAGGGATTATAACCTCTACTTCATACTTTATCTTTGGGAGTGCTCGCGCGGTCAGGGTTTTGCACATGGTTCTATAAGCTCATAGAACCACTGGTACGTGCAGGTCCCAGTCAGTTAGTTTCACATGATGGACCATGTTCAGTACTTCATATACCTTGTCAAAGGCTTCGACATGGATAATATTCGGCACGCTTGGTCTTATCATACTTCGTCATTCATGCCATCATCTTTCCTATTCCTACTTGGTGGTCATGTTTCCTATCACGAGGACAGTGTGTGTTCATGCAAGTTGCACACCATACGCCTATACCCATCTGGAGAGGTGGGTGCACAGACTGTTTCAGCTGTCATACCTGGCTTTCATCCTCATCTGAGGCTTTCCAAACTGCATGAGCATCATCCTTCTGCATTCGCACCAATCCTCAAAACTTCTTTGATGTGTACCCCACCATCTTGCGGGCGTAGCGCGCAGTGCCCATTTCAAAGCATCAAAACGCTATTGTTCTGGTACTTTTCTTTCAAACATGTTTAGGAAATCATCCACCTCACTCAATGCGTCATACATAGGCAGACCTCTTACCTCTTTTCCGCGCAGTGTAGTGACCTTATCATCATGTTGCAATTTAGCGTGGTTACCTTGTGTAACCGGTTCCATGATCGTTCTATCTCTTTGTCTGAATCTGAAGTGTAGGAAATTTCGTGCTCCCACGAGATCCTGCCATCCATGGTTGGATTTACCTAGTCCCGCTCCCACGTGGTTATCTTGTAAATACAGTCTAGATCATCGTCGCTATCATAGTCGTGCACTGGCTCTGTGTATCGCGATCCTTCCATAAGGTCTAAAGGTACCACTACGTGCAGTGATTTTTTTTCAAAAATCATTTTGTGCTTCTTTAGATTTATCACTCTGTTCATGTCAGTGGCCCAGTCTATTCCCAGTAGTGTGGGATAGGGATTTCTGTCATAAAAAACCTCTATCACTTCGAAATCTGCAAGCGTGCTCACACCTTCGATATCCACCATTATTCCCTACAATCTTCCCATGGGTAGGATCTTTTTTTGGTTCGCCATTCGTAGCTGGATCAGTGACCATTGCAGTGTAGGCCTGCCCATGCGCTCCCATCTCTTCTTTGGCAGGAAATTCACGTCCGATCCAAGATCTAGAATCACTTGATCCATTTAATATTCCCTAATCTGCGTTGTCAATCTCATCTCTCTTCCTATTCACATTGTGTGCTTCTTGAGCTTCCAAACTACGCATGATTCTCCTGGCACAGTCCCAACACATCTAGTGATGAGTTCTTCCAATCTCTTCACAGCTTTGCTGTTGCGCGGTAGCTTCATGCATGTCTCCAGATTGGTAGTAAGCATTGATGGGCCCATCTTCGGTTCCAGTTTGTCTTTACTACCTGAAGTGGAGGCCTCCGTGAAGCTCATATTAGCTTCCATGAATGTCTCCTTGGCACACTCCAAATCAAATTTTGGTTCCTTTATAGGAGCCTTGTGAACCCAGGCACTCTCTTCAGGTTGCTTGCCTTTGTCATATCTTGTCGTGATGCCACTTTGGAGCACGATGTTTACATTCGGGTCTTCCTCGCATGGCTCAAACCTCATCATTTGCAGGTTTTGAGTCGGGGAAGGTTGGAGTGTTCCTTTATCGCGCAACCTTGCTATCAGCATGGGACAGTCCTCTATCTCATGATCAAACTAGGTACAATATAAACATGATTCTCTCATCGGATTTGTACAATTGCAGGCATAATGCCCTGGCCCTCCGCAATTGTAACAAATCAGTTGTCCGTGACCCCTTCCTGGCCCCATTCCACCTCGATCGCATCCACGCCCCTGAAATCCAGTGTGCACCATCCCTGCATTTTGATCGAGGGCTCGCATTTCGATCTAAAATCTATAGGTAGGAGTCTGATCCATCATCAGTTCATAACTTCTACAGGTATGCTCATCATGGCCTACTGACCTACAGAAATTACAGAACAACTATTGGGATGTCTGTGTATACTTCTGTAATAGATGGAAGTTATCTGTAGCATGCTTCCCTCCTCTCTGACAAATTGCACACCATAATGCAGGCGCCACGCTCAGTCCTGCTTATGCCTCTGGTCTTAATGGCACTGGTCCTCCTGCCACCAGGTAGTTCATGAATACTGGACAATGGTGCTTGTCATGTCCCTGGCCTTTGCACTTTATACACCATACCTCCTCGTGCACGTTTGGGCGAGCCATCCTATCTTGTTTCAAACTCTTCATCTCGAGGCACAAGTTTTTCAATTGCACGTGGATCTGTTGGACTCCTAGGTTAGGATCTTGCATTGGGGTATCGTACAGTCTCATTACAATCTCCAAAGCTTCGGCCTGAGTGGATAGTTTCCGCTGTGATAGCACGGTCCTTAGATGTGGCGTTAGTGGCGCTACAAACCATGTGCAGTGTTTCCCATCCGTCAAGGTCATGTTGGCTTCACGAATCATACCCTTTAGTCTCTGATCTAGCTCCTAGGGGATCTCGCCTAGAAGCATCACGATTTCCTTAAATCCGATGATCGATTATGTATCTGACTTTGGCCTGCTAAATTCCCTGTTTAGCGTGGCTTGGATATACGTGATCCTTGAGTTTGGATTGTCATTGGAATACCTAGTGTACCACGTCAGTGCACATTCCTGCAACATAGTTACCAATGTTTCCTTCTTTATATTGTCATCTTTGACTCCTTGTGCTTCCCATACAACCTTTACCACGAACCAAAATTGGTCTAGATGTTCATTCCCTACTCCTTTGAACACTGGCAACTTAATCGCGCTCTCCATATTGAACTGTGATGGTGACGGAGGTGGTGTAGGCGAAGACGGGGGTGAAGATGGTGAAACTGGTGGTGGTGTTGGTGGGGGTGGTATGTGTGGAATTCGTTGCCTTATCAGACTGATCACACTTCTTAGTGAAACTTTCACGAGATCTTCCTCACTTTCTCATGGAGGTGAAATTAAGGGACTAGTTTCTATCTCTGCACTATCTTCGTTTCTATAAATCCTCCCACTTCCCGTAGCCCAAACATCAATTTATTTGGATAACCCACTTCTCACACAGTAGCATCTTAATCCAAGTGTTCAAAGATTTAATGTACTTACCTCGCCATCCTTTGAGGAAGTGTTGTTCTGCCTCGCTGTAGCTAACTGAAGTATCTACCGCAAACTCAGTGATAAACCCTCCTATAATTTGATTGAGCCAATGGTCCACAGCACGCGCGATCTTATCTTCTGATGCTTCCAGTCTACACACTAACTCTAAAGTCCACACAATCATTTTGTCGAGCCTACATCTTCCTTGACTATCTGCTAACTTCACGATCCACTCATACAACTCAAAGGGGAAGGATGCAAAGAAAATTTCATGGATTTCCGTATATAAGTAGCACTCTAACCACTACTCCTTCGATTCTCGCGGATTCCTGTTTTCCTGCGTTGTGAGCTCATGAATCTTTCTGTTGAGCCACTCTTCAATTTATTTCTTTGTTAGATTCTAGTGACACGACATCAAACATGTCTTATCCAGATCCCAGTCCTGGCAACGAAACCATTTGTTGGCTTATCGGGTTCTGACCCAGGTTTAGAGTTGATTTAGCCGAACAAATCATGATACTATTGGCCCTTTCGGCAACAGTCTGCGGAGCAAGGACTGAGGTCTCACCGGAAGTAGTATTGGAAGGTGCTAGAACCAGGTTTCCACACCATAGAGATGTCTTATGAGTTCAAGTGGTTCGCGGTTCGACCCTATGCGCATGTTGCTACGTGCACTTCACCGTACCTCTCAACCTGATATGTTGCCTTCACACAGCCCTATTCGGGGCCCGAACGTAGTTATTACCCAAGTCCTTACTAGTAATCCAATGTTAGTTGATTATCTTAGTCTACTTGCATTCTTTAAGTTATACTTAACAATATAAACCATTCATACAGGTGCGTGCAGTAAAGAAACAATATATTCACAAATTATATCCAACATGCATTAACCCAAGAAAAAATACACAACTTGATAACAAACTTCTCTTTATTAATTCCTTCTTTGGTTACAGACTCGACTCCACCCTATGCACTTAGCTACAGGGGTCTGCGCACTTAGCTGCAGACTACTAGGCCTCTGCGCACTCAGCGGCAGAGCCTTCTCCTACTCTATGACCCAAAGACACACTTAGTCACTCAAAATCTTCTTCCTTACTCTCTACATACATGCTCCCTTTTACACTTAGAGCCTCGCTCTATTCATAGAATTCCATGCTCCATGGACCATGGGTAGGCCGACATTACATTACAAGACTAGGGTGGACAACCCTGTGACTCTATCATACATTTCGCACTCTGCGCCCACAATTCATGAAATCTTTACAACAATATCGGGTCAAAACTTGGGCTTTGAGCCCCAAAACATGCCTTGGGGGGATTCCATGCCCAACATCCACCTGCATCAGACTAAAAACCTATTAGAACTAGATGGATAAGCTCCCTGAGTACTAAACACCACACACTAAAACTGGACAAGGAAAATAAATCCTTGCAAGATCCAAATTTTCAAGAGACATCGAGGGTAGGATGATGACAAGCTCAATGGAGGGTCCAAAGCCTGAATTTTGTAAGAAAAGGACAAGAAACATTGACCCAAGGACATAATAACCACCGAATATTGAGATAGGAGATGGTCCGAGGAGTGACAAACTAGTAGTAAATTAGACCCCGCAAGCCACACTTTTAAAATCCATCCCGTATCTAAATAGGGAAACCCTGGTAGACTAGTATGCCACACTAGTAAAATCATCCTAAGCAAGAAGAACCCAAGACAAATAGTATCATAAGTTTATACCTCAAAAATATATTGAGAGAACTATACAGACACCATGAGGAAAGAAAGGACTTACGATATTTCTTGCTATCAAACAAGATTTCAATAATGTGATACAACAGAGAACTAAATTTGAAAGTAAAACAAATAGAACAATAAGTGATACCTCCTCCTCGTTGCCCACAAAGATGGAGAGGTATGCCCTTGAGACCATAGCACCTAAGAGTGTCACTATAAAGGGAATGAAGGGAGATACGATAGGGTGTGCTCCATACCAAAACACTTCACCACCCTGAGGTCTTGGCCATGCAGATATAATGCACCCAAAACGTGAGAGAGGTAGCATAGAAGTCCTTTATAGGCCATGTGTAAATTATACAACCACACAGAATGGCTTGGATCTTGAGAGCCATAATTTTCTCATTAATGCGCATAACTTCGATTTCCAATTGAGAGGAAAACATATTCAATCCGCCAGGAGCTGGGCATGCCATCTCCAAGCCGGTAGAGAGGAGGTAGTGTACAAATATTATACCACACGCAGTGGTTGATGCACTGTGCTGTGGACATTTATGATGCATCAAATTACTAAGTTTAATACATTCATACAATAGGCACTCCTGCCACACATTCAATTTATTCCACCAAATGTTATGCTCATATACCTTCTCGAGAGTCGCCACCTTGTTGGCCATCCAAGTTTTACACATGTCCATGATTGTCTTACCAGTCATAGATACTTGGCAATGGCGTGTGTTACTGGAAGTTGCTGTCAAAAAGAGACATTTTTCCGGGGAGACACCTCGATCGAGGAGGTTCATCACATTTGTTATTAGAGCTAGTCTTTTGATCTTGGCCTTTGGCCACCAGACCTTTGTTCAAAATTTATGATCTTCCCATTGCCAACATAAAGTTTTAGAGTTTCTCTTATCTATCAAACTTTGACCAAAAGAAAGCAAAAATCACTAAACACTTGGCCATTTTCTTAAGAAACATGCCTAATAAAATTAGTCCATTAAAAGTAATTCGAAGAAACATAGAATTAGATATCAAGAAAAGTAGAAGACATGCACTTAGTTATACCTCTATATGCAATTGTCATACTATTAAGATATTTACTATCATCTTTTTTCTATACAATTCATCATACATTTTTATATTGTTTCCATTTCGTGTTGGTCACATATGCTTCCTCTGACGGAGAATGAAGTTTGCAGATATGTATGATTCTTGATTGTGTTACATGAACTCTTACACAAACTTGTAGACAAACCTTCAGACAAATCCAATGAAAAATGAGCTCTTTTAACGACCTCCTGCCTATACGAACAATGTTGCACTTCAAGATCCTAAGCAAACCTCTAATGAATCTGAGACGAACTTCACACAGTCAAAATATATCACGGAGAGCTAACATAGCCATAAATGATACATAATCCTTATTTTATTATTTTTTTGAATAATTGGATATTACAATCACAGAGTCTTGGTTTTTATCAAAGATTGACTGCTAAGGCATTTATTCATTATACTAGCTCAGAACAAGCTAGAAATTAAAGGCTTCTTGGCATGTTGCAGACTTTACCTATGAACCAAAGATTTCAAACTAAAAGACTCTTCCATAAGAAAGTATGGCCACTTTAGGTTCTCACCAGGCTCACAAGCCTTGATGCGTAGGCTTCTCATACTTTTAGACTCTCTATGACTCAGACTTAAGCATTTCTCTGTGATGTAAGAAAATCGCCTTCAAGATGTAGATGCAGAGAAGGGATAATTCTTGACTTTCAAGCCCTAAATTTCTCTAACTCACGATGTCTCAAATGGTTCTCCTCCCCCTTATTTATAAGAAGTTTTGGGAGACAAAAGGCATCCTATGGTACTATTGAGACTGACTAATGTCTTTTATGTAGATGTCTGATAAATGGGTCAAACTGCACTAATCGTTAGAGAAGTGCTCCGAGTCAGAGAGAATCGTCCGGTAAAGTTTTATAATACTGACATTTGGGACAAGGAATCATCTTAAAAGTATACAAAGTGGATATGTAAGGCATCCCATGATACCCATATTTACATAGTGGAGATATTATTGGAATCCCACGATACCGATCACAATCATCTTCAGGTGACTAGAATTTTACGTTATTTTACACAGTGGATGCTTTTATTGTGAAAATACCACGAGAAATGAATATATTTACGTAATTATGTTCCCAACATATGTATGCCAGAGAATATTTGTTCGACATATTTTACACTAGTGTCCCATGCTTTATAAAAGATGCATCGAACTATCATGGGCTTCCCTAGTATTATTTGATGTTTTACTTTTGTCATGACTAGCCATTGGTGATGTTTAGCCATAAAATCCAAAATAATCCCATCATCTGTGAATCTATTCAAAGATGATACAGTTTTATAAGGCTAGTGAAAGCATTCCATAATTCGTCACATGCTTGTTTGTAATAGGATTGGAAATAAATTGGGTCCATAGATCTCTTGTTGATGTCGAACCATGTCCACTATTCTTTTAACCAATTGGTCAATGTAGTAGCTAAGTGAAAAATAGTGATCCAAATTTTAAGAGAGTATAATAGGTACAATCGGGTTTGTCTCTGCAAAGTAGGCTTGACCATAGCCTTTTATATCTAGATAAATCATAAACAAAATCAGGGAAAATAAGTTATGGATTATGTTGACGGCACAGGAGTGTATGGAATTTTGGATCTCTAGCTCTATTTATCACATAATATTTGTGGAAAATATTAAATATTTTATTTTCCTCTTCCCAAATTATGTTTAAGTATTTGAAATGAAGGTTTAAGGCATCTTCTGCCAAGTTTTCCAGATGTCTCGAATGGTCAAAAATCATATCATGGATCCATTTTCTCAATTTTATATAAACCTCACATTCTGGGACCAAATGTTGTAGATCTCTATGAGGTTTGAGATTTGCATCTAAGACCTGAGTTTTTCGAAACTTCCAAGTTGGTTTCCAAATATTCATATAATATTTCCAATTCGTGGAGTCTATAATTTCTCTTAGAGTTTCATGACTAAGAGAAGAATCCCATTTAGTTACTATAACCATTATATTGGACTATTCTTGAAGATTTTGTCTAATTAGAAAATTAGGAATACATTTTTTACTGCCCTTGATGTGTTCAATTTCAAAATCAAAGTTTGTGAAGAGGGCTTTCCATCATGCAAACTTTGACTCTCCTAGTTTCTTGATGTCTTTTGTTAACACCTTCTTCATGGTTGAAGCATCAGTTCTGAGAAGAAATATTTTGTTTATTAGGTGTATATCAAATTTATCAATGCAATTCTAGGCAACTTTCACTTCCTTTTCAATGTTTGAATAGTTTTTCTCTGCAGGATTCCACACACCTAAGTAAAATTGGATAATTTTCTCTTGATATTATTTGAATTTTTTGAGAACTACACCCCAACCTATATAACTAGCATTTGATTCAACAATTTTATACAGATTTTCATCTAAAACATACAATATGGGAAGCACTCTTACCTTTTCTTTAATATTTTTTATAACATTTGCATATGTTGTGGTCCAAGGCTCTGGATTATTCTATAGTCTCTGGCTCAATTTTTTTATGTCTTGTGCACAATCCTTATAAAAATTACAAATGTAGTTCACACAACCTAGGAACCTTTGCAGATGAGTCTGATCTTTGATTCCATTTGGGAATTTGTATGCAAATGCAACATCATTTTGTTGGAGAGAAATCTAGTTGTTTTATATGATATGTCTGAGGAATTTAACCTTGGTTTGAAAAATATCCATCTTTTTCTTGCTTAGGACTAGTCCATTATCCTTGACTATATACATGAATTTATATAATTTATTAAAATTCTCATTTATGGACTTGCAAAATATCAAGACATCATCAATATACAAAATTAACCAACCAAAATATGGCCTAAAAACCTGATCCATGACTTTTTGGAACTTAGAAGGAGCGTGCTTGAATCCAAAAGGAATAAAATTCCATTCATAATTTCCGAAGGGGACATTGAACATTGTTTTGAACCAATCTTCTTCCTTGATTGATACTTTCTAGAAACCCAAATTCATGTCAAATTTTGAAAATATCTTTTCTCCTGTAATTTTGGTTGTTA
Source organism: Pinus tabuliformis (assembly GCA_031772625.1). NCBI lineage: Eukaryota > Viridiplantae > Streptophyta > Pinopsida > Pinales > Pinaceae > Pinus > Pinus tabuliformis. The sequence continues at coordinate 470,642,030 of CM062807.1, forward strand.
GATTTCCTTTGTGGGGAATGGGATAAGTATTGTCAGCCAAAACATTATTAAGTGGTCTATAGTTTATTACCAATCTAGGTACTCCTAGAATCTGTTTAAAGATCTTATTCATATAGAATCTGTAATAGTTCCAGGGACTGTTAAATTCTCTTATTGGTCATCTTTTCAAAAGATCTTATATTTCTCTTTGGAAAAGATTTCTATATTCTTCATTCATTGGGATGGCACTACTCCTACAGGGTTTTCCTGTATATTCAATTTTGTAAGGTAGTTCTACAAAATACTATTTTATGTGCCAAAAAGCATTGGGTTCTTCTGCACAACATTCTGCCTCTAATTGTTTCCTCAAATATTCTATTTTTCTTATGACTCTAGCGTTTCTCAATCCTTCATTCATATTGAGATGGCATTTCAATTCTTTGATCGCTTCCAGACGATTTTCAGACTGACCCAATTCTTGCATGGCCTAGACCATAGTTGAAATCCTTCAAGTTGAGACAAAAGGTAGTGTGATGGCTTGTAAATACCCTTTTTGATTTGGGATAGAGATATAATATCTAGATTGGCCATCATCTAATATTGTTGAACCATGGGGTTTAACAACTACTAAGAATGGATTTCCCAAAATACAGTCTATTGGGATGCTTCCTATTGCAAATTTAATATTTATGCAGTAATTTTCTAGACAAATGGTGGCTTTAGGAACTTTATACTGAAAGTTGTATTATTGTGTTCCTATCCCTATGACTTCTATTCTTGCCTTTAGCCCAATATTTAGCATGAATTGATTTTTTATTTAATACATTTATGCGTGTCCCCGCGTGCAATAGAGTCTTTAGAGTAAATACTTCGCCTTGAATTTAAATTTGATCATAACATGATATTGTTGGTGTTGGACTACCATAATTTTCATATTGTTTAGCCCTGAGAAGTCATCTGATTTAACCTCATAAATTTCTATATTTGAATTCTTTCTTGAAGAGGGATTTTGTTCTGATACCCAATGATGTTCTGGGAAATTATCTTCTTTTTCTTTATTCATTTTTCCCTTTTCTAATTTGGCAACTTGCGCTTCAATTTCATTGATTTCCTTTTTCATATTTTTTGTCTCTTTACTAACTTCATTGATTGTAAGAACTCTTTGTTTATCTTTCTAATGGTTTCTTTGAAATGACTTATTATTCTTCTCATATGAAGCATCAACAAAGAGGGCTCCTGAGGCAGTACCTTTGCTTCTAGGGGTTGACATAGAACCTTGGCTCTTAAGCATGGTCTCCAAGAATGTTTCCATCAAATTTTCTTTTATCTCTCCTTCAGGAAGAATTTTAATTCCTACTAAGGCATTAGCTTCTTCGTTGTCGAAAATATGAGCCATACATATTTTTAATTTCTGTTGTAACACAGGCTCTACCTCATAACTATATTCAGAATCTGGCTCTGAGCTACCATAATGACAATTTTCTGAATCTGTGCATCTACAATAGTCAACAAGAAAAAATGCATCATGATCATCTATGGATCCTGAATCAGAAATATTGAAACTGGAATTTTTTGTAGAGTCACAATAATTTTGTCCCAAAACATGTACTTCTTCTTTGATGTGAATATTAGGATAATTTTCAGTTTTATGGAATTTAAAACCACATTTGTAACATTGAATTTGGACTAGTGGTTTTCTTTCTTCTCTTCTTTGCATATCCTATTGGTATTTCTGAGAAATTTGCTGTGATTTTTTCCCTCTATGTAATTTTGATTCTTTTCATTGTGGGAAACTATTTGAAGTATTCCCCTTTTTTCTACATAACCAATAGGTGATTCTATTCCAAGCCTCTTGCTTATGTGTCCTAAGATGAGTATCTTGAGGACCATAATAGTGGGATATGGGAATCCTTTTGTAATATCCTTTTGGTTTTTTGGATCTTTGGGGCTTGGTATAATAGTTCATTTTTCTTTTTGAAATTTTCTTTATGGCCTTTTTCACTATTTTACTATGTACAACTAGATCATCTATTGATAGACCATATTTATTACAAATAGATCTACTATCAGGAAACTCAGACAATTTTTGTATGGATTTGTTCACTTTCATGCTTGTACAAAGTCCTATCAAAGCTTTAGTTATGAGACTGTATATTTCTTCCATAGTATAAGATTCATATGGATTTTGAAAAACTTCTTGAATCTTCAAGTAATCTACAAAATTGGAAGAAAGAGCGGAAAGATATTCTTGTTGCCACAAAATATTATTTCTATCTTTTACTTCATAAATTCTCTAGACCCAATACTTATGAAAATGTTCATATTGGGACATCTTTTTGCATTTGAGATTCATTAGTACCAAGGAGTTCTTATCTGAAATCTATGTCTATGCACCACACTCGTTCTCATGAATGAATGATGTCAGAGAACCTATCATGTTATTTTGTGGATTCCCATATTCATTATATACAACATCTACTGCTTCCTCTTTGACTGATTCTTCTTCCATTTTGTCTACAAGTGCTGGAGAGGGTTCTGCTTCCCACCATCTCTGAAGGGCACCAGTAAAATATTCAATCAATGTCTTATAGGCTTCTACTTCACCTTCCCCCTTATGCACATCAATTGTATTATGTGAACATTTAATCAATCATTTGCCTTATTTGACATGAGTCTTAAGTTGTCAATGTTCCATTCTTTATGGGCATCAGTGAAAAATGTGTGGGACTCAAGAAACTTTCCTTAACCGCTCAAATCACGGGCAGAATACTAGGAGTATTGGCTAGGTAGAGGTTTATAAATTAGCTCACAAAAGGATAGAAAAGATAGATCAACGCCTTAGAATTCAGCCTCTTCGATGGGGCAACCTCTTTTACATTACACAAATGAACAATTCTTGGATGATATAGATGACAAGACCTCCTTTCTATATATAGGAGTCTAAGGGGTCATAATATAATCAGAGCCGACATAACAATAATAATGTAAGGGCATAATAATAACAATATTGGGGTTCTATGGGGCACAATAATAACAATATGGGGTCTATATGGGTACAAAAATATACTAAAGGGGGTTGTACTAATAACAATAAGGGGTTACACTAGTATTATAGGGGCATAACATGCCCCTCTCCTTCAAAAAGTGTTGTCCTCAACGCTTGAGTAGTTCTTGATGCTTCTGTATAAAATTCTTGTCCTCCCATGTGTAATTTTCAGTGGGTAAGTTCTTCCATTTGATGAGATACTCTGAAATTGATCGATTTCATAGTTGTCGGGTTCTTGTTTCTAGGACTGCTCCAGGTTCCAATATGATTTTTCGTTCCTCTTCATGTTCTGGCAATATTGTTTGAATTGGGATCTTCTGCAACTTTTGAATGAGTGGCCACACTTCTTCATCCTTCTTCCATTGATCCCTTGATTTGTTTATCCAATCTAGTTGGATAATAGAAATAGCACAAAACAATGCTTCCACATCCTCATCCTTTCTTGAGAATGCATCTGCAACAAAATTTTTCTTCCCTTTTCTGTAGATGATGTCAAAGTCATAACCCAACATATTTGTGACCCATTTTTTATGTTATTCTAAAGATAATATTTGTTCTAAAGAGTATTTAAGACCATCATGATCCATTTTTACCTTGAAGTGTCTTCCCATTAGGTAAGGTCGCCATTTCTTAAGTGCATGTAGTATTGCCAACATTTCCTTCTCATAAGTAGATTACTTGAGATGTAGCCATAAAAATACCCGATCACCTACATCAAAACGTTTTTCACTGCAATGTTGATCTACCTGTCGTTTCATTCGATTCTGCACCAAAGTGGCATTATCCTTTAAAAGCTGGAGAATTTTTTGTTGATGCTCGATGTGATCTTTCACTGCTTGAACCTTTTTCTTCTTGATATGTGCTTCTATCTTGAGAGTTTGAGGAGTGGTAATTTCTTCCAATGCTTTACAAGATATGGTTGGATTCATTTCTTGATGCTCAATGTGATCTTTCACTTCTTGAACATTTTTCTTCTTGATATGTCCTTCTATCTTGATAGTTTGAGGAGTGGTAATTTTGGCCAATGCATTACAAGATATGGTTGGATTCATTTCTTCTTTCTTGATGTGATATTTCACTTCTTGAACCTTTTTCTCCTTGATATTTCCTTCTATCTTGAGAGTTTGAGGAGTCGTAATTCTTGCCAATGCTTTATAAGATATGGTCAGATTCATTTCTTCTTTCTCTGGCATTGGGTCCTGGTGTATATCCTCTTCTTTTGATGTTTCTTGATCCTTTTCTTCCTCCTCTTCATACTCTATGTAAAATAATTTCTTCTCAGCACACTTATGACCTTTAGTGCATTTTTTATCACAATTGTAGCAAAGCCCTTTTTCTCTTTTTACTTCCAATTATTGTGGTGTAACCCTTGTAGGTTGTGGAAGGCTAGGAGAAACAACACTTCCATATTTATAGTTGTGAGGGGTAGACTTCCTTGTTGCCATAATTTTTCTTTCCACTTTATAACAAAGCCCTTTTCTCTTTTTTCTTCCAATTGTTGTGGTGTTGCTCTAAAGAAGGTGTTGCCCTTTGTATCCTCATAATGTGCTATAATTTCCTCCGTGCAAATTGACCACGTAACAAGTGGTTTACGAGAACAAAGCCCTTTATACCATAAAAATTGATCTTGTTCTAAATATGAAGATGCAATACATACCATTTGTAACAGTAATACACCATGTAGATCAAAATATTTCTCCATCTGTAGTATCCAATTTACTGAATCCTTGCCATCAAACTTCCTCATCTCGATATTTCTTGATTTTAGGAGCTCGATCTTGAAACATTTGTAACTCTGTAATTTTAGATTTCCTAGTTCTAAAATTTCTTCCTATAGTATCCCTTTGAGTCCTATTTCTAACCCCAGAAGTATAATTAGAATTTGATTCCCCAAGAAAGAGTTATGCCCAATCTCCTAAGATGACCTAATTATATAATGTTTCAGTAGAGCGAACTTGTACGACGTGCCACATGTCACTATTTCGACCTTCGTACCTTAAAACTATGCACATAAAACTACAGTCCATCCTCTTTCTGTAACTTTTTACAAAATTTCAATTTGATGCTTAGAGAGAATGTTATGAAGATTTTCCCAAGGTCACCTATTTAGGATGTAATTCGGGAGTCTACAAAAACCCTAACTTCCTCAGATCATATATCTGAAAATATAGTGAGAGAAGACCTGAAATTCGGACCCGAGGTTCATACCTAGTTTTTCTCAAATGGGTTTTTGTTTTAGCTTCTGAAACTTCGAGGAAAAAATGTTATAGCGAAAATTCCACGATGACCTGTTTTAGATGAAATTCTGGAGCTTGCAAAAACTATAACTTCCTCAGATCATATCTCCGAAAATATAGCGAGACAAGCTCTGAATTCAAACCCGAGGTTCAGTGAGATTTCATCTCAAATGGGTTTTAATTTTAGCTTCTGAAACGTCGCAAAAAAAAATTTATAGCGAAAATGCCATGATGACCTGTTTGGAGCAGCGAAAACCCTAGAATCTAAAGCTCTCATACCAAATGTTATGAAACCAGCGCACAAAAAGATAGAAAAGATAGATCAACGCCTTAGAATTCAGCCTCTTCGAGGGGAAAACCTCCTTTACATTACACAAATGGACAATTCTTGGATGATACAGAAGACAATACCTCCTTTCTATATATAGGAGTCTAAGGACTCATAATATAATCAGAGCCAGCATAACAATAATAATATAAGGGCACAATAATAACAATAGTGGGCTTCTATGGGGCACAATAATAACAATATGGGGACTACATGGGTACAACAATATAATAAGTGGGTTGTACTAATAACAATAAGGGGTTACACTAGTAGTATAGGGGCCTAACACCCTCATGCACATCAATTGTATTATGTGAACATTTGATCAATCATTTGCCTTATTTGAAATGAGCTTAAGTTGTCAATGTTCCATTCTTTATGGGAATCAATGAAAAATGTGTGGGACTCAAGTTCTTTCCTTAACCGCTCAAATCAGGGGCATAATGCTAGGAGTATTGGCTAGGTAGAGGTTTATAAACCGACAAAAGATGATAATCATATGAAGATTATGCTTTTTCTATTTTTTATTTTGAGAACAAACTGGGAAATTTATCTTCAAACTTTTGGATATAATGTACTGGCACATGATGGCTAAATAATGGTGAAGAAGGGATCACTTTGTCTTTATTTGTCAAACACGTTTTTCAAATTGTGAGGAAAGGTCTTCAATTTTTGCATGGGTTAAAACAAATCCCTTGTGAACTTCACTTTGTATTTCTCGAAATTGAATATCTATTTTTGATAACAATGTCTTTGCTTCTTTATAACTTTCTCGAACAGAGCCTTCTATAGAAGAAACAAAAAACCGAAACTCATCCATGATTTTATTTACACTATTTATAGAAACTTGCAAAGAGTCTACTTGTTCCTTTGGTGCATTGGTTGATGGTGAATGTACTGCTAATCCTTTCAAGGCAGTATTAGTCCAATTTTTTTGCTCACTGAATTTTCGCATTCTTCCATCAATCCCTAAAAATGAGTCATCTATTAGGACTAAAGGTACCGCTCTAGAAACCTTTCCTGTGTCTTCACAGATGATTCATTTATATGGAGGAAAACTAGAAGAGGATTCAATCTTTGTGCCATCACTAGCTTTCCATTGATGTCTTGAAGAGGAGGAGGAGTATTCTACAGATATCATCTGTACATCCATATTTTCTTCTTGCTTCTTCCCTTCATAGAAAGAAATCCATCAATCTGTTTGATCCATATATTCTTTCCATATTAATGAGATATTTGTCTTCTCTTCTTGGGATGTGGTCACATTGGATATTTTGGCATCTAGATGAGTGAATAAATCCTAATTTAACATTCTTTTCACCCATTATGTGTCCATTTTGTGCTTTGGACAACTTTCCATAATAGTAAATAATTTATACATATCTAGCTTGGATGACTTTTTGCAATCATTTGGAACAAGGTTTTGAAACTAATAGGATGTAATGAGATCATCCATCTGTTCTAGATATCCAATTCCATATTTGGGCATGTCAGGCGGCCTCATTATGATAAACATTTATGTCAGCCTTGGGTCCTCATTTTCAAGAGATGAAAGTTCATGGATTACTAAGACAATGTCATGAGGGAATGAGATGTCGCTGCATTTGGGATTTGGACAAAAAATTTTCAACATGGTTGATGGTGCTTCACCCGTTCTTGGATTTTGGTTCTCATAAATGCCAATATGTACAAGAGACTTTAAATCAACCAATGATTAAGAGGAAGAACGTTTGACAACACACTTAGAAAACTTTAAAACTTGAACAAGCTCAAACAACTCGGTATAAACACAATTTGTACAAACGAATAATAAGTACAAATTTTATTACTATACAACACATGTTTTAAATTCCGATTCATGCCATTAATTATTGTTTTATATTTATATAATTAATTATGATGTATAAATCATTATATAATATCATACATAACCATTCTTTAATTCCATAGACAAAATTCTTTACACAATCGTTCTTCACCACCATAAATAATTGCTTAACAAAGAAAATCATGTAAAAGAATCTACTTAAGGACTATTACAAAAAATAGTTCTAGGAAGGTCATGTGAGTCCAAATTAGAGAGGAATTTGAGTTAATTTGGATTGCTATTGTTGTCAAAAGTCACAACCAAAAAAATTATGACTATACATAACTATTATATTAGCTATATAGAAAGATTATATTGACTAAGATTAAGGATTATACTACATACGTATATAAAGTAACGGTCATATATCTATAAGATGTTTTAAGAAAAAAAAACGTATATGTGTTTAGATAAAAGAGAAGGTATTAAAAATGAAATTTAAAAGAAACGTTACAGAGGAAGAAAATATTAAAAAAAAAAACTTTTTTCAAATTATATATATATATATATATAGATAGAAAAAAGAAAAAATATATTTTCATACATAGATAGAATTGGTTAAAGTTTTGGAAATATTTAATTATTTAAAATAAATTATAATAAAATAGGAAAGTATAATATTTTTAAAATTTCAAAAAAATTGTTTTTTTTAGGTTATTTAGATTTAAAAATACATATATATGGAAAAATATTGTTGTTTCTATTGCTTCTTTTTCTTTTTTGTTTACTTGGAATGAAAGCATTGAAAATTTTGGTGTATTTCTCCAAATTTTGTAGATGGTAAATTGGGTAAACCATTAGCCCTGATTATGGGCTCTCACCCTAAGGGAATCAAAGAGATTCAAATTCGTGATCAACAACAACTAGCAACAATATCAAAGAACTTCATGCCTGGCTCTAGACCACTTGAGCTAACCCTTGGGGCTATAAAATATTGGGCATTGGATACTACTCATGAAGAAGAATGTTTCTCCCCCTCTCGTTTTGAAGGAAAGAGAGAGGTTGTTGGTAATGGTTTGGCTCTTAATATAGACTCACTTAAGAGTGCAACATAGTTTCTCTATTCTAGAGAGTAAACATATTAACTTACCACACTTGAAGCTAGGTGGGGGGATAACAATTATTTCGCCCAACCACTTAGGCCATGCTTAATTGACAATTTTCTATTGCTCCTACGGTTGATAATAATTATATTAATATCAAACATGTTAACCAATTAGTAATTCATGAGTCAAATATAATTGAAAAGGTAGGCTCATGGAATGAAAAACTATATGACATAATTAGTTTATTACTTAACATTAGAGAAAAATATTTTTATATCACAATTCGCTATTACATCCTTTTTTTTATGACAATGACATAACTCTAGGTTCATCATTGGTGGAATCACTAGAGACCATATTAAATATGAAGATTTTTTTTTTACATTCTCCTAGAAGGAAAAAAAGATAACATTATTGGATGTTACATTTGTCAAATTTAGTAATATTAGAATACATCACACATAAAAAAACAAAAAAACAAAAAAAACAAAAAAAAAAAACAAAAAAACAAAAAACAAAAATACGAAAAAAAAAAACAAAAAAATAAAAAGAAAACAAAAAAAACAAAAAAAACAAAAACAAAACAAAAAACAAAAAAAAAAAAAATTATTGCCTCGAAAATCATAGTCAAAAATTTATCATACAAATTAAGAAGTTAAAAGGTGAAAATAAATTGTTGAAAGACAAGTTAGAACAACTTATCAAGAATGAAGCATCAACGTCTTCAAGTGAAAAATTCCAAGTTGAGAAAAAGGGAACATCATGACTCAAGAATACCTAGTTTAGATAAAGACATACTCGCATGTTGGAGTACAAATGATGGCTAATGCGAGATCAATGTAAGAGGAAAATAAAGCCCTATAATTAAATCAAGTAAATATTACAAACAAACTACGTTAATTTCGAGGTATAAGGACACCTTATCAAAGTTAAAATCCAAAGAACATGTATCTTAACGAGTCAATGTATCAACATCTCTCAAATGGAAAGAGTTAATGTATCTTCTAATGAATATTAATATTGGTATCATTAAGACCAATAATAACAACTAATCCTGGGAATATTATAAGCATAATGTTCTGCAAATAACCAAATTATGATGGTTAAATTTTCTTACAATTTAATAATTCTACTCAGAGGTTCATGTCATTTCATATCATCAACTATGACAATTTAAGGAATAGATTCATACAAAGACATTATAACTAGAAAAAAACAAACATAAAACCTTTTCATAAATATCTTTTAAATATAAAGAATTTCTAAAAGAAGGGCAATATAAAAGACATAATTGTATAAATATAAATAACAATAACAATAATTAATGAAGAGGCACTTTAAATGAAAGGATATGTCTCTTAGTGGAAAGGAATCACGTGTAGGCATATATATGGGGCTCTCATTTGTAATCATTCATCCTATCATATATCATATATTTTAGTCAATATATTATTTTATCCACATGAATTTTTTTACATCATTCCATTTTTTTGTTTTTTAGACTAGCTTGATTCATCACATCCCTATCCTTCTCTTTCACGTAGGACATCTACCCATTCTTTCTCTTCTACTTCTTACCTTATGTTGCAATACATATCATGTTCCTTAAGGTACTTCCAACACACTCCTTGTCCATTTGATGGCTCTCTCTAAGTTTTCTAACCACACTTTTTTCTTTATTATCACATTGAATATAGACAAAACCTTTAAGCTACATTAATACCATCAATTTCTCTTTAAGGAATTGGTCAACACCATTGATTATTCTTTATGAAAGCAAACACTCCATAAGCCATGCTTTATAGAATCTAATTCTCAATATATCTCTATATAATTATACTCGTGTATATATACTATTAATCTTAACAATAATAATGCATGAAGATGAGAAATGAAAATACATGAAAGTCAAAATAGAAATATGTAATACAATAGCTATAGCTACATTACTTTGTTGCATTAATTATCTTTTGGAAAAAAAAACAACTTATTCACAATATTTAATTCATACTGAACATAGGAAATAAACATTAGTGCATCTCAAAGAAACTATGATGAATGCTCATAGTACTATTTTTCTTCCCCTCTCCAAAAGGTGATGTTCACAAAGCAAAGTTAAGTAACTATTTATTATGAAATAAACTATATATTTTTAAAATATTAATCAAAAGATTTAATCTCTTTTAGTACTTTCATAAATTCATAATTAAAATAGATCTAGACCGATTAAATTATTAAAAAATAATAACATAATTATTAGCTTTATTATTTTAATTTAATTTAATTAAGTGAAAAATTTTTAATTAATAAATATAATTATTAATCTTTTATTTTATTTTTTAAAATTTTATTTGTATGTAGTTGAACTAAATCAAAATATTTATATAATATAACTCCGTATTAAAATAAAAATACCTCTCCAAACAATAATTTTGCTAATTTTCTCTTTTAATAATTATATAAAAAAATTATATATAATAATAATATAAAAATGCATGTGTACTCTATCAACCAACATAATAATACAAACAATTATATTAATAACAAAAAGTTACAATAAATCTTTACATTGTGATAAAATTACACACAATCCCATAGAAACGAAAGTGCTATCGAACAATAATGACCGAATTAGAGTACAATGATTTTCTAATAGACTTTTCCTAATAATAAATAAATTATCTGAGTATAATAAAATACAATCATTATGATTTGAACATTTTTTATATTTCTATATATTTTAGCAGTTTATAATATTTTAATATATTTATTTTTTAAATTAATAACTGAAATTAGAAATAAATTTCATTCTGAATTTATTTTATTATTCATTTATCATAAATAATAATAATAATATATATATATATATATATATATATATATATATATATTAATTTCTATTGGTTTATTTCTAAAATATTTTGGAAAAAAGAATTTGTCTCTTTTAGGATATTAGGAGAAGATGAAAAGCACTTTTCTTGGATTGTCATGTCTTTACTCACATTGTTATTTTTTTCAAAACATTTTCCACACTATCAATTTTCTTAACTTGTTAAGTTCCAAAATTATAATTTTTTCCAAATATTTATTTACCTTTTTTTTTTATCATAAAAATAAAATATTAAAAGAATCTTATTTTATCCCTTACTTTCTTAAAATACGATAAACCATATTAATCTTAATAAAAAATAACCATCAAACACCAGGAAGGATTAAAAATTCATAATAATTCTTAAATTTTAAATATATCATTATATAACATCTTTTTCACCAATTTCACATGCCAACCATTATACTGGTCAATCTTATATCTTTCACAATTAATATGCTTCAATACTTATCGTATTCCTATATCCAAAACTCTCACATTATATATTTCTTTATAAAGTTCTCTTTTGCTTTGCATTCATAATTATATATATTGTCCTTCTTGTTTGTATAGCTATTATTTCTGATATGTATTACTTTTTAATAAATAGTTTGGATATTACAAAAAGTCTTATATTTAACATTTATTAATATTTACATGGAATTGTATTTATCGATAAAAAAAATTATGCAGTAAAGATATGTTTTTATATTTATAATAATTTATATTTATGTTTATATACAATTTTTTATATTTTACTATTAAATATTTGATTTAAAATTTTTTTATATACATAGAAACTTATATTTAAATTAGAGGTATTTATTCATATTTATCTTTTGTTTAGTATTTAATTTTTATCATTATAAGTAATCATTACATGAGTTATTTGTCTATATTTTTTTAATGATTATTTGTTAGTCGATTTTTAAAAATCAGTTTAACTAAAATAGCTCCTAAATTATTGTGTGGTTGAGATTATTTCTCAATTAATTTTTCTACATAAGGTATGTAATTTATCTTAATGAATAAATTGTTGTATAGATATGTGATATTGTATGATGATAATAACATATGCATAATAGTTTGTGTGTGCAATATTTTTATCATAGTATTATATCTAGTCTAGGTGCCACACCCTCACAAGAGAGCCTAAGCCTATATAAGAAAATTGTGACTCCTCTATTCTAGGTGTAGATTAGATTAACATAGGTGTGTGAAGAGTTTCTTGTTCCTATGCCATGCATTAACTAAAGTGTGGGAAGTTTTCATCCTCAATAGAAATTGCACAAGAACTTATATATAAACAAATAATTGTGTGGATTGTGGAGAGTTGCACATGGAATACTACCCATCAAAACAATAAATATTGAAGGATTGCGTCTTGGCACAAGTTCTAGTGAATCTTTGACACAACTATTTACACCTGTTACCCTACCTACTAGTGGAACCTCAAGAAGTATCTTGGCTCGCTGCACTCCTACACATTAACAGGTGCATAAGTGACAGTCATGTGAGCTTACAAAAGGAGGATTGGTTGGCTTAATTGAACATTCATATTGATGGAATTATGTCACAAGTTTTCAATAGGTAAAGGAATCCAATAGCTAGTTGGCCTCACTAAAATATTACACTAAAGCAAATGGTGATGACTATGCTACATCATGTTAATTACACATTTTTGTAATGATTCAGTCTCTGGTTTTTAATGGTTTGATTAGTGGCTATAAGGAGGCTACATGACATAATATCTAAGGTCAAATGTTATTCGTTTATCATTTTACAAACATATTTCATACTGTTGTGCTATAAAATAGTCTAGAGCCTCTTCTTATTTTCAATCTTTAGTGTGAAAATTATAGCTATAAAAGTATATAAAGATGTGGGCCTACTCTCTTAGTGATTCTTTCATTGTTCCCATGAGATGAATCAAGTTACATGGATTTGAAAAATATCCCTTAATCTTTATTGGCATATTGATTTTTGAAGAATAGGATGGTACAGTATGCTGAATATGTTAACTTGCTCTGCCATGTGAAAGGAAGGTCAATTAAAAATTTCTTGGTTGTTGTGTAGTTATATTGTTTTTTTAGTAAGAAATTTTTGTTACATTTATCTTTTGTTTGCAAAATAAATAATGATCAATCCTCAAAAAGAGATGATATAGGTTATAGTGTAATAATGAATCAGATACATTCAATATCTATACTCTTTTCCTAGATAAATTAAAAGTATAGCAGATGGTACCCATGTATCTCAGTGAATGGAAATATGGCTATAAAATGATTAATAGTTCAGTCATTACAAACAATTGATTTAATGGTCGGAAGCATTTGTGTCTTCAAGGAATCAAATGGAAGTAAAACTTAGTAGGATTGTTTTCCAGTTAGTTTCGAAGAAGTGTATCTAGGGAAGGATGCCTCATTAGTTGTAAATACTTGCATGTGGATTATATTGTACTACTGAAGTTATGAGATAACTTGTGGAACAATGTTTAGTAATTGAATTTGGGATATCGTTGATTTGGGAATTCAGGGAGATGGAAATTCGAGAACATGGGAATTCAACTTGGGAGGTACACCTTTGCTAGGGTTAGGAGACAACTTGATGGAATTCAATCTATAATATTTCAAAGTGATTAGAGATGTTGACAAAGATTTTACCAAACCGAGATCAATGACAAGTATCGGTAAGAGAGAGTGTTGGAGATATCAACTCTTGCTTGTCTTGTGTTTAATATGTGATATTCTTCATCATATGCAATCTTTAAGTGAGTAGTTTTCTTATATTGCTTAGGAGATTGTTTATTATTTGGATTTAAGATATTTGGTCCAACTAATATAGCTCCTAAATTAGTTAGTAGTGGAAATATTCTCTCAATTAACTAGATTATTTTCCTAATATAAATAATCTATATTAATGCATAGCTTGTTATATAAAAATGTAATACTGTATAATGATAATAATATATGTAGAATAACTTGTATATATAATAATTTATATATTTGTATTCATATGTATTATATCACATCTTTCCATTATAATTGTACTGAATTTTAAAACTTATTTCCATACTCTCTTGTAAGGTAAAATATTTTAAAAGAAAGGCTAAGGACATAGGTTCGTTGCCACTAGCATATATTGTGTATAGATATATTGTGTATAGGTAATAATACAATATTTTAAAAGAAAGGCTAAGGAAATAAGCTCGTTGCCACTAGCATATATTGTGAAAGGCTAAGGACATAGGTTCGTTGCCACTAGCATATATTGTGTATAGGTAATAATACAATATTTTAAAAGAAAGGCTAAGGAAATAGGCTCGTTGCCACTAGCATATATTGTGTATAGGTAATAATACTTTGTATATAAACTTATAGAAATCATGTGACATGAAAACCCAAAGAAGCGGTGATGTCCCCAAGCGTCAAACATGTATTCCCTAATACGTAAAAAAAACCATCCCAAAATAACCCAAAAAACATTGGATTTTCACTTTTATTTTTTTCTTTGGATTCGAGAAGTGAATGGTAAAAATTACATTTTCAAAAAGAATCCTGGTAAGGGGATAATTCAAAGGAACTACTTTTCCTCTACCTAGATATAGAAAACTAACCATTCCTATGTTTAGGTGATGAATCAAAAAATTTGTCCCCGTGCACAATTGGGTCGATATGAACAGTACTTGGGGAAACACACACCATCTTTTTATGGGGATTTGTGGTTATAGCACAATGAATAGGCTCCCATCTTTAGGCCTGATAGCTTTATAGGAATATTGAGCAAATAAAATGATGAATTCAAGCAATAGATACAAAGATGAAACAACTACCTTAACTAGACAACATCCCTCAGTTTTAACCTATTTTTTCTTTCTTCCATGTGTGTTGAAGAGTGTAATAATTTTTATTCTTCAACACTAAGTTGAACATACGATACAAGTTAACATAAAATTATTTCCAACCAACTTCGAGAGATTCATAGACATTATATTGAGATGAAAATGATGCAGATGAGGTGGTCTTGTGGAACTTTCGTCTTTATTAGTTTTTTTAATAATCTGGGTAAGTACACTAAACAGAAATACACGAGCGATTTGGGCTGAGTGAAGGTGAGGTATTCCTTGATCGTGAAAGTAAAGTCTAGACCCATGGTGAATGGTTCAATAATATGGGGATTAGATCAAATCGAGATTCTACGGCTATACGAGGGGTGAAACTATAATCTTTCTTAGGAAGGATTATACGCTTTAAAGGGTTAGAATCAAAATCTTTGCTTATTTTTTCCTTTCTTTTTTCAGGTAAATAAACCAAGATTATGTTACTCGAGAAAAATTAAAGCATACACTATATTTGATTTCCACTAGTACGTCACTTAGGAAATTAGACTAATAAGAAAATAATGGATATTTTTCCCATTTATACTATCTGAAATAAATATGAAAACTGAAAAGATAATATAGCTTAAAACCATTTAACATTTTGCATGGTAATTTTGAACTGACAATATATATTATTGCAACTAAGTTTTTACTATCATATGTAAGAAAAAATTAGTAAGAAGCCATATATTTCAATGGAGAATTGACTTGAATGTTGTCAAGTATATCACCCTCCTCCTTAGAGGTGGATAACTCAAGGTCTGTTAGTGTTTTAGCAAGGATCAAGACTTTGTTCATAAACCTCTCAGTATGTCGTCGCATTTTGTCAATGCATTAGATAATTTCTTATCGTTCCACTAAGATTTTCCCATTATAGTTTTCAATTGCCAATAGATATTCATTGTTTTCATATACCTTATCTATCAAGTTTTGGTATTTCCAATATTTGGTACCAAACTTGTTACCTCCTCTTTGAATTTTATGTCAGTGATAAAGAGTCATTTAATTTTGACTTCTCACTCTCCTTTTTCAATTTCCTTGTCTATTAAAGGAGGGGTAAGCCAAACATAAATAATAGTAGATTTCTCTGCCACAAGATGGGCCCTCGAACTGCAAGGGGGATACAACATTTATTCCCTATGTGATTATTAATATGACTATGATGAACCATTGTGACTAATTGACCAACATAAGGTAAGGGAAGTGAAAAGGGAGAGAAATGAAAGCATAGAACACCAAAGGAACGATAAAACAAATGTCCTTGAGAGGATATAGGGTGTAAAGAACATAACAAAGAGAGTAAGGGAAAAATTCTCATTCGAGGGAAATCCAAGAAGAGACTCCAAGGAGAAAATCCTAACAAGTAAAAGAGAGAGGCCTTGACCAAGCCAAAATCAAAGGAAATAGAAAGACAATTGAGAGAACTGGACATAGTAACATAGAAGCCCTTTAGCTTAAAGAAATCCTAGAATAAAGACTAAAGAAAAAGAGAAACAAATGAAGAAACGTATGATGGTCAGAGAGAAAATAGAGGGAACCGCCTGGTTTTAGATGAGCGAGTTAAATTTCTTTGAAACTAAAACCATGGCCTCTGTGCCAACCTCTCATACCCTGATCCTATATTGACCTCTTGGGGAACAACATTTGATGCCTTGGAGAAGGCCAAAGTGCCCATCCCTTGATTTTTATATTTGCTACTTTGTTATATATGGTATCAATATAGAGAGACTCCTTCTTAAATAACCCTTTCACCCATGAAGTTATGCTTGGAAAGAAAGAAAAAATGACATTAAACTATCAATCTTCAACAAGCATCCAATTAATATACAAATGACACTAAACATCTCGATGTGTGGGTTGTGTTTCTTCTGAATATTTTTGTGTTCTTGCTCTAGATTTCCAATCCATGCCATGAAAATAGTTTGGATGAGCACCTTCTCAACAAAATGATGTTTTATAATGGAGCTAACCACCATATCAAAAAATAAAATGTTGAACATTATGTTGTGATGAAGTTCCTAGTGCACATTGAAGAGAATTGAATACATGTTCCAAGTAGATGGCTACCTAAACCCCCATCACCTTTTCCCATCACATCCCTTTAAATCTCCATTACTACTTATGACTATCCCTCGGTGTGGGGAGGTTATCCTCCGCCACAATTCATGGGCATTGTGTTTTGAATGGCTCAATGATATTGTCATTCCACTAAGTGCGTAGGGAGAGATTGGTATATTTATTGTCTTCATTTTCAGATTTATCGACAAGTTTGTTTTCAACCCTTTTCACTTGTTTAATTGTTGAAGTATAAAGTGTGTGAATTTTCTCTAGGACTCCTAGCCTCCATCTGACCTCCAACATATTGAAACTTTTGATGGGGACAAGCCATTTTGTAATGTTTTTGTCATCCCTATTATTAATTGAGAATCCCCTTCAATAATATGATTTCCAAACTCACTCTTGATGGCTACCTATATGCAAACTCTAGAGCAAATAACTCTTCGTCATCCTTGTCATCAATTCTTAAGAAGCTTGCATAGATTTTGAGCAGTGATCCATGCACTCCCTAAACACCCACTAAAACTAGTTTGAATAGGGTTTCATTTAGATTTCTTGTCAAAATTATTTTTAAAGAATCCCCTAGGAGGAGGTGTCCAATGGTTTGGGCGGAGCATTGACGGAGGTAAGGAGTAGAAATTAGAGCAGAAAATGCCAAGGGCTTGAAGAAGTGAGGCCTCTTGTGCATTTTAAGTTTAGTCCTAGGTAGACTAGTTTTATGCAAGAACTAATTCTTTAATATTATCTCAATTCTTTTCCAAATGAAATCTTTTGAGGTTGAAAGGTGTTCAATGATTCTTCTATCTCTCCTACCAATCTCCCATACAATAAACCCTAGAAGCAATTCCCAGTCCTTGTTGACGATTGTATGAGAAAATGTTGTGCTTTGCTAGCTTGCTATTATGAGATCTATGCTATTACTCAATTGATTTGATTGTAAAAATATTAGCAGCTTCGCAAAAAAGACTAGAACAAAACAACAATTGAGTAAAAAGTTAGCATCTTTTAATTTATCTTTTTTATGTATGAGCAAAGACCCAATACTTAAAATCCCCTTCTTTGTAAATGGTCCCAACTTAAAAATTTTCCATAAGTTAATAGCCTTAGATATCAGAAAACCTTATAAAATTGGCATAAATATAAAGATTGTAAACTTCTAAAGATATATTTAGCAATAGATTTCGAGTTATATTTACCATTATGTTTGTACCCTCAACACAACTTCTTAAACTCACAAAAACTTTCAAACTTTAAATTTAAACTCGTTGATACTTCCGAGCCTTAAACTTTTAGAGATATACTTAAAATACCTTCTTTGTAAATGGTCCCAACTTAAAATTTTTTCATTAGTTAATAGCCATAAAAATAAAAAAAACTTATAAAATTGGCATAAATATAAAAATGGTAAACTTCTAACAATATAGTATATTTGTACCCTCAACACAACGGGTTAAACTCACATAAACTTTCAAACTTTAAATTTAAACTCATACTTCCAAACCTTAAACTTCAAAAAATATACTTAGCAATAGGTACTCGCACATACTTCCAAAACA
This sequence comes from Pinus tabuliformis, assembly GCA_031772625.1. Classification (NCBI taxonomy): domain Eukaryota; kingdom Viridiplantae; phylum Streptophyta; class Pinopsida; order Pinales; family Pinaceae; genus Pinus; species Pinus tabuliformis. Next base: position 470,660,896 of record CM062807.1, read on the forward strand.
TAATATTTACATCGTATAAATATTATTAAACTCATACAAACTTTCAAATTTTAAATTTAAACTGGCCCATACTTCCAAAACCTTAAAATTTACATACTATAAAGATTAAAATGTAAAATATTACTCTATTCTAAATATAGATGATGATAAATACAGTCATGTACATTCATCTTTCCTCAATTTTCACATTTTTGCTAGTATTGTTGCAGAGATGGATTTCATGGCTGATTTAAAACATCGCTTATAGATTTTATTTCTAATTAATAAAATGCTTAAATATCCGTAAAAGAGATTCATTTTTCACTCTTTTAACTATGATTTTAAAATCACTTATTCATTTTTTTTTAAAATCATCTTACCTGGAAGCGATTTCCTATGGCTGGGATTAGTAACTTTCCGTTTCCAAAATACAACCAACCCAATCAAGACCACCGCAACAACCGAACCACCGATGCTCAATCCCAACACTTTGGGGAGACTTTTTCCTGCAGCGAACAATAATTGGCATCACTATACTGAATTAGCAAAGGCTTTTCAGATTTTCCTAGTGATCTAAATATGTATGACAATATTACCTTGTGTTGGCCTCGATGCTGGTATAGAAGGACCACTTTTATTTCCACTTCCATTTAGGGCTTTGAACAGAGGCATACCATCATCGTAAAACTTGTAGCTGTCATAACGAATTGCGCAGTTCTCGAAGATGGCGAGTCCTTGGCGAGTACCATTTGGGCAGGAGACCAAATAATCGTACAAAATGTTTAGGCACTGACTACACCGATTCATATTAATTATTCTCAAACATTCAGCCAGAGAATAAACCCCATGATCACTCAATAAACCCCATGATCACTCAGTACACTGTAACCCAGAGAACTGGACACAGCATTATCGATAAGCCTCTGCAAAAGAGAGGCAGTTTTCCAATCCTTGACACCCCTTGCCTCTGTGCCGTTTACTTTAATGTTATCGCACAACGCAAAGATCCAAAACGCATCCACTGAGAAGATCTGCGTGGCATATTCCAAAAGGCATCCACTGAGAAGAACGTTTCCGTAACTGAGACTTCCATTACAATAAAAATCTAAATACTCTGTAGCTTTTGAAACGCATCCCCGACAAGCAGAGGCATTCAGATCTCCCCTACACTGAGTAAAACCGAACATCTTTTCTCCATTCTCTCCATAACTGAAATCACTGTAGCCCGTCTTGTTAACATTGTCAAGCACTGAATTGATAACCACCTTCAAGTTCCTTTGCAGAGCACTTCCTTTCGTGATCCTATCGTTACTGCACCGGTGTGTCAGGTAATCTGTAGGACTATCGGACGGAGGTAATGAGTGTATGAAATCGAAAGTCAATGGCAATGTTAGTAGAAAGAGCATTAAGGAGACAGAGAACTTGGGTTTTGCAGTGAAAATGAAGTGAATAATTGCCGCTGTGTAATTACAGACCATGTTGGAGGAAGTGGCCATTCTGTAATTGGAATCAATCTGCGAAACACTTGAAAGATTGTCAGAGCCGCCTTTCCTTTATGAAGATGGGTCCGGTGGAAAGGGAAGAGAAGATTGGACTACCGTGTTGAAGCGGTTAACCCTAGATGAGAGTTTCTTGGAGGTTCGATGTGGATAAGATATTGGGACATGGTTTGAATATTTTTCAATGTGAGGTTGATAAAGTTGAAAATAATTAATATTATTTTGTATTGATGGAGAAATGGTTATATTAGTTGTAACGGGCAACGGCTAAGCAGCCATATATTGTGTATTAAATGCTGGCCCATCTATGTATGTCAAGCAAGTCATGGGGGCACATACATAACCATGGAACGGGACTCCGGCGGCCACCTTGCGTTTCCGGTGACGAACGCGGGACCCACCAACCGCGGGCCCGCCCCGTCTCGTTCTTTGACAACAGCGAACTCCCCGCGCGCCAAAACGCTATAGACATACGTTCGAAATTGGTCTGCCTCTGCAACCCGGATTGACGCTGCGCAAGAGCGGGGGATCGTTCTGAACTTTCACTGGAGTCGGTCTGCCTCCTCTGCAACCCGGATTGACGCTGCGCAAGAGCGGGGGATCGTTCTGAACTTTCACTGGAGTCCTTGCTTTCCCAGCAACCATTGTAAGATGACGTCTATCCATGATTTTGAAAACAAAAAAAGATTAGTATAACCTCGACATGAAGATTTGTAAGCTGAAATGTTACAACGCCGCTTCCTCTAAAAGATCCATTCCAGAACAGAGCGGTCTTTATAAAAAAAAGTTCTTGAATTCATAAACCTCGAAAAAGAAATTTCAAGTATAACAGAGGATTAAAAAATTCAAAAAGATCAGCAGATTTAAAGAAGCTGGCAATCTCGAATCTTTAACTCAATAACAGTGGAGAGCGCGCTGAAGCTTACATTTTTCAAAAAATCATCAAGAAAACCTTTCCCGAAAGTTCGTGCAATGAGTAGCTACAACTAAGAAAGAACATGCCTGTTGATGTATGAAATCAATTCCTGGCCTCCGAAACCAGAGTAGCATTATATTCATTCTCCTGGGACTTCAAAAACTCCAGTTCAATGATTATCTCTATAATCTTTTTGCTGTTTGATAGTCCTTTATTGTCCATTACCTCAAAGTCTGTTTGCATCTGTGAAAGAGTGGGCTCCAAATTTCTCTTTTCATCATTCCACAAATGTCCATGTTGTTCAATTTGTCTTAATAAATCCTGAATCATTTCCTTGGATTCATTCAACTGAATCATTTCCTGCACAGAGGCATTTTTCACACCTTCCTCGCACAGACAGAAAACACCATGAATTTTTTTTTAATTTGAAACTAATCATTTCAATCAGTCTCCTCCAATAGCTCTATTCACGCTGGTATACAGCGTCCAAAACAACCCAAAATTTTATATCCAACCCTTAAAATGCACATTCATAAAATTTAACTAATCTATTTATTTGACACTAAATCATTTAAATGGGTCTCCTCCAATAGCTCTATTCACATGACACACTGGTATACAAATATCAAACAACATTTCCATCCAGAAATCAACTCAAAATAGGATGAAATTGATTTTGTATCCTGGACTGCAGGTACACAGAAAGTGGATCTCATTTTGTCTGATTATTTCATAGACATAAAATAGCAACAATAATCTTTTCATATTGCATTCTTTTGAAAGAATGCCAATTAGACAAAGGATAACAATTTGACCCGGAAGAATAACTACTCTAGATATGAAAATTTGCATAACAAGACTGCCAGCACTAGTACTTGCAGAGCAGCATTAGTCCATTAGTTCCTCACAGTAGTAACATATTATTTAAGCATGGCAACCAATTGAGGAGAAACTTCAATAATAGGGTTGGGTCTTCAGAATATAAACCCATGTCATGATGCATATTTATCACACAACAAGCTTCAGCAGTCAACCCTGTACATCAATTGCTGCAATATATAGCACCAACTATCAAAAAAATAGGCGTTTTTGGCCTAAGCAGCCCAGACATTTCAATGTGCTGGATCCATTGGTTAAGGAGGTGATACTGATATTTCCTTCACCTATGTGACCTATTTTACATTTTGATCCATGTGGCATTCACCCCTTTAGGCTTTGGTAGAATAGCACTTATAAGACAAACCAATACCTATCACCCAAACAACTTAGCAGACATTTTTCCATTTCAGAGATGTGTCACATTTAAGGTAATGTTCCACGTGCATAATTCCATCCAAACATCTGGTTCATGAAAATATGAAAAAGCCATGTTTGTGTGTCCATGGTCTGTGTGTATTGAAATGCTAGGAGTCTTGGTCCTTGGACTAACCCTCTTGTCACTAATGTAAGCTCAAGGATGGTTTGAGGCTCTGCGGATTGCTGGATAGTGTAATCCTTAAGTGTGATGGGGCTTGCTGTAGGCAGCGTGTAGGTTATAAAAATATGCCTTTTAGATGCAAGATATCACAAAAAAAAAAAAGAACAGACAATCAGATGGCTAAGTGTCCAAAAAGGTTGCAACAAACAGAAGGAAAATTTTGCATTACCACATACCTGAGTGGTTTCACAAAGTGAGGAAGAAGAGTCTGGTGGGAAAAATCAAAATACCTAGGAAATGAGCTAGTTAGCTCTTCTGCAACAGCATCGATTGAAATCCAGAGGGAAGAATCACCATGGAAGCAAAAGATCTAGGAAAACAAGAGACTACCGAAAAAAGCTATCCAGATGTAATCAGACCATAAATACCTTTGTCAAATTCTCAGATACAATATGAGGAAAAGCTTCAGGCCTTGCAAATTTGTAAAACATTGTTAATAAAAGAGCCAATCAAAGAACATGAACAATTTAATCAATGAAGTTTCCACCCACAAGCTAAAGCCAAAATCCAGGATTGTCTTCATCATTTTTTATAAGCTTTTTCAAATTTTCTAAGTAATGAACAACCTCTGGTCGGGATCATGACCTAGGAGGGTTTGTTGGTAGTCTTGTCGAATTTATTCCTGATTTCATTGTTATTGTGTTTTGCATGCTTTAGATCTGCTGGTCTTACTATGCATTTAGTTCAAGTGTCAGTAGGTATGCCTTTCCAATCAGTTGCCCGGCCCTTGAGATGACCTTGGAGAAGATGGGCACCCAAGAAGGCCTGCAACTTTGTCCCCAAGGTTACTGCAAGGCCATATTTTGGTTTGCATTGTTCATCCTCAAGTTAAAATTTCTTCTGATGAATATAAGGATACTTTATGAAGCAGGCAGCCATAACCTTGTTGGAGAGTTTGTCAGTTGTAACCCCTCTAAGAACATGATCTGGGCTTGGATTATAGAAGCCCAGGATCCATTTGGCTGGCATTTCCCAAGCATGAGAAAACCAACAGGGGGGTTTTTATGTTTAGGTTTCTAATGAATTAACAAAAGTTGTGAGTATCATGCAGTGCAAGGCTGCAAGACCTGGATATGTAGGAATAACCGAGTTATCAATTTGACCAACCTGTTTCTATTGTCAAATCCTGAATACCATATTAAAGACTGCATCCTTACGGTTAAGTTGCAGACTATAGTTCCTGAACCTCAAGCTCTTTAGTAGGCCCCTCTGAAATGGGTTAATTTAGCATTCTGTGAAATTAATCAATTAACAGATTTTAATCCATCTTTTCAATAATAATAACTTTTCAACTGGCCTAAGCTGCCTAATTTATTTGTCTTTCTCAAAACTGAATTAGATCCAATAATATTGGAGCTAATTTTGCAAGTATACTTGCAATATAGTTTGAGAATAGTTATTTGTTTTTGTTTTTTTTCTTATATTTAGGCGATGGAATTTGGGCAAAAAAGATTTCAGGAAATCTTTGTGTAGCAGTGTTTAAATCATGTTTTTGATAATGGAAATGAATTCAGTATCTTTTTTATGATGGAAATGAATTCAGCGTTATCAAAAACCTCTGAAACACAATTTGATAACCTGAATTTATAAAAATCCGTAACAAATTTTATCAAAATATTGAAATTTTCAGGACCAAAACAATCTGACTACTATTTCCAGTGGTTTCCAGTGGTGGAGATGTAGAATGTAGAATGTAAAAATATCTTATTAAAAATTTGCATACTTATATGCTTCGACATAAGAAATTCCAATTCTCCTTTTTCAGGTTTAAAATGGTATTTTGTATACTCATTTGTGTTCAGTAATTTTATCAGTTACAGTATTTTATTGACATTTTCTTACTATTTTTGGAAATGCATTGACATGTGACCAACTGACATTGACAAAATGCAGATCATCCGGTTTTTCCAAATATGAATAGCTTTATGGGTATAACAGGACACTTTATTTAAAATTTCAGTTTATTTTATTTAAAAGTTCAGTTTTCATGTTCTTCAAAAGGTGGATATTTTATCTTGATGTTAGGGTTAGGTTTATTATATTAAAAGTATATATATATATGACCTTTTCAATTTTATAAAGTATATATCTTTTATGCTTAATTTTGCTCCATTTAAATACTAGGTATTATGGATTATATGTGTTTTTGTTAATTTTATTTAGTGGTTAATGTATGGTATAATATTTCAGTGATAGTACATTTAGGTTTTGAAAGGAAAATATTTTCTTGATCTTTTAAATAATAGATTCCTCTCCAACAGACGCTTCAAAAAAACCCTTTTTATTCAACTAATTGAAATAGGTAAGTGTCTTTTGTCTAGTGCTTTCTGAGATATTGAACTTAAGGGCACAAGTAAGGAGACTCTTGGACAAAAAAGAACAAAGTGACTGCATGTAAAATGGCAATCAAATTGAGGAATCTCTTCATATTTTCTCATGTGGGCCTTCTTCAACTGATGAGCTAGTAGGAACTTTCTCGGCTCCAACTCCTTCAGAATAAGGGGTGGAGAATTATGTTTAGTGAACTAGTAGACCTCAAATCAAAATATCCATCTTGGTGATTTCTATGGAACAACTTCTTTGTTATTGTTTGCATGTAAGTCATGCATTTTCATAATGGATGAGACAGTTGGGCCAAAGTACTCAAGACCTCTATATGAGGAAATATGCATGCTTATTTCTTGCTACATGAGGGATGCACTTGGTTTTTATGACTAGGTTGGGTGGACTTCACCCTTCGAGGAAATGACTTCCTTCTAGCACATTCCCAATGTTGAATTCCTCTGATACTACTCATGGAACTCTGGCTCCACCTTACAGTTGGAATTGTTTTTCTTCCCATAACTCTCTCTCAGGCTATAAATTCCAGTTTTCTCTTGTTTATGTCGAATACATTGTCTCTATATCATTGTTGTCTATCTCTTTTTGAGTGCTTGCTTGAATCAATGAGCTAATGTGGTTCATCTGGATTCCAAAATCATCCACTGACCTATTGTCTAAAGGGTCCTCTTTATTTTTCTTTTTTTCTCTGCTACTTGATCCTCTTTAGCCTTTTCGACATCGTCTGCTTCTAAAGAATCAACTCTTCTTCATAAGTCCTGCTTAGCATGTTTTTCTTCTTCTATATGCTTCAAATATAAATGAATGGCACTTAAGATAGGCTTATTGACATTTTCCAAATTCCATGATTTTTCACTGCACTTCTCATATTTATCAAGGAAACTGGATTCCGCACATTCAACATTTTTCCTTTTCAGGGCTTGTTGTAAGGTTGGCATCTTTTCTCCACCATGTCTCCTTTCTTATGTATGCTTGAATTTGATACAAACAATTTGCATTGGATCCTTTAATTGTGAACAATTAATCAATTTTCCCCTATTTATCTCATGTTGACTAGAAAAAATAGATTCTGCATATTCAGTGGCAGGTCTCCACCACACCTATTCCATATCTGATGGGTTCCATTTGATATGTTTCTTTTCATCTAGACAACTAAGCATATGAATGCTTGATAAGGGATCCTTTAATGCTAGAAAATTCAGAGATCCCTCCCCTCTTCTCTCATGTTCATTAGAAACAAAAGCTTCTTTAAATCCATATTGAGTTGCACTCTGGCCATCTTGCATGCTCGATGTATAATGTTCAACATGTTTCTTTCCCTTTGTATTATCAAGCTTTGCTTGAACGTTTGACATATGATCCTTGAGATATGAAAGAGTTATTTTCTCCTTCCATTTATCATGTTTAGGAGGAAACCTTATGTCCAAGAGCTGGTACTTTTCCTTCTAGACCCCAGTGGAACATGTAGGGATGATTTCCTCATGTTTCACTTTAGGAAAACTTATTTCCATATGCTCCTGCCTTTTCTTGTGAACAACAATTGGATGTGAAGGGCTAGTTTCTTAACATACCACTTTTGGAGTAATGAAATTCAAATGTTGCACCTTTTCATTCAGAAGTTTCACTTCTGATCTAGAATGGCTTACCTTGTGAATTACATTTTATGAACATGAATACTTTCTTTATGCACCTTTTTCAATGTGTGTAAATTTTGTTTCCCCTTAAAATCAACACTATTAAAGAGGTAGCATTTGAAACATGAAATTAAAATTAAATGCATACGGAGCTACAATAATATTCGCTCCGAACCACTAGTAGGTTAAGAATAATTAGTTCACCTCAGCAATTGATGTGCAGAGTTGACTGCTGAAGCTTGTTGTGTGATAAATATGCAGCAATTGATGTGCAGGGTTGACTGCTGAAGCTTGTTGTGTGATAAATATGCATCATGACATGGGTTTATATTCTGAAGACCCAACCCTATTACTGAAGTTTCTCCTCAAGTGGTTGCCATGCTTAAATAATATGTTACTACTGTGAGGAACTAATGGACTAATGCTGCTCTGCAAGTACTAGTGCTGGCAGTCTTGTTATGCAAATTTTCATATCTAGAGTAGTTATTCTTCCAGGTCAAATTGTTATCCTTTGTCTAATTGGCATTCTTTCAAAAGAATGCAATATGAAAAGATTATTGTTGCTATTTTATGTCTATGAAATAATCAGACAAAATGAGATCCACTTTCTGTGTACCTGCAGTCCAGGATACAAAATCAATTTCATCCTATTTTGAGTTAATTTCTGGATGGAAATGTTGTTTGATATTTGTATACCAGTGTGTCATGTGAATAGAGCTATTGGAGGAGACCAATTTAAATGATTAGTGTCAAATAAATAGATTAGTTAAATTTTATGAATGTGGATTTTAAGGGTTGGATATAAAATTTTGGGTTGTTTTGGACGCTGTATACCAGCGTGAATAGAGCTATTGGAGGAGACTGATTGAAATGATTAGTTTCAAATTAAAAAAAAATTCATGGTGTTTTCTGTCTGTGCGAGGAAGGTGTGAAAAATGCCTCTGTGCAGGAAATGATTCAGTTGAATGAATCCAAGGAAATGATTCAGGATTTATTAAGACAAATTGAACAACATGGACATTTGTGGAATGATGAAAAGAGAAATTTGGAGCCCACTCTTTCACAGATGCAAACAGACCTTGAGGTAATGGACAATAAAGGACTATCAAATAGCAAAAAGATTATAGAGATAATCATTGAACTGGAGTTTTTGAAGTCCCAGGAGAATGAATATAATGCTACTCTGGTTTCGGAGGCCAAGAATTGATTTCATACATCAACAGGCATGTTCTTTCTTAGTTGTAGCTACTCATTGCACGAACTTTCGGGAAAGGTTTTCTTGATGATTTTTTGAAAAACGTAAGTTTCAGCGCGCTCTCCACTGTTATTGAGTTAAAGATTCGAGATTGCCAGCTTCTTTAAATCTGCTGATCTTTTTGACTTTTTTAATCCTCTGTTATACTTGAAATTTCTTTTTCGAGGTTTATGAATTCAAGAACTTTTTTTTATAAAGACCACTCTGTTCTGGAATGGATCTTTTAGAGGAAGCGACGTTGTAACATTTCAGCTTACAAATCTTCATGTCGAGGTTATACTAATCTTTTTTTGTTTTCAAAATCATGGATAGACGGCAACTTACAATGGTTTCTGGGAAAGCAAGGACTCCAGTGAAAGTTCAGAACGATCCCCCGCTCTTGCGCAGCGTCAATCCGGGTTGCAGAGGAGGCAGACCGAATCTAGTGAAAGTTCAGAACGATCCCCCACTCTTGCGCAGCATCAATCTGGGTTGCAGAGGAGGCAGACCGACTCCAGTGAAAGTTCAGAACGATCCCCCGCTCTTGCGCAGCGTCAATCCGGGTTGCAGAGGCAGACCGATTTCGAACGTATGTCTATAGCGTTTTGGCGCGCGGGGAGGTCGCTGTTGTCAAAGAACGAGACGGGGCGGGCCCGCAGTTGGTGGGTCCCGCGTTCGTCAACGAAAACGCAAGGTGGCCGCCGGAGTCTCGTTCCATGGTTATGTATGCGCCCCCATGACTTGCTTGAGATACATAGATGAGCCAGCATTTAATACACAATATATGGCTGGTTAGCCCTTGCCGTTGTAACGTATCTCTTTAGTTTAGGATTTGTTCCTAGAGTTTAGGAGTTTGTTTGCAACTATCTGATTTCTAGTGATGTACTTATTGATGTAATCTTTCATTCATGAATAGTAGAGTGTACGGAGAGAGTTCTCTTTGTATGAGTGCAGTCTCCAGGTGCAGTACTCACCTGTGAGCTGTAACTCCTTCTTTTTAATTCAAGTCTAATTTTTATCTTGGTATCAAAGCTCAGTGTAGGGACAACCTTAATTTTTTTTTAGGATGCATCATTGATTAGATAACTGTAGTGGTAGTGGAGTATTTGTAGAATCAGGTGGACTGCAGTAACACCTGAAGACGGGTCTCAGATGACTGATCATCTCTGAGCGCAAGAAAGGGTTGGCACGGATTTGTCGCGCACAGTCGCGCGCCATTTTTTAGCAGAAGCAGCCGCTGGCGCGGGTTTTTAACGAACAGACGCGCCCATTGGCGCGGGTTTGAGGGTGATAATCGCGCCAGCGAAAAAGAAAGGGCCATTGGCGCGGGTTTTTAATGAACAGACGCGCCAATTTCGGGCATCGATTTTGTTTCTGGCGCGGATACTTAGCTGTTGAGAAGCGCCAACGCGCCAACCTCTTTCTCTTTGAAAAATCTGCAATTTTTTGCAGATCGGAGTTTCCCGGTGGTGGCACTTTCAATTTGCGGATCTGTTCGGTGGCAGCAGATCGGAGTAGCCCGGTGGTGGCGTGTTGGAGTTCCTGATCTACTCGGTGGTAGCAGATCGGACTTGCCCGGTGGAGGCGTATTGCCCGGTGGTGGCGTATTGAAGTTCCTAATCTACTCGGTGGCAGCAGATCGGACTTGCCCGGTGGTGGCGCATTGGAGTTCCAGATCTGTTTGGTGGCAGCAGATCGGACTTGCCCGGTGGAGGCGTATTGCCCGGTGGTGGCACATTGAAGTTTCGGATCTGTTCGGTGGCAACAGATCGGACTTGCCCGGTGGTGGCGCATTGAAGGTACAAGTTTTTTTTTCAGCAAAACAGAGGTTCAGATCTGGTATAAGTCAATATGAATAACAGTTTAGAATCGTATCTCCACGAGTCTGGCAAACTCGATGGATCAAATTTCAACAACTGGAAATTCAAGATGCAGACTTTGCTTGAAAGTGCAAATGCGTGGGCGATCGTCACAGGAAATGAGCTGAGAGCAGGAACAACGACACAAGAACAAGATTGGGATAAAAGGGAGACAAAAGCAAAGGTCATATTGAAGATGTCCGTCAAGGACAATGTTATCCCTCATATTAGAGACTGTAAATCGGCCGCTGACATTTGGACAACAATCAAAAACCTGTACGAGACGCAGAATACAAACCGTGTCTTGTCACTTAAAGGCAAGCTGTTTGCATTGAAGATGGAGGAGAATGAGTCCGTTGCTGGATTCATTGCTCGAGTCAAAGACCTGAGTGATAGATTGGGAGCTATCGGAGAGAAAGTTTCTGATTCAGATCTGGTCACGCTCACATTGAACAGAATGATTGATGAATACCAGACGTTCATCACAGGGCTGTCAGCAAGGGAGAAAGCCCCTTCATTTGAAGAGCTGACAAGGATCCTGCTACAGGAAGAAGAGTGACAACAAAATTTTAAAACTCAGAGCAATGACCTTGCCCTGATGGAAAAAAGGAGGCAGTACAGAGGGAAGCAGTACCAGCACCAACAACCACAGCAGCAGCAGAAGAAAGGGGCCAACACATTTCAGAAGAGACCGTTTAAAGGTATGTCTGCTAATGATTTTCCCATCAAGAAATGTTTTTACTGTGGAAAACCTGGTCATCAGATTAGAGAGTGTTATAAGAGGCAGGCAGATGAAGGAAGAAACAAACAGAGAAAACATAAGGGTTACTTTGTTGGGGAAGAAGAGGACCACAGCCACGAACTTCGACTATTTACTATCGATTGTGCTCTTTCAGCTTCAAAGGGAGATGAGGACGACATATGGTATGTCGACTCTGGCGCATCCTCACATATGACTGGTAAGAAGGACTGGTTTGAATTTCTTGAAGAAACTTCATGTGGGTCGAAAATCTATTTAGGAGATGATAGTGGATATGAGATCAAAGGACATGGTGACATTCTTGTAAAGTTACCTAGCGGTGACATTAGACATCTTAAAAATGTATTGTATGTTCCAGGAATTAAGAAAAATTTGGTCTCTGTCTCAATGATTACTGATCAGGATATGCAAGTTCAATTCTTTAAGAATAACTGTGTCATTAAGGATAGCCAGATGGAAACAGTTGCAAAAGTAGTGCACGTGGGGAGCCTGTACAGATTAGATGCAAAGAGTATGCCACAACAAGCAATGGTTGCAGCTGGATCAACAGTCGAAGATCTCTGGCATCAAAGATTCAACCATCTTAATCTGCAAGACCTCATCTTACTTCAGAGAAAAGGTATGGTTGATGGACTACCTGTTTTTCATAATGTTAAGCTGGATTGTGATGGATGTGCATTAGGGAAAATGCATAGAGAAGAGTTCCCTTTGCATGTTAACAGAAAAGAAAGAGACATTTTAGAACTGGTGCATACAGATATTTGTGGACCTATGCAAACTAGGTCATTAGGAGGAGCATATTACTTTCTCTTATTTACAGATGATTGCACTAGATATTCATGGATATACTTTCTGAGTAAAAAGAGTCAAGCCTTTCAGTATTTTAAAGAGTTTAAATCTATGGTAGAGAACCAGACAGGAAAAATGATAAAAATTCTCCGCTCAGATCAAGGGGGAGAATATAGGTTGGGAGAGTTCATGAATTTCTGCAAGCATCATGGGATTGTGCAACAGTTTACAGTGCCACACACTCCACAGCAGAATGGAGTGGCAGAACGAAAGAACAGAACTCTTGTGGAGTGCGCAAGGAGCATGCTTCAAGGTAAGGGTCTATCAAATGGTCTTTGGGCAGAAGCTATTAACACTGTTGTATATTTAAAGAATAGGAGTCCTACTAGATGTTTAGGCTTCAAAACCCCTTTTGAAGCATTGTTTGGATTCAAACCAGCAGTTAGTCATTTAAGAATATTTGGGTCAAAAGCTTATGCTCATATACCTAAGGCAGATAGGAAGAAGTTAGACCCCAAAGCCCTGAAATGTATATTTGTTGGATATGGCACTGAGTTCAAGGCATATAAGTTATATAATCCTGTGACTCACAAGGTTTTTGCAAGCAGAGATGTCATATTTCATGAACAGGTTGAAGAAGGAAAGGAGGATTCTAACAGTGATTGCCACATTCCATTGCTTATAGAAGAAAACAGTGAGGAAGATGAAGAGCAGGAGCAGAAACAAGAAGAAGAAGTAACAGATAATGTAATCAATGATGATGCAAGCGCTGAAATAGACAGAGTTGAGGTAAGTCCCCTACCAAGGAGATCAGGTAGGAAGACTCGATTACCTGCTAAATTGAGAGACTATGCTTTAATGTCAAATATTTTAAACATTGTAGAACCTGCAAATTATGAGGAAGCAAGTAAATCTGATGCATGGAGGGCTGCAATGTGTGAGGAAATAGAGTCAATAAATAGAAACCATACTTGGGATTTGGTTGAATTGCCTGAAGGTAAAACCCCCATAGGATGTAAATGGCTGTATAAACCAAAAATAAATGCAGATGGGAGTATAGAGAAATTTAAAGCTAGACTGATAGCAAAGGGTTACTCACAGCAAGAGGGAATAGATTTCGATGACACCTTTGCTCTTGTAGCCAAATTAAACACCATTAGAATGCTAATTTCCTTAGCAACAAAACACAAATGGCAGCTACACCAGCTAGATGTTAAGTCTGTATTTCTGAATGGTGACTTGAAAGTGTTATCACCCAGGTTGTTCCCTTTGACTCCCAAGGGAATACGGCCGGGGTAACCACTAACAAAGCTTTGGATTATAAGTCCTAGCCTACCTATAATCAGAGAGGGCTCTCTCTTTAAGTTTTAGCTCTGTTTTGTGAAGATTTTAGGCTAGTTGTGAGTTTCAATTTTCGTTCAAGGTTTTGGTTGAATGATGTCTTTCAGTACCTAGGGTGAAAATCTTCAGATAGTATTAGTTCATTGGGCAATGGAGTCTCTGGCTACAGGTTGTTTGAAATATTGAGTGGGGATGTTGAAAATGCAGGGCCTTTAACTATTTCATGAAAGAAACTTGAAATTGTGATGGTGAAGCATGTTTAACCAGTGAAAAGCAATTAAGAATTTTCCACTAAGCTAGGGAGTGAGAAAGAGATCTATTGCACAGGAGCAGATTTGAATTCCTGAAAAATAGCCCTTGTGAAAGATATAGTTTGAAGATGCAGCAATTAAGAATTACACCTTTATAACTATAACTGAAGAAAACATTTATAACAACGTAGATTGAGTTCAGGGTATTCTATGAATAAATCCTAGAACTATTCTTTTTCTCTGCCATTAACTGTGAAACATAGCATATGATTGGGTTATGAAGAAGTAATAAAAACACATAATCGAAGAGTTTAAAGGAAACTCATTGAGTCATGAAATACGCAGGAATCCTGTAACATTCAGCAAACACACTACAACGCCTCAGACAACACAGAACTTTGGAAATCCCATCAGCCTTTGTATTAATCCTATGAAGAGTTACAACATAAGATCTCTAGAAGAGAAAATCAACAACCCCTGTAAGCTTATGCGAGGGGGAATATATACAATCGGTTACACAAAATATCTGAACTACTGAGTCACTTGAGAAATAAATATGTTTACCAACTTTACAGAATCGCAAATAAGGAAGTTATTGCTGCTCTTAATACAAAATGAATGCTCTTTAATGTTGTCAGAAGTCTTTTTGACCTTTGGAGGCCACTGAGTCGGTTGAGCATTCTGAATAAATGCTGAATGATGTGTCTTTATGCTCTGTCATGTTGTAGCTTTCTCGGCCCTGTCATCTGTAACTGTCAGTGCTGCTCTGGTGGCCGAATTGGTTTGCTGAGTTGGCTCAGCCCATTCTTCTCCATTCATACTGAATGCATCAACTTTTCCTGTACATGATAACTTATGTTTTTTGATGAAAAAACTTGATGAGAGGCTCTTGTTCACAGTATCAACTGTATCATTTTGGTCCACCATTCCTGTGTGGGCAATTGATGTCTCAAAATTGCATCTAAGGTCTCATCTGCCTCTGTGTATTTGTAGAAGTTTGGAGGCACTTCAAACAAATGTTTGATCTCATTCATAATGAAAAATAAGTTCTCTACTCTGTCATAGAGATTTTGCCCAGATGTTGGCCCTGTTACCTCTAAGGTACTTGATCCTTGAGTGATCTGATTGGTAGCAAATGTATTGACCCTTTTAGCATAGTTCTCATGTGAAAGTAGTATCCCTGCGCTGTTCAGTAAGCCAGGAAGACCTCTGCTTTGTAATGCTGCAAACTTGTCCATGAATTTGTTTACTTCTGTCTGCATGTCCTGGCTTCTTCTTTCCAGTGTTTGTACCAGGCTTCTCAATGTGAGGACCCTCTTTATCAGCTGGATGGTTTCAGTTCTGTTGGAGATTCCTATTTCTGCCAGCTGAGGACCTGTACAGTTATTGAGAACATTGATCATTATGTTTGCTATCTCAAGCATATTGCCTAGAGATGCCCTTGATCTTTGCACTTCCTTGTGTGCTTTGCCTATGAGCTCCATTTGCTCATGAATGGTCTCTATATACTGCCACTGATCTGTGATTGATTGGCCAATGTTGGCCCATAAAACTGTCTTGAGCTCAGCCACCACTTTGTCAAGGGTGAGCTCTTTCTCCAGCTCCTTTATCTTCTCTTTGAGAGCCTTGACTTCTCTTCCCTTTTCAGCTATGCTTTGCTTTGACTTGTCATATTTTTCATTGAGCTTAGCCAAATTCTCCCTGGCTTCATTTAACTCTGCCATTTGGGCTTCTAAGGCCTAAATTTCATTCTTCAGCTTCTGCATATCAAGGCTTGGAGCCTGCTCTGTTGTTGGTGCTGGTGCTGATGTAGATGGTGCCGTTTGAGCTGTCTGTTCTGTAGGAGGAGCAGTAGTCTGAGGAGTTTCCTCAAGGTTGATTATTTGTGGAGGGGGCTGTGATGTTTGGCCTCCTTCCTTCTGTTGTAGGGCTGCCTGCAGCGCAGCCTCTGACTCTCCCAATTTCTCTTGTGTCGCGATCAGCTGTTTGTATAATGATACCAGCATAGCTGCTGCATCTTGGTCATGCCTTAGCTGGGCAACCTCTTCTGTCTGAGGATGAAGAGTTGCTGGGATCTTGATCATTTTTCTCAAAACTACCATATCTGCATCTCTTAATTTCAACAGCACTTGTACAGCCTTGATGTCCTTGGGATCATGCCCAAGCTCTATGATGATATCCTCCAATGCTTTGATTCGGCTGTCCTTTGCCTGGGAGGATGCTTTCTCCAACTCAAGTTGGGCAGCTGTGTTGTTTAGGCTATTTTCTAGCCTATAATTAACCAAAGTTTTGTCTGCCAGGGTGGCATATACCATCTCACCCGTTTGCTTGTGCAATTCAATTTGATCCATAGGGTGGATGTCTTTTGCAAGGACCTCAAGGTTGGTCCTTATGTAGTCTGCAACTGACTATGGCTGTAGCATGGTTGGCATGAAATGACTCATTACTATTTTGCCCTCATGTACATCATATGCAGACATCAATCTCTGCTGATTTGTAGGAGCCATTTTCAACAAGTGATTGTAGAGTTGTATCTTGAGTGGCTCATTCCTCTTTTTGATATCAATAAATTGTTGTTTGATGCCTGCTTGAGCTCCCCTTTGGTGACTTGAGGAGCTGACTTCTCCTCCAACTGTCCTTTCCTATTCCTGCTGAAAGGAACTTGCAGATGCTTCCATGCTTGGTGGGCCCATGCCCAAAGATTGCCCAATAGGCATTTCTTCCTCAGAGAGGGGATTCATTCTGTGCCTTTTCTCCCCTTGATTTGTGGATGTGGTGAGGGGAGTCTCCTGCTCTCTGTCCCTCTTCTTTCCTTTTTCTTCCTTTTGTGGAGTTTGTAGCACTGAGGCCTCCACTGTCTTTTCTTGCCTAGGAGGCACATTCTCTTGAGCCTGTTGCTCAGTGGATATTGGGGCTTCAGCTGTTTGTTCTTGCTGCACTGGCTGCTCTTGTTTTTGTTGTTCTTTTTGCTGTTGTACTTCTTCATGAGGAGGCTTTTCTGGCTCCATCTGTTTCTCTTTGCCTTTGCTGGAAGCCTGATAAGTATCTTTGGCTGCTTGTTGATGTGCTGTAGAAGATGAGGCAGCTGCTCCCACTTGAGTGCCTGGAAGAGAAAATACCTGTGAACAAAGCTCTAAGTCAGCCAACTTTTGGAGATTTTTTACTGCTCTTTGAGCTAGTTCTTCTTGTGTGGCAGCCTCCTCTAAGGTGGCTTCCCTCCACTTTAGTTGATTTGCATATTTTTCTATGTGAGGCAACCTTAAGTGGTCATAACTGGCCAGCCTATATCTGACCCTTCTTAAACTTATGAAATGATTGGGGTCGTATGGTTTCCAGAGGAAGCTGGTCTGTAAGCCAAGGGCTTCTAGCATTCTATCTGCCTCTTGCCAACCTTCCTCCCTTTTATTGTAAATGAAGTGGCCTAATTGGTTTCTGACTTTGAGCTGTGCTTTCTTGCCCTTGCCTGAAAAATGGAGTACATTAGCATTCCCAAATTGCCTGAAGTACTCGAGGGCAAACAATCTCATAGGTACATATTTGGGTAATCTGTATGGGGGCAACTCACACCCATATATTCTAATAACTGTGTGGTTTTGGTAATAGTACCAATCCCCAATGCTGTATACCTTAGACAACTGAAGAATCCTCTGCATCTCATCAGTTAGTCTTGGAGGAGGTGAGCTCAGAAGCAGAGACATGGCTGGGTGGATTTAGAGGTCTATAAACTCACAATAAGTGTATGGGGAACAAGATCTGCAGTGGAAAGCAGAGGACCAATAAACCACTGACCTTGTATTGCCTTGTGCATCCACTCTTTTCACAAGAAAAGGAAATTTCTCATGCTGATAATATAAGATTAAGTGGTAGATACAGGAGGTGTATCTGAACACCCTTTCTCTTGCCAAGTTCATCAATTGCTCATGTATTTTATTGGATATGTAAGTGGCATAGTCATAACAGATTGGGGACTTGCCAGGGGAAAACATGAGCATCATCACCAGCACAGTTTCATCAACATATTCTATTGAATTATAGCCCAATATGGGACTAATCTTGTCTACAAGGTCTCTGCCCATTTGGTTGAGGTATACATGAGAAATGGGAGGGTACTGCACGGTGTCAGAGTCAATGTACAATTGATTCATCTTGGTGACTTGAGCATCTGTCAGCTTAGCTCCTTGCTTTATCAGATCTATCAGTGATAAAGGAACTAATTTCTTATCAGTATTGAAGTGTAGCATCTCTCTGATGGCTTTAGGGGTGACATAAAAAACAACTGAGCCTGAAGGGTCAAGCACAACCCTTTGAGTGGTCATAACAGTCTGCACATCGGTGGATTAGGTCAGGAAACTGGTTGACCTGAGGGAGCTTGAAGATAGGGAGGAAAGAGTTCCAAATGCCCAATACATCCATTCCACTCTCATGCTTGATCTTCAATTCATTTAGCAAGTGAATGTGGTACTTGCTATGCATTAGCATTTCCTCTGATATTTGATAATCTAGATCTGCTAATGCTTTCCACTCCAACTCTCTCTGAGGGGCATTCAATGGAGCAATATTCAGGGCCACAGGTGCTACTGGTGTATCCATGTTTCTCAGGTGAATTTGGGTTGAATCCTGACTATCTATGGGAGAAATACCGTCCTGTGCGGTAGGTTAGGTAGTTTTCTGAATTACCGCCTGTTTCTGAGCAACAGGGGTGTAATTGGGCGCAATTGGCCGGTTAAAAGCTGAGGGAATTAGTTTTAAGGCGTAGTAGGCCTATTTCTCCAGGGAAAATGGTCAATTCTATTGGTTTTTTAACAATACAGGACGAAATAGAGGGCGCAATTGGGGAATTTGACAAATACCTGGTTAAGTGGCAGTATTAGAGCTTGGTTGCAGTTGAATTCTGGGCGACAGCAGCTCCGAATGTTCTTGGCAAGGTGCGGCAGCAAAGGACGTAAAATCGCATGCAGAAGGCAGAGCATAAAAACCCAGAAAAGAACGTAAAGATGACAAAATTCGGCCAAATATGGACTTTTTGGCGTTGGCGCGAAAATTTGGATGACGTCAGCATGACGTCATCAGGTGGGGTCAAGGTCGGGTGATGTCAGCATGACGTCATCAGGTGACGTGGCAGCCTGTGAGTGGTCCACGGGGACTGCATAGGTGGAGGACATGTCGGAGCGATGGTGGGCGGGGGCGCTGACGCGGTGATGAGGTGGCGTGACGCTGGCATGACCGGTCAGTGGAAAACCGGAAATGGTAAGCGGTATAATATCGCACCGCTCTTTATACGGAAGCAGGATTGTCAGAGGGCGGCCCGATAAGATTTGCGGGCGACGTGTGGCAGAGGCCTGACGTCACCCTTTGACAAATTTCGGAAGCTAACTGCAATACATCAGGGCCGCTCCGAAATTGATAAGGGTCGTCGGATGGGAAAGCCCAGATCTGACGGCTGGTAGGAGGCAGAGGTGGCCGGACGATACGGTCAAGCGGGGCCAATAAAATATTATTATTTGTTTGAAACGTGCGCCCGGAAGGAATTTGGAAAAAGTGGGTTTTTTAATGTTTTTTCTGTGTAAAATGCACATGACCTCCAAACTTTGGATAAAGCGGAAAAGTGGGTTTTTAGCGTATTTCGCAAACAACACGGGTTAGGGATAATAATGGGTTTTTACATGGGTTTTTATCAGGCTTTATTGACAAAGAGGGTTTAGGCTATTAGACTGACCAGAGGTCAATTTAATACCTGACTTTGGACATATGGCTATAATGCCAAGGGAAGGGAATATTTATACATTGCTTGGGATTTATACACCATAGTGTTCATCATAGTAGGGGAAAGGGAACATAGGGGATTTAGATAATAAGAAGTTAGGGGTTAATATGAGTGGAGAAGGTGTATGAGGGGGTAAGACACTAAGTTTTATATGAAATCAACTTAGTTTAGGGAGTAGATCAAAATGAAAAGAATTTTACACAAGAAATGTGGCTTTTAAAGAGATAAGAACCACCATAAGATCTTGACTTTCTTTCATGAACATAACTGGTAAGGGGATGTTAGCAATGAGTGTGAGGGGTGAAACAGGAAGTTAGACATGCTCCTTTGTATTGCTGGAAGATGATGGAGAAGAGGGACTTCTCTATCCACTAATGTTTCCTTTATGTTAGACCAACAAAATTCAATTTGAAAGGAATGACATTTCTGCAACCTTCTCTACCTACCCATTAGCTTGCCTAGCATTTTTTGTTTCTTCATGGAGGGTGCACTTAGACTTGCAGACCCTCATGTGCCTTTTCTTTTCTTTTGGCTTTTTCTCTTGATTTTCTATCTAGAACTACCCTTATTTCTTCCAAGGTCCCAGATTAAGCAGTTGGGAACCTTAATTCTCTACCTAACTACTGGTTTGCCAAGATTGAACAGTTTGGACAGACTTCTTTCTCTATTCTATAACAAGAAATTGAAACATGGCATGATCCAGATTAATCTGTTGGATCACCCATCCAAAATTGAGTCAATATCAAGCTATGTACACATATTACCTTCTCTTGAAAATATGGGATCTTTGCACCACCAAAGCAGAGCATATTTGGAACTTTCTTTGCCAATCATGAAATATGAAACCTATTGGTATAGGTATCTAACAGTGGCTCCACATGGGGATGGTTTTTCCATTTGAAAGACCAAGAAAAATAGGTCAGAATACCTTGGCCCTTGACTTCTTTCACCAAAACTTGGAGTTTTCCTCCTTGAAATCTCAAAATTGTGCTCTGTCATACTTGTGGAACTTGCTGAACTAAAAGCCCTTTCCTGATTCTGCAAAACCTTTCAAACTAAGCTATTCACATGCTGAAAGAAAACATTATATACAACAGATTATGTACAGGGGAACAACCATGCTATGTTTATGGAAAGTAGTCAAAATAGTGCTTCAACATCCTGCCATTCACAGGACCTTCATCCAAGTCAGTTTCATCCAGATTTTTTAGGAAATAAGTGTTGTTTCCTTGCACTGCTTGGATGACAGATGGTCCTCTCCAAAGGGAATCAAATTTTCCATGTTTTCCTTTATCTTCCCTTCTTGAATCCCACTTAAGGACTTTGTCACCCATGTTGAAATATTCAGCCTTAGTTCTTCTATCAAAAGCTTTCTTTAACTTTTCTTGTAAAACTTGAACTCTGCTATAAACTTGGTCTCTAGTTTGCTGCAAACATATTATTTGATTGATCCTTCTTTGCATATCATTTGGTTCAGCCTGGCTTTCTTGAAGGAGTTTCATGACCGGGATCCCTAGTGATGAAGGAAATTTGGCTTCTAATCGATAGACTAACTCATATGGGCTGACCCCAATTGGTCTCTTGGTTGTTAGTTTATCTGCCCATAAGGCATTGACCAGCTTCTTATGCCAATTCTTCTTATTTTCTTCCAACACCTTCTTTATGATGTTTACAAGGCTTTTATTTGATGATTCAGCAAGGCCATTTCCTTGGGGATAGTATGCAGTAGAATGGCCCAAGGTAATGTGGAATTTGTAGCAGAAGTTCACCATCTTCTTGGATCTAAAGGCAGCAGCATTGTCTGTTATGATCTTATCAGGACAACCAAACCTAGGCAATATGTTATTCTCCAAAAACTGAATGATTGTTGAATCATTTTCCTGTCTACATGGGATGGCCTCAATCCATTTGGTGAAGTAGTCTGTGGCTGTGAGGATCCATCTATGTTGGCCTGAAGATGAGGGATGAATTTCCCCAATGAAATCCAAGCCCCATTGTTGAAAAGGTCTCTCTGTTGCAATAGGCCTTAAAGGAAGTGGCAGTAACTTTCTCTTTCCCTCAAACACTTAACATTTATGACATGAAGTGGTAAATTTTTTGACATCAGAGAACACAGTGGGCCAATAGTAACCAGCCCTCAGTATTTTGTCCACAGTGGACTTCCAATAGAGGTGTCCACCACAGTCACCTGCATGAAATTCTTTCATGACATTGTTAGTCTCATTCTCAATTAAGCAGTTTAACAATATACCCTCATGGTTTTTCCAAAGCAAATTGCCATCCATGACATAAAATCTTGAAGCTTTCATTTTTAGGAACCTACATTTAGTTCTGGACAATCCTGGGGGAGCACACAGGTTTTGCAATATATAACTGATGTCAGAATACCACAGAGATTGTTCAAAGGCTATATTGATCTTTGGAGTCGCCAGCTCCGGTTCACTGTCCAGTTGGTTGATGTCCAAGGCTTGGAAATTTGTTTCAGACATTAATTTGGCCAAACCTTGCCCTTTTATCAGTTTTGTAGGTTTTATTTCAATGTCAAATTCTAAAATGTTGGCAATCCATTTTCCTCTTCTGCCCTCTAAGTTCTATTGAGTAAGTATGTCTTTTACGATGGGACTTGGCACATAAGCTATAACATGGGAGTATAGGAGATAAATCCTAAAGTCTTTGATGGCTTTGACCAAAGCATATGCTTGCTTTTCCATGATCTGATATTTTAGGGGTGCATCTCTGAGAGCTCTACTAAAGAAAGCAATAGGTCTCTCATTTCCTTGATCATCTTTCTGTAATAAGACATCAGCAATAGTATGCTGGGAGGCAAAAGAGAACATGATAAACTCTTTGTCAAATTGTGGATTTGTTAAGATTGGAGTTTGGGTAAGGGCCAATTTTATTCCTTCAAAAGCTTGATTTGCTTCTACTGTCGATTTTACTTTTGAATCCTTTTTAAGCATATTATTGAGTAATCTGCTTAATTCTGCCAAATTTGGGATAAATCTCCTTAGGAAGTTGATCTTCCCCAAGAATGCTTGTAGTTCTTTGATGTTTCTTGGGTGGGGCATTTGCAAAATGGCTTGTATTCTGTCTGGGTCAATCCTAATGCCATCCTTTGAAATAATATAACCCAATAACTTGCCTTCTTCCAAACCAAACAGGGATTTCTTGGGATTTAAAGAAATTCCATATTTCCTACAAGTTATGAATATTTGCCTTAGATGTTTCAAATGTTCTTGGTCAGATTCTGAGAAAGGTGTGAGGTCATCTAAATAGATAACAAGGAAGTCATGAATCTCTTTGGCAAAAGCAATATCCATTGCTCTTTGAAATGTAGCCCCTGCATTTTTTAACCCAAAAGGCATTTTGACATATTTGAAGGTTCCCCATGGGGTTGTGAATGTTGTTTTGTCCTGATCATCAGGGTGAACTAAGATCTGGTTGAAACCTGAGAATCCATCAAGTAGAGAAATTCTTGAGGCCCCCACTACTCTTTGCAAGATGTGATCCATCTTGGGTAAGGGGTAATTATCTTTTAGGGACACTTGATTTAAGTTCCTTAAATCAACACAAAGCCTTATTTCACCAGTTTTCTTTCTTGTAGGGACCAAATTTGAAATCCAATCAGAAAACCTGATTGGTGCTATGATGCCAGCTTTAAACATCTTTTGTACTTCCTTTTCAATTGAAGGGAGAAGCATAGGATTGATTCTCCTCAATTTCTGTTTAAAGGGTTTTTGATTGGGCTTAAAAGGGATTGTGTGTTGGATCACAGAGGTGTCATAGGATTTTAAATCCTCATAACTCCATGCAAAGACATCTTGAAACTCTTTGAAGAGGTCAATGTATTTAGGCTTTTGATCAGGGGGTAAGGATGCAGATAATTTTATTACCTTGGGCTTCTCACTAGTTCCAATGTTGCACTCTTCAATGGCAGCATTGAGAGGCTGCAATTTTGGTTTTCTAGGGACATCATTTGAGTCAAAAATGTCCTCTAATGGAGCTAGGCCTGTTGGAAGAAAATTGTCTTTCAATTGTATAACTTCATCTTCAGCATCGGCTATTTCCTCGGAATGTAATTGTTCAAGTTCTTGTATTTTCTCCTGGTCAAAGTTTGTTGGACGAAGCATTTGATTGGCTGTTTTGAGTGAGATATTTGTTTGGTGTTGTTCACCTAGTATTTGTGAATCACTTACAGCCTCAGTATCAATGTTTAGTCCTGAAAATTCTTGCTGCAAAGTCAAGAAATTGTTTATTTGTGTATCATCCTCAAACACTTGCCAATCCTTGACATTGTTTGGGACAGAAGGTCTGTGTTTTATCTCAGCTGTAAAGCAATGGTGGGGTTCAAAAGGTAGTTTACAAGTGCTTGCAAATGTAGCCAAACTATGAGCATGAAGATTATGGGTTCTAGGAATCTTGGTAATTTGAAATTCAGTGAAGGAATTTAGTATTTCAGCAGCAGCAGACCTATAAGATCTCAGTCTTTTGTCATTAGTGACAAAATTTCCCTTTACTTGTTGGATAATTAGGTCTGAGTCTCCTAGGATTGAAACTTTTATGGCTTGTAAGGATTTTACTAGCTTGAGGCCTAGTAAGAGAGCTTCATATTCTGCCATATTGTTGGTGCACCTGAAGTTTAACCTGTAGGCTCGGCCCTCTACATGACTGTTTTGTTTGTTATGTATCCAAACCCCCGCTCCTGCCCCCAATTTGTTGACTGATCCATCAAACTCAAGGAACCGTAAGATCTCCTGTTTTAAGGGATTTTTAACATTCTTTCTATAATTTGGGATTATGAGTTGGAGTTCTTGTTTTTCATCTGGTTTATCTTTTAGGAGTGACTCATTAATTGGTTTCTCAATTTGGATCTCTTGGGGACTTGGTTGCTTACTCTCATGCATGTTTTGTTCAAGTGTGACTGATTTATTATCACTCTCAGGGCTTGTGTCATCATTGAACAGAATAAAAGAATCCATATCTGAATGGACTGCATAAATGGGGAAATCCTGAGGCTTTTCTTCACTGCTCACCATGTATTTCATAAGTGACTCTCTATATAGCATCTTGGGTTGACCAAAGACTGAGATGGTGGCATATGACATGTCTAATTGCAGGGAACCTTGGAGTTTAGCCCCCCATGATCTTGATAGCAAAATTCCATATTTGGGTGGGATATCAGCAACTACAACATCCATTAAGATTGTTTTGTTTGGATACTAGACAAGGGATACACACAGATCTTTTATCAAACCTAAACACTTAACTTGGCTGGAGTCAAATGAAAATAGGTCCTTATATGGTCTTGTAATGTCTAGGTTAAGTCTCTCCATCAATGATTTAGGCATAAGGTTATGAGATGCACCTGAATCAAACATTGCATTGTGTAATACTTTATCATGAACATGCAAGCTGACATAAAAAGGTAAGATCCCTGTAACTGCTGTCTTTCCATCAACCTTTGGACCGAAAAGTAGTTCTGGGGTATCATCCAACACATTTACATCATCTTTATTATGGGTAAGTTGTAGGGACTTTTTAATTTGTTGTTTGTAAATGTCATGCTTGGCTAGCTCTGAAAGGGGAATGGCTATCTTCAATTTTCCAATTTCAGCTTCTAAGTCAAAGGATTTTTCCGCTTGGACCTTGGTGTTGTAATTGACAACCCTTTCTTTTTTGTTCAAGTTTTCTTCTTGGTTTTCACTCTGATCTTGAGGCTTGTCCTTTTTACACATCTTCTGCGAAGTAATGCTTAGATTAGGTTGTAAGGGTGATGTAGCCATTGATTGTTGTTTTCGGGAAGATGCTTCAGTTATTTCTTCCACTGTTACTTCATTTGTAATTGAATCAGTTTTGTCAATTGGCTCTGTGACCATGGTTTTCTTAGGCAGAGGGGTGTCCTTTGTTTTCTCAAGCTGTGTCACATTTATGGTTCTGCTCCTTAGCTTGTATTGTTTATGAACTTCATAAACAGCTGTGTCATAGCCTTGTTTAAAGTGAAATGACTCCCCTGACTTGGTTTGAAACTGTTTAATATCATCATCCTTATGATCTTCTTGACTTAGGAAAACTTGTTGATCATCATTCAGGCCCATTAGGTTAATGTGGGTGTCATCTATTTGTTCATTAGAAGTGGATGCTTCTGTATAGTTTTCTTGGAACGGAGGCCTGATCTCTGGTTCAGAATTAGCTTTACCAACATTAGGATTTTGGTTTCTTCTGAAATTAGGATTCCTAATAGGATTATTCTGTGGTGCTTCCCATGATGATTTCCTCTCAACTAATTCTACTCTGTCACCTAATCTCTGCATACCAGTGATTATTGCATCTAGTTTTTGATCCCAGCCTGAAGGCTCTTCTTTGAAGGTGGTATTTCTTTCAGTTCTTGTCCTATTTCTCTTGGCTATCAGATTGGCTTCCACACTTACTGCTATATCTTGCATTTCAGCTAAAGTTCTGGGAGCCCTTTCCCTTAATTGATATGCCATATCTTAATCAAACCCATCAAGGAAGGTATATAGAGCTAGATCTGGTGGGGGTCTAAGATTTTGGGGAATAGCATTGTAGACATTTTTAAACCAGGCACAGTAGTCCAGGACAGTTTCTTGGGGACCTCTTTTGATAGTGTTGTATTCAGATAATATATAGAGTGGGTCCTTCTTCTTCTCCCATCTGTTGATAAATGTTTGATAGAGGGCTTCAGGGTCAGCTATAGAATTTGGTGCAAGTGACCTAAACCATGTTCTCACATCCCCCGTTAAGCTTTGCACAAAAATTTTCATCCCAACCCCATCATCATCTATTTCGTAGTTTTCAAAGTAGTCCTGCATTTTCTTAGTATGTTGAAGGGCTGGATATGAGCCAGTACCATCAAAGTATGAGATCTTGCTTTGGTATTCTTGAGGCAGAGGAGCTGGATTGGCTGGTAACTGCAGTGGTGCATATCTATTAGCCATGTTTGGTGGGACAACAGGGATAACAGGGATGAATGGGGCTAGTGGAGGGAATGGGATGGAAAGGGTGTGTGTATTTGATGGAGTGGTTGAAGAACTAGGAGATTGTGGGCCAGTTGTATGAGGATGTAGAGAAGCCTTAGCAGGGGTTGGAATGTCAGTTTGGAGACCTACTTCCGAACTTGAATCTGATAAAGTGCCTTATGATTTGTGTCTCTTGAGGATTCTTGCAATCAGGTTTGGATTCTGAAACTCAGGTGCTGGCTCAGGATCAGGGTTTGATCTTGTGTAACGAGTTTTCTTCCTAGGAGCTAGCTTCTATAACTTTCTTTTTGAGAATTTCTAAGGAGGTAGTGATCTTTTGACAAGGACTGGTCAGCTATAGCACAACTATATGAGAATTAATACTGAATAAATATTGACTGAGGCAGCTTTTATATACTCCTGCAAATGCAAAGCAGAGGCGGTTTCTAAGGCTATCTGGTTGTCACTTAGGCTTTATCTACAACATTAAGAATCAGATAGGAGGTTGCAAAGTTCATCCAGGTCCCCAGTGGAGTCGCCATTTATGTTATCACCCAAGTTGTTCCCTTTGACTCCCAAGGGAATACGACCGGGGTAACCACTAACCAAGCTTTGGATTATAAGTCCTAGCCTACCTATAATCAGAGAGGGCTCTCTCTTTAAGTTTTAGCTCTGTTTTGTGAAGATTTTAGGCTAGTTGTGAGTTTCAGTTTTCGTTCAAGGTTTTGGTTGAATGATGTCTTTCAGTACCTAGGGTGGAAATCTTCAGATAGTATTAGTTCATTGGGCAATGGAGTCTGTGGCTACAGGTTGTTTGAAATATTGAGTGGGGATGTTGAAACTGCAGGGCCTTTAACTATTTCATGAAACAAACTTGAAATTTTTATGGTGAAGCATGTTTAACCAGTGAAAAGCAATTAAGAATTTTCCACCAAGCTAGGGAGTGAGAAAGAGATCTATTGCACAGGAGCAGATTTGAATTCCTGAAAAATAGCCCTTGTGAAAGATATAGTTTGAAGATGCAACAATTAAGAATTACACCTTTATAACTATAACTGAAGAAAACATTTATAACAACGTAGATTGAGTTCAGGGTATTCTATGAATAAATCCTAGAGCTATTCTTTTTCTCTGCCATTAACTGTGAAACATAGCATATGATTGGGTTATGAAGAAGTAATAAAAACACATAATCAAAGAGTTTAAAGGAAACTTATTGAGTCATGAAATACGCAGGAATCCTGTAACATTCAACAAACACACTACAACGCCTCAGACAACACAGAACTTTGGAAATCCCATCAGCCTTTGTATTAATCCTCTGAAGAGTTACAGCATAAGATCTCTAGAAGAGAAAATCAACAACCCTTGTAAGCTTATGCGAGGGGGAATATATACAATCGGTTACACAAAATATCTGAACCGCTGAGTCACTTGAGAAATAAATATGTTTACCAACTTTACAGAATAGCAGATAAGGAAGTTATTGCTGCTATTAATACAAAATGAATGCTCTTTAATGTTGTCAGAAGTCTTTTTGACCTTTGGAGGCCACTGAGTCGGTTGAGCGTTCTGAATAAATGCTGAATGATGTGTCTTTATGCTCTGTCATGTTGTAGCTTTCTCGGACCTGTCATCTGTAACTGTCAGTGCTGCTCTGGTGGCCGAATTGGTTTGCTGAGTTGGCTCAGCCCATTCTTCTCCATTCATACTGAATGTATCAACTTTTCCTGTACATGATAACTTATGTTTTTTGATGAAAAAACTTGATGAGAGGCTCTTGTTCACAGTATCAACTGTATCATTTTAGTCCACCATTCCTGTGTGGGCAATTGATGTCTCAAAATTGCATCTAAGGTCTCATTTGCCTCTGTGTATTTGTAGAAGTTTGGAGGCACTTCAAACAAATGTTTGATCTCATTCATAATGAAAAATAAGTTCTCTACTCTGTCATAGAGATTTTGCCCAGATATTGGCCCTGTTACCTCTGAGGTACTTGATCCTTGAGTGATCTGTTTGGTAGCAAATGTATTGACCCTTTTAGCATAGTTCTCATGTGAAAGTAGTCTCCCTGCGCTGTTCAGTAAGCCAGGAAGACCTCTGCTTTGTAATGCTGCAAACTTGTCCATGAATTTGTTTACTTCTGTCTGCATGTCCTGGCTTCTTCTTTCCAGTGTTTGTACCAGGCTTCTCAATGTGAGGACCCTCTTTATCAGCTGGATGGTTTCATTTCTGTTGGAGATTCCTATTGCTGCCAGCTGAGGACCTGTACGGTTATTGAGAACGTTGATCATTCGGTTTGCTATCTCAGGCATATTGCCTAGAGATGCCCTTGATCTTTGCACTTCCTTGTGTGCTTTGCCTATGAGCTCCATTTTCTCATGAATGGTCTCTATATACTGCCACTGATCTGTGATTGATTGGCCAATGTTGGCCCATAAAACTGTCTTGAGCTCAGCCACCACTTTGTCAAGGGTGAGCTCTTTCTCCAGCTCCTTTATCTTCTCTTTGAGAGCCTTGACTTCTCTTCCCTTTTCAGCTATGCTTTTCTTTGACTTGTCATATTTTTCATTGAGCTTAGCCAAATTCTCCCTGGCTTCATTTTACTCTACCATTTGGGCTTCTAAGGCTTGAATTTCATTCTTCAGCTTCTGCATATCAAGGCTTGGAGCCTGCTCTGTCGTTGGTGTTGGTGCTGATGTAGATGGTGCCGTTTGAGCTGTCTGTTCTGTAGGAGGAGCAGTAGTCTGAGGAGTTTCCTCAAGGTTTATTAATTGTGGAGGAGGCTGTGATGTTTGGCCTCCTTCCTTCTGTTGTAGGGCTGCCTGCAGCGCAGCCTCTGACTCTCCCAATTTCTCCTGTGTCTGGATCAGCTGTTTGTATAATGATACCATCATAGCTGTTGCATCTTGTTCATGCCTTAGCTGGGCAACCTCTTCTGTCTGAGGATGAAGAGTTGCTGGGATCTTGATCATTTTTCTCAAAACTGCCATATCTGCATCTCTTAATTTCAACAGCGCTTGTACAGCCTTGATGTCCTTGGGATCATGCCCAAGCTCTATGATAATATCCTCCAATGCTTTGATTCGGTTGTCCTTTGCCTGGGAGGATGCTTTCTCCAACTCAAGTTGGGCAGCTGTGTTGTTTAGGCTATTTTCTAGCCTATAATTAACCAAAGTTTTGTCTGCCAGGGTGGCATATACCATCTCACCCGTTTGCTTGTGCAATTCAATTTGATCCATAGGGTGGATGTATTTTGCAAGGACCTCAAGGTTGGTCCTTATGTAGTCTGCAGCTGACTGTGGCTGCATCATGGTTGGCATGAAATGACTCATTACCATTTTGCCCTCATGTACATCATATGTAGACATCAATCTCTGCTGATTTGTAGGAGCCATTTTCAACAAGTGATTGTAGAGTTGTATCTTGAGTGGCTTATTCCTCTTTTTGATATCAATAAATTGTTGTTTGATGCCTGCTTCAGCTCCCCTTTGGTCACTTGAGGAGCTGACTTCTCCTCCAACTGTCTTTCCTGTTCCTGCTGAAAGGAACTTGCAGATGCTTTCATGCTTGGTGGGCCCATGCCCAAAGATTGCCTAATAGGCATTTCTTCCTCAGAGAGGGGATTCATTCTGTGCCTTTTCTCCCCTTGATTTGTGGATGTGGTGAGGGGAGTCTCCTTCTCTCTGTCCCTCTTCTTTCCTTTTTCTTCCTTTTGTGGAGTTTGTAGCACTGAGGCCTACATTGTCTTTTCTTGCCTATGAGGCACATTCTCTTGAGCCTGTTGCTCAGTGGATATTGGGGCTTCAGCTGTTTGTTCTTGCTGCACTGGCTGCTCCTGTTTTTGTTGTTCTTTTTGCTGCTATACTTCTTCATGAGGAGGCTTTTCTGGCTCCATCTATTTCTCTTTGCCTTTGCTGGAAGCCTGATAAGTATCTTTGGCTACTTGTTGATGTGTTGTAGAAGATGAGGCAGCTGCTCCCACTTGAGTGCCTGGAAGAGAAAATACCTGTGAACAAAGCTCTAAGTCAACCAACTTTTGGAGATTTTTTACTGCTCTTTGAGCTAGTTCTTCTTGTGTGGCAGCCTCCTCTAAGGTGCCTTCCCTCCACTTTAGTTGATTTGCATATTTTTCTATGTGAGGCAACCTTAAGTGGTCATAACTGGCCAACCTATATCTGACCCTTCTTAAACTTATGAAATGATTGGGGTCGTATGGTTTCCAAAGGAAGCTGGTCTGTAAGCCAAGGGCTTCTAGCATTCTATCTACCTCTTGCCAACCTTCCTCCCTTTTATTGTAAATGAAGTGGCCTAATTGGTTTCTGACTTTGAGCTGTGCTTTCTTGCCCTTGCCTGAAAAATGGAGTACATCAGCATTCCCAAATTGCCTGAAGTACTCGAGGGCAAACAATCTCATAGGCACATATTTGGGTAATCTGTATGGGGGCAACTCACACCCATATATTCTGATAACTGTGTGGTTTTGGTAATAGTACCAATCCCCAATGTTGTATACCTTAGACAACTGAAGAATCCTCTGCATCTCATCAGTTAGTCTTGGAGGAGGTGAGCTCAGAAGCAGAGACATGGCTGGGTGGATTTAGAGGTCTATAAACTCACAATAAGTGTATGGGGAACAAGATCTGCAGTGGAAAGCAAAGGACCAATAAACCACTGACCTTGGATTGCCTTGTGCATCCACTCTTTTCACAAGAAAAGGAAATTTCTCATGCTGATAATATAAGATTAAGTGGTAGATATAGGAGGTGTATCTGAACACCCTTTCTCTTGCCAAGTTCATCAATTGCTCATGTATTTTATTGGATATGTAAGTGGCATAGTCATAATAGATTGGGGACTTGCCAGGGGAAAACATGAGCATCATCACCAACGCAGTTTCATCAACATATTCTATTGAATTATAGCCCAATATGGGACTAATCATGTCTACAAGGTCTCTGCCCAATTGGTTGAGGTATACATGAGAAATGGGAGGTTACTGCACGGTGTCAGAGTCAATGTACAATTGATTCATCTTGGTGACTTGAGCATCTGTCAGCTTAGTTCCTTGCTTTATCAGATCTTTCAGTGATAAAGGAACTAATTTCTTATCAGTATTGAAGTGTAGCATCTCTCTGATGGCTTTAGGGGTGACATAAAAAACAACTGAGCCTGAAGGGTCAAGCACAACCCTTTGAGTGGTCATAACAGTCTGCACATCGGTGGATTAGGTCAGGAAACTGGTTGACCTGAGGGAGCTTGAAGATAGGGAGGAAAGAGTTCCAAATGCCCAATACATCCATTCCACTCTCATGCTTGATCTTCAATTCATTTAGCAAGTGAATGTGGTACTTGCTATGCATTAGCATTTCCTCTGATATTTGATAATCTAGATCTGCTAATGCTTTCCACTCCAACTCTCTCTGAGGGGCATTCAATGGAGCAATATTCAGGGCCACAGGTGCTACTGGTGTATCCATGTTTCTCAGGTGAATTTGGGTTGAATCCTGACTATCTATGGGAGAAATACCGTCCTGTGCGGTAGGTTAGGTAGTTTTCTGAATTACCGCCTGTTTCTGAGCAACAGGGGTGTAATTGGGCGCAATTGGCCGGTTAAAAGCTGAGGGAATTAGTTTTAAGGCGTAGTAGGCCTATTTCTCCAGGGAAAATGGTCAATTCTATTGGTTTTTTAACAATACAGGACGAAACAGAGGGCGCAATTGGGGAATTTGACAAATACCTGGTTAAGTGGCAGTATTAGAGCTTGGTTGCAGTTGAATTCTGGGCGACAGCAGCTCCGAATGTTCTTGGCAAGGTGCGGCAGCAAAGGACGTAAAATCGCATGCAGAAGGCAGAGCATAAAAACCCAGAAAAGAACGTAAAAATGACAAAATTCGGCCAAATATGGACTTTTTGGCGTTGGCGCGAAAATTTGGATGACGTCAGCATGACGTCATTAGGTGGGGTCAAGGTCGGGTGATGTCGGCATGACGTCATCAGGTGACGTGGCGGCCTGTGAGTGGTCCATGGGGACTGCATAGGTGGAGGACATGTCGGAGCGATGGCGGGCGGGGGCGCTGATGTGGTGATGAGGTGGCGTGACGCTGGCATGACCGGTCAGCGAAAAACCGGAAATGGTAAGTGGTATAATATCGCACCGCTCTTTATACGGAAGCAGGATTGTCAGAGGGCGGCTCGATAAGATTTGGGGGCGATGCGTGGCAGAGGCTTGACGTCACCCTCTAACAAATTTCGGAAGCTAACTGCAGTACATCGGGGCCGCTTCGAAATTGATAAGGGCCGTCGGATGGGAAAGCCCAGATCCGACGGCTGGCGGGAGGCAGAGGTGGCCGGACGATACGGTCAAGCGGGGCCAATAAAATATTATTATTTGTTTGAAACGTGCGCCCGGAAGGACTTTGGGTTTTTTAATGTTTTATCTGTGTAAAAAGCACATGACCTCCAAACTTTGGATAAAGCGAAAAAGTGGGTTTTTAGCGTATTTCGCAAACAACACGGGTTAGGGATAATAATGGGTTTTTACATGGGTTTTTACAAGGCTTTATTGACAAAGAGGGTTTAGGCTATTAGACTGACCAGAGGTCAATTTAATCCCTGACTTTGGACATATGGCTATAATGCCAAGGGAAGGGAATATTTATACATTGCTTGGGATTTATACACCATAGTGTTCATCATAGTAGGGGAAAGGGGAACATAGGGGATTTAGATAATAAGAAGTTAGGGGTTAATATGAGTGGATAAGGTGTATGAGGGGGTAAGACACTAAGTTTTATATGAAATCAACTTAGTTTAGGGAGTAGATCAAAATGAAAAGAATTTTACACAAGAAATGTGGCTTTTAAAGAGATAAGAACCAGCATAAGATCTTGACTTTCTTTCATGAACATAACTGGTAAGGGGATGTTAGCAATGAGTGTGAGGGGGGGAAACAGGAAGTTAGACATGCTCCTTTGTATTGCTGCAAGATGATGGAGAAGAGGAACTTCTCTATCCACTAATGTTTCCTTTATGTTAGACCAAAAAAATTCAATTTGAAAGGAATGACATTTCTGCAACCTTCTCTACCTACCCATTAGCTTGCCTAACATTTTTTGTTTCTTCATGGAGGGTGCACTTAGACTTGCAGACCCTCATGTGCCTTTTCTTTTCTTTTGGCTTTTTCTCTTGATTTTCTATCTAGAACTACCCTTATTTCTTCCAAGGTCCCAGATTAAGCAGTTGGGAACCTTAGTTCTCTACCTAACTACTGGTCTGCCAAGATTGAACAGTTTGGACAGACTTCTTTCTCTATTCTACAACAAGAAATTGAAACATGGCATAATCCAGATTAAGCTGTTGGATCACCCATCCAAAATTGAGTCAATATCAAGCTATGTACACATATTACCTTCTCTTGAAAATATGGGATCTTTGCACCACCAAAGCAGAGCATATTTGGAACTTTCTTTGCTAATCATGAAATATGAAACCTATTGGTATAGGTATCTAACAGAAAGAAGAAATTTATTTAGTACAGCCACAAGGTTTTGTGAAAAAGGGACAGGAACATCTTGTTTGTAAATTGAAAAAGGCACTTTATGGTTTAAAACAGGCACCCAGATCGTGGTATGAGAAGATTGACTCATTTTTTATACAGCATGGCTTTCATAGGAGCTTGAATGATCCAAATCTGTATACCAAGTTTAATAAACAGAGGCAAATTATTTTGATTTCTTTGTATGTAGATGATATGATTATAACAGGGAATGCTAACAATCTGATCAAAGAAATCAAGCAGCAGATGTCACAAGTGTTTGAGATGAAAGATCTCGGAAACCTTCATTATTGTTTGGGATTGGAGGTATGGAAATATTCTGGACAAACTTTTCTTACTCAAGGGAAGTATGTCAAAAGCTTGCTGGAAAGGTTCAGAATGGAGCAGTGCAGATCAACTGCAACACCATTACAGCGAAATTTAAAGTTTAGCAGTGACGATGGCACAAAAGAGGTGGATGCCACTATGTACAGATAGCTAGTTGGCAGTTTGATATATCTGACTACAACTAGACCAGATTTGGCATATTCTGTTAGTGTGTTGAGCTAGTTCATGTCAAAACCACTCGAAAGTCACTAGGTCGCAGCAAAGAGTGTGTTGAGGTTACGCATTCAGCATTGGATCTGGGGTCATATCATGGAGCAGCAAAAAGCAGAGTATTGTAGCTCTATCTTCATGTGAAGCTAAGTACCAAGCATTGTGTGCAGCCACATGTGAAGCTATCTAGTTGAGAAGACTTCTCAATGATGCAGAAGAAGGACAGAAAGAATCAACTAGTATCAAAACTGACAACCAGAGTACCATCAAGCTTGCATACAATCCAGTTTTTCATAAAAATACCAAGCATATTGACACTCAGTTTCATTTTGTTCGAGAGAAAATACAGTCAAAAGAAATATGTGTTGAGTATTGTAAAACTTGTGATAACATGGCTGATATTTTTACTAAGCCTCTTGGGCGTGTAAAGTTTGAATTGTTTAGAGGGATGCTAGGAGTTCAGGATAATCCTTTCTCCATTAAGGGGGGGAGTTGAAAATAATTAATATTATTTTGTATTAATGGAGAAATGGTTACATTAGTTGTAATGTATCTCCTTAGTTTAGGATTTGTTCCTAGAGTTTAGGAGTTTGTTTGCAACTACCTGATTTCTAGTGATGTACTTATTGATGTAATCTTTCATTCATGAATAATAGAGTGTACGGAGAGAGTTCTCTTTGTATGAGTGCAGTCTCCAGGTGCAGTACTCACCTGTGAGCTGTAACTCCTTCTTTTTAATTCAAGTCTAATTTTTATCTGATAAATTTTGTTCATTTGTAATTCATAACTTTGAATGATCAAAGAACGCAGTTTCTTTCAGTCCTTCTGGAGCTAGGTGAGGTTGATCATTTTTGTTGATAATTTTGAATGATCAAATAACGTTCCTTTAAATCCTTATGGGCCTAGGTTTAATGTACTCTAAGTTAAGATTGGTTGAGGTATATTTATTTATAAGCAAATATAAATATAATAGTTGGGTTGATAATTTTTGTTCATGTGTGGTAGATGTTTTTTGAATGATGAAAGAACGTTCCTTTCAATCCTTATGGACGTAGGTTTACCGTACTATAAGTTAAGATTGCTTTAAATAAATTTATTTATAAGTAAATATAAATATAATAATTGGGAATTTTTAAAATCCTTATTCATAAAAGTAAAGAATGAGAACAAATATAAGTTTGTTGAATATATAATGACAATGTGTTTATATAAAAAAATATAAGTAAAACGGTGTAGTTATATAAATTAAATGATTGGTAAATGTTAATAGATATGTATTTATGATTGGGATTAAAATACTTAGTTTATGATATATATAGTTAATAGGCATGTTATTTTAGAATAGGGATGCTTGAATTTTAGTTGTCACTGTTTGCTATAATTTTTGAGTTTAGACTTTTGTGATCCACACACACACACGCACGCACGCACGCACGCACGCGCACACACACACACACACACACACACACACACACACACACACATATACTATCTTTATTAAATAATATAGATATTAATTTAAATTAATATCTATATTATAGTAATAAAATTAAATAATGTCTACATCATAAATAATCTATATTATATTAAATTAAATAATATCCATATTATGATTTTATTGGATTAATAATATCTATATTATAATAATAAATAATATCAATAGATGGCTAAATTTATTATTTTGTTTTTATATTTATTATTCGCTTTTATACATTTTATTTATTTATTTTATTATAGCATTTTAACTATAAAATAATAATAATAAATAAATAAATAAATAATAACAATATTAATAATAATTAAAATCCTTTTTAATTAAAATTAAACAAATTAAAATAAAAAATAGAAATAAAATAATAAAAAATAGAAAATAAATAACTTAGTCAAACTAGTTTTTTTTCTAATAGCTAGTTAGTTGCTCTCTTCATCTATTTATTTCAATGCCTGGATCTGATTCATCATATTGTCCTGAAGATAGACCACCATACTGGATGGTTCGAAACACTTCGACGAAATTCTCCTATGTGATTGTTTCCGAAAGAATTTGTTATGATTAATATTTGTTATAATTAGAAACAAAAATAAATATGAAAAAGATGTGGTAAAAATATTTCACTTTTGCTACTAGACATAAATACAATATCTAAATTTTCATATGTAGTAACATAATTTTATACCAACATCAAGGAGACATAAGATAATTAAAAATAAAGATAAAAGATATTATATTTTCACTTTTGAGAATGATGATTCATAATTACTATGCTTTCTCTAAATGTTTGACTAAGATTTATGTTAACTAATTTATTTCAATACCAATTTAGAGAGAAAAAATTATATATATTGTTATCACTGAAAATGCTGTTGTCAAAAATTTTTAGCATATCTAAAAGGCAGGGTGTTTTCGCAGCGCATAAACTTGTTAACAATTTCGCAGCGCCATATGTTTTAGTGATTTCGTAGCGAAAACACTGACCTTACAGTGGCTGCGCTGCGAAATTGGGAAATGACAGATATTTAAGGGAAGGACTGTGCACCCTTGAATGCAGTACGAGCCTCGGCTTGTTGCATCTGATGTATCTTAGCTTGAGAACACCATCATACTGTTATTGAAGTTGGAGCCCGAGTTAAATCCAGTTTGGCATTATTTTAATATTCAGAACCATAGAATTCGTGGCCTCTTGGAAGGCTGCACATTTGATGAGAAAGGCAATGTAAGGAATGCAGTTGAAGCCGCTTCAATGTTTGCTGGCTTTAAGATTGTCCCAGAAGCTAATTATGACATGCAAAATCTGGGTGAAACAGAGACTGCTTGTATTTCAAATAATGGACCTGTTAATGTTATTAGTATAGATGGTGGACTTCCTAAGCCATGATGAGAAGGTTATTATGACTGAGTAGAACAAGGTAACTGCGGTGAGAATATTGCCTATGATGATCTGGGGTTCAAGTTTGATAGCATTCCACTCTCAGATGCTGCAGTATGCTTTAATTGGGATTCAAACTTGTGGCCAATAGCTGATAAATCCTACCCTACACCCATTACAGCAGGCCTCTTTGTAATGATTGTTCTAAAAAATGTATATAATTTTATCACATTATAGCAGCAAAAAGAAATGATGCCTATTTGTTAAAATTGGTATCTTCTATGAGGTTGATGGTCCATCTACTACCTCTTTGTTTGTAGTGGTTTGGTCACTCGAGGATAATTGTCCAGATTCTTTCATTTTATCTTAGTGGCTTCTAGCCATCGAGTTCAATCCTTGAGGTTTTACAAAGGGAATGCTTCCCGAATGACAGTGCTCTAAAGTGAGATACAAGCGTGTGATGGCTTCTTTGTCAAATCTGTAGCCTTTGCACTCATAGAAAGATTTTAGAGCGTTAGAGTTCCAGAAAATAAGGGCTGTAGGTGAGCATATTCTCTAAGATGATCAGGGATTCCTGTTTGGTTTAATAGCAACTGCTAATACTGGGTGCTGCAGTATGTTTGATGATAACCCAATTGGTCTTGGCAAACTTTTCAAGAATTGGTTTGGTGACAAGTGGGAAAGTCCTTCATTATACATTTCTGCAATCGTGTTCTAATCTGGTTCTTAATGTAATGGGGGCGATATTGCTTTTATTGCCATGATAAAGTGATTTATTGAAAGCTCGAGATGGCGCATTGCGAATATCCTGATGTGGTGGGCATCAGTTTGTGAAAATACAGGTGCTACACCAGGGCTTTTGGCTACTAGATCGATGGCCAGCCAGTAGAGAAGAAGAGGGTTGGTCTGCAATTGAATGGTGGAGATCATCGGCCTCATATGGTTGATGCTGCAGAAAATACACGCAGTCCTAAGT
Source organism: Pinus tabuliformis (assembly GCA_031772625.1). Lineage (NCBI taxonomy): Eukaryota > Viridiplantae > Streptophyta > Pinopsida > Pinales > Pinaceae > Pinus > Pinus tabuliformis. Next base: position 470,699,654 of record CM062807.1, read on the forward strand.
GATTAAATGACAAGTGTCAAGCGGTTCCTATAAAAATTCGATTGCCACAAGGTCGACAATCTGGAGTTAGATTGCAAGCATCATACGGCGGACAGCAGCATGATAATTCTCCTGATCTGGTGTATTTTCGTTCTCAAGCATGACTTGGTCACTTTCGTTCCTCTTGTTCAGTCTTGAAAAGAGTCCCTTGGTTTCGTGGCAAGTTCGAATTCTTTGATTAATGATATATTGTCGGTGACATGGCGGCACACCTGTATTGTTCTAAGATAACATTCGGAGATGGTAAACTTGTTGCGCAGATCAGAGAGGCACGTGCAGAGCATCTAATAAATAATCTCTGATAACACTTGGCGTCCTCGAATGTATATGCTTCTCATAACAAATAAACAATACCATTACAGTTACCAAAAGTGACTCATATACATACGGCTTCACATGTTCTTACAAAGAAAGAGGCTTGTGATGTATATACGCCGATGAAGAAACCAAATTGTCATGAAATTGCCGCGACCAAGTGCAGAGTATTCGGGTGCCTTGATGGGAATCGAGCAGTAATGCAAAAATATTCAATTTTGAAGTCGTATCAGTTAGGGGTACATGGACCAGAAGCAGATGTTGGTACTTTGTGTGTTGGACCAGGTTATATATTTCATTGTTTTAAGGACACACAAGAAGTTTCAGAGGTTCGATGTGTGAAGAATGCAAATGTTCCCTTGAGTTATCGCTTGCTAATACTTCAGTTGGTACCAAAAATTGAGAATTTCCGTTCCACCCTGAGATGTATTAAGTTTTGGGCAAACGATAGAGACGGTGGTGACTAAGCATGCCTGCAAACATTGGGAAATTCTGTCAGCGGCCATACATCAACACTGTGGGCGGTTTCTTTTGACTTTTCCAGAGACAGAATGGTCTCTTGCAGCGATGATTTAACATTGATGGTTTGAGATACAAGCATAAACCCAGTAGAGAGAGATTCAGTACTCTTGCATTCTACCTTGCCAATTCAAAGAATCCCTTGCTGCTTTTTATTCGTCTTTTATAACTCATCATTCACAAAGGAAGACATCAAGCTTTGAGCTCAAGGAAGTTTATTGGGGAAGAATATGGAAGTACAAACATGTGGAAAGCTTATTGATTCTTTGCTTGAAAAGGTTCTCTGTATGAATATCCTGTCTTCAGATTACTTCAAGGAATTGTAAAGGCTGAAGATCTACCATGAAGTTATTGTTTTGTCTTCTCTACAAATTTTTACCATGAAGTTGACAGTGAAGCAAATGCATGGGCTTCTTAAGCATGAGGATTCTCCATACATGAGATGTATTGGTTTCTTGTACCTGCGTTATGTTGCAGATCCTAGGATGTTATGGGGTTGGGTTGAGCCTTATGTTAAGGACGAGGAGGAATTTTCTCCAAGATAAAATGGAAGGGTGACCACAATGGGTGTTTATGTTCGTGATATATTCCAGAGCAGATTGAGGTTGCTTTCAGAAGAAATAAATGGATCCTCGGGTTTACTTAAGTCACTGGTTCATATCATAGCGCTAAAATTTGAGAATAAAATTAACCAAGCTCTTCATGGTCTAAAAACAAAATCTCAAGAAGCAGAATATAAGTTTGTCCAAGAAAAACTATATTTCTAGAAGGATTCTCTATTGTTCCTCTTTCAGGAGCTAGACATAGCAGACCATGAATTTACAAATGTTTCATCATCATCCTCTTTGGAAAACTTTGATGATTTGTTTGTAGGTGTTTCAGATCGAGTTGGAAGACTGAGGAAAGAGAGCTGGGACTAAATGCTAAACTACTAAACTATGTTCCAGCCAAAGTATCTCTAAAAAACAGAGGAATCCGGGCATGCTGTTTGAGTTTGTTTTTAGGAAAGGCTATTGACATTGAAACCTGGCAGCTAAACAGGATTATTTGTAAATTGTTGTTCATTTGTTGGAATGAGGAGATCATTAATAAATGTAGCACAGTGTTAGCAGAAAACCAGTGAGGAGGACTGTGTTTTTAAATCACACAGCAGTTTCGTAGCGCGCTACGAAACTGCTGTAGGTGATGATTTAAAGCGCAGGGCAGCTAGTGTTATACTGTGAGCAGCTAGTCTGACACGGTGAGCAGGAGTTGAGGAAAAGGAACAACTGTTTATCAAGACCACCTACAGCACATCAGAAACCTGGCATCATTCCATACCTGGAGTTATTAAAAGATTTGGGAACATGCTGCTATACTTTAGGAGAATGTTGGGAGACAGAGACCGTTAAGATAGGAGCATCTCTTCTGGTCAATTAATGAGCCATCAGCGCTCTTAAGCATCCTAAATCAGCATCCATTGCACCTGTAGCTCAGCCATATCAGATTAATTGGAGGAGGACAGCTGTCAAAGCATTCAAGAAAGCATCAAGTCTACGAGGAGAAAAGAATTATTGTTTTAGTTTGATTAGGACTTTATGTAATTATAGTTTAGCATGTATGTAATTAATGCAGTTAGTTAAAGGCATGTAGGAGTAGTTAATAGGAGATTCGAACTCATTCTAGAGGGAGGAAATGTATTCCTATATATGGTGAAAATTAGAATGTAATAGGGGTTGGACTGTATATACAAAAAGGGAGTTTTTTTTTGAGCATATGTAAAGACTGTTACAGTAATGGTAAAACAGGTTGTTTCTTCTCAAGATTCTCAATGGATCACTGTGTTCAAATGTGATGATGGTTTAGTTTCTTAATGTTCTTTTTACAGCCTTGTTATAGCACAATCCCTCAGAATTCATATTATATGCTCTGACTTCCTGTGTGTTTGGCAAGCTGTGGGTTTTGGTGAAGCATGTTTGAACATCACTCAGAATTCATTTTTAATGCTCTGACTTCCTGTATGTTTAGCAAGCTTTGATTTAGGTAAATTATGTTTGAACATCTGATGATGCAAAGAGCCTTGACTTCCATGAGATGACTGTGATTTTGTTTATTAACTGTGAGAGACTCCATAGCCAAATGAAGACTAATTTGATGTATGTCCAGCCAGCTATATTTTTATAAATGTGTGAAGAGTTAGCCCTCTGTTGTTGTGATTAATTTTCTATCAAAAGCCTATGAGAGAGCCCTCTCTGATTAGGAAGGCTAATTCCTAGTCTAAAGTCTGGTCTGAAACAGTTACATGAAACCTTGCTTGGTTGCAGCCCCTAGTACTGGTTTTGTGATAACATTTTGGTGCGTCTGCCGGGAGATTAAGATTGAAGTTCTGAAGGTAGCAGGAGTTCAAATGATTTTCAAGGCTGCAAAACTACCTTAGCGACTCCATTGTTGAAGAATTCAAGGTTTATATATTCATGGTGATTCCACTGGAGTTATGAAAGACCCAGAAGCTGCTCTTCTTTGTTCAAGGTATGCATGCATAGATTTCTCAGGAATTCATGGTTTCCCAAATCATTTTCCCAAGGATGCATACTTTCTAAGGAATGGTCCAAAATTTAACGGAGAGAATCTGAGTTTAACTTTGGATCATATATCAGATTTTTGTGAATTTGCACAGCTTCTTAGAATTAAACATGAGGATGTTTGCATAAGGTTATTTTATGATTCATTCCAAGGGAAATGCAAACAGTGGGTTGAATGCTTGCCTGCCAAGTCCATTAAGTCATTGCCAGACTTTTGGCTTATGTTCTTGGAGGAATGGATAGATAGGTCAGAGGTGGAAGTAAACTCTCCTTCAGTCGAAGGTTTTAAACAGTGGAATGATGATCATAATAAAGAAGAAACAAATGAATCTTTTTCTTTGTCCCTGTCCTCATATCTGAAATCTTTTGACTGCAAGTCAGAGGATAAGATGAAATTTTTTGATGAATTTGCCAAAGACATTGAGAAAGAAATTGAAGGTTTAGAAGGACAAATTCAGGCATACAATTTTCATGATCATGATCATTATTCCCAGAAATTTTTTATGACTGAACGCAAGGAGACTATGCTGGTTACCCTCTCTTTTATGATTGAGGAACTGAACACTGTGGTTGAAGATCAGTTTGCACAGCTGGAAAGTGTCGTGGAAGGACAAGCTGATCATGTGTTCTGGGATCCTGTCGCTGATTATATGGAAGAGTTTTGCTCTCCAGTGTTTCAGTTTACCTATGAAGATCGGAGAGTACTTCAGTGGCAGCGGTCTTTACACTATCACATTAGTTCTGAAATCCGATACAGTCAGGGAAGATTTCAGTGGCAGCGGTCATTACACTGTCATATTGGTTCTGAATTCCGGGACAGGCAAAGAAATCAAATGTCAGACAAAGCAAATGATTGGCTGCATTGGAAGTTTCATATTGATTGAGCTGAGGGAAGTTTGAATGGTTAGGGTAGGTAGGTAGGTAAATTGCAAATAAGCTCAAGGTTAGCTGAGCATTTATTTTTCAGTAGCATTAGTTTCTTTCTCCTACAGTCATGCTTGTCAAGCAAATTTCTGTTTGTCACAAATGGGTAAGGCACTGGAGCTGCGTGTTCTTAGCGCACCACAAGGGCACACTATCCCTAGTGGAGCCACTGTTATCACTGAAAATGCTGTTGTCAAAAATTTTTAGCATATCTAAAAGGCAGGGTGTTTTCGCAGCGCATAAACTTGTTAACAGTTTCACAGCACCATATGTTTTAGTGACTTCGTAGCGAAAACACTGACCTTACAGTGGCTGCGCTGCGAAATTGGGAAATGACAGATATTTAAGGGAAGGACTGTGCACCCTTGAATGCAGTACGAGCCTCGGCTTGTTGCATCTGATGTATCTTAGCTTGAGAACACCATCATACTGTTATTGAAGTTGGAGCCCGAGTTAAATCCAGTTTGGCATTATTTTAATATTCAGAACCATAGAATTCGTGGCCTCTTGGAAGGCTGCACATTTGATGAGAAAGGCAATGTAAGGAATGCAGTTGAAGCCGCTTCAATGTTTGCTGGCTTTAAGATTGTCCCAGAAGCTAATTATGACATGCAAAATCTGGGTGAAACAGAGACTGCTTGCATTTCAAATAATGGACCTGTTAATGTTATTAGTATAGATGGTGGACTTCCTAAGCCATGATGAGAAGGTTATTATGACTGAGTAGAACAAGGTAACTGCGGTGAGAATATTGCCTATGATGATCTGGGGTTCAAGTTTGATAGCATTCCACTGTCAGATGCTGCAGTATGCTTTAATTGGGATTCAAACTTGTGGCCAATAGCTGATAAATCCTACCCTACACCCATTACAGCAGGCCTCTTTGTAATGATTGTTCTAAAAAATGTATATAATTTTATCACATTATAGCAGCAAAAAGAAATGATGCCTATTTGTTAAAATTGGTATCTTCTATGAGGTTGATGGTCCATCTACTACCTCTTTGTTTGTAGTGGTTTGGTCACTCGAGGATAATTGTCCAGATTCTTTCATTTCATCTTAGTGGCTTCTAGCCATCGAGTTCAATCCTTGAGGTTTTACAAAGGGAATGCTTCCCGAATGACAGTGCTCTAAAGTGAGATACAAGCGTGTGATGGCTTCTTTGTCAAATCTGTAGCCTTTGCACTCATAGAAAGATTTTAGAGCGTTAGAGTTCCAGAAAATAAGGGCTGTAGGTGAGCATATTCTCTAAGATGATCAGGGATTCCTGTTTGGTTTAATAGCAACTGCTAATACTGGGTGCTGCAGTATGTTTGATGATAACCCAATTGGTCTTGGCAAACTTTTCAAGAATTGGTTTGGTGACAAGTGGGAAAGTCCTTCATTATACATTTCTGCAATCGTGTTCTAATCTGGTTCTTAATGTAATGGGGGCGATATTGCTTTTATTTCCATGATAAAGTGATTTATTGAAAGCTCGAGATGGCGCATTGCGAATATCCTGATGTGGTGGGCATCAGTTTGTGAAAATACAGGTGCTACACCAGGGCTTTTGGCTACTAGATCGATGGCCAGCCAGTAGAGAAGAAGAGGGTTGGTCTGCAATTGAATGGTGGAGATCACCGGCCTCATATGGTTGATGCTGCAGAAAATACACGCAGTCCTAAGTGATTAAATGACAAGTGTCAAGCGGTTCCTATAAAAATTCGATTGCCACAAGGTCGACAATCTGGAGTTAGGTTGCAAGCATCATACGGCGGACAGCGGCATGATAATTCTCCTGATCTGGTGTATTTTCATTCTCAAGCATGACTTGGTCACTTTCGTTCCTCTTGTTCAGTCTTGAAAAGAGTCCCTTGGTTTCGTGGCAAGTTCGAATTCTTTGATTAATGATATATTGTCGGTGACATGGCGGCACACCTGTATTGTTCTAAGATAACATTCGGAGATGGTAAACTTATTGCGCAGATCAGAGAGGCACGTGCAGAGCATCTAATAAATAATCTCTGATAACACTTGGCGTCCTCGAATGTATATGCTTCTCATAACAAATAAACAATACCATTACAGTTACCAAAAGTGACTCATATACATACGGCTTCACATGTTCTTACAAAGAAAGAGGCTTGTGATGTATATACGCCGATGAAGAAACCAAATTGTCATGAAATTGCCGCGACCAAGTGCAGAGTATTCGGGTGCCTTGATGGGAATCGAGCAGTAATGCAAAAATATTCAATTTTGAAGTCGTGTCAGTTAGGGGTACATGGACCAGAAGCAGATGTTGGTACTTTGTGTGTTGGACCAGGTTATATATTTCATTGTTTTAAGGACACACAAGAAGTTTCAGAGGTTCGATGTGTGAAGAATGCAAATGTTCCCTTGAGTTATCGCTTGCTAATACTTCAGTTGGTACCAAAAATTGAGAATTTCCGTTCCACCCTGAGATGTATTAAGTTTTGGGCAAACGATAGAGACGGTGGTGACTAAGCATGCCTGCAAACATTGGGAAATTCTGTCAGCGGCCATACATCAACACTGTGGGCGGTTTCTTTTGACTTTTCCAGAGACAGAATGGTCTCTTGCAACGATGATTTAACATTGATGGTTTGAGATACAAGCATAAACCCAGTAGAGAGAGATTCAGTACTCTTGCATTCTACCTTGCCAATTCGAAGAATCCCTTGCTGCATTTTATTCGTCTTTTATAACTCGTCATTCACAAAGGAGGACATCAAACTTTGTGCTCAACGAAGTTTATTGGGGGAGAATATGGAAGTACAAACATGTGGAAAGCTTATTGATTCTTTGCTTGAAAAGGTTCTCTGTATGAACATCCTGTCTTCAGATTACTTCAAGGAACTGTACAGGCTGAAGATCTACCATGAAGTTATTGTTTTGTCTTCTCTACAAATTTTTTACCATGAAGTTGACAGTGAAGCAAATGCATGGGCTTCTTAAGCACGAGGATTCTCCATACATAAGATGTATTGGTTTCCTGTACCTGCGTTATGTTGCAGATCCTAAGACGTTATGGGGTTGGGTTGAGCCTTATGTTAAGGACGAGGAGGAATTTTCTCCAGGATAAAATGGAAGGGTGACCACAATGGGTGTTTATGTTCGTGATATATTCCAGAGCAGATTGAGGTTGCTTTCAGAAGAAATAAATGGATCCTCGGGTTTACTTAAGTCACTGGTTCATATCATAGCGCTAAAATTTGAGAATAAAATTAACCAAGCTCTTCATGGTCTAAAAACAAAATCTCAAGAAGCAGAATATAAGTTTGTCCAAGAAAAACTATATTTCTAGAAGGATTCTCTATTGTTCCTCTTTCAGGAGCTAGACATAGCAGACCATGAATTTACAAATGTTTCATCATCATCCTCTTTGGAAAACTTTGATGATTTGTTTGTAGGTGTTTCAGATCGAGTTGGAAGACTGAGGAAAGAGAGCTGGGACTAAATGCTAAACTACTAAACTATGTTCCAGCCAAAGTATCTCTAAAAAACAGAGGAATCCGGGCATGCTGTTTGAGTTTGTTTTTAGGAAAGGCTATTGACATTGAAACCTGGCAGCTAAACAGGATTATTTGTAAATTGTTGTTCATTTGTTGGAATGAGGAGATCATTAATAAATGTAGCACAGTGTTAGCAGAAAACCAGTGAGGAGGACTGTGTTTTTAAATCACACAGCAGTTTCGTAGTGCGCTACGAAACTGCTGTAGGTGATGATTTAAAGCGCAGGGCAGCTAGTGTTATACTGTGAGCAGCTAGTCTGACACGGTGAGCAGGAGTTGAGGAAAAGGAACAGCTGTTTATCAAGACCACCTACAGCACATCAGAAACCTGGCATCATTCCATACCTGGAGTTATTAAAAGATTTGGGAACATGCTGCTATACTTTAGGAGAATGTTGGGAGACAGAGACCATTAAGATAGGAGCATCTCTTCTGGTCAATTAATGAGCCATCAGCGCTCTTAAGCATCCTAAATCAGCATCCATTGCACCTATAGCTCAGCCATATCAGATTAATTGGAGGAGGACAGCTGTCAAAGCATTCAAGAAAGCATCAAGTCTACGAGGAGAAAAGAATTATTGTTTTAGTTTGATTAGGACTTTATGTAATTATAGTTTAGCATGTATGTAATTAATGCAGTTAGTTAAAGGCATGTAGGAGTAGTTAATAGGAGATTCGAACTCATTCTAGAGGGAGGAAATGTATTCCTATATATGGTGAAAATTAGAATGTAATAGGGGTTGGACTGTATATACAAAAAGGGAGTTTTTTTTTTAGCATATGTAAAGACTGTTACAGTAATGGTAAAACAGGTTGTTTCTTCTCAAGATTCTCAATGGATCACTGTGTTCAAATGTGATGATGGTTTAGTTTCTTAATGTTCTTTTTACAGCCTTGTTATAGCACAATCCCTCAGAATTCATATTATATGCTCTGACTTCCTGTGTGTTTGGCAAGCTGTGGGTTTTGGTGAAGCATGTTTGAACATCACTCAGAATTCATTTTTAATGCTCTGACTTCCTGTATGTTTAGCAAGCTTTGATTTAGGTAAATTATGTTTGAACATCTGATGATGCAAAGAGCCTTGACTTCCATGAGATGACTGTGATTTTGTTTATTAACTGTGAGAGACTCCATAGCCCAATGAAGACTAATTTGATGTATGTCCAGCCAGCTATATTTTTATAAATGTGTGAAGAGTTAGCCCTCTGTTGTTGTGATTAATTTTCTATCAAAAGCCTGTGAGAGAGCCCTCTCTGATTAGGAAGGCTAATTCCTAGTCTAAAGTCTGGTCTGAAACAGTTACATGAAACCTTGCTTGGTTGCAGCCCCTAGTACTGGTTTTGTGATAACATATATCCCAAGGGATAAAGCGAGGTTGTGTGTACCAGGCTAGTCCCACATGTATATCCTCTTAAGAGGTTACAAAGCTCGAAGTCAATACAACAATATGTATCAAGATATTATAACTCAACATGTCCCTAGCGGGGTTTTGAGCTAGAGATAACAATAATTCCACTAAACCACCCAAGATAACCCCAATTAACTATATATGTATAAATTCAAAGAAAAGAACTAATTGAAACTAAAAACAATTAATTAATTATAATAAAAAGGAGATGTGTAATTCAATAAAATGAATATTTGATATCATGTAGTAGTAGTAGTAATAATAATAATAATAATAATAATGATGGTTATAAATAAAATATTTAAACATATATTAATAACTAAAAAATATTTTAATGTAAGCAATGTGATCCATAAATAAAATATTTGAATAAACGTGTTAATAAAATATTTGAATGTTATCTGTATATTATATATGGTTAAAAAAAGAAAACCTATTGCATAAAGCAACTCAAAAAATAACCTCTTAATAGGCACATTTTATAGCCAAATATGAGAGTTGTGTATTTCCTTGTTTTCCAAACTTTGAGTTGACACATGTTCTTTTTAAAATTAAAATAAAATATCCTCTAAATGAAAACACAATGTTGGCCATAATAAAAAAAATGAAAATCGTATTTGATTAGTTTTAATTAAAAGCATAAAAGACAATAATCTCACTCTTATCTTCTTATATGAGTTCATTGTTGATATTACAACCAAGTATAAAGGATATGTAATAAGAATAGTTCACTCTCATTGTCTGCCATAAATAAAATGTTTTGATGTTTATGTTAAGTAACATAATTTTATATCAATTTTACATGGAGACTAGTATAGATTGATCTTACTATGATTTTATGAAGGGCTAAGAGGATCAAATCTCAAAATGCACACCTCAAGAGATTTGATCTCTCTTTTCTCTTGATAAAACCATCATTAAAATAGATATTCTCTCTCGTTATAAAATTGCAATTTTGAACAATTAAATAAATACAACTTCTTGAAACCCATAATGAACATTTGTATTGTTTAAACTATACATATCTTAAACTCAAAATGCTAAAAAAATCTTTATTAAATTTTAAACAAAATTATCCCAAAAAATATACATGTAAAAAAAAGCTAAAATTTAAACTAACACTAACAATTGGGCTTCACGAGTATATATATTTAGCTACAAATACCTTTCCTAACCTTTAATCTATAAATTTCCATATAACATAAATAGTTTTGGATCCTTTTATTTCTCTCTAGTATTTTTTAGACAAAGTTGACAGCCAAGTTTACATAAATGTGGATATCATTAAGAGGTTGGAACAAAGGAATCTTAAGACACATTCCTAAGTTGTCATAAAAAAAAATCAAAGTGTGATGTTGAAATGGGTCTTTCTATACATAGTCTTTGGATGGGGGTTTGAGATTGAGGATTGAAAGTAAAGTATTGCACATTAGGTATTATTGGCGTACAATTTTTTGGGATGCCAAGAAATACCTCAAAAGTTGTGGAAAATGTTAGAGAATGGGCCAACTTATACATAATTACAATATGTCACTTCAACCTCATATTTTGGTGGACCCATTCGAAAAGTGGATCTTTAATTTGGTAGGGCCAATCAATTCCCCATAAAAGTAGAAGGTGTAAGTTCTACTATGCACAAACTATATAACAAGGTGGGTTGAACCGAACTAAATACTCTTTAGAAAGATACAAAGAAAAATTTCCTATACTCTTCTTTTCTTTTTTTATTATTTATGGAGTCCTCCAGAAGTCATTACCCATCAAGGACATTGTTCACTTTTCAGCTCATCTACTAATTTATTTTTTCTAGGAATAAAAATACAATTTTATTTTCTAATTATTTATTAAAATAACTATTTTATTAAACTATGTAGTAAATAATTAAGATAATTAGATTTACCAAATAAATTTTAATTTAATACAAAATGTTTTTATTTCAATATAGAGTAAGGTTAAAAAATAAAATAATTTATTTATGTAAAAACATACAATCATCTTAAAAATATAATGAATATAATATAATTATTAAATCCCTAATGGGGTGATGAACGAAGAGACGAGGGATCATGAGGTGCCATTTAATCCTCTCCCACGGGATAACTAAATTTAGAGGAATCTTGACGAAGTTAGTTTGGGCAGGTGGAATAAGAAGTTTTATGAACAAATTGTGGTTATTTGTGTTGTCTGGTTCATTGTGATCTATGATAGTTGGTGTTAAGGAATGAAAAGACCAATGTTGGTGGGGATTTTCATACATGGAGCGTAAGGTGGCTATCTATCACAACCCTACCTTGCCTTTCGTTCTATGAGTTCAAAGACAAGTAATAATTCAGATGCTAATGGATTCAATTATGCCAAAGAGGTGGTTTGAGCGGTAATCATTTGGGACCCTGGTTCATTTTGGGCAGTCCTGGTTTTGGGCATTCTTTTGAAATTAGGGTAAGTGCTTCATCATGTTGGGTGAGTTGCATTTGTGTCAACTTCTAATGATTCTTCACTCTTTGGGGTTCAGGTAAAATTTTCTTGCATCATTCCTCATTTTTTTCTACTTTGGTATCGTTGTGTCTCTATAGTGGTGTATAGAGTATGGTGGGGATTGGTTGAGGTGGTGGAAAAGGTTGGTGGCTATTTAATTGTGGTTATACCCTCGACTTCGGTAGCCCTTTATATCTGGTAGGGCAGTAAGGTGGTGGGTTTGTAGTTCATGGAGACAATGGGATTTCAATTTCAGAAGTAAGGGTAGAGAGTCTCATGCAGGTGAGAGGACTCGACAGTAGTCTAGGCCTATGGCACTGGTGATGGTGGTTTGGATTTGTCGAGAGGGGTTGTTGGCTCAACTCAACTTGGTGGCCGAAAGGTGGTCAAACTTGCATTAAGGGGTATCCCATTATTTGGAATTCCTTCATTGGAGTTGGCTCGTAGCTGACGAGGAGTACTATTGGGACTTCCATAATTTCATCCATCTTGATAATGGGATGAGTGGTTTGGGCTTGTTGAGGGGGTTTGTTCGGGGCCAACAGGAGCATAATGTAATTCCAACATGGAAGACCTCGGAGAGGCATTGGTTCTTGTAGTCATGGCATAACAAATCGAGTGGAGTTGTAATATTATAGAGTAGAGGTGGAGAAGTAACATGCTATCTCACTTGGGTGAGTGGAATTACTTCCACCCTTCGATTCCTCATAAGCATAGATAAAGTAGGTTACAAAATTGGTGGAGAAGTTGGCCCATGACCATCATAATGATTGCAATGAGGCCATTTCTTTTATGAATGACCTCCAACACAATCAATGGCATATGATGGATTGCTTGGTTTCCCTTCATTGAGAAAAAAAGAGGCTTCATGATTGTTGTATTACTTGAAAGGCAAAATGGACCACATGGACACACATGTTCATGAGGTCTTTCGTCTTCCACATGGCAATGGTCCAGACGACCCAACTCTACACAATATTGATCACTAACGATGACTATAGGTTGCATTTTGATACTTGGGATTTTTTGGTTAATTTGAGAAAACTATGTATGGTCCTCTAGCTTCTTTTTGTTTTTATGAGTATCTTTTTGTCATTACCACCTAGCCAATAAGTCTGATAGAAATGTAGCCGATGGAGTTTTGAAACTACACTCCTCATAATGTAACTATTTTCTGAATTTATAGAATATTTAGACTTAATGTATATATGAATGTGAAGATATGGAGAAAAAAACACATACATAAAGATATATTTTTATATTTTAGATTTTTATTTTTATTTTCTTATAATAAAAATAAAACATTAAAATAATTAGAAAATAATTGAATGTAATATAATTATTTTTATATATTTTTTATATAAAAAATAATAACACTAAATAATTAAAAAGATAAAGCGAATTAATAATTTAAATTTTTTAAAATTTATCTTCGTAAATAATATTAGAGAGAGAAAATTAATATTTTTATTAATTATATAGATATTATATATTATTTTAAATTATGTTAAATTAATTATATTACAGTTCACAAGGCATAAAATAGATGGTGACAGGATGAGGTGAACAACTAAGTCACTCTGTAATGTGAAGGTTATAGGTTCAAAACTCCATGGGCAAAAATCTAGTTGTGTTAAAGGATGGTGTGATCCCTGAGTAATTTTGATGGCTTAGATGCCCTTGGGTCACGATTTCTCAAGACAAAGGTCAAGCTTGTATATATCAAACTAAGAAAACTTGACAAACAAACAAAAAAGTTTAATTATATTATAATTTACTTTATCACGACTTTATCAAGTATTAAATATTTGAGGCACAAACTTATTTTAGAGTGCAAAATTTTTAAAAAGATTTCCATCTCAAGGGATTTGAGATTCCCTCTTAGGTATTGATATAGCCATGGTTAAGATAAATGTATATTGACTCTCCTATCTTTATGTATATCTTCATTTTTTAAATTACATCTTTGAATATATATATATATATATATATATATATATATATATATATCACCTCGAAAATTTCCTTGGGAACTTAGATTATGTAAACTACACAGCTTAAACTTGCAAGTCCACAAAATATTTCCTAGATGTGAGACAAAATTATCTAAAAAATATATGTAAGAAACAACCAAAATGTAGAATAAGAGGACTACTTGAAATGTTTTACCTATGAGAATTTTAATTTTTTTAATCTTTTTAATAATATATACATACTTAAATCTTATGGGTATATACATACTTAAGTCTTATTATTCTATATTTTGGTTTTTAGGTATAATTTTTGGGATAATTCTTTTTATATTCCAACAAATTTTTATTGGAATTGCAAGTTTAAGCTATGTATAGTCAACACAATCCAAGTACGTAAGTCAATTTTCAGGGAGATGTATCTATTTATTCATAAATGCAATTATATATATATATATATATATATATATATATATATATATATATATATATATATATAGAGAGAGAGAGAGAGAGAGAGAGAGAGAGAGAGAGAGAGAGAGAGAGAGATTTTTAAAGTTTTTGGCTTTAAGATAGGATTCCATCTCGAGAGATTTGATCCCTACTAGAATTTCGTAGATTCATGGTTAAGATGCTACATTGGTGGGTAAAACAATTCAAATAGTCTCACTATCTTACATTTTGGATTGAAATGACTTGAAATTCAATAAATCAAAGGTTTGTTGGAATGATAAGTTTAAACTATGTAGTATACACAATTCAAGTTCCCAAGGATATTTTCAAAGCATAAAATTCATTTATATATTAAGAAATGAAATATTAACCATGGTGTGTGTATGTGCACGTAACTAGTATAGTTCCATCTTAACCACTATCTATGAGACATCACGAGAGATCACTTTTTGGAGGTGCTAACATTTTTTTCAAGTTTTACACTTCAAAAGAGGTTTGCATCTCAAAAGATTTGATCCTTTGGGCATTGGCTAGGACCAAGGTTAAGGTGTATCTTTTAATCATCAATAATTATTAGATAGATTTAGGGATTTAATTTCTTTAGAATATTCTAAAATATTCTTAGGGATTTAATTTATTTAGAATCTTCTAAAATATTTTTAGTAGTATTCACAAATCAATGGTTGAAATTTATCTCCAAATTGGTTATGCTTTTTTTGTCCTTTTAATTAAATTGATTAAATAACACCGCCATATAAATTAAATGGTCGGTAAATGTTGATAAACATCAATCCATGATAAACGTCAAAACACTAACTTCATGATACATCTCACATTTCTCAAGATTAAAAAGGATAAAACAAGTTAACTAAATTATAACTTTATTATAACTTTGTTTTAAATTATTATTATTATTATTATTGTTAATTATAAAAAAAAAACATAAATTAGGCATATGTAGTTTTCAAAGAGCATCTAACAAGATTCTTAAGCGTAGAAATTCACCCCTATTTTATAACGGAGATTGGAAAAATAAAAAATGTCCTATGAATAATCTTAAAATGAAATGAGTTATGTTTTTTTGTGCTTATCAATAAGCCATCGCATTGACCCATGATATTGTAACAAAGCCTATTCATAGATTAAGAATTTTTATGGTAAAGTGAGAGTAAATCTCTATAACTAGAAATCTTGTTAGATATTTTTTTAAAAATATTTATAAAATTAAGTTATATATTAATTCCTTTTATAACTATACACATTTAAAATAAAGTCATAATTTAATTAATTTAAATGTATTAATGTTTACCAACATTTAATTTATATTAATACAATAATATATGAGTTAAACATAACTATATTTAATAACCTATAACATAAATTTTAATTATATCAATTAGATTTATCTAGTGTACTTGAGAGAAAGGATTAAAATTCTCACATTCTTATGAATCACATATTGAAATTCAATTTAATGACGTAGAAACACATTTATTAATATAATTAAGAATAATAAAAATACAACCATTCATATAAATACAAGAAGATTATATCTATATATATATATAGCTATATATAATGAATAATTATACCCTTTAAATTATTCCAGTTTTAATATATGAAAGAATTTTTAATATCATATGATTGATAATAAAACATGGATATCCTACCATATAATGTATTCATAACGTAATTATCAAATTGTTTTAATATATCAATGGATATGTTAGAAATTAAATTTAGTACAATGTATTATATAGGTTTATAGTGATTCGATAATAATTAATATACTGTGCATTAGTTATAATTATTGAATTAAAATAATTAAAAACTATAATATTTAAACTTTAATATAATATATTATGGTAATATATTTTATTATTTGTTAATTGGGGTCATTTAGGAAGGTTGGATAGAATAATAATATTACATTAAATAATAATAATATTAATGTGTATTTAATTAAAAATGAAAAATAAGTAATGGATTAAATTAAGATTTGATATATGTGTATGTGAGGGCATTAATAAAAAAAGAGACATTATTCATATGTAATTATGCTATTTATTTTAGAATAGGGTTTCTAATGTTTCAATTTGATTATTAATAATTATTAGGTGGATGGATGACAGACATTTAAGCTTTAAATAATGTTTTAAAATATTCTTAACATATAGTGTTTATCAGTTGTTTAATTTATATAATTACACTAATTATTAGTCATGTATGGCAGTGACTATAACATTGATTTTGCATTTTTTCCCCTATTTTTTCCAATTTTAACCAAATTTTCATGTAAACTTTGAATATTTCTATTTTCTGTAAATTCAAAAATAATTTTGCAATTTTAAACAAAGTTTCATGAAAACTTTGAATATTTCTATTTTCTGTAAATTCAAAAGTAATTTTGCAATTTCATGAAAATTTTATTTCTAATATTCAATTGGTTGAGCGAGCTCTAATGGACATAATTGCTTTTCAATTGGTTGAGTGAACTCTAATGGACATAATTCCCTTGGTGGAAGGCCTTTTATTTTCCATCTTTGTGCTTAACAAGTAATTTGATTAAAAAAAAAACTAATTTTCTGAGTGACTATTATTTCTGCCCATGCTCTAACATTGACATTATTATGCTCTTACCAATATTACAGTCCCTTAAGTGAGGGAGACAAAACATTGATATATTGTGGGCTAGAAATTATATCACATTTCCAATAATGTCTTACTAATTAAAATGAATTTAAAAAAATTAAATATCTTTCCAAACTGTTATGTGTTTTATTGTCATAGACAATGGTTTGTGATAATACTTCTTGTTCGAAGTTTTCCTTGTATGGAACTTTCGATGTGCAGAAAGCTCCGCACAAGCAAAGATCCACATCGCAAAATGAACTCCCATATACTGTATGCCTGTAACTTGTTATCGCTTATCACATCGTAAGTTTGGGGTTATATAAGCAATGTTTGAAAATTCCCTAAAATTCCCTTGTTAATTGTCCATGGCATGTCGTAAATGTTTGGGGTTACATATGCTAGGTTTAAAAATTCCCTAAAATTCCCCTGTTAATTCTCCATGGCATGTCGTAATTACTTAATTTCGTGGTAACAATATATAACCAGTATGCGACACCATAAAACACAGATAAATTTCTGTGCAAGCTAGAAATTCTAGTATCAAATGTTGGGTAATTCGTTTCTACTGGGCGAAATAATTTCTAGTTATATCCAAGCTCAGGAGAGTAAATGTATAAAGGAAGCAATGACAAATGTGCACTGTATCTCACCAATCAAATCTCTGTTTTCTAAGACCTTCCTCAACTCTTGGTGATTCTTAGCCATGTAATTCTTCACGATGTTATGAGGACGAAGTATGCTAGGCTGTGACTCCACCTAATTTGCGTTGCGCTTTTTTTTCCTTCTGAACCCCTGTTATGTATGCTACGACATCTAAGGATTCAGTAAAAACAATGCATGCGTTTCACTCTCTAGGTCACTCTTTTAAAACATTTGAATTTTTCATAAAATATATGCACATGGAAAGCAATATTGAAATACCAAAGATGTTTGAGTATCAGCGACAGAGTGACTTAATACCCGCACAATATCGAGGCTTCCTTGAAAAATTAGTTCACAACACCATTTTAGTATCATATAAGCTTTTATGGTCATTTTAAAAATTAATACAATTTGTTTGTGCTAACTAGCTTGAGTTTAAGTTGGGGATGAAGAACTAGTTAGGATGCTATCATCAGATTGTGCTAAACACTCATTTAATTTTCCAGAAATAACTTCTATGATTAATTTTTCTCAAGAAATTTAAACATAAAACCTTGTAGAAACTAAATGAGCTTATTTACACCTCGTGGCTAATAAGCAAATTCTTTATTGAACAGAAATATGTCTCTTCACACTCAATATTAATTTTTAAATAATAAAACTGTTGCAAAGCACAGTAGATTTGTAAAATAAAAATTTGTATTGCCATGGTACTGTCTTGTGATATGACCAGAATCAAGCCAGGTTGCTTCTTGTCAACTCTCCAGGACACTGCTCAAACCTAATCTGCTACAGAAAAACCGTCACTTATCACTGTTCTTGTATATTATTTTGACCAGCTTTATCATCCATACAAACTGGGAAAATAAATCATGCACATCAATAACCCATCGATACTCTATAATGGAAAACCATTGGAATCAATTTTCCACAGTGATATAAAAGAATCATGGACTTATCGATATCCTTCATTCCAGCGTTACCCTTCTTCATTCGAACTAAACTAATGGAAGCATTATTTGTTGAGCAGTTGTTTCAGCATCAGAAGCATTAAGCTTCTGTTTTGGAACATTTTAGTTCATTGAAAATAAAGTAACGAGGATTAGAATTAGCATTAAGCTCTTCGAATACAATTAGAATCCAATAGAATTTAAAATATGTGTAAAAATAAATAAATAAATAATTATATGGCATATTATTAAGATGAAGTTAAAAATTAATACAAGAGGTATTCTATTTTTTTAACTAAGACAACCACATTTATTAATGTAGTTGATATAGACTGATAAATTTATATAAAGCACATCTACAATCACATTAGTAAATTTCGTTGATATATACCAATAGACATATACCAACTAAATTAATAATTACAAATTATATCTTATTAAAATATAATAATTTTTATTATTTTTATCTAAACAAATAATAACCAGCATAATTATATATTTATAGTTATTCTATTAAAATTATATTATAATTGACATATAACATAATAAAATTATTTAGTGATTTATTTATCTTTTACCATTATGTATGGTATCTATATATATAATTAAACAAAAATATGATACAATATTATATATATATATATATATATATATATATATATATATATATATATATCACAAAAATAAAAACTCAATATTATTACAATGAATTAACTCATTATTATAAACTCATGTGATTAGTAAATCTTAATATTTAATTATTTTTATAAATCTTAATATATTATTATACATATTAGGAATTTATATTATAAATCCAAAAGATTAATACTATAAACTGAGGGGAATAATAACTAACCCTAGAATTTATATTATAAACTCAAGGGATTATAAACCTTAGGATTAATAAACTGAAGACATTAATACTAAAAATCCAAGAGATTAATATCATAAACCCTTCGGATTAATAAACCCAATGGATTAATATTATAATCTGAAGGTATTAATAAATCCAAGGTATTAATAAACTAAATGGATTAACATGATAAACCAAGGGATCATTAATATTAGAAACCAAGGGGATTAATATTATAAACCCATGACATTAATATTGAAAACCCAACTGACTAATATTATAAAACCTTGAGATTAATATTGTAAAACATTGAGATTAATATTATAAAACCAAGGGATTAATACTATAAACCGAGCGGATCAATAAACCCAACGGATTAATGTTATAAAACCAAGGGATTACTAGTATTATAGACCAAGGGATTAATATTATAAACCCTTGGGATTTATATTATAAACCCAAGGGATTAATATTATAAACCTAATTTATTAACAAACGCAAGGGGTTATTAATGTTATAAATCCATTTAAATAATATTATAAACACTTCGAACTATTATTTTAAACTTAGGGGATCAATAAACATAAGGGATTATAAATAATATAAGCCAAAGGGATTATTATTAATAAACCCAAGGTATTAATAAACCTAAAATATTAGTAATATAAACCCAAGGGATTAACATTATAAACCCAAGGGATTACATTATAAACCCTTGGAATTAGTATGATAAACCAAATAGATTATTAATATTAGAAACCAAGGGATTAATATTATAAACCCATGACATTAATATTGAAAACCCAAGTGATTAATATTATAAAACTTTGGGATTAATATTATAAAATATTGAGATTAATATTATAAACCCAATGGATTAATAAACCCAAGGGGTTATTAATGTTATAAATCCAAGGAATTAATATTATGAACACTTGGGTTTAATATTTTAAATCGAGGGGATTAATAAACACAAGGGATTATTAATATTATAAGCCAAAAGGATTAATGAACCAAAGGGATTATAAACCCTAAGATTAAAAATAATATCATAAACACCAATATTAGAAATCTACTATTATAAACCATAATAGTAAACCCGAGTTTTACAATGTCACAATGTGACCTTGAATAAATTGCAATGTAATGTAACATTGCGACAATTATTGTCAAGTAGATTATCACATTGAGATAATGTTAGTCACAATTAACACATTACGGTAGCATTCGAAGATTGTGATATTAAACCCTAATATTAAATGGAATATTATAAACCTTAACATCATAAAGCACAATATAAACCCTTGGGATTATTATTATAAATCCATGGTATTATTAATATTATAAACCCAAGGCATTAATATTGAAAAGCCAAGTGATTAATATTATAAAACCTTGGGATTAATATTATAAAGCATTGCGATTAACATTATAAATCCAAGGGATTAATATTATACACTCAAGGGATTACATTATAAACCCAACAGATTATTAATATTATAAACCAAGGGGATTAATATTATAAAATCTTGGGATTAATATTATAAAGTATTAGGATTAATATTATAAATATAAGAGATTAATATTATAAACCAAAGCCCAATCAATAAAACTAAGAGATTAATATTATAAACCCAATGGATTGATATTATAAACCCAATGGATTAACAAACCCATGGGATTAATATTATAAACCTAAGGGATTAATATTATAATGCCTTGAGATTAATATTATAATTTCAAGGCATTAATAAACCCAAGGGATTAATATTAAACCCTATGATTAATATTGTAAACCCTATGACTAATATATCAAACCTAAGATTATAAATTCTAATATATTATTATACATATTATGAATTAATATTATAAACCCAAGAGATTATGAACCCTAGGAATAATATTATAAAACCTATGATTATAAAAACTAATGTGAAATTTTATACTAAACCCTAATATATATTAAACCCTAGGGGTTTATAGTCCCTAACCACAACCACATTGATAAATTTGGTTGTGCTTAGGGATTATAAAACACAATATTAATGTGGTTGTACTTAGGGATTATAAAACACAATATTAAACCCTAATATTAAATCAAATATTATAAACCTTATAAACCTACTATTATAGACCCTAATATTAAACTCCAGTTTTGTAATGTCATCATGCGAAGTTGAATATATTACAATGTAATGTAATAGTGTGACAATCATTATCAAATTATTTATCACATTGAGACAATGTTTGTCACAATGTGACACTCAACACATTTCTATAGCATTCCAACATCATGATATTAAACCTTAGCATTTAATTGAATAATATAAACTTTAATATCATAAAGCCTAGTACTATAAACCCTAAGGTTATAAGCTCTAAGATTAATATATTAAACCCTAGGATTATAAACCCTAAGATTAGTATTATAAGGTCTTCAAATCAAAGTAATAAGCAAAACTCATTAATTTATTAATAATACCTTAACCATGGTTGACAATGGTTCACCATGGTTGACCATAGAAACCTTTATTAACCATTATTCACCTTATGGTTGACGAAAGATGATCATGATTGACCATGATTGACCTAGGTTGTCCATGGTTGAACATGACTAACCATGGTTGATGATACTCGACCATGCTAACTCAATTCAACTCTAATTGATAATGGTTGACCATGGTGACCATAGTTAACTATGCTCAATCGTAGGTTACTATGGTTAACTATGCTCAAGTTAACCATAGCCAATCATGGTGATGATAGTTGATCATGCTTGATCATAGATTATGCTTGACCTTGAGTATGATTGAATATATATCTATATATATATATATATATATATATATATATATATATATATATATATATATATATATATATAATGTCATAATTAAATAGTAATAAAAAATAATATTAAGTATTAATATATAAATTACATTAAATATTGTATTAATAAACTAATTATTAATAAATTAATATTTTAGTTAATATATTAATGTATTAATTAATATTTCTATTAAACCCTAATATTAAACCCTAGTTTTGTAATGTCAGAATCTTATGTTAAATAAAGTTCAATGTAATGTAACATTGCGACAATCTTTGTGAGATTTATTATCGCATTGAGACAATGTTTGTAATAATGCTACATTAAACACATCACTGTAGCATTCCAACATCATGATATTAAATCCTAATATTAAATTGAATATTATAAAAATAACATCATAAAGCCCAATATAACCCCTTGGGATTAATATTATAAATCCATGGGATTATTAATATTATAACCCTAGGAGATTAATATTATAAACCCAAGGCATTAATATTCAAAACCCAAGTGTTTAATATTATAAAACCTTGAGATTAATATTATAAAGCATTGGGGTTAATACTTTAAACCCAAGGGATTAATATTATAAACCCAAGAGATTATCATTATAAACCCAAGGGATTATATTATAAACCCAAGACATTACATATTAAGTATTGTATTGATCAACTATTTCTTAATAAATTAATGTTTTAGTTTTTTTTTTCTAAATAAGATTAATCTATTAACAAAAAAGGGTAAAATTACAACGTGACCGAAGTAAAAAACACTGCCCTGAAGAAAGGCAGAGAAGATCAGTTAAGCAGATAAGGAGACTGCCCAATGACAGGGAACTCAGTCTTGAACCAGTTATCAGAACCCACGTAGGGGAACAAGTTATGATCTTCTTGATATTGCAAAGTTTACAGAAATTCACAAAAACTTGCAGAAATGAACCCACATAGCAGTTTGAACAAAAACTTGCCCAAAAGTATGGGCCGCAGGGCACGATAACAAGGCAACAGTGAGCAAACTAATCATCTCGAGGCTCTTCCACTATTTCACACCAACCAGTATGAGGCAGATCCCTTGCAAGAGCAGCTTCAGATTCAGAAGGACCAGGATCAACCAGCGCCATCACAATGTCAAGAGCACTGTAAGCTTGAGCATCCGAAAACTACAAAGACGCACTGCCAATCCCCATCTGGAGGAACGGAGTCGGAGTAGTGACAGAGCCAAGGCCCTCTGGATGAGAGCTAGACTCCCCCACCTGGGATTCCTCATGGAAGACCACCGAAATGTGAGTTGTAATCCTTGGGCGGTTCAGAGAGCAGTTGAAGGTGAAAATCGCGGAGCCAAACGAGGGAGAAGACATGGTGTCTGGAGGACAGGGCCCAGGGTAGTGGCTGGACGAATGAAGACGCCCTCTCCCACTGTGAGTGCGAGGGTAATGGCTGGCAAGGAAATAATTGGAGAGGGAGGGAGAATCGGAGGATGGGCTGGAAGGCGCATGCCGAGGAAGGCCCCTGCAGCACCGCATTCTATGGCACAGACGGGGCATAGGGGAGACAACAACAGCGGGAGAAAAGCAAGGCTGAGTAGCAGCGATGGCAGGGCCAGAGAAAATCAAATAATCATCAAAATGAAGGCCAGAGGCCCAATAGAGAAACTAGAGGATTAACGGAGGCAGCTCCTCAGAAAGACTAGAGCATAACTCCAGATTAACCTCCCCTTTCAAGCCACGAGAGGCAGCAGGGAAGACGAAGCCAACACCATACAGACTGAAACTGGAGTAGAGACCAGAGGCTGGATAGTAATGTGAGTGAATCAACGAAAGCAGCTCCACAGAAATCCCATGGATGAGCCTTAATTTATCGTCCTCTGTCATGCATCGAGAAGCACCTGCCATTACTGTGGCATTGAAGAGAGCCAAGGTCTGAGGCAAGCCGAAGCGTGCAGAGGCGTTAAACAGAGTGGAAGACAGGATGGGAGAATCATAGCCACTTGAAATGAAGCAAATGAACCCTGCGCTTCTCAAATGCCGAGGTCCTTCATTCAGAAGGCGTTTATCTGTTCTGTACTGGGTAGGCAGGTG
This sequence comes from Pinus tabuliformis, assembly GCA_031772625.1. Lineage (NCBI taxonomy): Eukaryota > Viridiplantae > Streptophyta > Pinopsida > Pinales > Pinaceae > Pinus > Pinus tabuliformis. The sequence goes on from CM062807.1 coordinate 470,723,828, forward strand.
TCGTCCCACCTCGCCCCACCCCTGTGCCATCACATTTACATTCTGACTATACACCCGCATCCGGGAAATTAATGTTTTAGTTAATATAGTAATGTAGTAATTAATATTTCTATTAAACCCTAATATTAAACCCCAGTTTTGCAATGTTGCAATGTGACATTGAATAAATTGCAATGCAATGTAACATTGCGACAATCATTGTGAAATTGATAATGGCATTGAGACAATTTTTGTCACAATGTGACATTGAACACATTACTATATCATTCCCACATCATGATATCACACCCTAATATTAAATTAAATATTATAAACCTTAACATCATAAAGCCCAAAATAAACCCTTTGGGATTAATATAATAAATCCATGGGATTATTAATATTATAAACCAAGGAGATCAATATTATAAACTCAAGACATTATATTGAAAATGCAAGTGATTAATATTATAAAATCTTGAGATTAATATTATAAACCCAAGCGACTGATATTATAAACCCAATGGATTAACAAACCCAAGGGATTAATAAACTTAAGGGATTAATATTATAAACACAAGACATTAATAAACCCATGGATTAATATTAAAACCTAGGATTAATATTGTAAACCCTAAGACTAATATATCAAACCTAAGATTATAAATTCTAATATATTATTGATGATGATGATGATAGTGGGTAATGTCCACTTAGACCAAATTGGTCTATTGGACCTATAATTTTCTTAGTTATTATTGTCTGACTCCTCGTCTTTCTTGGCGAGATTGGTGTTGTAGTTTTCTTTTTTTTCTCTATGGTCTTCCAACTTCCTTTATCTTGCATCTCCTTCATCTCTTCTACTTCTTGGGACACTGGTGTCTTAGCTTCGCGATCTATTGTGTTTGTTCTTTTGAAGATAGTTGAAGAAGAAGTTTGGTCTAGGAGATCTGATTTTCTGTTAAATGAAGATTTATTTTGTGTAGTATTCGAATCCTCATAACTGTTGATGCTTGAGGGGTCGTCGAGTTCACTTTTTTGTTGTTGGGCGGGGCTTTCTTCCTACTTGTCTTGAGAGTTGTTTCTTTCTTACCCGATTTCTTTTGATTCAGAGTTTTCTCTAGAGTATTCTTCTTTGATGACAGTGTAGTGTTCTTTTTGTGCTCCTTCCCACCATGTAGATCTGTGGTGGTTTTTTCTAGCAGAATTTTTCTGCGAGGCTTTTGGGCAATTTTTGGCTAGATGGCCTGTCTCAAAGCAGGATCGACATCTCAAGAGGACACTTTCATAATAGAGTTTCTAGTTCTACACATAATCTTTACTTGTTAGGTTTATTTCAGCTGGGAATCCGACGCTGAAGTCCATTTCCACACAGATGCATGCATAGGTGGTTCTAGCATATTCCTTTGTTTCTGGGCACCTGCAGTAAAATTTCCCAATTGCATTTCCAATGGCTTTTAGCGAGGAGAGATTCCAGAGATGCAAGGGTAGGCTTGGAAATCTCACCCAAACTGGTGCTGAGGTTATGACTGATGTTGAGGGATCAAATGATGGGTTCCATGGCTTCATGAATAGGCCTAAGTTTTCCCAAAAACAAGGGCTAGAATCTAGAATACATTGTCTACTTTTAGGATTTTCAAAATCTACTATGAAGAAGCCCCTAGCACAGGGGTAGATATTAATTTCATCAGAAATGACAGGCTTCCATACCTTTGAGATCCAACTGTGGAGAGTTTTTATCCGCGGCGAAAAACCATTGAACTGGCATATTAGGGCACTTTCAAAAAACTTCAAAGCCTCATCGAGTGAGGCCTAGACCACCTAGACATTGGGAGCTGGGGCTTCATTGATGATATGGGCAGGAGCTTGCCCTCTAGAAGCGGATGGAACTGAGCGAGCAGTACACATTATGAATTAATATTATAAATCCAAGAGATTATAAGCTCTAGAATTAATATTAGCAAACCCTAAGGATTTACAATCCCTAAGCACAACCACATTGATAAGTGTGGTTGTGCTTAGGGATTATAAAACATAATATTAATGTGGTTGTACTTTGGGAAACCCTAATATTAAATGAAATATTATAAACCCCAATATTATAAATCGAATATTGAACCATAATATTATAAAATCAATATTAAACACAATATTATAAACTCCAATATATTATAAACCTACTATTATTGACCCTAATATTCAACTGCGGTTTTGTAATGTCACAATGTGACATTGAATAAATTACAATGTAATGTAACGTTGCGACAATCATTATCAGATTATCACATTGAGACAATGTTTGTCATAATGCGATAGTGAACACATTTCTATAGCATTCCAACATCATGATATTAAACCCTATTATTGAATTTAATATTATAAACTTTAATATCATAAAGCCTAGTAGTATAAACCCTAAGGTTATAAGCTCTAAGATTAATATATTAAACCTTAGGATTATTAACCCTAAGATTAGTATCATATGGCCTTCGAATCAAAGTAATAAACACAAGTGACTAATTTACTAATACATTATCCATGGTTGACAATGGTTCACCATGGTTGACCATAGAGACCTTGATTGACCATTATTGACCTTATGACTAACCAAAGATGATCATGATTGACCATGATTGACCTAGGTTGTCCATGGTTGAACATTACTATCCATGGTTGACAATAGTCGACCATGCTAACTTAAGTCAACTATAGTTGACAATGGTTGACCATGGCGACCATAGTTAACTATGCTCAATCGTAGGTGACTATAATTAACTATGCTCAAATTAACCATAGTCAATCATGGTAATGATACTTGATCATGGTTAGATTATGCTTGACCTTAACTATGATATATATATATATATATATATATGTATATATTATGAATGTCATAATTAAATATTACTAAAAAATAATATTAAATATTAATATGTAAATTACCTATTAAGTATTGTATTAATAAATTAATGTTTTAGTTAATATAATAATGTATTAATTAATATTTGTATTAATTAAAATATTATATATAACATTTTATTAATAATTATTAATGATATTAAAAATATTATTATTATGTTTTTAATATTATTTAGATTAATATTATTATTATTAATTATTATAATCATAATAATTTTATTTTATTAATAATAATGTGTTATTAATAACATTAATTACCAGTAATAGCATTATTTTTATCAAATGCTATTTTTATTATTTAAATTTTAAAACAATAATATTAATAGTATTAGTGTTAATATTATTAATAACATTAATCAAATGTAATATAATAAATGAATTTTTATATATAATAATATAATAATATTTAGTTATCATATAAATATTATTAAGATAATTTATATTATTAAAATTAATAATAAACTATCCATTTCATTAAATATAACATCGTTATTAATAATATTATTAAAGGTATTACTATTAATATTAAAATTTAAAATTTAAAATTATTTATAATTTAATATGATAAATGTTATTATTATTGATAACATTAATATAAATATAAATGTTAATATTAATATTAATAGTATATTTTTGAAAACACTATTAGTAATAATATTTATAACATTATTATTATTAATATTAAAATTTAAAATTAATTATAATATATATATATATATGTATGTGGGGTAATGTAAAGTATTAAAAAATAAAACACAGTTTAATTAGATGAATTTGGTGAAATTTTGATATGAGGTTGAATTCATATAATATTATATTAATTTAAAATTTTCAACTAGTAATGTTTAATTAAATTCTCGATAATAATGATTAGAATTTTTATTTCAACACAAAATTAAAAAAAATTAAAATTAAAATATTTCTAAAATTATCTCATAAAATATAATTCAATAATTTTTATTTACTTTTTACATTTTGACATCGTTTACTTTTCACATTTTGACTTCATTTTGCATGCCCTAAAACATGACTATGCTAAGTGATAATTCATAGCTGACATGGTAAAGTAAAAAAAAAAAAAAAAAAAATTAAATAAGGATGAAGTGAAAAATGGACTATTTTATAACAATGTTATGATGGACTATTTGTGAGAGAAAGAATCCACCCTCGTATACCTATTAATTTATATACCTATTAAATGATACTTTGATTCTCTCCCACATTATCCAAAGAAGGATTCGTTAGTTATTGTGGATGGAAAACAACCTTTTTTAACAAGAAACAACAGAAAAATCATATATATGAGTACGAGGATGAAATCGTTTATTATTATTGAATATGAATAAAAATAAATAATAAGCTAATAAAAAAATTGGACACTCTCCTTTAATTCTTTTAAATAAGTTTCTTATTTATAGAATATGAATAAAATATAAAAAATAGGTTGATACAATAATCCCATACACTCTTTTAATTCTTTTAAGTAAGATTGTGTGTGGATAGTATATTTTTTTTTAGATCTAAATTTGTAAGTTTTATAATACGGTATAGGTTAATAATTATAATTTTATTTAAAGTGAGGTGAAGTTGACAAATCACTGTATGCGATTTTTATTTTTATTTTTTGAATAATGGAATAGAGTTTTTAGTGTTCTTATGCCTATTTGACTATTAATATTTATTAAAATAGACCTGTATTTTTTTAACCGTGTTCCCATCTCATATTGCAAAAACATTCCATTAAAATTGAAAGACATATTAAATGTAATATGCCATTTACAAAACATATTACATACAATATTACATTTGATTAGTACCACTTATTTGTAATGGTTTTAAAAAACAAAAGAAATGTATTCAGTGACCTACAAAATTATTCATATTGTTAATCACCAAATTCCCTACTAAAATGGAAATTGGAATTTGAATTACAATAATCTAACTTCAAAACTACCATATTGAATAATGAGAATTAACAATATCAAACCATCGAAACTAACAAATTTATTTACAATGCTCATGAAATCATCACTGAGATAGTCCAAAACTGTTGATTCTCTCCCACCTATCCAAAAATGGCTTCCTTAGCCATTGTGGATTGAATTCGAATGTGTAGAGGATAAGCTCTTAACTAGTATGTGGCAGTCAAATCACTCACAACTGTAAGAAACATGTTGGAGGAGTTAATGGAGATGTGTAGGGGTATCTAGGAAGAACTGCACAAGACCCCTCTGTTTTAGTATTATCTATTAAAAAAAAAAAGTAAAAATATTTAAGAATCCTTAAGAAATAGTGCAGGCAAACCTAATTTTTCAACCTTTCACCATAACCTTAAAATTGAAACCTTTAGATGGAAATGAAAACAAAACCTGATAGTTATTCACAATGAAACCATGATCATAAAAAGAAATATAGAAAATGCAAGGCCTTTCTGGCATCCAAAACTGAGGACTCTTTTCCATTGAATGGTTAGACAAGATGTTACTCACCTTGCATACCAGATGCTTCCATTAGGGGAATTTTGAGGCCTAAAATGGGCCTCCTAAGAAAAATGTACAACCAAAATAAACTTTATAAGAACCACTATGATTCAAGATGATGATGTCAACCATGGGGGATGATTCACCAATTTTGGAGTAAAAAAGTAAAAAGATTAAAAAATAATAAAATAACAAAACTACTTTTTCAACTCATATTTTCAACTTATCTCCTTAAGGTCTTACTCAAATTTCGAGAAGGATTAGTCCTTGAATGCAAAATTTAATTCCTCATCCAAGGAGTATCCTTGTTGCATACTTTTGATGGACCCTGCTACACGAAAAATGAGAAATACATGAAAAAATGTGATTGCAATCACGTTTTTCATGTACTTCTCTTTTTTCATGTAGTAGGGTCCATTCAAAGTATGAAGAATGGGTAATCCTTGGATGAGGAATCCAATTTTGCATCCAATGAGTGTTTTTTCTCAAAATTTGATTAAAGTCATAGGGAGATAAGTTGAAAATACGAGTTGAAAAAATAGTTTTTTATTTTTTCCCTCTAAAATTTGATGATGTAACCTAATCTTATTTTATTATTTCCACTATTATCTTATAATTTCCTTAGGAGTCCCATTTTAGACCTAAAAATTCCCCTAATGAATAATTCGACGCTTGAAAAGTGCTAAATTTTTTAAAAAGTTTGTACTAATTAAATAAAACTATAATTTCAAAACAAAAACGAACATGCAGTGTGTTGCACAAAGAGGAGGATTATTATCGCCATTGCATTCAATCTTTGAGATGGATTAAAAATCGATTACAATTACAAGTGGAAGCCTTGAAGAAGGTAAAAAAAATAAGTTACATTAATACACACATGCATCAATAAAAAAAATAAAAAGAAACAAAATATGAATGGAACATATAAGCATGATAGTAGAATCAACATTTTGAAACAAAGGAATAATTCTTCCAGGAACGCTTAGCAAGGGCAAAGAATATTGTGATTGATGACCTGAAAACACTATTTAACAAAAAATTGGATGAGATGGATAAGATTCATGAGTTGCAGCACAGATTCCTATGTACCATCCTTCAATTCGTGTGCCCTCTCATCACAAGGAACCCTATACATACAAAAAATGGTAGCCATAATTCGAATCTCCATTTCGACTTTTCATGCAGTGTTTACCATCTCTTTTGAATAATTCTAAGGAAGTCGATCAAGAAATTATTAGAATCAAATGTCATTGAATCTAGAATGTTGTACACACAATTAGATTTAAAAAAAAAGTCAAACCTAAAGGAACTTGTCTATCAAATCAAAGTTGAGTGATATGAAAAATAAATCAAGCCTTAAAATTGAGTGAATGTGTCCATCAAAAAAACATTGAGTGATTTGAAAAAGAAATCAAACCTGGGAAAATCTTGAACTTGGAAAACCTGTCTATCAAATCAAACATAAGTGAATTTGTCAATAAAATCTAACATATGAAATGGAAATCTCAATATTTGCAATTGTCATGAAATTGAACTTGATTGATCACATTATAAACATAATGAAAGTTGTGTTGAGTTCCTTTTGTTTAATTTAACTAATATTTTTTAGTTTAATTATTGTTTTTCATTATGACTATGGAATCTATAATACCATTCACACTTCAATTATATTACCAATTCATTTGTAAATAAAGTCATGAGAAATTTAAAGGATTGTTAATTTGATTTGAAATATATGACCCCATTGAAGACATCAAAAGTAGTTTTTAGGGGTTCATATTTATATAAGGCTTTTTTAAGGAGAAAGTATGGTATATAGATTGAATTGGGAATAAAAGAGTCTAGATTCATCTTAATTTTGGATCTACTAATCGCTTAAGGAGATCAAATCTCTTTTCATTTTAAAATACTTTTTCATTTCAAGAATTTAATCTCTCTCGATGCTTGATAGATCCAAAGTTAAGATGGATCTAGGCTGGTTTAATTACTAGCTATAATTAATTATAATTATAAATATTAATATTAATCTTATGTTTTCTTTTTATTTAATTTAATTTTAATTATTTTAATTATTTTTCTTTACCGAATAAAAATGTTAAAGATTACATATATACCATCGCAGGATCAAATATTTACATTGGAGTTAAGTTTACTTATGAACCTCAAATATAAAGAACATTTTTAATAAAAAAGTGGATGGCTAAGGTGAAATCTTAGATAAAATATAATATTATATTATTATGTTAACCAATATTTATTACCACCCCTACGCAATAAAAAAGTGGCTAGGGATGGGGAGAAATAGTATTTAAAATGTAATATTATACATTTTACATAATATTTCCCCTCAACCCCTAGCCTGAATATTACTTTTACTTTTAAATATAAAGAAAAATTACAATAAAATGTGATATTATATTATATTATTATATTTTATCCAATATAACCTAGTAAAAGGTGGACATAGGTAGGAATAAATTTTTTTTTTTTGTAATCTTGGTAGGACTACACCTTCAACATGTCCAACTTCTCACCCCAGTCAGGTGGGGTAGCACAAGATTTGAACCCAAGACTTCCAGTTCGGTGAGACTTCATTTCCATGACCATTGCTAATGGAGCTAGCCCAAGCGGACGAGGTAGGAATAAATATTAAATATAATATAATAATTACATTTTACCTAATATGTTCCCCTCCTTATCCCCTCGCCCAAGCTCACTTTCATTATTCATTTCTAAAATTACCAAGCTCAATCCATGAGAGCTCTATATAATCATTATTACACATAAATTGAGAGAATATATTAAAGATATTATTTAAAGTCATTCTCAAAGAAGCCATTATAATGAAAAAGAAACTATTGTTTTGTAATTTGTGCAGTCTTGCATAACCCTACTCTTCTTAAAGACACCTTCCTGAATCACCGAATAACCTCCAAGAGCGTGATGAGTAATTCAAGTCATTTATGGCATGCAACATGCATTTATAGCCCTTGGTCATCTCTTTGCTAACCATAGTCATGTGGGCAATGCCGGAGATGACTCCAGATTCGGTCCATACAATAGCTACATCAAACAATGTATAAACTAATCACATTCTCATTGACAACATCGGTATACACAATAGCATAAATACACTCTCAAAATTATATACTATTATTTTCCCATATTCCTAGTCTTGTTAGTGAATCAACTCTGTATAATTGGAGGGTATATTTTAATAAAAACATCTAAATGACCTTGAACGAAATCCCAACAATACAAAAATTCAAACTCTGGTTTTGAACTGCTCACGTGCAACTCTTAGCCAAGGGAAGGACAACCCTTGCAAGGATGTTTGATATATTTCCTTGTTTCATGCTTCTTGCTAATGCATACAATCGAAGATCTCAGGCCTTATCCACTGTCAAGGCCCTCCATATCTTAAAATAATGAATCAAACTAAGAACCTTTAGTTTGTAACCCTAAACCCTAATATATTTGACATAATTATTATCGTTATGGTAGACGTAGCGCTGTAAGTGGTAGGTTCCCGATGTCAGGTGAAGGGTCCTAACCAACAAATGAAATGCATAGCTCCGAAGCTTCTACACATATATATACATTATGTATTTATCCATTCAATGATATAAATAAATCATACAAAAAGACATAGGACCATCTAACAAATCCATACAAATTCCTAGTGCTAACATATCCATAAAAATGTTTTCCCTTTACAGGCTACACAGATTCAACGCCATCATTTTCTACAACTAATTATGTATCTAAATATATAATTAAACTAAGATGGATATAGGCTAGTTTAATTCCCCCTTAAATAGATTATATTCCACGTGAATACCATGGGTCAAATTTGTAGGGTTATTTTAGTTTCGTTATCTTATTATTTTTATTTATTTTTATCAAGTTAAAATTTTTACATTACAGTATCTTACATTAAGTTAGATATCTCTACCATATTTTAATTTTAATTTTAATTTTATTTTGACCAAGTCTAAATGTTTACATTACATTATGTTACTTTATGTTACATGTATTTAGCATAAAGTAATGTAATGTAACATAAAAAATTTGAATTCGTGAAAATGTTATTCGAGAAAATATCCTTGCATCCCCTTGGATTTATTATAACTAGAAGGTGGAGGAGTTTGCGGTGGTTATTCTCAAGAACCTCAATTTGAATCCTTTTATGATCCCTTACTCAAACTCTTTGGAGAAAGTCACACATCCTCCTATTTCAAATTCCTATTCTTCACCCCCAATCTCCTCCATTAAGTTGAGTTTTGATGGGGCATCTAAAGGAAACCATGGAACTGTCGAATGTGGAGGGATTTTCATGGATGAAGGTTCTTTACACTTACAAATTTTCTTGATGTCTTATGGGATTGCTAATAATAACTTAGCTGAATTCCTGGCTGTGGATATAGATCTACTCATAGTTATTAGGAAAGGTTTTAGATTACTACAATTAGATGGAGATTCATAGGTTGTAATCCAATACATCCAAAAAAATTAAACAGACAACTGGTTCACAAAAATGTGCATAGTTGGTGTTTGGAGGATGTGGTTTCTAATATCAAAGCTCTGGTCTCAAATTTTGACTATATTATTATTTAGCATACTCGTTGGGAGGGGAATACGGTGGCAGATTCACTAGAAAATTTGGGATGAAAGTGTCCAAACCTTAATTTCGATGAATCACGGCCTATATTTCATACGCATGATGACTTTCATCTTATAAAGTGGAGGATTGAAATAGAAAAAGCCTCATGGGATGGAGGTATCCCTGATGGCGGTGTCTTTAATGCTTCTTGGAAATGCATTCATTAATCCATCTCCTTGATGAGGGTGTGAGCCTCGATGTCGACCCTTTAATTTTGTGTGATGCCCAACACCTGTTCACAACTCATCCTCACATGTCATCGCAGGCGATACTATGGTTGAATTCTACAACCCTTGTATCATCACTTTAAATGCTCGAAGGTAGTTGTAATCGAGAGGAGGCTTGCTGTTAATATTCACACCATCATTTTTTAATTTTTAGCTAAAATGCACCATCTATCTCTGGAATAATTGGAACATTCCTTTGGGGAGCATGATAAAGAGTTTTGTGAGCTCATTGATGAGTGCATGAGAAAGGGGAGGAATGTTGATTTTAAAACATGTGTCGAATTTAAAATATGTCCTTACTAGGACCTAACATGCTCTAGTAAAAATCTGTTTTCTTTTGGTCATGAATCGACATCCTCCCATTATATATGCATGGGATTTTAGCAAGGTGATGACATTGTGATGTTATCTAGGGTGGTGGGAAGGATGGATATTCACCTGACTACTTTTGGTTCTCATTTGAGGTACTTTCATCTTGTTGGGAACTTTTTTTCCTTTCCTTCATCAATTTTCCATTAGTTCCAGTTCGACTCGAAAGACTACACATATTCAACCCTTTTCCTTTAATTATGGGAGCACTAGACCGGGTCAATGTTTTTCATCTTTCTTTTGAATAATAAATAATCTAGGTCGACCTTCGAATTGGTTTTTTTTCTACCCAACTAGATGCTCTAAAGAACTAATTCCATGGGTATTTCATTTAATTTCCTAGTCTTGGTGTGTGGAGTTTTCTATCATGGTAGTTTCTTTGTATGGCTTTAATGGATGGAACTTCATGTTCAATTTGGTAAAGTATTATAGGGGTCGGGAACCCTTTGTTGTTTGCACTTATACACTAGGGTTTCTTACTGGGTTTGGAAATTGGGGTGTTTTAAGTCTCGGGAATCGAATCTTTTGTTATATACCTCTGAAGATTAAAGGTGTTGTGGTTGTGGTGGTTGAGGTTTGTTTTACTTTGAAGTGGGTTTTATACCTTAAAGTGCTACAATGTTCAGTATTTGTTGAGGAGAGCCTAATTAAGGATTGTCAGGATAATCCACAACATATCGGTATTGGTGTCCAATTATATGGTTTCAAGGATGACTTTTTTGTGTTTACGTAGATTTTATCTGAGTCAGGGGTGTGTCCCTTCCTAAGTCTTATTATTTATAGAGGTGTTCAACTTTGTTAGAACTTCACATTCCCCTTAGTATCCATGCCTCCTCGACAGATAAAGGTAAGTCATAGAGGGGGTGTGAGCACTTATACTCCTCACTAGCATAGATTGTTTGGGTGGGAGTTAGTGGAAAATTATTTTGATTCTATTCTTATAAAATTCAAGTGAAAAGTTCTCCACCTTCAATCAAAGGAGTTTTTCAACTGCTCGTACTTCTCTCATTCTGAGGTAGGAGAAATTAGTCTCAAGTGGATCACTAACTCGAGGAAATTCTGAAAAAGGACAGTTCACTTTCTACATTTGATGGTGGTGCATATATAGACAAATAACCTCTTGTACATGGTTCTCAAAGAAAAAAAAGTGGATAACTATAAGATTTTTGTAGGGCAAGAGGACAACAGGAGATCCCTCTAGAATGTACAATTCAAATTGGATGATAATGGGCCATGATTGAGTAGGATTAAGAAATATGTGGTCTCTGAGTCAGAATTTGAGGTAAAGGAGCTCAATGACCCTCATGCAGTGATCAATGCACCTCCTGTTATAACCATACCTCCTACTATTGTAGCTCCTTCTGCTAAATTCTCACATCCCTCTCTAATTACTATCTCACAATAATGTGTGAATGGATGGTTTGGTTTTTTTCTTTCTATGTTGGCCTTACTCTATGGAAATATGGCTGGTTCCCTTAGAATCCTTGATAGGCAACATGACAATCAATATCAAGGTTGTTTTGCAATTGTATGAACTGTGGTCTCATTCTAACATAAGGACGGTGTACGTGCTACTTCCTCACCTTCTTTGCAAGATTCCAAAATGATATATTTTTTATTGCTAAAATGTAGCCAGAAAAGGCTTCATTTGACTTGTGCCTTAGTCAAATGGAGAAATTCGATTTTCCACATCAACAAGATGACTTGGATTGCAGTTAGCTGGAGTGACATGGCTTTGTCTCCTAGTTAAGTAAGTATATTCAAGTTATAGGATACAAGTAGAGTTGTGCATGGGATGATTGCTAAAATTTAGTAATCTAGTGGAGTTATTGTTAGTTAAACTCATTTAATTGAGCTCTAGTCTTTAGTGGAGTTAGTAGGAGTTCAATTGAGTAGTTATAACAATTGTTAACTCATTGATATCTTAGTTAACTGATCAATTTACTAAAAATAAACCCAGTCATGCATGGAATTCAAATTTCCTAGTTGGAGTGGAGGAAAAGGCACATTGTAATCATCAATTGTATACTAGTTGAGTGTAAAGTGTTTTTGCATTGAGAAGGTGGTCAATTCCTCTAGCAATTGCGTAAGGAAATATGGAATTTCCCTATTATTTAGGAGCTAATTTCCTCCAAGATTGGAGAAAGAAATAGGAAGAAGGCTAAGCCTTGAATTGGCTAAGTGTTGGCCAAACAAGGTTAATGAGCAAGAGATTTGAATTGTATTGCAAGGTGTGCTTTGGGATTGAAGCAAGACATTGTAATTGATCCATATTCTCATCTAAATTAATTTAAAGCAGTGGAGGTTTTTTTCCCAGTTGGGTTCCCCTAAAAGATCATTGTGTCCATCTGTTTTGATGGTTGCATGTTATTGCATGTGTTTCTATCATTTATTTTCGTTTCCGCAGAATAGTAAAAGAAAGCTGTGTCTCTTGATTTAAGTTCAATTTCATTAGCAGTAGAAAATTTCTTGCAATTTCTACATCATATCAGATCTCTGAAATACTGCATACAAACCTTGTTCTAGATCTTCTCTTAGGGAACTTTCTATTTATAGTGTTTTTGGTGTGGATTCTCTTCAGTGCGGGAAAAAGGTGTTTCAATGGATTGGGGCTTGAGTATGCATTGGAGGGCACCTCGAATTTTTTTGCTTGGAAAGATAGGTTGAGAGATGTCGTGGATGACAATGAAGTATGTGGATATACACAAACTGATATTCTAAAACCAACATCATCATATGCACAAGAACTTTCTCAGTGGAAGAAAGACACAACAAAGTCTAGAAGGATTATTTTCGAGGGTGTCAGAGATCATGTAGTTTTTAACTTGCATGGAAAGGAGACTCCTTTTGCAATGTGGAAAACTCTCACAAATCTATTCCAGAGTAGTGGTGATGCCAGGAAATTGGCATTGAGAGATAAAATGAGGAGCATTCGACTGTAGAAAAATGAAACCATTCCTCAGTAGTTATCCAGATTCACTCAAGTGCAGGATGAACTTGGAGGAATAGGAGAAAATGTGCCATCATCTAAACTTGTGAGTTTACACTCCTTGGCCTTCTAAAATATTGGAACAACTATCAAGATTCAGTTAATGGAAGAAAAAAGCTACCCGATTGGGATAAACATTGGTTTGATTTCATGTAGGAGGAGATCATAAGAAACACTACAGATGGTGTCACATCCATTATAGATGAGGAAGAAGATTTTTCTCTATTTGGAAAAGGAAAGAAGGCAAAAGGCATGAAGGCCCAAGGCGAAGCAGAATCCAACTAGAACCATGGCAAGAAGAAAGACCTCAATAAAATTAAATGCTTTCACAGCAATGAGTATGGACATTATGCAACGAAGTGTCCACACAAGAAATCCAGTAGGGATCCTACAACAACAACAGTAGGATATGCTCTTGCATCATAATTCGAATTGGATTTCACCCCTCATTGCTTGCATGGAAAGCATAATAAGAGGGATTGAGTGGTACCTATATTTTGATGCCTCATATCATATGACAAGAAGTAAGGAGTTCTTTAATAGCATAGAGGAGAAGGACTTACAATTACACATAGAGCTTGGAGATAATGGAAGGTATAGTACCAAAGGAATTGGCATTGTCACCTTTAAGTTGGAGTGAGGCTCTCATATTCACCTAAAGGATGTAATGTATGTGCCTGGTTTGAAGAAAAAAATAGTTTTTGTTGTTGTACTTAAAGATTGTGGATATGATGTGTTGTTCAATAAGGGCAAAGCTTATTTGAAGCATGTTGTTACTCAACATGTAAAACAAATTGGTGTTCGAATTAAAAATCTCTACAAGCTAGAGGTAGATTTCACCATGCATGCAACTATACCTCCAGGAGTGAGGCGAGGTGATGTAGAGACTTAGTCCCAAAGTTTTAAATATTTGGGCAGGATCCATAGGAGAGAAGCAACAATTGCAGTATACTCTTCTCTTGGATCATTACCCTTTCTACAGGGGCCCATAATATTTAGTAGTAGAAGGATCAATGTGAGTTGATTCAGTCACATCTTGGGCAATAGTTGTAACCTAGTAGCAGTCAGAGACTTAGGAAACAGTTGTAGCTAAGAGACATAGTTGATTCATTATTTTGGATGCTTCTCAGTTGCAGTTGTTGTAGTAGAAACAACAACAGTGACAGGGAATTGTGTTTCAGTACATTCCCTCGGAGCGAAGATAGGGGTGTTGTAGAACCCTTTTCTTGCTAAGAGCTGGGAGTGTTAAAATGTAGCCAGAAAAGGCTTCATTTGACTTGTGGTTTAGTCAAATGGAGAAATTCAATTTTCCACATCAACAAGATGACTTGGATTGCGGTTAGCTGGAGTGACATGGCTTTGTCTCCTAGTTAAGTAAGTATATTCAAGTTATAGGCTAAAGTATAGTTGTGCATGTGTTGATTGCTAAAATTTAGTAATCTAGCAGAGTTATTGTTAATTAAGCTCAGTTAATTGAGCTCTAGTCTTTAGTGGAGTTAGTAGGAGTTCATTTGAGTAGTTATAATAGTTTTTAACTCATTGATCTCTCAGTTAACTGATCAATTCACTAAAAATAAATCTAGTCATGCATGGAATTCGAATTGCCTAGTTGGAGTGGAGGAAAAGAAAGATTGTGATCATCAAATGTATACTAGTTGGGTGTATAGTGTTTTTGCATCGAGTAGGTGGTCAATTCCTGTAGGAATTACATAAAGAAATAGGGAATTTCCGTATTTTTTATGAGCTAATTTTCTCCAAGGTTGCAGAAGGAAATAGGGAATTTCCCTATTATATAGGAGATAATTTCCTTAGGATTATGCAAGGAAATAGGAGGAAGGTTGAGGCTTGAATTGGCTAAGTGTTGGTTAGGGTGGGTTAGTGAGAAGGAGATCTGAATTGAAGTGTAGGGTATACTTAAAGATTGAAGAAAGGCATTGTAATTGATCCATATTCTAATCTAAATTAATGCAAAATATCAGAGGGGTTTTTCCCAGCTGGGTTACCCTGTAAAATCATTTTGCTCCTTATGTTTTGATGGTTGCATGGGTTTCTATCATGTGTTTTCCTTTCTATAGAATAGTAGAAGAAATTTTTGTCTATCAATTTCAGTTCGATTTCATTAGCAGTAGCAAATTTCTTGCGATTTACACAGTTATGAACTTGGTAATGTTTAGTATTGGCTTGCTTATGGATGATATCTTTGTATTATTTTTTTATAGTGAAATAATCATTGTCAACCAAAATTGGCACTCGACCATGGATATATTAAGTTATCAACTTCTTGGTCTTATGTTTTGTCCTTAGTTTCTCTAGCACCTCAATTTTCTCATATGTTAATAGGTAGAAATGGTGATTAATGTGTCCTACCTAGTTGGAGACATAATCTCTTAGGTTAGTCCTTTTAACATGATGTTAGTTATATTGTGTTATTACGGGGGAGCTCCGTGCGGTGGAAGAGAAACCATGGCAGTTGAGGGATTCTGACAAACCCTTCCACGGTAGAAGAACAAGTGCTGCAGACCTTCAGAGCAGAGCCGTAATATTTCAAACACGAGCTTAGTCACGCTGACAGAGTCTAAATAATGAACATTCAGATGGTGGAGGCCACAGGGCCTTCCCCCACAGGCAGCAACGACGGTCACAACCCAAATAGGAATAATGATGAAACTGACAAGTCCTTATCTGGGAACATGGAATAGTCACAGAACCAACCTGCTTAGCAGTAGGAAGCGAAAGATCTGAAGAAAGGGAAGGACAAGACCTCCACAGGACCAGAAGAACCAAAGAAGGCAATGTCATCCACATGCAAGCCTATCATAGGCGATGGCCCCAAGATCGACCTACCAAGCCATAGAATCAATGTCCAAATATAATTTACGAAGGATCATGCGCTTATCGGCAAATTCATTGGTTACTGGCCAACTGAGAAAACCCTGCAAGGATGGATTGCCTCAAAATGGAAGCCAAAATGACATGTTACCCTACAGCTAGGTCCAAAAGGATTTTTTACGGCTATCTTCAACTGCATTGAAGACAGGAACCGAATCCTCGATGGAG
The DNA here is from genome assembly GCA_031772625.1 of Pinus tabuliformis. Classification (NCBI taxonomy): domain Eukaryota; kingdom Viridiplantae; phylum Streptophyta; class Pinopsida; order Pinales; family Pinaceae; genus Pinus; species Pinus tabuliformis. The sequence continues at coordinate 470,740,511 of CM062807.1, forward strand.
GCCCCTATTTCTTCAATGTTGCGGGTCTGTATCTTAGAGATTGGATAGAAAGATTTAACCCAGACAAGGAAGACTTCAGTTGGGCACTAGTATGGATACGAATGTACTCCTTACCTCTGGAATATTGGGATGAAGAATCACTCAAAGCCATAGGCAATGGGCTAGGAGAATTCATAAAGATCGCAAAGGAAACAAAGCTCCAAAGGTACACCTCATATGCTCGCATATGCGTATACATGCGACTCGACAAAGCCCTCACAGACTCGGTAAGCCTTCTTCATGATGACTTTGAATGGATACAACCCATGGACTATGAACATGTGCCCTTTAGATGTAGAAAATGCCATGCTCATGGCCATCTATTCCATGACTGTCCCTTAAATGCAACCCCCAAAACCACTGACAACTCAGAAAAATATGACTCTGAAGGGTTCACCAAAGTTGCAAATCAAAAGAAGCACACCAAAAGACCCCCTCATGGTCCCAAAAACCCCCTACCCACCTTCTCTGTACCCTCCGCCAATAACAGCTTTGATCTTCTTTCACACCAAGACATGCCAGAATCCAATATGTCCAAAATGGTTGAGCCATCCACCATGCCTTCCACCATGCCATCCACCTCACCTAAACCCAATGAATCCAATCCGCCTTTACAGGCAAAAAAAATAGAACAAAAGCAAGCAGCTTCTCAACCCACCCCCTTCCAAGAGGAAGATACGACCCTATGGTCAGCGAAAGGAATGGATATTGACAGCTTTTTGTCAGATCCAATCAAAACAACTCACACAATGCCTGAGAGTAGTCAACAAAGTCACATGGAAGAAGAACCAAAGAGCTTTGATCTAGGAGACCTAGACATTTTCAGTCTTGAACAAGCTTGCAAAAAGAAGGAGTTCGACAAAATACCGGATAGGCAGCTTGAAAATTTGGAAGTAGTTCTTTCAAGAGTACACCAGCAAAGGACCTTGGGCATACAACCAGGAAGCAGCTGGGATGGGAAACACACAAACAAAGATGGAAAGAAAAGGGGCAGAAAGACAGATCTACAATGCACCATCCTCATTGGGGAAATGCTAGTGGAGTCAGGCAGATGCTCCAAGCTAACCAAGTATTATAGATCGTTACCCACTGGTCAACCATGAAGCTCATCTCATGGAATTTAAGAGGACTCAAAAGTCCTGGGAAATATAGAATGATCAAAAGCACGATATAGCATGAAAAACCCCACATATTCTTCATGCAAGAAACAAAATGCAACAATAGCACATTGGGCTCTATTCTATCCAAAGCTTGGCCGAGATGTCAAACTATTATGGTAGATGCGTATGGTGCATCGGAAGGACTTTCTATTGCTTGGAATACACAAACTATTTAACTCACAGACTTTTATGCCTCCCACCATCTTATACAAGCAACTTTTCACATCATAGGAATAAATATACACGGTCATCTGACAAATGTATACTTCCCTCAGGACTCCATGCAAAAGAGTGCACTACTAAACACGTTGGAAGCTCTCAATTCCACAAGAACACACCCACTATGGATCACAGGTGGGGACTTCAATATGATTACTAAACTAGAGGAGAAAAAAGGCGGCAGAGTAAAGTTGGACAATGAAAGCAGATGCTTCAGAGATTACATACAAAATAACTGGCTGATAGACTTGCCATTCAATAATGGTATCTACACTTGGAATAACAAAAGATCAGGATCTCAACAAATTGCTTCTCAGCTGGAGAGATTTCTAATTTTAGACAATTCCATACATCTGGGAGGCGACATGACAACCTCAATCCTACCCCTGTCAGGCTTAGATCAATGGCCCATTTCACTTCAATGGAAAAGACCCGGAAACTCAATTAGGAAACCTTTCCGATTTGAAACTTTCTGGCTCTTACATCCAGATTTCAAAATTATAGTCACCTCAACTTGGGAAAACTTCACTCCTCCTGAAGGGTCAATTATGTTTCAATTCCAACACTGGCTAAAGAATCTTAAAAGGAAAGTCAAGCAATGGAATCACTCCACCTTCGACAACATATTTGAAGGTCAAAAAATGCTCGAGCAAAGTATGATTGAACTCCAACAGAAAATTATTGAAGGTGGCAGAACCGAAACACTTGTAAATCAAGAACAAGATCTCCTCACACAGCTAGAAGAAAGAAGGAAGCAAGAGGATATACTTTGGAAACAAAAAAAGAATTAGATGGTTAAAAGAGGGGGAAAAAATACCAAATTCTTTCATAGAACAACTATCCAGAGAAGAATGCATAACACCACTGCACATCTTCAGAATCAACAGGGAGATCTACTGGAGAAACATGAAGACATTGAGAGAGAGCTCCTTACCCATTTTAAAATGGCACATCAAGAGCCGCCAACAGATAGACAACTTGTTGTCAACGAAATTCTCCAACATATAGCAAAAATCATCACAAATGAGCACAACCAGCTATTACTTTGACTGATCACTCTAATGGAAGTAGAATCAACATTAGCTCAACTGAAAGATAGGAAATCCCCTTGACCTGATGGCTTCACCTCCAACTTCTTCCATCACTTTTGGGATCTCCTCAAAATGGAGGTCTGGAAGGCTGTAGATGAATCTAGAACTATGCATTGGCTTCTTCCTTCTCTAAATGCTACATTCATAGCTCTCATCCCCAAAGAAGAACAGCCAAGCACTCCGGAGAAGTTCATACCCATCACTCTTTGTAATGTTATATATAAAATCATTTCGAAGGTCATCACTAACCGCCTCAAACCGCTACTCCCATTACTCATCTCGCAGGAATGATCAAGATACGTGGAGGGTCGCCAAATCCTTGATGGAATAATCCTGACTCATGAGATCATTCACTCCTTAAAGAACAACGAACAGGTAGGTATGCTTCTCAAAAGTGATTTATCTAAAGCATTTGATAAATTGAGCCGGACTTACATAAAACAAATTCTTACTGCTTTTGGTTTTAGCCCGACTTGGGTCATATGCGTTATGAATTTAATATCCTCCACTTTCTTCTTCATTTTAGTTAATGGTGTCCCCTCATGCGCCTTCTCCCCTTCTAGAGGAATTTGTCAAGGTGATCCCCTCTCTCCCTTCCTTTTTCTCCTAATGGCAGAAGGCTTAGGTCGCCTTATAAAACATGCTCTTCATTCCCAAGACCTCAAAGGAATTTCTATCCATGGAACCCCTACCATCACTCATCAACAATTCGTGGATGATAATATGTTATTTGGGCACCCCTCAGTCCACGAAGCTCATTAAATCAAAGCCTTTCTAGACACATTCTTTCTGGCTTCAGGAACCACAATAAACATTGTTATATCTCAAATTTTCTTCTTTCACATGCCCCGTACAACCCAAAGAGTCATTTCCCGAATCATAGGCTTTTCCATGGCCAAACTTCCCTCCAAATACTTGGGTGCACCATTGATAGACTCGGCAATAAAGCACACATCTTGGCAGCTTCTCCTAGAGAAAGTTGAAGGCCGCCTATCTCTATGGACTTACAGAGCCCTCAATATGACAAGCAAGCTTGTTCTAATCAAAGCTATACTGAAATCTATGCCTCTCTACCTTTTCTCGGTTCTCGCAACACCGAAATGGGTGCTCAAAAAGATCAAATACATGCAACGCAATTTTCTCTGGGGATCCTCAGGGCAAAATCACAAATGGGCACTAGTAAATTGGTCGACAGTTTGCACACCAAAAAAGCAGGGAGGTCTTGGACTGCGCGATCCTCAACACAGTAATGCATTGATGGGAGCAAGATTATGGTGGAAATGGGTATCAAGCCCACACACGCCATGGGCCAAACTATGGACTGCAAAATATGTGAATAATAGATCGTTGAAAGAGTTAATCAGAATCACCAATACAGATGCAGGCTCTCTAATTTGGAATGCAACAAAACAACATAAAGCGCTAATACAACAACATAGTTTCTGGGAGATAAGAGATGGTGGAACTGCCAGATTTTGGGTTGACTCATGGCAACAACGACCCAAAATTTTAGACATCATCCCTCCTCAAAATCTTGATGGAAATAATATCAACCAAAATTACAAAGTCTCTCAGCACTGGACTCAACACATCAATCAAAGATTCATCAAGAATAATTCATCAAGAAATGGAAGACAACTATAAAGAAATGCACAAGGAGCTCACCAATAGGAAAATCAGATATACAAATAAGAAAGACATTTTAAGATGGGGCTACACCCCAAGGGGGATATTCACAACAAAGGAAGCATATGGTTTGATGCTACAAACACAGGTACCAGTAGACCCCGTCTGGACTCGCTTATGGACCACTGGAATATGGCCCAAAGTTTCTACCTTCACTTGGCTGCTATATCATAAAAGAATTCTTACGTGGGACAATCTCATAAAAAGAGGGTTCCAGGGACCATCATACTGTCCTAATTGCAAGCAGCAAAGTGAAACAATTCAGCACCTCATGGATTCTTGCCACCTGGCCAACCAATTATGGGAAAAACTCACCTTCAGGTGTCAAAGAGCTTGCAGAATTTCAGGGGATATTACAAGTACCATTCGCAATTGGGCCCCTGCTCCCTATAACAGCAAGCTTCTAAATTCTCTATGGACAATCCTACCAGGTCTACTTCTATGGACAATTTGGAAGGAAAGAAACAAGAGAATTTTTAAAAACCAAAGCACTCGCATGGAAATCATTTGGAGCAACCTCTACCAGAAAATTCAAGAAACCTTGGCTCTCCAGAAATGGCGAGCAAAGGACCTCCCCACTTAGGCATAGGAACATAATATTTGGGACAATTGGAATATACAGATTCCGAAGGTTCAGGATGATCACAACATATCCACAACCACTACTAGGCCACCCACTCAATGGAATCCCCCTCCAACAAATGTGATCGAACTAAACTTGAATGGGGCCTCAAAAGGCAACCCAGGCAAAGCAGGACATGGAGGCACATTCAGAAATCACGAAGGAAAACCTCTATTACTATACTTTGTATCAATTGGTTGGGATACGAATAATTCAGCAGAACTGGAAGGATCATGGCAAGGAATGTGTCTGGCTCATCAACATAATTTTCACCCTATTATAATAGAAGGGGACTCCCAAATCCTCATCAACATGGCTGCCCAAATACAAATGGGGACCCCAGCTTCGAAAGTAGCTACTATTTGGAGACTGGCAGCTTGTCTTGAACTAATAGAGAAATGGATAAAAAACAGGAGAGCTATCACTTTCATTCATGTCAAGAGAGAGAGAAACAAGGTTGCTAATCTTTTGGCAAATATAGGAGTAGACCATGATCAAGTACTCCAATCAGGATCCCTCAACATCCTAAATGATAGAACTCAATTACAGGAATGTACTAACCTGGCGCACAAAGATGCACAACTCCTGGATGCAGGTGTTCATCAGAATTGATTTGCTGGCAGGGGAACAGGACGGAAAGTGGTTTTACCACATGGCCATCCGTAGACCCGCACACAAAGCCATAAAACTAACAACAATAGTAAATGGCATTTAAGTTGGTACTCTAATCAACTCATTTGCATCTACCAGCATCGGCTCTGCATAATGGCATTGTCGTGTAATTTACATTCCACCTACTCTGTCTCTAATCCTATGCCTTTGAACTGCCATTGTCCCCTGGCTGCAGTGGAACCACGTTCACGCACTGCTACGGGCAGGTACTGCAGCATTCTATGCTGCATTGAATTTAGTCGGGGTAATCATTATTTGCAGAGTTTTTTCTGCAACCTTATTCTCCATTCTGAGCCTGTTGAGCTTTCTACCTCTGAGCTAACCTTTAAACCTGCTGAGCCCTCTCAATTCTCAATGCCAACTTCACGCAGAAATTCTCTTCGACCCCATGTCATCATGCCCTAGCTTTGCCATAGAATGCGGAGCAGCAGAGGGGGTAGTAGAGGCAGAGTGCCTCGCTCTCCACCATCACCAGCTTCAGATTCCTCCTCCCCCTCGACTCATTATGTCTCAGACTGCTATCCAGATACTCGCAGTGGCAGAGGCCGCTCATGAGCTCTCCGCTCCCAACCTTTGCAAATCACCTCTCCAGCCTTTGACATCCCCTCCAGCTCACAACAACCCCTTCACTCGGCCCAGTTCATCTATCGCTACTCCCTGAACCAACCACTCATAACAACCACCATATCAATTACCTTCCACGAGGAGCCAGCCAACGAAGATGGACGCCCAACCTGTGAGGAGCCAGCCAGCGATGATGGATGCCCACATTGCGCAAAGGAGAAGAGGGATAATCCTCAGGACAAGACTAATGCGGAGGAGAAGAATAGCAATCCTCAAGCGAAGGGCGACACGGGTGCGTTGCAGCAGGAAGAGGATGACATGGATGCATATAGGTGTTTCATCATTGAAGAACACCCGTCAGCACCGCATGACACATGACTCGCCAGCATAGCATGACACATGACTCACCACGTGTCTTTGGGTTTCAGGTTTCCAGAAATCACGTCAATAGGATTATTTTGTGCATTTTTGAAAATTATGCTAGCTACTTTTTTCATTTGCTGGTTTCCCCTGCACGAGCAGCAAGTTCTTTTTTGCAAATTCATTTTTTGGACTGGACTAGTTTCCCATCTCTGGATAGTCTCAATCTTGTTTTGATGCTAAACTTTGGCACTGACCTACAGAGGCCAAAGCCTCAGTGTATTATTATGTTACAGTAATAGAATTTAGACTTAGGAAAAAAAAAATATGATGTTAGTTATATGTACTCAATGTAATCCTTCTTATTATTAATAGAAAACTTTTGTCTGAGGGTATAATTTTTTTTTTAACATATCTGTAGCTTTTTGGGATACTAGAGTAGAGAGCACCTATGTGCAACTAGCATGATTGGGATGGAAATAAAATTTCTTAGATGGGTGTATTGTTTTTAAAAGTGTGAACTATAGTTGAGCAAAGTAAAACCACGTAGTCTAATGAGGCGGAGGAGTTGCCCGGAAAATTATGGAAATTTCGGTCATATTTAGAGAAAATCCAGCAAGGATTTTTGTAAATCCAAGTTATAGTTGTTAAACTTCAAAATTTTAGGTGTCCTAGACGTTTTTGATGGTGTTCAATCCATTTCCACCATCAAAAACACGATTAAAACAATGCCTCTACAAGTTTTCTTGAAATTTTTTTACCCGGATTCCGACCACTTTCGACCGTGCAAGGAATTCCTCCACCACTTTAGACAACTCCAAGTAAAACTATTTGAAATTTCAAAGTCGAGAGTCAAGTCGATGGTCCATATAGGCACGTGGCCTACGTAGTTAATGGAATAAAATGTGTGGACTTTACGAAGCAATCTCAAGATATCCTCCACACTTTTGATGAATAACGACATTTTTTAGAAGCGGAGACTGCTTTATTTTACTCAATTCTCACGTATATCGACCTGGATTTGGAGGAAGCGCAGAGTGCTACTGTTCAACTCTTTTGAATTTGTCTATGAGTGATCATTATTGGGAGGAAGCATACATGAAATGACTGAAAATTTGCTTTCCGTGAGTGATAAGTCTTACGCATGCGCTCTGCAAAAACTTGAATTGTCACACTCCGTAAACCATTTGGACAAAAGGGTGCAACCCTTATGTATTGTCACTCTTTATTTTCTTCACTGCCATAATCTCTAATGACTCAAGTCAATGGTGTATTAATCGTTATCATTATTGGGAGGAAGCATACATGAAATGACTGAAAATTTGTTTTCCACTGAGTGATAAGTCTTACGCATGCGCTCTGCAAAAACTTCACTTGTCACACTCCGTAAACCATTTGGACAAAAGGGTGCAACCCCTTATGTATTGTCACTCTTTATTTTCTTCACTGCCATAATCTCTAATGACTCAAGTCAATGGTGTATTAATCGTTATCATTATTGGGAGGAAGCATACATGAAATGACTGAAAATTTGTTTTCCACTGAGTGATAAGTCTTACGCATGCGCTCTGCAAAAACTTCAATTGTCACACTCCGTAAACCATTTGGACAAAAGGGTGCAACCCCTTATGTATTGTCGCTCTTTATTTTCTTCACTGCCATAATCTCTAATGACTCAAGTCAATGGTGTATTAATCGTTATCATTATTTGGAGGAAGCATACATGAAATGACTGAAAATTTGTTTTCCACTGAGTGATAAGTCTTACGCATGCGCTCTGCAAAAACTTGAATTGTCACACTCCGTAAACCATTTGGGCAAAAGGGTGCAACCCCTTATGTATTGTCACTCTTTATTTTCTTCACTGCCATAATCTCTAATGACTCAAGTCAATGGTGTATTAGTCGTTATCATTATTGGGAGGAAGCATACATGAAATGACTGAAAATTTGTTTTCCACTGAGTTATAAGTCTTACGCATGCGCTCTGCAAAAACTTGAATTGTCACACTCCATAAACCATTTGGACAAAAGGGTGCAACCCCTTATGTATTGTCACTCTTTATTTTCTTCACTGCCATAATCTCTAATGACTCAAGTCAATGGTGTATTAATCGTTATTAGGAGGATATATACATAAAATGACTGATTTGTTTTTGTAGTGATTGACAAGTCTTACACACGCGTGCTACTCAACATGAATTGTCACACTCCGTAAACCATTTGGACTGAATGCCTTTTGTCCGCATCCCGTTACTCTCTTTTCTTATTTTCTTCAGGTAAATATACGATTAAAAAATAAAATTGATTATTAATCACACAAGTATTGGATTGTAATATTAACGAGGAACAAAGTAAGTATCATGATAGTGAAGTCTTTTTTTTTTTTTTTAACCGCGGTCGTTGATTGTTACATCAAAGGGAAAATTTGGGCCGATCAACCTTGAAGGGAATTTTTTAAAGCCCTTCGGCAAGGCTAGCATGACTGGCAGGGACTAACCTGATAATTGACCTTGTGACCTCCCTATAGGTGAGGCACTTAACAATGGGGACTGGACTAGTGGAGCTAACCCTTGGGGCTGAAAGTGAAGAAATTATCAATGTTTTATAATGATTTGAATTAAAACTAATACTTTTATTATATTTGATATTAAATTTTTTTACTTCTAATATATTTTGTTTTTATTATTTTAAAAAGACATGTGTCAAATTTACTTTGAGCATAGACTAATCACAAATCTTTTTCATATTAGGTTGTAGAATGTGCCTCTTAGCACAATCATTTGAAATTTACTCACTTTACTCGCTTTATCTTGTTTTATATTGACATAATTGGTAAACAATCAACATTTTATGTGTGTGAGTGTTTAAGATTAATCCAATCATTTGAAATTTAGTTACTTCCCTTGGTTGAAATTATAGAGTTATTAAGAAGGATCATGATTAATTTATCTTCTTCAATTTTTGGTATTATAACGCAATTTGTAGAAGATCAAAATTGTGTGTATTTATATGTATAGGATCAATCTAATCATTTCAATTTTTCTTGATTTCCTCAAGTTATTGGGAACATAGAGTATAAGTGAAAATCACGACTAAAGAAACCGTGTTGAATGCTAAAAAATATACACTAAAATCAATGCATAAACATTCAAATCAATGTGTTTGTATGTATATATATATATATATGTGTGTGTGTGTGTGTGTGTGTGTGTGTGTGTGTGTGTTTGTATATATATATATATATATATATATATATATATATATATATATATATATATATATATATAAGCGCATTGATTTGAGTGTTTTGATTTTATTAGAAATGTCAATTTAGAATTTATACATCTATTATATAATATTAATGTCAAATCTTAGACTTTTGTGATCCATATTGATAATAAGATTGTCGTTCTGATTAATCACAATGTTGAGATTTGGTTCATGTTTCGAACCAACTAATGTGCTTCACCTTTGTCCTAAGGATGAACCACATTAGTTGGTTCAAAACATCGACCAAATCTCAACAATGTGATTAATCCAAAAGATGATATGATTATCAATATTAATGTTCTTTAGATAATGAAAGCTTCTCATTACTGTTCTATATTTAATTTAATTAATATACATATTAATAAATTTAAGATTTTTATTAAAAATTTATACACTATTGTTTTTTTTAAGTCAATAATTTCTATTAATGCAAGGAAAATTTACATCGTGAGGAGCATAGCTTCAAAACAACATTGACCTCACTCCTATCGGCGTTGTTAGCCAAATGGTAAAGACAAAAAGACATAGACATTAACAAGAGAAAACTTGATGACCAAAGACTAATTTCTCAAGTGGACGAAAACTATGCAAGAATCAAAAGACATCTCACGGTCATCATTAAACAATAAAATTACCTAGAGTTGAGTCATCAGGGTCATCACCCCTTGGTTGGCGAAATGCTTCATGAACATGTGCCTCCATGTGTGTCGTTCTCCCTTCAAAGTTGTCAAACCACCCCTGGAGCCACTTCTAACGTCTACAAAGGGATACTATCTGATCCATCATATGCCACTTCTTATGTTAGAGATATTCATAAAACCAATGACGTTGTTGTGGTCCTCATGTGGATCCCCTAACAATTGTTCTATTGTTGTTATCACCTAACAATTTTTTTCTTCAAGAGAGTCAAAAGGCAAAGGCATATCTACACGTCCAAGGGAGTTGGTGTTTAGTTTTTCCAACTCCTCCTCTTCATCCTACTAGTCCACATGATGCATGACCCACTAGCCGCACGGGGTTGCCCCTTTCTGGGCCTGTCCTTGCTAGTAATGTATAAAACCCCCACTGATACCCTTTCTTGGCCCACACCACAACTTCCATTGAACGTCCGAGCTGCCAAGACAGAAGATGTTTCCCCACACCCAAAATCCCTCAAATGCTAGCTCATCATTGCACCACTCAAATGACTTGCTTGAACACTTCAACCAGCCCCACGACGTCCACCACATAATGTCCCAAAGGCATAAAATGCAAGCCCCTCATAGCAAGGTTAACCCACCAGCAAAATCATCACCCTCCCACATGTCTATAGACTCTCCATCTCTGCATGTAGCTTCTCATTCTAACCATGGGGAGAATTATTCTGCTTGTCGCCAATTCTTCACCACTTCGCCCCTCGAAAAACAGGAAAACACCACAAGGAAAGACACACACTGTCTTGGGGTATTTAACATTCACACTGTCCATCCTGTCCTAACATCAAGACATCCCACACTCTACTCCTGGAACACTAAAAATTAGAAACCATATTATAATAATAGAGAAACAAGAAATTGAGACTTGCATCCACAATGAAATAGAAGACACCTCCACTAGCACTAAGGTCATCCTAGGTTCTAGCATTGTGCCGCCAAGGATTCACCCACTGCCATAGCCTCCTAGAGTGAACTGGGGTCCTAAACAATGAACATCAATCCCAGAACAAAGAAAAGTATCAATTGGCAATGAAGCCAATCCAACCCCAAGCATGACCCCAACGCACCCACCTTACATACAAAGAATTGATTAGAGCCAACTACCCAAAGCCCCCAAACTGGGTCACTTGTTTTACCACTGAACAGAGGCCTCCAAGACAAACTCCCCCCAAGTTACTAACCAAACACTACATAACGCTTACTGCATGCATTAGCAAGCACTATGCACACAACAAAGCCAATAGAGTAGTCAAAACCAAACAAAGCAAACCAATTGTTGAAACCATCAATAGACTAAATAGAAAAATTTATTTGCTTGAAAGCAAGGGTTGTTGGCCCAAGACCCAAGCAAAGTATAATCTCTACTGCAGAAGCCACTACACACCAAACCTGCATTGAATTATCCCTGTCCATAGCAACACAACGCATCCCAGTGTCCCAAATGGCACTTTGAGTCACCAACGGAGTCGATGTTGCACCATACTTCTCCCACACATATCACACATTAATCATCTTCAGGTCAAGACCACATAATGCCTTGACTGGTAAGCCACCCTTCACACATGTAGAATTTACTCCCCTGGCAATCCTATCCCTCATCACCCAAAACTTGCAAATGAGCTCCATGACCATGCTAAGGCGAGTTATACTCAAGAGACTCTTCACTCACAAAGTGCCAGATAAAGTGTTCCTAACAAATTTTAATATCATTAATGATCCATGATGTGTAAATTAAAACCTGTGTCTTGGACCTCCCTTCAACCACTTGCCACCCAATCAAAAAATTCATACACTATTATTAATAATACCTATATTCATTATAATATATAAAAATTAACATAAATCATATTTTAATAAATTAATATTATTTACTAAATTCAATTAATTTTATTTTATAGTATTCAAATTCTAATAAATAATATTAAAATAAGATACATATAATTATTATTCACGATAAATCGAATTAACTTATAGAGTGATTCAATATATTAATTAGTTATTCAATATCGAATTAACTTACATAGTGAATCAATATATTAATTAGTTATTCAATATTGTATATGGTGAGTATTAATATAATACTGTAATTGTATAGATTTTATTCAAATAATTATATATGCTATTTAAAAATTAACATAAATCATATTTTCATAAATTAATATTATTTACTAAATTCAATTAATTTTATTTTATAGTATTCAAATTCTAATAAATAATATTAAAATAAGATATATATAATTATTATTCACGATAAATCGAATTAACTTATAGAGTGATTCAATATATTAATTACTTATTCAATATCGAATTAACTTACATAGGGAATCAATATATTAATTAGTTATTCAATATTGTATATGGTGAGTATTAATATAATACTGTAATTGTATAGATTTTATTCAAATAATTATATATGGTATTTTATTAAATTTTATTTAAATTTAATAATTTTATGTAAAAAATATACAAAATTATTTAGAACATATAATATAAAATACATTTATTTCATATATTATTATAATAATATAAATATATAAATATTAATAATATCAATAATTTATATATATTATTATTATTAAGAAATAATTTTCCAATGACTAATGAGTATATATATTTTAAACATAGCTCAAATGGAGAGATATCAAATTTTCTAATACGTAATTTTTTTTAAAATTTTTAATTTCAAATAATGTATTTAATTTTTTTTATATTAAATAAGTGATCTTACTTAATATTTGATAAATCTAATTCTAAAATGAATATTTATTTTATATTCATTTAGTTTTTTTATATTTTGATACATTTATATATATACAATTATTTATTTATTTTGTTTTCATATTATTTATTTAATTTTGTTTTCATATAAACAAATAAATTTTCATTTCATTTTTTTTTTAATTAATTTTATATGTTTTTTATATAAATAAGTAAAATTTAATCTTATTCTTTTCAATTAATCATATATATATATATATATATCAAATTATAATTTAGTCTAAAATTTTTCATTTTATTAGTAAATAAACAATAACATATCATTATTATTATTTAATCAACACCTCCTCCATGGCTTATCACCTTTAATATCTAGCTTTTTATTTCTTATTTGTATCTCTTTATTAATTTTTTTAACAATCTGTGAGTTTTATTTGATTTTCTCTCCTTACTTTTACTTTTATTTTGTTATTTTTTTCTCTCATCATCTCCTTTTGATTTTTTGGTTTTCGCTTTTCTCTCTTCTAATTTTCATATTCCATTGTGTTTCCCTTCAATTCTTATTTTGTCCTCCTTTTTATTTTGATTTCTCTAATTTATCCTTCTAACTTATAGTTTTCTATTCGTTGCATTGCCTTCAATTCTCTATTTTGTCCACCCTTTTATTTTGATTTCTCTAATTTATCTTTCTAACTTTCAGTTTTTTATTGGTTGATCTTTCATCCCACTTGTTTTCACTAATTCCTTAATCTTCTATCTTTTTTATTTGTTTTATTCTTTCTTCTTCTTTATTACCTTACCCTCATGTCTTGGTTTTTATTTCTTAGGTTTTATTCCTCTTGTTTTTGTTAGAATATTGGTGTGATTGGTTGATTTCTATGTTTTTTTTAAATAAGTTCCTAACTTATTTCTATGTTTTTTTTAAATAAGTTCCTAACTTACTTTATATTCCTATTTTCTTTATTTTTTTTATTTTCCTTAATTTTCTTAATTTATTTTATTTTATTAATTAATGTTATTTTATAATTAAATTTTTTTATAGGCATCTCAATTATTACTAATTCGATTAATTTTCTTAATTTATTTTATTTTATTAATTAATGTTATTTTATAATTAAATTTTTTATAGGCATCTCAATTATTACTAATTCGATTTTTTTTTTAATTTTTTAGTGCCAACTCTTTCACCACATGCATTTTTTTAATTAGAGTAAACTCTCTCTTTCATGTTCTGGTCCATGATGGTAAGGTACAATGTAAAAGATTAATGAAGGAAACTAATGTGCATCACACTTCATGGTTCTAAATCTAGGCCTTCAGATACAAAATAGAATTTCCACTTTTGTCGTGATTAGGTTATATAAAAAGGAAATGCTAAATGCCTTTATAAAAAATGTTTTTAGTGGTGTAAAATATATTAAATGTAATATATAAGGTTGAAAACTTAAAATTATATTGGATCAATTTTTTATAATTTAAAAGAAAATTAAAATTATTAATTTAGTTAATTAATTATTTTAATTATTTTAAAATAATTATTGTTCATGTGGCTTTTAAATTTTTTTAACACAAATAATTATAGATATTGTCAGGTAGGGTGAAGTAATTTCTATACATTGTTGAGATTGCATAAATGTGAATTTAGTTACATCACATAAGATAGTGACTTTCGAGATTCATCTTTTAAGGTATTTTCTTATTCTAAATATTCATATTTTTGCTTATTTACATATCTAAAATTTATTCACCAGATCTCAAGGGATTAGGTGTCTAACATCCCCTATTAACCCAAAGGGGTGTTTGTGAGTCCAAGCATCATTCTGGAATTTTCAAACTTTTCTCTTCCAAGTGCTTTGGTGAGTATCTCTACAACTTTCTCATTTGTGAAAATTGTCTTAAATGAATCATCTTGGCCTCTACATGATAGTGAACCAAATGATACTTTGTCTTGGTATGTTTTGTTCAATTATGGAATTTTGGATTCTTGGCCAAATTATTGTAGAAGTATAAGAAGCAGAGTAGAGTTCACTTGTTTCTCTTGCGAGTCTTCAATAATTTTTCTAAACCACACATCGCCTTTGTTTCTTTTTAACCTACCACATATTCTACCTCTATTGAGGAATTTTCTAGAATTAACTATTTTGATGACATCCATGAGACATCATTTGATCCAAGACTCACCATATAGCCTGAAGTAGACACTCTATTTTCCTTATCTCCATCGAACTCTGAATTTGAATATCTAATCAAATTGAAGTCATCTACTTGTGAATATTTGAGTCCAAAGTCTTGATTTCCTTTCACCTACTTATGGTAAATATTTTTGCAACAGACTAATGTCTTTCTCAAGGATTTTACACAAACTAGGAATGTATTTCAACAAAAAATGAAATATTTGTTCTCGTAGTGTTGAGGTAGACAAGAATTTCCACAAGTTACCTATACATAGTTGCATCCTCAAATTCATTTACTTCTTTAGATGTCAACTTCAAATTTTGTTGCATTAAAGTAGACAAACGATTGCATTTAGTAATGTCAAAATTATTCAACAATTCTCTAATGTAATTCTTTTGAGAAAGGAATATATACTTTGGGTGTTGGGTCACTTCAATGACCAAGTAGTAGTGAAGATGTCTCAAATCTATGATCTCAAATCCTTTCTTCAACTCTTTTTGTATGAATGCAATATAGTTTTCAATGTTCCTTATTATCAACAAATCATCTACATATACCACAAGATAGACAACAATTTTTCCTATTTTCTGAACAAAGAAGGTTTCATCAACAAGATTAAATTGTTCAAAGTTTGATTCTAGAAGAGGCTTGGTCAATCTTGCATACTAGGCTTGCGGTGCTAGTTTTAGGCCATACAAGGATTTCATGAGCATATAATTTTTTTTCTCCTACTTTCACATCAAAACCTTATAGATGAGACATGAATACATTCTCTTTCAAGTCTCCATTAGACAAAGTATTTTTCACATCCATCTTAGGCTGCCATGGTAAATAAAGTGTAGGTGGTGGCCCATTTTTGTATGGGGCCAAAGGTCTTCTCATAATTGACACCTTGCTTTTGTGCAAATCCTTTTTTCAGGAGCCTTGCTTTGTAATTTCCAAGTGATATATATAACTGATACTTTTTCTTGTAGATCCACTTGTATCCAATTTCTTTAGTTCCCAATGGAGGGTCCACCAACTTCCATGCCCTATTATTTATGAGAACATCATAATCCTACATTTCTTATTTCCATTCATCATGAGAAGTAGCTTCTTTAAATTAATTTGGTTCAAAATTAGTAGAAAAATTCAATTCACAATCATATGAAACATCCATATCATCAACTAAGTTAGAATTATCTATATCACCTACATTTTGTCTGGTGGAACTTCTGGTTCCTATCTTTCCAAATTCATCAAGATGAAAACTTTCAATTTTTTTGGTGATCTGTTGTTAAATTTTAGTTTTGTTGTGCTAATTTCAACTTCATATTCATAAACAAATGCTTGTTAATTGCTTCATTTGCATGGTTCTTTTATGGTGTTTTTGATTGGAAACATGTAAATTTTATCAATTTTTGTGTAAGATACGTGAGAAAAATAGCATCAAAAACAAGTGTTGAATAGCAGCAATGAAAAGTATAGCAAACCATCAACATTAACACTTAAAACAATGTTTTGGTGAAGGATTTCACCCCTTCTGGGCTACATCTCCTTAGTCCAGCTTCCATGGCTTGGGCCTCTATATTAGCTCAATATGGAAAATATGTTGTTTACAAAGCTCTACTACTATTGAAACCTGCTTCAATGTGTTATGAATGTCGAAATCAGCTAGGAACACTTTTCTTGAGCTCAATTTGGTCGAATTTTTCTCCAGTTGTGGTCAAAATAGTTTTCCCTAGGAAAACTCCTCTAAAACTGGAGTAACTCCAGTTAATCTGCTAAAATTGGAGTTGGTGCCGAATTTGGTGGGTCTACCAAAAGTGCCGCCGAATTAAGCTCAAGTTTAATTATGTTGAACATGTTTAAGTCTGAGTTAATCTAGCTTAACTAGCACTAATCACATGACTAGCTAACAATCAGTTTGCATTTTTTTCGTGAGTGGTCACATGTCATGGCCTTTCGATAGTTAACGCAGCCTCCATGCATTTAAATGACACGGTTAAGCTTTAATCATTAGAGCTGGTAGGTAGTGTGGACACATGTCACGAAGAGTTCTGTTGTCTACGCTGGTAGTTAAATGTTGTTCGTCATTTGGATAAACTGTAACATGTTACCATCGGAGCGTTCACATGGAGGGTTGGCCTACGGGCTGGCCCTCCTAATCGCCAAATGTATTAACATTAAACTTTAAATAGGTGCGAAACTTATACGGTTAAGAACTTGTGATGTGGTGTGGTGGTAAGACTGTTGGTTTAGGCAGAGCAGGTCCCGGATTTGACCCCCCAGCTTGCCACAAACGTTTTTCACACTACGTGCCAAGTCGACCTTTGGGGAGGGATACGTGGCGGCCTCTGACCTTGCCACTTGTCCCCTCCTCATTGGTCTTCCATTAAACAATAGAATCATTCCACATCGCCAACATGAAAAGCAACCAAAACTTGACACTTTTCAAACCATGATTGAGCATTGATCACCGGTGACCTTAAACAGTGACCTGCCACATCACTAGTATGGACTGCTGACTGTGCATTTTTTTTTAATGTCTTCTCTTTGGAAAAGTGGACAGAACACTTTATATTCCTCATACGAACTCGGTTTTTAGTGAAACGAGTTTCTTTGGGATCATTTCACCGAGACAGATGCAGTTGTTCAAGTTTCGAGCCATTACAATAGCTTTCATCTTTGAGCTAAATACTGAGCACCTGATCATTCCTCCCCACTGCAACCCTTTTGGACCCCAAAAGATACTATCATTTGTTCAATAGGTGAGGGTAAAACTCCCTCACATTCTCGATCTGCAGCCATTTGACTTTAGAAGGCATTTTTCCCTTGAGTCCCACTCTAAGGTATTCGACATTCCCACTCTTCAAAGTTCTGGTTCTTTTGTCAAGTATGAGATCCTCCTAAAGCTCTTCAAGATATTCTAGTGAGAAATCATCTATTGATGGCACCTGAACGTGTTCTCCTTGATCATCAATCAAAGGAGGCTCAAACAATCTCAAATTCTCAACATTAACAATAGAGTATATTTATATAAGGAGGCTAATCTAGATTAAAGGAATTGTTACCAATCTTTTCCAGAATTTTAAAAGGACCATAACGTATTGGCTTAATATTTTTACCTTCCCCTTGAAGTCTCTCTTTGCTAATATATAACCAAAATTCATCTCCAACTTGAAATTTATGATCGACAGGGTGTTTATCATGCCTTGCCTTATAGCTACTCTGACTTCTTTCAAGTTGTTCTTGCACTGTATGATGTATCAACTGAATTTTCTCTATGAACTTCCTTGCCTTATCGATGTCACTGTGACCATCGATGGTGACAAATTTCTCAAATATGAAGTCCAATGGCGATCTTGGCAAGTACCCAAATCATGCCTCAAATGGTGATGTGTTTGTGGAAGAATTTGTTGCCTTGTTGTATGCATATTGTATGTAATACAACTGTTCATTCCACAACTTTGGATGTTTACTGCAACATCCTCTAAGAAGATGGACTGTCTTATTGACCACATTGTTTTGTCCATCTCTTTACAGATGAAAGGTTTTACTCTTCTTCAACTTAGTGTCCATCATGTCCCACAAATTTGACCAAAAATTCCCAACAAATAGAGAATATCGATCACTTACAATGGAAGTAGGAAGATCAAAATGAACCCAAACGTTTTGGAAGAAAAGGTGAGTTGTTTGTTTAGCTGTAATTTTCTTTTTACATGGCATTAGTATACACATTTTTTTGAACTTGTCTACAACTACATACAAGTAATCGTGACCTTTCCTTGTCAATGGAAGACCTCCTACAAAATCCATTGAGATACTCTCCCATGGACATGAAGGTACCGGAAGTGGAGTGTACAGTCCTAGTTTCCTTTTGCTTGGCTTACTTTTCACACAAAGAACATCCTCTAATGAGACAAGATACATTATCAAACATGTGTGGCCAACAACAATACCTTTGGAGATTTGCTATTGTCTTGCCTACACCAAAGTGTCTAGTAATCAACGAAGTGTGTGCCTCCGTTATGATACTGTTTCTTTCTCCCTGTGGAAAACATAACTATTGAAAATAGCAATAAGAAATGCTAAAAATAGAAGTGCTAAATTTAGCACTACTATAAATAGCATTTCAGGATACCTTCCTATTTTAGTTAGTCCCTGAACTAAAATAAAGAAGTAAAATTCGAATTTCATATTAGAAGCTGTCTGTAATATAATTAATTAATTCATCTTGAGTTAATTAGTTGTAAAAAGTCAAACATGAAGTCTATGTGAAGACATGCAACAGTTTCTCCATTAATTGAGGAATTTATCCCTCAGTTAAAGAGATAAGGATGAGTTGTAATTTGAGTTGTAATTAGTTAGCTCAGCTAATTGAGTTAAGTCTAGTTAGATTAGTTCAAATAGTTTGTTGAACTAATTGTGAGTTCAGTTAGTTAATGCATGCATGCATGTAACTGCTACACTTTAGATAACTGAATATTCTCTCATAAATAACTCATGCATGTCAGTTCAGCCAGAAACCCAGTTGAGATCAGATGATGGGATAGTGTACTATTAGTTGCAGGAATATTCCATTGTGAATATCTCTTGCATGCAGAATTAATTCATTCCTTGGAGATTTCACAGCTACTTCTTCAATTTAGTGAGTGTGTGATGAGGCCAATTCACACAGGTGGCATCACTGGACCCCAAGGAAAATTGCACAAGGAAATAGGAGGCTTGGAGGGCTGAGGGAAGGCATATCTTGTGTCTATTCAGTCCGTGAGCTATATTGTTTGATTGCAGAGAGAGCAGGATAGCTTGTGAGCTGATTCTTTTGTAATCTGAACATATTTGCACTTGTATGATAATAGAGAGGTTGGGGTTTTAGGTTGAGGCTTTCCTGGGGTTATTCTTCTATGTTAATGTGTGATTGATTTCTCGTTCTTAGCTATATGTGTTCTATTTGATCTTGCTCATATTCGATTAAGCTTCCGCAAAGTTTGTTGTAGAAGTATATCTTGTATTTTCCTTTAGTATATTGCATGATCTGTTGATATTCAATGAGAATTTCTACATGGTATTAGAGCAAAGGTGATCAAAGCGAAGAACAATATACAAGAAGGGAGAAGTTCGAAGTTTGAGGTTCCTGAATATAGAAATCGAGTTCTTATCACTTGAGTCTTGATGAAATGAGATTTTGGGGGTTAATCAAAATCCATTTTTCGTAACAAACTGATCCTAAGGCCTGTGGTTTATGGCCCACTAAACCTATCAGAAGTGTTCTTTAGGCTTTTAGCCTTTAAACGTGGACTTACATTAGACCCAAACCATTCAATTATCCGGTCTTTTATTTCCATCGGGAGCTTACATTAATGTTTTTAAGCCTTAAACTCTCAGCCACACATATATCAGAACTATACAGGATAACAAAAGAAAATCCCGCTACGAACCTAAGGGCTGGACTTCAAATACTATAAGTCCACACCTATCTCTATCATCGGGTCCATCCCCCTCTTGCTGCAGCGCTGTTCTGATGCCTACACCTTCGATCTCCAAAACTCTGATCCAATAGAGCTCTGATCGTTGATCAGCTTATCAACGATATCACATTATCGCCATCATTGCATCGATAAGGTCCGAACTCCGACTTCCCCAATCGCCGATTGGCCTATCAGCAATATCGCTTATCGGCCATCAGCACTTCACTGTCCCGACTCCCCGTTATCATTTTCTTTGCCGATAAGCGATTGCTGATTAGATCTCAATTGTCGATCTGAAATTGATCTGACAGTTGTGATTTGATCACATATCACTTATTGCCATATTTAAAAGAATTTTCCCTTTATAAAAGTGATCCACCAATGCGATGAAGGGAAATCATCCAGACCGTTGATCCATGTGATCAAACGCTCACTGTGCATTCTCGCCACTTCCTCTTGGACTTTGGTTTTTCTTGACTTTGATGGACTTCTGTGTTAAACACAGTTCTGCCACAGTCCGCCAACACACGATAGAAAAGTTGTATATATATATACATATATATATATATATATATATATATATATATATATATATATATATATATATATATATATATATATATATATATATATATATATATATATATATATTACATTAGATCGCCATCGATCCTACTATGGTCGATGGTCGATCAACATGCATTCACAATTGGGATTAAACCATGGCACATATAGACATAATAGAATTGAAAAGAGACTTAATACACATAACCATACCACAATATCTATTATAAATATATAGGACGATTACAGATAAGGCATCTCATACTTAGAACAGTCTCCTCTCGACTACATCTTATCCTATCTCTGATTTCACAGTTCTATCTAATTTTCTGTCTCTCTTCTTCTTGAACGCAGGTTCAACACACATATATAAGAACATTGGATCAGATCACTATGATGGATCCGATCATATCCTTTAACAAAATCCCTTAAAGCTCGATAATGCATGCATATTGAAGATTACATTTAGATCAAGTCTTCGAGAGACTTATCACTTCCATCTTTTTCTTTGTTTTAAAACAGAAAAGTTGCTTGTTTTGCTCCCTCGTCCATGTGATCCTCTTCGCTCTGCTTTGGATTCCTCCCTTTGACTAAGGGTGTTGGATGCTCCTGCATCAGACTCTCGAGGCACAAAAATTTATGACCTCCTGGTCATATGCTTCTCCTTGTCCTTAACAATTCTACCTGCTTCACTTCCTCAGTGGAACTGCCTTCATGATATTCTCATTCTGTGAGCTACAACCAAAGCTCTGTAGTAACAGTCTCCTTCTGCTACACGATACCTCACCAAGCCCTCCTCACTCGGTCTATTGGCATCCTTCAGGTTCTCTCCTCTAGAACCATATGAGCACTCCATGCTCTAGGTTTGTTACAATATTCTCATCTTTGGCTGTCATTATATGTGTGACAGTAAGATCATAAACTCTCCAGCTTTATCAACTGTACCTCTTGCTCCTTCTTTCTCTCTAGAATCCTTCTTCTCGCAGGAAACCTTCCCCTACTCTGATACCACTAATGGTGAAATGAGATTTTGGGGGTTAATGAAAATCCCTTTTCCATAACAAATTGATCCTGAGGCCTGTGGGTTATGTCCCACTAAGCCTATTAGAACCATTCTTTAAGTTTTGAGCCTTTAACCGTGGACTTACATTGGACCCAGACCATTCAACTATTGGGTCTTTTATTTCCATTGAGAGATTACATTAATGTTTTTAAGCCTTAAAATCCTCGACCACACATATATCAGAACTATACGGGATAACAAAAGAAAATCCCGCTACAAACCCATGGGATGGACTCCAAATACTATAAGTCCACACCTATTTCTATCGTCGGGTCTGTCCCCCTCTTTCTATAGCACTATTCCGATGCCTACACCTCCGATCTCTAAAAATTTTATCCAACAGAGCTCCAATTGCTGATCCGCTTATCGAAGATATCACATTATTGCCATTGGCGCATCGATAAGGTCCAAACTCTGACTTCCTTGATCAATGATCACCACAACCCCCGATCGCCAATTGGCCTATCGGCGATATCACTTATCAGCTGTCGGCACTTCATTATCCCGACTCCCCATTATGCTTTGCTTTGCCGACAAGCGATTGTCGATTAGATCTCAATTGTTGATCTGAAATTGATTCGATGGATGTGAGTTGATTGTATATCGCTTATTGCCACATTTAAAAGAACTATCCCTTTATAAAAGTGATCCGCCGATGCGATGAAGGGAAATCATCCAGACCATTGATCCATGTGATCAAACGGTTGCTATGCATTCTTTCCACTTCCTCTTGGACTTTGGTTTTGCTTTCATTTGATGGATTTCTATGTTAAACGCAGTTCTGCCATAGTCTCCCAATGCACGAAAGAACAGTTTTATATATATATATATATATATATATATATATATATATATAGATATATATATAGATATATATATATATATATCATTAGATTGCCATTGATTCTACTATGGTCGATGGTCAATCAACATGCATTCATAATTGGGATTAAACCACAGCACATATAGACATAACAGAATTGAAAAGAGACTTAATACGCAAAACGAGAACACAATATATATATATATATATATATATATATATATATATATATATATATATATATATATATATATATATATCATTAGATTGCCATTGATTCTACTATGGTCGATGGTCAATCAACATGCATTCGTAATTGGGATTAAACCACAACACATATAGACATAACAGAATTGAAAAGAGACTTAATATGCAAAACGAGAACACAATATATAGAACACAATATATATATATATATATAGGACGATTACAGCGAAGGCATCTCAGCCTTAGAACAGTCTCCTCTCGACTACAGCTTATCCTATCTCTAATTTCACAATTCTATATAATTCTCTGTCTCTCTTCTTCTTGAACACGCAGGTTCAACACATATATATAAGAACATTGGATTAGATCACTGTGAATGATCCGATCATATCCTTTAAAAAAATCCCTTAAAACTTGATAATGCATGCATATGGAAGATTACATTTAGATCAAGTCTTCAAGAGAATTATCGCTTCCATCTTTTCCTCTGTTTTAAAACAGAAAGTACCCTGTTTTGCTCCCTGGTCCACGTACTCCTCTTCGCTCCGCTTTGGATTCCTCCCTTTGACTAAGGGTGTTGGATGCTCCTGCATCAGATTCCTGAGGTACAAAAATTTATGACCTCCTGGTCACGTGCTTCTCCTTGTCCTTATCAATTCTACCCACTTCACTTCTTCAGTGGAACTGCCTTCATGATATTCTGTGAGCTGCAACCAAACCTCTGCAGTAACAGTCTCCTTCTGCTACATGATACCTCACCAAGCCCTCCTCACTCGGTCTTTTGGCATCATTCAGGTTCTCTCCTCTAGAGGGATTTTGTTCTGATACCTAATGATGTTCTTGGATATTATCTTCTTTTTCTTTATTCATTTTTCCCTTTTCTAATCTGGAAACTTGCGCTTTAATTTCATTGATTTCCTTTCTCATATTTTTTATCTCTTTACTAACTTCATTGATTGTAAGAACTCTTTGTTTATCTTGTTCATGGTTTCTTTGAAATGACTTATTATTCCTCTCATATGAAGCATCAACAAAGAGGGTTGTTGAGGCAGTACCTTTTTTTGTATGGGTTGACATAGAACCTTGGTTATTAAGCATGGTCTCGAAGAATGTTTTCATCAACTTTTCTTTAATCTCTCCTTCAGGAAGAATTTTGATTCCTGCTAAGGCCTTGGCTTCTTCATTGTTAGAAATATGAGCCATACATATTTTTAATTTTTGTTGTAATTCACGCTCTTCCTCATACCTATACTAAGAATCTGGCTCTTAGGTATTGCAATGACAATTTTCTGAATCTGTGCATCTACATAAGTGATTCGAATTGGATCCATGAAAACTAGCAAAGTGCTATGACTGTATCAAATGAGGACAGACTTCAAAATTTATGAACAAAGAGCTATCAGGAAAACCCCAGATAGTGGCAGTTTATAGCCAACAAGGAACGACGAGGACCTTGGCCAAAGCACGCTGATTGAGGCCCATGGAGACCGCGCAGGACACAAACTGGGAGTTAGGAAGTCCGGATCGAAAAATGGAGGCCATTTCTGATGCACGATTGCACTAATCGCACATCGCTGGGCAAAAACCCTCGAGAAGGAAAGGCCCCAAGCACTCAGTTGCACGGGAAGCTGAGAAACCATAGGGAAAGCACTAAAGTGAAAGGCGAGACCCGCGCTCCAACACTGGCAGAATATCAGAGGCATATTGGCCAGTAAGCATATTTGGGCAGAGAACGAGCGATTCCATACATCGCACGACACATGTCTGGCGGATGAGAGAGAAAACCACCTCTCATTGCGGGATAAGGGTCGAGCAAGTCAACCGTGCGATAAGAGCGAACATCGTAGGATTTGGGGGCTCCAAATCTGATGACGGAGATTGCACCCAATGATAAACAAGATTTGACAGGGGAATTAAGCTGCAGCATATAAAATTCTGAAGTCTGATTTGACTACTGAGTTGGTGGATGAATCATCACACAGCGTAACCGAAAATACCGAACCATTGAGGAAGAGCTGGCGCAGTTCACGACAGGACAAGTGGCCACTTCCCTGTGAGACGTTGGCGATGACGCAGAGGCGGGGAACTCTAAGTGAACAGTAGCATGTGATCTGAATAGGCAGAATAGGAAGCGAATAGTCGAGGACAGATTAGCTTTAAGCCATAAACAGACACAGAATGGAACAAGGAAGAACCAGAGAAGGAAACTATGAAAAAAAAGCGAGAAAGAGACAGTAAAGCAAGAAGTAGAAAACAGAAAGCCAAGCTTACCTAAGGCAACATCGAGCAGACAGAAGGCTTGAGAAGTTCAAGCAATTCCTTATAAGGATATCTATTGGGAATTGAGCACCACATCAGACTCATCCCATTAAAGACCAAAGAGGTTGAGACTTGGTAAGGAAAGGGGTCTGTGCACTCTAGTGGCTTGGGGGATCCAAGAACCACCCTACCAAGCATTATATTTTTCAGGAGACTCAAGTTGAGCTCCTCATTGTAAATCTTTGCTTTAAAGACACAATAAAAGAAGGCCACCACTAAAAGCTAGACCAGAGACGTAGCTCTGGAGAATAGGGTTAACTCCTTATTAATGTGTTGTGTTATTATATTTGATAATTGTGTTTCTCTTACTGTTTTCAATTTTCCAGTGTCTGTGTATTTTGAATTCTGATTGATCCGCTGCCTAAGATAACATAGACAAACACCAACACATGAGCCTGTAATACCTTTTTTTATTAATTATTTAATTGAGATCACTCACGAGTGATTTTCAGATCAAGTGGTATCAAAGCTCTAAGTTGTTAAGGTTAGAAAAGCTTGTGTTGGTTTAGCTGTTGAACGCTAACTAGATCAGAGCTCAAATTAGGAGCATGAGAGTTGGTCAAAACTAATCCTAAAATTGGGGGAGTTTGTCCTCAGAAGACAATGTGAGAGGAAGGTTCTATGGGGCTAGACCCTCAATTCATAGATATTTTCCTAGCCATACAGTCCATGGTAGAAGAAATATATAGGGACTTTAGAAAACACAAGGATGAAGATGCATCAGGCTCCAAAAAAGACAAAGGAGAAGATGAGTCCCACTTCCATGACCACTCAAAAGGCAAAGGGAAAGAAGAAAGCTTTCTCACACCTCCTAATAGCCCTAAACATAGAAGGAAAGCATCTTTGACTAAACTAGATGTTAAATTTGATTTATCTATATATGATGGAGAGTTGAATGCAAAAAAGCTGGACAATTGGATTAGACAAATTTATGTTTATTGCAGAGTGCAGAATATCGATTCAGACAAGAGCAAGATTCAGCTGGTAAGCCTATGCCTTGGTTTGGTGGGAATGCAAGACCCAAGCTGACCTGAAGAGACATGGTAAGAGTATCTCTATCTGGAGTGAATTTTTTTCTGCAATCAAAAATCAGTTCTATCAATTGGCCTACATGCAGCAAGCCATGATGAGCTGGAAAACTCTTCGACAGTTGAAAGGGCAAAGTGTACAGGGATACACTTAAGAATTTAGAAAGAGAGCATTGATTCTACAAATCTCATTAGACTCACCTGAGACTCTGTTGAAGTACATTGGTGTTCTACATAGCTACATGAGGCACACCATCCTCATGTTTAATCCCACTAGTATAATGAGGTATTTGTACAAGCTACTCATCTAGAAGCTAAAGGAAAGAATGGAAGTCTAGAAGTTGAGCGATCATCCCAACCCACTGCAAGCAAGAATAAGGAGAAAAGAAAGTAGAAATGGAAAGCAAGGAAGGCTAACACTGCATAGAAAAGCAAGGCTTCATGTACTCACTATAAAAAGGGTGTGCATGATGATGAGCATTGTTGGATTCTGCATCCAAAGCTGAGACCTAAGAAGTTCGAGGGCAAGAAGAAGATGACTATTGCAGCTATTCAGAAAGATTTGGGGTCAGACTCAGGAGATGAAACAACCATTGCAGCTATAGGTATAAGAGGTAAGAATTCTGAAGCATATACTAGTAATTCTGTACAATCTATTATTGACGAAGAAAATGAGAGAAAAAGACATGATCTTTTCCATATTTGAGTTATTTCCAAACATCAAAAGATTGATACTTTGTTTGAGAGTGGCTCACAAGTAAATTTAATTTCTGAAGCAATTGTAAAGAAGTTGGGATTAGTAAGTACACCTCACAAGAAACCATACCCATTAGGATGGTTAAATGATAAAGCACAACTACAAGTGACTAGACAATGCAAACTCAAGTTTTCTTTTGGGTTAGCATTTGTAGATGAGGTTGAGTTAGACATAATTCCTTTGGGTATATGTGGAATTTTTTTAGGAAGTCCTTACTTGTATGACAGAAAAGCTATTTTCTATAGAGCTGAGAACAAGTATCTACTTGTTAAATATGGAATCGAATACTTTGTAAGAGCTCATAAGCTCAAGAATAATTATACTCTCATAAACTCGGGGAAGATGAAACGAATTATAAATTCATGCAAACAATTCTTACTGATGGTTGTAAAGGAAAAGAAACCTGATAAAACCAATGTATTTGAGGGCTGTAATACTAAACAGAAAGCTGATTTAGAAAAGGTTGTTTCAGAGTATGATATCTTGTTTCAAGAACCTAAAGGTCTGCAACCCAAGAAGGAAATAGTGCATGATATTATTTTTCATCAAGATGCTCCATTGCCTAACATTAGAATGTACAGGTTGTCCGCCTTAGAGAATGCAGAAATCAAGAAGAAGGTGCAGGAGTTGCTCGAGAAAGGGTTCATCAGACCTAGCACATCACCATTTGGGTCACCAATTGTTTTGGTGAGAAAGAAAGATGGCTCGTGGAGAATGTGCATTGATTATCGAGCACTGAATAAGATAACGATAAAAAATCATTATCCCCTTCCTCACATAGATGATCTTTTAGATCAATTGAAAGAAGTTGTTTATTTCTCCAAGCTAGACTTGCATAGTGGATACCATCAGGTCAGAGTTGCAAAACAAGATGCATGGAAGACTGCTTTCAAAACAAATCAAGGATTGTATGAGTGGCTGGTTATGCCTTTTGGCTTAACTAATGCTCCTGCTACTTTCATGAGATTAATGAATGATGTACTCAAACCTTTTCTTGATGATTTTGTTATTATGTATCTGGATGACATTCTGATATTTAGAAAAACGTGGGAAGAACACTTAAATCATGTTAAGCAGACACTAGATGTTTTGAAAAGAGAAAAACTTTATGTTAAACTCTCAAAATGTGAATTTGGCAAAACATCTCTGAATTATTTGGGTCATATAGTAGGGGGTGGTGAATTGAAGATAGATCCCTCTAAGGTGGCACTCATTGTAAACTGGCCTAAACCCAAATCCGCTATAGAAGTTAGAAGCTTCTTAGGAGCAGCACAATATTGGAGAAAGTTCATTTCTAACTTTTCCTTAATTGAAACTCCCTTACTTTCTTTAACAGGATTGAACAAGGTGTTTCAGTGGGGAGGAAAACAACAGAAAGCCTTCAACACCTTGAAAGAAAATATTAGTATAGCACCTGTACTAGCACTGCCTAATCTTCAAAGACCATTTGAGATCCAAATGGATGCCAGTGACTATGCCATGGGAGCAGTGTTGACATAGCACGGTAAACCCATATGTTATCATTCTGAGACATTTAATTCTATAGTAGTTAACTACCCTACATATAATGAAGAATTGTATGCCTTAGTACAGAGTGTGAAAAAGTGGAAACATTACTTAATGGGCAAAGAGATAGTAATACATACCGATCATCAACCACTTCAATATCTACACTCCCAAACTAAGTTGCAGCAATCAAGACACTATAGATGGATGGTTTTTCTACAACAGTTTCATTTAGTCATCAGATATAAGAAGGGCATACATAATAAAGTTGTAGATATGTTATCTAGACCCATTATAAATGCATCTACTATACTTAAGCATAATTCTGTGTTACATGAGAGGTACATTGAACAATATGCTCAAGATATAGACTTTAAGGATGTATATGCAACTTTAAGTCAAGGAAAACGAGTAGAATAATTGGATTATCATGTAAAGGATCGACTCTTATATAATTATGGGAAGCTCTGCATTCCACAAACTGAAAGAGTAAAGATAATTCGAGAAGCACACACTTCTCTAATATCAGGTCACTTTGGGGTAAGTAAAACAGTTGCACAGCTGCAAAGATTTTGTTATTGGCCAAAAATGACCAAGAAAGTTTCTAGATATGTAAGAGGGTGTACTGTGTGTGCTAAAAGCAAGCCCAACAATAGAAAACTAAGGTTGTACACTCCATTACTAGTTCCTTCTCAACCTTGGGAAAGTGTTTCCATGGATTTTGTTGGAGGACTGCCTAAATCTAGGAAAGGTCATGATTATCTATATGTTGTTGTGGATAGGTTCAGAAAAATTTGTATTTTGATACCTTGTAATAAGCAGATTACAGTTGAACAAACTAAAAAACTGTTTTTTGAACATGTATGGGTTCATTTTGGATTACCCAATTCCATTGTATCTGATCGAGACACCCGATTTGTGGGGAAGTTTTGGTCAAGTCTCTGGGAACTGATGGACACCAAACTGAAGAAAAGAACAGATTTTCATCCACAAAACGATGGCCAGATAGAAGTAGTGAACAAGACAGTGATCTAGTTACTCAGGGGATATTGCAACAAACATCCTAAGCTTTGGGATGAGCATTTATGTTATGTGCAGCATGCTTACAACAAAGCAAAACATTCTTCTACACAGAGATCTCCTTTTGAGACTTGTTTTGGTTTCACACCAAGGTCTCCTTTGGATTTTGTCTTTGGTAAAGACACCACAGTTGAGGGACATAGTGATGTGGACAAGGCAACTAGGTTCATTGAACAGATCCAAGAGATCCACTAGGCAGTACAGGAATAGCTGGAAAAGAGCCAAGCCAAATACAAGGCAAGGAATGACAAGCATCGGATGGAGCATAGTTTCCAAGTTGGTGACTAAGTCTAGTTGTATATCAGCAAGAACAGGATGCAAGGTGAAGGTAAAAAGCTAAAGCCTATTAGGTATGGACCTTTCAAGATGCTTGAGAAAATTGGTGAGAATGCTTTTTGCCTTGATCTACCAGTGTACATGCACATCTACTCAGTCGTAAATACAGATTGGGTAAGGTTGTTTGAGCCTTCACTAATTGAAGATCCCGAAGAGTAGAGTCAATTGCCTTCTATTGATGATCTTCTACCTAAATATCTTCATGAATTACAAGAAGACACAGTTTTTGACAGGAAGGTGAGGATGACGCTTAGTGGAGATGTTGAGTACCTCAGAATCGGGCTCAAGGGTTCAAAGTCGAGTAGTGCAAAGTGGATAGAGATTGGACAAGTGAGACAATTTTACCCTCACTTAGTCGATGTTTGAAAACCAAATTTTGGTGGTCCAAAAGCTTTTTCAGTGGGAAGGTCATGATCCGAATTGGATCCATGAAAACTAGCAAAGTGCTATGAGTGTATCAAATCAGGACAAACTTCAAAATTTATGAACAAAGAGCTATCAAGAAGACCTCTAAACAGTGGCAGTTTGTAGCCAGCAAGGAACGACGAGGACCTCAGCCAAAGCACACTGACCGAGGCCCATGGGGACCGCGCAAGACGCAAATTGGCAGTTAGAAGTCTGGATCTTAAAACGGAGGCCATTTTTTAGGCATGATTGGGAAAAACCCCTCGAGAAGTAAAGGCCCTGAGCACTTGGTCACATGGGAAGATGGGAAACCATAGGGAAAGCGTTAAAGTGAAAAGCGAGACTCGCGCTCGAAAACCGGCGGAATATCGGAGGCATATTGGGTGGTAGGCGGATTTGGGCAGAGAACAAGCAATTCCATACATTGCACGATGCATTTCCATCGGATGAGAGAGAAAACCACCTCTCATCGCGGGCTAACGGTCGAGAAAGTCAACCACACAATAAGAGCGAAAACCATAGGATCTGGGGGCTCCAAATCTGACGACGGAGATTGTGGTCGAGGAGAAACTGGATTTGACAGGGGAATTAAGCCGCGACATATAAAAGTTTGAAGTCCAATTTGACCGCTGAGTTGGCAGATGAATCATCACATAGCGTAACCAAAAATACTGAACCATTGAGGAAGAGTTGGTGCAGTTCGTCAGAGGACAAGTGGTCACTTCCCTATGAGACATTGGCGATGACACAGAGGCAGGGAATTCCAAGCGAACAACAGCAAGCGATCCAAAAAGGCAGAAGAGGAAGCGAACAATAGAGGAAAGATTGGATTTAAGCGATAAATAGACACAGAACAGAACAAGGAATAACCAGAGAAGGGAACAGTGAAAAAAAAGTGAGAGAGAGACAATAAAGCAACAAGCAGAAAATGGAGAGCCAAGATGACCTAAGGCAACATTGAGCAGACAGAAGGCTTGAGAAGTTCAAGCAATTCCATGTGAGGATATCTGTTGGGAATTGAGCACCACATCAGACTCATCCCATTAAAGACCAGAGACGTAAAGACTTGGTAAGGAAAGGGGTCTGTGCACTCTAGTGGCTTGGGGGATCCAAGAACCACCCTACCAAGCATTATCTGTTTCAGGAGACTCAAGTTGAGCTCCTCATTGTAAATCTCTACTTTAAAGACACAATAAAAGAAGGCCACCACTAAAAGCTGGACCGGAGACGTAGCCCTGGAGAATAGGGTGAACTCCTTATTAATGTGTTGTGTTCTTGTATTTGCTTACTGTGTTTCTCTTACTATTTTCCATTTTCCAGTGTCTGTGTATTTTGCAATCTGATTGATCCATTGCCTAAAATAACATAGACACACACCAACACATGAGTCTATAATACCTTTGTTTATTAATTATTTAACTGAGATCACTCACGAGTGATTTTCAGATCAATTACTCAACAAGAAAAATTGCACCATGATCATCTATGGATTCTGAGTCAGAAATATTGAAATTGGAAGTTTTTGTAGAGTCACAATAATTTTGTCCCAAAACATGTACTTCTTCTTTGATGTGAATATTAGGATAATTTATAGTTTCATGCAATTTAGAACCACGTTTGTAACATTGAATTTGGACTAGTGGTTTCCTTTCTTCTCTTCTTTGCATATCCTATTGGTATTTCTGAGCAATTTGTTGTGATTTTTTCCCTCTATGTAATTTTGATTCTTCTCCTTGTGGGAAATTATCTGAAGTATTCCCCTTTTTTCCACATAACTAATAGGTAAGTCTATTTAAAGACTCTTTCTTATGTGTCCTAAGATGAATACCTTGAGGACCATAATAGTGGGATCTGGGAATCCTTTTGTAATATCCTTTTGGTTTTCTGGATCTTTGGGGGTTGGTATAAGAATTCAATTTTCTTTTTGAAATTTTTGTTATGGCCTTTTTCATTATTTTCCTATGTACAACTAGATCATCTATTGATAGACCATATTTATTACAAATAGATCTGCTATCAGGCAACTTAGATAGTTTTTGTATGGATTTTTTCGCTTCCGTGCTTGTACAAAGTCCTACCAAATCTTTAGTTATGAAGCTGTATATTTCTTCCCAATTATAAGGTTCATATGGATTTTCAAAAATTTCTTGAATCTTCAAGTAATCTACAAAATTGGAAGAGAGCAGAAAGATATTCTTGTTTCCACAAAATATTTTTTCTATCTTGTACTTCATAAATTCTCCAGACCCAATACCTATGAAAATGTTCATATTGGGACATCTTTTTGCATTTGAGATACATCGGTACCAAGGAGTGCTTATCTGAAATCTATGTCTATGCAGCACACCAGTTCTCATGAATGAATGATGTTAGAGAACCTATCATGTTATTTTGTGGATTCCCATCTTCATTATGTACAATGTCTCATATTTCCTCTTTGACTGTTTCTTCTGCCATTTTGTCTACAAGTACTGGAGATGATTCTACTTCTCACCATCTCTGAAGGGTACCAGTAAAATATTGAATCAATGTCTTATAGGCTTCTACTTCACTTTGTCCCCTCATACACATCAATTGTATTATGTGAACATTTGATCAATCATTTGCCTTATTTGACATGAGCTTAAATTGTCAATGTTCCATTCTTTATGGGCATTAGTGAAAAATGTGTGGGACTCAAGCGACTTTCCTTAACCGCTCAAATAAAGGGTAGAATACTTGGAGTATTGGCTAGGTAGAGGTTTATAAGCCGACAAAAGATGAGAGTCATATGAAGATTATGCTTTTTCTACTTTTTATTTTGAGAACAAACTGGGAAATTTATCTACAAACTTTTGGATAGAATGTACTGGCACATGATGGCTAAATAATAATGAAGAAGGGATTGCTTTGTCTTTATTTGTCAGAGACGTTTTTTCAAATTGTGAGGAAAGGTATTCAATTTTTTCATGGGTTAAAACAAATCCCTTATGAACTTCACTTTCTATTTCTCCAAATTGACTATCTATTTTTGATAACAATGTCTTTGCTTCTTTGTAACTTTCTCGAACAAAGCCTTCTATAGTAGAAACAAAAAACTAAAACTCATCCATGATTTTATTTACACTATTTATAGAAACTTGCAAAGAGTATACTTGTTCCTTTTGTGCATTGGTTGATGGTGAATGTAATACTAATCCATTCAGGGCAGTATTAGTCCAATTTATTTGTTCACCAGATTTTTGTATTCTTCCATCAATCCCTAAAAATGAGTCATCTATTAGGACTAAAGGTTCCGCTCTAGAAACCTTTCCTGTGTATTCACAGATGATTCATTTATGTGGAGGAAAAGTAGAAGAGGATCCAATCTTTGTGCCATCACTGGCTTTCCACTGATGTCTTGAAGAGGAGGAGTATTCTACAGATATCATCTGTACATCCATATTTTCTTCTTTCTTCTTCCATTCATAGAAAGAAATCCATGAATCTATTTGATCCATATATTCTTTCCATCTTAATGAGATATTTGTCTTCTCTTCTCGGGATGTGGTCATATTGGATATTTTGGTGTCTAGATGAGTGAATAAATCCCAATTTAACATTCTTTTCACCCATTCTGTGTCCATTTTTTGCTTTGGACAACCTTCCATAATAGTAAAGAATTTATACATATCTAGCTTGGATGGCTTTTTGCAGTCATTTGGAACAAGGTTTTGAAATTGACAGGATGTAATGCGATCATCCATTTGTTCTAGATATTCAAGTCCATATTTGGGCATGTCAGGTGGCATCACTGTGTTAAACATTTATGTCAACCTTGGGTCCTCATTTTCAAGAGATAAAAGTTCATGGATTACTAAGATAATGTCATACACACAATTTGTACAAACGAATAATAAGTACAAATTTTCTTACTATAATTCTGGTTCTTGCAATTAATTATTGTTTTATATTCATATAATTAATTATGATCTATAAACCATTATATAATACCATACATAACCATTCCTTAATTCCATAGAAAAAATTCCTTACACAATCGTTCTTCACCACCATAAATAATTTATTAACAAAGAAAATCATGTAAAAGAATCTACTTAAGGACTAGGTCATGTAAGTACAAATTATAGAGGAATTTGAGTTAATTTGGATTGTAGTGATATTGTTGTCAAAAGTCACAACCAAAAAAAATTACGACTATACATAACTATTATATTATCTATATAGAAATATTATATTGACTAAGATAATATAAGGATAATACTACCTAGGTAGTATAAAGTAACAACGATATATCTATAATATGTTTTAAGGGGAAAAAAATGTATTTGTTTAGATAAAAGAGAAGGTATTACAAATGAAATTTAAAAGAAACGTTATAGAAGTATGTATGTGATATTAAAAGAATCGAAACTATCAATTAAGTTCCATACCTCATGTTGGTATCTTACCAGGTGTGGCGAATTGCAGTGTATCCTCTTCCTTACTTGGTCCACAATTATTTGTGAGTCACCAAAAACTTTAAGATTTTTTACCTTCGTACAATGGCTTTTTTCAGGCCCTGTAGCAAACCTTTGTATTTTATCACATTGTTGGTGCACACGAACTCCAACTGGCTGGC
The DNA here is from genome assembly GCA_031772625.1 of Pinus tabuliformis. Lineage (NCBI taxonomy): Eukaryota > Viridiplantae > Streptophyta > Pinopsida > Pinales > Pinaceae > Pinus > Pinus tabuliformis. The sequence goes on from CM062807.1 coordinate 470,775,922, forward strand.
AATCAGATGTTGGTTGCCTTGCGGGTCAATGAGAATTCTCCCAGCACCTGCGCCTTCAAGGCAGCTAGAGCCATCAAAATAGAGTGTCCAAAATATAGAGTCTAATGTTACATCAATTGAACTGCTTCCTACGAAATTAGTTCTATCATCTACTATATTATAGGGCGGCTCATCAATTGGACTATAGGGGAGAGCTTCCAACTGTGTGTTTATTGCAATTTCTTCAATCGTCTCTGCATGGAATTCTCCAAAACAAGTTTTCGTGGCACAAACATTGAAACTATAATTCCCAAGGATAGTGTTGGTAAACATTATAGGTTCATTGGGGCTGTTTAATTCCGTCACCACATACTTCATGTATCTTTCCCAATCAACTCTCAACATATCACCCTTCCCCTTATGAGTCAACAAGAGATGGGACCAATCAATTGAGAAATATCCATTGAGTTTTGCTGACCAGTGCCTCTAAGCAGCATTCCATAAGCCTCGGGTATGTTGAATACCACTATGTCAATGTCTTGTGAGTATTGTGGTTTGGTAGCCATCCTAATCAACACATCTTTCAATTCCCCAATTACGTTCACATTCGTTCTATCCAATTGCATAATTCGAGTTCCAATTTTCTTGGGTATCGCATGAAGTCTTTTAGCAACAGTGTAAGGCATAACAGTGGACGAGGCACCAGAATCTACCAAGCAATTGTGTACGTTCATGTTGAAGATTTCAAATGTGATAAGGAAAGATGGAGTCATGGATTTTGATTTCCTTCCTATCATGGCTGCACTGACATCTTGGGGGGTTCGATTCATTTTTGACAGAGTGGCTTCCATAGCTGATGGTGTTTGGGCTATACTAGAGCTACTGACAGGTCTGGACACCGACTTCTTGGTTTGGTTGCTTGGGATGGTGGGATATTTGCAATTTCGTTCATTCATAGCTTTCAACAACAAATCTCTTTGCTGCGTTAACTTTAACAAATCGAAGTATGTGATATTAGCCCTAGATTTCTTAAGATCATCCACAATGTTGTAATCAATGTTATAAATAGGGTAGGGTAGAGTAAACGTACTGGTTTTGTTGTTCTCAGGCGGGAGTTTACCATTTTGAGTCGCCTTTGTTGTAGTCGTAGATGTATTATCTTTCTCTGGATAGTTTGCAACTAGAGTGTTCTTGGACCCACCACTAGGTCTACCCTTCTCAACATGAACTTTGGGAGTGGATGCCTTCACAGGGCAAACATCTTTCTTTGTTTGGTCTACAGGCTTCATCATGCCCGCAAGTGGCCCTTTACTTCGTGTGTGGATTTCATTAGTGTGGATTTCTACCGTGCTATCTTCTTCGTCATCATCATTCTCATTTGTATAGAAATCCCACAGTACATTGATTTGAGATTCTTCATCCAAGGGCTCTTCTACTTGGTATTCTTCCTCATTTTCTTGTTCTGGCTCCAGCTCCACTATAGGTTCTTCTTTGTTAAGGAGAGATCCGATAAGAGCCATCTCTTCCATATTTAGATTCCCTTCATTGGGTGGAGTAGGCAACACAACTTGACCATGACCACCTTTTGTCTTCTTACGATAAATAGGCTTGGAGGGTTTTCTATTGTAATACTCTCCTCCACTCTCTCCAAAATTCCTTTTCATATCGATGGCTGTGTTTGTCAATTTCTTAATGATCCGATGCAAACCTTCCACATCTGTGGTGTCTCTTTCTTTGCCCTCAGCCACTTTGTGATCACTCACATTATTCTTCTTGGATGAATGAGAGGCTTTGTTTCCTTCGGTCGTATGATGACATGTTGTGAGACTGATCATTTCATTCTCTACTTTTATTGCTTCATCTATAGCACCTTGTAAGGTTTGTGCGTTACTTCTCTTGACCCACATCGTAGTAGGGACAGGGAGATCAGTGATGTAGAATTCCATGAGCACCTCATCAGTAGGTCTAGCATTGTACGGGATTCTATTGAACAAAGTGTTGAACTGGATATTAAAATCCTTGACCTTTTCTTTGGCTTCCATTTTAAAACGGGATAGTTCTAAAACTAACACCGAAGGTGTTCTGTCATCACCAAAATTGTCTAAGAAGGCCTGCTGAAAGGCACCCCATGAGGTGATTGATCCTATTCTCAAGCTAAAGTACCATGTGGAGGCTGCACCAATCAGACTAAAAGGGAACAAGTGACATACCACATCCTTATCAGCTATCCCCAACATGCGCATAGCTAGGAAGAAAGAGTGAATATTGTTATCAGCAGTGTCTCCCCGCTCAGGGTCGAATTTAGGCAATACTATTTCTGCGTTCTTGGGTAAGGGATGCTTCTACCCAGGTACTGCTACGTAATCCTATGCAAGCCAAGGAGGGAGTGTTCCCAGAGGAGGTGGGAGTTGATTCCCGCCCGGAGGAGGTGGTAGAGGTGGATTCCCACCTAGAGGGAGGAACGTTAGCCATATTATGGATATGGAGGTTCTAGTTGAAGGTTTCCCCCTGGTGTTCTTAGTTAAGATTTTTGAAATCAGGCCAGGAATTTCCTTTAGAAGGGGGATCCTCAAGAATTTCCTCCCAAGGAGAGTCGACACTTTGCAAAGACTCTAGCACAATATCTTCAAGAGAAGGGGCTAAAGATGTCTCTTCGTTTATGTGATAGATCCTTGGATTTATTTTAGCTGTCAGAGGTAAAGACTGAATGATCGGAAGCTGTGATAAGGAAAGAGCATAAGCATGAGTAAGTACTCTGACTGGTTATTCTTGAGTGATAGGGTACTCCCACAGTCTCTCTTCCTTGGGTGACCCAAACATAGGACTTAGATTTCCTTCCTTTGCTTCTTCAAAATGAGGGTTTTCCAGATGGGAGGAGGGATCTTTTCAACCTTTACGATCCATGCATTAATCTTTTTGAATCCATGCGTGACATTTATAGATGAAATCATAAAAAGTTGTGGACGACGGTTCAGGCCCTCCTTCTAGCAGCAATTTGTTGACATGGAGAATTTTCGTTATACCAACAAGGGGAACTAACCTGATCACAGACCCCAATTAGATCTGCTTTCATTTGGGGTGGCTAGCTCCAACAGGTTTTAAAGGATCCCGTAAACTATTAAAGGTGTTGAGAGATTGCTTCCTGGAGGAAGACTTCAATTAAATCAACAAAAGAAACAACTAACCTATATGTATCAAATCCTATCTACACTACTACTCACTACTTAAGCTAGTCTTAACTATCCTAATCTATCCTGCAGCAGCATAACAGAAAGGGGTTGAACATCATATATAGATTTCAAGTCCAAATGAATCAATTACTGGTTCACATAAGAACAAGGTTGTATTAAATCCTAATTGCAATCCAATTACTTATACAGGAATACACATTCCTTTCCATACAAATAACACTTGCAACTGATGTTTAACAAAGTTTTGAATGAGTAACCTTTCATGAGTTAAGCATGCTATAGAATTATATTTGAATAACCAGGAATAACCATGAACTGTATGTTCTCAATGTGCATAAAGCAAAACACATTTATCTTTATGCTAGCAACAACATTCTGATTCTAAACACATGAAGCAGAGGAAAATAAATATGAAACAAAAGGATCCTTCCTGACCCAAACAATCTTCTTTATTCACAATAAATCAAAAGTTGTTCTGCCCAAAAAAAGTCCTCCCCCTATCTCCGGAGGTAATACTTATGCCGAAGGAAGTGACCCTAGGTCTTCCTTTAACTTTTCACCTCCCCTTTTCTTTTTAATATACAAATCAGAATATACAGAGATAGAACAATCGATGTAACCCATGACACATAGAAGGCATATTTGCTTGGGCGCTTCATTTCCTAGGAAAATGAATAGATGTTGATTAAAAGAGGGTGACTGTGTGTCATCTCTTCATGATGAAACCTGGGAAAACTTCGCTTTCAGAATACATAGGAAAACACGTGGAAACTCGCCCGAGAACGCCTAAGGCCGGATCTTTAAACAGAACACATCCGCATATATGAACTCTCTAGATCCGCTCACGCGTCTTTTACTCCTCGTCTGCATAGATAATTAACATTAGTCTTATGATTATGAAACATATGGTAGAAACGCTTAAGAACAAATCTTGTTCTCATTAAAACTTTACAAAATGATGAAGCGAATTGAAATCAAAAGGAGCGAGTGTGAAATAATCGACCCTAGTCCAACCAAGGTTGTGATGCGATCGAGTTGCAATCGCATATCGCAACGGGCAATCACATGCAATATCATCCCTATCAGATTTTCCTTTGAAAATTCTGACCCCAACGTTTTATCGGAATACATACGATAACATGGGAAAACCCACGGCCGGACCATAAGGCCGGACTTCAAATAATATACCCCCAGATCTATAATCATCGTCGGGTCTGCTAATCGCATCATGCTTCATGTTTAATCTTTTGGCACTACCGATTACGCTTTGCAATGGGCTGGACCTGAAATATATATGTGTTGTGGTTAATAATCCCATCGGGTCCGCCATATAAGACTTTCCTTTGAAAACCCAGACCCTAACACTTTATCGAAATACATGGGAATACACGGGAAAACCTGCAGCTAGACCATAAGGCCGGACTTCAAATATTATGCACCTGAGCATATAATTATCGTCAGGCCCACCATATGGTATCACACCCTATGTATAAGCGCTGGACTTTGCTGACTGCAATTTGCAATTGGGGGAGGCTGACCTAAAATATATATGTGTCGCAGTTAGTAATCCCATTGGGTCTGCCATATAATCCTTTCCTTTGAAATCTCGGACCCTAACACTTTATCAAAATATATGGGAAAATACAGGAAAACCTGCGGCTGGACTATAAGGCGAGGCTTCAAATATTATGCACTGCGGTTAATACTGCCGGCAGGTCTGCCGTATCGCATCAAAATGTTTCCATGATGAGGGAATGGATCGTGGGTTTCATTGAAGCGTGATCGCGATTTGCAATGGGCTCCGGACCCACAACATATATATTGTGGTTAATGATCCCGGCGGGTCTAGTAGATCGCGGTGTGATTTATATACAAGCCTCAGACCCCGTCGATTGTGATAGGCGTTGGGCTCCAGACCCAAAATGAATATGTGTTATGGTTAATAATGCCATCGGGTCCGGAGTATAGTGGTGCACATTATGTATTAGTGTTGATTGCGATAAGAAAAAAGGCTGAGTTATGCATGTTTGTAGAGTATCTCTATTATCAAAGCATTGATATAGAAATAAGGATGCAATGGGAGGTTTTTGAGGGTTGAAAATTCCCGATGAGGGATATGAATGAAGGGCTAGAAAGGGTTATAGATGAATGATGCGGCAGAGATTTATTAAGGGGGACTTAACCATTAGGAATTGAAGATTTGACTCGGCAAAGAGTTAAAATCCCTAGGATAAAACAGATCATTCGGAGAATTATCATTCGGAGAAGTGAAAGATCAAACTTTTAGGGGACCCATTCAAAATTGCCACCAGGGAAGGTTTTAATAGGGTGTTGGTTGTGGCCACAAAAAGTCAAAAATTCCAAGGGCTTGAAGAAGTGAGGCCTCTTGTGCATTGCAAGTCTAGTCCTAGGTAGACTAGTTTTGTGCAAGAACTAGTTCTTTTATATTTTCTCAATTCTTTTCCAAATGAAATCTTTTGAGGTTGAAAGGTGTTCAATGATTCTTCTATTTCTCTCCTACCAATCTGTCATACAATAATCCCTAGAAGCAATTCCCAGTCCTTGTTGATGATTGAATGAGAAAATGTTGTGCTTTGCTAGCTTGCTATTATGAGATCTATGCTATTACTCAATTGGTTTGATTGTAAAAATATTAGCAGCTTCACAAAAAGACTAGAGAAAAGCAACAATTAAGTAAAAAATTAACATCTTTTAAATTATTTTTTTTATATATGAGCAGAGACCCAATACTTAAAATCCCCTTCTTTGTAAATGGTCCCAACTTAAAAAAATTCCATAAGTTAATAGCCATATAAATAAAAAACCTTATAGAATTGGCATAAATATAAAGACTGTAAACTTCTAAAGATATACTTAGCAATAGATTTCAGGTTATATTTATCAGTATGTTTGTACCCTCAACACAACTTGTTAAACTCACAGAAACTTTCAAACTTTAAATTTAAACTTGCAAATACTTCCAAACCTTAAACTTCTAACAATACACTTAAAATCCCCTTCTTTGTAAATGGTCCCAACTTAAAATTTTTCCATAAGAAATCAAAAAACCTTATAGAATTGGCATAAATATAAAGATTGTAAACTTCTAAAAATATACTTAACAATAGATTTCGGGTTATATTTACCAATACAGCACAACTTGTTAAACTCACAAAAAAACACTTTCAAACTTTAGATTTGAACTCGCAAATACTTCCAAACCTTAAACTTCTAAAGATATACTTAGCAATAGCTACTCGCACATACTTCCAGAACTTAATATTTACATCCTATAAATATTATTAAACTCATACAAACTTTCAAATTTTAAATTTAAGCGGGCACATACTTCCAAAACTTTAAAATTTACATCCTATAAAGATTAAAATGTAAAATATTACTGTATTCTAAATAAAGATGATGATAAATACAGTCATGTACATTCATCTTTCCTCAATTTTCTCATTTTTGCTAGTATTGTTGCAGGGATGGATTTCATGGCTGAGTAATATTTAAAACATCACTATAGATTTTAATTCTAATGCATAAAATGCTTAAATATCCGTAAAAGAGGTTCATTTTTCATTCTTTTAAACTATGATTTATAAACTCACTCATTCTTTTTTTTTTAAATCATGTTACCTGGAAGCGGTTTCCTATTGCTGGGATTCGTAACTTTCCGTTTCCAAAATACAACCAACCCAAGCAAGACCACCACAACAACCGCACCACCGATGCTCAATCCCAACACTTTGGGGAGACGTTTTCCTGCAGCTAACAATAATTGGCGTCACAAAACTGAATTAGCAAGTGCTTTGGAGATTTTCCCAAAAGTTTATATAAATATGTATGACAATATTACCTTGTGTTGGCCTTGATGCTGGTATAGAAGGACCACTTTTATTTCCACTTCCATTTAGGGCTGAGAGCAGAGGCACACCATCATCGTAAAACTTGTCGCTGTCATAACGAATTACGCAGTTATCGAAGAAGGCGAGTCCTTGGCTAGTACCAGCTGGAGAGGAGCCCAAATAATTGTACATATTGTTCAAGCACTGATTACACCCACTTATATTAAGTGCTGTCAAACATTCAGCCAGAGAATAAACCCCACGATCACTCAGGACACTGTAACCCACAGAACTGGACACAGCATTCTCAATAAGCCTGCTCAAAAGAGAGGCAGTTTTCCAATCCTTGACACCCCTCCTTGCCTCTGTGCCATTTATTGTAATGTTATCGCACAACGCAAAGATCGCGTGTGATGAATCGGATACATTTAATTCTGAAGAGAAGCTGTGCGTGGCATATCTCAAAACGCATCCACTGAGAAGAACGGTTCCCTAACTGAGACTTCCATTACAATCTACAGCTAAATGCTCTATAGCTTTTGAAACGCATCCCCGACAAGCAGAGGCATTCAGATCTCCCCTGCACTGAGTAATACCGAACATCTTATCTCCATTCTCTCCATAACTTGATTCACTGTAGCCCGTCTTGTTAACATTGTCAAGCACTGAATTGATAACCACCTTCAAGTTCCTTTGCAGAGCACTTCCATTCCTGATACTATCGTTACTGCAATGGTGTGCCTGGTAAACTGTAGGATTATCGGACGGAGGTAATGAGTGTATGAAATCGAAAGTTAATGGTAATGTTAGTAGAAAGAGCATTAAGGAGACAGAGAATTTGGGTTTCGCAGTGAAAATGAAGTGAATCATTTCCGCTCTGTAATTACAGACCTTGTTGGAGGAAGTGGCCATTCTATAATTGAAATCAATATGCGGAAAACTTGAACGATTGTCAGAGCCGCATTTCTTTTATGAAGAAGGGTCGGGTTCAAATGGAAGAGAAGCTTAGACTTCCGTGTTGAAGCGGTTAACTCTAGATGAGAATTTCTTGAAGGTTCGATGTAGATAAGATATGGGAACATGTTTGAAAAGAATATTTCTATGTGAGGCTGAAAGTTTTTGTTCATTTGTGATCAAAGAACGTTTCTTTCAATCCATGTGGAGGTAGGTGAGGTTGACAATTTTTGTTCATTTGGGTTGATAATTTTGAATGATCAATTAACGTCCCTTTCCATCCTGATGGACGTAGGTTTAACGTACTCTAGGTTAAAATTGTGTGAAGTATATTTATTTATAAGTAAATATAAATATAATAATTGGGTTGATAATTTTTGTTCGTTTGTGGTAGATAATTTTGAATGATCAAAGAACGTTTCTTTCAGTCCTTATGGACGTAGGTTTACCGTACTTTAAGTTACGATTGCTTTAAATATATTTATTTACAAGTAAATATAAATATAATATTTGGGATTTTTTTTAAATCTGTATTTATAAAAGTAAAGATAAAAATTAATATAAGTTTGCTAAATATATAATTATAATGATGATGTGTATGGTATAAAATATTTAAGTAAATTAGTGTGGTTATATACATTAAATGATTGGTAAATATTAATTAGATATCCATTTATGATAGACATCAAAATATTTATTTCATGATATATATTGTAAATAGGTAATGATGTGTAATTCTTATATTTTCTAAAAATGTTTGACTAATATTTATGTTAACTAATTTTTTTCAATATCAATTTAGAGAGAATCAATATCAATTTAGAATATATATATATATATATATCCCAAGGGCTAAAGTGAGGTTGTTTGTAACATGTCATCCCCACATGTATACTCTCATAAGAGTTTACAAAGCTCAAAGCCAATACAAAGCTTGAAACCAACACAACAATATTTATCAACACATTATAGCTCATCACTTATCAATTTAGAGAGTATATATATATATATATATATATATATATATATATATATATATATATATATATATATATATATATATATATATATATATCCCAAGGGCTAAAGTGAGGTTGTTTGTAACATGTCATCCCCACATGTATACTCCCATAAGAGTTTACAAAGCTCGAAGCCAATACAAAGCTCGAAACGAATACAACAATATTTATCAACACATTATAGCTCATCATGTCACTTGCAGGGATTTTAGTGAAAGATAACAATAATTCCACTAAACTACCTAAAATAACCCAAATTAACACTCTCTCTCTATATATAAGTGTTCAAAGAAGAGAAATAATTGAAAGTAAACAAAATTAATTAGTTTATAATAAGAAGAAGATGTGTAATTCAATATAAAATTAATATTTGACATTTAAAAATATTAATCATAATAATAATATTAATATAAATTATAAATAAAATATTTCAATATGTAAAATTAAATGTGAGCCTATATTTAAATATATATTAATAACTAAAAAATATTTTAATGTGAATAATGTGTTCTATAAACAAAATATTTCAATAAATATGTTAGTGAAATATTTGAATGTTATGTGTATATTATTTATAGTTTAAAAATTAAATAGATATTATATAAAGCAATTCAAAAAATGACTTCTTAAAAGAAACATTCTATAGCCAAATATGAGAGTTGTGTATTTATTTCCTTTCTCAACTTTAGTTGACACGTGTTCTTTTTTAAATAAAGGTTAAATATTCTCTAAATGAAAAGAGAATGTCATCCATAATAGAAAAATAAAAATGAATATCATATGTGGTTAGCTTTAATTTAAAACATAAAAGATCAATAATCTCACTCTTACTCTCTTATATCACTTCAGTGTGGATATTGCAACCAAGTATAAAAGATATGTAATAAGAATATTTCACTCTCGTTATCTACCATAGATAAAATATTTTGATGTCTATGTTAAGTGACATAATTTTATATCAACTTTAGATAGAGACTAGTGTAGATCAATCTTACCATGACTTTATGAAGGGCGAAGAGGGATCAAATATCTTGAAGTGAAAACCTATTTTAAAATCCAAAACTTTAAAAAAAAAGTGCACCTCAAGAGATATTATCTCTCTTTCTATATATATATATATATGAAGTTGTAGTTTTAAACAATTAAATAGATACAACTCCATGAAAACCCTTATGAGCATTTGTATTGTGTAAACTACCCATATCTTAAACTTGAATTTCAAAAAATCTTTATTAGATTTTAAACAAAATTATTCCAAAAGACATACCTTAAAAAACTAAAAAAAAAACTAAAATGTAAACCATCACGGACTTCTTGGATTCATGTATTTAGCTACAAATACCTTTCCTAATATTATATCTGTGAATTTCCGTAAAACTATTTGATCCGTGAATTTCCATATAACCTAAATAGTGTTTTGGATCCTTTTTATTTCTTTCTAGGCTTTTTAGACGAAGTTCACAACCAACTTTACATAAATATGGATATCCTTATAACCTAAATAGTGTTTTGGATCCTTTTTATTTCTTTCTAGGCTTTTTAGACAAAGTTCAAAACCAACTTTACATAAACATGGATATCCTTAAGAGGTTTGAACCAAGGAATCTTAAGACACATTCCTTAGTTGTCACCAAAAAAACAAAAAGAAAAAAAATCAAATTGTGGTGTTGAAAGGTGTCACTCTATACATAGTCTCTCTAGATATGGGGGTTTAAGATTCACGATTGCAAGTATTACACCTTAAGGGGTTTAAGATTCACGATGCAAGTATCACACCCTAAGTTTTCTTGGCCTACGATTTTTTGGGATGCCAACAAATACGTCAAAAGTTGTGACAAATATTAAAGAATGGACCGACTTATACATAACTTATACATTATACATAATGACAATATGCCACTTCAACCTCATATTTTGGTGGAGCCATTCGAGAAGTGACCCTTGATTTTGTACCGCTAATCAATTCCCCAAAAAGGTAGAAGATATATATTCTAGTATGCACAAACCATATAACAAAGTGGGTTGAAATGAAGGCTCTTCATAAAGCTACAAAGGAAGCCATGGTTATTTTTGTATACCATTTTTTTTTTTTTTTGTTACTTATGGAGTTCTGAAGAAGTCATTACCCATCAAGAACACGGTTCACCTCTCAACTCATCTACTAACTTATATTCTCTAGAAATAAAAAATACAATTTTATTTTCTAATTATTTTATCAAAAAATAACTATTTTATTAAAGCATATAGCAAATAATTAAGATAATTGTATTTATTTATTTACTAAACATATTTTAGTTTAATACAAAATGGTTTTATTTCAAACATAGAGTATGGTTAAAAAAAAAAAATTATTTATTTATTTAAAAGCATATAATTATCTTCAAAATATAATGAATATAATATAATTATTAAATCCCTGATGGGGTGATGAACGGAGGGATAGGGGATGATGAAGACATTTAATACCCTCCCCGGGTGGAATAAGAAGTTTCACGAACAAATAATGGTTATTTGTGCAACCTAGTTTATTGTGGTCCATGACAGATGGCTCGAGCGAATGTGAAAAACATTGTTGGTGGGGATTTTCATATATAGAGCGTGGGGTGGCTATCTATCACAACCCTACCTTGCCCTCCTTTTCTATGAGTTCAAAGACAAACATTAATTCAGATGCTAATGAATTTGATTTTGCCAAAGAGGTGGTGTCGGCGGATATCGCTTGAGACCCTGGTTCATTTTGAGTAGTCCTAATTGTGTGTGAGTGGTTCATCTTGTAGGATGGGTTGCACTTGTGTCAAATTCTGAGGATTCTGTACTCTCCTAGATTCAAGTAAAGTTTTCTTGTGTCATTCATCATTCTGTTCTACTTTGGTCTGGTTGTATCTCTCTAGTGGTGTCTAGTGTATGGTGGGGATTGGCTAGCGTAGTGGTATAGGTTGGTGGTTTCCTAATTACGACTTGTGACCTCAAATTTGGTAGCCCTTTATATGTGGTAGGGATGTGAGGTGGCAAGTTTGTAGTTCATGGAGGCCATGGGATTTTAATTTCGAAAGTAAGGGCAAAGAGTCTCGTGTAGGTGGGAGGAGTCGATAGCACTCAGGACTTGTGGTGTTGTTGCTGGTGGGCTAGCTCTGTCAAGAGGGATAGTTTCCTTGGCTCAACTTGGTGGCCGAAACGTGGTCGGAATTGCATGGTATCTCGTAGTTTGGAAGTCCTCTATTGTAGTTGGCTCGTTAGATGGCGAGGAGTCTCCGGAATTCTAAAATTTCATCCATCTTGACAGTGGGGTGAGTGGTTTGGGCGTGTTGAGTGGTCTGTGTGTGGTGCCTATTGAGAGCTTAATGTAATGCCAACATGGAAAGAGCTCGGAGAGGCGATGGTCCTCGCAGTCATGGTATAACACATTGAGTGGAGCAACAAGATTATGGAGTAGAGGTGGGGAAGCAACATGCTATCTCACTTGGGTAAGTGGACTGACCCAGACCCTTCGATTTCTTAGAAGCATAAATAAATCAGGCTACATAACATTGGTGGAGACATTCATGCCCATGACCATCATGATGACTACAATGAGGCCATTTCTATTATGAACAACCTCCAACACAATCAATGACAGATGATGGATTGCTTGGTTTTCCTCCACCGAGGACAGAAGAGGCCTCGGGAGAGGTTCGATTGCCTTGAAGGCCAAATGGACTACGTGGAAGCACATGTTCATGAGGCCTTTTGTTTGTCACATGGAAATGCTCCAGATGACCTAACTCTAGGCAATATTGATGAGCAAGGATGATTGTGGGATGCATTTTGATACTTGAACTTTTTTGGTTAATTCGGAAAAACTATGTATGGTCCTCCAACTTCCTTTTGTTTTTGTCAATATCCTTCTGTAATTACTACCTAGCCAACAAACCTGACAGGAATGCAGTTGGTGGAATTTTGCAATAATGTCCCGCACGATATATCTACTTTCTGAATTAATAAAATGCTATAAAGATATAATTTTATATATTTTAACTTTTATTATTTTCTTATAATAAAAATAGAACGTTAAAATAATTAAAAAATAAATATATTATAATTATTAAAATATAAATGTGAGTGGGAAGTGTCATACGGAAAGAGTCGTTAGTGCGGACACAACCGACCTCCCTAGAAGCCTAAGACTTTATAGTGACAAACAAGACAAATAAGAGCAATCATTCACTAAATATGCCTTTACAATATGAGAAATCAAGTGTTTAGATCCTACCTGTAACCCAACGCCGTTGTAGTAGTCCAGCTTTGTTGATCCGGATGAGCTCCTCCTTCACTTCGAAACCTGCATTCACTAACAATCAAACGATTAAATAGCACCTGGATATCACATAAAATAAAACATATTTAACATATAGACCAAGGAGTATATGAAACAACTCATAAATAACAAATTGTTGAGAAGAATGGACTAATTTGTATTAAAAGGTAACAAAAGGAACCATTACAACCTGAGCCTTGGTGTTGTGCAAGTCCCTCCCAGGGTCCACAAGAGTTCTCCTTTACTCTTATCAGCTCACCCACTTCCAAATGAAACAAGCAAAGATGGTAATCTCTCCTCACAAGCTTCTACAAGGAAGTCCTAATTCCAGCAGCATCTACCCTTAGGAATGTTCAGCTTTCAACCTCCCCTCCCTTTGGCCCAATTCCTGTATTTATAGTGCTCTAGAGGAAGTTATTCAGGTCCACCATCAATGGGATAAGCCCCTCTTTGGATGGGATAGCTCCCCTCTTGATGGGATAAGTTCCTCTTTGGTAGGGATACATGAACCATCTGGAGGCGCTTCATACACGTCAAACAAGCTTCTAGAAGACTCTAGAAATGACCACAAGTAACTTTTTAAAGATGAAACTCGCGCCTTTTGACCTTTACAGGGGTACGCACCCACCCCTTTACATACAGAGCATACAAGTACGCAGGCATTGTGAACTTGCGTTGCGTACACGCAGGTAAGGCTAAGAGAAACTGCGTACCAGAGATAATTGACTTTAAATGACTTTTCTCTCTTTCTTGAAGTTTGACATGAAGAGCAGAGGCATGAGACTTGCCAAGGAGGATAGTATGACAGTGGATGGAGCCATACTAACTGCAAATAGTCATGGTGACATTTTTTAGTGTAAAAAATTGCCCCCTAAAGTGCGAAGCCTGTAGTAGATTAGGGTTTTATATGATCTAGGAAGGGTAAAGTACTTTATCATTTCAAGGAGTATCTTGTGGAGGACCCGGTCAGAACCTGCAAATATTCAACACAAAATACATATATAAGATGATATCATCGCTGAGGTAGGAATTCCCATACTCAGATTGAAAACTTTAACTAAAAATCTAACTACTGCTCTGATACAAGAATGATTTTGCAGTACATCACAATCGTAGAATTTTGTAGACACAGTATGGACGCAGCCATCTGTTTATGGTTAGCCTACTATATAATGAATACAAAACTCCTCGCAGCCTCGATGGTGGAAACTAGATCCAAGGTCTTCATCTCTACTTCCTGAATTGGTACGATTCTATCCATGCGAATAAATGAGTTGATGTCGAACATGGTAGAAACCACTTGATTACCAGTCGATGATGTAAACTGTTAACGAGTGTGAGAGAGACCACCAGTAATGTCAATGGTTCTCAAAGTACCCAGTGCAATCCATGAAATGTGAATGAATGGGTTGATGTCGAACACGTCACGAAATCCTTTGATCGAAAGTCAATGATGTAAACTGTCGTCAAAGGCGAGACACCTGCCATTGATGCATGCAGACTTCAAGGTACTGACGATTTCTAAGTCATCTTTCTAGATAATGTGCTGATGTCGATAGAAAGCGACCCGTTGCAGGCAAGCCCACAACACGAAATCATTGTTCAAGTTGAAGAAATACTGCTGTAAGGACTGACTCAGGGATGGTCAAATGGATGACAAGTATTTTGCATATGAATGGTTTATTTGCAGAGACCTCTTGAACACATAACGACACGACAGATGGCTTGGTGACGATTGACCCAAAGTTAATACCCAGAAACGGTTGAAGACTTTCAAAGTGGTTTTATCAGCTTTAAGGCAAAGGATTTCCCAACCCAGGTGAATGAAACGTGTCGTGTTCAAGAGCGGTGATAAGGTTCTTCTATAACAACGGATAACAAATAGGTTCATTCTTCTCTCTTTTCCCCCACCATTTCTGGCAAGTACCTCTTTATTTTTTACAAGCTTGAGGAGGATAACATATGCTTGATTATAAGCTCATCCTTCGGATGAGTCCAACTTAGTTTAGATTCGGACCCTAAGGAGGAGTGGTCCGTTCCTGTTTGTAATCGAACAGGTCCTTTACTGTGAAATTTTAACGAGTCCAGTATAGGAGAAACTCGGCGTTTTTCAATTTTAGAGAGTCTGAAAAAACTAAAGAAGACTCCAAGGTGAACTTTTTCGTAAATATGTGTCTCCCAAGCCCGAAAAAGTATAAAATAATATCTGAGAGAACCGCTTGATCTTGCGACCAAGGAGTACTTTCATGATTAATGCCTTTGACCTGAAAAGTAAAAAGCGATGAGAGGCATGTCGTTTTATTTCCAGTATCGAATTTGAAACGACAAAAATCCGGCAATCTTTTCTTGTTTTTACGGTCAGAAAAGGGCTGTAAGAGGACCGTCTTTTAATTCCATTTTAACGAGTGTAAAAGAAACGCTCGACAATCTTTTCATGTTTTTAGGAGTTAGAAAAGGGCTTAAAAGATGACTCTGATGTCTTGGTTCGTGAAAAATGATGATTTTACCCTAAAGTCCTTTTGTCCTGCACAAAAGCAACACATTACTCATACCTGTTTAAGATGGGCAAAAATACATTGAAAAACATCCTTTCATGGTGAAAAATAAACAAACTTAGCATTCATTTATCCAAAAAACCTATAAAAAGACTTTTTACCATGTCATTTTTACCCTTTTACTGTTGAGGGTGAGAAAAGAGCTTTTGACAAGAAACTTCCCGTGGACTTTGCGGAGAATCCAACCGTTGGAATCGAGCACTGTCTCTTTCAGGTATTTCACAACATCCTCCTCTTCAATTTCATCCATTTAGAATTCCATTTTAAGTTTTAGTTTGATTTTTTGGAGGGTTTGGGGTTTTAGGGTCCGCTTTTCGGGGGACGCAGGTGCCCCATGGGTGACCTGCGTACCCCGACATTTTCGTATATGGGAAATGCTCAGAGTACGCAGCCCACCTTCAGAACAGCTGCATCCCCACACTCTGTTTTCTGAACGCGGGGTGCGTACTCCGCACAAAGCGGATTTTCAAAACCCAAACTCAAAACCTAACCATCAAAATTTGATTTAATGAATTCTAATCAATATTTTTTGGTGTGTAGATTGCCCACCATGCTAGATTGGCGTGAAAGAGAACACGAAGATGTCGATTTGGCCGCAATAGGTCATCAACCTTCCATTGATGCTTTAAAGGCATGCGGTCTCTACAAGTACTGGGCCATACCTAGCATGAGGGCCCAGGTGCCATTTTTAGAGTGGCTGGTTGAAAGGTGGAATATTCAGGATGAATGTTTCTACATCGGAGAACACCAGCTCGAGGTAGAGCCCTTCGACATATATTTTCTCACTGGCTTGCCTAACAGGGGCGAGCAACTGTCTCTATTCGGGACTAGGCCGGGTGGCCAATCCCTTGCTAGTCTCCAACTAGAGTGGTGCAACAATCAAAACCAGGAGAAGGGGATAGAAATCAAATACATATCCCGACCTGAACTTATGGTAATTGCCTTTACAGTTACCAAACTTTGCGGTGCTGCCGCTTTGCACATAGCCACTGGTTCCCAAATGCGGATGGCTATAGATTGCTTCCGAGGCACCATTTTCAACTGGTGCGATGCTGTGCTGGCCAATATGAAAGGCCAACTGACTAGGGCAAAGAACGAACAATTGAAGACCTTTGGATATGGGCCTTTAGTAGTGAGCTTTGCCCTAGAGAGAGTTCCAATGCTGATCCCCCAGCATCTTACTGTTCCAGTTGGGCCTCCTCGGGAGCCTAAGTTGACGCGATGGGTTTCGGTAATGGCCCGGCATCCTGATGAGGGAGCAGGAGTTGTCCGATTTCCTGCGGGTTACTTTCACTGGTTGGAGAGCCAGGTCTTTGCGATTCAGGATTTTCCTTATGCCGGAGTAGATTTTCGCAATGATCCGGACATGGTTCTTCCACAGGGAGAACAATGGGACGACAGAGGTACTTCATTTTTCACAAGTTTTTAAACTATCTACTTTTTTTTTTGTTTTTATATATCGTCTCAAAACTGATAGCAAAAATTTTCAAAATGCAGATGTAGGCCCACGGTGTTCGGCCAATCTCCGGGCTTTTGAGAGAAGAGTACCAGTTGCACCAGCACCAGCCCCACAGGATGCGGCCGCAGAGACCTTAGCCGAGCTGGAACAGGACCTAGAGCGTCTCACGGCGGGCATACCAGAGACGACTATAGACGATATTCCTATCCGACTTCAGCGCTATGTGGTCGCAGTCCCAGGACCTTTCAGGAGGTTCCTGTGTAGGGTAGCGCGGGCAGTGGTCTCATATAGAGAGCAACACTAGTGATTGGCTAGTCACTTTTGTAGACACGTGACATTTTTGGTTTTTTGTACTTATCATTTTTGTCGATCATAAGGTGTTTTTCAACCTATGATCGAAGACGATGTATATTTTTTGACACACTCCTATCTACATATATCATTATTACCGGCTTATTTTGTTAAACATGTGTGATGAAATGTTTATAAATTTACATTTATGATTGTTACAAATGTCTATTTAACATTCGAGACGCCATTGCATCTGCTAATGTATTTAAAGACCTTGGAATATGCTGATATTCAATGTAATCAAATTCATGTTCCAAGAGACGCACCCTCAAAAACAATCTTAATAACACTGGATTTCTAATGGCATAGACTCTATCAAGCTGTAATACAACGAGTTCATAATCTAACCTCACTATCAAACTCCGAATCCCAAATGAAATAGATTCAGATAATAATTCAATCACTGCAGTGTATTCTGCAATGTTGTTTGTTGTTTGACTGAGGCTCATCCCATGCATAGAAACTAACTCGTCAGAGGGCGAATAGATAACCCAAGCTGCGGAAGAGATATTCCGTGTACTACGACAAGCACCATCAGCAAATCCAAGAGTAAAACCAAGATAAGCCAGAATAACGACGAAAAACACACTCTCTAAGCTAAGCACACTGTCTAAACTAACAAAACACACCAGCTAGAAAGAAAAATTAACCTAACTAACCTAACTGAATCTCCATACCCACCATTAAGCATAATACCTCTTTAGGTAAAGTCCATTTCTGGGCTTACCCAAAGAGTCCCCATCAAAATCTACCAGCTCATAGGCCACTTTTGCTAGCTTTCGCTTGACAATGTAGGGCCCATGCCACATGGGAACGAATTTTCCAGCACCTAATTTATCGTTAGCTTGATCATATAATAGCACTAGGTCTCCTTCCGAAAAATTACGAGGGGTCACGTTACGATCATACTGAACTTTCATCCTTTTTGCGTGAGTCTCGATTGCCAAAGCAGCATCACGTCGAGTCTCATCTAATTTAGCTAAGTATAACAGACGCTTCTCCTCTTCGAAAGTAGATGGGAGTAATTCGATAGCCATTTGAAGTGATGGGATTTCGCATTCAATGGGCAACACTGCTTCCAAACCATAAACTAGTTGGAAAGGAGTGAACCCTGTTGATGTTTTCACTGAGGTTCGGTATGCCCAAAGCGTTGAAAATAACATGTTATGCCAATTCGACTGATGAATACCAATGATTCGTCGGATCATGATAACTAGAACTTTGTTGATGGATTCAACCAAACCGTTTGCTTGAGGATAATAAGGAGTAGAACTATCATGGCGTAAACCAAGCTGGCTTGTAAGTTTTGTCATCATAATGTTTCGAAAATGGCGCCCATGGTCAGTGATTATCACTTGTGGGACACCAAACCTAGCAATAATATGATTGAATACGAAAATTGTTGTTGTCTTGCCATCTGCCTCGAATGTAGGCATTGCCTCGGCCCACTTAGTAAACTAATCAACCGCAAGGATGATATACGCATGCCCCCCGGCCGAGTGAGGGTTACATGTAATAAAATCGATACCCCATTTAGAAAAAGGACCAATGGAAATTATAGGGTGGAGAGGAGCAGGTGGTGCACACATCTTGCGATCAAACACTTGACAGTTGTGGCATTTCCGGACCGCAATGATACAATCTTTAAACATGGACGGCCAAAAATAGCCAGCACGCAACACCTTCTGAGTTGTGGCATACCCAGACATATGACCGCCACATGCTCCAGAATGACAGTCATTCAGAACCCTTTCTGCCTCTTCATGAGTTAAGCAACGACGAAAAACCAAGTCCGCCCCACGACGATAAAGAGTATCTCCAATAATTTTGTATTGTTGGGACTGGAATCGAATTTTCCGACGTTCCGACTTTGAAGCTTTGGGCCGAAAGGATTGGGTTTTGAGATAGACTATTATATCCCCATACCACGGATCTAAAGTGCTAATAAGAAACAAAGATTCGTCCGCAATGGGCTCCTCTGCCACAGTTTCCGTGTCAGCTCGCGGGAAGTCACACATCAATTCCGCAAAAACTAACGATTTCTTAGACTTAGATTTTTCGAACTCCTACAGGATAACAATCCATTTGGAGTACTTGCCCCCTAGCAATTGTTTAGTCAAAATATAGATCATAGGGTTGCAATCCGAAATCACTGTAGTTTTACAGAGAAGAATGTAATGACGAAAACGCTGGACACCCTGAATAGCTGCCAGGGCCAATTTCTCCACATGTGAATATTTTAGCCCAGTGGGATTTAATGTCCTACTAAGATAATATATCACATGTTCCATTCCGAATTGATCTTCCTGAACTAAGACCATTCCAATGGTGGAGTGGGAGGCGGCGAGATACAAAAAGTAGTCCTGGTTGGTTGTAGTTGGGAGGATGCAGCAACGGTGCATGGGTCAACGCGTGCTTAAGTGCATCAAAAGATTTCTGAGCTATCTCATCCCAAGAGAATTGAGCGTTTTGTTTCAACAACCGGGTGAAACCCTTTGTAACCTCGGCGTAGTTAGGAATGAATCGACGTAAAAAGTTTGCTTTCCCCTGCAAACTTTGGAGTTGGCGCAAACTCAAAGGAGGAGGCAATTTGATGATAGCTTCAACCTTCGAGGGATCGACGCGGATGTCGGCTTTTGAAACGACAAATCCTAGCAATCATCCCACTTCTATGCAGAAGACACATTTGTGTGGGTTCAACCGAATTCGATAATGCCGACACCTCATAAAAATAGCGCGTAAGTGAACAAGGTGATCAGCTCGATGTAAAGAATGAGCAGGCAAATCATCGAGATACGGTTGCACAATGTGCTTGAATTCGTTAAACGCATAAGACATTGCCCGTTGGAAAGTGGCTCCGGTGTTCTTAAGTCCAAAAGGTAATTTGCAGTAAGAAAATGTCCCCCAGGGACAAATGAAATCCGTTTTTGGTTGATCGGCAGGTAGAATATTGATTTGGTTGTAACCGGAAAAACCGTCCATAAAGGAAAATATTTCACTGCTGGCACAATCATCAATTATTTGATCGATATAGGGCGTAGGATAGTTGTCTTTTGGACAAGCACGATTTATATCCCTATAGTCGATGCAAATTCTTATTGTTCCTTGTTTCTTGTTAACCAGAACAATAGTCGATACCCAATCCGTTAACGGGATCGGATAAATGAAACTTGCTTTCAACAACTTCTCTGCTTTAATCGCAACAGCTTTCCTAGGGTGTATCTGACGTAGACGTTGCCGAACGGGTTTAGCATCCGGGTACGTCTTGATTTCATGAACAACAATGGAGGGATCAATTCCTGGCATTTCCTCATACGACCAGGAAAACACGTCGCGGAATTCTTGAAATAGGACCTTGTATGTTTGAATTTCGTCATCTGTACACGAGGCACCTATATGAATGTTCTCAATAATTCCGTTTTTAACTGAAATGTCAATGGCAATAGTTTGGGAAATGTTTCCCAAATTCAACTCTGAATCAGGATGTTTCATGGGATTCTGAGCGTCCTTGACATATTCAGCTGTAAAAATTGATGAAAAATCATTTTCAAAGTCATCACCCTTAGGCAAAAACGAAGATCTATGATGAAGATCTTCCCATGGTACATTGTCTACACTTAGGATTTCGCGAAGTTGTTCGTCAGATGACACAACTTCAGGAAACGTTATCCGTTCTGAGGTCGATGTGAAAAGTGATTCCTCACGGACCACATTCATTTGGTCGGATTGGGTTGAACTTGAGTCGGAAAAAGACTGCACGGCCTCATAAGCAATTTCATATGGACTCAAAGGCATTGCATTACCGAATGAGTCTATCTCAGATTCAGATGGGACAATCCAAGGATCATCGTAGATAATAGTGTCTGAAGTAATCATATGAATGGTTGCGAATGAAGGGTCTGCGTTGATTGGAGGGAAACTAAAAGTTCCCAGTAAACCAGAATCTTTAACTAATCCTACACCAACATCCTTGTAAGGGATAGTCGTTTTACCGACATGTTGGATACTTTCTGAAGAGGCTGGGTTGGATGAAAAATAAGCCAGCTGGTCTATTGTCACGATCTTACCATTGTGTGGAAACTTTATAACTCTGAAGACTGATGAAACGACCGCTGTCATAGCGTAAGACCAACTTCGACCCAAAAGAAGGTTGTAGTCCAGAGGGGCATCAACCACCTCCACATCTAGACTAACGGTTTTTCCTTCAACCCCTATAGGCAAATCCTGTAAAATGCCAAACGGATGGAACCCACGACCATCAAAGGCCTTAAGAATCGTCGGGGATTGGTTCAGTGAAGGAGAACCAAACGATCTCCAACACTGAATCGACATAATACACGTGGAAGCTCCCTCATCAATTACAGTGCGATGAATAGGCCTGTTTTTTACTATCACTGGAATCTGGAAAGCCATCTGATGAGGGAGACACGGTGTACTATTTTCTAGATCAAAGATTATCAGGTTCGGTTCCTGAACATCAACAGCTCCTATAGCCGACAAAAGTAATTTTCTCTGTGTTGGGCATGATTGCAGCACTTCTAAAGCCGACATTGCTGAGGGTGAAACAGCTAAATCCTCAACAATGTTGTAATTCTGGGCCGCTCTCGCATGTGGATTGAAAGCAGACCTTCGAAGTACACCCTTGGCGGGCGGTTTTATTACTAACTTAGGATTAGGTTTCTCGATCTGTACTGGATCGGAACCGGGAGCTGAGGTTGATGGATTTGAGCGAGAGGATTCTGCTTCTTTCGATCCATCAACAAGACTTTTACTACCATAATCTTGTGATCGAGTCGCAATCCGTACATGAGACATCATCAATATGGGTTCTTCACTGGCACTCGAGGAAGAACCTATCATTTTACTCTCCTGATTTGGAAATGGATCTTTCAAAACAGCAGGAGTTGGGGAACCTTTAACGATTTTCACAACCTCTGCCTGATGAGGGCAATCTCTTGTGAAATGATCTTCTTCACAAATTAAACAAGGATAGCGAGGTTTGCGCTTTTTGTCGTTAGATTCCGACTTCTCTTTTTTCTCCTTTGGAGCCTTGTCTGCTTTATCCTTCTTCTTACCTTTCTTCTTACCACCGTTTTTTGATTTAGCCGTAGATGACTCTACAGCGTGAATGTCGGCGGTAATTTCAGGAGAAGACTCTCCTGTCGGGGAGTCTGGTAAGGTTATTATTGGAGAAGAATTCTTTGAGGATTTCTTCTTACTTTTAGTATTCACCGTACCAATCATGCCATCAGCAGCATGAGACCCCGAAGGAGCAGCAACGATTTGATTCGACTTAGGAAGATCTGGGATCTTCTCATGCAACGTACCTGACTGAGTGTAAACTAAGTCAAGGTACTGGGCTTGAGCAATGACTTGCTCCTCAGTAACTACTCTGGCCTTAGCTACATCTTCAGTAATCTTCGGTAATAATGATTTTACAAACCATTCAGCTAAGATTTGGTCTGGAATAAAAACTTTCACTAATCGTCGTCGACGTCTCCATTCATGAATATGATCGGAAATATAAGTGGAGGTCGACTGTTTTAATGAAGTTAATAGCTCCGTGCCGTTATCGTATCTGACCGGCAACTGAAAATGAGTTAGGAACGAGGTAGCCAACTGACTAAAATTATAAAAAGAGGCCCGTGGTAACTCAATGTACCACTTCGCCGCGAGACCAATGAGCGTAGGCTGGAAAAGACGTAAGCGGATCGAATCATCCGAGATGGAATTTGAGGCACACCAGAGGTGGTATGTCATCACGTGATTGGACGGATCCTCTCCAGACTTACCTTCGAACTTGGGTATATCACTGGGAAACTTATTTGGCATTGGCGGCCAGAACGGAAGATATTGTATTGGATCGTTCATTAGGCGCGTCAAGTCGGGTAAATCCAAAGTTGCGATAAACGGTAATTGCCGATTAGGATCCCTAAAACTTTGGGTCACAAGACCAGTCCCAGGAGGAGGATATCCAGGATAATTTGGAACAGGAATCGCATTTGGGATATTATATCCTCCTGGAAAACCAGGATTAACCGGACTGTACTGGGGTTGTTGAGGTTGTTGATAAGTGTACCCAGGATACGGTTGATACTGGTAAACTGGTTGTTGGACAGCAGGACCGAATTGGTACTGTCCCTGGTACTGTTGATAGGTAAATTGAGGTTGACTTGTTACAACAATACTTAAACGAGGCTGTCCTACAGGCATCTGTACCGTGGTTTGAATCGTAGATCCGGACAACGGTAAAGATGTCTGAGGAGTGGTTGAAGAGACAGTAGAAACCGGAGCTGTCGATACTCCAGAAGTAAGTGCGGTAGATGTTGCGGTAGTTGCAGCAGTCATTTGAGATGGAGTACTAGGTGAAATTGGCAGCTGAGTAACTACCAAAGTTACAGAAGTTTGAATATTTGACTGGACAGGTTGCGGTTGCTGGGGTGAACCAGAAACTACGGGTTGTCCAGTTTGAGGTAACAACTGTAAACTTGGCTACAACACCTGTTGACCTTGTGATGGATCCCACACTATCATTCCGGGGTATTGACCCGTAACAGGTTGAGGATACTGAGATCCATAACCGGATTGAGGATAGGATTGATAACTGAAAGGCACAGTTCCCATACCTTGAACATATGACTGACCTTGAGGTGGTTGATAACCTTGACTCGAGTATTGACCTTGAGGTTGATAACCTTGGGATAAATATTGATACTCGGGTTGACCTTGACCTTGAGGTTGATACCCTTGAGGTAAATATTGATACTGAGGTTGACCCTGGGGTACATATTGAGGCTGGGGTTGACCTTGAGGCATGTATTGTACTATGGGTACATACTGTCCTTGAGGTTGCCCCCCAGACGCAATTTGTGTACCTTGAGGTTGCCCCCCATGCGGTAATTGGCCACCTTGAGGTTGAGAACTAGGAACTGAACCTGACATCATGTAAATGTCCCCTACAGCCAACGGTTTATTACCATTGTTTCCAGCTAATAACCCATGATCAATGGGTTGAGGAGATGCCCCCGCAAAGGTACCAGAAAGTGACTGATACCCGGAGGGAACAGAAGGACCGCCGTACAAGTAAGATTCAGGAGATTGAGTGAACACGGACGACTGACCAGACATATTTACAGGAGTATAAATACCTCTAGGTGGAAAAGGAGTACGAGGTGGAGAAAAACTTATCCCTGAGTTGTCTAAATAATTGGTTAGCGAAAGGTACCAAGTAGTACTTCTAGGAGGACTGTAAAAGATAGATTCACGCTCCCTCAAATCAATAGTAGGTTGATCTTCAAGGATAGATACGCCTAATTCTTCCTTTGGAGCAAGTTCTTCAATAGCTATCAAACCAGCAGGAAGATTTTCGATGATCACTCTTTCTACCCTAGGTGAATCTGGTGCACTAGAAGTTGGAGTAACAGGTTCAGATACTTCAGGTTCTTCGCCTATATCACTAGTAGATGAAAAAAAACCAACAAGCTCGGAAACTGCAACTGCCTCATGATTATAACCTGTTTCTAGACCTTGGTAATCTAGATGGACTACCAATGACGATTCTCCTTCTTCAGGTGAACCTACTTTACTGCCACTAGGAGTTACAAGGACCTTTAAACCTTCGTAATGACTTGGGACGTCTTGAGGAGGTTCACCCCGAAGTCTACGGGATTTCCTCAACAATTCGGCCATAGAAACAACCTCAGGAGACTTGCCCCGAAGTCGACGGGACTGTCTCGGTAATTCCGCCACAGTTAAAAACTTTTAACTACTGCACACACAAACAAAGTAAAATCTCAAAGCAAACCACCTAAAGTCTCTAAAGAACCAAACAAATTTGAATCACACGCCTAAAGAATCTAGGGCGTCAAACCAAGCACAAACAGTAGCCTTCCGGACCAAAAACGCTAGTTGGAGATGAAACCCAACATCGCCGGATTTAGTACAAAAGTGGCGGGTGGAACAGTTACTCCGGCAACCTGCTTAATGAATAGACCGGCACAAGTTCCTCTACTTTAACCATCTTGAGTGAAGTGAACCCCCCGGAAAATCCAAGTGAGTCTAGCCGACGTCTGCTCCAGGTACAGTGGGATCTTCCCTCCACCGTCACCTCGGTAGAATCCTAAAGATAATGGTCACTAAGGTTACCAACAGCAACAAATGCACCTGGGGGAACAGTCTACACTCCGACAACACGCAAGGGCAGAGTATCAAGCTCAATCCCCTTGCCGGCTCCTTGACAATAATCCAAGGTTTACCGACAAGTGACCCCTGGCTCCTCGATAATGGTTAATCTGAGGTTTACCGTTTGTAATACGTGTGTGTCTGGCGTCGTTCCCAACGAGGGAGGATTGATCCCCTCACTGGTTCGGACACGAGCTCGTTCTTCTCCTTTAAGAGGAGCTTTCCCAGAGTAAAAATGAAACAATTGGATTTATTCTATCACAAGATAAGCTACTTGTTTGGTTTTGTTGTCTTGGAGAGTTAATTACTCTCCTACTCCAAGACACTAGCTTGATCTACATTGGTGTTTCAGAGCCCTAGTAAATAAAAGTTACTAAGTTGATTTTACTTTAAGCGTTAATTTTATGATTTTTCTTAAAGACAAAAGGTAGTGGAGATGAAACTGGTGGTGTGTAGTCTCGACTCGCAACCACTACAAAGATGCACCTAAGATGATTTACACTACTTTTCGTTTTCAATGAATCTCCTAACTAAGAGAGTTGGAAAATGCAAATTTTATAGAAAACAACTTTCTTAGTAAAGACAATCAAAGAAACAATCTCTTTATTTTTTCAAAACACACAACTCATGACCACTAATTACTTCACGAAATTTTCTTTTTCTCCCAAAAGACTACAAATGCTACCAAAGCAAACTTGTTCCGAAAGAATTTTTTGTGTTTTTTTCTATATTAATAAAGCATGTAAAAACTATTTATCAAATGAAATTTAACAAATCTAAGACAATCAAATCAAATTCACTCAAAAGCAAATTAAAAGGAAATTTACCTAAAAGCAAAAAATAATGAGGATAAAAACCTACAAGGATAATTCCCGGATGTTTTACTCAGTCAAAATGAAACTAAGGATTAGTTCATGCAGAATCATAAACTAATCAAAAAACAAAATCGAAATCTTTTTCTTCTTTTTTCTCAAAAATGAAATTCAAGGCTTTAACAAACAAACTTTTCGAGATTCGCAAAGAGAAGACACAAATGTAGGTCTCTCACAAGGATGACTTCTATGACAGGCCCGACTCCTAAGAGGACTGATCAAAACCAAGGAGATCCAAAGTTTGACAACCTCTAACGCCAAAGTCACTACAGGACGAGTTAAAAATCAAACCCTAAGGCAAAATCCCTATGAATTCCACCAAAACCCTCGACACTAACGGGACATGTTCAGGTGAAGATCTCTGACAGTAAACTAATGGATCTGGGCAGTAAAAACAAATTAAAAACAAAATCTAAAGAGCAAAAAGAGGAAAAATGAAATTTTCTCAAATTTGACAGGGGTACGCAGGTGATCTGTTGACACAGGCACGGGTACGCCCTGTGCACAAAGACGCAGTGTGTACAAGTACGCACCGTGCCTAACTCAGAGGCTGCGTACTACTGGCAAAGCTAAGAAAAATAAAAATCTAATTTGACTCTAACCTAACCCACCCAAATACACAGTTAGACAACCAAAAATCAGAAAATAAGCGATTTTTCTCAGACCAAAATATCAAATCAAAAAGAACTCAAACACATTCATGGACTCCCCAGTATGGTCGCCATTTTGTCATATGGAAAGAGTCCTTAGTGCGGACACAACCGACCTCCCTAGAAGCCTAAGACTTTCTAGTGACAAATAAGACAAATAAGAGCAATCCTTCACTAAATATGCCTTTACAATATGAGAAATCAAGTGTTTAGATCCTACCTGTAACCCAACGCTGTTGTAGTAGTCTAGCTTCGTTGATCCGGATGAGCTCCTCCTTCACTTCGAAACCTGCATTCACTAACAATTAAACGATTAAATAGCACCTGAATATCACATAAAATAAAACATATTTAACATATAGACCAAGGAGTATATGAAACAACTCATAAATAACAAATTGTTGAGAAGAATGGACTAATTTGTATTAAAAGGTAACAAAAGGAACCATTACAACCTGAGCCTTGGTGTTGTGCAAGTCCCTCCCAGGGTCCACAAGAGTTCTCCTTTACTCTGATCAGCTCACCCACTTCCAAATGAAACAAGCAAAGATGGTAATCTCTCCTCACAAGCTTCTACAAGGAAGTCCTAATTCCAGCACCATCTACCCTTAGGAATGTTCAGCTTTCAACCTCCCCTCCCTTTGGCCCAATGCCTGTATTTATAGTGCTCTAGAGGAAGTTATTCAGGTCCACCATCAATGGGATAAGCCCCTCTTTGGATGGGATAGCTCCCCTCTTTATGGGATAAGTTCCTCTTTGGTAGGGATACATGAACCATCTGGAGGCGCTTCGTACACGTCAAACAAGCTTCTAGAAGACTCTAGAAATGACCACAAGTAACTTTTTTAAGATGAAACTCGCACCTTTTGACCTTTACAAGGGTACGCACCCAGCCCT
The DNA here is from genome assembly GCA_031772625.1 of Pinus tabuliformis. Classification (NCBI taxonomy): domain Eukaryota; kingdom Viridiplantae; phylum Streptophyta; class Pinopsida; order Pinales; family Pinaceae; genus Pinus; species Pinus tabuliformis. Next base: position 470,804,175 of record CM062807.1, read on the forward strand.
TTACATACAGAGCGTACAAGTACGCAGGCATTGTGAACTTGGGTTGCGTACACGCAGGTAAGGCTAAGAGAAATTGCGTACCAGAGATAATTGACTTTAAATGACTTTTCTCTCTTTCTTGAAGTTTGACATGAAGAGCGGAGGCATGAGACTTGCTAAGGAGGATAGTATGACAGTGGATGGAGCCATACCAACTGCAAATAGTCATGGTGACATTTTTTAGTGTAATAGGAAGATATCGGGAAAAAATGCATAGATATATATATTTTTATATCTTTCGTTTTTATATTATTTTCTTATAATAAAAAATGGAGTTGTCTATAATGCGACTTTTTGGAGATTCCGGTGACGGAATCCGATGGAAGAAATTGAGGTTAAATCTTGATTTGTTGCAGTTAAAATGGTTTTTTAACTGCATATTTGGATTCAACACCCTGAAAAACCCCTGGGACGCTTTGATTGTGCAGAAAATAGCTATCAAACTTGCGATTCCAATAAATTGTTGCCGGATTTTGACCGAAAAACCCACCGGAAAGGCTTCCAAAAAGTCGCATTATAGATAGTTGCATAAAAAATATTAGCTAATTAAAAAATAAAGTGAATTAATAATTTAGATTTGCTTCAATTTATCTTGGTAAATAATCCAAAACATTAAATAGAGAAAATTAATATTTTTAAAAAACTTACATAGATATTATATATTAATATATATTTTTCAAATTAATTATAATTCATTTTATTTTTAAATTAATTATGTTATAGTTCAAGGGGTATATAATAGATGGTGATGGAGTGTATTTTTAAGTCACTTCGTGATGTGAGGGTCACCGGTTCGAAACTCTGTGTGAAAAATTCAGTGTGTTAAAGGTTGGTGTGAACTAGGATGGGTTTGATCCCTATGTGATTTTGATGGCTTAGATGCCCTTGGGTCACAGTTTCCCAAGCTAGAGGTCAAGCCTATATATACTTAATCATGGATGTATCAAGTATAAAATATTTTGAGGTGCAAACCTCTTTTACAGTGCAAAATTAAAAAAAAAAAAATCATCTCAAGAGATTTGATCTCTCTTAGCTCTTGATATAGCCACAAATACGATAAATCTATATTGGTTTTCTTTCTGTCTTTATGTATATATTTATTGTTTAAATTACATTTTTGAATATATAAATATATACAATATCTTGAAAATTGCATTGGACACTTGGATTATGTAAGCTACAAATAGCTTAAACTTGCAAGTGCACAAAATTTTTACTAGATGTTAGACAAAATTATCCAAAAAATATATGTGAGAAACAACCAAAATGTAGAATAATAAGACTACTTGAACTCCTTTACCTATAACAATTTTTTTTTTAATTGCTTTATTTAATATAGACATACTTAAATTTTATTGGTATATACATACTTGAGTCTTATTATTCTATATTTCTACTCTTTTTCAAGTTTATTTTTTGGGATAATTTTTTAATAATCTAATACATTTTTATTGGAATTTCAAGTTTAATCTATGTATATTCAACACAATCCAAGTTCCCATGGAAATTTTCGAGGAGTTAGTATCAATTTATTCAAAAAAATGCAATTTGTTTTTATATATATATATATATATATATATATATATATATATAGAGAGAGAGAGAGAGAGAGAGAGAGAGAGAGAGAGAGAGAGAGAGAGAGATTACATCCCTTGAAGTGCAATTTTTTTTTAATGTTTTTTATTCTAAGATAGGTTTGCACCTCAACATATTTGATCCCTACTAGAATTTCATAGAGCCATGGTTAAGATGCTACATAGGTGGGTAAAGCAATTCAAATAGTCTCCTTATTTTACATTTTGGATTGAAATTCAACAAAGCAAAGATTTGTTGGAATTATAAGTTTAAGCTATGTAGTCTACACAATTCAAGTGCCCAAGAATATTTTTAAGGCAAAAAGTTCATTTATATATTAAGAAATAAAATTTAAGCAATGAAATATTAAACATGGTGTGTGTATGTGCACCCACATAACAAGTATAGATCCATCTTGACCACATATATATGAGATATCAAGAGGGATCAATATTTGGAGGTGCTAACCTTTTTTCAAGTTTTACACTCTAAGAGGGGTTTGCACCTTAAAAAATTTGATCCCTTTGGGTGTTGGCTAGATCAGAGGTTAAGGTGTATCTTTTAATCATCAATAATTATTAGGTGGATTTAGGTATTGAATTTTTTTGGAATATTCAAAAAAATTTTTAGTAGTATTCACAAATTAATGGTTGAAATTTATTTCTAAAATAACAATATTTTCTTTTTGTCTTTTTAATTAAATTAATTAAATAACACAAGCATATAAATTAAATGGTTAGTAAATATTGATAGACATAAACCCATGATAAGCATCAAAGCACTAACTTCATCATAGATCTCACATTTCCCAAGATTAAAAAGGGTAAAAAAAATTAACTAAACTATTTAAATTATTATTATTATTGTTAATTCTAAAAAAATTAATGCATAAATTAAACATATGTAGTTTTAAAATAACATCTAACAAGATTCTTAAGCATAGAGATTCACCCCTGCTTTATAATGGAGATTCTAAATTTGCAAATAGATTCTTTTACAATATCATGGGTGAATATTATGGCTTACTGGTACCACATGCTCAAAAACCTATAACTTATTTCATATGATACTTGTTCATATGACATATTTCTTTAGTTAATTAATCTAATTAAAAGAGTATAAAGAGCATAACTACCTTTGAGATAAATTTCAACCTTCCACGTGTGAATACTACCCAAAATACTATAAAATATTTAGAGGATGTGAAATCCCTACCATCCACCTAATAATTATTATAATTAAATTAAAATCCTAGAAGCATATTCTAAAATAGACATGTTTATTGGCATAATTGGAAAAACAAAAAATGTCATATGAATAAGCATCAAATGAAATGACTTATAATTTTTTGTACATGGGGTATTAATAATTCATGGCAGTGACCCATGATATTGTGACAAATTTTATGTATAGATTAGGAATCTTCATGGTAAAGTTTGGGTGAATCTCCATGCTAGGAATCTTGTTAGATATTTATTTTTTAAATGTTTATACAGTTAATTTATATATTAATTCATTTTATAACTAACAACAATAATCACAATTTAGAATAAAGTTGTAATTTAGTTAATTTAAGTTTATCAATGTTTACCTAACATTTAATTTATATAGGTGCACTAATATATGAGTTAAGCATAACTATATTTAAAAACATGTAACAAATTTTTTAATCATGTCAATTGGATATATCCAATGTAGTTGGGAGAAATGATTGGAATTCTTTCCTAGTTCTTGCAAATGACACATTGAACCTTAATGTAATGGCTTCGAAACAAATCTATTGGTATAATTAAGAATAATAAAGATACAATATTTTTTGGTTTGTAAGCTTGGTAGGACTACATATTCATCATGTCCAACTTCTTCTCATGGGGTACAGCCATTGCCAATTGAGCTACCCCAATTGGACAATAAAAATGCAATATTTCATATGAATACAAAAAAAAGGATGCCTATATATATCTATATATATATATATATATATATATATATATATATATATATATATAGATATATGGACTATTATAACAATATAAATACTCATATATAAAAATATAAATTTATTTCCACACTAATGAGTTATTATAACATTTAAATTATTCCACTTTTAATACATAAAATAATTAAGTAAAGACTTTCGGTAGAAATCACATAAGATAATTTTTTTGGCCAACCCGTTTCAAACCAAGAAGTGTGGTTCATCATCGGGACATTATGATATTAATTTATTAATATACTAAAAACAAATATTATTAAGTAACAACTATATTAAATGGCTAGTTCTTGAAAATAATATTTAAATAATGATACTAATTTATTAATTTATTAAAAATATTAATAGGTAATGGCTATATTAAATGGCTAGGTTTTGAAAAATAATATTTAAATAATGATATTAGTCTATTAATTTATTAAAATTATTAATAAGTAGTGACTATATTAAACTGTTAGTTTTTGAAAAATAATATTTAAATTAATTTATTAAAACCAAATATGACTAGTTTTTGAAAAATAATCTTTAAATTAATTAAAAAAAATCAAAGTCAAACTCTAAATATTCACGGAAGTAAAAATTTATAAAGAAAAGAGTCAAAACCCTAATTAAGACACAATCATTTAATAAATAAAAATATTAGTGGAAATAAAATAAACTAAATTAAAAATAATTAATGAAAAATAAATAAGATAATTTTTTTGGCCAACCCGTTTCAAACCAAGAAGTGTGGTTCATCATCGGGACATTATGATATTAATTTATTAATATACTAAAAACAAATATTATTAAGTAACAACTATATTAAATGGCTAGTTCTTGAAAATAATATTTAAATAATGATACTAATTTATTAATTTATTAAAAATATTAATAGGTAATGGCTATATTAAATGGCTAGGTTTTGAAAAATAATATTTAAATAATGATATTAGTCTATTAATTTATTAAAATTATTAATAAGTAGTGACTATATTAAACTGTTAGTTTTTGAAAAATAATATTTAAATTAATTTATTAAAACCAAATATGACTAGTTTTTGAAAAATAATCTTTAAATTAATTAAAAAAAATCAAAGTCAAACTCTAAATATTCACGGAAGTAAAAATTTATAAAGAAAAGAGTCAAAACCCTAATTAAGACACAATCATTTAATAAATAAAAATATTAGTGGAAATAAAATAAACTAAATTAAAAATAATTAATGAAAAATAAATAAAATAAAACAAAAATATACACAAGTCAAAAGAAATATATATAAATAAATAAATAATATTATATATATATATATATATATATATATATATATATATATATATATATATATATATATATATATATATATATATATCTAAAACAGGGTCAACAATAAAATACGGGGCTGAGGCCCATTAAACAAATAACAAAAGTACTAAAAGGAGTTAAGAACGAATAAGATGATAAAATACATTAAAAAAACGAAGGATCAAGAAAATAAACCCTAATGAAGAATAAATCAACAACAAATACTATAAAAAGGACACCAATACCTACAGAGGTAAACAAACAAACAAATAAATCCCAAAAAAAAGCCTAAAAAACTAGGAGGACAGGATAGGACCCAACTTCTACTAATATTACAGCCATAATTTCTATTCAAATTATTGGGTCTTTTTTCAATTTCTAGGGCCTCCCTCAATTTACGATGATGGAAATGACTAACCCTGGCAACGATTTGGGCCTCCTCAATGCAGATGTGATGCTTAGATTTATCTACATGCTCTGCCAAACTAGAGGAGTGGGTCTTGCCATGCTTGATGTCAACGGCATGCTCACGTATCCTTTGATTAATCGAGCGACCAGTCTCACCAATGTAGGGAGTCCCACAAGAGCATGCGCTAACTTAAACACCCTTCATATTCTTGGGGTCCACTGGGTCTTTTATAGATCTAAGTGAGCTTCAGATGGTATTTAAATTCCTAAAGGTTGAAGCCACCTTATGCTTCCTTAGGATCCTCGCAATATTGTTAATGGTCCCTTGGATAAAAGGAAGATGAACACCAAAAAATCGATCCTTGGTATCTTTCTTACCACTAGGACCTTTTTCAGGTATGAGGAAAGCCTTAGTACATTGGTGTCTACTATACCCATTATTAAAGAAAACACTTAGGAGATGTGCTTTCTCTTCATTTAGATGGTTATCATCAGAAACTCTTAAATCTCTAGTCACTAAGGTATTGAGAACACCAAGATTTTGAGCTGGGAAATGATGAGAATTAGCATGAAGATATTGTTCCTTATGAGTTTTCTTATGAAATACCTGATGAGAAAAAGAGCCATCATCATTCCTTGAGAGGAGGACATTAAGGAAGGGAAAACTACCATTACATTAAGATTCCATGGTGAACTTTATGGAACTAGATTGATTGTTAAAACAGAGGAAACATAGTTCTAACTTTTCTTTACCATGGGACCAGATGAAATAAATGTCATCCATAAACCTCTTCCACATCCTCCGCGAGTAGATTAGCTACCACAGGGGAGAGCGATAAAGATGATTACCATTGGAAGATGTTGGACCAACTCCATAATAGTGGGAGCTACAAGAAACTCAACAAGGATCCCCTAAAGAAGATTTCCAAAAGTGTGGCTCTTGCTATAAATCCTCATAGCTCAATCATCTCATTCAGTCATAAGCTTATTGAAAGTTTCCCTCTTACCCCCAGAATCTATGGTCTGCCAAAGATTCATAAGGATGGTGCTCCTCTGAGACCCATTGTCAACCTGATAAGATGGCCAACTTATCTTCTTGCTAAATATTTAGCCGAGAAGCTTAAGCCCCTTGTTGTCCATACAAAATCCTTCATCAAAGACTTTGCATCGTTTGTTAATGAGTTAAAGAGTTTCAAGCTTGATCCAGATGACAAACTTGTGAACTTCGATGTGATCTCCCTCTACACTAATATCCCTATCAACGAGGCCATTGAAGTCATCAAGAACATCACAGATCCTGATACGACTTATTTAGTTGGTATTTGTCTTACTTCTACTTTATTTTCATTCGATGGGAAATTCTATGAGCAAACTTGCAGTCTCACCATGGGTTCGCCCCTCTCCACTATGGTAGCTAATCTATTCATGGAGGATTTTGAATCAAAGGCCTTAGTTTCTTCTTGTCTTCTACCTAAGATGTGGAAGAGGTTTGTGGAAGACACTTGTGTCATCCGGTCCCATGGTAAAGAAAAGTTTGAACTATTTTTCCTCCATCTTAACAGTCAATCTAGTTCCATAAAGTTCACCATGGAATTTGAATGTAATGGTAGTATGCCCTTCCTCGACGTCCTCCTCTCAAGGAATGATGATGGCTCTTTTCGCATCAGGTATTTCGTAAGAAAACTCATACGGAACAATATCTTCATGTTAATTCTCATCATTTCCCAGCTCAAAAGCTTGATGTTCTCAACACCTTAGTTACTAGAGCTTTAATATCTTTTATGACAACCATATAAATGAAGAGAAAGAACATCTCCTAAGCATTTTCTTTAATAATGGGTATAGTAGACACCAATGTACTAAAGCTTTCCTCAGAGCTGAAAAAGGTCCTAGTGGTAAAAAAGATACCAAGGATCGCTTTTCTGGTGTTCATCTTCCTTTTAACTAAGGGGCCACTAACAATATTGTGAGGATCCTATGGAAGAATAAGATTGCTTCAACCTTTAAGCCTTTAAATACCATCTAAAGCTCCCTTAGATCTGTAAATGACCCGATGGATGCCAAGAATGTGAAGGGTGTTTATGTTATCCCATGCCCTTGTGGGACTCCCTACATTGGTGAGATTGGTCACTCAATTAATCAAAGGATCTGTGAGCTTTCCCCTAACATCAAGCATGGCAGGACCCACTCCTCTACTTTGGAAAAGCATGCAGATAAATCTAAGCATCACATCTGCATTGAGGAGGCCGAAGTCATTGCTAGGGTTAGTCATTTCCATCATCATAAATTGAAGGAAGCCCTAGAAATTGAAAAAAGACCCAATAATTTGATTAGAGATGATGGTTGGAATGTTAGTAGAAGTTGGGTCCCTGTCTTGTCCTCCTAGTTTTTTAGGCTTCTTTTTGGGATTTATTTTGTTTATTTGTTTATCTATGTAGGTATTGGCATCCTTTTTATAGTTTTTGTTGTTGATTTATTCTCCATTAGGGTTTATTTTCTTGATCCTTCGTTTTTTATGTATTTTATCATCCTATTCGTTCTTAACTCCTTTTAGTATTTTTTTATTTGTTTAATTGCGCCTCAGCCTCATATTTTATTATTGACCCTATTTTATTTATTGATTAATTTTCTTTGTATATCTCTATCTATATCTATATATATTTTAATTTATTTTTAGTTATTTATATTTCTTTTCACTTGTGTATATTTTTGTTTTATTTTATTTATTTCTCCATTAATTAATATTAATTTAGTTTATTTTATTTATTAAATGATCGTGTCTCGATTACGGTCTTGACTCATTTTTATAATTTTTGACTTCCGTGAATGTTTAGAGTTTGACTTTTTTTTTTATAATTAATTTAGATATTATTTTTCAAAAACTAGTAATATTTGGTTTTAATCAATTAATTTAAATATTATTTTTCAAAAACTAGCCATTTAATATAGATGTTATTTAATAATATTTGTTTTAAATATATTAATAAATTAGTATCATAATTTAAATATTATTATTCAAATATAGTTGTTACTTGACATTATGTCTCTACATTGCTCTCTATTTAAGCCTTTGCCATGGTCTGCCTCTTCATCTGGTCTTGATGATGAACCAAACATGTTGGTTCGAAACAGGTTAGCCAAAAATTTATCTTATATGATTTCTACCGAAAAGATTTGCTTAATTCATTATGGATCACATAAGCCTAAATACAAAAATATAAAATAATGTTTAATATTATATTTTTGATAATATAACATGGATATCCTACTATATAATTTATTCAGAACATACTTATCACATTGTTTTAATTTATCAAATCATAGGTTAGAAATAAAATTGAGTACAATGTATAGGTTTATAATAATTCGATTATAATTAATATCTTGTGGATTAATGATAATTAATAATTCAACTAAAATAATTATTAATTATAATATTTAAAATATAATATAATATATTAACACAATTATATTTTGTTATTCATTAGTTGGCGTTGTTCAGGGGTGGTTAGACATAATGTTTATTTTCTTTCTCACTTAATTTAAGAAATTGTGAGTGATATGATGATGACAAATATAATTGTAATGAATATGTATTTATAAATATTGTTATATTACCTATGAATATTTTTGTATTCACTTTTAGTCTTACCCTTAGACTGAGTGAGAACATGATTTCCATATAATTATAACTAGCAATTGCACCAGATGTTGCAAACGAAACATCATCTATGAAAGAGCATTAAATTGTTATTCTTCCATGATCTTTTCCATGATGACATTGAAAGTGTCACCAAATACTAATAAGTTTTAACATAGGACATCTTTCAAAAAAAATACTAATTAGTTACCTCATGCTCCTTGGTCCTAATTTTCCTTTGAAAGCACTCTATGTAAAAATATAGTTTCCTTCAAATTGTTGAATGAATTTAAAGAGAAACACTTCTTTGAAAATTTTCATGGGATTTGTAGAGATGGACTTTAATACTTTCTCAATCTCTGCTTTTTCTCAAAACTATTTATATTACTTTAAATTTTTCAAAATTTGATGAAATTAAATTTAAATTTTATAATAAAACTAAAACTATAATTAAATTTGGAACTCAAAATTCAAATAAAAATCAATCAATCTGAAGAATTGGGGTAAAAGTGTTTGTAACAACATATAACAGTGGTAAATTAAAAATATCAATGTACCATTCAATTTATTACCACAACCATAATCAATTACATAAAAAATCAAACACAATACTTATAATGAAAAGAAAGTAGAATATTAGGAGGGAAACCAACTATTAAAAAGACACAATACCCATCTTTAAATCAAGCTAGAATATCTAGACGTATACTTTTGACTATTCAACTGTAAGTGCTTAGATCATAAATCAATGTGTAATTCCAACTTCATATGACTATGTCTATTTACACCCCTTACATTAATTTGTTTGGTAAAATCAAATTTGATTATATATTATATGCACCATTACTTTACACAATTTTTGAAAAATCTAATGTGATCATATTAAAATGAATAAAATAAATTCACATATTAAACTCACATTAAAGTAATGAAAACACATTATGATCTATTTAAATAAAAAAAATATATATAAATAATTTTATAAAATTAACAATATTCTATTATATATACATTAATGTCTCTAATAAAATAATATATTTAAATATTATACACCATTGTCATAATAATAATAAACACATTTATCATCATAATCACTCTACAACATTTCATCTATTCTATTTTTTTATTCTTTTGATAACTACGCTAATTATGATCTATTTAAATAAAAAAATACATATAAATAATTTAATAAAATTAACAATATTCTATTATATGTACATTAATGTCTATAATAAAATAATATATTTAAATATTATACACCATTGTCATAATAATAATAAACACATTTATCATCATAATCACTCTACAACATTTCATCTATTCTATTTTTAAATTTTTTTTTGTAACTAGGCTAAGCTTAGACCTAGGCCAACCCATCTATTGGATGTAAGAACGTATTGCCCACTAGTGGGATGTTATCACTAGGATTGTGAGAGACTTGTCAAGCTTGGATTCTCCTTGGGATAGTTTAATTCCTCCAAAAGTGACTTCCATATTTAACTCCTCCCAATGAGATTTGAACATAAAACCTATTGGAGTTCACCTATTCTAACATTATATTATACAAAATCATATAAATATTTAATTTTCTTTTACTTTTTAAACTTTAAAACATAATTATATTGTCTAAATAGTTGGTAGATTTGAAATTATTTGCATAATAAATATTGAAATTATTTGAGAGAATGGGTTTCTTTACAATAGAAAGAAAGGTATCAACAAATCTAGGAAGAAAAGTATCAAAAGAGCTATATTATTAGAATTGCTTTAAACTTTAATACATAGTAAAATTATCTACTTATTAAATTTAAATATCAAAATCTTCCCTAATATATTTAAATAATGTAGTTATAATTTTATTTATTTTTTGCAATTTGATAATTGATCTAATCGTTCAAATAAATTTTCTGCAATGTAATAACAACCCAATTGACATACCGAGAAAGTTTTTGAATAAATACCGCCAAAGAAGGTTGTTTCAGAAATTATTGTGAGTAGGATACCCCATTTTTAATGGAAAAGTCTTATTGTTTCTCCCACTTTTTCCTTTCTTATTCTACAAGTATATGAAATCATGCATTGAACTCCATTATATTCAACCTAATTTGCTGTAAGAATCTAACCAATGTTACTCCTACCATCCTACAATAGAAAGAACAAAATCAAAGCTATAAGACGGAATAGAATAAAGTATAAATTATGAATGGTTGACTTAATGGTTGCACAGATTTAAAAAAATGGTAATTTTTATTCTAGAGTCCCCACTTTAAATTTCTCTGCAACAGGTTTACACCCTTCGGTTTGAATTTAATATTATAAAATTGGTTATTCCAAATTAATTTTGATTAGAAAATTTCCACATCAAATTTATCTCTGTGCGAAGAACTCGAACCTCCTACTCTCAACAAATTCTTGGAAGCATTCTGTACTCCGTGTCAGTACTCTGTAGCTAGCCTGTAGCTAGCTTTCACCCAAACCCTGAGCTCTTAAAATGAATAATAACTATAAAGTAATAATATAAATAAGAACCCTAAAGATGGGCCTGAGAGCAATTTGTTCGAAAGATGGAAGTATTTTCTAAACAAGAATTCCCCGAAATCCAACGTAAAAGGTATATCGGTAAAATAAATAAACATATATCTCCGAGGAAGCATTCAATTTCTTATCGATTTGATTTGAAAAAATTACATACAAATATTAAAAGTCTTAGACCCATTCCAATCCCAACCCTTTCTGGTTATCTAAAATAAGAAAAAACGAGAGAATCAATTGCGATTTAATTGGTGATTACCATACTTCAAATTTCAAATTCTAGTGGATCAAACCAACTTAAAAAAAATAGTAACAGTTATGTTCAAAGAAGACGATGGTAAATGCTATTGAAACGAAGATAAACGAGTCATTTTATTTCTTATATTTATATCTTTCCATAAACACATTTGTATATGGTCAGTTATCTAAAAACATATTCGAACCAAAGGAACATTTATATATAGTCCATTAGGTAAAACAACATATCCGAAGCAAACATGGCTGTATGATAAAAAAAATAAAAAATTACATATGTGCTATGCACAATCAGGGATGACATCTATGGAAGTATATATTTTCATTGAGGTAATAGTTAATCAATGCAGTGTTACTCTAATCCATCAACTAGGACTTCGAATTAAAACATCATCAAGAAACACACTGGTTGGTTGTTGCACATATATCTGGCTAAGAATAGCTTTCAATCCTGTTGTGGGTTCATCTATTGTCACAGTTGCAAATAAATTGGAGCTTGTGTCCACTTTAATATCAGTTGTAACATTTTTATTCTTCAACTCTGTCATGAGATCACCAAGGAAAAACCCCTTTTCTTGGTACCAGTGGATGTAAAGGCCAATCCGTTAGGAGTATAGGTGTTATACTAAACTTTTGATCAACTAGGAAATCCTTCTAAAAGAGACCTCGACTTTTCTTGCCAATATCAGAGAACAAACCAGGTCCCTTAACCATTGTTGCGAGTCCACAACCTGACTGGATCGTTAGGTGATCTAAATGCGACAATGGGTGGAGAATGGCAGAGCTGGAATGAAGAGCATAAACCCCCCAAAACCCGAGCATATGCTTTCGAGAATATTCTCCTTCAAAGCTGAAATCTTGACAGTTAATTTTCTGGAGATGTTGTCCAGCTATCATGGCCGTTGGTTTTTATATGGGTTGTATGCCCTGATTGGGTTCTGCTGTAACATTTTCCAATCGCTTCATCAACTTTTAAGGAGTTGGATCCAATAGTTTATGCCCCTTTCCCACGGTACTACCATGAATCTCAAGATCACAATAAGTTGAAATAGCAAAGAAAAAGTTGTTCTCATCCACTGCCATGGTCAAAAATGAAAATAATAAAAATGAGACGAATGTTTAGGCATAAAATAAATTGTTCATTACTGTAAGAGGCATTACTGTAAGAGGCGAGAAAATAAAAGAAATTGTTCATTACGGTAAAAGATGAGCAAACTTCAGGAATCGAACAGCATGAACTCCTTCCCAGCGATCTGCCTTACCCCTGTCGACAATGCGATCGCCAGTCTTCATGTAGTCGAAGAGTCGTGGAGACTGTCTAGTCCCCCTGCGTGCCGAGCTTGACGAGGATGATCAATGACCTCCCAGTTCAAACAGAAGGAAGGTAGACCGTGGAAATAAAGAAATCGACTAACAGTTCAACTGTTAACATTTAGGTGGTTGAAGGGGCTTGAAATTCAAGTAGGAGTGAGTGGTGAAATCGAACTAGTGAAAATATTTGAATTAACTAACAATTGATCCAACTGTGTCAAACTGTGTAGAGGGGTAGTGTATGGAGTTTTTTGGCAATGAGAACACTTTAAGGTGTAATTAATTAATTCAAAATAATTATATTATAATATATTTATAAAGTAATAACATGTTACTAAGATAATAAATTTATTATTTTATTAAAAATCACTTTACAATTTAATATACCACATGTTATTAATATTAATATATGTTATTAAGTAATAATATTATATTTAAAAAAATAATATTAATGTCTATTTAATTAAAAGGAAAAAAAAAGTAGTCAATTAAATTAAGATTTGATATGTGTGTGGAGTATTAATGAAAAAATATTAGACATTATTCATTTGTAATTATGTTATGTATTTTAGAATAAGATTTCTAGTATTTCAATTTGATTATCAATAACTATTAGGCGGATGGATGATAGACACTTAAACTTCAAATAATATTTTAAAATATTTTTAATATATATAGTATTTATTAGTCATTTAATTATGCTTTTAGGCGTCCCTCCTATTGGAGTTGGGCATTTTAATCATTTTCTTAATTAATCTTTTTGATCGGATGGCCTAAATTGAAAGATGCCAGAATATTTTAGTAGTTGCCACTATATCAATGGATAGAATTCATACCACTAACTTATTTGCATGTCTAAATCACATGTTTAAAACATACTTAAATTATTTTTTACAAAGAATGATTAAAAAATTAATGTACCTCTTGTTGATAACCACGTACGTTCATTAGTGAGAAATGTATTTAAAAAATTATAAAATATATATTGAAACCAGCATTGATTCCAAAACGTATGTATGTTTACATTCTTAAACTTATGCCTCTTCAACCATTTGCCAAGTGTTTTTTCATCACTGAGAAATATATTTAAAACAAATTATAAAACATATATTCAAACCCGATTCTGAAACGTATGTCTATTCACATTCTTAAACTTATGCCTCTTCAACCATTTGCCAAGTGTTTTTTCCAAAAACAGGTGTCCATCAATTTCACGATTCCACCCATCGTTCCATTAATGTGTAATAGAAATAACTCTCCCACTCCATGCCCGATAGAATAACACCGCCACTCCATCTTGAGCGTTTCAAATTGTCATTAAATATTTATTGTACTTATTATTCATTACCATTCCATATATTATAATCAAACACTCCATGGATGCATGCATTTCTTTGTTAGCACTTAGGGTTGTTGGAATTGTTGAAGGATTACTGGAATGCTAGAAGGATTACTCTAAATATTTGAAGGGCTTCTCTCAGCTTCTATTTGGTAAAAAAAGGTGACAAATCTTTCATAGCCTTCCTTTTCTCTACCTACTATTTTTTCAGGTTTCAGCATTGGAGAAACCCTTTCTTAGTGATTGCGTTTTTAATTGTTTCCATCCTCTCCTGGCTGTCTCTGATAATTTGGTGTAGTTGGTGTCTGATTGAATTATTTCCTAAATTCTGATGTTAAATTTCATTACATGAAGGAAAGAAGGAATGCAAGAGTTTGGGAAATGAAGTAGTTGTGGAGAAGGTGCAGAGAATCAAGTATGATCGAAGGATTCATAATGGATAGACAATAAGAGCCACCATCTCATCTTACAGGTATCTACACATTTTCCTTCTGCGATATTTTTCCACTTTGATTCAAATGAGATGACTAGCCCATAGAAAAAAGAAGGGAATTGATTGTGTATAAATTCTCCATGATATGACTAGCCCGTAGAAAAAAGAAGGTTCTGGTCTTTTTTTTAAACGCTCTCCCAAAATTTTTAATGGTTTAATAATTTTGTATTTAATTTCCATGGGTGTAGTTTATGCACGACAGATCTTAAAAGACACTATTTAGGTTGTGGTTTTTTTTTTAAATGCTATGGTCTAATAATTTTATATATACTCTTCCCTGCATCGCATTTACACTCTCAAAGTCTCAAAGTTTCTGTTGATGGCAGATGAAGAATCACTGCAAGAAGCCGATGTTATTGAGACTCCAGCCAACCGTCAATTATTATAAGACTTTAATTACCCAGTTCCAATGGGTGCATATTTTAGGTTTAGGTTAAATTAATAAAGGAATGTTATAATAGAACCTGCAATTATACTATCAAACCACTTTTTGCATTTTGTATTTGGTTTCACTCATATGAAAGCATTGTCTTCTTTTTAACCCACGAAAATTTGGAATTTTCATGATGGAAAACTACACATTGGTTATTTGATATAGGGCTTATGATCAAACTTTCATGGTCTTTTGGTCCTTCATTGTTATTAAGATCCCTAAAGCTGCAAGTGTTTAAGTTTTGCTTAGTGGACCATAAGTCTAGTTGTAGTGTATCTCGGCATTTATTTACGAGGCAGTTGCTAATCCATTCACTCTATCATTAATGTCATTAATTGGAAAAATATGTTTCAGGGATTACGAATCATTATTTGATATATGGTTTACCATCAAACTTTCATGGTCTTTTCGTCCTTCACTGTTATTAAAATCCCTAAAGTTGCAAGCGTTTAAGTTTTTCTTAGTCGACCATAAGTCTAGCTGTAGTGTACCTCGACGTTTATTTACGAGGTAGTTACTAATCCATTCACTCTGTCATTAATGTCATTGATGTAGGTGGAAACAGTGGCTTAAGAAATCTCAACGATCACCTCGTTGTTCACCCTTTTTACACAATTTTGCCTTTTGCTTTTAGAACCAGAATGCCTTTAGAACAAGGCCAAAACAATGCATTTGTGCTTTATAAACAGAAATGTCCGCAATTCACCAGAGATCATGATCTAATTGAACTAACAGTCCAAATTAAATCGCATCATCGCAAGTCGCAAGGGTCTTGATCCAAAGCTTCCCTTTGTTAAAGTCCCGATGTGATTTATTGCGTCGATCGCTTATCGGCAATCGTTGCTTCCCCCCGGCTTAAGGCCTTATCACCCCCACTCAAATGTTTTGATGTGATATGTTGGCAGTCGCTAATCACAACTCATGAAGACTTGGGGTCCGCCTTCCTCTTAAACAAACTTGTGATGCGATAGGTAATGGTTCACGGACCCGACAAGTTACAAAAGTTCCGTGTATAACATTTCAAATCTGGATTTCAGATCCACTAAGTGTTTGCGCTAATTGTTAGTGTAACTTGGATTTTCACCTGCAGGACCAAAACCATGTAAATAAACTTCGTCGATCCGATATCGGTGATCCAACGACTAGGATTTAAATCAGAAACAAACAATGACGTTTATAGAAAAGGCCACGATTTCGATTAACTCTGTGTTTTTCTATTACGAAGCATGAAAATGAAATAATATATAGATTTATGACATCCATTGTTCATATTTAAAAAAAAAAAATGTGTGTGGAAGTTGCACTTGATCTACTTAAATCAATAACATAAGATTAGGTAGAGATGGTTTATCAAATGTAATTTTGTAGTTTGTTTTGAGTGTTTTTTGCATATCAATATTGTCTTTATATTCATATTACTTTATGAATAAGTTTATATTATTTGTAAATATATTTAAATTACTCATAATTAACCTAATTAATTGTTCACTATAATTGTTCACTATAAATTAACTATGTGGCACCATTGTTTTGAGAATGGTTTAAACATTTTTTTTTGAAAGAAATAGAATAATATAATCATATAAGAGAATAATGAAAAAATTCTTCCCATTATATTACATACATATTACAATATGTTAGAAAAATAAGATATGGATTTTATAAAATTATATTATAAAAAGTTTTATGAAATATCTTACTGTAACCTTTTTTTTCTTTCATAAATTATAATTACAAAAAAAAACATTGTATAATAAAAATATGTATAAGAATAGATTAATTCTTTTTTTTGTTCAAGTGAGAGTGGGACCTTCCATTAATCTAGAAAAATGCATAATGTGCAAAGAGCAGCACTAGCTCTGTGAAAATTCAACAGGCTGCTGGGCTGGCAGAACCCGAACCTAACTCCAAAAACTATGGAAAACCCAAACAAGACTACAAAGGAGCAGATAACAAAACATCCTCCCAACCTAGTGTGCAGAGAAACCAAGAAATACCCATGAACAATCCACCTGTGGGATATGGCCCACAAAGCCTAGCAGAAGCATTCAAAAGAGGCTATAAGCATTAAAACCCAACCACCACACAATATCAGGTTTTCCTTTTAAAAACTGGGACCGATAATTATACCGGAATTCAAAGGAAAACACGAGAAATCCCGCTCAACACCCAAAAGGCTGGACTTCAAAAATATTACACCGGCGATTATAAATATCTGTGAGTCCGCACTCCTGGTCCATCGGGGTACTGTTGCGCTCTCCATTCACCGATCACTGATCGGCCCAATCTCAACCTTCCATTCCATGTTCTGATCCAATGGCTGCCAGCACATCGCACAACCACCATTGACATATCGCAATTCTATCTCCATCGTCCCTTGACCCCTCTCTATAGCGGCTTGCGATTAGATCTTTGACATTGATCTGGCACTCGAATCGACGGTTGTCACTAGCCTAATCAATCAACTTACACGAAAAACCTCAACTGTTGATTTTCTCGCTCTAGATTCCACGACTGTGAGGAATTTCGGGTGGACAAGTAGCACGAGGATTAACTGCCCGAAAAAGCGGTTTTCTCTCTCCTCCTCGCTGCTACGTGTTGCTTGATGAGTGGCATCGGGTGCTCACCCTTCAATACCGCTTAAGGGTTTGAGGTCGCCCGAAATACCACTTTTACTATTGCAAAACCATTTTCCCCTGCGAATTAACTCCACGCTCTTGCTCCATTACTATCCATCGAACCGACAATTCCCGTTCCTTTCTGTCTACGTCGTCGATCTTCTACTGATCGATGGATTTACGCTTAACCCCCTGTTTCTCCGCCATACTCTGTCTTTACACAGAACACTCTATATTTCCGGGTCCATCCATAGAATAAACCTACATGCAGATTCCAGCCCGAAATCCATAGGATGATGGAGTTCAGGGCACACTTTAGTCAGGTGCCTGTCATCCTGCCTATTATTTACCACTTGCTACTTCCCTATGATTGGTCCACTTTCTTCTGTTCCCATTAGTCGTCTCTCTGCTTATTTCTCATGCTTTGAAAGTACTCCCTGTCATTGGTAGCCTATCTGTGAAAGTCTTTGTGCAATCTCCCTTGTGGAGTCGACATCCAGTGATGTCTTATATTACTTTTAGAATAGAGTACTCCTTTTAGAATAGAGTAAAACAAATATTTTCATTTTTTTTAGAAAACTTTAAACACATTTTTTTTTATTCTTTCATAAATGATAATTACAAATATAGTGAAAATATGTATAGGAATAGAGTAATTCAATAAAACAAATCTTTTCAATTTTTTTTTAAAGAAACTTTAAGCACCTTACTTAATATATGTTTAAATTCATGTGTTTTTATATTTTCTATTTTTTTTTAGTTGGCGAAAATTCTTTGGAATTACAAGTAAATTTGAGTAAAGATTGTTTGGAATCACAAGTAAAATTTAGTTAGTTCCAACCAAAAAATCATTAACATCTACTTGTTAGACAACCTATTAAGATCAAGTTATATATCATTGTTTTTTTTAAATAATGGAGACATATAGAATTAATTGTTTTATAAAACACATTTTCTTAATGGTTAAGAACATTTAAATTATAA
Organism: Pinus tabuliformis; assembly: GCA_031772625.1. NCBI lineage: Eukaryota > Viridiplantae > Streptophyta > Pinopsida > Pinales > Pinaceae > Pinus > Pinus tabuliformis. The sequence continues at coordinate 470,823,080 of CM062807.1, forward strand.
CTATTATGATTAGTGTATCATTAAAAATTACATTATTAAGTAAGAAATATTATTTTAATAAATATTAAGAAATTCAAATAATTAAAAAAAAGTTATAAATATATATAATTATGTTGAAAAATCTCACAAACATAAAATATATTACATTTTTTATTATTTAAATTTCCTAATATTTATTAATTTAACCTCCCTATACCACATAATCATAATCATGTAGATATTAACATATGCACTTTTTATGTTCCATGTTTATGATTCCATAATGAATATTTTATTATTCATTGTAGACATGTCATCTGAAGGCACAAGCAATCGTACAAGGAAAATAAATTTGTCACCACAACCACGTGAGAGGTCTAATGAAAGTCGTCGTTTTCGGCATCAACAAAATAAGGAAGCCATAAATGAGCGTAGGAGAGCTACATATAACAGAAAAACAAGTGAAGCCACTCTTCAAAATGATTCTATAATTCCTCGTAAGTATAACAATATGGACGATATAATGGAAAGAACATTTCCTGTTGATAGTTCATTATCAGGATATGTTCCTCCTCCGCATAATGTTGTTGTTCGATGCTCTTCTGAAAATGTTCATAACATTAGGGAAACATCTTGTAATTGGGAAGAGCACCATATTGATATTGTGGATGCAAATGTCCACCCTAACCCTTCCATGTGTCCAATTGCATGTTTTGATGGCCAAAGGTTGCAAAACATCCATGGTGGAGGTAATGATGACATTTTGTGTGATGATTTGAATGATAGTTTAGTTGGCCATTTGTTTGATAATTTGGATCCAGTTGCTCGAAACAAAAGACCTTCAAATCCCGCTTCTCAAAGTAATGTGGTCCCACCAAGAGAATCAATCATCCCTGATAGCATTTCGCATGGCACAATGGAGGTAACACAATTATATTTTGATTTTCGCTAAAATAGTTGTTGTTCTACTAGATTCCTATATTTGCAAAGCTTTGTTTACTAAACTTATGTTATTTTATTCTCTTCGGATATGATTCAACTTGTTTTAATAGAGGTCTAGAAATTAACTCCTAAAGTATTCCATCTACTAATCTGAGAAGTGAAGATGAAGCATGTCATAATCTTCCTATGCATTCTCCTCGACGATGAAATTGCCAGACTAATGCAAATTTTCAATGTTTTTTATTTTCTTTTCATTTTCTAAATTTCTAATTGCTTAGACATTGAATTTTATGGTGTATTTTATTCTCTTTGAACATGACATAAGTCATTTCAATAGAGGAATACAAATTAACTACGTAGATGTTCCATCTACTGATGTTAGAAGTGAAGAGGAACCATCTCATAACGTTCATTCACATCACCAAACAAATGTAAATGTTGAGAACATTTGATATTTTTCTCATTTTTTTATTTACAGTTGCCTGGAAATTGCGTTTTGTAACCTTTCATGGAGAAACCATGATCTCATCTCATTAGGTTGGAGAACTGGAATCCAAAACATCAAATTGTAAAACTAATGTAGATGTTCAATGTATTTGATTTATTTTCAATTTTTGAATCTTTCTTTTTGGATATTTAGTTTTATAACGTATTTTATTTTTTTGAAACATGAAACAACTCATTTGAATGGAGGCGAAGAAACTACATCCAAAAATGTTCCATCCACTGATCTTAGAATCCAAGAGCAACCATGTCATAACCCTCATCCACATGAAGACACAAATGTAAATTTTGAATGCATTTGATTCTTTTTCATTTTCTTGATATATAATTAGTTGGAAATTAAATTTTAAAGTCTTTTATGACAAAGAGACCTTTACATCCTCTCAGGTTTGCGAAATGCACACCATAAATTTGAAAAGACAATCTCATAGATCCACTCCACATGCTTCAAATTTGCAAAGGGAATCTCATGTTCTTGAAGATGAAGTAAATGTTAGAAGAGATTTTACTCATCCAAATGGTTTTCAACATGGTTTGTCGAGTAGATATCATATTCATTTTGATGAAAACATGATTGCAGTGTATAAAATGTTTCAAGCAAAGATAGATAGCTTGTCAATTTTCCAAATGCACCACATTTGCCAAGAATCATATCCTGGAATCCTTGTTGTGAGATATTCCGAAGGACTTGTTTGCAAACGATGTAATAGTGAAAGAGGAGCCCATCGTTTTTGTCGATATAATAACATGGATCCTAGTGCGAAACCTCATATTTTAAGAGTTCTTACTCAAGTTGAAGAAATTCTAATAGCACGTTTGAATCCTATTTTGCAAGTGACACATGCTCGAGGTGGGCAATATAAGTACAGTGGTCATACAATTAGCTTTCCTCAAGATATTTCTACAATTGTACAAAGCCTTTCCCGACATGTTGAAGATATTGACTTTCTAATTGTGAGGAGACATGGTGCTCAGTCTAAATATTATGAATGTTATGTCAACAGATCTCGAATGATGGATGCATTGCTTTTCAAAATCCAACATGATCAATATTATCAAGATGTTGTAATTGATTATGATTCAGTGAATGCCCTGCTCGAAAGATCAACAAATGTCTCCTCTAGGCTTAAACTTGTTGATTGTGATATTGAAGAATCTGAGATTAATGAAACTAATAATGAAGAGTTTCATGTTGAGCATTTGCCCTCTCATCCTTCTTCCTTTGTTTCTCACCTACCAAATGAACAAAGAGAAGTGGAAGAAATTAGAGCATTTCTTGATAATGTTGATTCTTCACATGTTCAAGATATGGATTCGCCTAGTATTGGAACCTGTCCAGTGAATGAATATAATATTGAAGGGTTATTAGATATGGCATTCCCAACATTGTTCCCCACTGGTGATGCTGATTGGCTGCAACCACGTATTTGTGGTGTTGAACTTCATGAGTATGCATTGCATCTTCTTAGGTACTATGATTAGAGATTTGGAAGCCATCCTCACTTTCAATATTACCTATTAAACATGATAATGCAACATCAAAGCCAAGAAACTGTTGCAGTTTTTGCAAAGAAACATTTACAAGATAACTCACCTACAATGGTTGAGGAGTTGCGTCACCAACTATCTAATTTACCAAATAATAAGTTGGTTGAGCATCTTATGCAGTTTAGTTCTTCTCTGAGAAGTACAAGGGCATAATGGACTAAGTGTCAATCTAAATTGACGGACATGATTACTCAGTTAGAATGTCCATCTTTATTTTTTACTTTGAGTGCATCTAACACAAAGTGGCCAAAGTTGCATAACCTCATGCCCATACATTCACATTCTCGTTCTTAAAATGAGCATCATATGAAAATTGAGAATGTTATCCAATACCCTCATATTGTTGCGACATTTATGCACCATAGATTCAATATTTTGAGAGGAAGTTATGCAAAAATATCTTAAAGCTAAAGACTTTTGGTACAGGTTTGTGTTCAATTTTTTTCTATATTTTTTCAACTTTTATTATGATTCTATTTATATTGTTTGTAGTAACTATATCTTCATTTATTTCATGATATGAGTGGCAACGTAGAGGTTCAACACATATCCATGGTTTCCTATGGTTAAAAGGTGCTTCTGACATGGAAATACTTGATTGGTCAAATAGTTCTGATGTACAACTTGCAAAGATATTCTTCAATAAATATGTAACTGCATGGAATCCGTGTGACATACATCGTCGCAACATAATGGTTCCACGAAGCCTCAATGATGACCCTTGCCTATTGAATACTGGTCAGATTTTCTCTTCTAATCCTCATAATGATTATGAAGAATTGTTAAACCGTGTCCAAAGGCACACAAAGTGTACTGTGGATTCTTGTTTGTGTAAAAAGGGAACTATTCTAACATGTCGGTATAATGTTGCATGGGATCTTTGTGATGAATCAAGATTTTTCATAAATGATCAAGGAAGAAAAAAATATGAGCCAACAAGAAATGATGACAGGCTTAATGTACATAACATTGACCTTCTAACAATGTGGCGTGCAAATGTTGATTTCCAGCCAGTGCTTTCTCGCTATGCTGTGTTGAAATACATTGCTAAGTATGCATCGAAAGTAGAAAAAAGGTCTGAAAGTTATCATCATATGTTAACTAGAATTTCAAATTCTATTGGCTCTGAGGATCATGCTTTATGTTCATATAGAAAGTTTCTTGCAGAAACGATTGTTGACCATGACATTGGAGCACAAGAAACATGCCATATGTTGCTTAAGCTACCTCTTGTTGTTTGTAGTCAGAAATTTGTTCCTTAAATGTTGGAAGAAAGGTTTCTAGGAAAATATCAAGGGATGGCTTGCAATGTTCATCTGAGAATACTTTTGTTCAACATTATCAGAAGATACCTTTTTTCCTTGAACATCTATCTTTGATAGAAATAGTAAGATCTTGGACATTTGGTAGCAAGTGTAAACAAGATCCATGGAAACCTAGACATGTTCATGCTATTGTTCGGGTTTGGCCATGGTTTTATTCTATTCCTGGTGAGGCTTCAGAGGAATTTGAAACCTTTTGCTAGACAAAATTGCTATTGTACAAGTGATTTCATGACATTCCTGTAGAAGCTGGCCTTTCAACTGAAATTATTATTGAAAGTTGGAGGAATTTTCGATATCAATCATGGCATGTTGATTGAAATCCATCAATTATAGACAATGTTGAAGATGAAGAAGATGGTGATTTTTCTAACCAGGAAATGAATCTTGAAGATGATTTTCAAGAATGGCAATTTTCTCTCGATTGGTTCCACCAAATGATGTGAATGTTTTTGATCTTCACACCCTTGCTCGAAGGGACTTTGATATATCCTTCGACTGGGAAAGTAAAACTATTTTTGATGATGTTGCAGAAGAAGCTATTGATTTTATAAGGAATGCAAAATCAACGGGTGATATTGTTGACCTTTCAAACAGAACATTTGCATCTCCAAACTCTTTGTCAGAAAAACAACGACTTGCTTTTGAAATTTTCTTAAGGCACTTTGTTGAATATGAAGTTCGTGAAGCTCTTCTTATGATTATTGAGGGCACTACGGGCACTGGGAAGTCTTTCCTTATCCATTGTATTTTTGAAGCTCTTTCTAATTCATCAACTAATGGAAGAAGCCCTTTGCTTGTTCTTGGCACAATAGGAATAACTGCTTTTAATATACATGCAAAAATAATACACTCAACTCTAAAAGTTCCAATTAAAGATATGCAGGCACTACAAGGGCAGTCACTTGCAGTATTCCAAGAAGAAATGTGACATGTGTTGGGTCTTGAAATTGTCATTCATTTCCATTACACTTTCACTATTATGTCCATTATATCACCTCCATTTCACCTTCATTTCACTACCATGTCACTACCTTCATCTCACTTTCATTATCATTGGGTCACATTTATGTTTTTCCAAACTTTATTAATTCTTAGCATTTTTAAGTGAATTTGTGGTTAAAAATTAGAAAATAATGTGCATATGCTTATACCTAACAAGTGGGATGAGATTGTTGACATGTGTAGGTTAAAAGGAAGCTTCTAGAAAGCCTTTATGAGGCATCCTAAGGCCAAATTCGAATTTTAGTGGAGAGGATCATGGGGATCATGAGGATATGTATCACATTTCCTGTTTGTATTGAAACTCTAAGAAGACATGTGTCTTATCATTTCATATTTTGATTAGAACTCTAGAGGTATAGGGAGAGATTCATGGACTCTCATTAATGAGATGACTTCTCATATTTTTGTATAAATAGGAGATCTTTCTCCTTCATTTGGTAGATTTTTAGTTTTGGAAAGCTTTTGGAAAGCTTTGGAGAGCTTTGCAAACATTTGTAATTTTGAAGAATATGAATAAAGCTTTGATGTTCTCAACATGGAAGGAGATGTGAAGTAGATGTCATGGAGCATATTAGAATGTAAATTAGATTAGATTTTATTTTGTAGTTTTGCTTTGATTTCATTCAAGTATGTCATTTTATTGTTTTCAAGTTTAATAGTTTAGATTTTCCATTCATGCAAGTTTAATTCATACAAGTGTGTTCAATCGGTTGATTGTAGATTTATCTAACTGTGTAATCTATGCTTAGCAAAATAGTCCAAGAAAGCATTTTCCAATTGGTGCTTGGAGCATTAGAGCACACAGTAGATTAGTTTTCCTTTACATGTTTTATATTTGCATTCCATAGTTTAATAACTCATGTTGTAAGTGAATATTTCCAAAAGCCCTTGGTTCACTAAGTGGTGAAGTATTTCATTTATGAATGAGTCTTTCTCTGGATTTTTATGTTTACTTTTTCTTAGAACAATAAAGTATTGGATCCCCTGAAATGCTATCACAAGGAGGTAGTTCTCCCAAAATTGTGTAGCAAAGTGATAAAACACTTCATTTAGCTGTTATAGTAGATTAGTTGCAATTTTACTTTCAGTCTTAGTCTTTCATTTAAGTTTATTGAAATTTCATTTTTAGTGTTAGAACAATGGAGTATTGGATCCTTCCAAATGCTATCACAAGGAGGAATTTCATTTTCAGTTTTAGAACAATGGAGTAATAGATCCTTCCAAATGTTATCACAAGGAGGTAGTTCCCCCAAAATTGTATACTGGAATGATAAAACACTTTATTTAGGTGTTACCATTTTTGCTTTCATTTCTTAGATATTTTGCCGGCTTAGATTAATTTCACTGTTCAAAGTTTTGATTTGCTTTTATCTAATGTTCATTTCCTTTTCTCTTTTCTTTAGAAATTAGATTTTAACATTGAAAGTCATTAGATTTATTTTACCATTAACATTTAGAGATTTTCACCTAGAAGCATAACTTTTCTGTCTTAAATTAATTTCCTTAAGCATAAGAAACAAAACCCCCAAAAACAACATAAACTATAAAACAACGAAGCAAGAGAAAGGTTAACTAGACACATATAGTGCACCACACTTCATCAGTTTATGATACCTGGATTGATAATTTATGTAGAGCAATTTAGAACACTAAATTGACTAGACATTTTGGCGCCGTTACCGGGGAAGTGTAATTAGGAGACCTTATTTCTTACATCTAAAAAAAAATAACTTGAGTATGCTCTCCTCCTGCACTTTGTGTGATCTAAAGGATCAGAAAAAGAATTGTTATGTTAAAAAAAAAAAAAAAAAAAAAAAAAAAAAAAAAAAAGTTTATTTCATTTGATTCAATAAAAATGAAAAAATAATAATAAAAATCCAATTGCTTTGATAGGTTCAGCTGTCCAAGATTGAATGGTTATGGTTTGAAGTGATCCTCAAAACATTGTGTCTTGTTTAATAAGATTTTGCAAATTAGCTGCGGAACGCATCCCTCTTCCGCAGCTAATTGTGTGTTCCGCAACTATTAACAAGGTTTAGCAGGTTACAGGTGCCCAATGAAGAAACTTACCACATGGGCATCTCTGGAATTGTCCCAACATGGATCCTATGCCAGTCACCCAGCCCAGATCGATAAAAAAACCAGCTTAAGACTTCAGTCAAAGTCCTATTTTTAGCACATTTACTTTGAATCCTTTGCTGCCAGAGATTGGGAGCCATTAGATTCCAATCCATTGTTGTGATTAAGACTTCATCAAAACCTGTCAATGAAAAAATCTAATTGTGCAAATCATCTGAGCTTTAGTTCAATAGGAAAATGTTGATTTGTAAATAAGAATGGTGAGAGACAAATCCAATTTTTTGTGTAAGCAAGACAAGTTTCATTTGTGCGGTGGCATTTTAACAAATTTCAAAGTGTCATTTACCGGCAAAGAATTTATATCAAGTGCCATGATTTTTTTGCTGGCTCTGTTTTATCCACTATGTCTTATCAGTGACCACGGCTGATATCAAAGCCTACTTCAAAACATGTGTTTAACTGGGCTTCAAACGACCATCCAGAGGACTCTCTAAGGCCTTTGCGAGAGTTATCGAAGTTGTAAAATCTCTGCAAGAATTTCCTAAGATTGGCTGGATCATTGTTGATGCCATTGTCTACGCTGTGATTGCATTTGAAAACAATTTTTTTTTTTTTTTAAATCGATTTTACAGAGGATGTAATTGATAAAAACGCAGAACTAAAAAAACGTCAAACTTTAATTGCATGATCTGGCCAAATGAAAACGAATTAGGAAAAACTAAGACATGGGTTTCTTCGGGGACGATGTTAATTAGATAACCCAAAAACGGTTTTAAGAAATTCACACCGGTTTGAGATAGTTTCTCAGTTCTCTGAAGCTTCTTTTTGCATGCCGCGTGAAGAAAAACAGATTTTAATTGATGAACAGTCTATTGTTTTAACTTGGCGTGCTTGGAGAAGGAAAATCCAATTTGGGAACTTATTGTGTGGTGGCATTCAATCCTGATTACACACCTCCCATCTTTAATAACTCGTACTTCATTGTTACTTCAGTTTAACGGTTGATTACATGACGTATCCCAATTGAATACGACTCTTCCAAACTGATCTGTTTAATGGCTAATTCTATAACTTGAACCAGTTGGATACGACTCTTTTACATCCCTATTTTTCCTTTAATATACCAAGTTTCTCATTTTTACCTCCGCAGCCTTCCTATGTATACGAGCACTTGGATTGATCATTCAGTTTTCGGTTCTCTCTGCGTATAAGCAACACTCTATCTTCATACAATCTATGTATATAGCACCTCCATTCCTTACAGCCTCCGCACTATTTTTTTTCTTCATATACTCTCTATGCTTCATTCCCATATCCATCATTTTCTTTCCACATACCCTGACATTTCATTTCCGACTTTGTAACTATTTTTGTTTCCATATACCAACGTTTACAAAGTTTTCTCCACGCAAACAATAAAGTTTTTTTTTTTTAAATAGCAGAGAAGCTCATGAATAATTGATCCTGTGCACTAGCTGCGATCTTTGACTTTTCTCCCTGGTATTTGGCTGCATAAAATATCTTCTCCAATAACTTAAATCAAAAAATTGATGATTGGCTCTCTTCTAGCTATGGAACGTAGCCCTGTTCCGCAACCATCTCCACACTGTTGTAGGTTACATGTGTCAAGAGAGGAAAAGGACCATATGGGTAGCTTGGAAAACATTAGAGCATGGATTGTATCCTATCCATCTGGCCTAGATTGATGAAGAAGACCCTGGTCAAAGGAAAGTCAAACAAAGAAACCTATGGCAAACAAGACATTGTTATGCACATGTTTCTTAGAGATAAGGACCTGAAGCAGTTTCCTGAGGCAACGGACTTCATCTGCCACATACAAAAACAGAATTCAATAAGTTTTATGTTTTCAAGCAACCAAGAAAAAAAAGAGAGAGATATATATATATATATATATATATATATATATATATATATCTATATATATATATATATATATATATATATATTGAATCAATGAAATAAGTAGGTTATTTGCTCATTTTTCTGAAAGGTATTGATTAATTTTGGACTGATGATGAAAAATGAATGGCTAACTTTCTGTTCAAGATTTTTAGCTACAGAAACTAAGCCCTATTCCGTAGCTAAATTCGTTCCGCAGCTAAAGCCATTCCACAGCTAAACATCAATTTTGCAATTGAAAAACCTCACTGTTCAAATTCAGCCTAACTTTCTCATACGAAATCAGATTTCGATGATTCAAGTGCCATTGGAAAGATATAAATGAGATCTACACAATGAGAAATCCATCATTAATGTTTGAAACAGTAAATAATGAAATAAATTGCTGAAAAGATACAACAGTTAACTTGAGGCACTAATTCTAAAGCAGGTATAAATTCTTTTGGTTTTCCTTTGTGAACTTGTTTCATTAATACGAATTCTTAGTTTTGTGTGTAAAGATCATAACTGGAAAGAGATTTATCACCTCTCTCCTTTGATAATCTTACATTCCATTGCAGAAGAAGTATTAGTTCTTTTGTAGGTTCCAGGAGGAAGGACAAATTACTACAAGTGAATAGTGTCTCTCTTAAGAGACCAATTTTGTTTCATAAGAGGATTATCAACAACAAAGAAGAAACATGCTAATGCAAAATCAGATCCAAACACCTAAAAAACTTTCATATATTATTGTCTCCATTACATCCATACTTCATAATAAACCATTCACCTCATTTCCCTTCATATTTTCCATTTACATTCACATACACTTTCCATTTCTTTTTGTCCACTCCTAATCCACAAATAAAAGCAATAGGCTCAGTCACATGCTTATTTCCCATTGCCATTACTACTTTCCATTGTCATCTTCCATTTTCATTTCCCCTTTCCTATCATTTTCATTTCACCAATAAACCCTGCTTCATTGCAAATTACTGAGTCCATAGTCCTTTGAGTCTAAATTCCTTGCAAAAACACCTTGAGGCTTGCATGCCTTAATGGCAAGTCCTCATGTCAAAAAACAATGGGAATACATTAATGTCCCTTGTTCATTGCATATTCTAGGTGACTCAACATCAGAAAATCTATTTGTACCTAGCAAGATGTGTTTGGGCATCTTAACTCTCATTGTCATCAATGGTGAGAGTTCTCGTGTTGACTAGTGGCATCCATTAATAGCCACTAAGTCAACAATTTCCTGCTATGCTCCACATCAGAACATCTCTTCACATAGTAGGAATTGTGCCAATGAGTTTTGAAGACATGAACACTATTATTTTCACCATTTTGGAGCAGATATAAAATAGATCAACATTGTTCAACAATGGATTCAACAAGTTTTAGTAGAAGCAATAGAAAGTCATCTTGACTCTTTTATCCATGACTCTTTTTGGCCAGCCACTTGAAGAATATTATGATCAGAATTTGGTAGCCACCACACATACAACTCATCCATTTCCAAAGGGTAAGTTAATGGTTGGAAAAACATTTCTCTTCCTCATTTCATAGAATTGCCAATACCATCAGTTGGGGGGGGGGGGCGGGGGTGAGAGGGAATACATTCATATTCATATCTTTCCATGTTCATATCATATTCAGAAGCTCATATACTTCCAAAAGATATTAACTTTTACATTATTATTATGAGCATACAATAGCTTTTCAAAAGTTCTTAAAGGGTAATTGGATACAAACACAATCATGGTTGTCACACAAGAGCCAACCATCATGCAATCCAATAAAGATATACTTTGCAACAATAATCAAATTATCATTATGCAAAGTTCAAAGATCAAAATTGAATGCAACAACAAAATATGGTTGTAACACAAGAACCAACCATGTTGCAATTCAAGCAAGACACTTTGCAGAAGTATGAATTTATCAAATGATATCATGCAGAGTTAAGCCAAAGCTCAAGGACCAGGAGAATTAATGTAATATATATTGCATGAGGACATGCAATAGCTTCAGTTGGAGGGTATGTTGGGCTTTGAAATTGTCATTCATTTCCATTACACTTTCACTATTATGTCCATTATATCACCTCCATTTCACCTTCATTTCACTACCATGTCACACAATTTATCTCACTTTCATTATCATTTGGTCACATTTATGTTTTTCCAAACTTTATTAATTCTTAGCATTTTTAAATGAATTTGTGATTAAAAATTAGAAAAAATTGTTCATATGCTTATACCTAACAAGTGGGATGAGATTGTTGACATGTGTAGGTCAAAAGGAAGCTTCTAGAAGACCTTTATGTGGCATCCTCAGGCCAGATTCGAATTTGAGTGGAGAGGATCATGGGGATCATGAGGATATGTGTCACATTTCCTATTTGTATTGAAACTCTAAGAAGATGTGCCTTATGATTTCCTATTTTGATTAGAACTCTAGAGGTATAGGGAGAGATTCATGGACTCTCATTAATGAGATGACTTCTCATCTTTTTGTATAAATAGGAGATCTCTCTCCTTCATTTGGTAGCTTTTTAGTTTTGGAAAGTTTTTGGAAAGCTTTGGAGAGCTTTGTAAACTTTTGTAATTTTGAAGAATTTGAATAAAGCTTTGATGTTCTCAACATGGAAGGAGATGTGAAGTAGATGTCATGGAGCATATTAGAATGTAAGGTAGATTAGATTTTATTTTGTAGTTTTTCTTTGATTTCATTCAAGTATGTCATTTTATTGTTTTCAAGTTTAATAGTTTAGATTTTCCATTCATGCAAGTGTGTTCAACTAGTTGATTGTAGATTTATCTAACTGTGTAATCTATGCTTAGCAAAATAGTCCAAGAAAGTATTTTCCAATTGGTGCTTGGAGCATTAGAGCACACAATAGATTAGTTTTCCTTTACATGTTTTGTATTTGTTTTCCATAGTTTAATAACTCATGTTGTAAGTGAATATTTTCGAAAGCCCTTGGTTCACTAAGTGGTGAAGTATTTCATTTATGAATGAGTCTTTCTCTGCATTTTTATGTTTACTTTTTCCTAGAACAATGAAGTATTGGATCCCTCAAAATGCAATCACAAGGAGGTAGTTCTCCCAAAATTGTGTAGAAAAGTGATAAAACACTTCATTTAGTTATTATAGTAGATTAGTTGCAATTTCACTTTCAGTCTTAGTCTTTCATTTAAGTCCATTGCAATTTCATTTTCAGTTTTAGAACAATGGAGTATTGGATCCTGCCAAATGCTATCTCAAGGAGGTAGTTCCCCAAAAATTGTACAGTGGAATAATAAAACACTTCATCTAGCTGTTACCGTTTTTTCTTTCATTTCATAGATATTTTGCCACCTTAGATTAATCTAACTATTCAAAGTTTTGATTTTCTTTTATCTAATGTTCATTTCCTTTTCTCCTTTCTTTAGAAATTAGATTTTAACATTGAAAGTCATTAGATTTAGCTGACCATTAACATTTAGATATTTTCACCTAGAAGCATAACTTTTATTTCTTAGATTAATTTCCTTAAGCATAAGAAACAAAACCTCCAAAAACAACATAAACTATAAAACAACGAAGTAAGAAAAAGGTTAACTAAGCACATATAGTGCACCACACTTCATCAGTTTGTGATACCCAGATTGATAATTTATGTAGAGCAATTTAAAACACTAAATTGACTAGACAACAGGTTAGATATATATTGATTGATGAAATGAGCTTTCTAGGATCAAGGTTGTTTATTCAAATAGATCCTCGATTACGAGAAGCATTTCCAGAGAAAAAGAATTGTCCTTTTGGTGGCAGATCCATCATCCTTGTGGGTGACCTTGGCCAACTGTCTCCTGTCAGAGATAAGCCTTTGTATGCGGGTAATACAACAGGGAAATTATTGTGGAGCAAATTCAACATTGTTGCCACTCTTGACACAATATTTTTCCAACAAGGGAATAATGAGAAACAATCTTGTTTTCGTAGAGTCCTCAATAGCATAAGAAATGTAGAAATTGTTCCTGAAGATTGGGAGTTTCTTAGGTCACGGGTTGATATGAGGTTGCATCCTAGAGAAAGAGATTTATTTAATGCAATAGTTCACATGTTTCCAACAAATAATTTGGTCTCCTTCCATAATAGGCATATGTTAAAATCATTAAATTATCCAATTGCACAATGTGTTGCTCGGCATTCACACCGTTCAGAAATCGGTGGTGTTGATGATGATCAATTGGACCATGAAGTTTTTTTGTGTCGTGGTCAGCGTGTTATGTTGACATGTAATTTATGGGTTGAAGCTGGCTTGGTGAATGGTGCACTTGGTTTTGTTAAGGATATATTCTATCTGCCTACCTCTAAGCCACCTCAACTTCCAATGTTCACAATTGTTGTTTCTGATAAGTATGTTGGTGTTCCATTTGATGCAAGAAATCCAAACATTGTCCCTATCACCCCAGTGATAAAAGGAAATCAAAAACAAATTCCTTTGAAGATGGCATGGGCTCTTACAATCCACAAGTCACAGGGATTGAATTTAGAACGAGCGTCAGTTGATATCGGGAATAAAGAGCAACAAGGCCTTACCTTCACAGCCATATCAATAGTGAAATTAATAGATGGTTTACGCATTTCATTGCCTTTTTCTTTCCAACGTTATGCCAAGATGAAAGATAGTGCATATGTTACAATTAGGAAGAAGGAAGAGGAGTGATTGAAGTCCATATCACTATGAAATACAACTAATAACATTGTGACCTTCTTTATAGTACAGTTTTTGAATTGCTTTTATTATTTTCTTGATTTACTTTTAATATAATAATCATTTTCATATATTTATTAGATTAATAAATTCATCATATTCATAGGAATATTTTAGAAAATCGTTTACATCGTTTTTCATGTTGTTCATTTTACTTATTTATTTTCTTAAGTGCTTATTGCTCTTTTCTTTGCAACAGACCATTCAAACATAAACAATGATTTATATGAACCAATCATTCCAAATCATTTCTACAACTAGTTCATATTGATATTAATATTGTGGATTCGTATTACATCATGAAATGAAAAAATGGAGGTTTTGAATATTGGCCATCACCATGGCTAATGGAAATGAGAAATTGGGGGTAAACCAAAATCCATTTCCTTAGAACAAATGATCTTGAGGCCTATGGGTTATGGCCCACAAAGCCTATCGGAAGCATTCGCAAGGCTTTAAGCCTTTATGATCATGGACCATTTAACATTATCGGAGCCTGAGAACTATCGACGCTATTTATATCGCATTGATGCGTTAATGCATCAAAATACGTTATTGGCCCCTTTGGAAACATATAAACCACAGTGCACTATCAGTGGATTTAAACTATTGACAACTCTGATCTCTGATCTCTGATCAGCCCAATTGTCGACCATCGCATATCACCCATCGGCATTCCATTACATCATTTGCTAGCCCTTCAACTCTCTGATTGTGATTTGTGATCCCATTAGGACCGTCAATCTGACTTTTGATCTGACAGTTGTAATTTAATCGCATTTCACTATCGTTCTATTACAAAGCTCATTCCATTTCTTGTTCCAATGGGTTCTACTGATGCGATATGAGCTCTCCACTTCTCTACAAGTTGATCCAATTTGTTGATCTAACAGATCTAACGGATCATGTGCATCAATTCTTCATTTCCTCTTGGACTTAGTTCTTCTTGTTATTGATGGAATTCTGTGTTAAAGCCATAGTTTCTTCCATATTCCGCTTTAGACACACGACACACAGTTAACTCGTTTACCAATGGATCGCCATCAATCCTTAAGTGATTGATGGTCAATCAACATTTCCTACCAATGGAATTTAAGTCATTCGATGAATAAATATATAGATAACTCAAAGGCGACAACATAGACACACGAAATCCACAAATACATAATCTACTCATTATATGTACAAGATTACAAAACTAAGGCATCGCAGACTTAGTATGAGTTCTCATTTGACTACATTTTTAATCATTCTCTGTTACATGAGTTCTATTCTATATTACTCCCTATATCCCTCTGTTGAACGTGCAGGTTCATATATATAAGGAATGTTGGATCGAATCACGGAAGGATCTGATCAATTTCTCCATGATTTCCTCTTCCAAAAGCCCTAAAGCTCTCAGTACATGCATGCATACATATGGTATAATTTATATTGATAAGTCTCCTCGGGACTTTTATCCATCTTTTTCCATCTTTAAATATGTTTTAAAATAGATTTTTTTCTATTTTGCTCCCTGGTCCATGTCTGCTTTGGATTCCTCCCTTTGTTTAAGGGTGTTGGATGCTCCTGCATCAGACTCCTGAGGAAAAAAAATTTATGACCTCCTGGTCATATGCTTCTCCTTGTCCTTAGCAATTCTACCCACTTCCTTCTTCAATGGAATTGTTTTCATGATCTTTGTGAGCTACAACCAACCTCTGTAGTAACAGTCTTCCTCTGCTATGTGATACCTCACCAAGCCCTCCTCACTCATTCTTTTGGCATCCTTCAGGTTCTTCCCTTTGGAACCATATGAGCACCTCATGCTCTAGGTTTGTTGCAAGTCATCTCACCTTCTGCTGCTGCTATCTGGATGACAGTAAGACCACAAAATATCAAGATTTAAACAACTGTACCTCTTTCTCTCTGGAATCCTTTAATCTTCCTTTGCATGCAGAATCTTCGTCTGCTCTAATACCAAATGATGGAAATGAGAAATTGGGGGTAAACCAAAATCCCTTTCCTTAAAAAAAATGATCATGAGGCCTGTGTATTATGGCCCACAAAGCCTATCAGAAGCGTTCGCACGACTTTAAACCTTTATGATCATGGACCATTTAACATTATCGGAACCTGAGAACTATCGGCGTTATTTATATTACATTGATGCTTTAACGCATCAAAATACATTATCAGCCCCTTTGGAAACATATAAACCACAATGCACTATCAGTGGCTTTAAACTATCGACCACTCTGATCTCTGATCTTCGATTGGCCCGATCGCCGATCATCGCATATCAACCATCAACATTCCATTACACTGTTTGCTAGCCCTTCAACTCTTCGATTGCGATTTGCGATCCCATTGGGATTGTCGATTTGACTTCTGATCTAATAGTTGCAATTTAATCGCATTTCGCTATCGCTCTATTACAAAGCTCATCCAGTTCTTGTTCCAATGGGTTCTGCCGATGTGATATGAGCTCTCCACTCCTCTGCAAGTTGATCCAGGCCGTTGATCTAATAGATCTAACGAATCCTGTTCATCAATTCTTCATTTCCTCTTAGACTTAGTTCTTCTTGTTATTGATGGAATTCTGCATTAAAGCCATAGTTTCTGCCATATTCCTCTTTAGACATACAACACATAGTTAACTTGTTTACTAATGGATCGCCATCAATCCTTAAGTGATCAATGGTCGATCAACATTTCCTACCAATGGAATTTAAGTCATTCGATGAATAAATATACAGATAACTCAAAGACAGCAACACAAACACACGGAATCCATAAATACACAATTTACTCATTATATGTATAAGATTATAGAACTAAGGCATCACAGCCTTAGTACGAGTTCTCATTTGACTACATCTTTAATCATTCTCTGTTACATGAGTTCTATTCTATATCACTCCCTATATCCCTCTATTGAACGCTCAGGTTCATATATATAAGGAATGTTGGATCGGATCACGGAAGGATCTCACCAATTTCTCCATGATTTCCACTTACAAAATCCCTAAAGCTCTCGGTACATGCATGCATACATATGGTAGAATATATATTGATAAGTCTCTCTTTTATCCATCTTTTTCCATCTTTAAATCTATTTTAAAACATATTTTTTCTTGTTTTGCTCCCTGGTCCACGTCTGCTTTCTTCACTCTGCTTTGGATTCCTCCCTTTGTCTAAGGGTGCTGGATGCTCCTGCATCAATTGCCAATATTCATTTTTTGAATCTTGGCCACGGTTTTATTCTATTTCTACAATTTTTTCTATTGCATTTTGAAATGAGGCTTATATTTATAGAAATTTTTATATCATTTTGTTCATGTAACACTAGATTTTCTTTTTCATGTAACACTATAACATTAATTTTTTTAACATAAATAAAAATGGGGTGTAATATATATATTATATATATATATATATATATATATATATATATATATATATATAGATATATATGTCTATGCTTATTTATTTGTGCATGTCTTTATTGATTTTGCTTTTGTTTTTGTGTCTTTCAAATGCAGATATGGACAATAACGATGTCATATATTATTCCAAAACAATACGGGATATTGTTGGAGCTATAAGCTTTATTTCCTATCTTCGTAACAAGTTTGATAGAAAACATGGGTTCCACCCTGCATTTCTTGATGATCATATTCGTGAGCTAGATCAAACAAAAACACACGTAAAATACTTGAAACATGTGCACCAGAGGGAGTCTGGGAGGAGAACAAGAAGGAATTGGTTGGAAAGTGTTAAGTATAATGATCATTATCCTACTGATTTGAATTGGGTTTTTCTTTTGTCGTCAGTTTGGTTGTGTTTTGGAAGAGGCCACTCCATAGATGACTTTTGAAACATTGTTTGAACTTCAATTTTGTAGTGGAATTATTTGATGTAAAGAAAACAAAAAATATATGTTAAGACTCAATGTTCTTTTTGTGGTTGCAATGTTGGTTAAATTGATTATTTTAAACACTAATGTTGTTTTTATGTACAAAATTGTATATCTCTAGTCTTAAAATGTCCTATTATGTTGTTCTTCTTTAAATCCAATGTGTGCAATTTAGATGTGTTTTTTTCATTTATGTTGCTTTGCTCCAATGAGAGTGTTACTATTTTATATCTTTCTCTTGCATTTCTGATTGTTGTGGTCTTTTGTGTAGATCCCTTCACTTTGTTCACGTCTTTCATAAATGAAAATATTGTTTACATTTATAATATTATTGTTGGGATTTCATGTTCTAGGTGTTTATATCAATATTCTTGAGATTTATACTATTAATACATTCATGTATTGATATCAATGTATTTATGGCTTAAATTCTATTTATTATTTATAATGTAGTGATATAAATGTGTTATCATTAATGTAATGATGATTTATCATGTTTTAGTGCTTTATGGTTTGCAATGTGGTTCTTATATTGGTTTTGGTTTATGTTTTTTATTATTTTTTTGTGTTAAAGCATTATTTATGTTTATATATTGATGCCATGAATTTAGGGCTTAGGTTCGATTTACTATTTCCTTGGGTTTATAATATTAAATCATTAGGTTTATTTGTTCTTTAAGTTTGTAATATTAATAATTCCTTTGGTTTATGATTTATTCCCTTTGTTTTATTAATCGCCAATATTAAGGTTTAAATAATAGTCCTAAGGTTTAATATTAATCCCTTACATTTACAGAATTTATTCCTTCAATTTATTGACGTGCTACTTTCATAATATTAACAATCCCTAGGGCTTATTGATCCATTAGGTTTATAATATTCATAGTCGCATGGGTTGATCAATCCATTGGGTTTAAAAAATTAATTCCTATTAATCCCTTGCCATTTTTTATCTCTTTGGTTTCTAATATTTTTCCCTTGGGTTTATTAATTCCCAATGGTTTATAATATCAAATTATTCGTTTTCTTTCTTCAACTTTTTAATACTAATAGTTACTTGGGTTCATAATCCCTTGAGTTTTTAGTCTTAATCCCTTGGGTTTATTATATCAATCCCTTGGGTTCATCATTCCCTTGGGTTTATATTATTAGCCCTTTTGTTTAATAATATTGCCTTAGGTTCATAATCCTTTGGGGTTTTAGTATTAATCCCTTGGGTTTATAATATCAATTTCTTGGGTTTATTATTCTCGAGTCAAACATGGTTTATTATAATGTCGACCATGGCCCAACATGGAATTGTGATAGGAATTATCTCATTATGTAAATCAATGATGGTCGATCATGTTTATGATAATGTTTGCAATATTAGTCCCTTGGATTTAATATTATTCCCTTGGGTTCATAATCCCTTGGGGTCTTAGTATTAATCCCTTCGTTCTGTTATTCCTATGGGTTTCTCACATTAATACCTTGGGTTTATTATTCCCTTAGGTTTATAATATCGATCATGGTAAACCATTGTCAATCATAGCCAACCATGCTTGATTGTCACATTGTGACAAGGATTGTCTCACCATGAAAATAAATAATAATCCCTTGGGTTTATTATATCAATCCCTTTGGTTTATTATTCCCTTGGGTTTATATTATTAGTCCCTTTTGTTTAATAGTATTCCCTTTGGTTCATAATCCCTTGGGGTTTTAGTATTAATCCCTTGGGTTTACAATATCAATCGCTTGGGTTTATTATTTTTAATTCAAACATGGTTTATTATGATGTCAACCATGGTCCAACATGGAATTGTCATAAGGATTGTCTCAATATGAAAATCAATGATGGTCATGTTTATTTCAATGTTTATAATATTCGTCTTAAGTTTTATATACGTTGGGTTTATAATGTTAGTCCCTTGGATTTAATATTATTCCCTTGGGTTCATAACCCCTTGGGGTTTTAGTACTAATCCCTTCGTTTTATTATTCCTTTCGATTTTTCATATTAATCCCTTGGGTTTATTATTCCCTTAGGTTTATAATATCGATCATGGTAAACCATTGTCAATCATAGCCAACCATGGTCAATTATGCTTGAATGTTACATTGTCACAAGGATTTTCTAACCATGAAAATAAATGATGATTATTTTAGTGTTTGTAATATTTATATTTTGGTTTATGAATTTTGGGTTTATAATATTAGTCCCTTGGGTTTAATATTATTCCCTTGGGTTCATAATTCCTTGGAGTTTTAGTATTAATCCCCTGGGTTTATAATATCAATCCCTCGGGTTTATTATTACCTCATGTTTATAATATCAATCATGGTCAACCATGGTTGAATGTCACATTGTCACAAGGATTGTCTCACCATGAATAAATCATGTTTATTTTAGTCTTTGTAATATTTATATTTGGGTTTACAAATGTTGGGTTTATAATATTAGTCCATTTGGCTTAATATTATTCCCTTTGGTTCATAATCCCTTGGGGTTTTAGTATTAATCCCTTGGGCTTAATATTATTGCCTCGGGTTCATAATCCCTTGGGGTTTTAGTATTAATCCCTTGGGTTTATTATTCATTTCAATTTATAATGTAAATAAGTTGGGTTTACTATTCCCTTAGGTTTATAATATCAATCATGGTCAACCATTGTCAATCATAGCCAACCATGGTCAACCATGTTTGAATGTTGCATTGTGACAACGATTGTCTCACCATCAAAATAAACCATGTTTATTTTAGTGTTCGTAGTATTTATATTTGGGTTTATCAACATTGGGTTTATAATATTAATCCCATGGGTTTAATATTATTCCCTTCAGTTCATAATCCCTTGGGGTTTTAGCATTAATCCCTTAGTTTTATTATTCCTTTGGGTTTATAATATCAATCCTTTGGGTTTATTATTCCCTTAGGTTTTTAATATCAATCATGGTCAACCATGGTTGATTCTCGCACTGTGACAAGGATTGTCTCACTGTCAAAATAAATCATGTTTATTTTAGTGTTTGTAGTATTTATATTTGGGTTTACCAAATTTGGGTTTATAATATTAGTCCCATGGTTGAATGTCCCATTTTGACAAAGATTGTCTAACCATGAAAATAAACCATGTTTATTTTAGTGTTTGTAATATTTATATTTAGGTTTACCATATTAGTCTCGTGGTTGAATGTCCCATTTTGATAAATATTATCTCACCATGAAAATAAATCATGTTTATTTTGGTCTTTGTAATATTTACATTTGGATTTACGATTGTTGGGTCTATAGTATTAGGCCCTTCGGTTTAATATTATTCCATTGGGTTCATAATCCCTTGGGGTTTTAGTATTAATTCCTTGGGTTTATTGTTCATTGGGGTTTTAGTATTAATCCCTTGGGTTTATTGTTCATTTGGGTTTATAATATCAATCCTTTGGGTTTATTATTCCCTTTGGTTTTTTATAATATCAATCATTGTAAACCATTGTCAATCATAGCCAAACATGGTCAATCATGGTTGAATGTCACATTATGACAAGAATTGTCTCACCATCAAAATAAGCCATGTTTATTTTAGTGTTTTTAGTATTTATATTTGGGTTTACCAATGTTTGGTTTATAATATTAGTCCTGTTAGGATATTCCGACACATAGGATATAGTTAAGTTCAACTTGGTCTAGTTTAGAGTTAGGTATAGAGTTAGGTAAAGTGTGTTTCTTTACCATTGTACATATTGTAACTTACAATCTGACGGTCACGATATGTCGTGATCCGACGGTTCATTCTCTCCTCGGTATTACCGAAACTTGATCTATGGCTTGACACCCGATTGGTCCATGAGTTCTATTTAAAGCGCATGGAGGGTCATTGTTCAGGTAATCTGTGCATGAGAGAAGCTTATGTAAATTTTCATTCTTTGATTAATAAATTGTCTGTAGTACCCACGTTGGGACAGGCCGTGGACTGTTTCCCTCTTTGAGGGTTTTAACCACGCCAAAAATACTGGTGTATTGATCTGTGATCTGGTTGTGAGCGGTGTCCTTTTGGTATTCTTTCTGAGGAACTTACCCTGTAAATTCCTACATGGTATCGGAGCTATTTGAGGGCCGCGTCCATTGGTGATCCAAATCTGAAGCCGGTAGAACTGCATGCGGCTGTCGTTTCCTAGATCTGCTGTTTCTGACTACTTTCGGGCCGAGAGGACTACTCTGTTGCGTTCAGAGCATCTGTTCCAGTGAGGAACCCCTTTCGTTTCACGCGAAAAGGTTTCCGGTAGCCCCAGCTGCGTCATTTTTCAGATCGGGAGGTATACAGTGTTTTTGCAGTTTACTGTTATTTTCTCTCTGCTTATTTCGGTTTCGGTTTATTTAGCCCTTTTTTTTAACCGGATCTATACCTTTCATTTCTGCATATTCTCTTTGCCCTGCGAATCTGTGCGATCTCGGAAAATCAGAAACAGAAAGGAAGGATTTTTCTCATGCGTATGCTCTTTTCCCTGCACCTTAGTGTGATCTCGGAAAATCAGAAACATTGAGAAAAATATTTAGTTTTTCGCCTAAAGCTAACTTTGAGATTTTTTTAAAAAATTTCTAGTTTTTGGCTAAAGCTAACTTCGAGCCGCAAGGTTTGTTTTTTCTTTGCATATTCGTGTTGGGTTTTGTGTTTTGTGTTTTGTAGGGAAAAAGAGCTTTCTCAAGGCAAGCACGCAAACCAAGCCCCCCCCCCTCTCTCTCTCTCTCTCTCTCTCTCTCTCTCTCTCTCTCTCTCTCTCAAATTTTTTGTATAGATCAATTGGTTCAAAGCTATTTTAAGAGAGTAGAGGTCTTGGGTTCAAGTCTCCATTTTTTGGGGCCGGATTTTTTCATTCCCGCACATTCGCGCACTTTGCCGGCAACGTCAACAATTTTTTTTTCAAAAAGCCATAACTTCTTCATCCGGAAGCCTTTTTTAGAGCCGTTTTTTTAAAGCAGCCTAATTTTTCGAGATCTATCCATTGGAACACTTAATTTCAGCATCTTCAGCTTCAATTTTTTTCAAAAATGGAAAGTCCATGCCAAGTCATTCTTGACAGCACTAACTACTTCCAATGGGTAGCCTACATGGAAGATTTACTTAGAAGTAAAGGTCTCTTCAAAATAGCCACAAACCAAGAGAAAAAACCAAAAGATGAAGACAAGGCTGCAAAATGGGTAAATAGACAAGATCAAGCACGTGGTTTGATAGGGATGTCTATTTCTCCTGATCTTAGATTCCATATTGCAGAACTTGAGACTCCTCATGAAGCATTGGAAAAACTCGCTAAAGTTTTTGGGATTAAAAATGAAATTAGAGCCCATCAACTTGAAAATGAGTTGCTTACTTTGGATCCTAATAATTTTTCTTGCATTGAAGATTTCTTGTCCAAATTCAAGACCCTTAGATATCTCTTGGAAGGTGTTAAAGTTAAGAAAGAAGATGGTAACCTTATTTATTCCATCCTCACTAAGTTGGGACCAGCCTACTCTGTATTTGTCTCCACTTTCGATTCTACAAGGGAAGCTTTCATTTGTCAAGGAAAAGACTACAAGGCCCCTTCCTTTGACTCCTTTTGTGATTCCTTAACAAGAGAACAAGAAAAACGCTTACACCTTGGTCTTCTTAATCCTGGAAACTCTTCCACGAAAGCGTTAGCCGCCCAGCAGCAACCAAATTAAAAGAATCCTAAGAAGACATATCCTCAAAAGAATGGTCCTAAACCAACTCAGCCTCAAAATGAAAGATCATTTCATCAAAATGATAAGACCAATAAAAACAAATGGAAGAAGACTGATAGACATTGTAACTTTTGTAATCGAGATGGCCACTTAGAATCTAAATCCTTTAAGAAGATGGAAGCCTTGGAAGCCGCAATGAAGAAACATAACATCCATGTGGAGCCTACTTCAACTTCAACTTCCGGAATGGCACTTTCTGCATGTCGTTTTCAATCATCTCAGTCTGGTTATGCATTAAATGTATCTTCTTCCTCTCCTTCTCATGAGTGGCTCACTGATTCTAGAGCCTCTTATCACATGGCCAAAAACCAAGCCATGTTTTCTTCTTTAAATGATTGTAACACCAAAAATATATATGTTGGTGATGATAGATCTCTTAATGTTGTAGGCACTGTAACTGTTCATCTCGATAATGGTCAGTTTAATGATGTATTATGTGTTCCAACCTTATCCTGCAACCTTCTATCTGTCTATCAGATAACTCATTCAGGTGAAGGTAAAATTGTTGAATTTTCACCTCATGATGTTGTAATAAAGGATCTAAGAGATCCTAAACAGATTCTAGCTACTGGTATTGCTGATGATTCCACAAGGTTGTATAAGTTTCACAACTTTGGGTCATCAAATCTTCCCTCAGTATTTGTTGCTCATAATGATGAAGTGAGCAAACTTTGGCATGAGCGATTTGGTCACTTAAACTATCGCTCCCTTCAGCATCTATGTAAAGAAAATATGGTGACAGGTCTTCCTATGGTATCTTGCAGAGATGGTGTTTGTTTCGGATGTGTACTCAGAAAACATCATCAGGACAGTTTTGACAAACGTGCCTCTTGGCATGCCTCAGCCCCTTTACAGCTTGTGCACAGTGATTTATGTGGTCCTCTTCCTGTTGCTTCATTCTCTGGCTGCAAGTATTTCTTAACTTTCATTGATGATTTCTCCAGACGCACTTGGGTATACTTCTTAAAACTCAAGAGCGAAGTATTTAACACATTTTTGGCCTTCAAAGCCTTTGTTGAAAAACAATCTGGACATCAAATTCTTAAGCTAAGAACTGATAATGGTGGAGAATATGTTAAAAACACATTCATCAACTTTTGCACCGAAAATGGAATTCAAATGCAACATACTGTTCCATACACTCCACAACAAAATGGTGTAGCTGAAAGAAAAAATCGCACCTTAAAGGAAATGGCTAATTGTATGCTGCAATCTAAAGGACTCAGTCTTAGTTTTTGGGCCGAAGCAATTAATTGTGAAAATTATATAATCAATCGCACTCCTACTAAGTTTCTAGAGAATATCACTCCAGAAGAAGCTTGGAGTTCCATTAAACCAGATGTAAGTCACTTTCGTGTTTTTGGAAGTGAAGCATGGGCCCATATTCCAGATGAAAAGCATAAAGCTTTAGAACCTAAGAGTGAGAAATGTACTTTTGTTGGATATTCTGAAGATGTAAAAGGTTATAGACTTATTCCATTTAAGTCCAAAAATGTTATCATTAGAAGAGATGTAAAATTTGATGAAAATAAATCGGCCTGCGAGCCTAGTCCGGCGGATGTGCCACCTCTTCCTATCTCTTCTACTTTTGAAAACATTTCTTCTTCAGATGATGAAAGTGAGGATGATAATCCTCCCCCACCTTCTCAGGATCCTCAACTTCCAGGATGGGTACGTGCTACTCGGGATGCAGCAGGTGATCTTGCCGGTGATCCTACAGATCAGCGACGTACACGTTCTCAGTTTGAAAGAGCCTCTTCTTTACTGGCTCAAGCTCCAGTAAATCATGATCCTGACACTTTTGCAGAAGCTTTAGGCCATCCACATTAGGAAGCAGCTATGAATGAAGAATATCATTCATTGTTGGCAAATGATACATGGGATCTTGTTCCTCTACCAAAGGGACGCAAACTTGTTAGATGTAAATGGGTTTACAGAACCAAGAATGGACCAGATGGGAAAGTTGATAAACATAAAGCTCATCTTGTTGCTAAGGGCTTTTCACAGGTTGAAGGCATTGACTACACTGAAACCTTCTCCCCTGTTGCCAAAATGAACTCTATCTGCCTTGTTCTTTCCCTTTCTGCCTCTTTAAAATGGGAAGTCCATCAGATGGATGTTAAATCTGCCTTCTTGCATGGGGACTTGCAGGAAGAAATCTATATGGAACAGCCCATTGGCTTCATACAAACAGACTCCAGCCTTTTTGTCGACTTAAGAAATCCCTTTATGGTCTCAAGCAAGCTCCTCGGGCTTGGTATGCCAAAATCGATAGCTTTCTTTTAGAATCTGGCTTTTCTAGGTGTTATTCTGACAATACTGTCTACACCAAGAAAGTGGGAAACTCTCTTATCATCCTTGTTCTTTATGTGGATGATCTTATTCTTACTGGTAGTGATCCCAGCCTTATAAACCATGTGAAGTCCAGCCTTAAAAAGAAATTTGAAATGACAGACTTAGGACACTTACACTATTTTCTCGGTCTTCAAGTCTTGCAATCCAAGAGGGTATTTTCCTTTCCCAGTCCAAGTATGCTTGTGATATTCTTCGTCATTTTCACATGGAAGACTGTAAGCCAGCCCCTTCTCCCTTTCAGTCTGGAGTCAAACTTTCAGTCTCTTGTACTTCTCCTGAAGTTGATGCTACCTTATACCGTCAACTTGTAGGAAAACTCTTGTATTTAACCCATACTCGTCCTGACCTTTCCTTTGTTGTTGGCCTTGTTGCTCGTTTTATGCAAAACCCCCGTGAAAGTCATTGGAATGTAGCTAAAAGAATACTTCGTTATGTTCGAGGTACAGGACAGTTTGGGATTCATTACAGTGCCAAAGCAGCTCCTCTATTAGTTGGTTTCACTGATTCTGATTGGGTTGGTGACCCTGATGATCGGAAGTCTACTGCCGGTTATGTCTTCACTCTTGGTTCTGGACCTATTACATGGGCTTGTAAGAAACAGGCTGCCATTTCTCTTTCGTCAGCAGAAGTAGAGTATTGTGGTGTCGTGGAAGCTAGTAAGGAAGCCTTGTGGCTTCGTCAGATCCTATCAGAGTTTGGCTTTGAGCAGCAGCATCCAACCACACTTTGGTGTGATAATCAAAGTGCCATTCAGCTATGCAAATATCCAGTCCAGCATCAGCGCAGCAAACACATTGAACTACACATGCACTTCATCAGAAATCTCATTCATGACCATGTTCTTGAAGTGCAATATTGTTCAACAGATGATCAGGTTGTAGACATCTTCACAAAGGCTCTCACAGAGGCGAAGTTCACTAAACTTCGATATATGCTTGGAGTTCAGGAAGTTGTCACTAAGGGGGGATAGGCTCTAGTGCCTCATTCCTTCTCATATTGTGTCATATTTGTAAATCCTTCAATCCTATCCCAAGTTGTTCTTAAGGGGGGATGTTAGGATATTCCGACACATAGGATATAGTTAAGTTCAACTTGGTCTAGTTTAGAGTTAGGTATAGAGTTAGGTAAAGTGTGTTTCTTTACCGTTGTACATATTGTAACTTACAATCCGACGGTCACGATATGTAGTGATCCGACGGTTCATTCTCTCCTCGGTATTACCGACACTTGATCCATGGCTTGACACCCGATTGGTCCATGAGTTCTATTTAAAGCGCATGGAGGGTCATTGTTCGGGTAATCCGTGCATGAGAGAAGCTTATGTAAATTTTCATTCTTTGATTAATAAATTGCCTGTAGTACCCACTTTGGGACAGGCCGTGGACTGTTTCCCTCTTTGAGGGTTTTAACCACGTCAAAAATACTGGTGTATTGATCTGTGATCTGGTTGTGAGCGGTGTCCTTTTGGTATTCTTTCTGAGGAACTTACCCTGTAAATTCCTACAAGTCCCTCGCTTGAATGTCACATTTTTACAAATATTGTCTCACCATGAAAATAAAACATGTTTATTTTAGTGTTTTTAATATTTATATTTGGGTTTACAAATATTGGGTTTATAATATTAGTCCCTTGGGCTTAATATTGTTCCCTTGGGTTCATATTCCCTTGGGGTATTACTATTACTCCCTCCGGTTTATTATTCATTTGGGCTTATAATATCAAAATTTGGGTTTTTTTATTCCCTTAGGTTTATAATATAAATCGTAGCCAAACATGGTGAGCCATTTTTGAATGTCGCATTGTGACAATGATTGTCTCACCATCAAAATAAGCTATGTTTATTTTAGTGTTTGTAGTATTGATATTTGCCTTTACTCGATGTGAAGTTTATAATATTAGTCCCATGGGTTTAATATTATTCCCTTGGCTTCATAATCCCTTGGGTTTTAGTATTTATCCCTTGGGTTTATTATTCCCTTTGGTTGATAATATAAATCATGGTAAACCATTGTCAATCATAGCCAAACATCATCAACCATGGTTGAATGTCGCATTGTGACAAGAATTGTCTCACCGTCAAAATAAACCATGTTTATTTTAGTATTTGTAGTATTTATATTTGGGTTTACCAATGTTGGTTTTATAATATTAGTCCCTTGGTTGAATGTCACATTTTGACAAATATTGACTCACCATGAAAATAAACCATGTTTATTTTAGTGTTTGTAGTGTTTATATTTGGGTTTAACAATGTTGGGTTTATAATATTAGTCCCATGGGTTTAATATTATTCCCTTGGGTTCATAATCCCTTGGGGTTTTCGTATTAATACCTTAGTTTTATTATTCCTTGGGGTTTATAATATCAATGCCTTGGGTTTATTATTCCCTTAGGTTTATAATATCAATCATGGTCAACCATTGTTATCATAGGAAACCATGGCCAACCATGGTTGAATGTCACATTGTGACAAGGATTCTCTCACCATGTTTATTTTTGTCTTCCTAATATCTATATTAGGGTTTACCAATGTTGGGCTTATAATATTAGTCCCTTGGGTTTAACATTATTTTCTTCAGTTTATAATCCCTTAGGGGTTTTAGTATTAATCCTTTGGGTTTATTATTAACTTGGGTTTATAATATCAATCATGGTCATGTTTATGTTTCTTATGTATTCTTATTATTAATTAATATCTATTAGGAGTTTATATTATTAATATAATATTTATATAATAATATATATAAATAATCTGGTTGTTAATATTTATATAGTTATTAATAACTTAAATGTGTTTGATCATATTTATATAGTTATTTAATGCAAGAAATGGGCGAATACACACAGTGTACACAAATCATGCACAAATTCTATTATCCCCAGGAATTTTATAACTCTCTAAGGAGTTAAATCTTTGATACTTAATCATTTAAGGCCCATTTCATAAATCCCTATGCGGAATGCTTTATTAAGCCCCAATTATAATCTAACCCTTCATTCCCTTTCTATCGGGACTTATAACTCAACATAACTTTCTTTAACTTTGATATCGGGACTCATTCACCCTTATAAACCTTTGTTAATCCTTATGTTGTGCATATAACCAATTCCCACACTATAGCTTTGATTATCCCAGACTTAACCAGAAAACCCTCTATCACACTTTAATCCATTTATAAAAGAATACACATAAATATATGTGAACTCACCTTTTCCACCTTTTCTAAATCTTTTGCACAGCTTCCAATGCTTAGCTTTATCGCTAATCGCAATCACGCATTCACGGTCATACTATTCATGAACCCTTCCACTTCCGATTTGCGATAACGTCGGGTTTGTAAACTCAAATATTATAAACCTGCATCTATAACTTTGTCGGGTCCGCTTCGTGAAGCCTTTCCATGCATTGCTCCTTTACATCCCGATCTCCAATCGCTACGATCTCCGATCTATCACTATCAGCTATCGCTTAATCGGCCCATCGCAACTTCGTATGTCGGCATTGCATTACCGTTGTCACTTAACTTACTCGATATGTGATCGAAGATTAGATCTTCACCGTTGATCAATTATGTGATCCAACAGTCCACGCTTCATCGCATTGTCACAATCGCTTAGGCTTGGGGTCGAGGTTCTTTGTTCCCATTACTTTCCTCCGATGCAATATTAAACTCCGCTCCGCTCCTGCGATCTCATATTGACTGTTGATCGTAAAGATCCAACGGTTGATGAGCATTAGCGCTTCACTTCTCTTCACTTGGTTTTTACACCACTCTTGAACGATTTCTCTATGGTTTGGTTTATTTTTGGTTTCCTCGTCGTTCCGCCATTATGTGATGCGACTCCCTCCTGAGCTTAACTTTGCAGGTTCTTTAATTAATGTCCCTCCAAAACATTACTTGGTTCTTCAAATGGATTCAATGATCCATCTCATTCTTTTCTATTCTTCTATTCCTCTCTAATATTATTATGAGCTATTCTTATTATTAATTAATATGTATTAAGAGTTTATATAATTATTATAATATTTATATAATATAATATATATAAATAATCTGGTTGTTAATATTTATATAGTTCTTAATAATCTTAAATCTGTTTGATAATATCTATATAGTTATTAATAATCTTAAATACTGATAGTAATTAACCCTATCTATACAAACCCTAAGATAAATATTAAAAATACTAAAGCCTAAAAATAGTAATTAATAATACTAATATTATTATGAGTTTATATTATTATGATAATAAAAATATATAATTATATAAGAATATAGTGGCTATTATATGTATAGTTATTAATTGTCATAAATAATAAATAATTGGTCTTTATTGTTCTTATTATAATAATATTGATTATATTATTATTATAATATTATAATCAAATATTATTAATATTATCAACAACTAGATTTAGGATTATTAATAACTATATAAATATTAACAACCAAATTATTTCTATATATTAGTATATAAATATTATATTAATATTATAATAATAATATAATAATATTGATTATATTATTATTATAACAATAATTATATTTGATTGTGAAAATGATTTGTCGACGCGTTTCGAACCAACTAGTGTGGTTCATCATCACGACAAGTTGAGGAACAATTCTGAGTGATCCGTTAAATAGAGCATGTAGGTGCTTCAATGGCTATATGAACAGGCAATGGTTAAAAAGACTCTTAACAGTTTTAATATATATATATATATATATATATATATATATATATATATATATATATATAATTATTATTACTATTATTATTATTATTTATTTTTTTAGTTGCAATATTATTATATTAACATCAAATTATTAAAATATTGTTATTAACAGTGATATTATTGTAATAACCATTAGTAATATTGTATCACTTTGAAATTAACATAATAATACAATATTACTAATGGTTAATAAAATAATATTATTGTTAATAACAATATTTTAATAATTTGATGTTAATATAATAATATTGCAACTATATCTATATATATATATAATAATTGTTAATGGTCTTTTTAACCGTTGCCTGTTCATATAGCTGTTGAAGGACCTGCATGCTCTATTTAACGGATCGCTCAGAATTGTTCCTCAACTTTCCTGACGATGAAGCACACTAGTTGGTTCGAAACGCATCGACAAATGATTCTCTATGTGATTTTGCTAAAATCATTCTCACAATCAAGTATGGATCACAGAAGTCTAAACTCTTTAATAATTATATTTGTACATTATTATAATAATATAATAATTAATATCTAGCTAGTTTGCATGAGTGGTTAAGGGGAAGACTTAAGATCTACTGCACATAAGTGCGCATGTATTCGAAGCCCATAGCTAGCAAGCACTGTAGCCTTTTCCGTGTTATTAGAGATACAATTTAAGCCCCAAGGGTTAGCTCAGTTGGTCAAAAACTGTGCCTCGCCATTGGGAGGTCGCAAGGTTGATTCTGCCCGAAGCTCTTGGGGTTAGGTCTTGCCAGTAGGCTGAGAGGCGATTAGCCCAGATTTTTCTGTGGAGGTAGTGACCACTCACTGTCTATAGTGTTTGTGAACCACACTATAAAAAAATATATATAATATTATAATCAAAAAATATTATTATTATTATTATAATAATTGTTATTATTTTTTTATAATTTTATATTATTATATTATTTAAATAATATAA
The DNA here is from genome assembly GCA_031772625.1 of Pinus tabuliformis. NCBI lineage: Eukaryota > Viridiplantae > Streptophyta > Pinopsida > Pinales > Pinaceae > Pinus > Pinus tabuliformis. Next base: position 470,854,804 of record CM062807.1, read on the forward strand.
TAATAATCTAATATTATTATGAGCCATTCTTATTATTAATTAATATATATTAGGAGTTCATATTATTATTATTATAATATTAATATAATATTTATACAATAATATATAGAAATAATCTGGTTGTTAATATTTATATAGTTATTAATAATCCTAAATCGAGTTGATAACATTTATATAGTTATTAATAATCCTAAATACTCATAATAATTATTAATGTGGTTGATATAAGCCTATGAGTCTATATCAACCACATTTGAAAATATGGTTGTATATATGTTTGATATATGCCTTGACGTTTATCAATCACATTGGTAAATGTGGTTGTGCTAGTTTATATAAGTATACTAATTATTAACCCATCTTGTGAGGGACTTTAGAATTCACCTCACTATTAAAGTTCATTAACTGTGCATTTTTTGGCTATGTTTTCGAAATTTTAACCAAAGCTCCAAGAAAATGCTAAATATTTCTATTTTCTGTAAATTCAAAAATAATTTTGCAGTTTTCTTTTAGTTTTCAATTAACTGAGTCAGATTTGATGGAAAATAATTCCCTTGATAAAAGGAATTTTATCTTCCATTTTTGTAAGTTTCTCACAAATAATTTAAATAAACAAAAATTCTAAATTGTTATTAGGTTGATGAGTGCTCTAACACTAACATTATTATACATGACACTATCACTGGGCTGTCCAATATCACTGGGCTGTCCAATATTGCAGGTACCTTATGTGAGCGGCGAATTGAGTGCCAGCAAATGATTTTTTACCCATTAAAATTTATTTAAAACGTTAGTTACCAAAAATTGTTACATAGTGTGCTAAAATTTACATTGCATTTGTAGAGTAAAGGCAAGCAAATGATTTTTTAGCAATTAAAATGTATTTCAAATCTTAGTTACCAAATTCACTGAAAAAAATACGAAAATTCTGTGAATTCGATACGAATACCGTATTTGTCCAAATTCGATTTGGTTTTCAGGTTTAATTGATAAAGATTACGTAGTTTAACTAGACGGACGGATTGTTCATTCAATAAGAGAGAATGCAAACTGCGGTAGTAGTATGTCATCCGCGGATAAAGAAAGAACATTAAAATTCAATAAGTCCAATGAATATTGGTAAATATAGAAACATCAGTAAAAGCAATGCATGCGTTTCACTATGTAGGTCACTCTTTCAAAACATTCGAACTTTTCATACAATATATGCACATGGAAGGCAATATTGAAATAGAAATCAATACTGAAGATGTTACAGTATCCACGACCGACACGACCGAGTGACTTAATACAATAACAATATCGAGGCTTTCTTGAAAAATTAGTTCACTCCATTTTAGTCTCATCTTAGCTTTTATCGTCATTTTTGAAAATAATAAAGTCACAATCACAATATCGAGGCTTTCTTGAAAAATTAGTTCACTCCATTTTAGTCTCATATTATCTTTTATCGTTATTTTTAAAAATAATACAATTTTTTTTGCTAAACAGTCATTTAATTTTCCAAAAATAACTTTTAAGATTATTTTTTTAAAAAGAAATTTAAACATAAAACATTGAAAAAACACATAAGCACACTCATTTAATTTTCCAAAAATAACTTCTAAGATTATTTTTTCACAAGAAATTTAAACATAAAACCTTGTAGAAACACATAAAACCTTGTAGAAACTAAACGAGCTTATTTACACCTCATGGCTAATAAGCATATTTTTTATTGAACAGAAATATGTCTCTTCATACTCAATATTAATTTTTAAATAATAAAACTATTGCAAAGCAAAATAGATTTGTAGAATAAAAATGTGTATTGCCATAGTATTGTCTTGTGATAAGATAAGAATATGCTATATAAGTGGGATTACTGCAAATCGATTCCAAACAGTAAAATTTTAGAGGGCGGAGTTGGTGATGGGACTTGAGTGGCATATGGGTGGTGCCTCCAGAGATTTGAACATGGGTGGGACTACTACAAATCTATTCCAAACACTAAAACTCCAAAACACCAAAACTCTAGAAGGCGGAGTTGGTGATGGGACTTGCGTGGCATATGGGTGGTGCCTCCAGAGATTTGAACATGGGTGAGACCACTACAAATCTATTCCAAACACTAAAACTCCCGAGGTCGGAGTTGGTGATGGGACTTGCATTTCTTTTGCTTGTATCCTCCTAAACTGCGAGGGTATGGGTGATGCCTCTAGAGATTTGAACATGGGTGTGATGGGACTTGCATTTATTTTGCTTGTATCCTCCTACACTACGGGCGTATGGGTGACCCCTCAAGAGATTTGAAAACACCAAAACTCCAGAGGCCGGAGTTGGTGATGGGACTTGCATTTATTTTACTTGTATCCTCCTACATTACGGTCATATGGGTGATGCCTCCAGAGATTTGAACATGGGTGAAACTACTGCAAATCGATTCCAAACACCAAAACTCCAAAGGCCACAGTTGGTGATGGGACTTGCATTTATTTTTCTTGTATCCTCTTACAGTAGAGCGTATGGATGACCCTTCTAGAGATTTGAAAGTAGGACTACTACAAATCGATTCCAAACACCAAAACTCCAGATGTCAAAATTGGTGATGGGACTTGCACTTCTTATCACTGTTCTTGTATATTATTTTGGCCAACTTTATCGTCAATACAAACGAGGAGTTCGTGATGTTTTTGCATTTCGGAAATTCCTCTGTTTCCTCATATTCCGCAATCAACTATTTTTTATCACTGCAGAGAATTTCAATTCTATTGTTTTGTGGACATTGAAGCTTCCTGTCATACGACTGTGGTTCAGAACGACATGCATTTGATGTCTGTTTAATTGATTAGTTTTTGTGGGCCTCGAATTTGCATGTTTAACGCTCCTTTCGTTCAGGGTTAGGTTTATTTCGTGACATGTACCCTGTCTGTCATAACGCCTGGTTATTATTTGTTTCATATTTGTTTCATACACTGTCATATGTGTTTTACTTACAATTCTTCCCTGTTCAGAAAGCCATTTCCAACCTTTCTTCCCATTTTCTAATATTTACTTTCAAGTTCACCAATGTTTCAAGTATGTGCATTCATAGCTTTCCACTTCTTCTTTTTTTTGGTTCTGTATCAAGTATTTTTTTCTTCCCCAAAATTCTCTGTAGATGATTTTTCCGCATTTAATTTAGATTAGTATTGTGTGGAAGTTTATTGTGGAGACTGTAAAATTGGTGGCGGTCCATTCAAAAAAAATTATTGTGTGAAGGTCCTTGTGTGAAAGATTGATAGTGGTCTCTACAAAAGTTTTATTATACTAAATTTCTCAGCATAATGAACATCCGCACAAAGACCTATCCACAATAAAGTTCGGCACAACATTAATCTAAAATCAAATTATTAAAACACAAACATCTGCAAGCGCCTATGACGGTGGTAGAAGTAAATATACATGCTCTCATGTATATTCCTATCATTTTGGCTCGATTGTGACTCAAGCCAAAGGAAAAACCTATTATCAGGTGATCTACATGGTTTTTATGTATTAAGTCACTAATAACATACCTTGGAATATATTATTTGTATCTTGGAAATGTGTCTACAGATTTTTAAAAAGTTTCATAGCTTAATGTATCCATTGTCCTATATGTGCGAAGACCACTCAATCCTGTTAAGTTACGTGATCCCTCTCAAATATTTTGGCAATATAGCGGTGATGTTCACAAATCATATTTTTAAATGTGAAATCGAGTTTAAGTATGTGAACCAAATTACAATTGTATAGTTTTTTTGGATATGAGCTATTGGAAAACATTAATTTTTTCCAGTAGACTCCCCAGATTAATTAATTGAGTTAGGTAGAAAGGTTGTCTCGTGGCTTTTAGAGAGTTCATGTACCTTCCTGAAGAAGCCAGTGTCACGGACAATCTAAATAATCGAGAAGCTTCATCACTATGTATAAAAATCTTTTTCTGGCAATGTAAAGTCCAAGTTTGGTGTGCAGTCTGCGTTCTCTGATTTGGTATCAGAGCGAGGTTCAACATGGAGTGCGTCAGGTTTTCTGTGAGCGATCAGCCTGAGAGATAGTTGTGTGAGCTTTTGAGATACCGTTGTGTTGTGCATTGCATAAAGGTTATGGTGAAGGGCACAGATCAGACTACTGTGTATGAAGAGTTTCGCTATTGTGTAGAGATTACAGAGTGCGATTGAGGGAGACATTGGCCAAAGGAGGTGGATGGATCCATTTGCTGCGAAGTGCGTGGAGAAATTTACTCGCGTGTTGGTGAGAGAGGGGGCGCTGGGCGGACGGTGAGGTTTGCCTTCGACTGAGAAAGATCTGAAGGAGGCCTGCATTATAATTTCTGCTTGTACCAAAATTTGTGGTATCTTGAATGTGCATATATTTCCTTTGAAGATCGTTATATATCGTTATTGCAATATATTTTTTGCTAAAATAAAAGGATAGTCGATGGCCTATTTCTGGTATTTGTAGAAAAGGAGAACATTTTTTGTGAACCAACGTTCTGATTATAAGCTTGAGTTTTTTGGACTGATTCTCGAAGGCTGAATGATGTACTTAAGGAACGATTTATTATTATTTTTTTTTCATTTTAGAAGGCTTTTTCAAAGATTGAAGGAACGTATGGAGATATCATGTTTTGTGATTTTTGTGATTATGGAATAAAATAATATATAAAAAATAAAATAAAAAGGTTGTTCTTGAGTAAGTAAGATTAGCTATAAAAAAAATGGTGTTATTATTTGTGATTAAGGAGTAAGGAAATTAATTATTGAAGTTGGGAAAAAACTGGTATCTTGGTGATTGGTATTTGAGGATTTATAAGTTTATTGACAATTACTAATGTATTGCAGAATCTTATTATTTATCTGACTCGAACAAGCCAGATAGTGAAACTATGCAAATTGGAAGTTTAAGCTACAAACTTTGATGGAAGGCTACAATATATGGATGATCGTGTCTGGGCTAAAGTCAAGCCAAAGCCCCATCAAGCCACAACTGTTGCAATTCAAGATTGAGAATGACGAGAAAACAAAGTGAAGGCACTTTTGCGGTCTGTTAAGGACAACATTATTCAACACATTAAAGAGTGCAAAAACATCCAAGGAAACATCAAACACTCAAAAATTTGTATAAAACGAAGACTACAAATCGAATATTGTATTTAAAGACTAAAGTTCTTTCAATTAAGATGGAAGAAGATATTGCTGGGTAGGGATACCAGCGAGGATGTGTGAGCGCCATAGCCTTAGAAAGGCTCATTGTATTGTTGGGTAGAGTCCACTTCCATCTCTTCTGTAGTTACGCGTGTACGAGGGGGGATGGTTTCGGGGTCACGGAGATGGAGGTTGTATGTGGGGATGGATCTCGCGAACCTAGTGAGAATGCGGATGAGGTTTGAGGATTTTCTTCAATGATTGGTGATGTAGATACTCACTGACCAGCCTCGCCAGTGAGGTTGACAATTGGCACTCTAGCGGTTGTCTTGGGTTTCTTGGTCATTGAATTTTTAATTTCCTTTTTCTTTTTTGGCTTTGGGATTGTTGGCCTTGACTGTGCATGGGGGCAAACATTGGGAATTTCTACAGCTAGAGGAGTGGTGATTATTGGACTAAACATAGTAGAACCTTGAAAAGCTACAAATTGTGTTGCCTCACTTGAGGGTTTAGTGAAGTTCGCAATTGTTTGCTTAAGGGAAGACTTCTGTTGCTCCAATTAAAGAACCATCGGCTCCAGATCCTCATCTGCTTGTCACTTCCTGTTGCTCCCTTCTGCTTCTCCTATTAACGGTTGCGACCTCATCCCTTCAAATAAGTATCTGTATTTTCCCTCAATGGTCTCGCACGCAACCCCCAACTACGAATCAACCTCGGTATGGAATGTTGTTTCTAATAAACCAAATTTTTTATGCTTCATTTGAATTTTTTTTGGGTGGATGCATCTGGGCCTGAGCTATGTGTGTCCATGGGTAACCCCAAACCAGATATCTCGTGAAAACTAGTTCAACAGTTGTCTGGGTATTCTTTCCATTGTCCTAGTTGTGATCAACATCAATTCATACCATTTGGTAAAGGCCGCATAATTGATTTCTTTGCTGTTGGGGTCCCTTGAAGCTCTCCATGGCTCGTATCTGAGCGATATTGGTTGGTCATCTCTAATTTGCATCATCTTCCTTCCTCTCGGCGGTCTCCATTTCCACATTGCTAGAGTCACTAGTATGTAGCCAAATATGAAACTAGTGCTTCTCTTGTAAATTTCCTGATAGGCTTCAAAAAGTTCATTCAGTACAAAGGTCGACCAGTTAAGCACCTCCCCTCTATAGTAGTGTTCCACAATCGAGATTGCATCCAAGGCACATTCATTCTTAGCAAAATGCCTCATTGTTTTCCTTGCTATTATGTAGTAAGCGAATCTTATTTCATCCTGGGTGATAAGATTAATCTTCACACCTTTTCCCTTGCACTTGGTCTTGTATTTCTCGTAATAATCCTTGTCGCCTTATTTCTTTGCTCGCTTTGTTCCTCCTTGGAACATTGTAGATACTACATCCCCTCATGCTGAGAGTATTGTTAGTCGATCGATATCATCAACATGAATTGGGTATTCTTTTTCGAGCCATAGCCATCCCCCATGCATCTGTTGGCTAGGAGCTTTGTGCATTGCATCATAGCCAATTGCATGTTGAAAATAGGTAGGCTCCTAAGATTAATTAGTGTTCATCGCCGGGGGCCTCTACAATCCTCTTTAACCGTTGTTGTCATGGTGCCATCTCCTTTTGGGACTTCTTACGTGTATACTTCCCACTTCAACGCTAGAAATTGGAAACAATCTGAGTGATCATTATCCACTAACGTTTCTTTGTCATACTTTCCATACAAATTTTATAGCACTGTAATTCACTCCTCTAGTCAGTCCTCCATAACTGAGATAATTAATTTTTTCATTTTCCTACGCCTCTAGTAGACAATTGTTATCAAAGGTTTAGAGTCTCTGGATCTCTACTGTTGCTAGTTCTCAAAGCGAATTTGAAGTTCTTCTATCACCTACATTTGAAATCTTGTAACTCCCTACATCACCATGCAAATTAAGTAGATGAAACTTGACACGATGTTTCTAACTGGACTTGGTAACTAATTACTATGACAAATTTCCTGATGCTTCTTAATCATGTTATGTCGTCATCGACTGACCTGGATATGATTGGTATGATGTAGCACGGGAAAGGACAGAGTGAACTGCAGGGTTAATAAAGTTTTCATTATGGTGGGTAATTATTAGTTAATTTCTTCCCCAACAGGAAATTTTTTTACAGAACCCTGTCTGATAGGTGTATTATTGCTTACTTACTATGGAAAATATTGGTAGTATAGTGGAAAAGACTTGTAGAACGTGTGACTATCTCCCCCCAACCCCCCCCCCCCCCCCCCCCCAACCACAAGTGGGTTGCGGTGACATGGAATTTTTTCCGCAACCCTATTAACACGTGTTATATATTTTCGGAAAAATGAAAAAGACATGGACTACAAATGAATATGCCACTGACTCGTGTGACTCAATATGCATTTATTATGGATTGACTATGTATTATTGACTAAAACCTATTTGCGGGCTCATTTCTGAGACCCCTTCATTTTGATGGCGCAACTGTGGACTTTTAGAAAGGTTTCAAGCGTGCACCATTCACCCATCCTTGTAAGATTATCCCATCCAGTTGCGCTAGATTCATCGCCCTGGAATCTTTGATCTTCGCAACTATGAACAGCCCCAACCAATGCATTTGTAGTTTTCCAGGAAACTTCTGAAATTTATTGGCATACAGTAGAACATGATCCCCTACCTTGAAGGCTTTGTTTTTGATGTCTCTGTCGTGCCAAGCCTTATTTCTCTTTTGTTCAACTGATTGGTGGAATTCAGCTAAAAACCTCGATTCATCCAACTCCATTAGTTGTTCCGTCCTGTATTTTAAATTTGCATCATCTATCATTTTGGTGACCCCACAGATAAAAATAATTGGGACAATGAATTCTGCTGGTACTACTACTTCTCTATTGTATACCAGTTGAAACAGTGTTTTCTTGTGTCCTTTTTACTATCGTTGGGGGCCTCTAAAATCCTCTTTAACCTTTGTTTTCATGGTTCCATCTCCTTTTCGGACTTCCTACCTGTATACTTCCCACATTAACGTTGGAAATTGGAAACAATCTAAGAGATCATTATCCACTAATGTTGCTTTGTCATACTTTCCACACAAATTGTCTAGCACTGTAATTCACTCCTCTAGTCGGTCCTCTGTAACTGAGATAATTGATTTTGTCATTTTCCTATGCATCTAGTAGACAATTGTTATCAAAGTTTTAGAGTATCTGCATCTCTACTATTGTTGGTTCTCAGAGTGAATTTGAAGTTCTTCTGTCACCTGTGTTTGAAATTTTGTAACTCCCTGCATTACCATGCAAATTAAGTAGATGAAACTTGACATGACGTTTCTGACTGGACTTGGTAACTAATTGCGATGATAAATTTCCTTATGCTACTTAATCATCTTATGTATTCGCCAGTTAACCTGGATCTGATTGGTATGACGTAGCACGGGAAAAGACAGAGTGGGACACATGGTTAATAAAGTTTTCCTAATGGTGGGTAATTATTAGCTAATTTCATCCCCAACGGGAAAATATTTTACGGAACCTTGTCTGACAGGTGTATTATTGCTTACTTACTATGGAAAATACTAGTAGTACAATGGAAAAGACTCGTAGAACGTATGACAACCCCCCTCGTGACCACAAGTGGGTTGCGGTGACATGGCATTTTTTCCGCAACCCTATTGACACATGTTATTTATTTTCGGAAAAATGAAAAGACATGGACTGTAAATGAATATGCTACTAAGTCATTTGAGTCACTATGCATTTATTATGGGCCGACTATGTATTATTGACTAAAACCTATTTGCGGGCTCGTTTCCGAGACCCCTTCAATTTGATGGCGCAACTATGGACTTTTAGAAAGGCTTCAGGTGTGCGCCATTCACCCAGCCTGGTAAGATTATCCCGTCCAGTTGAGCTAGATTCACAGCCTCAGAATCTTTGATCTCCGCAACTATGAACGGCCCCAGCCAATGCATTTGTAGTTTTCTGGGAAACTTCTGAAATTTACTGTCATACAATAGAGCATGATCCCCTACCTTGAAGGCTTTATTTTTTATGTGTCTGTCATGCCAAGCCTTCTTTCTCTTTTTTTCAACTAATTGGTGGAATTCGGCTAATAAACTCGATTCATCCAACTCCATCAGTTGTTCCATCCTCTCTTTTAAAGTTGCATCATCTATCATTTTGGTGGCCTCAGGGATAAAATAATTGGGACAATGAATTTTACTGGTACTACAGCTTCTCTATTGTATACTAGTTGAAACAACGTTTTTTTGTGTTTCCTTTTTACTATCATTTTTTAAGCCCGCAATGTTGTTGGAACCTGTTCATCCCATTCATCTCGGTTTGCTGACACAATTTTTGTTAGACCCCTCTCAAGTATTTTATTAAGGCTTCAACCGTTCCATTAGCTTGCAGATGGTACGGGCTACTTTTGTGATGTTGGACGATTAAGCTCTTTATGAGAGAAGGGACAACTTCATTAATAAAATGCATCCCTTAATCACTGGTTAGGCTCTTTGGACATACAAATCTGGATATTATGCACTCAAATATGAATCTTGCTACAGTATCAGTTATATAATCCTTGACTGGTATTGCCTCTTCCCATCGTGTAAGGTACTCTGTAGTAGTTATGATGTATATGGCATGGGAATGACGTGCTAGTGGCATGATAGGGCCGATAAACTCTGCTTCCCACTTCTCAAAAAATTGTACCATGTGAATTGGATTTAAAGGCAATTCATCCCGATGTGATGGCTTCCCTACTCTCTGACAAACATCACAACTCTTCGTGTACTCCTTAGCATCATTGTGGATGGTGGACCACCACAACCTAACCTTTAGTATTTTCCTTGCGGTAGCTTTTCCCCCGGCATGGCCTCCCGCAACTCCAACATGGCACTCCCGTAGCACTTCTTATCTCTCATGTTGAAGTAGATAGCGTCACAGAACTTGATCAAGGCCCAGCTTGTATATATGTTCTGCAATTAATTGATAATTTGTCGCCCTTGCTATTAGGTGTCATTTCTGTATCGACATGTATCCCTCCGGGAAGTATCTTGTTGTTAGTAACAGAGTAATCTCCTTTAAGTAGTCTGAAATGACTTCTATTCAGAACAGGTAAATGTCTGGCAGTTGGTCATCTAATGGTCCTTCATTCTCTCCCGACTCTAGCCTGGACAACAGGGAAAATTTTAAGAACCACCCTAAATTTATACGTATAATAAATGGGTGAATCCCCATGATACATAGGAAAAATGGAAGGCGATTTTATCAATAATATATATATATATCTATATATATAATTTTTTTGGCGAATCTCTCACTAGATTATATTATCTTGTAAAGTCATGGCGAATCTTTCACTAAATTATAAAATCTTGTAAGATCTTGGCAAATCTTTCACTGAATAATAAACTATTGTGAAGTCTTGGCGAATGTTTTGTTAAAGTATGAAACCATATATGATAATAGGAAACATATTCATTAAACTGTAATATACTAACATACATGTTTGGAAAAAAGAAACATAATTTTCTCTTCCTACAAACAATGTTGCAAGTTTCAATGGCCATGTTTGTCAAGGTTCTTACTGTACACTCTTTCATATCCTTCTATTAGTTTTGATAATATTCCACAACAAATTTTTTGTAGGTGTAATATTCCACAACAAAGAGAAATTTTTGAAAGGACTGCCATTATAAGATATAGAAATACCCAAGAAAACAAACTTCGCCATTAACACTTTGAACACTTCCCCAAAACATTGGTTCAATATTTGTCAATGATGGAACTGTTTCCCTCCTAATTATTATTAGACTAGAAATGCAAGCTCACTTGTGGACTCATCTAGATGATATGGCATTGATTCAAAGTAAATTGATGTAGCAGATACTTGCTTCTTTACTATCATGAATCCATGAGACAGATGCCCTCCATGTGGTAAGTCCAAACCCTAAACGTTGCAAAGAAAATTTTTACATGTTACATGTCCAAATAGGAATGATAATCTTATCAAAGGAGGTTTGTAGTTCAGAACCATACACACCATAATGTGATGATGTGGTTGGAGGAGAGTTATATAAACAACAAAATTAGTTGGGGATCGAGATAATGGTTGAAAATTAACACCCCATGTATTGTTGTCAAGATGGAATTCTTCTAGGGACCTCTGCTAGAAAAGCCTCTCACTTTGGTCAATGAATTCATTGCCAACATATTATATGCATGGCACAAATCCCAACACAACACAATAGTGAATAAATATAGAAAAGTGTCCAACAATTGTATTCGTCATTTGGATAACAGATACTCATGCAACAACTATAGGTCTCTACACTATAACGTTGAACCCATAAACCATTACACACATGTCAAACATTCAAACTAAAAAGTATAGGTCCAAAAGCTAAGAGAAACTGAGTTTAACAAGAAAAAAATACCAAGTGGCAAGAAGAAACTGCCAAGCAGCTCAGACACAATCACAATCATGATGGTTCCATTCTTCACATTCCAAGTTATATCTTCAGGCACTTACCTCTTACCAGGGAGTCCTTCTGAATACTTGTTTGTTAGACATGATCCAACAACTTCCATAACCGCCCAGGATGTAAAATTTTCAGAAGAAATAAGTTCCAAGCCATTGAATTGCGACTGATTTTCTTTCTCAATTATCACATTCATTTCAGGATCGAGCTCACTCAGAGGAGGATCTACAAAGCTCTTCTTTCCCTCTGCATGGAGTAATTTACAAACTAGATAAAGAAATCACAATAAATTTAGTACCCTCGGTAACTGAGGCACAGTTTGACAGGAGCATTAATTGTATTATTGAGTTCTACAAATTCTATTTTCTGGAATCCGAGGGGAATCCAAATCAATAACAAAGTCTTTATCAAGCCATTCACTAACCATTAACTCAACAAAAGTATAAATAAAACCAAGGTATTTGACATAGTTCATTAAATGAAGATAAGAATCTTATTTGTAGCAACTCAATTCACAAATGAATCTTCTAAACACCTCCAAGTTAAACTATATTCAACTATGATCTGTGCTTTCTTCACTTGGTATTCAAATGGAAAGATTATCAAGGATGTCACATAGGCTATCTATACATGTAGCAATTTCAACCAAAAACAAATACATAAATAAATAAATCATAGTGTGAATTGTGAACAACATGCACACCTGGGAAGTTGCAAGGTTGCGCCAGCATGAACGCTAAAGGATTTCCCATTGTCAAGCTTGTTGTGATACAAAAAGGTTTATATGATGGGCGTGACCTCAAAACTTCAAACTTCCCAATTTTCTACTTTTTTGTTTCTAGGGAACCCCCAAAACTAGTTGTGAAGTTTTGGGCATCAAATTTGTAGTTGGGTTCAAATTATATTGACCCAACAAGCCCATCCCTACTACTCCACTGCCCATTATGACTTGCAATGAATATGTTTGCACCTGAAACAAGAGCTATCCTCTGTGCCCACTTCAAAATGTGAAAAATAATCAAATATCGAGAGACATGTGAATCCAGAACTTGATGTATTGTGGATAATTCTCTGGCAGAGGTAGACATGAAAGACACCAAAAGTAGCACCAGTTTGAATTTGCCTCCTGCACATTGCTGACTTGGGTTCGAATCATAGATAATATACAGAACAAGAATATCACACATGTAGGAGTAGTTGACTTGGGTTCGAATCACAGATAATATATAGAACAATAATATCACACATATTCGCAGATAATATATATAACAATAATATCACCTTGGCAAGAACCAACAAAGAAAGGCCATGGATAAGTTTTATCAACCTCCAGATTGCAACCCACCTTGGAACTTTAACCTTTGGAGTCATTTTTATGCCTTCATATAGGTATTTTATTTGATAATGCACTTCTTTCCTGTCCAAATGGCTCTACAGGAAATCAAGGGCAATGATCTATGTTATTTGACTGATCTATCATCAAATATTCCAACAAGGAAGCCTCCTGCCAGGTACCCTATCCTTAAATAAGGGGAGAATAACACCCCATACCTCCTGAGAAAAAATACAAATGAACACTAGCACGTGGTCTATTGTTTTCCCTTCACATTTGCATAAAGTACAAATTCTGGGACCCTACCTTCCCCTATTTTGTAGAACCTCTCACGTCAAAACATTATTCAATAGGGCCAACCACATAAAAATCATGGATTTCATTGAAGATTTAACTTTCCAAATCTTCCCCACCACCAAGCTACTACTATTGCTTCATCATCAAAGATAGCCTTGTACCGCAAGCTCACTGTCAACAGTCATACGGCAGGATCATTGGACCATACAACTTTCTTGCGTGAAGAAGACATGTAGACAACTCTTTTCTACTAAATGAAACCAATGTTGAGTTTTAAAAAAAAAAAATTGCTTGATTTTGTACTGAGAAACAACAAAATATATAAAATTTCCTTGTGACAGAGTTGCTAAGATGGAATCTTTATCTACAAACATTTACCTATTAGGATGAGAAATTGTAAATCAAATTTCTTTCTTATTCCATAGACTCCAACTGCGAGATTAAAAAAAAACACATCAAGTTTGTTTACCCCAAAATGCCAACAAGTAAAAATCCCCAACTATATAATATAAGAAAGTAGTAGGTATCCCAAAGGCCTAAAGGGGATCTAATGGAAAGAAGTGACAGTAGTGAGAAGCCTTCCAATCAATATATGAATATATAAATGTAGATTTATTATTATTTTAATTGGAAATCTTCAATTAAATAATAAAATTTAATTACATTTTTCCCAATCTAAATTGCTTATTAGCATAATTCACTACCTTCATACTTCTTGCATTTTTTAACAGAATTGTAACATGTGGATTAATTTCCTTTTTGGTGCACAATCTTTTCTTTTTAGGACAATATGGTGCAGTGGCCCACCCCTACAGATCATTATGACAAACTATGAAAAACAGAGAAGATGAAAGGTTGTACAGACCCAACAACTAATTCAACATCAATACCTTAACTTTTTCATGAAGATATCATATTGAGAACGCTTGAAAAATGGTGGAAAATCTCGGCAGCGACTATCTCTCTTCTACGTGGGTGATGCGGAAAGAGTGATAAGATTTCACTGCTTTGATTTTTTTTTGTTAAATAAAAAAAACCAATATTAATGGAGATATTGATATTTTTTACTAAATTTTATGAAGTGACTAAATGTAGCTTTAACTGTTCACCTTAAGATGTTTTTTATAATATAATTTCCTAAGTCTATTTAATATCTTCATTATCATAAAAATCAACCTACATCCATCTTAACTCCACATCTACCACTCTTAGAGTGATGAAATCTATTTATCCCTATTAGCACTTGGTAGACCCGGAATTAAGATGGATCTAAGCTGATAGAATTTCCCTTTTAAATATGCTCACATGAAGAATTTCCCCTTTAAATAGTCTATGCTCACATGAATACCATGGTATTTCCATGGGTCAATACCATGGGTTATCATAAACCTGGAGCTTAAAAACTACTATTAGTAATTTATAAAAATTAATAAAATTAATAATTTATTTAACTTTTTTATTTTATTTTAACTGAGTTAAAATCTTTAAGTGACATTAAACTACAAGATCCATTTTTACTCTTGATCTACCAAGCCCCCAGAGAATCAATTTTTTTTTCACTATATGCTAGTTTGCACATCACGATATTTGATCCCTCTAGGCGCTTACTAGATCCAGAGTAAATATGGATCTATGTTTGTTTAATTCCCCCCCTTAAATATGCTACATTCCACGTGAATACAATGGGTCAATACCATGTGCCATATTTATTTTTATTAATACTAATATTAGGTTTAATAATGTTTTTTTGCATGGTATTAATAGTAATTTGTCCCATGGTATTTGGTCCATAGTATTTGGCCCATAGACTTCACCTAAATATATAACGCATTTTTTGAGTGTCTTTAAATATAAGGTGACTTATGAGTAAATATAAAAAAATGTTTTATTTATTTACCATACCTCTCGTTTATTTATATTTTTATTAATTTACCATACCTCTTTTATAAATATGGTATTTGGCCCATAGGATTCACTTAAATAAAACCTCTTTTTTGAGCCTTCTTAAATAGAAAGAGGGTTATGGACTAAATATAAAAAGAGGTTTTATTTATTTACCATACCTCTAGTTTATTTATATTTTTATTTATTTACCATACCTTTGGAGTAAGTATAAAAAGAGGTTTTATTTATTTACCATACCTCCACTTTATTTATATTTTTATTTATTTACACCCTTGCCATCGATGAAAACCAGATTTGAAAACAGGGTCATTCATAGAAGAAATTAGGGCGATTGGGACCAAATACAACCTCCCAAACTAGAAAATGGGCAATTGCAAACGAATTTAACATTGCAAAGCAGAGAAATGGGCGATTGTAATAGAATATAACCTTCCACACCAAGCGAATCAGGTCAAATAAGTATTTTCGTAGTTTATCCGCCTCTTTTTTTTGGGCTAAAATGAAAAAAATAATTACTTTTTAAATAAAAGTTGGGCTAAATATATGAAATGGGTTTTTTATAAAAATTTCACCCCTCTAAAATGAAAAACCCCTTAAATTTCACCTATAGACAATCTGACTATAGATTAACCTAATAATGCAATATAACTAAAGAAAAATACTTTAATCTACTTCTACAATCAATTTTGTGGAAGCTTAAAAGATTTGAGCAAGATCAAGATGAACACATATAACCAGAAGAAGAATCAATGCACATGAAACATAGAAGAATACTTTGGGGAAAGCCTCAGCTAAAAACCTCGCTATCTGTATTATCATACAAGTGGAAATATATCAGGATTACACAAATCCTTAGCTCTTACAGCTAGCCAGCTCTCAGTATAATCCCTCACAGATGCTCATAGAAAAAATAGACTGCTCATATGCTTTCTGCTCTGCCCTCTAAGCTCCTATTTCCTTGCGTTGTTTCTCTTGGGTGATCCTACTATTACCAAGTGTAACACTGATCACTTACATTGATCTCACACCTTGTAAAACTTCAATACTCAAGGAATGAATTCCTTCTGCATGCATGAGTTTTGTTTATAGGAAAACTCATGCAACTGATAGTAAATTTTCCCTGTCTTTAATCTCAACTGGGTCTTTCTCAAAATAGACATGCATGAGTTATTAATGAGAGAATCTTCAGTTATTTGGAGTACACTAGTTGGATGCATGCATGCATTAACTGATTGAACTCACAATTAGTTCCTCAAATACTTTGGAACTAATTTAACTAAACTTAACTCAATAAACTGAGCTAACTAATTACAAATCAAATACAACTCAATCTTATCTCCTTAACTAAGGGATAATCTCTTTAATTTAAGGGATAACTGTTGCATGACTTCACAAAGACTTCTAGCTTGAATTTCTCCAACTAATTAACTCAAGATGAATTAATTAATCATTTTTCAAGCAGCTGGTGAGACTAAATTCGAATTTTAATTCAAGGACAAATTAAAATTGGAATATTCTTGTTGCCACATTTCATCACTCCCTCTCAACAAGAAAGGGATTATCTGTCACCCCGATCCTGTCTCTATGGAACTCGAATTTACACTTTGACAATGCCTTTGTCAAAATGTCAGCATCTTGCTCCTCGGTCAAAATATATTATAGCAGCATGATCCTATTCGCTACACAATCTCTGAGATGATGATACCGGATGTCGATGTGCTTGGACCTATCATGAAATATTGGATACTCAGAGAGTTTGATACAACTATGATTATCGCAATATATCACAATTGGATCCATCCTTCGATCAAACAAACCAACTAGAATTTTCTGCATCCAGATGGCCTCACATGTTGCCTGACTTGCAGCCATGTATTCAGCCTCTACCGAGCTGAGTGCAACCGACCTCTATTTCCTGTTGTACCAAGAAACTATAGCTGGCCCTCGATTGAAAATCCCTCCTGATGTGATCTTCTGATCTAATGGACTTCCTGCCCAATTTGCATCAATGAAGCCTTGTAACTTCACTCCCTCTATCCATTTGTACCATAATCCATACTAAGATGTGCCTCTGAGGTATCTCAAAACATGCTTTGCCGCCTTCCAAAACATCTTGGTAGGTTGAACCATCGTTTGACTCAGCTGGTTCACGCATAGCACAAATCTGGTCGTGTGTTCACTAAGTACATCAGTGAACCCACAAGTTGCCTGTACACAACAGCCTCTACTACTTCTCCTGAAGTAGCATCCTCCTTCGTCCAGTTACCTGCTAGAGGAGTCTGCATGGGCTTGCACTTCTCCATGTGGAATCTCATGAGTATCTTGTTGGCATACTTGCTTTGAGACACAAACAACTCCTCATCCTTCTGCCAGACTTCCATGCTAAGGAAGTAATGCATGAGACCCATGTCTTTCATCTCGAATTCTCTTGCAAGGTCCTCCTTGCAAGACATGATTAACTGATCATCACCTGTCAATATGAGATCATCAACATAAAGTACAATGACCAACTGCTTACCTTTCACCATGATGTGGTACAGGTTCGCATCTGCTTCACTCTTTGTGAAGCCAAACTCGGTGAAGTAGTTGTCGATCCCAGTGTACCAAGCACGAGGTGCTTGCTTTACCCTGTACAAAGCTCTCTTGAATCAGTACACATGCGACTCACAATCAAAGGTCTTAAAACCTTCTGGCTGCTCTATGTACACCTCTTCCTCAATCTTGCCATTGAGGAATGCGGTCTTCACATCCATTTGATGGATCTTCCAACCCATTTGTCTTGATAGTGCCAACATCGATCTGATAGATGAGTACCTTGCTATAGGAGCAAAAGTCTCATCATAGTCGATTCCCTCGACTTGTGAGAAACCACGGGCAACAAATCTTACCTTATGCTTCTCCACACTACCATCAATAGCTTGTTTTACCTTGTAAAGCCAACAAGAACTCACAACTAACTTGTTCTTTGGTCTTGGAACCACATCCCAAAAACTGTTACGAACTATGGATTCATACTCCTCCACCATAGCATCAACCCAAATCGGCTGCTACACTGCTTCCTCAAAGGAAGATGGCTCGGTCTCAACACATTCCCCAACAAGGGCCATGTATCCAGTGTACCTCTCAGGTGACCTCCTCTATCTGCACTGAGAATATGGTTCTCCCACATTCTCTCTCGCATTCGACAACAATCTGTCAGCTTCTCTTGTGTGCTTTCGTCCATCTCTGGAAGACTCTGCTTGAGTGGATGTCTCCACTCCTGGAACCTCTGCATGTGGCTGCTTTGCCTTATTCTATGGCTCCTCCTCCTTAGGAACCAATAGTTCCTCCACAACCTATAGTTGGAGCTCCCTCTCACGGAAACTCGCATGGCCTTCTCCTCATCAAACTTGATATCTCTGCAAACCACTGTCCTCTGACTGGTAGGCAAATACACCTAATAGTTGTGGGGTGTATTAGTGTACCCCACAAGTATCCCCAACTTGCCTGTTGGCTCAAGCTTCTTCTGTGCATCCTTTGTCACATGGCAATATACCGATGAGCCAAAGATCTTGAAGTGACCCACATCTGGTCTCTTATCGAAGAAATCTTCCTCTGGAGTCTTCATCCCAAGTATGCGATGCAGGCTTCTATTCTGCAAATAGACCATTGTGTTGCATGCCTTAGCCCACAAATGAAGTGGTAGGCCTTGGTCATGAAGCACCACCTGTGCTGCCCCTACAATAGTTATGTTCTTCCTCTCGGCCACCCCATTCTGCTGTGGGTTATGAGGTGTCGCCAACTCTCATTTAATTCCTTCCAGTACATAGAAGTCCTTAAACTCTTGAGAGACATATTCTCCATTGTTGTCGCTTCTCAAGGCCTTGATCTTCTTCCTTGATTCTTTCTCAACCAAATCTTTGAACTCACAAAACTTTGAGAAGGCTTGGTCCTTCTTCTGCATGAAATAAATCCATCATTTACGAGAATAACCATCAATGAAAATCACATAATACCTTTGCTTAACTGTGGATGTTGCCGAGAATGGTCCACAGAAATCAGTATGAACTCACTCTAAGATGGCTTTTGCTCAACTGTCTCGATCATGAAAGGAAGACTTGGCGTACTTTCCTAAAGTACAACCTTTGCATGTGTCAACTTGCTCAAATTTACCTTTGGGAAGTCCTATAGATATCTGCTGCATTATCTTCAAGGCCCCATGATGCAAATGACCCAACTGCTTGTTCCATAACTCGCCAATGTCTTAGTTTTGCACCAATTCTGCTTTCGAACTTAATGCTGCACAATCATCTACCTCTAGTTTATAAAGATTCTTCACCCTAATCCCGATCCTCTTTATCTGAATCATGGCTATGTTTCGTCATAATTCCTTTCCTTTACTGAAGATAACATCGTAGCCTTCGTCCTCCAACATCGCGACAGATACCAAGTTCTTCTTCAGTCCAGGCACATACTTCACACCTGTCAAGGTGAGAGGAGCTCCATGCTCCCTCTGAAAAGCAACCATTCCCATTCCTAAAACACTGTACTTTCCATCGTCACCCATCTCTATGTGCATCTTGAGGTCTTTCTCCTCCATGGTACTGAATAAATTTTTATCGCTGATCATGTGGAATGAGGCTCCACTGTCAAGATACCAAACACAACCCACCATCGATGACACCATGCATGCGATGAGGGTAAATTCCATTTCGAACTAAGAGGCTAATGCCTCACCTTCCAATCCTTTCAAGGATCCCTTCTTAGACTTCTTCGATGGGAAATTAGTCACGTAATGTCCCATCTCATGACAATTAAAACATCTCACTTTAGACTTGTCAATGGGAAGCCTTCCGCTTCCCTTTCCTTGCCTTACTTGCTAAGGCCATATTTTCTTCATCATCATTCTTTGATGAAAGAACCATCTCGTGTGGTCCTCCTGATCTCCTCCTGCATTAGATCCGACCACACTTGTTCCCAATCCGGTAGTTTCTTCGTTCCATTCATAGAGTCCTGGTAGCTATTCCAACTCTTTGGAAGGTCGAGGAGAGTGATACCCACCATATCATCATCCACAATAGTTATTCCCACACTGCTAAGCTCATCTCTGCAAGTGGTGAGCTTGTTCAGATATGTGGAAATAGTATCTCCCTTCTCCATCTTGATTCTTCAAAGCTTATCCTTGAGCAACAATTTCCTCTGGTTACTACTGTTTTGGTAGAGATCCTTCAATGTATTCCACATTGAAAATGGAGTATCCTTCCCATGGAGACTCGAGACAATATGGTCTTGTACTCCCTCCAAGATGATCAGTCTCACCTTCGCCACACACTTCTTCCATTCATCTAACTCTTGTGCATTAGTTGAAGCTGGCTTTTGGATTTCTTGATCAATGAATTCCTTCAAGCCGTTGTCTTATAATACAACCTCCATGTGATATTTACATTCTATGTAATCCGAGCTACCATCCAAGGCATACTCGAGTCTCAAGCCATTGAACCCATTGCCCAACCTTGAAGTATGATAAGAATTTGATTTTGTACCTGCAACCCTGAACTTCAAACTTTGAATTCTCTCCTCAGTATACTATTCAGAGCTCTAATAACCTTTGCTTTGATACCATGTAGAAAATCTGACTGTAGATTAACCTGATAATGCAATATAACTAAAGAAAAATACTTTAATCTACTTCTACAATCAATTTTGCGGAAGCTTAAAAGATTTGAGCAAGATCAAGTTGAACACATATAACCAGAAGAAGAATCAATGCACATGCAACACAGAAGAATTCTCTGGGGAAATCCTCAGCTAAAAATCCCGTTATTTGTATGATCATACAAGTGGAAATATATCAGGATTACACAAAGCCTTAGCTCTCACAGCTAGCCAGCTCTTAGTACAATCCCTCCCAGATGCTCATAGAGAAAATAGACTACTCATATGCCTTCTCCTCTGCCCTCCAAGCTCCTATTTCCTTGCAATGTTTTTCTTGGGTGATTCTATTGTTACCAAGTGTAACATTGATCACTCACACTGATCTCACACCCTGTAAAACTACACAATACTCAAGGAATGAATTCCTTCTGCATGCATGAGTTTTGTTTATAGGAAAATGGATGCAACTGATAGTACATTGTCCCTATCTTTAATCTCAACTGGGTCTTTCTCATAATAGACATGCATGAGTTACTGATGAGAGAATATTTAGTTATCTGGAGTACACTAGTTGGATGCATGCATGCATTAACTGACTAAACTCACAATTAGTTCCTCAAACAATTTGGAACTAATTTAACTGGACTTAACTCAGAAAACTGAGCTAACTAATTACAACTCAATCTTATCTCCTTAATTAAGGGATAATCTCCTTAATTTAAGGGATAACTATTGCATGACTTCCCAAAGACTTCTAGCTTGAATTTCTCCAACTAATTAACTCAAGATGAATTAATTAATTATTTTTCAAGTAGCTGGTGAGACTAAATTCGAATTTTAATTCTCAATTTTAATTCAAGGACAAATTAAAATTAGAATATTCTTGTTTCCACATTTCAACATCAGCATTGGGCTAAATTTCTCCCCTAAAATTTACCATGCTAGATAGATGGTCTGGCCCCACATTTAGCCTTCCCGGTTTTATGACCACTTCAAATGTGAATTCTTGGAACAGTAATAACCATCGACAAATCTTGCCTTCCAACACTAGCTTGTTTACCATATATTTTAAAGTTGAGTGGTCTGTGAAGAACTTGAATGGTGCTCCCAGTAGATAGTGTCTGAATTTTTGTAGGGAGTAAACCATGGCCAATGCTTCTCTCTCTGTTGTTGTGTAGTTCTTCTCGGTTGTTGACAGTTTCCTATTAGCGAAGTAAATTGGGTGATCCATGTTTCTTTCTCCAGGTTGTGCCAACACTACTCCTAATGCTATTCCTGATGCAACAATGTGTACATGAAACTTCTTTTTTGAATCCGGATATACAAGAATAGGGGCGCTTAACAATTTTTCTTTTAATTTGTTTAGTGCCGCTTGACAGGTGTCCGTCCACCTAAAGGCTTTCGTCTTCTTCATCAGTTTCTCGATAGGAGCCGAAATTGAGGCATAATTTTAGATGAATCGATGGTAATATCTTGTATGGCCCAGTGTTGATCGCAATTTCTTTATGTTTTTTGGGGGCTCCATATTTACAATTGTTGCAACCTTTGCGAGATCTACACACACCCAATATTTGCAGACAATATGGCCCAGTAAAGTTCTGAATGGAACTGTAAAGATGCATTTCTTGAGATTTAAGGAGATTTGTAACTACCTGCGCCGCTCAAACATGACCCGTAGTAGACTCGTGTGTCTCTTCAGTGAATTGTACAATGTGCAGTTGTCCATATATACTTCTAAGAACCTGTAAATATAATCTCTAAAGGAGACTATGACAATTCATGAGAAAACAGCTGGTGTGTTCTTCAGATCGAATGGCATTACATGATAGGCATATGAACCCATTCTGTCATGAATGTTATTTTCTTCTTCTCTTATTCTGCTATACGAACCTAATGATAACCTAAAAGTCCATCAGTGGAGGAATATGCTTCATTCACCGCAACATTGTCTAGAACTTCATCACTAAACGACACTGGGAACGGATCATGTACATATGCATTCTTTAGGCTCCTGTAATCTACATAGACTCTGATTTCCATGGCATATTTCTTATTATGTATTACAATCAGGCTAATCCATTCCACTTCGTCCACTAGGAATATGAGTTCGGATTCTAAAATTTTGTCAATATATTTCTTGACCTTCTCTTTCACTCTTGAGTTTAGCCTGTATGGTTTGTGCTTCACTAGACATGCATCTGGTTTCATCATGATATTCATCTCTCTGATGTCCCCTTTTATTCCTTTTAATTCAGCCACAGAGGCTAGAAACAAGTCTTCATATTCACGTATCAAGTCAAAAAATTCCTTAGCTGTCTTCTCGTCCCAATAATCTCTAATGGATGCCATGTTAGGTTTATTCTCTGAGCCAATGTTATGCTTCCACAACTTCACTAGGAGAAAATATGCAGTGTTCCCCGAAGGGCTCCCTTGAATATGTTAGGTCCCTATACTACTAGTGTAACCCCTTATTGTTATTAGTACAACCCCCTTATTATATTGTTGTGCCAATGTAGTCCCCATATTTTTATTATTGTGCCCCATAGAAGCCCACTATTGTTATTATTGTGCCCTTACATTATTATTGTTATGTCGGCTCTGATTATATTATGACCCCTTAGACTCCTATATATAGAAAGGAGGTCTTGTCATTTGTATCATCTAAGAATTGTTCATTTTTGTAATGTAAAGGAGGTTGCCCCCTCGAAGAGGCTTATTTCTAAGGCATTCATCTATCTTTTTTATCTTTTTGTGAGTTGGTTCCATAACATTTGGTATCAGAGCTCTGGATTCTAGGGTTTCACTGCTCCAAAGAGGACATCGTGGAATTTTTGCTATAACTTTGTTTCTATGATGTTTCAGAAACGCAAAAAATACATTTGAGACGACATCGCATTAAACCTCGAGTCTGAATTTCAGATCTTGTGTCGCTATATTTGTGAAGATATGATTTGAGGAAGTTAGGGTTTTTGCAAGCTCCAAAATTTCATCTAAAACAGGCCATCATGGTATTTTTGCTATAAAGTTTTCTCTACAAAGTTTCAGAACCTAAGACAAAACCCCATTTGAGAAGAAATCCATCTAAACCTCAGGTCTAAATTTCAGCTCTTGTTTCATTATATTTTCAGAGATACAGTCTAAGAAATGTAGGGTTTCTGCAGGCTCGTGAATTACATGCTAAATAGATGACCTTGGGAAAATCGTCATAACATTCTCTCTGAGCATCAAATTGAAATTTAGTAAGAAGTTACAGAAAGAGGACATATTGTATTTTGCTTGGGTATAATTTTCGGAACCTAAAGTTGAAACAGTGACACATGGCATGTCGTACAAGTTCACTCTACTGAAATACTCTATAATTAGGTCATTGTGGGAGATTGGGAATAGATATTTCTTTAGGAATCCAATTGCACTCAAACTTACGAAGTTAGAAAGAGGACTCAAAGGGCTATTACAGACCGAAATTTCAAAACTTAAAGATCTGAAAGTACAAAGTTAAAGTCATTTCGAGATCCAGCTCCTAAAATCAAGAAAAAATGAGATGAGCAAGTTTGATGGCAAGGATCCAGTAAATTGGATACTATAGATGGAGAAATATTTTGATCTACATGGTGTACCACTGTTACAAAAAGTACATATTGCATCTAATTATTTAGAACCAAATCAATTTTTATGGTATAAAGGGATTTGTTCTCGTAAACCACTTGTCACGTGGTCAATTTTCACAGAGGAAATGATAGCACATTATGAGGATACAAAGAGAAACACCTTCTTAGCCAATTGATAAATCTCAAACAAAAGGGTTCAATGGAAAAGCACATTGAGGACTTTCCAAAATTTGAATATAAAGGTAAATGATATTCCAGAGAATAAAATGGTTGACGTCTTCGTAGGGACTTTAAAGGATAACATTCAACACAAGGTTCGTGTTTGGGAACCTGATTCATTGGAGAAGGCATTGAGGTTGGCAAGAAAAATTGAAAGCGAAATTATGGAAACAAGGAATCCCACCACTCACGACTATAATTATGGAAGTGGTTTTTCTCCTAACCTTCCATAACCTATAAGGTTTACACCACAACAATTGGAAGAAAAAAGAGAAAAAGGGCTTTGTTACAATTGTGATAGAAAATACACTAAAGCTCATAAGTGTGCTGAGAAGAAATTATTTTACATAGATTATGAAGAGGAGGAAGAAAAGGATCAAGAAACATCAAAAGAAGAGGATATACACTAGGAACCCATCCCAAAGAAAGAAGAAATGAATTCGAACATATCTTGTAAAGTATTGGAAAGAATTACCACTCCTCAAACTCTCAAGATAGAAGAACATATCAAGAAGAAAAATGTTCAAGAAGTGAAAGATCACATCAAGAAATAAGAAATGAATCCGACCATATCTTGTAATGCATTGGCTGGAATTACCACTCCTCAAACTATCAATATAGAAGGACATATCAAGAAGAAAAATGTTCAAGAATTGAAAGATCACATCGAGCATCAAGAAATGAATCTGACCATATCTTGTAATGCATTGGAAGAAATTACCACTCCTAAAACTATCAAGACATAATGACATATTAAGAAGAAAAAGGTAATAGTGTTGATTGATTCAGGTAGTAGCCATAATTTTATTCATTGTAAGATAGCCAGGGAATTGAATTGCTTCCTATATCCAGCACCAGAGTGTCAAGTGATGGTTGCAAGTGGAGGAACCATAAATTTCTCTGCAAAGTGCCATAATATCAAGTTATCCATGGTAGAATATGTATTTAATAACCCAATACTTTTCATTCCAATGGGTGGTGTTGATGTTTAACTAGGAGTCCAATGGCTACAATCTTTGGGTATGATAGCTTTTAATTTTCAAGAAATTTTCTTGAATTTTTTTTGGGAACGAAAGGAAGTTGAATTGAGGGGTATCGAAGGGAAACCTGGAAAGATAATCAATTTTGATAGCATGACAAAGCTTCTAAATAAAGAACAATGGGGCACAATTGCACAATTATTTTCACTAGAGGATCCCACATCGAAATCATGTATTTCTCTAGATCTCCAAAACATTTTGGACAATAATTCCAAGGTATTTGAGACTCCCAAAGGCCTTCCACCTATTCGTGATCATGATTGTCATACCAGGCAGTAACTCCTCAAAACAAATCAATTCATGTTATTCCTTCAGGTTGGTCTTTATTATATACATGAGGGAGACTGTTCACTTCATCTCCCGATGATTGTTCATATCTCTTATTATTTATTTACATTGATTTTATTTATTCACCCAATCCTGATGATTACGTGTCAACATTCCCCCCCTAATCTTAAGGGATGTTGGTGAGTCGAAGCATCATTCAAGCTTTTCTCTTCCAAGCGCTTTGGTGAAGATGTCGACAATTTTCTCATTAGTGGAACAATGATGGAGATGGATTGTTTTGGCCTCAACATGATGTCGAATCAGATGATATTTGGTATTGATGTGCTTCGTTTGATCATGGAACTTTGGGTTCTTGGCCAACTTTATTGCAGAGGTATTGTCAATCATGAGTGGAGTTGATTGTACTTGTTTTACCTAAAAATCTTCAAGAATTTTCCTGAGCCACACAATTTCTTTTGTTGCTTCAGCTGCTGCCACGTATTCTGCTTCTGTTGTGGAATCTGCTGGAACTGATTGTTTGCGTGATCTCCAGGAGACAACTCCTAATCCAAGACTCATAGCATATCCTGAAGTAGATACCCCAGTTTCTTTGTCTCCATCGAAATCTGAATCAGAGTATCCAATCAAATTGAAGTCGTCCAACTGTGTATACTTGATTCCAAAGTCTTCAGTTCCCTTCAAGTACCTTAGAACTCTTTTTGCAGTAGACCAATGTCCCTCACAAGGCTTTTGCATAAACCTGGAGAGGATTCCAACAGAAAACGAAATATCTGGTCTGGTAGTAGTTAGGTAGTTGAGACTTCCTACAAGCTGTCTATACTTTGTTGCATCCTCAAATCCTTTTCCTTCAATAGATGTGAGCTTTAAGTTTTGTTCCATTGGAGTAGTAAGAGGATTGAATTCTGTCATGCCAAACCTGTTCAATAGATCTCCAATGTATTTCTTTTGAGAAACAAATATGGACTTCGAATGTTGGGTTACTTCAATACCAAGACAGTAATGAACATAGCCCAAATCAGTCATTTCAAAAATTTTCCCCAATTCCTTCTTTGTGGATGTAATATAGCTTTCATTGTTCCCTGTCATCAAAAGATCATCTACATATACCACAAGATATACAACTGTTTTGCCAACTTTCTTGACAAATAAAGTTGCATCATCAAGATCATAATGTTTGAAATTGAGTTTTAGAAGATACTTAGTTAGTTTTTCATAACAGGCTCACGGTCCTTGTTTGAGGCCATAGAAGGACTTCACAAGTTTTCATAGTTTATGTTCATGTCCTTTCACAGCAAATCCTTCAGGGTGGGACATAAAAACATTCTATTTTAGATCTCCATTCAAGAAAGTAGTTTTTACATCCATTTGATAGACTTTCCAACCATTCTGAGCTGCTAGGGAAAAGAGTGTCCGGATGGTAGACCATTTTGTTGTGGGGGCAAAAGTCTCCTCATAATCGACGCCTTATTTCTGTGCAAAATCTTTTGCCACAAGCCTAGCTTTGTGATAGTCAAGTGAGCCATCAACTTTATACTTGTTCTTGTAGACCCACTTGCAACCAATTGGTTTGGTTCCTAATGGAGGATCAACCAGCTTGCAAGTGCCATTCTTTATGAGGGCATCATACTCCTTTTGCATCGCTTCTTTCCATTCATCATGAGAAGCAGCTTCTTTGAAGGAAGTTAGTTCAAAATCTATAGAAAAGTTCAATTCACAATCATAAGAAACATCCATATCAACAGGTGAATTAGAGTCATCTACATCACCTCCATTTTGCCGATTTGAATTTCTAGTTCCTATCTTTCCAACCTCCTCAGGATGAACACTTTCAAGTGTCTTTATCAGCCACTTTGGGGGACCTTTCTCAGATGGTCTAGGCTACTCCGCTGATTGAGTTGGGACTGAATCAAGGTTGAGTCTCCCAATTCTATCAATCACATCACTTAAAGCATCATCCATTGTTGGAGTTTCATGCAGGGGAGAGTGTTCTTCAGAATAAGATTACACATGTTGATCTAGTATAGGAATCCTCCCTTCAAGATGTGGAATCTGATTATCAAATTCTTGAAATGATTTTGCATTTGCGAATCTATCCAAGCAATCAAGTTGCCGCTCAACAACATTGTTAGTTTTGGATGATTCAAGAAAAATTACATCTCTAGATAAACAAACTTTTTATTTACTTCATCATAGAGACAATATGCTTTGGAGGTGTTTGAATACCCCAGGAAGATACATTTACAACTTCTAGCACCAAGTTTGTTTCTATGTACCTTTAGTATCAAGGCATAATAGGTGGAACCAAAGACCCTAAGATGCTTTACCGAAGGAACATGTCCATGCCACATTTCATATGAAGTCTTGTTTCTAATAGCATTAGATGGACATCTATTCTTTATATATGCAGTACATAGAAAAACATCAGCCCAAAACATTATCTTTACATTTTTGAAGAAGAGCATGGATCGTACCATATTTAAGATTGTCCTATTCATTCTTTCAGCTACACCATTCTGTTGGGGATTATAAGGCACAGTTGGTTGATGTTTGATCCCATGTTGGCGAAGATAGTTTTCAAATTCATTTGATGTGTATTCTTTTCCATTATCAGTGTGAATAGACCCAATATGAGATTGTACATCATTTTCAATCCATTTATGAAAGTTCTTGAATTTTTGAAAAGCATCAGATTTGTTCTTTAATAAATAAACCCAACACATTCTGGTGTAGTCATCAATAAATGTCATCATATATTTATTTCCATTTGCAGAAGGAATAGGCATTGGACCACATAAATCTAAATGAATGAGTTCAATTTTTCTATGTGCTCTTGAATGTGAATTATGAAAAGACTGTTTGCTATGCTTTCCTAGAATGCAAGCATCACATTGCTTAAATTTCCTAGGAATTGTAGGCAAACTAGCAACACCATTTTTCTTCAACAAGCGGAGGTTGTCATAGTTCAAATGTCCAAGTCTAGCATGCCATAATAAACTTGATGGAAGTGTACCTTCTTCATGATGATAATTGTATGAGAAATGTTGTGCACGAGCAAAGGTACCTTGCAGCTTGAGAAGCCTTTCTTCTTCTATTCCCCTCATGACAAGTGAGTGGTCAAATGCTTTTCTCACCTCAAGCTTGCCATCAAACATATGAATGGAGTGACCTTGCTGGTGGATGTGGACCAAGGACAGCAAGTTTCTCTTCAGTTGTGGGAGATAGAGAACATGATGCAGAAGAAAGTCTGGAAGACCAAGCAATTGAAGCCTGATTGTGCCAAGCCCTGATGGCTTCATTTTTGATTGGTCTGCAAAGGATACTGCTCCATCAACATTGTCAGTAAATTCTTCAAAAAAATCTTTTCTATGAGTCATGTGGCAGGTTGCTCCTGAATCAAGCAACCAACCATTTTTCCAAGAAGCAAGTGAAGCATTAAATAAATCTTCATTTACTCCAATATTACATTGTGCCACAACATAGTGAGCAGATTTAGGTGCTTTACCTTTGTTTGTATCATCAATTTTACCTTTCTATTGGTTTCTTTTCTACTTAATTTTTTCTCATCGTAACTTGCATGTAGAGGCATCATGTGATCCATTTCTTTTGTAGTGTATGCAATGCAAATCTACCTTTTCTCCTTGAGAGTGTCGGCCCCCCCTGCCTCTAAAATATCTTCCTCTTCCTCTTTGACCACCTCTTCCTCTTGAAGAATCTTGAGTAGGATGCTTTTCTTTATGAGCAAGGTACATAGCCTCTTCAGAAGATTCAGGGGTTGTCTTCTTTCCAAAAGCTTTCTCTCATTCAGCAAATTTTTTTACAAGAGAGTCAAAGGTAATGTCTTTAAGATTTCCATTTGCTTACAATGACTTAAGATAATTGGAGTAAGTAGGATAAAGTGCCTTGAGAAAAGCAATAAGAGGAATATCCAATTCAACCTTAGTGGATTTGATATCATGCATTATAGATTTTACTTCGGATGCAAGAGCAAGAGGATCATTATTTTGCAATTCAAGAGTGAAGAGTTTAATCATGAGTTGAATAACTTCAAGTGCAGAATGTGAGTCATAGAGTTCTTTCAGCTTTTGTAAGGCTTCAAAAGCGGTTGAAAATGGCGAAATATGGTGACTCACCTCTTCATTTACAGATGCTGCGATTAATGCATAAGCTTTGCTATTCTTGTTTTCCCAAATGGCGAGCTCTTTGTCTGAGGTAGGTTTTTCTGGCTCTTTGTCTCCATCTCCAACACACACTCCTTTCCACAAATCATTGAACATGAGGGTGTGTTTTATCATCCGGGACCACTCAGGATAGTTCTCCTTACCAGTGAGAACTATTCCCACAATGGATATGATTGAATGCATTGTAAAATATTATACTGTAAAAAACTGTGTACTGTAAAAAAAAATATACTTCTGTTGCCAATATATAAAATATTTTCACTTTTGGTGTTAAAGAAAAACTGCACTATAATGGCAATATTCTAAAAAAAAAATGCAATTCTGTTAGCAATATGATAGAGGTGTTGCTACAAAATTATTAGTTGTAGAGCAAGAAGTGATCCATTGCACTCAGAGTGGCATGCAAGTAGAATCAACTGCATTAAATCATATAAAACGGCAAGTAATTTTTACGTGAGTCGAGTCAGTTTCACGTCCCCATGATCATCACTTTCAAGACCGTCTCAACCATTATTTATTCTTTGTATTATTCTTTAACTTGGCCATCGTCAGCGCATTTGTAGGGAATGGCGTACTGGAGCAGCATACCAAAATAGCGTTCAAGATACCAAAACAACATTCAAGATACATTCAACGCATGGCATTTAACACATTTTATATGCCAAAAAAACTTCAACATATATACCAGCGTTAGATGCAAAAAACTTCAGCGTTATAGTATCAGCGTGATAGTGTAATGAGACCAGTGTTAATACAATGCCAAAAAATTCAGCGTTATGGTACCAGCGTGATAATGTAATGAGACCAGCATTAATACAATGCCAAAAACTTCAGCATTATAGTACCAGCGTGATAATGTAATGAGACCAGCGTTAAAAGCTTTACATTTCCACGCCAGCGTTATAACCCATTCTCTCTAGTGTGGTCCAGAGGCGAGGCTCTACCAGAAACCCCAAGGCTGTTATTTCGAATCCTCATACGAAGGCTCCATGGCTCGTATCAAGCAGACAGCTCGTATCAAGCAGGCAGCTCGCCACCAAGGCTGCTCGCAAGTCTGCAGCCACACCATTCACGCAGTAAACTTTCGCAGCAGCACGGCCTCAAGGCATGCAGTGATTCAGAAGGTTTTCAGGTCTGAGGTTGTCAGGTCAGAGGATTCAGAATTAATTATGGTAGACAGAGCACAGAATGGCTCAGAATCACTTATGGCAGACAGAGCGCACAAGGGAAGTGGACAGAGAGCGCAGTAGGTAGAAGGGAGTTACAACTATTTTTGGGAGCTGGCTTTGATACCATGTCAGACTAGGCAGTAACTCCTCAAAACAAATCAATTCATGTTATTCCTTCAGGTTGGTCTTTATTATATACATGAGGGAGACTGTTCACTTCATCTCCTAATGACTGTTCATATCTCTTATTATTTATTTACATTGATTTTATTATTCACCCAATCCTGATGATTAGGTGTCAACAATGATCATGCTATTCATTTGATTCCAGGAAGTGTTCCTCCAAACATCAGGCCTTATAGATATCCATATGCCCAAAGGAGTGGGAACTCATTCAAATGTTGCAGAAGATCCCAATTCAAACAATATTGCGAGAACTTAACAAGGAAGGAAAAATCATATTGGAACCTGAAGTAGTCACAGAACCGAGAAATCGACAGCTACAAAATAGATCAATTTCAGAGTATCTCATCAAGTGGAAGAACTTACCCACTGAAGATTCCACATGGGAAGACAAGAATTTATACATAAGCATCAAGAACTACTCAAGCGTTGAGGACAACACTTTTTGAAGGAGAGGGGCATGCTAGGTCCCTATGCTACTAGTGTAACCCCTTATTATTATTAGTACAACCCCCTTATTATATTGTTGTGCCCATGTAGTCCCCATATTGTTATTATTGTGCCCCATAGAAGCCCACTATTGTTATTATTGTGCCCTTAAATTATTATTGTTATGTCGACTCTTATTATATTATGACCCCTTAGACTCCTATATATAGAAAGGAGGTCTTTTTATTTGTATCATCTAAGAATTGTTAATTTGTGTAATGTAAAGGAGGTTCCCCCCTTGAAGAGGCTTATCTCTAAGGTGTTCATCTATCTTTTGTATATTTTTGTGAGTTGGTTTCATAACAAAATATCTCATTCACCTTATATTTCTTGAAATGTCAGGTATCTAAGTCCTTCTAGATCATCCTCCTCTGGATATGCATTTACTTTGCTACCAAACATATATTTTGGATACCCTCCTTCATGGAAATACAGTAGGAATTTCTCATCAACTCAACCTTCCCATACCTGTCCCAGAGTGACTAGGATTCTTTTAATGGCATACAAGGTTTCGGTTAGGCGTTGATCACTATATTTGAATGAGTAATTGATGCTGAATTGGTTAGCCATAACATCCCATTCTACTATTTGTCTATGAATTTCCTCCTACATATACCATGCTTATGGAATTATACCCAAGGTATGAATGAATAAATGCACCTAGAGTTCCTTCGGTGCACTCTCTTTTTCCCATTTCTCTATGCATTCCTCTAAATGTTTTCTGGGATCTAAGTTTCCTCTATACTTCACATTATCATGCAACTGATCTCCTTCTTGTCTATACCTCTCCCTCATGGCTCGCTTGATAGTCTCCCATTCACACAAAGTGTTGCGATGCGCTTTCCACCACCTTGTCGGGGTGGCTTGTAATGAAATATCTAATAGTGGGACTTTGTGATCTTCCCTTATGGTTTTGTCCACTTTATTCATAAAAGTGTCTACTAATTCGATACCATGGAAGGTTGGATAATTACTTACCTCTTCCCAATCCAGCTTACTTTGCATATTTTGGGGCAACGTCTGGTATCAATCTCATATCCTCCTTGTTTCCATGCATCCCAACTAGCTTCTGAACCAGCTTCTAAACTTTGTATTCTCCTCTAACTGAGCAATCCTCCTATTGTGGGATTTGTGTAGTCCTCTATTTTTCCTGCAGTTAGCCTATATAGTTGATCCAGCATTCCTGGCTCGTCTCAATCATCCACAGGTTCAGTGAACCTTGGTCCTTGATATGGATCAAGTGGTTGTATTACCTGCATCCCTTATACTTCAAAGATCATTAATTCCTTCTTCAAGTCAATGATAACATAGTTCTCAAATGCCCAATCGATACTAAGAAGTTTTGGTTAAGGGTCCTTATCACCCATTATATCTATTACTTCAAATTCAGTATAAGTTTTTACCCCTGCTACATCCACTTCTACATCTTCCAACCTTCCAATGGGCAAGATGAAATATTGATTTTCCATCAACAGTTGTATTGGTGAATATTTAAGTTGTGGATTCCCAAACGCTTCCTATGTCTTTCTAGGTAGAATATTTACGTCTGACCCTAGATATAAGATTGTATCTTTAATTTGGAATCCTGTGACTTGAGCATCAATCCATAATTATTTACCTTTTCTCTTCTTGTTCCGTCGTACCCTTCTCGAGTGTCTTTCGGGCAAGTTTGCTGATATTGTTTCCCCTTTTTCTTCGTCCTCTGGAAATACTGCTTTTAGACTCCTACGCAAATCCTTTAGCATATGTTCATTATCAACAATCTATAAAAATAGCCTAAACCATTCTTTGATTGGTCGAGTGTTACCAGCTATGCGTGATTCATTTTTCTTATCTCCTTTTATCTCTTTTAACCCATCAAATAACTTGGTCACTTCCTAATAGTATTGTTTTTGTTGGGTGGGTTGTATGACTGCTTTGGGGATGCTACCTGAACAATTGAAGATTGGTCTACCATACCCCAATCATCTCCTGTCTTCCTACCTCCTCTGGTAACTATATTTATATTAGTTATTGGGAGCGTTTCAGCAGTTCGTGGTTTTGCATTGATCAAATTAGTCCCCTTTTATCTGTTTCTTTCTTCCCATTTTTAAATCATCTTAGGACAATCCTTTGTGGCATGTGCATTTGCACTTCATTGTGAGCACCAAGGCCTTCTAGGGAGCAGACAGTCTCTGGAAAAATGTCCCTCCTTATAACAATTGTAGCACCTTACGGGTCCTCTACCCCCTGTTCTTCCTCCTCTCATACCTCCTCCTCATCCCCCATGACCAAATTCGTTGACTCTAAATGTGGACCTATCTAGTTTCTCTGCTAAGGAATATAATGCTCGACATTGGTAAGTGTGGTGTGTTTTGGATGCGCAAAATTCACAATAACTTTTGTTAGGTACGTTGGAATACTTCTGCAGTATTGGACATACTCGCAACAAATGTCCATAGTTCCTACAAACTTCATAGCAGTATTGCGTGTTTTGGCCCGAGAAAGCTCCTTCCGATCCCACAACCACAACTCCTATTGTTGGTGGGGCCCTTGATGATCCTGTAATTCCCACTGAATTATTTGTGCCTCTCAGCCTTAGGCATTCAATCACCACATGGCCTTCCACTAGGCGGTGGGTACACCATATGTTGGGTCTTACTGGTCTAATTGGTTGTAGGTCTTTTAGTTTCTCTGTCAGACTGGCAATTTTATTTTTGAGGCCCATGATCGATGGGTCTTGTGATCCCATCCCTCATCGATACTAATGTGGTTATCATGTCATGGCTTCTATGCAGGATGCTTGCTCTAGTGCATCTTGGAGAGTTCTAATCTTTTATTATGTCAATGGTTTTCTTGTAAGGGGTAGGAGCACTTTAATGAACCAATCTCTTTGATGGTTGGGATCTATGGTATAGCTTAGCTTTCCAATAGCATCCTTAAACCTCTACATCAATTCCCAAGTAGTATCTCCTTCCTTTTTCTTGATCTCCCAAATTCAGAGAGTCCTTGCTGATCTATTTGTGGCACCTTGAATTCTTGAATGAAGCCTCTCTTAATTTCATCCACTAAAGGATTCTATTTTTTTTCTTCCCATTTGATAAACCATCTTAGATCTCTTTCTCTTAATGTGGTCTCGAACTCAATCGACTTTACGTTATTTGGTGTTTGGTGTGCTCTCCATATATCTTCACACAAGTACCAATGTTGTTATACATCTTCATTCCCTCTACCAATAAACTCAAGATATCTAGTAACGGACCCTGCCATGTTGATTCGAGTGTGTGCTAAGAGCACAAATCCTTGTTTTCGGGGTTGTTGAGATCCTTGTAACCCCAGATTACTAACATTGTTAATCCCACTACTATTAGATGTACTAAAACTAGCCTTACAATTGTCATGCACACTGTGTACTCGTATTACTTTAATCAATTTAACAACAATTTTGTCAGTATTTTTGTAAAGCGCCAGGGGAAGGTTGGGGTGAACACTACCTAAAATTTGGGGATTTTTTTGTTGAACTCTAGCTAATGTATCATCCTCAGTGAACAATCTTCTCATCACATCACACATCTCACCTTTCGTCTCCTCTTCATAGTTGTCACGAGTGCTTCCTTCCGACATCTTACCTGCAACTTGTAAGGGAGAGTCCCTATCATTCTCCCGGTTCCTATTTGTCCAATCGACATCCCTTTCTTGTCCTGCATCTTTCTCCATACTCTTTACTTCTTTCAGGCTCCCTGACACCGCTCCTACTTGGTGGGGTCCTATACGTCTCTTCTTTAGTGCTTGTACCACTCTTTCCTGCCACTTTTCTGCTAATAGCGCTCTCCTTTGTGCCCTAATATCTCTAGCTCTCTGCAATCCTTCTATGTCCATTCCTTCAGCAGCATCTACATTTCCCCAAATGGTAGAATTATCCCCTTATGCCCTTCCCTCAATACTGGTGTTTTATGCTACCATAGTTGCTCTAGGAAAAGGTAGGAATCCTTCTTCCACCATCAACATATTAATCCACGAAGGCACTTAGTTCATTAGTTTCCCTCTTAATCCTAATCTGAACATTGTGTTTGCCTTTGAAAAGCATTGATAGTTCTCTGTTGCGAATTTGACTACGTACCCTTCTATAGTAGTTTGTACCGATAATTCTAATGCTCTCATCATCTCACTATCCAAATGTTGAAGCATTATGAGGTATGTGAGAACCCAATCACGATGCACCTCCTCAACCAATTATACAAGTCTTCCAGAGACTTACACCATAATATCTTGTACTAATTACTCACAGCTTCTGAGTACAAAATCTCTCCGCTTACTTTAGCAATAGGTTGGCTTCAACCAGTAACCTGCTCTGTTACAAACTCATCTACTTGGTTGTGCCACTAGTCCCGAATCTCTTTCTTAAATATCCTTGATACAATATTCCAAACCAGTTCTTGTGATTTCAAGTCCCGACAACAGAACCATTTGTTGGCACAAAAATGTCATCAGGGAAAGACCCTGGGTTCAGGCACAAGGGGCCAACAAGGGTCCGTTGTAGTCTAGGACAATGTTGGAATTTTCACCCTAGCCCAAGAGATAAGGAGTCTCACCCGAGGTGAGTCGTGACCGAAACTAGGAAGGGTTTAGAAGGATATGAAGGATGACCCAACCATTACTCTATATACATCTTAAAGAATACATTCATCATAACATTATATCATTATGGATGTCATATTCATATGAGGAAAGACCATCAACATAAAAATTTTGAGTAGGCCCATAAATCATAGCAATACACACAGATAATACCATGAAACTGGTCCATTTACTCATTCATATTAACCCAACAGAAGATACATTACAATGTACGTTTGGCATAAAGTCGTGATCAAATACATAAACTACCATGGCCATAGAATGCCTTAGATCTCAAGCTAAGCCCAGCTCTAGCCTTTCTGCCACTGCTTTAGTCCTCGGATGAGATTCTTTTGTGCCCTCAACTCCCTCAGATACCAACGTTTTCTTCATGTTTTCTTCTCCTTTTATCTACTCCTCCACTGCTCAAAATTCCAATTTCGTTCAGCTATTTATCTCCTCGGCTGCTTCGCTTCCTCCTCCTTGTTCACTTGGTTGTTTTTTCTTGCTCCTGACACCTTGCCGCAACTGCCCCACAACTACATGGTCTTTCTTCCTTTCCCAGTTTTCTTCTCCACAACTTGACCGTTGCTCTTGCCACATGTTTTTCCCTCTTCATACCTTCAAAAATTTCAACATTCAAAATGAAGGCCCCAACAACCTCGATAAAGGATTTGATAGGAATGTCCATTTTAACTCTAGTGGCATCCATATCATGCAGTATGGCTCCAATATCTGGGGCTATGGCTAAGGGTTCATCTTCTTTTAACTCAAGGTTGAATAGTTTTACCATCAACTAGACAACTTCTAATTCTAAGTGTGAGGCATAAATATCTTTCATTTTTTTAAATTCACCATAAGAACTTTTAATTGGAACTATATGATGACTTACCTTGTCGCTTACAAAATAAGCAACTAGGGCATAATCTATCCTTGCTCGCCTAAATCAATAAATCTTTTTCTGGCATGGGCTTGGAAGGTGCATTTTCATCCTCTCCCTCACAGATGACTTTTCATAAGTCATTAAAGATGAGGGTATGTTTGATATTCCTTGACGATTCTTTGTAGTTCTCCTTGCCAATGAGTATTACTCCAACAATGGAGATGAGAGAATGCATCTTTGTTAACCTAGGACCAATATTCTTTGAGTTGAGATATTAAACACCTTCTCCAAAGAAAATAATCATTCTTCCCATGAGAAATTTCACAAACAAATATACAATGGGCTTGCCAACAACGAGGAAATATGCAATGGGCTTTCCAACAATGAGGAATGGAAATATGGTATGACCCACCAATAAACCATGTACTTTTAAAATATAAAGTGACATCAAAAAATAAGAGATGTCAATACCAATACCAGCAAGTAACTAACAAATAATCATTTCTTACATGGCTTGTGTTGTAGCACTTAGAAAATAAATAATTACAAGAAGCATGGTATCAAGTTGAAATGTCCTCATCTTACCAAGTTTATTAGCTAATACACTTTCATAGAATGATCCAATGTGGCACCTGAAAGTGTGGTGCTAAAAAATGTAATCCATGATTGTTATGTACCTATTGTTGTACTAAAAATTGCAACGTGTGTTGCTTCCATGGATAAGGAAACGATGAAATAAGTAATATATTTCAAAAATGACTTTCAATTACCAAAAATTGTGTCAGCAACTTCTTAGAAACCATAGATGAGACAACTGGAAAATCACATCTTCGAAGAAAAATTGGAATCTCCCACATCCGCCCTGGACTATAAATGGTTGTCATTGCTAGACATATTTTCTTCAAAATATGTCTGACCATCCTTTGGAAAGCCATATAAAAAATTCTAATGTGGTAAATAAGGAGGCATTGTGCCCAAAGAACCATAGCTAGGTAATGGAGATTTCCCATGCTATGAACTTTGATATGCATTCAAAACTTATAGAGTAGTTTGCTAGGACCCATAGTCCGCAAAGAACATCGAGATTCACACTGCCAACACTGCCATATCAATACCGATAACCGCCAAAGCTCAAGTTCACTTCATACGACCCTACAACACCAAGCAAGCTCTAAAAAAATGGCAAGAATGTAGCCACTTGGAACAACAAAGATGAATTAAATGATGATGCCAAAGCAATATTAATAGACATAGAAAGCGAGTGATTCAACCTAGGAAGGTTCTGGCTGTGACAAACTCAAATAGAATTAAAAACCTTGAGATTCTAGGTAAGACAAAACATGCAAGTTTACCAAATACACTTCACATTCAGAGCTATAGGAGTGGAGCATTATTGTGTCACATGAAATATATGTGTTTATAAAATACCAATGTTAGATGTGAAGGGAACATTTCTGAGAGCTATGGTAGAATTGATGAGTAGAGAGATAGTCAAGTAGAGGAGTTACATTAAATGAAAAATTCTAAAATTAGCTCCAAGACCATCTCGGGCTGGGTGAGTGACTCCCAAACTTGGATATGATTACATTAATGAGAATAGAATTATATAAGATAAAAGAGTGACCCTTGTGATTCATCTTTCAAGCCTGGTTCTTATTGCGCCGAGAGACACTCTCCATCCCATTATGGAAGAGATGATGTAAAGTTATGTTATGTAATGTGATGTTATGTTATTTAAACAGTTTGACTCAATCAAATTACATAACAATAAAAATAAAGATAAACATAAAAGTAATAAAAGTAATATTTATAATTATTAATTATTAATAATTAAACCAACCTAGATTCATCTTAACTCTAGATCTACAAAGCTCTATGAGGTATCAAAGCTCTTAAGGTGCAAACCTCTTTTAGAGTGAAAGGATATTTGATCCCTCTTGACACTTGGTAGATCTGGAGTTAAAATGGATCTAGGTTGGTTCTAATTGTTCGCATTTCATCTTAATTACATATTTACATTTTATTTACACAAACACCATGGATTAGGTGTCTAATAAATATAGTGAAATCTTAACTAAAAAACATAAATATTAATCATTTATCTTATATTTTGTGAAGTAAAAATTATTGTAAATATGTTAACACTAAGTTGATACATTTATAAATAAAGACTTTAAATTTTTAAAATTCATGAATATTTGTATGGTATGAAATTGATACATATAACATCACATACTTTTATTTTCTTGGGTTAATTATCATTTTTCTAAAATTATTATTTTTCTTTTTGATTTAATTATTGTTTTTTATTATGAAAATGGAATCTATAATACCATCCACACTTCAACTATATCAACTATATCACCAATTCACTCGTAAATAAAATCATGAGCAGTTTAAACGATTATTAATTTCATATAAAATATATGACCCTACTGAAGACATCAAAAGTAGTTTTCGGAGTTCATACTTATACAAGGATATTTTAGGAGAAAGTATGGTATATAGATTGGATTGGGAATAAACGAGTCTAGATCCATCTTAATTTTAGATCTTGCAATTGGGTAGAGGGATCAAATCTCTTTTCATTTTAAAATACTTTTTCATTTCAAGAAATTAATCCCTCCGGGGGCTTAATACCCAGAGTTAAGCTGGATCTAGGGTGATTTAATTATTAAATATAATTAATTACAATTATAATTATAAATATTAATATTAATATTTTTTTTTTAATTTAATTTAATTTTTATTTTTACCTAGTAAAAATGTTAAACATTACATCTCTACCATCTTGAGATTAAATATTTATATAGGAGTTATGTTGACTTATGAACCTCAAATATAAAGAATTTTTTCAATAAAAAGTGTATGGGTAAGGGGAAATCTTGGATAAAATATAATATTATATTATTATACGTTAACCAATATTTATGACCAACCCCACCTAATAAAAAGTGGCCAGGGTGGGGGGAAATACTAATTAAAATGTAATATTATTACATTTTACCTAATATTTATCAACAACCCATAGCCTGAATATTACTTTTACTTTTAAATATAAAGAAAAATTACAATAAAATGTGATATTATATTATTATATTTTATCCAATATAACCTAGTAAAAAGTGGACAAATGTTGGCAGAAATATTAAACAAAATGTAATAATTACACTTTACCTAATATTTCCCCCACCTCCTCCCTTCACTCAAGCTCACTTTCATTATTCATTTCTAAAATTTCCATCTTCAATCCATAGCTCTATATAATCATTATTACACATAAATTAAGAGAATATATTAAAGATATTATATTAAAGTGATTATCAAATAAGTAATTAGAATGAAGAGGCAATTATTGTTCTGTAAGTTTTGCAATACTACTCAATCCTACTCTTCTTAAAAACACCTTCTTGAATCGTCGAATAGCCTCTAGGAGCGTGATGAGTAATTTAGACCATTTCTGGTAAGCAACATTCATTTATAGCCCTTGGTCATCTCTTCACTCAACATAGTCATGTGGGCAACGCCAGATCTCACTTCAAATTCAGTCCATGCAACAACTACATCAAACAATGTAAAAATTACTCACATTCTCATGGAGAACGTAGGGATACACAATAGCATAAATACACTCTCAAAAGTTATATACTATTATTTTCCCATATTCCTAGTCTTGCCAGTGAATCAACTCTGTAAAATTGGAGGGTAGACTTTAATAAAAACATCTAAATGAACTTGAACAAAACCCCAACAATACAACAACTCCAACTATGGTTTTAAACTTCTCACATGCTACTCTCAGCCAAGGGAAAGACAACTCTTGCAAGGATGTTTGATGTATTCTCTTGTCTCAGACCTCTTGCTAATGCATACAATCAAAGATCTCAACACCAATCCACTGCTTAGGACCTTACATA
This sequence comes from Pinus tabuliformis, assembly GCA_031772625.1. NCBI lineage: Eukaryota > Viridiplantae > Streptophyta > Pinopsida > Pinales > Pinaceae > Pinus > Pinus tabuliformis. The sequence goes on from CM062807.1 coordinate 470,896,175, forward strand.
TCTTAAAATAATCAATCTAACTAAGAACCTTGAGTTTGTAACACTAAACCCTAATATCTATGACATAATTAATGTCGTTATGGCAGACGTAGCACTATAAGTTGTAGGTTCCTAAGGTCGGGAGAAGGGTCCTAACCAACAAATGAAATGCAAAGCTCCGAAGCTTCTACACATATATACACATTATGTATTCATCCATTCAATGATATAAACAAAGCATATGAAAAGGCACAGGGCCATCAAACAACTCCATACAAATTCTGAGCACTAACATATCCAGAAAAATGTTTTACCTCTACAGGGAACATGGATTCAACGCCATCATTTTCTATAACTAATTATGTGTCTAAATATAACATCAAACTAAGATGGATCTATGCTAGTTTAATTCCTCCCTTAAATAGATTATATTCCACATGAATACCATGGGTCAACTTTTATGGGATTATTTTAATTTCATTATTTTGTTATTTTTATTTTATTTTCACCAAGATAAAATGTTTACATTACATTATGTTACATTAAGTTAGACATCTCTACCATATTTTAATTTTATTTTGACCAAGTCAAAATGTTTACATTACATTATGTTACTTTATGTTACATGTATTTAAAATAAAGTAAAATAAACATTTTGACTTGGTCAAAATGTTATTCGAGAAATTCTAGAAACTATCCTTTCATCTCCTTAGATTTCTGATAACTAGAAGGTGGAGAAGTTTGACGTGGTTATTCTCAAGAACCTCAATTTGGATTCTTCTATGATCCCTTCCTCAACATCTCTGGAGAAAGTCACATGTCCTCCTATTTTGAATTCCTATTCTTCACCCTCAATCTCCTTCATTAAATTGAGCTCTGATGGTGCCTCTAAAGGAAACTCTAGAATTGGCAGATGTGGAGGGATTTTCAGGGATGAAAATTCTTTACCATTACAAATTTTCTTGATGTCCTGTGGAATTTCTAGTAATAACATAGTCGAATTCTTGGCTGTCGAGACAAATATAGTCATTGCTATTAGGAAATGTTTTCAATTATTACAAGTGGATGGGTATTCGCATGTTTTAATCCATTGTATCCAAAAAACTTTTAAACGAACAATCAATTCAAAAAACAATGCATAATTGGTTTTTAGAGGACGTAGTTTCTTGTTTCAAAGCTCTGATCTCAAAGTTTGACTATATTATTATTTACCATACTCATTGGGAGGGGAATAGGGGAATATGGTGGCAAATTCACTAGAAAATTTGTCGTGCAAGTGTCAGAACTTTAATTTGGATTAATCATGGCCTATCTTTCATACACATGGTGACTTTCATCTTATAAAGAAAAGGGCGAAAATAGAAAAATCCTCCTACGATGGAGTTATCCCTGATGGGGTGTCTTTAATGCTTCTTGGAAAGACATTCATTAATCCACCTTCATGATGAAACTGTGAGTCTGGATTTCGACCTTCAAATCATGTTCCATGCCCAACACTTGTCCACACCTCATCCTTGCGTCTCATGGAAACAGGTCCTATGGTTGGGGTCTACAACCCTTGCCTTGTCACTTTAAATGCTCACAGGTAGTTGTAATAAAGAGGAGGCTTGTTGTTAATATTCACACCATCATTTTTCAATTTTTAGTTCAAAAGCACGAGCTATCTCTAGAAGGATTAGCCCATGCCTCTTGGGAGCCTGAAAAAGGGTTTTGTGATCTCATTGATGGGTGCATGAGAAAGGGGAGGAATGTTTGTTTTAAAACATGTGTCATGTTTAACACATGTCCTTTCCAAGACCTGACATGATCTGGTAAAAAATTGTTTGCTTTAGGTCATCATTCGACATCCTCCCTATATATATGCATGGGATTTTAGCAAGGTGGTGACATTGTGATGTTATCTAGAGTGGTGGGCAGGATGGCTCTTCACCTGACTACTTTTGGTTCTCAATTGAGGTACTCTCTACCTGTTGGGAACATTTGTTTATTTCCCTTCATCAATATGCCATTAGTTCCAGTTTGACTAGCAAGACAACATATATTCAACCCTTTTCCTTCATTTCGGGATCACCTAAGTGGGTCAATGTTTTTCATCTTTTTTTTGCATAAAAAAGTGTTTGGGCCATACTTCGAATTGGTGGTTGTTCTACCAACCTCGATGCTCCAAGGAACTGATTCCGTAGGTATTTCATTTAATTTCACTGTCTTGGTGTGTGGAGTTTGGTATCCCGTTAGTTTGTCTATATGGTTTTAATGGATGCAACTTCACATTCAGTTTGGTAAGGCATTATAGGGTTCAGGTGTCCTTTTTGCTTGCACTTATAGACTAGGGTTTCTTACTATGTTGGGAAATTTGCGTGTTTCATGTCTCAGGAGTCGAAACTTTTGTTATATCCCTCTGAAGATTAAAGGTGTTGTGGTTGTGGTGGCTAAGGTTTGTTTTACTTTAAGGTGGGTTTTATATCTTAAAGTGTTGTTGTTTTTAGTCTTTGCTGAGGGGTGTCTAACTGAGGACTGTTAGGATAGTCCACAACATATTGGTATTGGGGTCCAATTGTATGGTTTTGGGGACGAATTTTTGGTGTTTGAGTAGAGTTTAGTTGATTCAAGGGTGTGTTCCTTCATGTGTCCTATTGGTTATAGATTCGTTCAAATTTGTCAGAACTTCAAATTCCCCTCACTATACATGCCTCCTCCACAGAGACTGGAAAGTCATAGAGGGGGGTGCGAGCACTTCTATTCCTCATCAACGTAGATTGTTTGGTTGGGAATCAGCAAAAAATTATTTTGATTCTATTCCTATCGAAGTTAGGAGAGAAACTCTCCACCTTGAATCAAAGGAGTTTGGCGACTGCTCATACTTCTCTGATTTTGAGGTTGGAGAAATTGGTCTCAAGTGGACCCCTAACTCGATGAAATTCTGAAAAAGAAGACTTCACTTTCTACATTTGATGGCATTGCATCTACAGACAAATACCCTCTTGTGCATGGTTCTCAAAGAAAAACATGTGGATAAATACAATCTTTTTGCAGGGCAAGAGGACATCAAGGGACTCCTCGGGAATGTACAATTCAACTTGGAAAATATTGGGTCACGATTGAGTAGGATTGATAAATGTGTGGTCTCTGATTCGGACTCTAAGACAAAGGAGCTCAATGACCCTCTTGCAATCATCAATGCACCTCCTGTTATCACCTATCCTTCTACTATTGTCACTCCTTCTGCTAACTCCTCACCTCTCTCTCCAGTTACTATCTCAGACTGATGTGTGAATGGATGGTTTAGTTTTTGTCTTTCTCTGTTGGCCTTGCTCTATGGAACTCTGGGTGGCGGCCTCAGAATCCTTGATAAGAAACATGGCAGTCAATATCATGGTTGTTTTGCAACTGTGTGAATTGTGGTCTCATTTTAACATAAGGAAGGTGTATGTTACTTCCTCGCCTTCTCTGCAAGTTTCCAAAATGATATATTTTGTTATGAACCTAGCAGTGTTTAATATTGGCTTGCTTATGGACGATATCTTTGTATGATTTTGTTATAGTGAAATTATCCTTGTCAACCAAAATTGGTAGTGGACCATGGATATATTAAGGTGTCAACTTCTTGGTCTTATATTTTGTCCTTCGTTTCTCTAGCACCTCAGTGTTCTGATAAGATAATAGGTAGAAATGTGCTTAGTGTGTCCTACATGATTGGAGGCATGATCTCCCGGGTCAATCCTTTGACATGATGTTAGTTAAATGTACTCAATGTAATCCTTCGTGTTATTGATAGAAAACTTTTGTATCAGCTTATTAAAAAAAATGTTTAGCATGATTAGGGATGGAAATATAATTTCTCAGATGGGCGTATTTTTTTTTAAAAGTGTGAACTATAGTTGAGGAAAGGAAAACTATGTGAAATTTCAAAGTTGAGAGTCAAGTCGATGGTCCATATGGGCACGTGGCCTACGTAGTTAATGGAATAAAATGTGTGGACATTTCGAAGCCCCGTCATGCTCTCCTCCACAATTTTGGCCAATAACGATTTTTTTTTTCTGGAGGAAGCGCAGACTACTTTAGTTTACTCAATTTTTGCGAATAGCGACCTTTATTTGGAGGAAGCGCGGACTGCTTTATTTTATACGGTTCAACTTTTCTAAATTTGTCTGAGTGATGAGCTTTCTCCGGAGGAAGTGCAAATTGTTATATTTTCTAATGTGTGATTTTGGACAAATTGAAGATTCACCAGTCGCATTGACTTGTGAAAAGCTTGAGTGAGTGATCATTATTGCGAGGAAGCATACATGAAATGACTGAAAATTTGTTTTCCAGTGAGTGGTAAGTCTTACGCATGCGCTCTGCAAAAACTTGAATTGTCAAACTCCATAAACCATTTGGACAAAGCGCCTTTTGTCCACAGCCCGTTACTCTATTTTCTTGTTTTCTTCTGGTAAATATATGATTTTAAAAAATTCATTATTATTTTTAAAATTGATATAAAATTATGTTATTCGATATAGATATTGAAATATTTTATTTATGAGTAAAAATGAGATGTTTTTACTATATTTACTTTGTATTGGATTGTAATATTAACGAGGAACCAACCAATCATCATGAAAGTGAAGAAATTATCAAAATTTTATAATGATTTTAATTAAAACAAACACTGATTTATGTTTTTATTATAGTCGATATTAATTTTTTATACTTAGAGTATATTTTACTTTTATTATTTTAAAAAGACATGTGTCAACTTGACTTTGAGCATAGATTGAATCACACATCTTTTTTATATTGGATTGTAATATGAGCCTCTTAGCACAATCATTTGAAATTTACTCACTTTACTCAATTTATCTTGTTTTATATTGAGATAATTGGTAAAAAATCATGAATTATCTTGTTTTATCTTGTTTTATATTGACATAATTGTTTTATATTGACACCAAGGTCTAGTGTTGGAGAAGTAAGAAGAATAAGGAGAGGTTGAAGAGGAGGAGGAAAGGATTGAAGAAGAAGAAGAGGAGATAAAAAATTCTGAAGGAAGAGAGGGGGAAGGAAGGAAATAAGAAAAAGGGAAGAAGAAGGAAAAAGAGGAAACCCATGGGGAATCTTCTAAGCCTAGAGATAAGAAGAAGCTAAAAAAAAATTGAGCCTCTCACTAAGGAACACAAAACAAGAAGTGGATGCCACGTTGGCCACACTTAGCACACTTCGAAAATCCAAGAGAAAACACCCCAAGAAGGGCCCATTGTACTTCAAGAGAAGAAAAAACACAAGAGTCAAACAAGGGAAGCCTCAACGTTCCTCAATACTCCTAATTACAATTGAGGAATCATCTAGCCACTAAGGAATGGATTTCAAGCAAGGCGAAGGGAAAATTGAGGAGTTCACCTCCCTTAAAGCAAAGGGGAAACAAATCTTGACACCAACTAGAAGGCCCACCACTAGAGTAGTCACAACCAAGTAGTTCAAGTCACAAATTGCCCTACTACAAGAAAAAATAGAGCTGCTACAGGAGAAAACATAGTTGCCATAGGAAGAAACAAAAGTGCTACAGGATCAAGAAAAAGTGCTACAAGAGGGGGATGGAACATCAAAAAAGGTAGAAATAGGTCCCTGGGAAGTCCAAGAGCCTAAACCATAGCCTAACATTGATTTGTACTATAAATTTATGTAAGAAGGAAGGATTATTCCCAAGAAATTTGCAGTATCCCTCTTATTCGAATTGGAAAAAGAGAGGGGAAGAACTCATAGATTGGTGCAAATTGCAAAATCAAAGAAGGTAGAGGATGTGTTTTTATAGAGGAGAAATTGAAACAAATGAAAAGAGAAATAACTGACCTGAGGTTAAGGGATTCAAGCATGAGAGAATAATTGCAATTAGAAAATCAAAGACTAAAAGAGTAGCTACAAGAGAGAGAATCACAACTTGCCACCATGGCAAGCCTGTCCATAGAAGCCATCCAGTGTAGGCAACCATCCAATTCTTGTGCCATCTTTTTCAAAGAGCAATTGTTGCAGTACCAAATCAAGATATTGGCATAGTATGGTTCTCTACCATTCCAATATTATAGAATTTCCATTGACTTCTACTGGTAGGTAAGCATTGAGGATAGGGCCAAATTGGCATAATTTTACATGCATAACTTGATTCTCATAGACATGAAATTTTAGGACCCAATTCAAGATTATGGGATGCATAGCTAATGGAACTTGCCTCTTAGCTAAAACACAGGGGATCAAGGGCATATTAAGTTAAGAAAATAATGTCCAAAGAGGCAAGTGAAACCTACATCAGAGAAAAGTTAGTGAGCCCCAAGGTTGTCATTAGTAACCATAACCTCATCTCTACAGATCCAAAATTAGCCCCTCACTACCTAGAAAATCAAGAATTATCCATCCTCTATTTTGAAGACACCTTTAGGTTATTAGGAACTGAGAGCTTGTAGTCTTGTCATATAAGGTGGCATGCTTTACCCCACAACTTGCAAATCAGGGAGTATCACTCCCCTGAAAGGCTGAGAAATTCCCTGGAAAGGACCCCATTCTACAAGAGGCTTATGAAAAGATTGAAAATCAATTGGATAGGGCTCAAACTCAGTCCTCCTTTACTATTGGGCCTACAGGAAAGAAGAGATTAGGTAGAGGAACAAAGGGTGTGGGCAGACATAGAAGCAAATGCAGGATTTTACCCACAGGAAGGCACACCATTTGAGATACCTTGGGATGTCAGGGAGGCCACCAGGGCCATGAATGAAATTCACATCAGTGAGTAAGTTGCTCAGAGGGTGAGAAACACCTTCAACAAGGGGGTGATGATGGGTCCCATCAATAGGTATATTTTGAGGCCCATTGTGCTATCCTCCAAACCTTAAATTCTCTTTTTGCCATATTAATTTACATATCTTAGCCATAATTTGCTTAGTAGGAAGACTAAAGGGTGTTTTTCATATTGCGCGGGCTAATGTGGTTAATATGTAGGCAAAAGAAGCATTTTTGGAGACATTTACTATGTAGGGGAACGTTGGAGGCATCTAGAGAGAATATAGGAGGCTTGTCCACTACATTAACTCTCCAACTTGACTTGAGTCCCAAGATTCCTCACCAACAACTCGAAGTCCACTAGTAGTCGATGAACTCAATTGCATGCAAGGACCTAAGGGGACTAGATCCACTAATTTCGAGGTTTTGGAGGGAAATAGTCCTCCTTTCAAGGGAGTTTCCCTCAGTCATCTTTTGTATAAGTAAACGATCCCAAGAGCTCATTAGGATTTGAACTTTGGAGAGATAGGAAGAGTTATTGAGAGCCAAGTGCTCAAGACTGTTATTTCCATTTTGATGTGATGTATATGAACTCTATTTTCTATTAATGAAAGGTTTATTGTTGGTCTATAACTTAGTTAAATTTAGAGGGTGGATACCCTTGGGTTAGGGCCTAATTAAGAGGCTATAGTCTCTCTCATGTATTTTTATTTTTATTTTATCACTTGGATAATAGTATTTATTTTTTTTCTTTTTTTAGTAGAAGTTAAATTACAAAATTTGTGGTTGCAGGCCTGAATACCACCTCTCCTTTTGGAAGTGTGGTTGCAGAACCTACAACAACAAGCCAAAAATACATGTTTGCTTTACTTTGAAAGTTGTTAGGATTTGGTTCATGGTTTCTTGTATACTTTGTTTCTGCATTCTAGAAGATACAACCATGTCCCTGCATAAGGATTAGATGCATGTTGTAGGTTAGAATAGTTCTTATAAAAATCAACTCATCCTTTCCATCTTGATTTGTTTTTGCTACAACTTGACCACTAGGTTGATGTTCTTTCCAAGAATAAACAGGGGTTGATTGTTGGGTTGAAGGAACTATCATTGATGTGTAGTGACCAACACATTTCATCTTACATCCACTTGATCATTTCCCTTCTCCCCCTTGATCCCTCATATTTTTCCTAAACTATACCACCAATATAATCTTTTCAAGGTTATTGGAGGACATCGTGGGCATGTACTTTTGTGCAATATGGGCCTCTAAGGGGTGGTAATTTTGGAAAAAGAATTCACATATCATCCATACATCTTCATCCACCTTTTCCTACGTCTAGCACACCTTTTCTTCCCTTAGGATGCTCTTGGATATAATCCTGTAGAAAAACAGGGCAATCTTGTAGCAGTCCTGAGTATCTTATAGCACTGCCTAAACTCGACTAGATTTTCCTCAAAACCTTGAACTTTGCATTTCGGAATTTAATAATGACCTCCATGCCTTGAATCCACGATTGGGGAGGATCAAATACCACTCTATACCCATTCCCCTTTCACTACAAACACATATTAAATTTTAGTAGAGTTATGATTTACATGTTGCAACTAAAATGTTTATTTCATTCTTGCGAGTAGAATAGCATGATTGGTTTATGCAATTAGCATATATCTTTACTTCCTACAATTGTAATTAGTCATTACATCTGATGATTCATTTATGCAATCAGTGTAGTCCTTTCCTTCCTACAATGGTAGTTAGTCTTTGCATTTGATGAATGATACTTTCCCTTCTGCAAATAGGATAATGTATTTAGAGTATATTCTTGTCTCTTCATGCAAGTTTTCTTTGCAAGCTAGTTGAAGGAGTGGTATCTATATGCCTTGATCTGATTCAATGACTGAAGGTGACATGAGTAGAGCTTGACCTACTATGCATATAGCACTATCACCTCTAAGTTTGTATGAATCTCGAATTGATAATTAAAGTTGGTAGCCCTAGGAGTCTCAACATTCTTGGTGAGATATTGGGGATCGCCACCTCATCAAGATGAAAAATTTCAAGTGTTTTGGTGAGACATTTTAGCGGAACTTTTTGAGATGTTCTTCGTTACCCTATTTATATTGAGATGGAGCTACATCAATATTTAGCCATCCAAACCTTTCAATCACATCACTCAAAGGGTGTTTCTTCTCTAAAGAAGTGGTCAGAACTTCATGAGGGAGAGGCCATGCTTTACAAGGAGATTTCATAATTGATACAAGATAGGTATCCCCCTGTCCAAGATGTGGAATCTAATAATCAAATTCATGATAATTTTTTACATGATTGAATCTATCCAAATGATCAAGTTGTCGCTAAAAATTTTTGTTAGTATTGGAAGATTCAAGAAAAATCACATCTCTAGCAATAAAAACTTCTTATTTACCTCATCATAAAGATGATATGCTTTGGTGGTATTTGAATACCCTGAGAATATTCATTTATGACTCCTCACAAAAAACTTTCTTCTTTGTTCTTTAGTAATCAATGCATAGTAGGTAGAACCACAAATCAAGAGATGCCTTACAAAAAGAGTGTGATTATACCACATTTCACAGGGAGTATTATCTTTTAGAGCGTGAGATGGAAAGATGGTTTTGATATGTACTATGCATAGAACCACATCAGCCCAAAACATAAACTTCACATTTTTTTAAAAAATCGTTAATTGAAACATATTTAAGAGAATCCTGATCATTATTTCAACTACACCATTTTTTTAAGACTGTATGGAACTATACTTTGATGTTGAATCCCATGTTGGGGAAGACAATTTTTATATTCGTTAGAAGTACATTAGTTTACATTATTAGTATGAAGGGATCCAATAGGTGATTGTGCACCATTTCCAATCCATGCATGAATTTTTTTGAAAGTTTCAAAAGATTTTGATCAACTTTTCAACAAGTATTACCTATGCATCTTTGTGTAATGATCAATATAATTCATCATCTATCTATTACCATTTTTAGATGGAATAGGAATAGGGCCACAAAAATCAAAATGAATCAATGCAAGCTTTCTATGTGCACTAGAAGAAGAATCATGAAATGGTTGTTTGATATATTTTCCTTAGATACAAGCATCACATTACTTTAGTTTCCTTGGAATAAATGGAAAACTATACACACTATTCTTTTTTAGTAAAATAATACTATCACAATTAAGATGTTCAAATATTACATGCCATAGAAGTATGGATTGGAATTTACCTTTATTATATTGAAACATGAATGCAAAGTTGTAAGCATGAGTAAATATTCCTTGTAGCATCAAGAATCTTTCTTCTTCTACTCTAGTCATGACAATTGTTTTGTCATATGATTTACATATCTTTACTTTCCCCTCAAACATGTGAATAGAGAGGCCATATTAATGAATGTGAACAAGGTACAATAGGTTTCTCTATATTTCTATAAGGTAGAGTAAATCATGCAAAATAAAATCAGGCAATCCAGGAACATTAAGCCTAATGGTGCCAAGTCCAGATGGCCCTAAGACTTAACTTGTTTGCAAAGTACATTATTCCATATACATTTTCAATGAGGTCTTTAAAGATGTATTTCTATAAGGTCATATAGTAAGTTGCACCTATATGAAGAAATCATGCATCTTTCCAAGAACAAAATGAAGTATGAAACAAATCTTCAGTTACTCCAATAATGCAATGATCATCAATTTAATGAACATATTCATGTGCTTTATCTTTTGTTGGATTTGGTGTTTTACCTTTGTCTTATTTTTGGTCTTGCTTCATTCTCTCCTAGGGGATTTTGCATGTGGAGGGATCATGTCCATCTCTATCACAACAAATGCAACATAGATAAGATATTTGTCCTTTATGGTGTCTACCCCTCCCTTCCTCTATGATTCTTCCTCCCATGCCCTCTTGTTTTAGGAGAATCGTGTGATTAATTCTTCTCTTTCTAATCAAGGAAAATTACTTCTCCAGGGGCCTAAGATGTTGTCTTCCTCTTCCTGGAAGATTTATGTCATTTTGAAAACCTTTTTAGTAACGTGTCAAAAGTAATTGCCTTAAATTATGCACTATCTTGAAGGGATTCGTGGTAGTGAGAGTATGTAGAATAGAGGGCCTTGATAAAGGATTTGAGAGGAATATCCATTTTAACTCTAGTGCCATCCACATAATGCAAGATGGCTCCAATCTCCGAGGATAAAACCAAGGGCTCATCTTCTTTCAACTCAAGATTGAATAGTTTTACCATCAACTAGACAATTTCCAATTCTAAGTGTGAGGCATAAATATGTTTTTCTTAAATGCACCATAAGAACTTTTAATTGGAACTATATGACAACTTACTTTTTCACTTACAAAATCAACAACTATGGCATAATCTATCCTTTATTTCCCAAATGGATAACTCTTTTGTTGGCATGGGGTTGGAAGGCGAATTGTCATCCTCTCCCTCACATATGCCTTTTCATAAGTCATTAAAGATTAGGATATGTTTGATATTCCTTGACCATTCTTTATAGTACTCCTTGCTAGTGAGTACTAATCCAACAATGGAGATGAGAGAATGAATATTTGTTACCTAGGACCTATTCTTTGAGTTGAGATATTAAACACTTTTTCCCAAGAAAATAATCATTCTTCCCATGAGAAATTTCACAAAAATATATACAATGGGATTTCCAACAACGAGGAATGGAAATATGGTGTGATCCACCAATAAACTATGTATCCTTGAAACAGGAAGTGACACTAGAAAAGAATAGATGCCAATACCAATACTAGAAAGCAACTAACCAATGATCATTGCTTTCATAGTTTGTGTTGTAGCTCTTAGAAAAGAACCAATTACAAGAAGCGTGGTATCATGTTGAAATGTCCTCCTCTTACCAAGTTTATTAGCTAATGCAGCTCTAGAAAATGATCCAACAGTGGCACCTATAAGTGTGATGCTAATAAATGCAATGCATGATTGTTATGGACCTATTTTTGTGCTAAGAATTGTAATGTGTGTTGCTTCCATGGATAAGGAAACAGTGAAAAAAGTAATAGATTTGAAAAATGAGTTTCAATTACCAAACATTGTGTCAGCAACTTCCTAAAAGACATAGATGATACCATTGCAAAATACCACCTTGAATAAAAATTGGAAGCTCCCACATCAGCTTTGGACTATAAATGGTTGTCCTTGTTAGACATATTTTCTTTAAAATATGTCCAACCATCATTTGGAAATTCATTTACAAAATTCTAATGTGGTAAAAGCCTGAATATAATTTTTTTTTGCCTATTTCATATTTAAATCTTGAAAATGAATAAAAGAATACCTACAGTACAGTGGAAAGAATGAGTGTTAAGGGAAGATGCATTAGTTCATGGGACTGTAAAATTCCTATGCTCAATGCAAGGTGGAAAAAACTAGTTGTCAACACTCAAATTAACGTTCTTCCCATGGATAAAAAGGTGTCAAGTCGCAGAGGCTAATGAATGCATGGTTTGAACTTGCAAAAAATTCATGGTCAAAAGTGGCTTATACATGAGTCCAAATGAAGCCAACTTAAGGCCAAAAGGGTACAAGTAGTCAATATGCAATACAATAGTACAAATTAACACATGGTAGCCTATAGGGTATAAAGCCAGAATGATAGTGAAGAAGAAGAGGAATGATGCTTCATCACAAAGTCATGGCGGGACTAAAGAGGACTCTCGAGCCTAAGAAAAAATGTTCAGCATGGGTGCCAAGTGACAACAAGGTGACTATCTAGGGCGTCGATGATAAGGTAGGCTCCTACCACAAAAGTTATGACACTTCTAATCAGTGAGAAGGTTATGTCTCACATCTTGGTGGGGTCGATCCTAGGGCCAAAATGGAAAAGGAAACTGATAAATGCACAATGTAGGTGAAGAACCTAACCTATATGCCAATTTTGGGAACCAATACCTATCAGAACAGATCAACCATAAAAATTCCTAAAGGAGAAGTCTTCAAAATTATTACATATAAATATGGTACAGGGAACCGCGCAGCCTTGGGGATTATGCATAATAGTTCTTTAGGACAAGACCCTTGTGGGACTTAGGCTAAGGACTCCTTTGGTAGCTGAATCTCATGGCTTCAAAAAATTCCTCCTGCAAAGGCAACTCAACTTCCAAGAAATCATGAGAACTAGAAGGATCAAAAGATGGAATTAAGGGGTCCCATTCCACCATAGGAGAAATCACTTGATTAACTGTCAAGACCAAGTCCCGAGAAGGAAAATAATAGTTCAAAGGATCCTTCTCAGAAGAAATTAAGCATTGAGGATACAATTCCACATCATTCACCCATGGCATGGAAGAGTCTACTTGAACACTTGGAACATACCAAGGGGTATTCTGAACTAAATTCAAATTAGGAGGGGGGTGATTATCAGACGTAAGCTGATTAATAGTGACAATACTTCCATTATAAGGAAATTACATCACTCGAAAGAGTGAAGACACCAAAACATTCATAACATATACATAATCATGCCCAAGTAGCATATTAAAGTATAAATGGAGACAAACCACCACCATATCAATTAAGACAGTCTTCCCACCTAAAGTAATAGGCATTTGAGGAAGAAAACCCATAGATTCACCAAGTCTTCTATCATAGTCTCAAAACTTACTATTAGCTGCTAACAACTTTGGAGAACCCAAATAATTCCAAGTCAAGGAGGATATAATACTTGAAGAGTATCCTTCATCCAGCATACATCGATAGATATTTGTGGAATTAACTCCAAACCTTATTTGGAAAGGTGACTTAGTAGGAAGACGAGGCTCAACAAGATTATCCCAATCAAAGGTGACACTCCTAAAACTTGGAGGGGGTACACTCGAAGAGACTAGCATGCCCCTAAACTAGAAGACTTTGAACTACAAATCAAGAAGAATTTTTTGTTAGGAACTTCACCCCCCAAAAGAGGAGTGGAATCAACCAAATATTGCACTCACTTGACCACTTCATCAACCAATGGTTGACTAGATTGTTGAGAAACCAGAATAGATTCAGAAGTAGAAGAACCTTTGGACTCAAACCATAAGCTTTGTACCACTGAAATACCGGGGCACAAACGAGTAATATGGTCTTGCTTACATATCTTACAAGGGAAATTAGGCTTAAATCTTCTACACCTAGGTTTTGGATAAACATCCATTCCCCCAACATGACTAGCAGTGGTTGGTGGAGAGTCTCCAACATGACTTGCAGAGGTAGCAACTTTTTCCCAAGAGAGATAAGACTTGTGCCCCCAATCCTACTCATGGAAGCAGGTGATTCAATAGAAATATGACTCACAGAGGTAGGTGATCCATTTCTAGTATGACTTGCAGTGACTAGACTTATGCCCCCAATGTGACTTGCAACAATTGAAACATAATCTCCAACATGACTTGCAGAGGTTGGTGACCCATTGCTACTATGACTTGCAATAACTAGACGTATGCCCCCAGCATGACTTGCAGTGGCTGAAATCTCATCTCCAGCATGACTTGAAGAGGTTGGTGACCCATTGCTAGTATAACTAGACTTATGCCCCAAGCATGACTTACAGTGGCTGAAAGCTCATCTCCAACATGACTTGCATAGGTTGGTGATGATTCATGGAGAGAATTATTCTTCTTCTTATTCATCCTCTTTATCCTCTTTTTATATTTCTTATTACAAAATGGAAGAGAAAGAGGAAGTCTAAATTTCACTTGTGAAGAAGATGAAAAATTAACACCCATTTGATGCCCTTGAAATGAAGCATTCATATGAGAATCTTCAAGAACATTTGGAATATTTGGAGTGGACCACAACCAAACTTGTAATCCAACATTCAATCCAGGAATATTCAAAGTGTCCATCAATGGGGTACCAACATTTCCAAAGAAAGGAGAAGAACACGAATCTCGTTTTGAAGGGGTCCCTTGGTTGGCCTCCATAGGAATATTCGCCATACCCAACTTATACATAGATCCTTCCCTTATAGGATTTTTCAAATGAATTGTCAAGGAAGGGAGATGCACAATCAAATGTTTTCCCTTAAGGAGGCAACTTCACAATTTCAAAAGAAATATCAAAAGCCTCTCAATACCATTAGACTAGTTGGTCAGTCACTCAGAATCAAAGGTTCAAAAGTGACAATCCAATTCCACCTAATGCCAACTAAATACAAAGAGAAAACATCACTCCACTATAAAGTCCTAAATATACAACCAAATAAGCAACTTGCAAGTATTTCCGCTTTGGGTGGTTAGGACCAGACACCAAAATACAAGAAAGTGAGGTAAAGGAATTTTCGAAAGTATTTTTGGATGATAAGGGCCCAATCCTACCAAAGAAGCTATCATAAGAAGTTACGTTGACCTCCATACAATAGCCTTTGCTAGTGCAAGTACCCAAGCTTCACAAGGGCACCCTTCAGAAGTACTATGAAAGTGATGCAACGTCTGTCTCAGGTACCATGGGTATTCGCCCCCACAGTGACGTGTGTATTTCCTAGGAAAGGCAACTAAAGTCACCATTTCGTAATCAGAATCCTGCTGGAACAGTCATGGGCGCATGATCCGCCAAGTATGAGAAGGGGTATCTCTCTTTCCTTATCTTCACATGCCCTCATACTTAACTCACGTGTTAGTATATCTTTCCCAAATAGCTTAATGAGACTAAATTTCCACTCTTTAGTAAACTTCTATACTTTCAGTTCAAGTGTCCTTGGAGAGTTTACTCTCCACGCACATATTCCAAGGCCCTAGTGTCCTACACTAGTTGATGTATCTATGAAAAAAAAAGTCTAGTTCATTTTAATTAAGCACTTGTTTTAAGTGGTTGTTATTTAGGACATAGGAAAACAAAAGTGCAATTGATGGTGTTTTGACATGAAATAAATCAATAGAAAACCTAGCTACATGAAAATGCAACTCATTTTCGTCAATGAATAGTGATTTCTACAAAGCTTCTATGAGGAACTTATTAAAGTAACAAATCTTCTTTTCTTTTTATTTTGCTTTCACACATTCATAAACTAAAAAAAAGAGCCAAATGATTTCTATAATGCATCTAAAACAAACAAATGTGTTCTTTCAAAGACCAAAAGCAAAATTTGACAAGTAAGGAGAAACATATATCCAAGGAAAGATCTCCTAAATGAAGTAAATTTCAACCCCAAGCAAATATTTGCTCAGTTGTTGAAAAGCCAAAAATACCAAAACACTAAAAACCAAAGAAAAGAAAGGCAAAAAATGTTTTATTTTTTCTCTTTTTCTTTTTAAGGACTTATGACAAGAGTTTTGAGAAGGAAAAGCACTCAATCACATCAAGATCAAAATCAAGTGAATAGACTCCAAAATTCACATGCCATAAACAATCACCAAGACGATCAGAATAAAGTGAATAAGAGAGCAAAACACTTGAGCAAATTGATGTGAAAGATACATAAAAGATTCAGAAAGATAGAAAGATTTTAGAGAACCAAAATCCTTCACTGATTCAACATTTCAAAGACCCTTCTCAAATATTAAAAAAGAAATCAAATGAGTCAAATTCAAGAATGCAAAGCGAAGTAATGAAAAGACTAGATTATAAGAAAGTTGAGAACCGACTCACTGTTCCAAAAGCATAGAACATTCAGACACTAAAAAAAGAAGGTCTAAAACCCAAACTTCAAATGCAAACACTTTGAAAAATGCAAACTCTAGTTTGACATTTTTTTTGCAAAAGGAGGTAAAGAAACTGACACCAACAAGAAAAAAGATCATTCAATACTCTAAATGAATTCAAGAAAGAAGAAAAACCAAGCTACACCCCTAACTGAAGGAAAAACTCAAAAAAATTCAAATGTTTCCAAATATACGCGACTGCGAAATAACATACCTGCACACACATGCATCTATTTCCGAAGAAACTAGCGTATACACTGGTTTCTTTGGCAGAAACCGCGTATGTATGTTCATGTGTACAAAAAAAAGAGTGTTTATATAGAAGAAGCAAGAAGGGTCTGATCTAGAAGATCATACTAATTGTCTAGACTGCAAATGAGTCAACAATACTAGAAAAGTCAAGAAACAAGAAAGAAAAACCCAGATCAAGGGAGAAACAACCCTTCTAGGAAATCCGTGATTATATTCCCTAGCGGAGTTTCCAATTCTATTGGTGGGAAAAACTTCCCTAAGGTAAGGGTTGACAACCTCAATAGATCAAAGGTAGATAATCAACAAGAAGCATGTGTTCAAGCAAGAAAACTATACAAACTACCAAATTTGGATGTGAGAGGGTTACCCATAGGTCCTATGTTCGATGTCAATCCCGTAGGGTCTAAACCCTTTGCTTCCTCCTAAGTGAGCAGACCTGCAACACAGTTCATAGAAGCATATACATAGAAATTAGTTCAAAGTGCGTGCATAATAAACATGTTAGATCATCAAGCATAAACATATAAATCATGACATATTACACATGAATCATAAAAACATGAGATCATAACATATCGGAAATTAGACAGAGCTTCTTTATTGATATCACCAAAGAGTAGTGGAGAGATACAACCTAATCCAACCACGACACTAACAAAAGCTTCCTCTAGATCCGTCCATCCCAAGCCTCAAATATCACCTCTCAAGCATGTGCAAAAAGATGTCATATAATGAAGGATGAACATTATGCAAGGAAGCAAAGGTTTCCTATGACTAGGAGTACAGGAGGCAGAGGGAAAATCATACTTAATCTAGGGACCAAAAACACTATAATATCGATATCATATCTCCTTGATGTTATTAGCCCTTCCATTGAGGTGTGTAAATACCACCAGAAATCAGTTGATTCAGTTAGGCCACGGGCTCCTGTGGTGAGCTTTCGGTGAAACCATAAACCCCACCCAAAAAATAGGATATTATTTTATTTTTTCATATTTTAAATAATATACATGGGTTCTGTGTTATGGTACTCACATGTGTACACTATTTTTAAAGGGAAAAGTCATGTATCGAATTCTAAATATTATTTTTTAATAAATGATCAAGTTTTTATGGGAAAGGGTTGCCCAAGGCCATACCAGAGCATCAGAACTATAAGAGCATTGAATGATGTTATAACGAGTAAATGGTGAAAAGAGTAATAGATTTGAAAAATGAGTTTCAATTACCAAACATTGTGTTAGCAACTTCTTAGAAACTATAGATGAGACAACTGCAAAATACAACCTTTGAAGAAAATTGGAAGCTCCCACATCGGACGTGGACTATAAATTCTTGTCCTTGTTAGACATATTTTCTATAAAATATGTCTGGACATCCTTTGGAAATCCATTTACAAAATTGTAATGTGGTAAATAAGGAGGCATTGTTCCCAAAGAACCATAGCCCGACTATGATGTTCTAGGTAATGGAGATTTCCCATGCTATCAACTTTGATATGCATTCAAAACTTATAAAGTAGTTTCCTAGGACCAATAAACTGTAAGAACATCGAGATTCACACTGCCAACATTGCCATATCAATACCCATAATCGTGCAAGCTCAAGTGCACTCCATATGACCCTACTAAACCATGAAATATCTAAACAAATGGGAAGAATGAAACCACTTGCAACAACAAATATGGATTAAATGATGATTCCAAAGCAATATTAATAAACATAGAAAGTGAGTGATTTAGCTTAGGAAGGTTCTCGCTTGACAAGCCCAAATGGAATTAAACACCTTGAGATTCTAGACAAGGAGAAACATGAAAGTTTACCAAAGCCACTTCACATTCAGAGCTATAGGAGTGGAGCATTATTGTATCAAATGCAATATGTCTTTATAAAATACCAATGTTAGATGTGAAGGGAAAATTTCTTAGAGCTATGGAACAATTGATGGGTAGAGAGATAGTCAAGTAGAGGAGTTACATTAAATGACAGAGTCTAAAATTAGCTCTAAGATAATCTCAGGCTAGGTGAGTAACTCCCAAACTGGGATATGATTACATTAATGACAATATAATTATATAAGATAAAAGAGTGATCTTCGTGATTCATCTTTCAAACATGGTTCTTATTGCGTTGAGAGGCACTCTCCATCCCAATATGGAAGAGATGATGTAAGGTTATATTATGTAATGTGACGTTATGCTATTTAAACATTTTGACTCAATCAAATTACATAACAATAAAAATAAAGATAAAAATAAAATAAAAGTAATATTTATAATTATTAATTATGAATAATTAAAGTAGCCTAGATTCGTCTTAACTCTAGATCTACGAAGCTCTAGGAGGGATCAAATCTCTTGAGGTGCAATCTGCTTTAAAATGAAAATATATTTGACCCCTCTTGGTGCTTGGTAGATCTGAAGTTAAGATGGATCTAGGCTGGTTCTAATCGTTCACATTTCCTCTTAGTTAATTCACACAATCCCATGGATTAGGTGTCTAATAAATGTAGTGAAATGTTAACTAAAAAATATAAATATTAATCATTTATGTTATACTTTGAAAATTAAAAATTATTGTAAATATTTTAACGCTAAAATATTACATTTATAAATAAATATTTGAAATTTTTATATTCACGAATATTTGTATGGTATGAAATCAATACATATAACATCACATACTTTTATTTTATTTTTGGTTAATTATCATTTTTCTAAAATTTCTATTATTTTTATTTAATTATTGTTTTTCATTATGACAATGGTATCTATAATACCATCCACACTTCAACTATATCACCTATTCACTCATAAATAAAGTCATGAACGATTTAAACGATTACTAATTTGATTTAAAATAGATGACTTACTGAATACATCAAAAGTAGTTTTTAGGGGTTCATACTTATACAAGGAGTTTTTTAGAGAAAGTATGGTATATAGATTGGATTGGGAATAAAGCAGTCTAGATCCATCTTAATTTTGGATCTACCAATTGTCTAGAGGGATCAAATTTCTTTTCATTTTAAAATACTTTTGCATTTCAAGAAATTTAATCCGTTTAGGTGCTTGATAGATCCAGAGTTAAGATGGACCTAGGTTGGTTTAATTATTAATTATAATTAACTACAATTATACACACACACACACACACACACACATATACACCTAGTAAAAATTTTAAATATTACATCTCTACCATCCTCGGATCAAATATTTACATAGGAGTTAAGTTTTCTTATGTATCTCAAATATAAAGAATTTTTTAATAAAAAGTGGATGAGTAAGCAGAAATCTTGGATAAAATATAATATTATATTATTATATGTTAACCACTATTTATTATGGGCTCACCCACCTAATAAAGAGTGGTCAGGGGGGGAGGGGGAAATACTAATTAAAATGCAATATTATTACATTTTACCTAATATTTCCCATCAATCCCTAGCCTAAATATTACTTTTACTTTCAAGTATAAATAAAAATTACAATAAAATGTGATATTATAGTATTATATTTTATCCAATATAACCTAGTAAAATATGGACAGAGGTAGGCAGAAATATTAAATAAAATGTAATAATTACATTTTACCTAATATTTCCCCCAACTCCTCCCCTTACCCAATTTCACTTTCATTATTCATTTCTAAAATTACCATCTTCAATCCATCATCCATCAAAGCTCTATATAATCATTATTACACATAAACTAAGAGAATATATTAAAGTGGTTATCAAAGAAGTCATTAGAATGAAGAGGCAATTATTGTTTCGTAAGTTGTGCAGTCCTTCTTAACCCTAATCTTCTTAAAAACACCTTCCTAAATCACCGAATAGCCTCTAGGAGCGTGATGAGCAAGTAAGGCCATTTCTGGCAGGAAACATGCATTTATAGCCCTTGGTTATCTCTTCGCTCACCACAATCATGTGGGCAACGCCAGAGAGATTTGGTCCATACAATAGCTACATCAAACAATGTACAAACTACTCACATTCTCATGGACAGCATAGGGATACACAATAACATAAATACACTCTAAAAAATGATATATTATTATACTCCCATATTCCTAGTCTTGCGAGTGAATCAACTCTGTTAAATTGGAGGGTAGATTTTAATAAAAACATCTAAATGACCTTGAATGAAACCCAAACAATACAATAGTTCAAACTTTGGTTTTGAACTTCTCACTTTCTACTCTCAACCAAGGGAAGGACAACCCTTGTAAGGATGTTTGATGTATTCTCTCGTCTCAAGCCTCTTGCTAAAGCATACAATCGAAGCTCTTACACTTGATCCACTACTCAAAACCTTACATATCTTAAAATAATGAATCCATCTAAGAACCTTGAGATTGTAACCCTAAAACCTAAGATCTATGACATAATTAATGTCATTATGGCAGACGTAGCACTATAAGCGGTAGGTTCCTGAGGTCGAGTGAAGGGTCCTAACCAACAAATGAAATGTAGAGATCTGAAGCTTCTATGCATATATACACATTGTGTATTCATCCATTCAATAATATAAACAAAGCGTACAAAAAGACCTAGGGTCATCTAACAAATCCATACAAATTCCCAGCGCTAACATATCCATAAAAAATACTTTATCGTTATAGGTTACATGGATTCAACGCCATCATTTTCTACAACTAATTATGTATCTAAATATAACATCAAACTAAGATGGATCTAAGCTAGTTTAATACCCCACCCCCCCCCCCCCCCCCCCGCCCTTAAATAGATTATATTCCACATGAATACATGGGTCAACTTTTATGGGGTTATTTTAATTTTGTTATTTTGTTATTTTTATTTTATTTTCACCAAGTTAAAATGTTTACATTACATTATGTTACACTAAGTTAGACATCTCTACCATATTTTAATTTTAATTTTGTTTTGACCAAGTCAAAATGTTTGCATTACATTATGTTACTTTATGTTACATTTCTTACATAAAGTAATGTAATGTAACATAAACATTTTGACTTGGTCAAAATGTTATTCGAGAAATTATCCTTGCATCTCCTTACATTTATGATAACTGGAAGGGGGAGGAGTTTGAGGTAGTTATTCTCAAGAACCTCAGTTTGTATCCTTCTATGTTCCCTTCCTCAACATCTTTGGAGAAAGTCACAAGTCCTCCTATTTTGAATTCCTATTCTTCGCCCCCGAGCTCCTTCATTAAGTTGATCTTTGATGGGGCCTCTAAAGGAAACCCTAGAGCTGCCAGATGTGTAGGGATTTTCAGAGATGAAATTTTTTTACCATTACAATTTTTCTTGATGTCCTATGGGATTGCTATTAATAAATTAGTTGAATTCATGGTTATAGAGAAAGGTCTAGTCATTGCTATTAGGAAAGGTTTTTGATTATTACAAGTGGAATGAGATTCAAAGGTTGTAATCCATTGTATCCAAAAACTTTTAAACAGACAACC
The DNA here is from genome assembly GCA_031772625.1 of Pinus tabuliformis. NCBI lineage: Eukaryota > Viridiplantae > Streptophyta > Pinopsida > Pinales > Pinaceae > Pinus > Pinus tabuliformis. The sequence goes on from CM062807.1 coordinate 470,918,286, forward strand.
AGTTCACACAACAATGCATAATTGGTGTTTGGAGGATGTGGTTTCTAATATCAAAGATCTGATCTCAAAGCTTGTGTAGGTTTTAGCCCCGTACATAAATTACCTACATACGAATTCTTAAACACAGAAAATAAACAATACGAGAGCATAACACATAAAACACATATACACAGAGATTTTCCCCATGGATCCCAAAACCAGCACTACCAGCTTGATTTTTCATTATGTTCCTTTCAATGTTATAATACATATTTATACATGTCGAAGCATCCAATACCATGGACCGAAAACCATCGCGTCCAAAACCATGGACCGAAAACCATCACATCAAAAACCATGTGCGAAAAATCATGCACAAAACCATAGGTAGGTCCACCCAACCTAATATAGGGTGCAAAAACAAAATTTTCTAAGGCGATGCCCCGAACCCCATAGAGGGGGGTTACCTGCACCCTTCAAACCCCCTGTGACCCCCCCGCTACATAATCAGCACAACGAAGGGGGGGCTCCACCCCCCCTCTAACCCCCGGGTTAACCATGTGGGCTAGTCGTGGAAAGAATATAACACAACCCAAAATTATCCCACTTGTTGTTTTCTTTCCACAGGGGGCCATAAGAGAGCTTAGTCATTTATCCAACCCTGCAATGCCCATTGTTTCTCTACACCAGGAGAACTTCTCAGAGCTCACAGATTTTGTCAATGCATCTACAGTATTCTTCAAAGTGTCCACCTTTACCAGCAACACCCTTTTGTCTTCTATCATATCCCTCAAAAAGTGATATTGAACATCAATGTGATTTGTCTTTGAATCATATGTAAGGTTCTTTGCCAAGAAAATTTCACTTTGGCTATCATAGTCTATCCTTATAGCTCCCTGTACTAACCCCATACTTGAACACAATCTCTGCAACCAAACTGCTTCCTTGCTTGCATGAGTGGCTGCCATGTATTCTACCTCTGTAGTTGATATTGCCACTATAGATTGTTTCTTACTCATCCAACTGACTACACCTCCAAATAGGTTAAACGCATACCTAGTTGTACCTCTTCTCAGATCCAGATATCCAGCCCAGTCTGCAACAACAAAGCCACAAATATCCAACACTCTGTCCAATCCTGGTCTTCCTTGGTAGCACAAACCATAATCACTAGTGCCACACAAATACCTGTCCACTACTCCTTCCCTGGTTTTGAAATAAACCTACTCAATACTCCCATTGCATGTGCAATGTCTGGTCTAGTACATACCATTGCATACATCAGGCTACCGACTACATGTGCATATGGAACATGGGACATGTCCTCTTGCTCTTCTTGTGTCTTGGGACATTGTTCAGCAGATAACCTCACACCTACAGGAATAGGAACCTTCACCAGTTTACTATCCTGCATATTAAACCTCTGCAGTATTGTCTCAACATACTTCCTCTGGTTTAACCAGAGCTTCCTCTTTTCCTGGTCTTTTTTAGTTTCCATGCCCAAAATATAGTTTTCAACAGCAAGATCTTTCATGTCAAATTTGGAGGACAATTGGGTCTTCAAATCCTGGATAATTTCTTTGCCATTTTCAACCAACAACATATCATCCACATACAAGACCAGATAAATAACAGGGTCACCAATTAATTTAAAATACACACAGTGATCTGCTTTGCTTTTGGTGAAGCCAAGTCCTTGTATAAATGTATCAAATTTCTGATACCACATCCTTGGTGACTGTTTTAACCCATACAAAGACTTCTTTAACTTGCATGTACCAGTTCTTTCTTACCCTTCACCACAAAGCCTCCATGTTGCTTCATGTAGATTTCCTCTTCCAGATCCCTGTGAAGAAATTTTGTCTTCACATCCATCTGTTCTACCTCAAAATCAAAAGCAACAGCAACAGATAGAAGTAATCTAATAGAAGCTACCTTGGAAATAGGAGAAAAAAATACCACCAAAATTAATTCCTGGCACCTGGGAATAACCTTTTGCTACCAACCGAGCTTTGTATTTCTCCATCTTTCCTTCTGCATTTGTCTTTTGCTTGAACACCCATTTGCTGCCAATGGGTTTCCTTCCAGCCGACAAATCCACTAGATCCCAAGCCTCATTTTTGTGCAAAGATTCCATTTCATCAACCATGGCCTCTTTCCAGAGTTTTCCATCCTCTAAAGCTACTGTTTCCTTCATAGTTCTGGGATCATCATCAGCAACAGATAAAGAAAAATTTGAACAGAAATCAGATGGACTATACCTTTCTGGCTGACTTCTTTCCTGAATTGATCCTCTCACACCCGGAGTTTGTGGCTCTTCATCTTTTGATTCCTCCTCTTCTGTAGAGTCTGATTCTTCCTCCTTTAGCTCAAACTCTATCTTCTCAGGTTCCTTTGGTTGGACTTCATGTTTAATAAAATATTTCACCTCTCTGAACACCACATCTCGGTTGTACACAACTTTCCTTGTTACTGGGTTCCAAAGCCTATATCCCTTTAAACCATCCTTATACCCAATAAATATGCACTTTTCATATTTACTATCCAACTTGGTTCTTTTCTCCTTTGGAACATGTACATATGCATCACATCTAAATACCCTCAGATATGAAAGAGAAGGTTTTTTACTAGTCCATACCTCTTGTGGACTCTTATCTTCCAAAGCTGATGAAGGTGATCTGTTGACCAGGTAACATGCAGTCTCCACCACCCCTGCCCAAAATCCTTGTCCTAACCTAGCACCGTTGAGCATGCTTCTTGCCCTTTCCATCAACATCTTGTTCATTCTTTCTGCAACTCCATTTTGCTGAGGTATATATGGAGTAGTCTTCTGCCGTGCTATACCACACTTCTTACAAAATTCTTCAAATTCCTTACTGTAAAACTCTCAACCGTTATCTGTCCTTGGCACCTTTATCTTCTTCTCTATCTGGTTTTTCCACCAGAGCCTTAAATTCTTTAAACCTATCAAAGACTTCATATTTCTTCTTAAAGAAATATATCCATGTATTCCTTGAGAAGTCATCTATAAATGATACATAGTACATAGACTTACCTAGTGATGGAACCTTCACAGCTCCAAACACATCACTGTGCACAAGTTCTAATATTTGTTTCACCCTCTTACCACTAGAGGGGAAACTCACCCGATTTTGCTTCCCATATACACAATTTTCACAAAATCAAAATCTAGAGAGCTATTACTCATACCTTCTACCATACCTTTACCATGAAGTATTCGAATGCCCTTCTCTCCAATATGTCCAAGCCTTTGATGCCAGAGCATGGTCTTCTCTCCAGAGACAACTAGATTTTTTGCTCCACTTCCAGGAACCACAGAACTGCTGTACCCATCAACAACAGTGCTACCTTGCATCTTGTATAGAGTTCCAATTCGAACTACCCGCATCAATACCAGTGCTCCCTGAACCATTTTGCAGGTATCCTTCTCGAACACTCTTTTTACACCTGCATCATCCAACATCCTTACGGAAATTAGATTACTGGCCTATGCAGGAATATGCAGAACACATGGAAGTGTTCTAACTCTTCCACCTTGTAACTTCAACTTTGCTTTTCCACGACCAGCGATTCTAGCCTTCCTATCATCCCCCAAGAAGACATCATCACCATCATATTTCTCATACTCATAGAACCACTCTCTATGGGGAGTGAAGTGAAAGGATGCACCTGCGTCAATCAACCATGCCTCATGATCTACATGTGTACTTGAAGAAGCCAAGTACACTTCCCCACCTTCATATGAGGTGGTTTTCGCCTCAGCAGAAGGAGCATCATCAAATCCCTTTCCTTTATTAGGAGCTTTAGATTTACAGTCCCTTTTGTAGTGCCCTTCCTTTCCGCATTTCTAGCACACCACCTTTATAGGTTTTCCCGGAGATTTAGATCTCCCTCTAGATTTAGATCTCCCACTCAATGACTTATTTTTGTTTCTGTTCTGGGACTGTCCTCGTACAGACAAGGCATCACCAATCTAGCTCTCCATATTTTTTCATCTCATCTCCTCTGTCAGCAAGGATGAGACTATTTCAACAAACTGCAAGGCAGTTGTATTGCTACCTATTGCAATAACTAGATTATCCCACAAATCTGGTAGAGAATACAACAAACTGATGCACTTATCTTCATCTGAATTTTAATATCAATAGATAATAACTGACTTACCATAGTATTAAATCTGTTCAGATGCTCTGTCACTGAGTCTCCATCTTTCATCCTCAAGTTATATAGCTTTTTCCGCAGGAACAATTTATTCACCAGAGACTTAGATTGGTACAAAGTCCCTAACTTTTCCCACAAAGCCTTCGTTGTAGCTTCCCCCGACACATTCAACAATACTAAATCTAAGACACATAATCATATTGTGCTCTTTGCCTTCCGATCCAACTTCTTCCATTCTTCATCGGACACTCCTGTTGGTTTAGTACCCGGATCTATCGCGATCCACTAATATTTATCCACTAACAGATCCTCCATCTTGAGTTTCCGCAACTCAAAACTCTGACCATTAAATTTCTCGATCTCTATCTTTCCATTGCTCGCCATCTTATTTTACCACTAAAATCGATTTCGCAGATCTCCCACTGAACAGGGTCTACCACAGGCCCGAGCGAAACCCCTCAGCAACAAAGGCATCCCCTTGAAGCCAAAACAGCTCTGAAACCAAATGTAGGTTTTAACCCCATACAGATATTACTTCCATATGAATTCTGAAACATAGAAAATAAACAATGCGAGAGCATAACACATAAAACACATATACACAGAGATTTTCCCCTGGATCCCAAAATCGGGACTACTAGCTTGATTTTTCATTATGTTCCTTTCAATGTTACAATACATATTTATACATGTTGAAGCATCCAATACGATGGACCGAAAACCATCGCGTCCAAAACCATGGACCGAAAACCATCACGTCCTAAACCATGTGCGAAAAATCATGCACAAAAACATAGGTAGGTCCACCCAACCTAATATAGGGTCCAAAAACAAAATTTTCCGGGGCGTTGTCCCGGACCCCATAAAAGGGCGTTCCCTTCACCCCTCAAACCCCTTGTCACCCCCTTGTGACCCCCCTGCTATGCAATCAGTGCAACGAAGGGGGGGCTCTGCCCGCCCTCTAACCCCCCAGTTAACTATGTGGGCTAGTCGTGGAAAGAATATAATTGGTGTTTGGAGGATGTGGTTTCTAATATCAAAGCTCTGATATCAAAGTTTGAGTAGATTATTATTCACTGTACTTTTCGAGAGGGGAATACAATGGTGGATTCACTAGCAAATTTGAGGTGCAAGTGTCAAAACCTTAATTTGGATAAATCATGGAATGTCTTTCATACGCATTACAACTTTCATCTTATAATGCAGACGACGGAAATAGACAAAGCCTCCTGGGATAGAGGTATCCTCGATGGGGGTGTCTGTAATGCTTCCTGACTAGGCATTCATTAATCCATCTTCATGATGAGGGTGTGTGTCTGGATATCGACATTCAAATTGTGTGCCATGCCCAACACCTATCCACAACTCATCCTCATGTGTTATGGAAATAGATCTTATGGTTGACATCTAAAACCCTTGTCTTGTCACTTTAAATTCTAAGAGGTAGTTGTAATCGATAGGACACTCATTGCTAATATTCACACCATCATTTTTCAATTGTTAGCTCAAATGCACTAGCTATCTCTGGAAGGACTAGCCCATGCCTTTAGGGAGCCTGACAAAGGTTTCTGTGAGCTCATTGATGAGTGCATGGGAAAGGGGAGGAATTTTTGTTTTAAAACATGTTCCGAGTTTAGCACATGTCCTTTTGAGGAACTAATGTGCTATGGTAAAAATTATTTTTCTTTGGGTCATCAATCGACATCCTCCCATTATATATGCATGGGATTTTACCAAGCTGGTGCCACTGTGATGTTATCTAGGGTGGTAGGGAGGATGAATCTTCACCTGACTACTTTTGGTTCTCAATTGAGGTACTCTCGACCTTTTGGGAACATTTGTTTCTTTCCCTTTGTCATTCTGCCATTAGTTCTAGATCGACTAGCAAGATAATATATATTGAACCCTTTTCCTTTAGTTCTTGTAGCACTAGAGTGGGTCAATGTTTTTCATCTTGTTTTTTCATAACAAATTGTTTGGGCTGACCTTTGAATTGGTGGTTGTTGTACCCACCTCGATGCTCCAAGGAACTGATTCCGTAGGCATTTCATTTAATTGACCAGTCTTGGTGTGTGGATTTTGGCATCCAGGTAGTTTCTTTGTATGATTTTAATGGATGCAACTTCATGTTCAGTTTGGTAAGGTATTATAGGGGTTGGGTGTCCTTTGTTGCTTGCACTTATAGACTAGGGTTTCTTATTGTGTTGGGAAATTGGGGTGTTACAAGTCTCAAGAGTCGCACCTTTTGTTATATCTCTCTGAAGATTAAAGGTGTTGTGGTTGTGGTGGCTGAGGTTTGTTGAGGGGAGTCTAACTAAGGACTGTTAAGATAGTCCACAACATATTTATATTGGGGTCCAATTTTATGGTTTCGGGGACGACTTTCTAGTGTTTGCGTAGAATTTAGTTGAGTCAGGGGTGTGTTCCTTCTTGTGTTCTATTAGTTATAGAGTCGTTTTTCTTTGTCATAGCTTCACATTCCCCTCAGTATATATGCCTCCTTGGCAAAGACTAGCATGTTGTAGAGGGGGTGCAACCACTTCTACTCCTCACTAGCGTAAATTTTTTGGGTGGGAGTCAGTGGAAAATGATTTTGATTCTATTCCTATCGAAGTTGGGAGAGAAACTCTCCACCTCAAATCAAAGGAGTTTTGCGACTACCTGTACTTCTCTTATTCTGTGGTAGGAGAAATTGGTCTCTTCTTTGATTCCGAGGTAGGAGAAACTGGTCTCAAGTGGATCCCTGACTCGAGGAAATTCCAAAAAATAAGACTTCACTTTCTACATTCGTTGGCAGTGCATCTATAGACAGATACCCTCTTGCGGATGGTTCCAAAAGAAAAAAATGTGGATAACTATAATGCTTTTGCAAGGTAAGAGGACATCAAGAGACTCCTCCGGAATTTACAATTCAACTTGGATGATATTGGATCATGATTGAGTAGGATTGAGAAATATGTGGTCTCTAAGTCGGACTCTGAGACATAGGAGCTCAATGACCCTCCTGCAATCATCAATGTACATCTTGTTATCACCTCTCCTCCTAATGTTGACACTCCTTCTGCTAACTCCTCACCACTCTCTTCAGTTATTATCTCAAACTGATGTGTGAATGAGTGGTTTAGTTTTTGTCTTTCTTTGTCGGCCTTCCTCTATGGAACTCTGGGTGGCACCCTCAAAATCCTTGATAGGCAACATGGCGGTCAATGTCATGGCCGTTTTGCAATGGCGTGAATTGTGGTCTCATTTTAACATAAGGCATATGCTACTTCCTCACCTTCTCTGCAAGTTTCCAGAATGATATATTTTGTTATGAACCCGGTAATGTTTAGCATTGGCTTGCTTATGAATGATATTTTTGTATTATTTTGTTATAGTGAAATGATCCTTGTCAACCAAAATTGGTAGTGGACCATGGAAATATTAAGGTGTCAACTTCTTGGTCTTATATTTTGTCCTTTGTTTCTATAGCACCACAGTCTTCTGATAAGTTAATAGGTAGAAACAGTGCTTAGTGTGTCCTACATGGTTGGAGGCATGATCTCCTAGGTCAGTGCTTTTGTCGTGATGTTACTTATATGTACTTAATGTAATCCTTCTTGTTATTAATAGAAAACTTTTATATCAATTATAAAAATGATATTACATATCTTTAGCCATTTGAGATACTAAGGTGGAAAGCACCTCTACTCAATTAGCATGATTAGGGATGGAAATATAATTTCTTAAATGGGTGTATTGTTTTTTAAAAGTATGAAATATAGTTGAGGAAAGCAAAACTACGTGAAATTTCAAAGTCGAGAGTCGACTCGATGGTCCATATGGGCACGTGGTCTACGTAGTTAATGGAATAAAATGTGTGGACTTTTGTTTTGTAGTGATTGACAAGTCTTACACACACGTGCTGCTCAACCTGAATTGTCACACTCCGTAAACCGTTTGGACAAAACTCCTTTTGTGCGCAGCGCGTTACTCTTTTCTTATTTTCTTCCGGTAAATATACTATTTAAAAAAATAAATAAAAAAATTGATTATTAATCACGCAAGTATTGTATTGTAATATTAACGAGGAATCAAGCAAGTATCATTGAAGTGAGGGAATTACCAATTTTTTATAATAACTTTAATTAAAATTAATACTTACTTATGTTTTTATTATAGTTGGTATTAATTTTTTGACTTAGAATATATATTTTTTTTTTATTTTAAAAAGACGTGTTAACTTTAAAACATCAAAATAAAATAAAATAATTTTTATGAGTTATTTAAATATTTTTAATTATTTTTACTTTAAAAAATCAAAACAATAATAAAGTAGATTGAAAAATATAATACACTTAATATTTTAATTTTATCTATTTTATTATTTTAAATTAAAAATTATAATAAATATACTAAATTAATGAGTATTATAAATCACTTTTTTATTATGTCAAAATTTAAAGACTCTTCAATTTACATATTAATTAGAAATTCGCTTTGCAAATTAATTAGAAATATCATATTTATATTTAAGCCATTTCATGTTATAAAGATATGAAATATCTATCTTTATGATACCAAGATACCAAATTAAGAAAAACCCTATATGATCTTGAACAATTAAGTAACATGAATTTACTTACATAAATAAATTCTCAAATAAATATTTTATATGCTTTCTCATACATATAAAAATAAACATATTAACAAATGCTTCTAAATTTTACCATATATTACTTTAAAATGTCAATTTTTTTTTTTATAAACAAATAGATCACATGAGAAATAAAATAATGAAAATAATGAAACTAATCAGTAAAAGCTAACATTTCTATATTTATGTTATTTTATTTAATATTCTTATGTTTATAGTATTAAGTTTTATATTGCATTATTAAAGTGTCTAGCTTAATGTTATTTTATTTAAAAATGTATTTATGGTATTTTGTTTTATATTGTATTAAACATATTATTTAAATATTTTTTAATATTTTAATTTTACCTTTTTTTCTTTAGTTTTTGTTTCAGATTTCTACATATATTTATATTGGCTTTTATTTTTCCAATTCTTTATAATATTGTATTTTAATTTCACTATATTTAAACCAGACTGCAAGTATTGACTATTATGTAGCTTGCTTAATTTTATCTATACTTTTATTTTTCTTTTATTTTATTATTTTCTCCTCTCATTTTTACTCCGTGGATTCAGTTCTCAATTTCGTTTGTATGGCTTTGCGTTTGCTGCTTTCGTCTCCCTTTGATTATTTCGTTTTAGCTTTTCTCTCCTCTAATTCTCATATTCCATTGTGTTGCCATTGAGTTCTTTATTTTGTCTTTCTTTTTATTTTGGTTTTTCTATAGTTTTCTAGTTTTTTATTTGCTGATCTTTTAACAGTCCATTGTATTACTTTCAATTCTCTATTTTGTCTTCCTTTTTATTGATTTCTCTAATTTATCTTTCCGACTTTTAATTTTCTATTTGTTGATCGCTTGCTTTCAATAATTCCTTTATCCTCTATCTTTTCTATTTGTTATTCTTTCTTCTTCTTTATTACCTTACCCCTCATGTCTTGGTTTTTATTTCTCATGTTTTATTCCTCATGTTTTTGTTAGAATATTTGTATGATTGGTTGATTTCTAGGTTATTTTCTTTTCTTTTAAGATCGTAACTTATTTTATATTCTTATTTTCTCTCTTTTTTTTTTTTTTTTTTTCCTTATTTTCTTTAATTTATTTTATTTTATTAATTAATATTTTTATTTTCCTTAACTTAACTTAATTTATTTTATTTTATTAATTAATTTTTTTTTGGCATCTCAATTATTACTAATTCGAAGTTTTTTTTTTTAATTCTTTAGTGCAGCTTTTTCTGCACATGTAATTTTTTAATTAGGGTAATCTCTTCGGTGTTATAGTCCATCATGGTAAGGTACAAAGTAAAAGATTAATGAAATCACACTTCACGGTTCTAAATCTGGACTTTAGTTACTTGATATAGAATAGAATTTGCACTTTTGTTGATGCTTAGGTTATGTAAAAAGGAAAAAAGTTGTCTTTAATAATATATTAAAGGTTAGATATAAGGTTGAAAACTTAAAATTATATTTATTATTTTTTATAATTTATAGGAAAATTAAAATTATTAACTTAGTCACTAAATTTTTTGAATTATTTTCAATAATTATTATTCCTGTGGTGTTTGTAGATTTTTTAACACAAATAATTATATGGAAATTGTCAGTAGGGTGAAGTAATTCTTATACTTTATTGTGATTGCATTAATGTGAATTTAGTTACATAACATAAAAGAGTGTTTTTTGAGGTTCATCTTTTAAGCTAGTTTTTTATTCTAAATATTCATATTTCTTCTTATTTATGTATCTATAATTTATTTACCAGATTCCCAAGGATTAGATGTCTAACATCCCCGGTTAATTCGAAGAGGTGTTTGTGAGTTCAAACATCATTCTGGAATTTTCAAACTTTTTTCTTCCAAGTGCTTTGGTGAGTATCTCTACAACTTTCTCATTTGTGAAAAATTGTCTTCAATGAATCGTCTTGGCCTCTACATGATAGTGAACCAAATGATACCTTGCCTTGATATGTTTTGTTCAATTATGGAATTTTGGATTCTTGGCCAACTTAATTGTAGAAGTATTATCAATCACAAGGGGAGTAGACTTCACTTGTTTCTCTTGCGAGTCTTCAAGAATTTTTCTAAACCACACAATCTCTTTTGTTTATTTTTTACCTGCCACATATTTCACCTTTGTTGAGGAATTTTCTAGAACTAAATATTTGCATGACATCCATGAGACATCACTTGATCCAAGACTCATCATATAGACTGAAGTAGACACTCCATTTTCCTTATCTCCATCGAACTCTAAATTTTAATATCCACCAAACTGAAGTCATCCACTTGTGAATATTTGAGTCCAAAGTATTGTGTTCCTTTCAAGCACTTATGATAAATATTTTTGTAGTCGACCAATGTCTTTCACAAGGCTTTTACATAAACTAGGCATGTATTCCAATAACAAATGAAATATTTGGTCTAGTAGTGTTGAGGTAGATAATAATTTCCACAAGTTTTCTATACATAGTTGCATCCTCAAATTCATTTCCTTCTTTAGATGTCAACTTGAAATTTTGTTCCATTAAAGTAGACAAAGGATTACATTCAGTAATGCCAAACTCATTCAACAGTTCTCTAATGTACTTCTTTTGAGAAGAGAATATATACTTTGGGTTTTGGGTCACTTCAATGACCAAGTAGTAGTGAAGATGTCTCAAATCCTTTCTTCAACTCTTTTTGTATGGATGCAATATAGTTTTCTTTGTTCCCTAGTATCAACAAATGATCTACATATACCACAAACAGACAACATTTTTTCCAATTTTCTGAACAAACAAAGTTTCATCAACAAGATTAAATTGTTTGAAGTTTAATTCTAGAATATGTTTGGTCAATGTTGTATTCTAGGCTTGTGGTGCTAGTTTTAGGCCATATAAGGATTTGATGAGTTGCATAATTTTTGTTCTCCTCCTTTCACAACAAAACCTTCTAGATGAGACATGAATACATTATCTTTCAACTCTCAATTAAATAAAGTAGTCTTCACATCCATTTTGAGTTGCCATGGTAAGAGAGTCTAGATGGTGGCCCATTTTTCTATGGGGCCAAAGTTTTTCTCATAATTGACACCTTGTTATTGTGCAAATCCTTTTTCCATGAGTCATGCTTTGTAATTTCCAAGTGATCCATCTAACTTATATTTTTTTCTGGTATGTCCATTTGTATCCAATTGCTTTAGTTCCCAATGGAGGGTCCACCAAATTCCATGTTTCATTCTTTATGAGACCATCATACTCCTACATTTCTTATTTCCACTCATCATGATAAGTAGCTTCTTTAAATTAATTTGGTTCAAAATTAGTAGAAAAAATCAATTCACAATCATATGAAACATCCATATCATCAATTAAGTTAGAATTATCTACATCACCTACATTTTGTTTGGTAGAACTTCTGGTTCCTATCTTTCCAAATTCATTAAGATGAAAACTTTCAAGTGTTTTGGTGAGTCATTTTGGGGGGGAATTTTGAGATGTCTGGGTTGCTCTATTGATTAATATGGGGCTACATCAATATTTAGCCATCCAATCCTCTCAATCACATCACTCAAAACGTCTTTCTACTCTAAAGAAGTGATTGGAAATTCATGAGGGGGAGATAATGATTTAGAAGAAGATTCCATAGATTGGTCCAAGATAGGGATACCACCTTCAAGATGTGGAATCTCATTATCAAATTCATGATGAGTTTTTGCATGATTGAATCTATCCAAATGATCAAAATATTACTCAACAATGTTGTTAGTGTTGGAAGATTCAAGAAAAATCACATCTCTAGCAATACAAACTTCTTATTTACCTCATCATAAAGATGATATGCTTTGGTGGTATCTAAATACTCCAAGAAGATGAATTTCTAACTCCTTGCATCAAGCTTGCTTCTTTGTTCCTTAGCAATCAAGGCATACTATGTGGAACCAAGAATCCTAAGATTCCTTATTAAAGAAATGTGTCCATACCACATTTCATAAAGATTATTATTTTTCAGAGCATGCAATGGAAATTCATTTTCGACATCTCGTCGAAATTTTGGCTAATACAAATACTTTTCTAGCATGACCACTTCATTTTGAATGAAAAAGTGTCCTACCATCTAACTATAATGAGATTCCAAAATCAAATTTGTGCACTCACTTGAAGGAACACATGGATGGCCTAGATGGAATAATAATCGATCCTTATGGTAAAAATATGTGACGATCATGCTTGTACTTAGAATTTAGTATGTGGTAGCAAAGTTAAGATTTCTCTCATCAAGTTGGCACCATCTAGAGGCGTCATGTCTGGAGGAGTGCATCATCATAATTAGTGTTGCAACTAGGTGTTGACTACAAAGAAGTGATTGGTGATCCTTGTCTTATATTTGATATTGAGATGCAACTACTACAAGTATTTTGACCAATTTTTATGGAATTCATTCAATAATTTTACTTCTCTCTAGATGAACTATACAAGCCTTGATTACTGTGGATGACTATCTCCTCCCCAATAATGTAATTATTCAATTAACGTACATATGGAAAACACCTAATAGTTTCTCACTATGGCAGGCCACTAGATGAATTTGTTGAGTGACAATTGTGTCCACAACATAGTCTAAATAAAGCATGTATCTCAATCTCAAAAGGCTTTTGTCGATTGAGTAAGGAGAGAATTAGGGATGAGAAGAGGTGGTGTTTATGATTGTTAAAATCTTTCTGTTGTGACTTTCCCCACATTTATTTTGCTTTGCCACCAACCTCAGTCACTTGTTTGAGGGCCCATGCAATATGAGAGAATCCCAACTTGAAATTGTGATAGAAGTTGGTAAGGATTGAGAAACTCTAAATCTTAGTTAGTGTGGTTGGGGATGGACAATCACAAATGACCTAAATCTTCGCTAGATCCACATGTACACCATGTTCATCAACAATGTAGCCTAGGTATTAGACCATGTTCATATTGAAGGATAATTTTTCCAAGTTAGCATATGGATTGCTTTGACGCAGAGTGTGAAGGACCTATTGAATATGCCACAAGTGTTCTTCCAAACTCTTTCTGAAGATGAAGATATCGTCTAGAGATATCAGCAAACCAATATTGGTGAAAGGCTACAATATATCATTCATCAACCTCATGAAATTTGTTGGGGCATTTTTCAAACTGAAGGGCATGACCAAGCATTGAAAATGGCGTTCAATGGACTTAAGAGAAGTCTTCCATACATCAGTTTATTTTACCTGGACCTTTTGGTAGCAAGAATTCAAATCAACCTTATTGAAGGAATTGGTCCCCTTAAGCACATTAAAAAAATTGTGAATTGAGGGTATTGGGTTCCATTTCCTAACTGTGATTTTATTCAAGGCCCTATAATAAATGTTGACCCTCTAGGTCCTATCTTTCTTCTACACAAGTATAATTAGGCTTATGTATGTTAAGGGTCTTGGTCAGATCTTCCCTTTTATAGTAGCATGTTGGGTGTGGGATCCCCCAAGGGAAGTTTTGGGGCTTAGAGCCTAGATTTTGATCAATTTTGTAATTCCAATGTAAAGACTCTGCATTTTGTGGGCACGGAACGCGTAGTTGTTAAAGAGTCATAGAGTTGTCCGCCCTTATTTTGATAATGTAATGTCGGTTGTAAAAGATCTACCCATGGTCTGCGGACCATGGGATTGTATAAATAGAGCGAGGCTCTAAGTAGTTAAGGCAGCTAATCAATAATAGAATATCTAAGGAAGAATGATGTATGCGAGATAGTGTTGAAGTGTAAAGTCTAGTTTTGGGTCATAGCATAGGAAGAGGCTCTGCAGCTGAGTGTGCAGAGGCCTAGTAGTCCACAGCTGAGTGCGTGGACCCCTGCAGCTGAGTGCGCAGGGCGAGTCAAGTCTGTAAATAGTGGAAGTATTAATAAAGAGAAGTTTCTATCAATTCTACGTCTTTATTTCCTGTTTTATGCATCTGTTATATTGGGTATGAATTTCACTTTTAATGCTTATATGATGCACAAATGTGTATAATTGTATTGGCTAAGTGAACACAAGATAGAATATCTATTTACGTGAAGATAATCAAGACATGTTAATAAGATAAGTAAGATACTTGGCATAGTTTAGGAGATATTGTAGTTCGCTACCTTAGTAGCACGAAAGGACTTCAGCCCCTGGTTAGGGCTACGCGAAAGCCAATTATGAAAAATCACGAAGGTATTGAAGGGTAGAATAGTGTGCGAAGCGACCTGTGCAAAGGCAGATTTAGTTGGAGTAAACTGACATCACATCCATCTCAAGGGTGCAGAAACTTGGTTCCAGCATCCCCCCATAATGTTTCGGGTGAGACTTCAGTCTGCCCTCTGCGAGTTGACGTGGAAAGGGCCAGTAATGTAGGGATTTGTTTGCAAAAATAACTCTGAACTTGGGTCAGGCCCCCATAAGAAAATAAATGGTTTCGTTGTTAGGACCAGAATATGCATGAGAGACGTGTGATGTCGTATCATTGGAATCCAACTAAGAAAGAAATTGAAGGTTGGTTGGACATAAGAATTCACGAGTTCATGGCACAGGAAAATAGAAACCCGTGACCATCAAAAGAAGAGTGGATAGATAGCTACTTGTATCCATAGATCCACGAAATATTTTTCGCGTCCTTCCCTACTGAGCTATACGAGTGGATCACGAAGATAGCAGATAGCCAAGGAAGGTGGAAACATGATGGTCCTATTATGTGGACCCCAGAGCTAGTGCGAAGATTGGAAGCATTGGAGGATAAGATCGCACACACTGTCAGTCATTGGCTCGATCGTATTATAGGAGGATTCGTTACTGAGTTCATGGTTGATGCCTCAGTCAGCTGCAATGAGGTGGAGCAATGCTTTCTCAAAGGATCGCGAGGTAAGTACGTAAAGTCTTTGAATACTTGGATTAAAATGTTGTTGTGCGAAAAGAGGGTTATGCATTTACCTTGATGTTCGGGGCTACACGAAGTGGAAGGGTTTACAGGGATGAAGGAAATAAGGGTCCAGAAAATAGCCCCTTGATTTCACCTCCACGAGGAAACGAGGAAGAGCTCATGAATGTCTCTCCGCAAAGTGCTATTCATCTGATAAGACAAAGAATTCCGTGAATACCACCTCCACCCACACCACCACTTGCTTCACCTCCATCACCTCCATCTTCACCCTTACCAACTCCACCACCACTGCGATTCTGTTAAAGATAATGGAGAATATCTTAGAATAGGTAGAGTTGGTTCACGTAGCCTCAGGATAGGAATCAGTTTCTATTTCTTAGGATGTTGTTCTAACTTCCCTAAAACCATGTATTCTATTTAATTTGTAACGTTGATGAACAATGTAGAGCATTCTGCAGAGCCAGACTCTCTTGGTTTAGACTCTCTTTTGTAGAGCTAACGCGTGGGTTTTATTTTCATTATTACAAACATTGCCATTTTTATCATGGTATCGGAGCGTCAGGGCTGAGGAACCTGTACGCTAGCTGGTGGGTGGTTCTTTGAACCGAAATCGTCACAGGTTTTGCGTAGATAGCTGCGACGATACACTACTACACTTCTCAAAACTTTCATTTTTCGATCGTCGCAGTTTTCCAGTGTACAGTTGCGACTAGTCTCAGAAAATTGGTGTGTTTCTGCGACTAGTCTCGGAAAATTGGTGTTTATCTGTGACTAGTCTTAGATATTGGGCGAATATCTGTGGCGATCGTGTAAATCAAAGAAATTGCAAAGGGAGCTAAGAATAAGGTTGTAGTTGTCAAAGAAGCTGAGTGGGGAAGCCAAGAACAAGGCTGTAGCTGACAACAGGAGGTTGTCTGGAGGTTGAGAAGAAAGCCACAGAGATTTGCACGTGTGTTGCGAGATCAAACAATAGTGATCTATCTCTATCACAGATCTGGGGTAAATTTAACATCTTTTACCTGTCAATTTTTTTTTCTAAATCGCCAAGATGAATAACAATATATTTGAAGCATGCATGAACGAGCATAACAAGCTCGATGGTTCCAATTATGCAAATTGGAAGTTTAAGATGCAGACTCTGCTAGAAGCACAGAGTGCTTGGACGATTGTGAATGGGGATGAGCTGAGGCTCGTGGCTGGATCAGCATTGATCCTAGATTGGGAGAAATGAGAAAGAAAAGCAAGGACAATGTTAAAGATGTCAGTGAAAGATTGTATTATACCACACATCAGAGAAGGTAAGTCAGCTAACGAGATCTGGGGAACTCTGAAGGAATTGTACGAGATCAGAAATTCAAATCATCTTTTGTTCCTCAAGAGTAAGATCATGTCCATGAAAATGGAGGAGAATGAAATGATTGCTTCATTCGTAGAAAGGATCAAGGATCTGAAAACCAAATTATTAGATATTGGTCATACAATGGACGATACAGATCTTGTGACCATTACAATGAATGGTGTCACTGATGGCTATCAGATGTTCATCACTGGGATTAGTGCTAGAGAAAAGATCCCGCATTTTGAAGAACTGACAAATATATTGATGCAGAGAGAAGATAGACTTTGAAGCCCCAGAGTGCCTATCTTGCATTGGTGGCGAGGAAGAACTTCTACAAAGAGAAAGGAGGTCCACAACAACAAAACGGAGAAAGTTCACATAAACAACCAAATCTGACCAAAGGTATCCATCCGAATAAAAACTACTATGAAACTAAATGTTTTTATTGCAGAAAATTAGGTCATATTACCAGGGAATGTAGGAAAAAGAAGTATCATGAAGAACAGCAGAAGCCAAAGAGACATGCAGGTCATCTCGTGAATGGTGATCAGGTGCAGAATTTGAGGTTTTTCATGGCAGATCGTGATGAAAATGTTGATGCAGACATTTGGTATGTAGATTCAGGAGTGTCAATACACATGATGGGAACAAGCACTGGCTGGAGGATTTTAAAGAGATCAATGAAGCCGCGCAAATTTACTTAGGAGATGACAAAAGTCATCAAATCAAAGGATGTGGGAAAGTTTCTGTCATTCTACCTGATGGTAATATTAAACAAATTTATAATGTAATGTATGTGCCTAGCATAACTAAGAACTTGATTTTTGTATCAATGATTACAGATCAATATTTGAAAGTTGAATTTTTAAAATCTAACAGTTACATTAAGGATCTGCGACATGGAATGAAGACAATTACTACAGGAATCCGAATAGGAGGACTATACATGTTTGATGTGAGACCTGCACCGGTTCGAGCATTGACAGCAGCAAGCCTGAGTACAAAAGAGCTTTGGCACCAGAGATTCGGCCACATCAATTACAATGATTTGTTGTTACTAAAGAGGAAAGAAATGGTAAGAGATCTTCCTATGCTAAAGAAAGTACATAATTATTGTGATGCTTGTACTTTAGGAAAAATGCATAGAGAAGAATTTCCTGCTAGAGTAGAAAAGAAACAAAGGGATATACTGGAGTTAGTGCACACAAACCTTTGTGGGCCTATGCAAACAAAATCATTAGGAGGCGTAGTGTATTTCCTACTATTTATTAATGATTGCACGAAGTTTTCTTGGGTGTATTTCTTAAGCAAGAAGAGTCATACATTCGAATGCTTTAAGCAGTTAAAAAATATGATTGAAAGACAAATAGGGAAACAGATAAAAATTCTCTGTTTTGATCAAGGTAGAGAATATAGGAAAGCTGGGCTGATCAGATATTGTAAAGATCATGGAATTTTGCAGCAGTTTACAGTACCCCATACTCCACAGCAGAATGGAGTAACAGAAAGGAAGAACGGAAATTGGTGGAATGTGCGAGAAGTATTCTGAAAGGTAAGAATCTTGCAAATGGTTTTTGGGCTGAAGCAGTGAGTACTACAGTTTATTTAAAAAATAGGAGTCCTACAAAAAGTCTTGAGTTTAAAACTCCTTTTGAAGCTTTGTATGGATATAAGCCTATAGTAAAACACTTAAGAATATTTGGATGTAAAGCATTTGCCCACATACCAAAGGAATATAGAAGAAAATTAGACTCAAAAGCTATCAGATGCACTTTTATAGGGTATTGTTCATCATATAAAGCATACAGATTATTTAATCCCTCTACTCACAAGATCTTTATTAGTAGAGATGTTAAATTCCATGACCAGGATAGTGAAGAAACTGATAAGCACTATGATGGATTGGACATTCCATACTTTGAAGAAGAGGATGCAGAGAACAATCAGGATCAGTAGCAAACAAAGGTAGAGGATGAACAACAACAGCAACAACAACATCATCAACAACAACAACAATAGCAACAACAACAACAGCAACAACAACAACAACAACAACAACAATCAGCAATAATAACAACAGCAGAAGCAGGAAGAAATAAGGTTTGAAACCACTACCCCACCACTCAGGAGATCAGGTAGGAAAGCTCAAATGCCTGCAAGATATAGGGAAAATGCATTTATAACTATTATGATGAATGCTGTTGAACCATCTAGTTATAAAGAAGCAAATGATGAATGGAAAATAGCCATGGAACAGGAATATGATTCAATAATCAGAAATAACACTTGGGAATTGGTAGAAATCCCTAGAGGAAAACAGGTCATAGGTTGCAAATGGTTATATAAACCAAAAATCAATGAAGATGGAACTATAGAAAAAATGAAAGCTAGGTTGGTTGCAAAGGGGTATACACAAAAAGAAGGGATATATTATGAAGAAACCTTCGCCCCTGTAGCTAAATTGAACACCATCAGAATTTTAATTGCTTTAGCTACTAAGAAACATTTGATGATGCACCAAATAGATGTAAAGTCTGCATTTCTAAATGGGGAACTGAAAGAAGAGGTTTATTTAGATCAACTGGAAGGGTTTGTCCAGAAGAGAAAAGAACATGTAGTCTGTAGGTTGAAGAAAGCACTATGTGGATTAAAACAAGCTCCCAGGTGATGGTATGAGAAAATTGATTCATTTTTTCTGCAAGCTGGCTATAATAGAAGAAAGAATGACCCTAATATTTACACCATGAAAGATGAACAAGGGTGCATAGTGATTATTTCATTATATGTAGATGATTTTATAATTAAAAGTGATGCTATATATCTAATGAAATCAACCAGCAGATGTCACATATGTTCGAGATGAAGCATCTCGGTGAACTCAGATACTATTTAGGTCTTGAGATCTGGAGAGATTCAGGTCAAACATTTATGTCTCAAGAAAAGTATGTCAAAATCTTGCTAGAAAAGTCTAGAATGGATCAGTGTAAGTCTGCACCAGTACCATTGCAGCAGAATATCAAATTGCAGTGTGATGATGGCTCAAAAGTGGTGGATGCAACACTTTACAGATAGCTGGTTGGGAGTCTGATCTACCTAACCACCACTAGACCTGATCTGGCTTATGCAGTTAGCGTGTTAAGCCAATTTATGTCTAATCCACTTGAAAGCCATTGGAATGTAGAGAAGAATGTTTTGAAGTATCTACAAGGTACTGTAGATTATGGAATCATTTACACTGACTCTTCTAATGTTAGACTGGCAAGATTTGTAGATTCAGATTGGGTAGGAAATGTAAATGATCGTAGATCTATAACAGGTTATGCATTCAGTCTTGGATCCGAGGTGATCACTTGGAGCAACAAGAAGTAGAACACAGTCTCCTTGTCCTTAATAGAAGAAGAGTATCAAGCCATGTCTGCAGCAACATGTGAGGTGATTTGGTTGCGGAGAATTCTCCAGGATGTTGGGGAAGAATAGATAGTCGCAACAACAATCAAATGCGACAATCAAAGTTCAATCAAGCTGGCCAATAATCCTGTGTTTCAAAAAAACACAAAACATATTGATACTCAATTCCATTTTGTAAAGGAGAAAGTGCAATCTAAAGAAATTCATCTGGAATATTGTAATACATGTGATAATGTTGCAGACATTTTCATTAAGCCCCTTGGAAAAGTAAAATTTCAAATGTTTAGGGAGATGTTAGGCATATATTTGAACCCATTCTCCATTAAGGGGGAGTGTTGAAGATAATGGAGAATATCCTAGAATAGGTAGAGTTGGTTCATGTAGCCTCAGGATAGGAATTAATTTCTATTTCTTAGGATGTTGTTCTAACTTCCCTAAAACCATGTATTCTATTTAATGTGTAATGTTGATGAACAATGTAGAGCATTCTGCAGGGCCAGACACTCCTGGTTTAGAATCTCTTTCGTAGAGCTGACTAGTGGGTTTTATTTTCATTATTACAAACATTGCCATTTTTATCAGATTCAATATGACAAGCACAGTGAAGTTGTCTATGTTCAAAGGTTTGGGCAATGAGGATTCAGACCAATTCTAGTTCGTTGTAAGGGTTGTATGGGAAGTAAAAGGTGTTACAGATGACCATATAAAGAAAGCGACGCTGGTTAATTCCCTGCAGGATCGCGCATTGACCTGGTATATTAAGTACTCCAACGATAACCCAAATCTAAGAGTCGCCGATATCCAAATAGCGCTAAATAGATAATTTAGCAAGACTAAATCTGAAGTCCAGTCGATCATTGGATTTAAAGAGATTACAATGCTACTAGGCAAGACTCCTTGGGAGTTGAATTAGAGGCTGAAATGTGTGATTTGCAAAGCAAATATGAATATGACAGATGGACAACATCGTGAGTGGTTTGTAGCTTTGCTACTACCACATTTAAGGAGTGTGTTGTCACAATAGAAGATAACAACTTAGGCAGAGGCATTAAAGATCTCTATGAGGCTACATGAGACCCTAATGCAAGATTCTAATTTGGGAGTTCAACAAATCCACGCGCAGCTGAAGAATCTGTGCCTTGAGATGTAGATTCTGAAACAGGATAGGACGGTTCGACCAGAAGTGTGCGAAGAAGTGTGGTGCATAAAATGCAAGAGCCAGGGTCATGACAAAGACCACTACCTAGTTTTTACAAATTACCTTGCAAGAGGAGGACCGATGCTGTTAAGACTGGAAGCTCAAGCAAGACCTAGTGCGGCACCTGCTTTGTGGCACGTGATCTGTCAAATAGCCGGAAAACATGCCATAGACAATTGTCACTTGTTACAAAAATATACGGAAAATTTGCAACAGTTGTTCTGCAACTTTTGCAGGTCAGTGGAACATGACGAGAATACCTGCAGAACTTATGAGTTGATGATGGATAGAACCCCCACCTATAGGGTCCAAGCCGAAACACGACCCCTTGACAAAAATGCAGGAATGGCACGAACAGGATTTCAGGGGTACAATTGAGGCCGAGGCAGAGGAGGACCTGGTAGAGGCCACAGACAGTTGATTTGCTACAATTGTGGAGGGCAAGGACACTATGCCTGCGATTGCACCAATCAAACGCACCTATTGTGCAAGTATTACACACTATTCGATCATGACATAGAAGATTGTTCTACGATGATAGCTAGGATACATGAGAAAGGAGTGTTATCGCCTCCTCCGACTCAGAACCTATAGATGATGAGGTTTGAGCCACACGAGGAAGATCCGAATGTAAACATTGTGCTCCAAAGTGGAATCGCGATGGGGGATGACAAAGGAAGACAACCAAAAGAGAGTAATTGGGTTCGAAAATCTCTGATGAAGGAAGCAGAGTTTGATTTGGAGCGCACTCGGGAAACCTTCATGGAAGCTAAGAAGAGATTCGTTGATGCCTCCACTTCAGGAAGCAAAGATAAACCAGAGCTAGAAATGGACCCATCCATGCTGACAACTTTCCTTGAAACATGTATGAAGTTACTACGTGATAGTAAGGCTATGAAAGGGCTACATGAACTCATTAACATATGCATTGGGACTGTGTCAGGAGAACCGTGTGTAGTCCAGAAGATCGGAAAACATAAAACAAGAACAGGATGAGAAATGAGACTTACTGCGTAAATCAGAGAATACGAGATGGACCAAGTCATTCTGGATTTGGGATCAGACGCAAATGTTTTACTAAAACATACATGGGAGCGAATGGGTAGACTTGCACTGCAATGGTCTCTAATTCAACTAAGGATGTTGAATCAGCAGAAAATAATACCCATAGGGTGATTGTAGGGAATAACTGTGGATATTGAAGGAGTGAGCGCATTGGCATATTTCGAAGTGATAGATATTGTTGATGATAGAAATCCTTACCCCACACTCTTGGGAATTGACTAAGCCACTGACATGAATGGGGTTATTAATATGAAGAAGCAAAAAATGATCTTTGAAAAGAAGTCACTGCTCGTAATTGTACCCCTAGACCAGGTTGAAGGATCACGTTATACTGAGCCAGTCCGCAACTATGAAAGTGATGATGATCTGTACTGCATCTACAAGATAACAACGCGAAACCAAGACTGGGTGAATCCCATTGCGGATGGATGGATTACATGGGAGCGCAAAAGCTCTTGCACTTCGGATTCTGATGAGGAAATAAAATGATGGCAAAATCGGTTACACGAAGTAACTACACTGAATTGCAATATGATGAAAAGGTCATTGCGTTGCGTGTTGACAGAAGTCAGATATATTCCTACTTATGATGGTCTAAATGAGGTAGATACCTTCTTGGATGCATTTGAAAAGGAGGTGTCGAAAAAGTAATGCTTCCAGTCCTTGGACTAGGTACTGCGTGCTATGTTCGCAAGATGGTGGGGTATGCACAAAGGAAGCTTTGATGATTGGCGCGAATGTAGGAGAATGATGTGAGGATGATTTGGGAAGCCTAAGGTGCAACTGACAAACAAGTATGATGGGCAGGATGATCTGTGCGTGCATTTGGCCAAGTGGACATAGGCCTATGGAGAAAAACCCCAAACTGCGTAGAGGCATATTTACTCTGCACTAAAATACCTGGTCAATAAGCATGTGTTGGGGGGCGAACTTGCAAATGGATCTTAATGTTGGGAAGAAATTATACATGAAGAGTAACCACATAGAAGATTCTACGCATGGAAGCGTTCAACAAGGTACTTAAAAATGTGTTTCCCAAGGTATGCAATGTGCAACGAAGTGATTGGGATCTACACATAACTGCAATGTTATGGGCTTATCGAATGAAATGCAAGAAACTGACGGGACAAACATCTTTTAGGCTTGTCTATGGAGTGGAAGCCGTAATGCCTATGGAATACATCTTGCTTAGTTTGTGCATAGTAGTTCTCACAGGTATTATGGATCACAGAGCCCTGGAGGACAGGCTTGTGCAGCTGGAAGAGCTCGAAGAAAAATGATTTTTAGCTAGATTCCACCAGCAGGTCCAAAAGCAGCGTGGAAAGGCATGGCACGACCGACACATCAAGCTGTGCACATTCAAGGTAAACAATCTAGTATTGTTGTATGATAGTAAGTTTGATAAATTCCCAGGAAAGTTCAGGATGCACTAGTTAGGGACGTATATTATTAAGGATATTTGTTATGTGTGGAGCATGATTGTTAAGAGGTCTTTGTTACAGCCGGATGTATCTGACGGTAGAACTTATGTTTAGTTTAGGGTTTTTTGCCCTAGAAGGCAACCCCCTCTCTTTGTATGAGGGCATTGTATTTGAGGCTGAGATATAGATGTGTATTCTGTGAGCGAGAAACTGAGAGGTGAGACTGTGAGAGAAAACAGAGGATATTACAGCGGATTTGCTGTAGGTTGTGTCTCTTCATTTTGCTGGATAATAGAAAGGAAGGACTGGCTGTTCGAGGTGGACGTAGCCCAAACTAGGTGAACCACGTATATCTGTGTCTCTCTTGTTTTATGCGTTCTCTGTGTTTATATTTCTGCAATATTTTATGTGTTCCATTGCTCCATAATATATAATTTTCTAACAACTGGTATCAGAGCCGAAGGTCTATTTGGCTGATAAACTCGCAGGAAAGAAGGGTTCCTGGTTCGAGTGGGAGCAATGGCGGAAGATGGTAAGTTTAGGGTCGAGAAATTTAACAGCCAAAACTTCTCGCTGTGGAAAATGCAGATGGAAGATTATCTGTATCAGAAATATCTGTACCTACCATTGGGCGGAAAAACAAAGATGCCGATGGGTATGACAGATGAAGAATGGAACCTTATCGATAGAAAGGCACTTGGAACAATACGGTTCTGCCTCGCTACATCAGTCGCCTTCAACATTTCGAAGGAAACAACGACAGAGGGTTTGATTCAGGCGTTGTCAAAACTATATGAAAAACCCTCTGCCTCAAACAAGGTATTTCTCATGAAACGGTTATTTAATATGAATATGTCGGAAGGTGGATCTGTTGCAGACCATTTAAATGATTTTAATACTGCTACAAGTCAGTTATGTTCTGTAGGGGTAAACTTTGATGATGAAGTTAGAGCTCTGTTATTCTTGTGCTCATTACCAGAAAGTTGGAATGGTTTAGTAATGGCCATTAGTAACTATATGTCTGGATCTAGTACTTTAAAGTTTGATGATGTTGTCGGTGCTATCCTTAGAGAGGAAATGCGACAGAAAAGCTCCGGTGAGACATCGAGTAATGCTTTGCGTGCAGAGTCTAGGGGAAGAAAAATGGAAAGAGGAAAGAGCTCAAGATATCGCAATAAATCAAGGAAAGGCAGATCCAAGTCCAGATCGGGGATAGTGTGCTGGAAATGTGGAAAGAAAGGACACCTAAAGAAAGACTGTAGATCTCGGAAGGAAAAAGAAGGGGATGCACAACAAGAAAACAATCACGAAGCAAATGTGACAGGTGAGGTGTTACAAGATGCTTTGATTCTTTCTTTCGAAAATATTACTGATTCCTGGGTGGTAGATTCAGGGGCCTCATTCCATGCCACACCTGATAAGAAATACTTTCATGACTATGTTCAAGGAGATTTTGGACAAGTTTGTTTGGGTGATGATAAACCCTGTAAAATTGTTGGAATGGGTAAGGTTCTTGTAAAACAACAGAATGGAAACCAATGGCTACTAAAGGAGGTAAGGCATGTTCCAGATCTAAAGAAAAATCTGATTTCAACAGGGCAGATAGGCGGTGAAGGTTGTGTGAAAACTTTCACAGATAAAGCTTGGAAGGTCAGCAAAGGAGCCCTGGTAATAGCAAAAGGCAAAAAGGTTGGTACATTGTATTTATGCAATGGTATTTCTAACTCTGTTAATGCTTTAACTTCCAAAGGAGCAGATGCAGCATTATGGCATCATAGGCTCAGACACATGAGTGAAAAGGGGATGAAGATTCTTCACTCAAGGAATCCGTTGCCGGGTTTGAAGAATGTTGATTTGGATTTCTGTGGGAATTGCATTTATGGGAAACAGAAGAGAGTCAGATTTCTTAGAGTTGGGAAAGTAATGAAGAGCGAAAAATTAGAGCTTGTGCATCAGATGTATGGGGACCTGCTCAGGTATCATCTCTCGGTGGCTCTCGTTATTATGTTACTTTTATTGATGATGCAACTAAAAAAACTTGGATTTACTATATTAAGAATAAATCTGATGTATTTGATACTTTCAAGAAATGGAAAGCTTTGGTTGAGATTGAGATAGGAAAGAAATTGAAGTGTCTTAGATCAGACAATAGAGGTGAATATTGCAGCAAAGAGTTTGATAGGTACTGTTCAGAACATGGAATTCGCAGAGAGAAGACAGTTCCAAGAACACCACAAGAAAATGGTGTGTCAGAAAGGATGAACAGAACAATCATGGAGCGTGCAAGGTGCATGAGATTTCATGCAGGATTGCCTTTACAGTTTTGGGCAGATGCTGTAGATACTGTTGTTTATCTAATAAACAGAGGGCCTTCAAGTTACTTGGATGGTGGTGTTCCGGAGGAAGCATGGACAGGTAAAAAGGTAAACTACTATTTTTTAAAGCCTTTTGGTTGTGAGGCCTTTGTCCATATTGATAAAGAAAATAGAACAAAGCTTGAGGCAAAGTCAAAGAAATGTACCTTTATTGGATACAGTGTTAAAGATTTTGGTTATCGCTTATATGATTATGAAAATCACAAAATCATTAGGAGCGGAGATGTAATATTCAATGAAAAGGTCTTGTATAAGAATCAGTTGCAGGAAAAGAAATAGGAAAAAGAAAACAAGGAATACACAGTTCTTGATGAAATCACTGAAAAGGTAAAGGTGCTTGAAAATAATAATAATCAACAACAGCAACCACCACAATAGCAACAGGCACCCCAAACACCTGAAAGTGGTGTTAGAAGATCTACCAGGATAAGTAGACCCCCTGAACGATACTCTCCTTCATTATATTATTTATTTTTGACTGATTCTGGTGAACCCGAATGTTATGAAGAAGCAATGCAGGTTGAAAGCAGGAAGAAGTGGGAGGTAGCCATGGAAGAAGAGATGGACTCCTTAATGCATAACCAGACTTGGGATTTGGTCAGGTTGCCTGCAGGAAAAACTACATTGAAGAATAAATGGGTTTACAGGCTGAAGGAAGAAGATGGAGGAAAATAGAGGTACAATGCTAGAATTGTGGTGAAGGGGTTTGCACAGAAGAAAGG
This sequence comes from Pinus tabuliformis, assembly GCA_031772625.1. NCBI lineage: Eukaryota > Viridiplantae > Streptophyta > Pinopsida > Pinales > Pinaceae > Pinus > Pinus tabuliformis. The sequence goes on from CM062807.1 coordinate 470,945,483, forward strand.
TATTGATTTTGATGAAATATTTTCTCCTGTTGTTAAAATGACGTCAATCGGAACTATTTTAAGTCTTGTAGCAGCTGAAGATTTGCATCTTGAGCAGTTAGATGTAAAGACATCCTTTCTCCATGGGGATTTGCAGGAAGAGATATATATGCAGCAGCCACAAGGATATGAGGTGAAAGGGAAGGAGAAACTAGTGTGCAGGTTGAAGAAGAGCTTGTATGGCTTAAAACAGGCTCCAAGGCAGTGGTATCTAAAATTTGACAAGTTTATGTCTGAACAAGGTTATACTAGATGTCACTCTGATCATTGTGTTTATCTGAAAAAAGCTAAATGATGGCAGCTATATTATATTGTTATTGTATGTGGATGACATGCTTGTTGCAGGATCTAACATGCAGGAAATAAATGTACTCAAAAGAAAATTGGCAAATTCATTTGCAATGAAGGATTTGGGAGCTGCAAAACAAATCCTTGGTATGAGAATCACTAGAGACAGGAAAAATCGCAAATTAACATTGTCTCAGAATGAGTACATACAAAAGGTGTTGAAAAGATTTAATACGCACAATGCAAAACCAATTAGTACACCTTTTGCTAGCCATTTCAAACTTAGTAAGGAAATGTGCCCAAAGACCCAAGAAGACATGGATTATATGTCTAAAGTTCCATATGCATCAGCAGTTGGAAGCTTAATGTACACAATGGTTTTCACAAGGCCCGATATTGCACATGCAGTGGGAGTTGTAAGCATGTACATGAACAATCCAGGAAAGGAACATTGGATGGCAGTGAAATGGATTCTCAGATATTTGAAAGGTACCACAAATCAAGCATTATGCTTTGGTGGTGCAAACATTTATCTACAGGGATATGTTGATGCAGATATGGCAGGTGACAGGGATAACAGGAGGAGCACTACAGGATATGTATTTACTGTTGGTGGAACAGTTGTCAGTTGGATTTCAAAAATCCAAAGTGTTGTTGCACTTTCAACAATATAAGCATAGTATGTTGTTGCTACAGAGTCTAGTAAAGAAATGATTTGGTTACAAAGGTTTATGGGTGAATTGGGTAAGGAGCATGATATGGGCACGTTATACAGTGATAGCCAAAGTGCCATTCATCTTGCAAAGAACTCAGCATTTCATTCTAGGACTAAACACATACAGCTCAAGTACCATTTCATACGATCAGTGTTGGAAGATGGAGAGTTGAAGCTGGAAAAGATACACACTAGCCAGAATCCTGCAGATATGCTAACAAAAGTTGTAACCAGGGAGAAACTGAGAATATGCTCAATTTCAATTGGTCTTCAAGGATGACGATGAAGATGAGAAACAACCAGGTCCAAAGAGGAGTCATTGTCCAGCAAATGAAGCAGCGGTGGAGTTTCTACAATCATTCTCCAAGTGGGTGACTGTTGTGTGTGGAGCATGATTGTTCAGAGGTCTTTGTTTCAGCTGGATGTATACCCCAGGAAGTTTGTACGCCCCTCCACACGGGGGGGTGCGGGGGGGACTTCCCCCCCGCGGGGGTCCGGGGGGGCCGATCCCCCCCGTCTGGGGGGTCTGGAGGCTAGCGGTCCCCCGGTGGGGGCTCGCCCCCCAAAGCTAAAAAAAATGTAAAATTGCCTTGTAAAAGTATAGTAATTTCTAGTCAATCTGGGCCGTTCATTAGGCAGATGATCTTACAGTAGAACTTATGTTTAGTTTAGGGTTTTTTGCCCTAGAAGGAAAACCCCTCTCTTTGTATGAGTGTCATGCGGAAAGAGTCGATAATGCGGACAAAACCGACCTCCCTAGAAGCGAAGGCTTTCTAGTGACAAACAAGACAAATAAACACTACCTTTCTCTAAACATGCATTGAGAATACAAGTAATCAGGTGATTTTAACATACCTTTAGTCCAACGCTTTGTAGTAGTCCAGCCTCGCCGATCCGGATGAGCTCCTCCTTCTCTTCGAAACCTGCATTCACGAACAAGCCAAAAGATTAAATAGCACCTGATAAACTCATAAAACAATACATATCCATCATACAGACCAAGGAGTATATGAAACAAATCACGAATAACAATCTGTTGAGAAAAATGAGTTCATTTGTATTAAGTGGAAACAAAAGAAACCATTACAACCTGAGCCTTGGTGTTGTGCAGGTCCCTCCTAGGGTCCAGCAAGATTTTTCCTTTACTTTGATCAGCTCACCCACTCTCAAATAAGGCTAGGAAAGGATGGGAATCTCTCCTCTCAAGATTTACAAGGGAGTCCTAATTCCAGCAGCATCTACCCTTAGGAATGTTCAGCTTTTCAACCTCCCCTTCCCTCTGGCCCAATGCCTGTATTTATAGTGCTCTAGAGGAAGTTATTCAGGTCCACCATCAATGGGATAAGCCCCTCTTTGGATGGGATAGCTCCCCTCTTGATGGGATAAGTTCCTCTTTGATAGGGATACATGAAACATCTGGAGGCGCTCCATACATGTCAAACAAGCTTCTAGAATGCTCTAGAAATGACTACAAGTAACTTTTTTGGAGTGAAACTTGCGCCTTTTGACCTTTACAGGAGTACACACCCTCCCCTTTACAAACAGAGCATACAAGTACGTAGGTATTGTGAACTTGGGGTGCATACACGCAGGTAAGGCTTAGAGAAACTGCGTACCCAGATATATATATATTTTTAATGACTTTCTCTCTTTCTTGGAGTTTGACATGGAGAGCAGAGGTATGAGGCTTGCCAAGGAGGATAGTATGACAGTTGATGGAGCCATACTAACTGCAGATAGTCATGGTGACAAATTTTAGTGTAACAGATTGCCCCCTAAAGTGCGAAGCCTGTAGTAGATAAGGGTTTCATATCATCTAGGAAGGGTGAAGTACTTTATCATTTCAAGGATTATCTTGTGGAGAGCCCAGTCGGAACCTGCAAGTATTCAACACAAAATACATATATAAGATCATATCATCGCTGAGGTAGGCATTCCCATACTCAGATTGAAAACTTTAACTAATTGACTATCTACTGCTCTGATACAGGAATGATTTTGCAGTACATCATAATCATAGACTTTTTGTAGACACAGTATGGGTGCAGCCATCTGTTTATGATTAGTCTACTGTATAATGAATACAAAACTCCTCGCAGCCTGGATGGTGGAAACTAGATCCAGGGTCTTCATTTCTACTTCCCAAACAGGTACGATTCTATCCATGCGAATAAATGAGTTGATGTCGAACATGGTAGAAACCACTTGATTACCAGTCAATGATGTAAACTGTTAACAAGCGTGAGAGAGACCACCAGTGATGTCAATGGTTCTCAAAGTACCCAGTACAATCCATGAGATGTGAATGAATGAGTTGATGTCAAACATTTCACGGAATCCTTCGATCGAAAGTCAATGATGTAAACTGTCGTCAAAGGCGAGAAACCTGCCATTGATGCATGCAGACTTCAAGGTACTGACGATTCCTAGGTCATCTTTCTAGATAATGTGCTGATGTCGATAGAAAGCGACCCGTTGTAGGCAAGCCCACAACACGAAATCATAGATCAAGTTGAAGAAATGTAGCTGTAAGGACTGACTCAGGGATGGTCGAGATGGATGACGGGTATTTTGCAGATGAATGGTTTATTTGCAGTGACCTCTTGAACACATAACGACACGACAGATGGCTTGGTGACATTTGACCCAAAGTTAATACCCGGCTGAAAACTTTCAATGTGGTTCAATCAACTGTGAGGCAAAGGATTTCCCAACCCAGGTGAATGGAAAGTGTCGTGTTCAAGAGTGGTGATAAGGCTTCTTCTGAGACAAAGGATAACAAATAGGCTCATTTTTCTCTCTTTTCCCCCACCATTTCTGGCAAGTACCTCTTTATTTTTTACAAGCTTGAGGAGGATAACATATGCTTGATTATAAGCTCATCCTTCGGATGAGTCCAACTTAGTTTTGATTCGAACCCTAAGAAGGAGCGGTCTGTTCCTGTTTGTAATCGAACAGGTCCTTTACTGTGAAACTTTAACGAGTCCAGTATAGGAGAAACTCGATGTTTTTCAATTTTAGAGAGTCTGAAAAAACTTAAGAAGACTCCAGGGTTGAACTTTTTCGTAAATTTGTGTCTCCCAAGCCCGAAAAAGTATAAAATAATACTCGAGAGAACCGCTTGATATTTTACGACCAAGGAGTACTTTCATAGTTAGTGTCTTGACCTGAAAAGTAAAAAGCGATCAAGGACACGTCGTTTTATTTCCAGTATAGAATTTGAAACGACAAAAATCTGGCAACCTTTTGCTGTTTTTACGGTCAGAAAAGGGCTATAAGGGGACCGTCTTTTAATTATGTTTTAACGAGTGTAAAAGAAACGCTCGACAATCTTTTCATGTTTTAGGAGTCAGAAAAGGGCTTAAAAGATGACTATGAGGTTTCACTTTTTCGTAAGTTTTAACGAGTTCGAAAAAATGATAAAAATGTACTCATGGTTTTCACTTTTTCGTAATTTTTAATGAGTTCGAAAAAATGATAAAAATGTACTCATGTGGCCAACTTTCAATTTAATTTACGAGCAGGAAAAGATGGAAAGAACTCGGCATTTTCATTTGTTTTACGAGAATGAAAGATAGCAAAATAATCTCGGGATTTTCATGAGTTTAACGAGTCTTGAAAATAACTGAAATTGACTCGACATAGGTTTCATTTTTACAAAAGCTTCAAACAAAGAAAAACAATGCTTCAAAGTAGTTTCATTTTTACACAAGCTTGAAATAGAGAGAAAACTGTGCCTGATGCCCCCTAAGCATAACTGCTAGAGCGCATGCCCCCCAGCTTCATTTCACTCAACTAGGTGGATGAGATGAAGGTTCATGTACGAGATCATTTGAAAGACTCGACCTAAAACTGTAAGAAAAATATCAAAAAACTGAAATAACTAACCTAAATATACAACTTAACATTTATGAGATCTAGTCAAACTCTCGACTCAATTAGAGGAGGATTTGTTTCATTTTTTAATGAGCTTGACACAAGAAAAGAACTATGCTCAAATTCGGTTTCATGTTTACTCAAGCTTGAAACGAAAAACTATGCTTGTTATGAGTTCGCATGCCCCTAACACAATGACGCCAATCAAGGTACATGCCCCCCAAGCTTCATTTCATTCAACCAGGGGGATGAAATGAAGGTTTGCTTTCAAAATCTTGGAAAGACTCGTGGGAGCTGTTTCATTTTTTAGTGAGGTTGACACAGGAAAAGAACTATCCTCAAAACCCTTGTTTCATTTTTTAAATGAGCTTGACACAAGATAAGGAACTATGCACATGTCTACTCTCTACAATCTACCTAACAAAAAACTTTTCCTTAAAAACCTTGATTCATTTTTTAACGAGCTTGACACAAGACAAGGAACTATGCTCTAAAATCATTGATTCGTTTTTTAACAAGCTTGACACAAGACAAGGAACTATGCTCATGACTACTCTCTACAATCTACCTAACATAAAACTTTACTCTAAAAACCTTGATTCATTTTTTAACGAGCTTGACACAAGACAAGGAACTATGCTCTAAAATCCTTGATTCATTTTTTAATGAGCTTGACACAAGACAAGGAACTATGCTCATGTCTACCTACATATCCTAAAATCTAGCTGATTCATTTTTTAATGAGGTTGACTCAGTAATAGGAACTATCCTCACACCACTGATTCATTTTTGAACGAGGTTGACACAGTAAAAGGAACTATCCTCGCACTAGCCTGTTTCATTTTTTAATGAGGTTGATACAGGAAAAAACTATCCTCGTACCTGATTCATTTTTTAACGAGGTTGACTCGGGAAAAGTAACTTTCCTCGTGCTAGCCTATTTCATTTTTTAACGAGGTTGATACAGGAAAAAACTATCCTCGTACACACTGATTCATTTTTTAACGAGGTTGACACAGTAAAAGGAACTTTCCTCACACTCACTGATTCATTTTTTAATGAGGTTGACACAGTAAAAGGAACTTTCCTCGAACCTTTGATCATGACTTCCAACTGGAAGAAAGACATGTCAATGGACACACCTTGATCATGGCTTCCAAGAGGTCTGCATCAGAAGGAAGAATACTTCTCTGGAAGGAACACATGTCAAGGGACTCAAAAGGGATAAGAACATCGTGTTCAAGAAATCCCATAGAGTTTTCCATGTCAATTACCGGATCTAAATCAAAGGAAGATGAGCAAACAGTGAGAGGCTCACTTTCATCGGTAACTAAAAACATGGGACCAGTTGCCACATAATTAACCCGTGGTAGGGTAGATACCACTTTAGAATCAGGAACATTTAGGGGTGTCATATTATTGGTAGTCGAGACAAGACTAGGGAATGAAAGCTGGTCTACAGTCACAATACTGCCATTGTGAGGGAAAGACATCACACGAAAGAGTGTCGATACGACAGCTTTCATTGCATAAACATAGTCTCGTCCAAGGAGTAAATTGAAATCCAAGGGACCTCGAACTACCATAAGATCAATACAGACAGTTTTACCTGCCAAGGTAATAAAAAACTTAGGAAGGATCCCTAAAGGTTCACTAATGGTTCTGTTAAAAGCTTTCAGATTCTGCGTAATAGGCGCAAGCTGAGGGGAACCCAAAGCTTTCCAAACAGTTGAGGATAAAATACTAACAGAAGCACCTTCATCTACCTGAGTACGATGTATGTCCCTACCACCAGCCTTGACAATGATTTGGAAAGGGATGGAGGAAGGAAAACAAGGTTCTGTCAGTCTATTCCAATCAAAGGAAAAAACCTCAGTACTTGGAGGGGGTTCTGTAGAAACAGGTGAAATGCCCCCCGGCGTAGAAGAATCTGATGTAACAAAAAAAACCTGAGCGGTAGGAGGTTCACTTTCTAATGGGAAAGTGGGATCGACTGAATGTGACATTGAATCAACCACTCGATCAACTAATGGATCATCAACCTGAGTGACATGAGTTTCACTCTCCAATGGAAGAGTGTGATTGACTATACTTGAAATTAAATCAATCACTCCGTCAGTTGACGGTAGGTTGGGAGAAAGTTTACGGTAACCAATTGGAAATTCGTGATGTGGAACAGTAAGGTTTTCCAACAATGTTGAGGCTTCACCCATGTGAGGGAAAATGTGAGTTTGATGACTCCCTTTGCATAACTTACAAGGAAACCTAACTTTACCCTTTTTCCCAGGAACCTGACTATCACTGGTTGATGGATCAACAGAAAGTTGATGAGATTTTTCTGACCATACTTCCAAGACCTTTGGTATACCAGGACAATTGACAAGGAAGTGGTCACCCTTACAAAGCCTGCAAGGATATTTGGGTTTACGATGCATGTCGGAGTTTTCCTCAACACAACTAACACTTACAGTCGTGGTTGGTTGGTTGACTTGTTTCTTATCTTGCTTCTTCTTCTTCTTCTTCTTCTTCTTCTTCCCTTTCTTCTTCTTCTTAGCCTCCTGGTTACTAGCATCAAGGCTTTTACCAAGCGAAGAGGAAGAAATGGAGGAATAAAAATTAGGCGAAGAAGGTAAAGGGTCAACAGAAGGTTGGTGATGTTGAGATGGTGAACTCTGTTGAGGTGAAGCATCCGGTTGAGATGGAACAATTGGAGTACTTGGGGCCAACGAAGTTGAAAATAACCATATCGGTAAACCTATTGTAAATCCAGGTAATGACAAAGTAGCCATATAAGGAGGACCAACATTTCCAAAGTGAGGAAAAGTACTAGGATTCTCGTTAGGAGGGGTTCCTAGGTTGGTAAATTCCAGAACATTTGCCATTATATTCAACTTCAGTGAATTTTATTAACAATTTATAACTAAAATTAACAATTCACAATTCACACCTAACAATTAAAATTCACAATTCACACCTATGGTCTTTAAAAGTAAAAACAAACAAATTAACACGCGCTATCAAATCTAGGAGTCAAACCATACACAAACAGTAACCTTCCGGACCGAAAACACTAGTTGGGGATGAAATCCAACATCGCAAAATTCAGTACAGAAGTGGCGGGTGGAACAGTTACCCCGGCAACCTGCTTAATGAATAGACTGGACCAAGTTCCTCCACTTTAACCGTCTCGAGTGAAGTGAACCCCCCAGAAAATCCAAGTGAGTTTAACCGACGTCTGCTCCAGGTACAGTGGGATCTTCCCTCCACCGTCACCTTGGGTAGAACCCTAAAAATAATGGTCACTAAGGTCACCAACAGCAACAAATACACCTGGGGGAACAGTCTACGACCCGATAGCACGCAAGGGCAGAGTAACAAGCTCAATCCCCTTGCCAGCTCCTTGACAATAATCCAAGGTTTACCGACAAGTGACCCCAGGCTTCTCGACAATAATCTGAGGTTTACCGTTTGTAGTACGTGTGTATCTGGCGTCTTTCCCAGTGAAGGAGGATTGATCCCCTCACTGGTTCGGACACGGTCTCGTGCTTCTCCTTTAAGAGGAGCTTTCCCAGTGGAGTCGCCATTTTGTCATGCGGAAAGAGTCGATAATGCGGACAAAACCGACCTCCCTAGAAGCAAAGGCTTTCTAGTGACAAACAAGACAAATAAACACTACCTTTCTCTAAACATGCATTGAGAATACAAGTAATCAAGTGATTTTAACATACCTTTAGTCCAACGCTTTGTAGTAGTCCAGCCTCGCCGATCCGGATGAGCTCCTCCTTCTCTTCGAAACCTGCATTCACTAACAAGCCAAAAGATTAAATGGCACCTGATAAACTCATAAAACAATACATATCCATCATACAGACCAAGGAGTATATGAAACAAATCATGAATAAAAATCTGTTGAGAAAAATGAGTTCATTTGTACTAAGTGGAAACAAAAGAAACCATTACAACCTGAGCCTCGGTGTTGTGCAGGTCCCTCCTAGGGTCTAGCAAGAGTTTTCCTTTACATTGATCAACTCACCCACTCTCAAATAAGGCTAGGAAAGGATGGGAATCTCTCCTCTCAAGCTTTACAAGGGAGTCCTAATTCCAGCAGCATCTACCCTTAGGAATGTTCAGCTTTTCAACCTCCCATTCCCTCTGGCCCAATGCCTGTATTTATAGTGCTCTAGAGGAAGTTATTCAGGTCCACCATCAATGGGATAAGCCCCTCTTTGGATGGGATAGCTCCCCTCTTGATGGGATAAGTTCCTCTTTGATAGGGATACATGAACCATCTGGAGGCGCTCCATACACGTCAAACAAGCTTCTAGAATGCTCTAGAAATGACTACAAGTAACTTTTTTGGAGTGAAACTTGCGCCTTTTGACCTTTACAGGAGTACGCACCCTCCCCTTTACAGACAGAGCGTAAAAGTACGCAGGTATTGTGAACTTGGGGTGCGTACACGCAGGTAAGGCTAAGAGAAACTACGTACCTAGAGATATATAGATTTTTAATGACTTTCTCTCTTTCTTGGAGTTTGACATGGAGAGTAGAGGTATGAGGCTTGCCAAGGAGGATAGTATGACAGTTGATGGAGCCATACTAACTGCAGATAGTCATGGTGACAAATTTTAGTGTAAAAATGAGGGAATTGTATTTGAGGCTGAGATATAGATGTGTATTCTGTGAGCGAGAAGCTGAGAGGTGAGACTGTGAGAGAAAACAGAGGATATTACAGCGGATTTGGTGTAGGTTGTGTCTCTTCATTTTGCTGGATAATAGAAAGGAAGGACTGGCTGTTCGGGGTGGACGTAGCCCAAACTGGGTGAACCACGTATATTTGTGTCTCTCTTGTTTTATGTGTTCTCTGTGTTTATATTTCTGCAATATTTTATGTGTTTCATTGCTCCGTAATATATAATTTTCTAACAAGATTATCGACAGAGGTGTAGTACAACTGGTCAAGTTAAATGGAGAGCCCCTCCCAAGAAAAGTGAATGGAAGTCATTTGAAGCCATACACAGGTGGCCTGGCCACCTGAAAAGTTGACCGAAGCATAGTCTTAGTGCTCCAGGTAGCTGAAAGGAGGCATGGGACTATAAACTACTCTGCCCAGAAATTGCGTGATGTCAGGATTGCACGCAGGAGCGAAGTGTCATAGGTTCCATGACAGCACGAAGACAGTTGCGCTGGCATGGAGGTCTTCTAGAAAGTGACTGTTATAGTCACTCTTCATGATGTGATGCTTGGTTCGAGGCCAAATGGAGTGGGTGGCAGGCCTTTAAGGCGAACTTTATGGGCTAGATCCTTGAAAATCTATTGCCAATCTAGCATTAATGGACCGAATGTGGGGGGAATGGTCGAATTCAAATTCAATAGGTGCTATAAATTACAAAGTGTTGTCCAACATACAACACTTGGAAATTTGAGAACTAAGTTGTTGCACACCCAGATATTCATGAACCAAGACTTGTTCGATATTATGAAGGCGAATTTGTTACTTGAGCAATTACCAGAGACGCTGAGAGAATCGTGCAATCGCACTATGGCAGCACTTGAAGAAGTCATGGATATCGGAGAAATGATTGTAGAGGAAGCCGCGCAAGTAATTACAGAAGTGGAGGCCCCAGAGAGCACTGGGATAGCCATTGAGATCCCTAAATCACCACAAATGCTGAGACCTAAGAAGGATAAGCAGGCCATGATACCGGTGTGCGTCTCGCCTAGAAATCCGCTGAGGGCCAAGCTCACAATGGAGGAAAAGTGGAAGGACATTAATTTGGAGGCCAATGAGGAGGAAGAGTTTGAAGAGATCCTGGTGGAGGAGGAGGATGTAGAGATGGAAGTCGAAACCTAGGGTGCGGACCCTCTCACGAGGTTGCCTGCATATGTTCCTCCGTGGAAGGGTAAAGCCAAGGTTCCCAAGGATATAGATGAGATCAAGAGCTCTCTACAAACTCCGCTACTCCCTGATGACATTATTTTTTAAGGAGCACACCTGGGATAGGTTCTTGTGCTTAAATTTGAATATTGGGATCTTGCGGACCATCAGAAGTTCCCACATTTAGCGACCACGCAGTGAATTCTCTAGAAGATAGATGTGTCTGCTAGAGTGATAGAGTTGTGTTAAAATTGGAAACTAAGGAAAAACTTCATGTGGGTCATCCTATTCATGGCTGATAATATCTTTATTAGATTCCTCTCGTCGAGAGGTGTAGGATTGACATAAAGATCATCCGATTCTGATAAGTATTCATGGAGATATGAATTTATTTTGATTATGGAATTATTATCAAGCCGACCTACAACTCATGTAGGCTCAGAAGGCCAACAGTCGCATCTATTCAAACACCAACGTTATGTATAAATATAAGATGAATTTTCCTCATTTGGACTCACTCATCTCATCACATCTCTCTCTCTCTCTATTGTGCAGAAATGAGTCTCTTCTCTACTGCACAAAAAAGGGTCTCTCTCTCACACATGTGAAGCCGGAAGCTGTTGAACCTGAAGCTACAACTGTAGATCCAAAGTTTGACCGGAATTGACCATCATATCTCCTCTTTAAAACTCTGTGGTAGGTCCATTTGGATCTCCTCTAAAAGCTGCAACTTTTGGTGGTGGAATGAAGTCAACCTGATGAACGGTTTGCAAGATATCGACTGCCCTAGTTTGAAGCCAGAAACTGCTGAAACTAAAGCTGCAACTACAGAAGTCAAGATTAACTTGCGTGGACAAGAAGATATCCTCTTTGGAACTATGGTATAGGTCCATCTGGATCTCCTCTGAAAGCCGCAACCTTTGGTAGTGGAATGAAGTCAATTCGACGAACAGTTTGTGAGATGTCATCTGCCCTGGTTTGATAATGAAGCCGCTAATGCTGATGTTGCTGATCTAGGGTTTGCTACTGCTGATATGAATCATATTTATTGTACTATTTATCTCTACTGAATTATTGAAGATAAAAGAAGATTTGATAAAAGGGTTTCCCCACACATTGTGGGGTTTGTCCTTGGCTAGCCGCCACATCTTGTGTCTCTTGTCTTGGCTTGTTTTCTGTCGATCGCTTAATGTTCTATCTGCACTTTACTTTATGTACATGTGATTGCTAATCTGTGGAATATAATAAGGAAAAGAAGTAAACTGTTATAAGCATAGAACATACCATAACTTAACATGGTATCAGAGCTGAGGTGAAGACAAAGCCCAAGCAAGAGCAAGAGAAATCACCAAAGAGAAGCTATCCTAGAAGAACGATGGGGTCCTCAACACTCTTTCCTACTGAAGACAAGCTCTGTGAGAAAGCTGACTATCACGGATGGAAGATGTCTATTGATCTAACCCTAGAGGATCAAGGAGTGCTGGGTCACGTGAGAGGCAATATTGTTGAGCCTCCATCAAATGCACCTCCTGCTACCAGGAACAAATGGAAGAACGGAGAAATTAAAGCGAAGAAGATCATCTGGGACTCTATCGACAAGCGCTTGGCGGCTTACATCTCTGATCTAGACACCTCCAAGGAAATCTACAATAGACTGGTGAGTTTATTTAAAGTTAATGATGCAAATCAAGAAGGGTAAAGATGAGAGTATGCAAGCATACTTCTTAAGAATAACTGATATCAATAACGATATCTTATCTATTGGGGAGGCTATTACTGATAGGGAAATGGCACTCACGACTCTTGGAGGATTACCATCCGAATGGTATGTGTTTATGACTACTCTTTTGAACTATAATGTAATTCTTGGTTTCGAGGAATTAATGGCTAGATGCATTCAAGAAGAAACAAGGGTAGAAGAGCAGGAAATGCCCTTGCCTAAAGATCCTCCTGCTGCTTTTTCTTCTCATGCTAAGAAAAGAAATAATTCCGGGACTAAATCAAAAGGAAAGGTTGGACCTAAGGCTAGAAGAAAATGACGATGTTACATCTGCGATAAAGCAGGTCACTAAAGACTCACACCAGGACGATGATCAAAATCCCTCTGATGGCAATCAAAGGAATGACAAATTCAATAGCAAAGGTAAGAGGAGAGCTGGGAATCGAGGAAGAGGACAACCATTCAAGAAGGCTAGAAATTCCAAGATGTATTAAATGCACCTGACCCCAAAAAGAACCTAGTGTCCATCTCGGGAATGGAAGACAAAGGCTACAAGTTAACCTTCAGCGATGGCAAGGTACGTATATGGAAAAATAATGTTAAAGATGCCTTTACTCTTCAGTTTAGTGTTGATTAATTATATCAGGGCGATGGAAGTCCACTAGGTGTCATGTATTATGACACATCTCTTCAGTCCGAACTTTGGCATCGGAGGTTTGCCCCCCTTCATTATAAAGCTATACTCAGTATAAGACAAATGGTGACAAGTATGTCCGAATTCCAAGTAGAGAAAGAAGGTGTATGTCCAGGATGTGCTGAAGGAAAGCTCAAAAGGGGACCATTCCCCTCAAGCCAAAGCAAGACCTCCGATATATTACAGTTGGTTCACTCAGGCATATTTAAGGTTGGCATTAAGAGGGAGACTACTACACCACATACTCCTGAGAAGAATGGTGTGGTGGGAAGGAAGAACCACATGATTTTGGAAGCTGTGTGGGCCATGCTACATGATCAAAGACTTCTGAAGTTTCTATGGGCTGAAACTACAAACACTGCCGTATATGTACAAAATCGATGCCCTCATCAAGCATTGGGTTCCAAGACTCTTGAAGAAAAGTTCACTGGTAAGAAACCTGATATTTCTCATTTTAGAATTTTTGGAAGCCCTGTATATTTTCATGTGCCGAAAGAGAAAAGAAATAAAATGGGTGCATCTGGAAAGAAGGGAATTTTCATGGGCTATGGTGAAAATACTAAAGGCTATAGAATCTATGTAGTTGGTCAAAGGGAAGTTGTAATTAGTCATGATGTCACCTTTGACGAAGATATGGCTCTCAGCAAGGTGAACAATCTTCTAACTTTGAGGAGCTCTCAAGAAGCCGACACCAAGGAACCGAAAGAAAAGGATGATGAATCAATGCCTGATGTAGAAGAACCCATGGATCCAATTGATCCTCCTCCACATGAGCCTTCCTCTTCTAGGAAGAGGCCTTCATGGCTTAGGGGGCTACTTGATGATGCTGAAGGACATGCTACACCCCAAGGAACCTTTCATGAAAGTAAGAAACCTAATAAGTATCAAGGATACCTGACCATCATGAGCACGATCATACAAAATGAGCCTTCATCATTCTCAGATGTCGTCAAGAATTAAGTATGGAAGGATGCTATGACCATAGAATATTATTCTATTATGGAGAATGATGTCTGGGAAGTAGTTCCCACACCCCGGACAAGACAATTGTACTACAAAATGGCTTTACAAGATAAAGCATGTAGCAGATGGAAGTACGGAAAGGTATAAGGCTCGTTTTGTTGCTCGTGGTTTATCCCAGAAGGAAGGTATAGACTATGATATTTGCACCTATTGCCAGACCATCTGCTTGATCATAGCCCTTGTGGCTTCACAAGGATGGAACCTACATCATATGGATGTCAAGACCATGTTCTTGCATGGTTCTATCAAAGAAGAGGTCTATGTGGAGCAACCCGAAGGATTTGAAATTTATGATTGAAAATCTCATGTATGCAGGTTGATGAAGGCTCTCTATGGGCTGAAGCAAGCACCCCGAGCATGGTATGAGAGGATCGATAACTACTTGATGAAGCTGGGATTCACTAGGAGTGAAGCCGACCCTAACCTTTACTTTAAGGTTGAAGATGACAAGCCTCTCATAAGTGTTTTGTATGTGGATGACCTCTTTCTAACAGGTGCAGACCCTCTCATTCACAAATTTAAAAGGGAGTTAGCTTCTGAATTTGAAATGAATAACCAAGGACTTGAAGTGTGGCAGAAGCCAAGGGAAATTTTCCTATCTCAAGGAAAATATGTGGTGAAGATTTTGAAAAGATTTGGTATGATGGACTACAAGCCTGTGACTACCTCGAGGATCTTAAATTTCGAAAGTTATATGGTAGTGATGTCGGACCAGATTTGGGAAATGCCTCTGAGCTTCAAAAACTCATTCGCGTTGATGTTCTTGGTGAACCTCTGTTCGAACATATGTTTTGCAGTTAGCATTGTGAGCTCATATTTGGTTGAGCCTCACTAGATTGGTGCTAAGAATCTTCTGAGATGTCTTCAGGACACAATCTCTCATGAATTGAGATACACTGCCAGAAATATGAAACTGCATGATTATTTGAATGTTGATTAGGTAGGTAGTGTGGAGGATCACTGGAGCACCTTTTAGTGCTGTTTCTCTTTGGATTCTGCTTCGATATAATGGATGAGCAGGAAGTAGAAGTCGGTTGCCATAAGCACCACCGAGATTGGATACATATCTACGAGTATGATCTCGTATGAAGCTACCTGGTTGGGGAAGCTCTTCAATGAGCTGTTTGAACACATACCACTGTGATTCTCTGTAACAACCAGGGTTGGGATTCAATTATTGAGGAATCCCATATTTGTCGATTTCTCCAGCAAACAAACATCATCTGGGATATGGTAAGCCGATGAGCAAGGAGGCTCCATCACATTAAGATGATGTGTAGGTCGATACACCTTGTCAAAACCCCAAGGAAAGATCTAATCTATGATTTTCCCAAATGATTTGGAGTCGTCAAGAAACTCTTGTACAAGGGTCCTGCATGTTGCATACATTGAGCTCTGGGAGCTCTGAGGGCTTGCAGTTCTTGCTGGAGCAACATATGACCACAGGGTGACTCACCCTCCCCTGGTGGTGTGCACTGGAACAAGATGATTCGCTCTCTTATGGGACAAGATGATTCGCTTTCTTGTGGAATAGGATGTTTCGCTCTCCTATGTAGCAGGATGATTAGTTCTCTTGTGAGGCTTGGATTGATGTGTTCTCCATGGTGATTGTAGCAGGATTGGTGTGTTCTCCTGTGAGGCCTGGATTGATGTGTTCTCCATGGCAGCCTGGATTGATGTGTTCTCCATGGCAATTGTAGCAGGATTGATGTGTTCTCTTGTGAGGACAAGATTGATTAGTTCTCCTGTTGAGGCATCCTACCCATGTAGTCTGGGACTCATGGGAAGTACCTCTCATCTGATCAATGAGCAGGGAAATGAAGTTAGGGACCATAGTAGTACTGATGGACGTGTTAGAGTCGGTCCTTACAGCCCTCCGTCAGAGACCTTTTCGCTTTTGCATATCATTTTTAGGTGTCTCGCTTGTTCCACTGCGTTGCATTCCGCTAGGGGCATGCCATTGACTAACGAGGGGGTCTAGTTGTTTTGTGTTTCCTCATGTTTGTCCCTGCAGGGTTAGTGAAAAAACAAATTTTCTCAAAAATCACTGAAGTCCATAATCATGCATTCATTGTCATAAAAGTGTCCTAGAGTCTAGGGTTGTCAGTCCTTTGCATATACATAAAACAAGCCTGCAGGCCATGAGGTTGATGTCAAAAGACTCTTATTTAATAATTTTTTCATAGAGCATTTTAAAACATTTTTAGTCCAAAACTCTGTTTTGGAACTAAAAATTGTTATTGTAAATAACTGTATTTATGTCATTTCAAAGGTTTCAGAGCAAGTCTCTGATCTTCTCCAAAGCCAAATGCCAGATCCCTGCAAAAATCAACAAAAATGATTAGTCCAAACCTCAGAAAAGCATGAGAAAATCAAAAAGCAGTGTTGTATTTAAAGACCAAAAGTGAAAAGTGCCAAACCTTACAAAGTGGGTTTTTGAAATCAATTTAAATCAAATGAGATATTTTGTTTACTTATAAAAAGGGAAAACAAGTCCATTTGCACACAAATTCCCAAAGCAACATCGTGTCTAAGCGTTTGAAGGCCAAAACCGTGAGTTACATACTTGTGGACAGTGTTGGAGGGTGCGCTACGCGTTGGAGGTGTGCGCTACGCACCGGGCAGTGCGCTACGCATTGGGTTAGCGCGGCCAGTGTAAAAATACACGGGCGCTACGCATCAGGCTGTGCGCTACGCACTGGGATAGTGCGCTACGCACTCAGTCCAGCACAAAATTTGTTTATATTCATGCGCCCAGATCGTGTCTAATTGCCTCCAAATCTGCAAGTAGGTGTTCTATGACCGATTCAATCAATTTGATATTGTTTATAGTGTGTTTGAAGAGAGGTGTGATGTGTTGAGTGTAAAAAACAAATGAAACCCTAGGTCAACAAATGAAACCCTAGGCCTCACCAAAATCTTCCTTAAGGGTGTTTATGGATGATTGGTGAAGATTTTTCTGCTCTCCCTTGGTGAAACATAGCCTCATACCCATTTGTAAGCTTTGAGCCAACAACACTTCATATTTTGGTCCATTTGTCAAACTGTCCTTATGACTGTTTTATGCCCAATACACTAAAACAGAATGTCCATTATGGCATAAGTCTTATGATGTTTAGGTTGGCTTTTGAGCATGTATTGAAATTGTGATTTCACCACAGCTACAACATACATCCTACATATTGCAGACCTCCTATATATTGCAGTCATTGTGTTTTCAAAGCCATGTCAGACACAGATTCAGTTTATGAGCAGGAGAATGACAGTGATTCCACAACAGAGGGTAATGTGCCTCGGAGGTCTCGCAGAGGTGGCAAAGGTGGAAAGCATCTCAGAGAAGAGCCCACTTCTTTAGCTCAATTGCAGGCTTGCCCGCTTGCAATGGATTTTTTTCGCCACCAGTCATGCTATCACTATTGTGAGCTAATTTCACAAATTCACCATCATCGTGAATTAGCTCGCTTGTTTGTTCTACATTTACATGATGGCCATGTAAACCTTGCTGGAGTTAATTTCATTCTGTTACCAGAGACTATTGCAGAGGCCACTGGGATACCAAATATTGGAGAGCAATGGAATAAGCGTCGGCAGCTAGAGAAAGCCTATTATGAGCCATACATCAAACCTGGGTATATGAGGCACTTGAGCAGAGTTTTTCCTTTCTAGTACCTGAATGATCAGTTTGCACCCTTGATGAAGCTCATCATTCGGTACTTCAGTTGTGAGGGCAGATTCTCCCGTCTTTATGCGTACCATGTCCGTTTGTTGATGCATTTTACAAGGGTACGTCTGATGAACATTCCATACTTCATGTTTCGCAACATAGAGAGGATGGTTGTATTAGTACAAAGGAAGACCCCAGCACAGCAGCACAAGAGTATTTATCATTATGCGCTGATCAAGATCGTAGTGGTTCATCAGTTGGCACAACAGGGTATTACTTGGGAGGATTTCATTTCTCGCGACTTTTTCACAGTGCCACAACCACCTCCCGAGATTGTTCGTGATGAGGGAGGGCCTTCACATCAGTTTGACATTCCTGAGACCGAGCATGTCAGCGCTCCAGCATGTGTGACATATCAGCGAGGCCACAGGGCCTTATTTGCAGCTACACGGCGAGTATTATCTCCACATGGTGTGGAAGGGGTCTCGCCTTCTTCTTCAGTACAGGTATAGGTTCAGGACAGAGGTAAGGGGCCAATTTATGAGGAGGGCCATTCAGGTGGTCGTGATGTTGATGATGCATTGGGTGATGTGGATAGGAGCTCTCCTAGCTCGAAGCTGAAAGAGATCATCCAAGAACAAAAGACCGAGATTGATAGCTTGAATGAGAAGTTGCTGAAGGCAGAGTGTCTAATCAAATACTTGGAGCAGCGCAATAAACAGTTAGAGGATGAGCACACACTTATAGAGCTGCAACGAATCCGTGAAGACCGAAGGTTGGCCCGTAAAAGACCTGGTGATTTGACACCTGTTGCGCGGCAATTTTTGCTTGAGAAGGTCAACCGACATTTGGAGGGGTTGTTGGCGAAGGCCAATAGAGACAAAGACTTGCTTCGTCACATGAAGAATCATTATTGGGCTCGCATGCATGTTGGCAAAGCAAAAATGAAGATTTTGCAAAGGAGGTTGAGCAAAGCACTAAAACGGCGAAAGAGGTTAGATCCGCTTCGAGTTTTGGTCAAGGCTTCTCTAGCTGAGCATGACACATGATGGAGGTTCTTCGCTCCGAATTTGAGCAAATTCAGAGAAAATTTTGTCATTTTGAAATTTTGGTCTCAAAAAACAGTTTTTTCCGCTCAATGGGTAGCGCGCCCGTGCGCTCGCTTTTGATTGGGGCACTTGCTGAATAAAAACCTTATATTTTTGGGTTTCTCATGATGAAATATACATGCTCAGTTATTTCCAAGGCATTTCATCAAATTCTGGATGATCAAAAGGCCTAAAAACACCATGAAAACCACCTTGCTGCCACCTTTTGCAACAGCAGGAAGTACTTCTAGGAGAATGCAGTTTTGGGGGGGCAAATGAGCTCCAAATTGGAAAATTCCACTTGGGTTGGAAAGTAGACATCCAGGGCTTTCCAACGAGCTATCATGAGCTCAATTTGGATGTCAAGAAGTGCCCCAAAAATAGGCTGAAAGGTGCGCTATGCATTGGGATCAGGGCGCTACGCATTGGGGTTTTTGGTCCAGTTTTCATCCTCCAGCTCAGGAATTCGGCCAGTTTTCACCAGTTTCACTCCTTGATGTAATTTTTGACCCAACATGATGTAATTTGATGTATGTAAGGTAACATGGCACTTATCTACCTTCTTCTAGATGATTCATTCACAAATTAGCAAGCAATTAATGTAATGAATCAATTTCCTTCTTTTTAGAGGCAGGTTGTTTTGGTCACCTAGATTCCTGCTCCATGTTTAGGATTTGTTGAAACTGCTCTTAGAAGGAGGAGCTCGACCCCTAGAGGTTAGGGAATGAGGTTAGCTTGGTCTATATATGTAAATTTTCATTCAGTAGCACAAGTTGGACTCTTGGGAAGATTTTGGACACTATTGTACATACTTTTTCATATTTTGGCTAAGGAAAGATCAGAGATTTTGCAGCACCTGTTGGGATCCTTGTGGATTTGTGTGTTGATGGTGTGTTTCTTTCTGTAATTATGAGTTGTTAATGTGTATCATTTTCCTTCTTTCATCTTCTGCAATTGAACAAATGAAGTGTTAAGGTAGAATCCATAGATTGTTATGCTCTGCCTTTAAGTTTGTTTGATTTTCCATGTTTTCATCAGTTTGAAGAGGATCCATATTCTATTTTGCCCTCTTCAACTCCTTGTCATTCTGATCTGTCCATACACCTGATCAAAGGCATCAAGACTATTGCCTACCTCGCCCCAACTCGATTTCTGCAAAGATCTGATCTCAATCCTCACACCCAAAATTGGTTTTCCCATTTCTCCAACAAAAAACTCAAAAATCTAAACCAAACTTTCCTATTTCTTTACTAGCCTAAAATCAGTATTAAATTTGAGTCATCTCAGCCCCTTTGAAGACCTTTTGCCGAGATAGACCCGGAGAGAGCCCTCTCCTGTCCTCGTAGGGCTAGCTACGAGGCTGAGCTTGGTTTGATGTGGCTTCGAGTTTTGCCTTCCTAAGCCCGAGGCAGATTCGAACGCTAACAAGACGCATCGTTGTATCTACCGTACTCCCTACGCTAGGATGACCTCCATTGATCTGGGATCAATGATACTGGTTTGGGACCAGTGGTAAGAGTTGTACCATACTATGACACTGACTTTGGGTCGGTTGAGACTGGTCCAGGACTAGTGGTACATGCTCTGAGACTAACTTCGTGTCAATGCAGTACTGGTCTGGGACCAGTGAGAGTGGTACATACTATGATGCTGAATTTGGGTCGTTTTGAGACTAGTCTAGGACCAGTGGTACACTCTCTAAGACTTCGATACTGGTCTAGGACTAGTGGTAGGAGTGGTACTTAATATGAAGCTGACTTTGGGTTGGCTGAGACTAGTCTGGGACTAGTGGTACATACTCTGAGACTAACTTCGTGTTAATGCAGTACTGGTCTGGGACCAGTGAGAGTGGTACATACTATGACGCTGACTTTGGGTTGGTTGAGACTGGTTTGGGACCAGTGGTACACTCTCTGAGACTGCGATACTGGTCTGGGACTAGTGGTAGGAGTGGTACTTACTATGAAGCTGACTTTGGGTCAGCTGAGACTAGTCTAGGACCAGTGGTACTCACTCTGAGACTGACTTTGAGTCAGTGGAGGATGATACTGGTCTAGGACCAGTGGAGTTGTACTCATTATGATGTTGAATTTAGGTTGGTTGAGACTGGTCTGGGACCAATGGTACATACTTTGGGACTGACTTTGAGTCAGTATGATACATCCTCGATCATTTATTCTTCTTCATAATTCGGACAAAAGCAGAGCAGAACAGAACAATGCAAGAGCTGAGCAGAACAGAGCAAAGCAATACAGATCAGTACAGGGCAGAACAAGATAAAGAAGACCAGGCAGAATAGAGAAGAGCAAGGTAGGGGACAGGTTGTACAAGGTAGTGCATTTGATGGATGAATAGTAACGACCAATAGACAGATTACAAATGAAGTTCTCCCTAGTTGAGAGGGAGTGTTAAAATTGGAAACTAGGGCAAAACTTCATGTGGGTCATCTTATTCATGGCTAATAATATTTTTATTAGATTCCTCTCATCGAGAGGTGTAGGATTGATATAAAGATCATCCGATTTCGATAAGTATTCATGGAGATATGAATTTATTTTGATTATGGAATTATTATCAAGCGGACCTATAACTTATGTAGGCTCAGAAGCCCAACAATCGCATCTATTCAAATGCAAACGTTGTGTATAAATATAAGAGGACTTTTCCTCATTTGGACTCACTCATCTCATCACATCTCTCTCTCTGTACTGTGCAGAAATGAGTCTCTTCTCTATTGTGAAGAAAAGGGTATCTCTCTCACACATGTGAAGCCGGAAGTTGTTGAACCTGAAGCTGCAACTACATATCCAAATTTTGACCAGCATTGACCATTAGATCTCCTCTTTAGAACTTTGTTGTAGGTCCATCTGGATCTCCTCTGAAAGCCACAACTTTTGGTGGTGGAATGAAGTCAATCCGACAAACGGTTTGCAAGATATCGACTGCCCTAGTTTGAAGCCGGAAACTGCTGAAACTGAAGCTGCAACTGCAAAAGTAAAGATTGACCTGCATGGACTAGACGATCTCCTCTTTGGAACTGTGCTATAGGTCCATCTGGATCTCCTCTGAAATCCACAACTTTTGGTGGTGGAATGAAGTCAATTCGACGAACAATTTGTGAGATATCATCTGCCCTAGTTTGATAATGAAGCTGCTAATGCTGATGCTGCTGATCTAGGGTTTGCTATTGCTGATATGAATCAGATTTATTGTACTATTTCTCTCTGCTGAATTATTGAAGATAAAAGAATATTTGATCAAATGGTTTCCCCACACATTGTGGGGTTTGTCCCTGGCTAGCCGCCACATCTTGTGTCTCTTGTCTTGGCTTGTTTTCTGTCGATCGTTTAATGTTCTATCTGCACTTTACTTTATGTACATGTGATTACTAATCTATGGAATATAATAAGGAAAAGAAGTAAATTGTTATAAGCATAGAACATACCATAACTTAACATGGTATCAGCGCTGAGGTGAAGACAAAGCCCAAGCAAGAGCAAGAGAAATCACCAAAGAGAAGCTATCCTAAAAGAACGATTGGGTCCTCAACACTCTTTCCTGCCGAAGACAAGCTCCGTGAGAAAGATGATTATCACGGATGGAAGATGTCTAATGATCTAACCCTAGAGGATCAAGGAGTGTTTGGTCATGTGAGAGGCAATATTGTTGAGCCTCCATCAAATGAACCTCTTGCTGCCAGGAACAAATGGAAGAATGGAGAAATTAAAGCGAAGAAGATCATCTGGGACTCTATTGGCAAGCGCTTGGTGGCCTACATCTCTGATCTAGACACCTCCAAGGAAATCTACAATAGACTGGTGAGTTTATTTAAAGTTAATGATGCAAATCAAGAAGGGTAAAGATGAGAGTATGCAAGCATACTTCTTAAGAATAACCTAGATCAAGAATGATATAGTATCTATTGGGGAGGCTATTACTGACAGGGAAATGGCACTCACGACTCTTGGAGGATTACCATCCGAATGGTACGTGTTCAGGACTACTCTTCTAAACTATAATGTAATTCCTGGTTTCGAGGAATTAATGGCTAGATGCATTCAAGAAGAAACAAGGGTAGAAGAGCAGGAAATGCCCTTGCCTAAAGATCCTCCTGCTGCTTTTTCTTCTCATGCTAAGAAAAGAAATAATTCCGGGACTAAATCAAAAGGAAAGGTTGGACCTAAGGCTGGAAGAAAATGACGATGTTACATCTGCGATAAAATAGGTCACTATGCAAGGGAGTGCCCTGATAGAAAGGACTCACACCGGGAAAATGATCAAAATCCCTTTGATGGAAATCAAAGGAATGACAAATTCAATAGCAAAGGTAAGAGGAGAGCTGGGAATCGAGGAAGAGGACAACCATTCAAGAAGGCTAAAAATTCCAGGATGTATTAAATGCACCTGACCTCAAAAAGAACCTAGTGTCCGTCTCGATAATGGAAGACAAAGGCTACAAGGTAACTTTCAGCGATGGCAAGGTACGTATATGGAAAAATAATGTTAAAGATGCCTTTACTCTTGGGTTTAGTGTTGATTCATTATATCAGGTCGATGGAAGTCCGCTAGGTGTCATCTCTTATGACACATCTCTTCAGTCTGAACTTTGGCATCGGAGGTTTGGCCCCCTTCATTATAAAGCTATACTCGGTGTAAGACAAATGGTGACAGGGATGTCTGAATTCCGAGTAGAGAAAGAAGGTGTATGTCCAGGATGTGTTTTGGTAACCTTTAGTGATATGAGCACACTCCTGCATTTTTTTCTTGTTTGGATAGGCTTTCAATTTTATTTCCTAAGCATCATAAGTAGGGAAATTGGTTATCTTTTAATTTGATTTTTTTTGCATTCAAACATAGCTTAATTAGGAGGAAAGTAGTTGGCCCTAAGCCAAGAATCTTTCAACTTGTTTTTCTCATTCAAATATAGCTTAATTAAGAGGAAAGTAAGTGTCCCTAATCCACATATCTTTTCAACTTGATTTGCTCATTTCAACTTCACATTACATAGACTAATTAGGAGGAAAGTAAGTGGTCTTAAATCCACACTTCATTTTTACTAATCAAGGTTTTTACCTCATTTCAATTATTATCGTGACTAGGTCATGGTGTTAGTAAAGAAAGGGAGTAAGCCCTACTTCCCCTACATCATTGTGATGATCATGTGGATTCATCTAAAATAATTCTCAAAGCACTAAGTTTTCATCTCCCTATATGCTCTCATAGTTTAATTAGGAAGGAACTAAGTCACCTATTATCCACACATTATTTATTTTCTTGTAAGGGACAACATAAACTAGTGTAACTAGAGAGTTGTAAAAGATTCTCGGTTGCTAAATCTCAGAAAAAACTATCGTCTCTGTCGCGGTTGGTTCCTGTGACCTGTGGAAAAGACCATAAAACTTGTAGGAGTCATAAATTTAACAAATTTGGGGTTAAAAAGCTAGGAAACATTAAGAGACTACAAAAGAAGAGACCCTAAGCTGAAAACAAAAGGTCATCTAGGTCTCTGGATCTGAAGTAAAAAACCAGTGGAGTCGCCAATTTTGTTGTAGTGTTTTCTTCTCAAAGATGTACAAAAAGAACCCACTTAAGATTGTGGATGAAAAACAATCTGAACAATATAAATGGCTGCTAAACATTGTAGATCTACATCAACTGATAGAAACAAAACCTGCCAAAATTTTGATCTATGCCACAATCATAGTTAAATGGAAAAAATAAACAATAATAACTCCAATCATCCAATGGAAACGAGATATACAAAGAATAGATTTTATTATAATACATATTAAGGGAACAAATAAATGTTACTAGCCGCCCTCTATGGGATGGGTTCTTGGCTATCCTCAAACGTCTTTAGCTTGTGTAGAGTCTCTCTCCTCTATAACGTGTAAACGCAACAAATAATGGTGTGCGACAATGAAAATAATCAGAGTTACAACAGTGAGTGCAACAATGAAAATAATCAAAAGTGAATAATGAATGGAAAACCCTCCTATTTATAAAAAAATATTGAGTTATCCTCAAATAATGAGCAATAATAAAATATTGTTAACCCCATTCTTGAAATAACCACTTGGAATATTCTATTATATCTTGTTAGGAGGGAAAAAGTATTTAAACTTTTATTTAGAAATAATAATTAAATAAATGATTTATTTATCATCTCAAGAAATTGGTTAAGGAATAATAAACAAATAATGGTTTATTTAATTATTCTTAAGGGATTTAGTCAAATTTGACAAGAAATAATAATTAATTACTAATTAATTAATTATTCCTAGAGAAAAATAAGATAATTAATAATTTATCTGTTGATTTTTCATAATTGGGTCAAATATGACAAGGAATAATAATTGAACAATGGATTAATTAATTATTTGTAGAAGAAAATCAAATAAACAGTGATTTATTTAATTATTCTTGATGGGTTTAACTATAAATTACTTAACAAAGGTTGTTTATTAAGTAATTTCTCATAGTGAAAGCAATTTTACTATGGTAAAATTGGCTTTACATGGTGTACTTCGATCCATCTAGTAAATTAGGCTAGATGACCAATTTTTTGGTGATAATAGATTTTCCCCCAATGTACAAGTGTTAGGAGAAAAACGTATGAATGAAGTATGTTGTAAAGACACAATCACTAGACAACACGAGTCAGAGAGAGAGAGAGAAATAAACCTGAAGCAAGAGAGGATAGGGACAGAGGGTGCGAGACAAATGCAAGTCTCCTTTTATGTTGTAGTACCGACCCTCAATGAGGCAGGGGAGGCATACCCATACCTACCGAGATAACTTAATACAAAAACAATAGAGCACCGAGAAACATAAAACTGAGCAATGAAGTACATGTTGAATGGTACATGACATGCAAGCATAACAGAGCTAGAAAATAAGTCAATGTGTTTCATACACATAATGCACCTGGAAAATATGAGTCAAGACTGAATACAATAATATCTAAGTACATGAGATATAATGTCCCTTCCCTCAAAAAATGGGTGGGAGGGAGGGTAGAACAACCGAAGGAGCCCTGCTGAACACGGAAGGGCTCTGCAAAACTTAATGGGTCCTCTAAAGGAGACATGCATACTATGAACATTGCCATCCATAGGAACTGAACCCATCAACTCTGCAGAACTACATCTGAGGTTGTAGCATAATAGGAATGCATCCAGGCATGTGGGGGGCTACCTAAATGGCCACCCCCTCATGAGGTCTGAAACATCTCACACACACCCGGGAATCACTGGTACAATCTACTGCATCATTGGACCATCAAGTGTATGAATCATGAACATGACACAACTTAGTCAGAGGGAAATCATGAGACCCTCTGCTCAATCTAAGGCACCAAACAAGAATGGAAGTTGGAACCAACATACACTACCCTCTAGGACATTCTTCTGGAATAAATGACCCGATGTTGACAAAATAGGGTCTTTGATAGGTGAGGCAATGAGGATCCTCAACTAAGGCATGACGGAAAATAGTAGTGTGATTGATGGACTGACACCAAGTATAATGGGAAAAGTGGTACTGAGGGACAAGCAAATGACTTCCCTTGTTAGAGGCATCGTTGACCTGGCAGCAACTGACTCAACTCTAGTGGGGATGGGGACAGTATGACTAGAGGCCAAAATGGGAAACATAGGATGAATGGTATGCAAATATGGATGGAATACTATGACATGATATACTGGAACATGAAACAGACTCCATAGATGCAAAGGTGACTCATCTAAGATGCTCTGAACAAGGGTGACTCGATGATGATGCCACACTAAATAGGCTTGGTGGAGACCATGAAAGCATGATTAAATGATGGTTACTCATGATGAAAATCGACACGTGAGATGATAAGCATTAAGAGGAGGTGGACCTCAATGTACAAGTGTCGCTTATGAAGAAATTTGGTTTTGAGAGGCGACGAAGTGACCCTTCTTAGAAAAATGGCTTCCTGGTGAAGTGTCAAATCATCAAACACTATGAAAGATCAATTTTAATACTCGATGAGAGCTTTCCAATGGTGTTGAAGGTTCATCAAACTAAGCTATGGTTTGGTTGCAATGGGCGATAGAAAAATTGGGGTATTTTCTATGAAAGGACGTTTTCCCTCCAATTTGAATTCGTTTGCTAAGTGAGTTGTGGTGAATTTGGAGAGGAGGAAGAGGCCCTAAATCGTGTGGAGATCGTAGTGGACAAACCGACCGTCAGAATTGGGATCTACAACTTTCAGGAAAGTGGCCTTGCTTGTCTAAAGATGTCCTTAATGCTTCTTGGAATGATGGTTCCTCGTGAAGAATTAAGGGAAGAGGAAAATGAGAATGAACTACTAGAGGAGGTCTAGAATCACCCTCACTCACTAGGTCAAGCATGGGGACTATGTGGTATATAGTAGAGTATTTGAAGATATGGTATCAAATGTATACAATACGTGATGTGCATATGGCTTGCCGAAGAGGCCGGTAGGACAAACTATCCAAGGAATGGGAGGATAATCGACCATACCTAGATCTAGTGAGATGTAGGTTGAGACTTATGTTAATCAATTGAGAAGATGGTGAGGGGAAAACCATCATACCCCCAAGAATGGAATACTACCCACAAACATATGTGATGGAGGGGACCGATCTGGTATGAAAAGGTGGGAATGATGCCCCCTACTAGGAGGAGTTTGTGGAGCACCATTATGTTTTGAGGGCTTGAAAAAGGGATTCAAGCATCTCGACCCAACTTGACACAAGATCCTCCAAAGGATTATAATGAGATGTAGGGGCCTATGTGCCCCCCTACTATGGTATGGGCGTACTGGATGTATTTAGAGTGGTGGACTCCAAACACTTATATGTTTTATGTGATACATAATATTATTATGCATGTTTATATGATGATGATGGTTCGCCATGTGTTGTGTTTTATGGTTGTCTTATGTGGTATACATGTGATAAATGCCAATCTAGAATGTTATTTGCAATGGTATCTACATACTTATTTTGGGCTCTAGGAACATGAATGAAAGTAATGGTTTCAAATTCATGCACCAACAACTTAACTCGTATATATTTTCTAAATAGGACTTGGTTATGCACATCATACACATCATTCAATTTCATGACAAGTAGCAAGGAATCTAAACGAACATGAGAATGAAGGATGTGATGAGCAAGGGAATCAACTAACAAACCTATCACTACATCATATTTGGCTTGGTTATTGGTGGCAGATCCAATTCACATGCCATTCGAAAGGACTAACATATGCAAGGGGGTAAAAATGGCCCAGGCTACCAAGGCTAGATTCCTGGAGAAGCGACTCGCACTGTCAGCATGACCGATATACGATGTGGATGATGGATCCATCTGAAAGGTGCAAAAGACAACAGATGAGATGATGCAATCTATGTAACTTCATGGTAGCAATAAAGACATGCAAATGAAAGGGATATGTTGTGAGCAACATTTCTTGAGGTAGAGTGCACTTGGAGAATTAGGAAGGAATTTAGAATCCTCCAAAAATGTTCCCCCTTGCCTAAGTGCAAGGGTAATCAGGGGTAGACTAACATAATTTGTTTAATATAATGACTAACATGGTTAGACCGGTTTAGGTCAGGTCCTTCAATAATTTTTTTGTTAGCGGCTTTGTCTCTACGTTATTTATGATTTTTGGAAGTTTCATTAAGTTATGGGAAGAGGTCTGGATCTTGTCCCCGAAAAGGTGGCTTAAATCTCACGGTATTTGGAACAAAACTACCTGAAGAGACTATAGTCCTTGGTAAGAAGGCTTATGGGAGTGACTGGAGGGTTACAGTTGCATGGAGGCCTTATCATGGGAGAAAATTGGTGTCTAGCTCACTGAAAAATAAAATTATCATAGGGGTTCGACACCTAAAATGGTTGGTTAGTTCCTGGGGGTCTTGTAGCACCTGAGGGAAGTCGGTAAGGTCTTTCTATGTTGGGTCAATTTCCTTAAGGTCATCTAGGAGGTTGAGTCATGTCATAGTATCCCCTTAGCTCATGTTTACTTCATGCAAGTTGTTGAAAGTGGGTAGATATAAGAGGAGGCATGTTACAATATTTATGCAGGAATGTCAAGTGCTATGTTATGAGTCCCGAAAGTAAAATGAACATTAGAATAATTATGTAGCTCATGATTTCGAATTGGCTTCCATCATCTAATCACTAAATATGTGGAGAAACTACCTTCTTGGTAGAAAGTTCACCCTAATAACTGGTCATGGAGGGTTGAAGTATTTATTTGGACAACCCAAGTTGAATGCAAGGCAAGCTAGATGGTTGGACATGGTCAATGTGTTTTATTTTAAAATCAAGTATGTAAAAGGAAAAGAGGATATAGTGGTCATTGCACTCCCTAGGAGGGTGCAGTTAAACAATTTAACAGTCATAAGTTCCTATGGAATTGATCTTGATGAAAATATCAAAAACACTAGGTAGCAAGATGAAAAGTATGAGCAATTAAAATAGAAGCTACAACAAATCTTCCAAAGAAATTAAAATAAGGACTATTTCCTTACAAAAACAAGGTTGATTAAATTTAAAATAAGAATTTATGTACCATATAACAATGACTTGAAGAAACTCATATTAAAGGAGTTTCATGCCAAGCCATATTCTAGCCACCTAGGTTACCAAAAGACACTGATAGCCATCAATAAATTTTTTCTGGACTGATTTAAAAAGGAAGGTGGTAAAATTTCTCTCTAGATGCATAGAATGCCAATAAGTAAAAGTTGATTTCAAGCACCCAACTGGTTTGTTACAACACATTCTTATTCTAGAATGAAGTGGGAAGTGATTTCCATGGATTTTATTATAGAGCTACCAAGGACTTTAAAATAATATGATGTAGTCATGGTAGTAGTTGACAAGTTGAGAAAGTGGCTCATTTTGTGGCTACAAAATCCCAAAATTTAGCAAGTTAAGTAGAAAATATTCATAAAGGAAATCGTAAGACTCCATGGAGTTCCCAATAAGATTATCCTGGATAGAGATTCCAAATTCACTTCAAACTTTTCACGAGAATTATTTTTAGGCTTGGGAATAGAGTTGGCATTTAGAACAATATACCATACTCAAACTAACAGTAAAACAAAGAGAAAAAACATAACTTGTAAGGACATGTTAAGAATATATGTAAGCACCAGCCTAAGAAGTGGAAAGAGTACCTCCAATTGGTAGAATTCACATACAATAATGGGTATCAAGAATCACTGAAAATGAGCCCATTTGAGAAACTTTATGGAAGAAATTGTAACACTCCCATTAGCTGGAGTGATCTAGTGAACAGGGTCCTCATTAGGCCATATATGTTGAACAACATGGAGGAGGAAATGCAAGCCATTAGAATGAATTTAAAGGTTTCATGGGAAAAGAAAAAAAACTATGTGGATTAGCATAGGGTGCATAAGGAGTTACAAGTTGGGGAACACATTTACGTAAGAGTTAGACCCAAGGAAATTTCCTTGAATATTGGATCGTGTACCAAGTTGGTTCCATGGTTTTCTGGGCCTTTTGAAATACTTGAAGGAATAGGGTCGATGGCTTATAGATTATCCTTACCACCATCACTGAATGTCCACAATGTTTTCAATGTTTCATTGCTTGAAATATTTTTGTAGGATGATAATCATGTAATTTATTGGTTAGTGTTACAAGTAGAACCAGAGGGATAGTTCCAACTGGAACATCTGTGCACCCTGTATCAAAGGAAGCTCATGCTATGGAACCTAATAATAGAGCAAGACAAAGTGTAGTGGACGAATTTTGGGCTTGAGGAAGCCACGTAGTAAATGGCCGACCTAATGTGGGAAAAATATCATCTCTTATTTTCTGAGTAAGTAACTTGCATATATAATGTAAATTTTATACAAAGTTATGTGTATAAATATCCATAAACAACAATTTTTTGCCTAAATCATGTTTGTTGTATATGGTTATTGAACAATGAGGATGGTGTTCCCTCCTAAGGGGAGGACAATAAGCCATTCCTTGGTTAATAATTTTCTCACTGGAAGGGGGTTGTGATATCTCTTAGCTAACATTTCTCTCATTGTAAATAATTTTTATTATTTAAAAGGTTGAGAGATGGATATTGATTCCATTGTTTGAGGAAGTATATTGCTTGAGGAAGTGTTGTTTTAAATATCAGTCCTTATTGGTTGAGTGGTTTTAAATGGGGTTAGTTGTGCCATAAATTAACTAAAAAGAAGAGGACTAGCCCAAGTGTCCTTTAGCTCCAACCATAAGCAAGAAAAGGAAAGAAAATTAAAGACAAGCATGGGTTGTGTTGTCTTGGGAGGTTGACAATTATGTAATTATGGAGAACAATGGGCAGCTAGTCTACCAAAAAAAGTAAAAAAAAAATAATTCATTCTTTAGGGGATGCACACTCGAATGCAAAAGGAAATGCAGAGAGAACAACCTCTCTAGGAGCATGTAGGAGCAAAAAAAGGGTTCTCTACATTGACCCTGTATGAGAAAGGAAAAGATCCTCCAAGGTTGGAGGTTAGAACACAAACTAGACAGTGTCCAAAAGTAGTTTCTATTGTTAAGATTTGGAGTGTTTCTAAAATAGCTTAAGAACCCTCATAGAGGTTTGCTGCATAAAATAATTATATAGAGTAGTGGCTGTTACGCAGTAATTTGTCACTGTCTCCCTGTCAGTGTCCCTAATGTCTCATGAAATCAAATGCACCATGCTCATGCTCTCTGAAACTGGCCAAATGACCCACTTTTCCAAAGTTTACTGCATCAGTGCGTTTGTTATTAAAATAACCGCGCTGACGGGCGGCTTATAGTGTTACTGGTGCGCTGCCAGCGCGGAAGCACACGGGTTTCCCGCGCTGGTCGAATTTTGTGCGCCAGCGCAGCCTATCAAAGTATCAAGCCGCGCTGACACAGCTTCCACTGTTATTGTGATGCGCTGTCAGTGCGTCAGTTCAGTGTTGCACCCGCGCTGATCCAGTTTGGGCGAATTTGTTCCAACAGCCAGCCTTCCAGATGGTTCCAGGCCTGGTTGTTAGCCTTGTGAGTGTCGCCCTCCCTTCTATGGCATGTCTGTTCGTCATTTGGAACCACCTTCCTTGAGGATAAGCTTCTCCTCCCACCATTCGTGGAGACTCCTTCTCTACTTAAACCTCCACCATTACCATGAGCAGCTAGTTTGGATAGTGTGGAATTCATAGTGCTTGGATTGCTGCTGTTAGTAGGTAATTGGTGTGACAAGTGTGGTTTTGCTAGAGGAAGCTCAAGGAAGGTTGTGAGTATTGCTTGTGTGAGAGAGAGCTTTTTGTATTGGGAGAACTTACCTCCAAGGGTGAATGCTTAAGAGATTTGCTGGCTGGACCCTCAAGAGAAGGACTCAGCGTCAGAACATTGGTTGTACCTTTCTCTGTTATTGATTTAATAATAGATGACTACTGTTATGGTTCCATTCTCATTTGTCTTGTAATGGTTAATGTGAATTACATCCTTTCTGACTGATGTATAATTGCTTTTATTAGATTTCACGCTTGTGTTTGTCTGTCTCTTCGTGTGTGCAGGTATCTATTCACGGAGATCGTGGAAGATCGTGACCGGCCAGAGCGAAGGAGTGAGAGCGGCATCTCTTCATCAAACAATAGCGTTGGAATCCAAGTAGGTGTTCTTTACCTCTTCTTTAATTGCAATTAGGAACTTGCACAGTAGCATTGATTGATTGTTGCTAGTCCCATTCTGGGCTAGTAGGGATCGCCTCTATCCGTAGAGGGGATTTACCTCTCCAACAATTTGGCGACTCTGTTGGGGAGCTGGCCTTTTTTGTCTCTTTTGTCCATCTTTGTGTTTGAATTTGATTGTTCTCTTTTTTTTGAAATTGGGGATTAGTTCTCTGCTTTTAGCCCTCCTGGTTCAATCTGGGAAGTGTCTTAATTGTTTAAAGAGTTCTGGCCTTGGTTTGGGAGTTTTTGGATTGATTTTGCCTCTTTTTTTAACCTCAGCGCGGTTTATATCAAAACAGTTGCGCTGACAGCGCATAGCTGTTTCTTTAAACCTGTTGTCATCGCGCTTGTACGTAAAACAGTCGCAACGGTTCTAAAATCAAACCAGCGCGCTTAAGTCGTGTCCTTCCTCGCTGACAGCGCCAAGTTGCTACGCGTGACCTCTTGTCAGCACACAGTTGCTGAACGCTACCCGCGCTGATCCTGTAAAATTGAAGTTGTCTCAGTTTTACCTCCTGAGCCTGTTGGTTTGGCTATCTCCAGCTCTTTCTACTTGGTTTGTGACTTGATATTCATTGTTTGAACTGTTGCACACTTGCTTGCAAAGCCTTGTCAAACGAATTTCATTTTTGTGTCCCGTGACCTAGTGCCATTGTCCAGTTTCCACTGGACCAACCTTGTTTTGTTCGCTTGTTCACTTGTTTGCAAAAGTTCGTTGTTGCTTGCCTTTGCTACTGCGTAAACCTTCCTTTTCGCTTTCTTTGCTTGGTTGTTTAGGTGATTGTCCTCGAACCAGTCCTTCGATTGTTTCGGCTACTCTTCGCCACCCAGACATAGATTACAATTGCTTGGGTTCAACCAGCTCTTTTCACGCTTGTTGTGTGTTCCATTGAGTGATTTTTGTTTTCTTTACTCGGTATTGCTGTCTCTCAAATTCATTGTAAGTGCATTGTGCCATTGAAAAGGAAATCGAACTAATATCTTTTGCATTCAATAGTTAATCAAAGGAAGAGCATTTTGTTGATTTTCATTCTCAAAAGAAAAGTCTCATTTCTTTGTCATTAGCTGCATTAGATTGTTTGATTGATTGAGTTCGTTTTGTTTGATTGAAAGCTCTTAACCTTCTTGTAGTTAGAATTCATCGAACGAAATGATGTTCTTTGGCATATAGCTTGCATCTAGGTAATTGTGAGAGATCACACGATAGGGCCTGAAATCGAAACTTAAATTCAAGATCAACCATAAAATGAACTGAATTAACCTAAAAACGCATTGGAACTAAACGCAAACATCTAGAGGTCTAGCTTAGAGACGTGTTCCGGCGTCTTTAAACATAGTCACTATTGTTTCACATTACAGTTGGGTGATTCCTCCTTCTGTGACTTGATAGTGGTCTAACACGGACTGTGCTCCCACGTACTGTCGTGTATATAGGGAGACCCCACTAGGCTTTTATCCTTGATCCATAGGAAGCCGAGTCTGCCGCCTTGTGAACTGTAATGCACCGAACACAACATTCGGGAAGATTGACTGCAGTACGGAAAGTCCTTGGCTCTCATACGATTGATAAGGTGTATAAGCAGTTTTACGGATCACTTGGTAAACCCTTTACCTAGAGTCTCCAGAGCAGTCACTTTTGATCCTTTTCGGACTCCCTAAAAGAAAAGGTGCCTGTGAGCGTCTTGTCACTTCGTGCTCATTAAACATTCGAAGGAGACTGGAGTCATATTTTCGTCCTTTTCTCGACTCTTGAAAAATGAAAAGGTCAAGTTTGGTTCCTGTGTCTTAAAAATTTATTCAGCCGCGATAATATTACCTGGTTAGATCTCGTGTGCGTTAGCTTGAGTAGGTTTCATTTTCGTTTGCTATGGCAACTTTTCCGGGATTCACTAACCCAGGTTTCCCCTCTGATGGGAATCTAGGTCAATTCCCTCCTCTTGGGAATGTTGGTGCTCCGTATATGGCGACGTTGTCCCTACCAGGGTTAACTGTCGGGTTGCCTGTGTGGTTGTTTTCAACCTCTTTGGT
Source organism: Pinus tabuliformis (assembly GCA_031772625.1). Classification (NCBI taxonomy): domain Eukaryota; kingdom Viridiplantae; phylum Streptophyta; class Pinopsida; order Pinales; family Pinaceae; genus Pinus; species Pinus tabuliformis. Next base: position 470,980,216 of record CM062807.1, read on the forward strand.
CCCTACCGTATCAGTTGTTAGTCCATCAGTTCGTTCACCTGAACAACATCATGTTGATCCTAAGGTGGACCTCTCTCCTTCGACGCCTACTTCTACGTCTTCCTCTTGTACTTCGCCTGGTGAAAGTCTCGATTCGACTAACCAGGTGGCTAAGAAGAAGAAGAAGAAGACCAAGAAGAAGAAGTCTCCCAAGGGAGAGGCTAGAAGTACAGCTCTTACTCCGAGTACACCTCAAGTCGGGCCACCTTCTGCTCCTTCGCGGAAGGTTAAGTTTCCTTGTCGATTATGCAAGGAGGACCATCTTCTTCACGATTGTCCTAGCATTCCCAGGGTATTATAAATATGGTCTCGCGATCCGGCCCACCCCTCATCGTCCTCTGAAGCTCACGGCGATGCTACCTTATTAGTTGGGAATAGTAAGGGAAAAGGGAAGATTTGAATCCCTTGTAGACTTTGTGAAGGCAATCATCCCCTTCACCTTTGTCCACTCATGGATAAAGCCTCCAGTGTCTTGGAAAGTCTCCCAGCTCCCTCACCCAAACTTCCCGCTGGATATCAACGTCTTTCCGCAACCGCAGATCATCCGCCTCCCGACAATGAGATTGGTTCACATTCTTCTCTTGTCCAGACCCCTCTTCCTGAACCTGGCTGTGTCCAGCCTTTTCCAGACCAACCATTGGTCGGAAAGAGTGTCGACTTGAGTCCGCCACTCGCTCACTCTGTTTCGGAAGAGAATCACGCACATGTTCTTCTCGTCTCTTCAGATTTTCCTGAGTCCCGAAATGACTCTCCTAACCCATCTACTCCCGAAGGTCCTCCTTCGGTTCCTTTAGCACATGGGGGCAATCATATGATTCCCCCACCAAGTATTCTGGTCGCTTCCTTTGATTGGAATCGCCTGATCACCAGTCGCCTTCCATCCCATATGCCTTTCCAGATCACAGTACATGCCTGTGCTAAAGCAGTACCTAGCACTGTTTTGGATGAAGGGGCGTCTGTCAGTCTTATTCCGTGCACTACTTGGCAAGCCTTAGGTTCCTCGCGCCTGGGGCCAGTCACTCAGAATTTGTTGGCCTTCGACGGAGGAGCCTGTCCATCTCTAGGAGTTCTCCCGAAGTTCCCTATTACTTTGGGAAGCAAAACCGTCTATATAGACGTCTTGGTTACCCAAGGTGTTTTAGACTTTAGTCTTCTCCTTGGTCGCGACTATGTTTACGCCATGGGGGCCCTCATTTCTTCACTTTTCCATGTGGTTTTCTTTCCACGCGATGGAAGAATTGTGACTATCGATCAATTGTCGTTCGTTAGTCCCCCAATGCCTCCTGCGCAGTTGTCGTCCCCTCCTAGTTTTTATCCACCAGTTGTATCTGCCCCACCGTAGATCAACTACGTGGCCACCTACCCCGTGCCTGGATCCAGTGATGCTGCCATCGTGCATAGTGTCCTGGGGGCATTAGGTCCTGACTTCCAAGATGTTTCCCTTCCACCGGGAGTGGCAATCTTGGAAGCCCCAACTTTCTATTCATTATGATGAAGTTCGGGCGGAGCATAGTTCCTTTCTTGTGTCAAGCTCATTAAAAAATGAAACAAGGGTTATGAGGATAGTTCTTTTACTGTGTCAACCTCATTAAAAAATAAAACAACCCCTTTTCCAAATCGAGTCTTTTAATTAATATCTCGTAAAATACAAGTCGAGTCTTTCATCGATCTCGAGAGTGAACCTTCATTCCATCCACTTTGTGGAATGCAATGAAGCTTGGGGGGCATGTACCTCGATTTGCGTTATTATGCTGGGGGCATGCGAACTTATACCAAGCATAGTTTTTCGTTTCAAGCTTGTGTAAACATGAAACCGAAACCAAGCAGAGTTCTCCATGGTTCAAGCTTGTGTAAAAATGAACCCATACCTGATTTATATCTCGTGATTGCCGTTTTTATCCGCTGAATTCTGCTAGATGAGCCTTGGTTGTTTCATTCCATTGCTACCATCTCTTTGGCCGATCATATGCTCTCACTTGGTTGTTTATCCTTTCCTGAGGAACCGCAGCGATGAGTGGTTTTATTAGCCCGCCTCTTGACCATTACATGTTTTGAGCAGTTCCACCATTGCCGGAACCAGTTGCTACCCTTTATACCACTCGTTCCTCTAGGACGAGTCGCCTTTAAGCTCTTTTCTGACTCGTAAAATATGAAAAGATTGCCGAGTATTTTTCCCTTTTTGACTCGTTAAAGAGAATAAAAATGGAGGTCTGCTTTCAGCTCTTTTCTGACCATTTAAAGACGAAAAGATTGCCGAGTTATTCCTCTTGACTCGTTAAACATGAATAAGAGGCGGTCGTCTTTAAACTCTTTTCCGACCGTGTAAAGACGAAAAGATCGTCGGGCCCTTGTCATTTCAGGCCCGTTAACGGTTACGAAATGACGTGGTTTCGATCGCTTTTTTACTTTTTCAGGTCGAAATCACTACTCATGAAAAGTACTCCTCGATCGTAATGGTCGGGCGGTTCTTTCGAGCATTGTTTTATACTTTTTCGGGCTCGAGAGACACAACTTTACGAAAAAGGACCCCCCTGGAGTTTTCTTTTCCGCTGTCTTTTCAGACTCTCTAAACAAGAAAAGATGCCGAGCTCTTCCTTTGTCAGGCTCGTTAAAACTTAATGACATCGGACACCGTCGAAATGACGCTTCCCAAGCATATGCTATCCCCGTCAAGCTTGTCACCCAAAAATAATCGGGGTACCTGCCAGAAATGGTGGGGAAAATGGAACTGTAATAATTGTCGTGTTGGCAGTATGTCGCTCTTGAACATGGCACTAGTCTGCATTCGTGTCTGGGTGGGGATTTCTCATCTTGTTTTACACTAGCCTCCATGGGTTCGAGTTATCCTATTTGACCTCTCATCTGCTCATTGCCTTGTCACCATGACCTTTGCTCATTTGATGTCAGATACTGCCAAATCCGCTCTCGTGCCACCGATATGTTCAAGAGAAGTTGGCCTCTGCAAGCTTACCACCTCCCTCTGATGTCTCACACAAAATATTTTTATCCTTCTCTGTCTCGTGTCGATGATGTGGGAAACATCATGGCCCACCTTCGATCAAGGTTACTTCTTGTCGACTTCAGCTCATTATCCAGGAAAGTGACCTAGAGACTCCCTTCAGGTGCCTTAGAGCCTGCATGCCTCAATGGCAGGTTCTTCGTGTTCGACGCGAGGTTTTCATCATTGGCCTCCGATCGAATGATTCTACGGGTGTTCGACACCAGCTCATTGATTCACACGCCGCGGATTGTACCTATGAGTACCTTGAGGACCATTGTCATTATTGGTGGTACCTCTAGCGTATGTTAATAGTTTTCATCATTGATTGCTAATCAGACGATGTTCATGCATGTTCGACTTCAACTCATGTATTCACATGCTTGAACTTGTACTTTGTTTGGATTGGGATGGAGCGCAAGACCCTGTTTTTTGTCTATTATGAACCAGGCTGCGATTTTGTGGATTGTTATTGCATGACTCATTGATGGATGGCTGCGCCCATACCTGAGTCTTTGGGATGGCTGCGACCATACCCTCTTATCTTTATGGTCTCTTCAACTGGGTGGCTGCGTCCATACCACAAACCTTCTTCGTATGTCTTTTGGATGGCTGTGCCCATGCCTAGACTACATGTGATCGAGATATGAGTTGTACATTCATGCAGGTCCTTCTTGGTGGTGTTCCAGTTCAGCAGTTTTGTAAAGCATTTCACCCCTCCCACTCTCTCGGGCTTCATGCTTTAGGGGGCATCTATTACGCAGTAATTTGTCACTGTCTCCCTGTCAGTCTCCCTAATGTCTCATGAAATCAAATGCACCATGCTCATGCTCTCTGAAACTGGCCAAATGACCCACTTTTCCAAAGTTTACTGCATCAGCGCGTCTGTTATTAAAATAACCGCGCTGACGGGCGGCTTATAGTGTTACTGGTGCGCTGCCAGCGCGGAAGCACACGGGTTTCCCGCGCTGGTCGAATTTTGTGCGCCAGCGCAGCCTATCAAAGTATCAAGCCGCGCTGACATAGCCTCCACTGTTATTGTGATGCACTGTCAGCGCATCAGTTCAGTGTTGCACCCGCGCTGATCCAGTTTGGGCGAATTTGTTCCAACAGCCAGCCTTCCAGATGGTTCCAGGCCTGGTTGTTAGCCTTGTGAGTGTCGCCCTCCTTTCTATGGCATGTCTGTTCGTCATTTGGAACCACCTTCCTTGAGGATAAGCTTCTCCTCCCACCATTCGTGGAGACTCCTTCTCTACTTAAACCTCCACCATTACCATGAGCAGCTAGTTTGGATAGTGTGGAATTCATAGTGCTTGGATTGCTGCTGTTAGTAGGTAATTGGTGTGACAAGTGTGGTTTTGTTAGAGGAAGCTCAAGGAAGGTTGTGAGTATTGCTTGTGTGAGAGAGAGCTTTTTGTATTGGGAGAACTTACCTCCAAGGGTGAATGCTTAAGAGATTTGCTGGCTGGACCCTCAAGAGAAGGACTCGGCGTCAGAACATTGGTTGTACCTTTCTCTGTTATTGATTTAATAATAGATGACTACTGTTATGGTTCCATTCTCATTTGTCTTGTAATGGTTAATGTGAATTACATCCTTTCTGACTGATGTATAATTGCTTTTGCTAGATTTCATGCTTGTGTTTGTCTGTCTCTTCGTGTGTGCAGGTATCTATTCATAGAGATCGTGGAAGATCGTGACCGGCTAGAGCGAAGGAGCGAGAGCGACATCTCTTCATCAAACAATAGCGTTGGAATCCAAGTAGGTGTTCTTTACCTCTTATTTAATTGCAATTAGGAACTTGCACAGTAGCATTGATTGATTGTTGCTAGTCCCATTCTGGGCTAGTAGGGATCGCCTCTATCCGTAGAGGGGATTTACCTCTCCAACAATGGCTTTCCTGTAAGGATGAAGAACCCACAAGAACCTTGTATATTGATGAACCTATTGGGTTGCGAAGAATCACTTAGATGCATGTGAGGGCTGATGAACCACCATGAGTTTCCTTGGGCCTAAAGTTCTAGTGTTGAACTCACTGATGAAACACTTAGTGAGTGATTTAATTACACTTCCATAGCTTATCCACTAATAAACCTTATTTATTGTTGACTCTTTTCTCTTGAAAGTGAATTGAAATCTCTATACTATGATGTCCTGACATGGATGTTTGTAATGTATGAAAATGCCTAAGAGGACTGAGTAGAAACTTATATGAAAGGTGAGTGGATGGAGAGTGGCCTTGAGACATACTATTTTAGATGGTGTTTCGGTTAAAGTTTCGCTTGGAAGCACTCCTCCTCAAGCATTTAAATATTTCTCAGGGGTGATAACTACAAGTAATAGTGGCTATAGATTGTCTATGGTTGGGCGGAGAGCCAAAGTCTCGATCCTAGTTACCTATTTATTTGGATGTATAATATAAGTATTTTCTCCTCCTACTTATATTTGAATATTTTCTATCATTCATTGTATTGGTTACATGCTTATATTGTTAATGAGGAATGTGATTTTTTGTGTACCAATGAAAATTAGATTTTCTTGTATGTGGTGAGCTCCTGTATTGCAGCGATAATGGTGCAACTCCTAGGGCTTCCTTCTTTACATTTATCAACCCGGTAGTTCGTAACAAATTTGGAAGAGACGATGATGTATGCACAAGTACTAGCTCTTACTGCAAGCTGTCACTTGATCAGCTGGCGCAAGTTTGTTAGGAGCTTAAGCCAACTTCTATGAGTTCTCAGAGGAAGCTTTAACTGTGATGAAAGGAAACTAACTCTACAGGGGCTATTCTGCTTGCAGAAAGAGAAGGAAAATTGAAATGGAATGCAAACCCTAGCAAACCCTAGCAAACCCTAGTTGTGCAAGAAAAGAGATGGAAACTACTGAAATGGATGCCATTGATTACTGAAAAGGAAAATTGCATTTATTCAAGCTACTTCTAAAGAGAAATGAGAAGAAATCGTCTTTTTGTAATTTTGAGTATTTTTATCTAGAATTATTATGCTTATGATTTGACTGGTTGTGACTGTGTAGAGGTTTGGTGGCAAAGGAAGATGGAGTTTGCTTTTGCAGATGGTGAGGAAGGTGTGGAGAGGTCCTAAGAAGCCCCTAGTACCCTTCTGAAGACTTTCGTTGTGATTATACTTCGAAAAATCATTCGCAGGGAATTCTACAAGAAGCTACAGGGGATCTACAGGAGGTTCTACAGGAGGATCTACCAAAGGAGGCCGAAAGTGGTTTTTGGAGGTTTGGTCATGGAAAAATTATGGGAAAAGGGAATTGAAGGCTGGATGAAGGTGTTGAGGGGTCTAGAACTTTGTCAATGAAGATCAGGAATGAAGGAGATGATTAGATTTGTTCAAAGGACAAGAAAGAAACTTTGTGAAAAATCACAGAAATTAGAGCAGATTGGCGAAATGTGGCAAATGAGTGGGGAAATCTTGAGAGATGAACTAGTATAGGCTGTGTTATGGAGGAATGATAAGCTGGAATGTTCTACAAGAGAGTTGCACACTTACTTCTCAAAACTGACCAAAGCAAGAACCGAAAAATAGAGTTTTGTCTATCTTAACCTAATTCTGACCTAAAACCAGAAAAATGTTGAACAGTACTTTATGAACAGAAAATTATGCAAGAAAACCATGGTACATGAATAGGAAATGATCTAAGCATGTGGATCCAAACTAATATCAACTTCTCCAACTCGAAATATCACACTAGCAATTGCATTGGAAGAGCAAAAACTGTGTTTTTGGTGGCAGCAGTAGTGCCTTGACCTCAAATCATGGTCCCAAGGAGGGAGAAAGGAGATCAAGACCTGTTGGTGGCCTTTTTGGATCTTTTTCTGTTACTGTAGCAAACTACTTAAGCAACTTGAAGCAAAAACAACTATTCTAACCATCAAAAGCAACCTAATCCAATGAAGTAAAATGAGTATATGCAACAGAAATTAACTCATGAAAGGAAAAAAAACATATAAATACACAAAGGAGGTGCTGGGAAACTTGGGTTGGGCCCTAACCCAAGAGCTTCAACCCTCTAGAAAAGATCAGTGCTGGTTCAAAACTTGGTTCATCTTCATTTATCAAAAAATAGCAGTTACATCACAAAACTGTCTTCAAAATGAGCTCGAAGATGAGCTGAGTACAAAGTTGCACAAAAGTGCGAAAATATAATATGAAATGGCTAACCTACTGAAGCTTGAAGCCTTCTTATTTATAATAGTGGAGACTCCCAACAGTCCTCCTAAACTTAAGGAACTCAGCTGCCTAGAACTGAAGATAACAACAACCCTACTTGACTTGCTCGGCTGCCCCTTGGAATCATCAATGTGGGCCTTTGTACTCTGAGCTGTTGATGAAGAATTCAAGGAAGGGGTCATTAATGAAGGAGACAGCCCTCCTATAAGTCCTCATCCATGTTTCCTCAATTTTGGCTATCATTTTTCTCATAAATTCCTGGTCCTTGTCCAAAATTGTCCAAAAAATCTGCAATAAACACTCATTAGACTACATGGCGAAGTCACCATCCCCATTCACTCTATTGACATAAATATATCCAAAAACATGCACAAAACTATTGAGAGTGGTGGATTAAATGAAAATAATAGGCAGAGTGAGCCCATATAGTTACCCATTTCTGGGGCTCATCATCACCCCCCTGCTAAATGGGTTGCTCATCCTCTGAGCAACTAATCTAGTTCTTCATCTTTAATAGCTTTAATAGCTTCCCTGACATCCCTAGCCTCTGATGTGATGTCTTCCTCTCTATCATGGAAACCTGCTTTCTTGTCCACTTCCTCCCATTGTTCCTGTTCTTCCTCCTCCTTAACTCCTTCTAACAGTCCTAACAGTAGTGGAGGACTGAACTTAAGACCAATCTAGTTGGCTTTCAAGTTTTGCATTGATTGTTTATATAGGGGCACTCTCCTCATAGCTTCCCTCATTCTAGTTGGGGAGTGATACTCCCTAATCCTTAGGCTATGTGATAATGTATTCCACCTTCTCATGCATGCATGAAGGCAGTCATCGCCAAATAATCTCTCCATATCTTCAAAATGAGCAATAGCTTGTGCTTGCCTGTCAACATAATCAGGGAGAACTTGAGGATTGGCTACAAGGTGTTGATGGGCATAGATGAGAGCTAAGGGGTCTTCTGGTTCGGCCCTTATCATCAGGGGCTCACTTAGCTCTTTTTCCATTATCTTTTGAATTTCCACTGCTCTCTTTTCCTCATGGCTCATCCAGGAAGCCATAGCCATGAGCTGTAGGTCTCCCAATGCAGCATTTGGATCCCATAAGTTCATGTCAGGAAGTGCCATATTGTGTAGGTAAAATTATGCTAGCTTGGCTTTATCTTCGGCTGAACTATGATCACATAAATCCATGAACAGACCATAATCTTGAAATGGGATTGTGCCCCTCTGGGCCAATGTTTTAATCTGGAATTGGAGCCACTGGTCTTTGAGATACAGTGCATAGGATCTAGCTAGTTGTCTGCACTACAAGGCCTCCATTGCCCAGCTGGCCATGCAGGCCATCTGGGCTTCCTTTTCCTGCAACTGCTTTTTCAAAATCAACACTTCAGTTGTTGCCTGAGATGTTTTAATTAGGAATTGGAGCCACTGGTCTTTGAGATACAGTGCATAAGATCTAGCTGGTTGTCTGCACTACAAGGCCTCCATTGCCCAGCTGGCCATGCAGGCCATCTGGGCTTCCTTTTCCTGCAACTTCTTTTTCAAAATCAGCACTTCAGTTGCTGCCTGAGATTCTCTTTCTTGCTGTTGTTTCATCAGCATTTCAACATCTGTCTGTGGTTCTTCTTCTTGCTGTTGTTTCTCTGCTACTTCATTATCTGCTAGGGGTCCTTCTTGTTGTTGCTGCGCTTCCAAGATTGACAACTTGTCTCCCCCTTGAGGTCCCCATTCTTGCAACTGATTTTTTAACAGTTCATTTTCTTCCAGTAGTTGGGCTCTTCTAATGCTCTCTGTGTGCCTTACCATGCCCAACTCCCTGCTCAACTCTCTAAACTTGTTTTCCATGTGCCCTATATTTTCAACTCTTTTAGATTTAGCAATCTACATCTAGGTGTGGGTCCTGACCCTTTCTTTTTCTAATTCAAAGAAAAGAGGTACTGCGAATTTTTGTGGGATGATCTTCCCACCTTCTAGAAGATTGTAATAGGAGCCTAAATTAGGCTGAGGGCTTGGCTCAGGTATTTCTTTTTCTTTACCCTCCTCTTGTGACTATTCTTCTGCCTTCTTTTCCAATTTTTCAGTTTCTTTAAGCTTGGCCAGTGTCTCTTGTAGAGAGGTTTGTGCCTCCTATAGGACTGCTTTGGAGTCCATCAATTTGATCCTTTCCTTCCAGGTGGAGGTCTTCGGACTCCCTCTCTCATAGGTGATGGAGATTTTGGAGGGAGATTCCTCCTTTTTCACAGTAGGTGCATCCTCAATGATAATGGGTTCTTTTGATGGTGGCTGGGGCTTGCCCACCTTAATCCTGGTGCTCCTCCTAGCTTTGAAATACATTGATGTCTGTCTTTTTCTTTTTCCCTTTTTCTTAGCTAGAGTGCTTAATGCAGCAAGCACAACTGCTGCTTCCCTTGCCAGTGTTTCAGGGGATATTTCCTCCTGCTATTTTTCTTCTTCACCTTCTACAGTTTTACCTATGTCTGTTGTTTCTGCTTTGATTTCTGCTGTCTCAGGTGGTGTTTTCTCCTTTTCCTGCTGAGCTTCTGCCTTTCCAGTGGCAGCCTTCTTCTGAGCTGTCTTGGTTTTCTTTTTCTCAGCTTTTTTCCTCTTTCTCTTTGCTGCTCTTGATGTTGTTTCCTTCTCTGCCTTAGGTTCAACTGTGGCTGTGTCCTTTTTCTCTTCTTCTCTCTGTTTTTCCTCTGTTTCTTCTTCTACTTGAATATCTTGTGCCTCCTCATGAATTTATTTTTCAATTTCCTTTGTCTGTTCCTCCTCTTCACTACCAGATGGGCTAAGGTCATCAGTAAGAGTTTTGATGTCATCTTCTCTAGACATGTTCCTGAAAATTTCCCAAGCTATAGGGATGGTGTATGTGTGTAGGGCATCTTCTACCAACAATTTAATGAGCCCATGGTGGGCCAGTTGGTCTGGAACCCCTGCATTCAACTTGGTGCCACATTCTATCAAATATTGGAGGAGGAAATATGGGAGACTGAGTTTTCTAGCTGCAGGTAGGTCCATCCCATATCTCAATTCATGTAATAACCTGAAGTGATAACCATAAACTATACTGAATCTTCCTTCACAAGAGATATATTTCATGATCTGGTAGCTAACCTCACTCCATGGAGGAGGTAAGCTTGTCCTTCTGACCCCATTCTTATCCTCTACAGGATGCTCATCAGGCTGAAAAAATGTCTGTTTAGCAACCTATCCTAATGGTTTTTTTTCTTTGCTCCATGGGAGCCCAAGTGGAAGAACTATGATTTTGCTGATAAAATCTGGTGTAAGCTCTAGGGTCAGACCCATGAAAATGACTGTAGCATGTGTTTTGGAATGGGGTCTTAAGGACAATAAAAATTCCTCGGTCACCTCTTCGTCATAACCATCAATTCTCTCAAAGAAAGACATCCAGTTTTCCCTGGTGAAGAGGGCCACCACTTCGGGGTGCTCATGCAATTTGTTGGAGTTCAAAGGCTCCTTTCTCATAAAACCTCCTAGCATGGTGTTTAGTGACTTCTGAAAATGCTCAGGTGAGGAAGAAGGCAACAATTTTCAAAACCAGAAACAGAGGGATAGCTAAGTTTTGTTTTTTTTCTGAAACCAGAGAGGGAATTTCCCATGTTCTTCTTTTTCACAACATCAATTTGCAATTTTTCCCTCTCTTCAAACTATTTTCAACCTGAATTTGCTTCTCGGCTTTTGGAAAAAATCAAAAGAACAGAGAATATATAACACAGTGTTTTTTCACAGAGTAGACAAACTTGAAAATTCGTTTTTTCACAGGCTTGGTTTCTATGGTTGCATCCCTTTTTTAGGAGAATATGGGAAAGGAAAGAAAAAAATAGATTTTTGAGCGCAGAGAAGAAAATGGAGAGACTGTATGGAATTCAAGAAAACACAGGCAGACTTTTAAGCTCTCTTTCCTTTCCTTTTTCAACCCAATACTTTACTTCTAATCCACCACCTTGTATAGATATATCACATGCAGAGTGGGTTCCCAAGCCTACCTCTTTTCAAGCTCGAATTTGACAAAAATTCTAAATTTTTCCTCTGCAGAGTTGTTCTCTAGCCTTCTTGTAGAAAGGATCCTGTAAACGGTGTTCCAACTCTTGTAGAATGCAGTAGTGCTCCTGTAGAACCCGATAGGTGGGAGGGTTTTGAAAAACTAGCAGAAAATGACTAGATCACTATTTTGAAGGTGGTAGGTGAGTGCTGCAGTCGAGAACTTGTCGATGCAAATGAAACAAAAGGTGGTGGAGTCTTAGACCGCACTGTACTTAAGCTAATGATGTAATCTACGGTGACGAGGTGAGGTGGCTGGATGGGTACATTATCCCCATCTGGACTGTTGGTCCTACGCCAGTGTCATTATGGTTTTTCATGTTGCCTGACCACCATCACCTCCATTATTCCCGTTATATGCCACCACCACTACCGGTTCTGAGTTTTTTCTTCGTGAGTTGACGGGCCACACGTGCTGCCTGCGTATCTAAACTACGATTTGAATTGGACGAGGCTCATTTGAACTCCATGAGGGTGTTTTGAACTGAATGAGGGTGGCCAGTTAGCTAGCCACCGATTCCGTTTAATCATGACCATCCCAATAGTTCATGTAGTTCCTAAATAATATTCATATAATCGAGGAATAGGTTTAGCCACTTACCTATTAGTTGCTACTGTGCTCTACATGCTGGACTTTGGCACTTCATTTTCTCATTATTGTTGCTGCTGGTGCTCTGCATTCTCGAACTTTGGCTTATGCTAGTGATGTTTCGATCAGGCTCTACTCCTTACATGTTGCATACATCTTGGCTACTCTGACCCTATCTCTGGAGTTTGTTTTTTAAAGGGATCAGCTGCTATAGGAATCCTGCAAGATTTTTTGTAGCTTCTTCTCCTTCTGAAATTTCAGGTTGACGCTTGAGTAGGGGCTAGGAATAACAGTTGGAAGGAATTAGGTAAGAATAAGTGAAGAACGTTGCTGCTTTATTTATCATCATTTTTTTTGTGTTTAAAGAATGAAAGAAACAGAATTTTTGTATTTGTCTGTGCAGGGAAAGAAAAGCAAGTGGAAGTGTGGGTGTGCAGGGATGGAATGGAGAATTAGGAAGATGGATGGTGGCAGGAAAGTCCACAGGCCTTCTAGACAAATTTCTAGCCCTCGGGTTCTTCCCTAAACTTGATTTTGGGCTTTCTGTAGTTTCTACAGGAGCCTCCTGTAGAATGCACAAAGTTTCCTGTAGGATGCAAAATTTTCAGAACAACCGAGACCAAGGCCTGGGAAAAGACAATGGCGATGGAGGAATGAGTTATCAAGGTTGTATGCAGCCTGGCCATGTGTTTTCTCTTGTGTAACCCTCCTGCAACCTGCAATGCATTAAAGAAAAGTTAGGTTTTTTTTTTTGTTTTTTCTCTCTTTTTTTTTGTTCTCTTTTTTTTTTTGAGACAGCTGGGAACCTCTAGGAGGTTTTCACCCTCACTACCTACCCTAGGCGCCTCCAAGAGGTTTTCACCCAGGGATCTTTTATTCCTTTTTCTATTTTTTCTCTGTTTTTTTTTTCTTTTTTTTCTTTTCTTGCTTAGGGTGTGGGTGGAGTGGAGACAGGGACCTGCTCCACTACCAACATTGTTTTACCCAGATTCTCAATGAATTCTTGCTTGGAAAGGGGTTTCTTGTAGATCTTCAACATATGCCCATTGACGAGCATGGGGATGGCTTCTTCATCAATGGTCTGGATCAGCACTGAACCATTTTCATTGGATTTTTCTACTATGTATGGTCCCAGCCATCTTGTCCTCAGTTTGCCCTTGAAATATTTATATATTGAATCATACAGCAGTGCCCAATCTCCTTGCTGGAATTGTTTTTCTTTGATATGTCTGTCATGCCGTATTTTTATTTGAAGTTGGACTAACTTTGAGTGGAGAAGGGCCTGCAATCTCTATTTATTCAATCTATTTAACTAAAGCAATCTTTCCTTTTGTACATGGCTGAGATCTAGGTCCAGCTAAGCTACCATCCTCAATGTGTTATATTCAAATTCTATTGACAGCAAAGCCTTCTTCCCATAGAACAACTCATAGGGTGTGAACTCTATGGTGGTTTTCCAGGTGGTTTTATAGGCCCAAGTGGCCTCAACCAATCAATCTGCCCAATCCTTTTTGCTGGTGCTCACTACCTTAGTCAAAATTCCTTCCATAGCTATGTTAGTGACTTCCACCTATCCATTTGCTTGTGGATGATAAAGGGTGGAAGTCCTGTGCTTAATCTTGTGATGTGTGAGCAAGTCTTCAATCAAATTGGAGGTAAACTAACTCTCTTGCTCTATGACTAACTCTCTTGGATAGCCAAACTTGTAGAAGATATTTTCCCTCAAAAACTCAACTACTTTTTCTTCTATTGCTGCCTTGATCGCCTTTGTCTCTGCCCATTTTGTCAGATAATCAGTACACATAATGATGTAAGATTTTTGTTTTGAAGGAGCGTTGATAGGACACATAAAGTCCATGCCCCACTTCTCAAATGGCTCGAAAGTCACTTGAGGTTGCAGGGGCATCTCATCCCTTGGAGTAGGTTTCCCCATCCTTTGACATCGGTCACATTGGCGGATATATCTCCTGACATCTTGATGAAGGCAGTCCTTTTTGCTGCAAAGTGGCCCCCACGGGGTCCATCATGACAAGTTAGGAGGATGTCAAAAACTTCCTCCTCCCTGACACATCGCCTCAAAATCTAATCTAGGCCAAGTTTAAAAAGATTGCCCCCAATCCAGGTGAATGGGGCACTTTTTCTCACGATCTTTCTCTTCTCTTTTGAGGACAAGTGTGGTGGAAACTGTGCTGAAACCAAATAATTTGCTATATCAGCAAACCTTGGAGAGAGTACTGAAATAGAAAATAGGTGTTCATCTGGAATTTGATCATCCACCGTTCCTTCTTCACCTGCAGGCAAATCTAGTCTAGACAGAAAATCAGGAACAACATTTTCCTTACCTGACTTATCAACAATGGTCAAATCAATTTGCTGCAATAAAAGTAACCATCTAATGATACGAGCATTTACATCGAGTTTATTCATCAAATACCTAATTTCAGCATGATCAATGTGTACGAATGTTTGATAGCTAGTGATGTAGTGTCTGAATTTATTTAGGGAATGGACTACAGCTAGGAGCTCCTTTTCGGTTATAGTGTAGTTTAGTTCGGCCTTGGATAGGTTTTTACTGACAAAATATATGGCATAAGGTAGCTTCTCCTCAACTTTCCCTAAGGCTACTCCTATCACTTTGTTCGAGGCATCTGTGTGAATGTGGAAAGGTAGGGCCCAGTTTGGACCTCTCAAAATTGGGGCAGTTACCAGCTTACCTTTCAAGGCATCCAGAGCCTCTTGACAGTTGTCAGTCCATATGAACTCAGCATCTTTTCCCAAAAGACCAAACAATGGAGAGGCTAGCTTACTAAAATCCTTAATGAATCTTCTATAATACCCTGCTAAGCCTAGAAAAATTCGAACATCTCTTACCTTTTGAGGAGGTGGGACCCTTTGGATGATAGCAATCTTGTTGGGATCCACCTATAATCCTTGTTGAGAAATTGTATGACCTAGCACGGTCCCTTCAGTCATTAGGAATTCGCATTTTTCAGGACTGAGGGATAGGTTCATTTCGATACACTTGGCTAAAACTTTTCCCAAGTTAGTCAGAGCTTCCTGGAAGTTAGAACCATAAGGGGTAAAGTCATCCATATAGATTTCCACTTAATCATGCACCAGTTCAGCAAATATGCTCAGTACTGCTCTCTGGAAAGTGGTGCGAGCATTGCACAACCCAAAAGGAAGGACCTGGTAGGCAAAAGTACCTCAAGGACAAGTGAAAGTTGTCTTATCTTGGTCTTTCAGGATGATTTGGATCTGGTTGTACCTGCTAAACCCATCTAGGAAGGAGAAGAACTTCTTCCCTGCCAGGCCATCTAACACTTGATCTATAAAAGGCAAAGGGAAATGGTCCTTCTTGGTGGCCTTGTTTAGTTCTCGATGATCTACACAGATTCTTCACTTCCCGTTTTTCTTTGGCACTAGCACCAAAGGAGAAGCCCATTCACTGTCAAAGATGGGATAGATGAATCCTACATCCAGCAACTTTTGCAGTTCTTCTTTGATAATGTCCTTAAGGGATGGATTCATCCTCTTTTGAGGCTACCTGACTGGCTTATGATCTTCTTTAATGTAAATGTGATGAGTACAGACTGAAGGGTGGACTCCCTTCATCTCATTATAGCTCTAAGCAAAAACATCCAAGTAATTGTTCAATAAGCTACACAGTTCTTTCTCCTGAGAGGTGGATAGGGATGAGTTGATCTTCAAGGTTTTTTCTGGGCCAAATTCCACATTCTTAACTCGTAGAGAGGTCGGATCAGCCACATAGAGACAACTACAGGATTGGCCTGGGTTTCTTCCACCAACTCTTCTAATGGCAACACACTGGGGGGTGGATTCTAAATCAAGATTTCAATAAGATCATCCTTGGTTTGTGGGCCCCCCATGGTAGCCTCTATGTACACAACGGTGCAAAATAGACTTCATCCTCATCTTCCTCCTCCAACCAGAGAGGTAAATCATGTTCTAGCAGAGGTTGGGTAGGAGGATAAAGGATTAGTTGTTTGGACATATGCCCGTTCTTGATTGTCATGTTCCCAGCTCGACAACTAATGTAGGCATCTGCAGTAGACAACCAAGGTCTTCTCAGGATGAGAGGATACTCGATGAGCTTTGCCTTCGGCTGGAGAACTAGGAAATTAGCAGGTACTCCCAGGAATCAATAGAGACCATTACATCTCCCACAATCCCCTCAGGGGTAATGGTGGAGCGGTTTGCTAACTGCAGTATTTTTGAGGTCTTTCTTAGGGAACCTTGAAGGTTGAGTTTGAGCATAGTGTCCCTGTTCATCACATTAATGGCAACCCCTAGATCAATCAAGGTATGGGGGATTACGGTGCCATTGATGTGGACATCGACTATAGGACTCCCAGGGTCTAGATATTTCAAACAGATCACCTGCCCCAACATCAGGTCGAACAGTTGTCCTATGACATTGATAGTTGGAGCATCTCTCTTGTGCCTGCCTAGGTGCTTGAAGCACTTCTCCTTGATCATCTTGTTGTATATAGGCACATCCTTTATGGCTTGGAGAAGTGGTATCTTTACACATAACTGTTTCAATTCTCCCAGAAGTTCAGTTTCTTCTAGGGTCGGTTGTGTGGTTCCAGTTAGTCTCTTAGGAAAGGGTGGAGTGAATTTTGGTTCATTTTTCTATTTTTCTTCCTCATCCTTCTTAGGAGGAGGTTGGATATCTGGGAGAACCTTCCCAGATCGTAGGCTAATCTCCTGAATCTCCACAGCATAGGTCGGGCATGATGTTTCTCCACTATATACCTATTAGGCCTGTCTGTTGTTAGGGTTCGAGTTTGGTTGAGCAGGTATTTGGGGTTGTCTTGGTGGAGCAGGAGGTAATGGTTGTCGTTGAGCAGGTGATGGATGCAAAAGAGTGGGAGGAGAGTTGTACTGGGGCCTCCTCCCCTGATGAGGTGCATTCCACTGAGGCTGTGGCTGGGCATAAGAGTGAAACGAATGAGCAACTGGCAGAGCCTGGTATTGAGGAGGATATGACCAAGGAGGGAGTGTGGACCAGGAAGGATGAGCAAGGGGACCCCAAAAAGCCATGGAAGTGGCTTTATTGGGGTTGTAATAGTTCTGGGATGTCGCTTGCATTCCCTGTTGGTAAGGTTTGGGTCCTTGTGGCCTCCTTTGGTTCATGAAATAGAGTGGTTTAGTGGCTCCTTCAGCCCCCTGATATGTAGCTTTGATTCCGGGCAAGGAAGGGCACTGATTCATAGGATGGTCTTCTTCACAGACTAAACACACTTCTATAGAGTGCAATGGACATTCATTCCTAGGATGCAATCTAGTGCACTTGGGACAAAAGATGGCCAAAGCCCTCTCAGCTTCCTCTTGTTTCCTTTTGATATGAAAGGTATCCATTTGCATGGAAAGAGTCTGCCTCACCTCACTCTTGAAATCTTCCAGCCGATTCTCGAGTTCATTTCTAAGGGATGAACTAGATGAGGATGTACTGGCTAAAGGTTGACTTTCCCTGCCTCTCTTTCTAGCTGACCTAGAATGGTTTCTAAACACAGTCTTTATGTCATCATAAGGTAGTTGGTAGATATCTCTCCCAACCATCAAATGGAGGGTGTTTAGAAGGTCTTCAGGAACTCCTCTAAGCAGAACCAACTTCAGAGATTCGAGGTCAAGTGTGCACCTGGCCCTTTTATAACTGAGTTGAAACCTTTCTTTGTAGTCTTCTAAACATTCATCACTTCCCATGGTCATTCAGAAGAATTCTTCCTTGGTACCCTTTGACCTACAGTAGTCCCGGTATTTGTTGTTAAAGGCTTGTTGCATATGAGCCCAAGTTGTGATACTGTTTCCAGGTAATCCCATGAACCAGCGCAAGGCTGCATCCTTGAGGGTAGAAGGAAACAGTTTCAACTTCTGCTCGTCTTCTACATAGTCATAGGTTCGACAGAGAACAACAAATTCAAATAAGAAGGTATCAGGATCTTCGGTAGTCAATCCATGGAAGTGAGGTAAGGCTGAAGGGCTTATGTTTTTCATTTTTGTGTCCCCGTTGGTCTCTCAGATAGGAAAGGCACCTTCTATTCTTTCCCCATTTCCTCTAATGTTTCTATTTTCAGCCATGGTCTCAGGAGGAATGGTTTCTTACTCTTCTTCTGTTATAGGATCTTCATATATCTCTGGAGGTTAACTTATAGGTTCTTCTAGATCACTGCCACCAAATAAGAGAGAATGGTGACTCAGTGATGTGGTGGGGGTGTTGGGTAGGAATTTTTCTGAATTGTTTATGTTCCTACGAGGCATGAAAGGAAATCTCCTTTTTGGGTGATTTTTGTTTTTTTCTACTTGTACCTGCAAAACTGAAATGGATTGAACAACAAATCGCAACTAACTGAAATGAACTTTGCAGAATTAAAATGAGAGCAAGAGATGATTAATCTACTTTGTTGAAATGAAATTGTAGAATTGAAATGAAAGCAGGAAATGCCTAATCTACACTTGCTGAAATGAAATTGCAGAATTTAAATGAAAGCAAGAAATGTCCAATCTACTTTTGCAGAATTGAAATTGTAGAATGGAAATGAAACAACTACTCTACTTTTGCTGAAATAAACTACTTAGCAGAATGTTGCAGTAGAAAATAGAAGAAAAGTAGTAATCACAAAATACTCTGACGCTTCCCCGACAACGGTGCCAAAAAGAGTGGTGAGCTCCAGTATTGTAGCAATAATGCTGCAACTCCTGGGGCTTCCTTCTTTACTTTTATCAACTCGGTAGTTCGTAACAAACTTGGAAGCGACGGTGTTGTATGCACAAGTACTAGCTCTTACTGTAGGCTGTCACTTGATCAGCTGGCGCAAGTTCGCTAGGAGCTTAAGCCAACTTCTATGAGTTCTCAGAAGAAGCTTTAACTGTGATGAAAGGAAACTAACTCTATAGGGGCTATTCTACTTGCAGAAAGAGAAGGAAAACTGAAATGGAACGCAAACCCTAACAAACCCTAGTTGTGCAAGAAAAGAGATGGAAACTACTGAAATGGGTGCCATTGATTACTGAAAAGGAAAATTGCATTTATTCAAGCTACTTCTGAAGAGAAATGAGAAGAAATCATCTTTTTGTAATTTTGAGTATTTTTATGTGGAATTATTATGCTTATGATTTGACTGGTTGTGACTGTGCAGAGGTTTGGTGGCAAAGGAAGATGGATTTGGATTTTTTAGATGGCGAGGAAGGTGTTTAGAGGTCCTAAGAATCCCCTAGTACCCTTCTGAAGATTTCCATTGCGATCAAACTTCAAAAAATCACTCACAGGGAATTTTATAGAAGGCTGCAGGGGATCTACAAGAGGTTCTACAAGAGGAGGCCGAAAGTGGTTTTTGGAGGTTTGGTTGTGGAAAAATGATGGGAAAAGGGAATTGAAGGCTGGATGAAGGTGTTGAGGGGTCTAGAACTTTGTCAATGAAGATCAGGAACGAAGGAGATGGTTGGATTTGTTCAAAGGGAAAGAAAGCAACTTTGTGAAAAATAACAGAAATTAGGGCAGATTGGCAGAATGTGGCGAATGGGTGGGGAAATATTGGGAGATGAATTGGTACAGGCTGTTTTATGGAGGAATGATAAGCTGGAATGTTCTACAAGAGAGCTACACACTTACTTCTCAAAACTGACCAAAGCAAGAACTGAAAAATAAGTTTTGTCTTTCTTAACCTAATTCTGACCTAAAACCAGAAAAATGCCAAATAGTACTTTATGAACAGAAAATTATCCAAGAAAACCATGGTACATGAATAGGAAATGATCTAAGCATGTGGATCCAAACTAATATCAACTTCTCCAACTCGAAATATCACACTAGCAATTGCATTGGAAGAGCAAAAACTGTGTTTTTGGTGGCAGCAGTAGTGCCTTGACCTCAAATCATGGTCCCAAGGAGGGAGAAAGGAGATCAAGACCTGCTGGTGGCCTTTTTGGATCTTTTTTTGTTATTGCAGCAAACTACTTAAGCAACTTGAAGCAAAAACAACTATTCTAACCATCAAAAGCAACCTAATCCAATGAAGTAAAATGTGTATATGCAACAGAAATTAACTCATGAAAAGAAACAAAACATATAAATACACAAAGGAGGTGCTAGGTAACTTGGGTTGGGCCCTAACCCAAGAGCTTTAGCCCTCTAGAAAAGATCAGTGCTGGTTCAAAACTTGGTTCATCTTCATTTATCAAAAAATAGCAGTTACATCACAAAACTGTCTTCAAAAAGAGCTCGAAAATGAGCTGAGTACAAAGCTGCACAAAAGTGCAAAAATATACTATGAAATGGCTAACCTACTGAGGCTTGAAGCCTTCTTATTTATACAAGTGGGGACTCCCAACAGTCCTCCTAAACTTAAGGAACTCGGCTGCCTAGAACTGAAGATAACAGCAACCCTACTTGACTTGCTTGGCTGCCCCTTGGAATCATCAATGTGGGCCTTTGTACTCCGAGCTGTTGATGAAGAATTCAAGGAAGGGGTCATTAATGAAGGAGACACCCCTCCTATAAGTCCTCATCCCTATTTCCTTGAGTTTGGCTGTCATTTTGCTCATAAATTCCTGGTCCTTGTCCAAAATTGTCCAAAAAATCTACAATAAACACTCATTAGACTACATGGCAAAGTGACCATCCCCATTCACTCTATTGACATAAATATATTCAAAAACATGCACAAAAATATTGAGAATGGTGGATTAAATGAAAATAATAGGCAAAATGAGCCCATATAGTTACCCATTTCTGAGGCTCGTCAGTATGCATGTTTGCAGAATGGTTGAATTTTTGTAAATGTTTCATAAACATGAATTGTTATTCCTTTCATTAATTCGACAAGTATGGGATATTGTTTGTTAGCTATTTACTTTATTTGTGTATGTGGTCTGATTGAGTAAAAGAAACATGTCGTCATGATGTGTGAGGGATTTGCTCAAGTTCCTTGTGTTTTTGGAGAAACACATTTGATTACATACTTACTAAGTGTAATCTCCTGTACATCTATTTTCCAAATTTCGTCGATTGAAATAAGCAATTGCTGAGAGAGGAGGTTGAATCAGTAATTAAGAAAATATTATCTTTCTCTTATTATTCTTACAATCCATTCTTATATTATTTTACTTGTGAGGGCATTCATTCACAAAAGCAGTGAACCAACAATATTTCAAAAACACATGTTCAAACAACAATCACATGAGCAACACACTTTTGACACATTGTTTTTCACGTGGAAACCCAAAGGGAAAAACCCACCAATCTTCTTGTTTGGTTATGGTGTAAATTAAGAACCCACTTAATTACATTTGTTTGTTTGTGAGCACCCAAACACAGGAGGCACCTGCCCCTTTTGGTTAGAAAGCACCAACTTTCCTAGAGACACCAACCTCTTTAGTATGCAGGCACCAACCTTCTCTTGCCACTTCTCTACTATTTCATACAATTTTCAAACTAAAAATAGAGGCATACAATAATACAAGTAAAATACCAACAATGGTTGTTCACATATTTTATTTTTGCACTCTTCCTTCTATGCTCACTTGCAACAGGTCTCTTCTTTCTACTCATGGAAACACTTGCTTTGAACTCTACCTTTTATGTCAAGGGCTCTCCACTGACCACTCTTCAACACTATCCTTTCAATTCTCCACACAACCCTCTTGCTTCCCTTGTTGTGTGGAGAAATGAAACCTTTGCACCCGTAGCTCAACTGGAAGCTATAAGGATCTTTATTTATATTTCCATCCATAAGAATAGCAAGGTATATCAGATGGATGTGAAGTCTGCATTTCTCAATGGAGATTTAGAAGAATAAGTTTACATTGAGCATTGAGAAGGATTTCCACTCACCTCTGATGAAGGGCTTGTATGCAAACTGAAGAAGGCCCTATATGGATTAAAACTGGCCCCTAGAGCTTGGTACGAAAGGCTGGATAAGTATGTGGATGACATAAGAAGACATAAGAAATCCAAATAATACAGCACCAAGAGAATATTATATTATATTGTTTCTCTTGCTGCTATTGCAATATTGGAGTATATTTCAAAATCCATAAGAATATACTTATCTGACTCATTCCCCGACGAGTTTTAACTAGTTGAATTGAGGCTCCTGTGATCCATATCAAGTATAAGAGAGTTTCTTCGGCGTAAATCACAAGAAATTTCATTTTTCAACGCATTTCCAACCAACAAGTGTGGTTAATCGTTAGGACAAGTTGAATGAGCAGATCAGGCTTAGAATGATTAAATAGATAGAGCAGAAACTCCAACGACTGTATTCAAAGACCAGGTTTTCACCATCTGACTCTGGTGTTGAGCTATCCTCTTTGGAGTAGAACCCATTTTTCTTATAAAGAATTTTCTTCTAATGTGTTTGAGACTTGTTTCCAGATTTCAGATCCTCTTCCTTCTCATCCTTTCTTTATAAGGGCATTTGGACGAGAAATGTCCAACTCTTCCATAGCAAAAATATTTAACGGAAAACTTTCCTTGGTATTGTCCTGGGCCACACTTAAGTTTTCTAGTTAGTTGAGCCAACTCCTGATCAGCATCACAACTGGATCAGTCTTGATGATTTTTATGCTCCTTGCCCTTTCTAGATACTTTGAATGTCACTTCCTTCGGTTCAAATGTTTCTATTCCTACTCTCATCTCATAGGCTGGGAGAGTACCATGTAGCTGGTCCATCTTGAGATACTTTATAGTAGCCATCTCTTAAATAAATGATACTTTTGCATTAAATATCATGGGTAGAGATCTTAATATTTTCTGAACAATCATCTCTTCCTTTACCTCTTCACCAAGTCCTCTCATCATATTAGTCACTTCATCAACTCTGAGGAAGTATTCCGCTATGCTTTCATTCTCAATATTTCAAACCTCATTCTGAAAGTCTGAAGTTTCACCTTCTTGACTTTGTCACCCCCTTCATGACTCTGATTAAGCTTTAACCACACTTCCTTAGAAGAATTGCAGTGCATGAATTTTACAAGTTCTGATTGACTAAGGCCAAAGAGAATGGAATTTTTTTCCTTAGCATTGTTCCCATATAATTTCTTACCATTTGCATTAGTGGGAAGAATATCAGGGACATTTTAGTCTACTAGTACTGAAGTCCAAACACCTACTCTGAGAGACATATGATACACTTCCATTCTCACTTTACAAAATTCATAGTTTGTACCATCAAAGACTTGTATTCTACTTGAATAAGCCTCTTGAATATATTGCCTAGATGTAATTCCTTAAAGATATACCTTCTAGTGATTAGATTGTTGCTGAAGGAACCTCACTCTGATACCAATTTTTGAAATAAGGAATTGTTGAGAGGAGGTGGGGGGTGAATCAGTAATTAAGAAACTCTTACTTTTTTCTTATTATGCTTACAGTTCCTTCTTATATTCTTTTACTTATGAAGGAATTCATTCACAAAAGTAGTGAACCAACAATATTTCAAACACACATGTTTAAACAACAGTCACATTAGCAACACACATTTGACACAATGTTTTTCACCTGGAAACCGAGACGGAAAAAAACTTCAATTTTGTTGTTTTCTTATGATGTAAATTAAGCACCCACTCACAGGAGGCACCGACCCCGTTTGGTTAGGAAGCACCAACTTGCCTAGAGGCGCCAACCTCTTCAGTATGTAGGCACCAACCTGCTCTTGTCACTGCTCTACTATTTCATACCATTTTCAAACTGAAAATAGAGGCATACAATAATATAAGTAAAATACCAACAATGGTTGTTCACATATTTGACTTCTACACTCTGCCTTCTGTGCTCACTTGCATCATGTCTCTTCTCGCTACTCACAGCAACACTTCCTCTGCACTCTGCCTTTTCTGTCAAGGGCTCTCCACTGATTGCTCTTCAGCACTACCATTGCAATTCTCCACACAACCCTATCGATGCTCTTGATGATGTATTACACATTTTCCTCCCATGTGCTTCAACCTCTTTATCTCCATGCACTTCACTCACAACATGGAACACTTATACACTTTCTCAACACCCCCAATCTTCTCAATTGCATGATATAGCTTTGCTTCACTGAGGCACCATGCACAAGGCAATCTCTATTGTCTATACTTTAGTTTCCCACTCTACTTGTGCATGGTTCCTCTTTTCACTCTTGTGTCTTCTAGTAGTTTCTTGTCACAATGCCCAAAAAAAATATGTACCTTACAGTTCTTCATAGTCTGACTGTGCACAGCTCCATGCTAAGAATTAATTCTCAGGTGACCTGCACACTCCTCCGAGAGTCCCAGTTACATTTATTTCTCCACAGATCTTAACAGATCATAGAGGTGACCGCTCTATTCTCATTTATCACAACCATTCATGCATGTGAAGCAACCCATCTACATCTCTTCCACAAATGTCGTCCCCAATTTCTTGTAAGAGAGTATTCTATAGGTTTAGTCCCCTTCAATGACCAACTCCATTGTTCCTACATTCAATTTCACAGTTGTCAACCCATACATCCTTCAACTCTCTATACTTCCTTATCGGAGAAACTCCATATCGTAACTTCATAGTGGCACAAGGTTATGATACTTCTCAGTCTCGGTCTCTTTAGCTCCTCAGATGTTGAGCTCCTTGAGAATTTCTCCTCCATTGGACCAAGATTTGTAACTTGCAGCTTATCTTTTAGGTGCTAGGGTGTTTTGTTCCTACTGAGGGCCAATCTTCCTTTGCTACTGCTATGCGTCCTTCATTCTCTGGATTTTCATGACCAAGAGCCAACACAATATCGAAAGCCCCCTCCATCATAACTTTTCCAAAAACCATCTATTCCAAAGTTACAAGGTCTTAATCCTATTATATACCAACCTCCGATATGACATCATCACTCCATGTGGTGCCTTTATAGTGATGACACATGTCACCCAGAGCTAGCACATTAGGTCACTCAATATCATTGAATCAGCCTGCCACATGCCCTATCGTACTATAACGTCATGCTGGCGTCAAAGGACATTGTATATTATTAGAGCCTATCTTATGCCACCATGTGTCCTACCAGAGGAGAGAGAAGAGGGCTCGTCAACCCTTGGTTTTACAACTGGATTCTTTGTTAATCTTCTTCGGCGTTCCTCGACACTTTTAGTACTACTGAAACTAGTGGATATCATAACTTCTTAGAATACCCCAATTAAGAATTTTTGATATCCCGATGTCTCGGTCCTCTGATATTCCACCTACTCCAATTCTTTGATGTTTCGGTATCAGATATATTGATGTCTCGATATTTTGGGTTCCGATATCCAATAGCTCGATATCTTGATCTTTGATATCCTACTCTTTGATATGCTGATGTGATGACCTCTGATATCCAGATATCCAATATGTCTGATATTCCTTCCTTCCTAAGGCTTCAAATCTTTGAACTTCAACAAACCATATCTTTTGATCCAAGAATCCATTTTTGAACTTTTGTATATCATTGGAAAAATCTTCCAGAGAACTTTGATTGGAGAGAGTCCGATGTAGGCTTTGAGTCCATTTTCCACCTGTCATATGGCTATAAACCTCTCTTATCCTTAACTCTTCTACAATTTTGTGCTTGGACAACTGAACTATCAACCACCATGGTGATCATTTCATGGATTCTTCAGTAATCGTGCTGCTATGATGATTCTCTACATGAGGCCTGTAGATACCATGGAATTGCATTGGGTCCATCACTGTAATCATTATTTTATGGCTTCTTCAATAAGCCTACTACTGTGATTATTTTCTACAAAGCACTCCAACAACCATGTGATTCCTCCCAAACACCCAATCATCATGTTGACCCTTGTTTGACATTAATGCCAACACTGACACAACCACCCATACACCATCAAATGTCGAACATTGTCTTTGGAACACCTGTGAATAACTGGAGAGCTAGCCATAGGTTGCAGTGCATGTGTTACAAAGAAGTAACTTTTCATGTTTTCTAAGTATAAAAATCTTGTAAAACTGACTTGAAGTCCCTTGTATGACCCATCATGTCAGAGGTCACAAGGTGAGTTGAAAGAAGGTCAGACCTTGGGTGATGTTGCGTCTGA
This sequence comes from Pinus tabuliformis, assembly GCA_031772625.1. Classification (NCBI taxonomy): domain Eukaryota; kingdom Viridiplantae; phylum Streptophyta; class Pinopsida; order Pinales; family Pinaceae; genus Pinus; species Pinus tabuliformis. The sequence continues at coordinate 471,006,172 of CM062807.1, forward strand.
CCCAAGGTGTGTACGATGAGCCTTTGGTGGGACCCGCTAGTTGGTGGTTGGGAGTCGGGTTGAATGCCTAGGTTGGGGTTGGGCTAGCTAAGGCCCAAAGCATAGATAATAACTGAGGGAGTTTGGTCTGACCTCTAGGTCGAAGGTCAAGGGTTGATCCTGCTTTGTTAAGTTTTACTTTTTGTAGAGGGGTGGAATAGACCAACCTTTGATCACTTTTAGGAATGTTCCTATCCACATTGATTAGTCCATAAATCTCTACATGGGTTAGTATTGATTTCCACGTGTAATCAGTGATGACGTAGCCTGAGTTGAAATTTAGATTTCCTTTTATTTAGCTTCCAAATAAAGTATCAACATTATTTTCAGTTGAAAATAGGAGATGAAGATACTTGATGGTTGGAATTCATTATTTTTTAGGGATATATGGATATTACTAAAGATACAACAAAATGAGAACATAGGAAATTTTATGTGATCTCAAAACAGAATGACTAACAAAATTGGGGTATATAAAAAAAAAATAGGCTTCTATTCTAGGAACATAAATAGATTGAGATAGGTTGCATTAGAGGGTAGCAAGATAAGACGTGAAGTGTGTGAGAAAAATATTAAGGATGAAGATCCATATTGTTTCACAAACTTTGTACATGCTCTTTGAAGGATACATGTGTACATTAATTTTATGAGATGTTGTGGGCCCAATTGGCTTGGGTTGAAATTCAGATTTCCTTTGATTTGGCTTCTAACACTAAAGTATCAACATTATTTTCAATTGAAGATAGGAGAGAAATAGACTTGGTGGTTGAACTTAATTTCTCTTCAGAGATATAGACCTATTCCTAAGGATACAAAAAGCCTATAATTTTTAGTAAGTTGCATTCACAACATGCATTCAAGGGTAACTGAGGGATGTGCATGAGGACTTGTAATTTCTTTATTTGGGGGAAGATGTTTGTTCTTCAGATTGGAATATTTGTCACCATCATTTCCCTACATTTTCGACCACTTTAACCCTTGAAACTACGTATTTTTATTACATTAGTTACCTTTGCGACCAATGTATGTTATCGTTTCATGTCACCTTAACTTATATGATTTCACTTGTGTATTGATGAGAGATTAACTTTTTTGTGTAATTTTGCAAACAAAATGATAAAAAGGATGTTTTTAGGATGCCTCGCCTTGTTGGGATGCTTCTACTCCCCTTCTCCCTAGTAATGCAATGTTTCTTCTCAAAGATTTAGCAACATTGTCACACCATGTCAGGCTCTATTTTTATTATGATACTACTACTTCGTTTCATTTTGATGAACACTCTATTTCCTTGGTGTCATTTTTCGAAGTTAATATGGTCACTACTACTCAACTAAGTCAATTGAGGCCACTATGCCAACAAGTATTGGGCTACTTTTGACAATTCATCCAACACAATTATGACAATTACAATTCCCCATTTTGGTCTCTCACTAAAATGAGATATTGTTACAACATTACTTTTACTTTTAGTAAAATATTGTAATTTTTCAAACAAGATTCTTAGTTTAACAACCCGGGAATCAAGAGATTTGCATAGCTGACTTTAACACCAATATTAGATAGAATGAAAGTTTATAAGGATAGAAACCCTTTGCCTCATGCAGGGGTGGCACCATCATTTTTGAGAATTGTGCATCTTGTAATTTCTCAAAATTCAATAGAAACTTTTATGGGTTTTTGTTCTATTCATGGTTTTCTATGCTATCCTATGACTTGTGAATCACCATATCCCTGCCAAGAAGGAAGGTCCCTCCTATTTAGTAGGGACTTTTGTGTTGTACAGGTACCATAGTAGTTACATTTTAATTTAGTCATAGGATATGTTAATTTCTTGTTGTAGTTTAAGTTATCATTGTTATAGATTCTTTACAATACATCACAATTACTATTAATTCAACTAGCTTGTGAAATATCTGATATAGATTGCTTGTGTGACAACATAGTTACTAGATTGATACTTCCTTATCGTGTCCTACTACTGATGAATTAATGCTAAAACAAAATGATAGTTAGCTATTATTATATCTCTTATAGTGTGTTACATAGTTTATCAATGGGTTGATTATGATTGGATTGATGGTTGTGTGGTTGCAATTGAGTCCTAGGAGTGCTATTTCCTTTTCTTGCAAGAGCATCTAGAATAAATGATTAACATTTTAGTTTTCAAGTGTGATTTAATTTCTAGTACTATATGCAAAGTTCTATATTTATAAGGGTTGGAAATTGATGCATTTGTTTTGCAAGAGTGAATAATTATAGCAAAATTTGGTTTCATTCAGTACCATGATATTATTGAATAAGTTTATAAAGAATTAGGTATTTATCAATGCTAGTTATTAGTTTTTTCCAACATATATTGTGTTGAAAAACCTTGAAATAAAAATACCTACCCTAGTTGACAATTCATGTGTGTGCAATTAATTTATTTTATTAAAATATAATTAATTCAACCAACATAACTCTTTCTTTGTGGATGTAGTATAGTTTCATTGTTCCTTGTTATCAATAAATCATAAACATACACCAAAATATAGGAAACTCTTTTTCAAATTTCTCAAAGTTACATCATCAAAACTAAAGTGTTTCAAGTTTAATTTTGGAGATACCCAATCTATTTTTCATACCAAGCTCATGATGGTTGTTTTATACCATGTAAGGATTTGATGAATTTGCATGCTTATTGTTCTTTTCCCTTCACAAAAAAACCTTATGGATAAGACATGAAGACATTTTATTTCAAGTATCCATTCAAGAAAGTAATCTTCACATCCATTTGTTGAATTTTCCATCCATTTGGTGCCACCAAGGAAAAGAGATTCTAGATGGTGGCCCATTTGGTTGTGGGGCCAAAGGTCTCTTCATAACTGACACCTTATTTATATGCAAATCATTTTTCCATGAGCCTTTCTTTGTTATTTCCAAGTGAGCCATCTAACCTATACTTGTTCTTGTACACCCACTTGCATCCAAATGGAGGGCCTACCAGCTTCCATGTTCAATTCTTTATGAGATCATAATATTCTTTCTACATTGTTTCCTTCCATTCATCATGAGAAGTAGTTTCTTTAAAGGAATTTGGTTCAAAATTAGTAGACAAATTCAATTTACAATCCTATGAAACATCCATATCGTCAGTTGAATCAAAATTATATACATCACCTCCATCTTGTCTACTGGAGCTTATGGTTCCTATATTTCCAATCTCATGAAGATGAAAACTTTGAAGTGTTTTGGTGTGATCCAGGTGGATATTGGTGGCCACCTGCGTATTCCACCTGGAACCTCAACACTGTCTCTTTTAGTTTTTTGGTTTCCTTAATTGTAGCACAATTTACTATTTTTGGCAATGTTTTAGGTCTTGAACTTTCGGAGCTGTTTTGAGGCCATAAACAACATTTTTAGGGAAAACAGAAATTCTAAAATTGCATCAAACCAACTTTACTATTTGTTTTTGGCCTTCTCTTTGATATCTTCGAAACGAGGTATTATGATAGCCAAACGGAGATCATATGCCAAAGTTACGACCCCGAGAAGTTGATGTACCAATTTACCCAAATGGGGCCCACAGTTTTGGCACTTCATCTCCTAGGGTTGGGTTTTTGGATGTTTAGGGTTTTCCATTATTTCTCAATAATAAATAGGCCTTTGAGCCTCATTGTAACATAGTTCAGAGGCATGTAGCTGCCACATCTCTTCTAAGAGATAAGCTACCATCGCCCGAGCTAGTCTTATTTCTATTATGTTTATAAGCATATTTTAGTATTTTATATTAATGAAATGAAGTGTTATTTCTGCTGCATCTCTATATTTTTTGTCATATATGTAATTTGTTGCATTCTCATTTAAATTTGGATCAGTGGTATTAGAGTGATCTACTCTTTCTCTATTTTTCTTTGCATGTCCCCAATGAGGTCGGGATATAAGGAGTTAGGGCTTGATCTGGTTGAACCTTTGCAAGATCAGCCTCGCAAATCTCGATGGCCTCCCATGGCTTATGAAAAGAAATACAAGGGGGCAGAAGATACTATCAAAATCTTGCTTGAAGAAGCCCTCGAGCAACAAAGGAATGCGATGATGGACAAATTTTCCCAAATCCTTCAGCGGCTACCAAGGGGCAACACATATACTTCCAGCAGCTACTCTAGAAGTGCCACACCCTTTAAGGTACAAGTTGATTTTGACATTCCCATATTTGAGGGTCAGATAGATGCGAATGTCGTAGATAAATGATTAAATCTGCTAGAATGATATTTTTCTGTTCATGATTTTTCCAGCTGAGAAAAGATCAGTTTTGCACTTCTCAAAGTCACCCCCCACGTCAAGGACCAGTGGGAAACCTACTCCGATCAGAAGGATGAAAGTACTGCCTCATTGTTTACAACCACATCCACATGCAATTCATTCTGGGATCCCATCAAGGAGCAGTACTACCCTATCGGAAACTATGAGGATAAATACATAAAGTGGACCATGTTGCGGCAAGGAAGGGACTAGGACATGTCAGAATTTACCAATATTTTTGATACCTTTCACATAAAGTTGGGTATCAAGGATTGAGAGTGGCATTTGGTACTCAAATACCTCAGATACCTACACAGCTACATCCAAGATGAGATGGAGTTCCTGGACATCTCCTCGCTTGGCACATCATATTGATACGATGTCAAGATCGAGCAGAAGTTTAAACAAAAGAAGTGAGACTTTGGATCTGCGAATTTGAGGAAGAAACGATAAATCCAAGGTGAGGTGATCGAAGACAACCTGTAGAAGCTACAAGAAAGGAACACCACTATGAAGTCAAAGAAGGACACAGGAAAGTGGTGTGAGTTCCATAAGAGCCCCACTCACAACACAAGTGAGTGTCAAACCAAGCAGTTGCTGGTGGCTGACTTGAAGGCTTTAGACTCAAATGCATGTTCCGACCCTGAGTCAGGACCTGACAAGAGGAATGACAAAGGGAAGCAAATTATTGATGCGGAGCCCAATGCCACTGTTGCCACTGCCAAGATCCAGAAGAATGAGCCCAACGATATAGAGTAGGGGGAGTGTCTTTTCCACTCACAAATGTGGGTGAAGGGTTCGCTACTGTAATTCGTTGTTGACAGTGGCATCCGAAAGAACCTCATTTCAGCAAAGGTCGTGAAGCGGTTAGGCCTATTGACCATACCACACTCACAACCATACAACATCGGGTGGCTTCACCAAGGACAAGATCTCTAAGTCAACTAGTAGTGCCACCTTCCCTACACCATCAAGCCCTTCACAAATGAGGTATTGTGTGATGTTGCTCCTCTCAATGTTTGTGATGTATTATTAAGACAACCATACTTATGGAAACGACATGCAGTATATGAGTCTAGAACTCGCTCTGTGATTATTTATTTGGGTGAAAATTATACAGGATACCATAGGTAGCCCCACCTACTGCCACCTCTTTGATCTCTGCTGAGAAATGTAGTAATATCATCTCCCAGACTAGGAAATGTATTTTCTTTTTGGTTCGCTCTCAAAGTAGGGGGAAGATCATAGCCACATCCATGGCCCCCTAAAGGGTTCCTCCACACAACAGAAGCAGGTGGATATGGTCATGAAAAAATATAGGGACATCTTCTCATCACCCACAAGGGTATTGTTGCATTGTCAGGTCAAGCATTCGTTTGATCTAACTCCTGGAGCACCTCTACCCAATGAGTCAATATATCACCGCTCCATTGTGGAAAATGCCAAGTACAAGCAGCGACATGATCAACATTGGGTGCCACACAAGTTTCAGGTGGGTGACAAAGTCTGGTTACATTTGCAGAAAGAACGCCTTACAAGAGCCCATTGGAAACTCAGACCACTCTGATATGGTCCTTACACCATTACCAAGGTTGTGGGAAACAATGCTTTGGAGCACAACATTCCTCCATTCCTTGGCTTGCACCGAGTGTTCAATGTGGACCACCCTCGACCATGCTTCCCACCATTACTGGACACATCAGAGATTGCAGAACATCTCACTAGGGACTAGGTTCAACAGAAATTTCCTCACCTCATGGAGGCTTTGCACACAATGGGGACCATTGCTTCCTAAGGGGGGAGGAATGATACAGGTGGATATTAATGGCCACCTACCTATTCCACTTGGACCCCCAACACTATCTCATTCATTTTTTCAATTTCCTTAATTGTAGCACAATTTGCTATTTTTGACAGTTTTTTGGGTCATGAACTTTTGGAGCTATTTTGAGGATCTAAACGACGTTTTTAGGGGAAAATGAGAGATTGAAAATGTCCCAATCTATGTTAACTATTGGTTTTCAGCCTTCTCTTTGATATCTTTGAAACGAGGTATTATGATAGCCAAATGGAGATTGTATGCCAATGTTACGACCCCGGGAAGTTGATGTACCACTTTACCTAAATGAGGCCCACAACTTTGGCACTTCATCTCCTAGGGTCAAGTATTTGGATTTTTATGGTTTTCCATTGTTTCTCAATAATAAATAGGCCTTTGAGACTCATTGTAACATAGTTTAGAGGAATTTAGCTACCACATCTCTTCTCATAGATAAGCTACCATCGCTCGAGATAGTCTTATTTCCATTCTGTTTGTAAGCATATTTATGTATTTGATATTAATGAAATGAAGTGTTATTTCTGCTTCATATCTATATTTATGGTTATATCTATATTTTTTTGCGTTCCTGTTTAAATGCGGATCATGGTGAGCCATTTTGGGGGACCTTATTGAGATGGTATAGGTTTCTTTTTGATTGAGATGGGGTTGCATCAAGATTTAGCCATCCAAACCTCTCAATCAAATCACTCAAAGGGTCTTTCTCATATGAAGAAGTGGTAATAACTTCATGAGGGGGAGATAATGCTCTAGAAGAAGATTCCACAATTGATCCAAGATAAGGATCCCCCTTTCAAGATGTGGAATCTCATTATGAAATTCATGATAAGTTTTTACATGATTGAATCTATCCAAATGATCAAGATGTTGCTAAAAAATGTTGTTAATCTTGGAATATTTAAGAAAAATCACATCTCTAGTAATACAAATTTCTTATTCACCTCACCATAAAGATGATATGATTCAGTGGTATCTGAATTCCCCAATAATATGCATTTATGACTCTTTGCAACAAGATTGCTTCTTCATTCATTAGGAATCAAGGCATCGTAGGTGTAATAAAAAATCTTGAGATGCCTTATAGAGAAAATGCATTTATACCGCATTTCATAAGGAGTATTATTTTTTAGAGCATGAGATAAAAATATGATTTTGAGATATACTACACATAGAACTACATCAACCCAGAACATTAACTTCACATTTTTTAAAAACATCACTAAGTGAAACATATATAGGATAGTCTAATTCATTACTTTAGCTACACCATTTTTCCAATGATTGTATGGAGCAATAGTTTGATTTTGAATTCCATGTTGGAAAATATAGTTTTCATATTCATTAAAAAAATATATACTTTTCCATTATTAGTTTGAAGGGATCCAATATGTGCTTATGCATCATTTTCAATCCATGCATGAGATTTTTTGGAAGTTTCAAAAGCTTCTGATATAATTTCAACAAGTATACCCTATGTGTTGGAAATAATACTGAGAGGAGGGGTGAATCAGTATTATCAAGCCAAATATTACCTTTTTAAAAATAAAAGGATATACGCTACTTCAGTTAGTAAAAACCGCGTATATACGCCACTATGTAGAAGGAAACCCGCGTATGCAATGTAAACTTATGATTTACTTTATCTTTCAGGTGTTGATTATTAATCTGTGTATCTGAGTGAAATAAACAGTAACCAGACCAGTAAAATAGAACAGAAGACAGTCACACACAAGAACACAAGATATAAGGTGGAAACCCAATGTGGGTGAAAACCACCTGCTGCAATTTGTCTCTATCTTTCTTTTAATTAGAAAATTCTTTTTACAATGTACTGGTGCAGTCCTTTACCAGTACACAGGCTACAACCTGCAGAGAGCTACAACCCTCTCTCGTTCTCCAGCTTCTCCTGGAAGGGAGCTACAACCCCCTTAGCTCTTGCACTAGTCAAGATACTAGTACGTAGGTGCTGGCCTACACGGGCTGCAACCTTCTCTTTCTTCCAGGGATCACGTTTCATAAATTTTCAGACTGGATCCATGAACATCAATAAATCATAAACAATTTCTGCATCAAACAACCTCCTTTTCACCAATTAGACCTGAATCAAGTAGATACTTCTCTGACAGCTTTACCCAAAACACAGTAACAGTAACCACACACCAAATTCTGAACCCAGAACACTGCAGCAATAAACAAAAGTAGCAAGATCACAACTCAAAATATATATGCTACTTTAATAGCCTGAAACCTGCGTGCATATGCTTCTGCGTATGGAACAACCTGCGTATACGCTGTTTTCATTCACTGAACCAACGTGTATACGCGCCTTCGCTTCACTGAACCTGCGTACAGATCTACAAAAGATAATTCACTCTTTCAAATATTCAGACACTGATTAACCCAGATTATCAGATTTATAGATCAAGCATGCACCATATATAACAAATCAAAATCATGCAAAGGTATTACCATTCAAGCCAAAAGATTATGATCCATCAATAGAACTTATCCTTCTTTGCGCTAAGGTTCCTCCTTCATTTAGATCCAGATCTACACCATAACCCTAATCACCAATATTTCAGATCTCGCACTTTATCAGATATTCAATAATAATTCAGATGATCCTTTGCCACATGATCTCCTTCCTCTTTTATAATCTTAGGCCTTCCACAATACCACGGTCCAAAACCATAATAAACAATACCAAGGACCCAATATCTAGGGTCAATGCTTCTGACGAGATACCATGCTCCAAAACCATAGGTTCAAATACCAAGGACTAACTACCACGGACCAAAAGTAAGTTCTCCAATATATACGCACTTTTCCTTGCATGAAATTGCATGTATACGCATACGCGCCTTTGTAACGTCTAACCCGTGTGTATACGCGCCTTTGTCTAGGTGAACCTGCGTATATATCTTTTTCTTCATTCTGAAAGCCTGAACTGAGATCTGGACCTGAGATCTGTCACCAAAGAGAGTTGCCATCAAGGACAACACCTGTGCCATAGCTCCAAACTTGTGCCATAATGCCAACACTATGAATCTTGGTGTAATAAATAATAAAAGGCATCATTTATCTATTACTATTTTCATATGGAATAATAATAGGGCTGCATAAATTAAAATTAATAAATTCAAGCTTTCTATGTGTTGTAGAAGAATAATCATGAAATGGTTGTTTGACATGTTTTCCTAAGATACAAGCATCACATTGCTTTAGTTTCCTTGGAATAGTCGGTCACCTAGACACACCATTCTTTTTTAGCAAAAGAAGATTGTCATAATTAAGATGTTCAAATCTAACATGCCATAAAACTCTGGATGGAAATGTACCTTTATCGTATCGAAAAATGCATGCAAAGTTTTGAGCATGAATAAATGTTCATTGTAGCATCAATATTCTTTCCTCTTCTACTCCAGTCATGAAAATTCTGTTTTCGTATGCTTTCCCAATCTCTAATTTTCCATAAAAACATGTGAATACATTGGCCCAATTGACGAATATGAACAAGGGATAATAGTTTTCTCTATAGTTCTAGAAGGTAGAATAAATCATGCAAAAGAAAATCAGGAAGTCAAAGTAGTTTAATCCCAATGGTGCCAAGTCCAAATGGCTTAAGATTTAACTTGTATACAAAGTACACTATTCCATCTACATTTTCATTGGGCTATTTAAACATGTGTTTTTGAAAGTTCATATAGGAGGTTTCACCTGTATCAAGTAGTCATGAATCTTTTCAAGAAGAAAATGAACTGGGAAACAAATATTCAGTTACTCCAATATTGCAATGAGCAACAATGTAATGAATAGATTCATATGATTTACCTTTTGTTGGATTTGGTGTTTTACCTTTATCTTCTTTTTGGTCTTTCTTACTTCTCTCCTAGGGATTTTGCATGTGGATGCATCATGTCCATCTCTAACAAAATAAATGCAAAATAGATCATATATTTATCCTTTATGGCTTTTACCCCCACTTCCTTTTTGATTCTTCTTTCCATGTCCTCTTATTTTAGGAGAATCGCATGACTAATTCTTCTTTTCCTGAACCAGAAATATTGCTTCTTCAGGGGGCTGAGATGTTGTCTTCCTTTCCTGAAATATTTCTCTCTTTTTAAGAACATGTCTATTAGGGTGTTAAAAGTAATGGCCTTGAGTTGTGCACTAGCTTGTAGGGATTGGAGGCAGTGAGAGTATGTATGATAGATGTGTTGGAAATAATACTTTGGGGGGGGGGGGGGGGGGGGGTTGAATCAGTATTAGTCAAGTCAATAATCTTTTTCTTTCATACTCAAATTTGTATACGCTACTTCCATGTGGATAACCCGCGTGTACACGTAACTGTGCTTAAGGAAACAAGCGTATATCCAACAAACTAATGATTTAGTTAATTCATCATATGTTGATCTTTAATCTGTGCATCAATACTTTATTAAACATTAAATAGTAACCATATGCAGTTAATAACAGAGTGAACCATCACACATAAGAAACACACATGAACACCAAGATTTAAGGTGGAAACCCAATGTGGGTGAAAACCACCTACTACTGTTGTCTCTGTCTTCTTTTAATAATAAGAAAATTTATTTACAACAATGTACTGGTGCAAACTCATACTAGTACGTAAGCTTCTACCTGCAAAAGGCTACAACCTTCTCTCGTTCTCTAGCTTCTACTGAAAGGGAGATACAACCCCCTAGCTCTTGTACTAGCCTATATGATTACTAGTACGCAGGCGTCGACCTACAGAAGGCTACAACCTTCTCTCTTCTTCCAGGGACCCCATTTCATAAATTTTCAGACTGGATACTCCTGGAACACAACATCATAATCTAAAGGCCACGTTTCATCCAATTTTCATACAGAACCCATCAACAACATTGAAGCTCAAATCAATCACCACTGTGATACAACCATCAACTATATATGCATCAACCAATCACTTAAACTCAATCATTAATTTTTGAATCAACCAAACTCAATCAATCACTGACAACCTCTAAACCTTTGACACAACTGAATCAATCATTCATTCATACTTTAATCAACATCAACTAGAACAAAGAGATCATTGTAGCCAATACACGGATTTGTACCCAGAACACTACATCATTAATTAGAACCAGCTGTAACCTCAAAACCATGCATCATAGATTACACGCAACTTGGAAGACCTAAACCAGCGTGTATACACAACTTCATCAAAGCGAACCAGTGTATAGATCTGCAAATAATTACTTATAACTTCGGTGCACTTCCTGACTTCAAACATACCTAGATCATCACATATAAAGGATAATGCAATGTGTTAACAACTAGATCCAGCCCATTAGATCACATAATGATAAGCCATTATGATTCTAATCCATTATTAGATCTCATCCATCATTACTAAAGCAAATGACAATCAATCAATCAAAATGTAGTCACTAGAACATAAAGCAAAACCCAGATCTCTACATCAAGAACCAATTGCAACTTCACAAATCATAGTTCACAAGGTGTATGCTACTTTGATGTGTTGAACCTGCGTGTATACGTGCCTTTACCAAAGTAAACCAGCGTATACATCTATAAACATTCATTCATAGTTTTGCAGCTATTCCAGACTTCAGTTATAACCAGATCATAATATTTATAGAACAACACATGCATCAGTATACAGATCTAGAATAAACATAATCAAACCATATAAATATTATTCATTCCAAGCCTTAAGATCCCGATCCATCATTAGATCTTGTCCTCCATCAACCGCTAAGGCTCCTCCTTAGTTCAGATCAAGTAGAGCATCATAAACCCATAACCTACACACTGGATCTCACACTTCATCAGATATTCAAATGCTTGTACACATGGCCTAATGATCTTCTCCTCCTTTTATAGTTTTAGGCCTTCCTCAATACCATAGACCAAAACCACTTAGGACCAATACCTTGGACCAAATACCTAGGGTCAAAACCTCAGACCTGATACCTAGGACCAATAACATGGATAAAAATAGCATGGACCAAATACTTCGAACCAAAAACTTAGTTTTCCAAGGTATATGCGCTTTTCCTTTTGTGAAGGTGCGTGTGTACACTTATGCACCTTTTGTTATGTTAACCTGCGTGTATATGCAGCTTGGTCAAGGTGAACCTGCATATACCCCTCTTTCTCCATTCTATGAAGACTGATCTGTAATTCTTTGATGTTTACCTACTATACTGTGATCTTTCATCTGAGTGAGTTGCCTTCTGAACTGATTCCTTGAAGTTGCCCTGCATTTCATCATATCTGTAAACACTCCTTTCATGTATTCTGTCACATCTGATATCTCTTCTGAAGATTCATCTAGTTACCATATACAAGTGAGATGTTCTGCTGCAAGTGGGTTGCCATCAAGTACAACACATACATCATAATACCAACAATCTCCCCCTTTGGACTTGATGGCAACAACCACACCAAGTCACTCTCTCCCCCTTTGACATCAAGGGCAAAGCGTGGACCAAAAAGAAGGCTTCCATATCTGAACAAATGAATAAACATTGATCATGTTCCCCCTAAGCACATGCTAAATTTTCTGATTAAACTCCCCCTTTGTATATGTTGAGATGCATTATATCATCCATGCTCCCCCTGAGCACATGCAGAGTATCATGGGTCTTTATATTCCCTTTACATCGAATGATATGACATTTATAATAGAGACCAAATGTCTAAACAAGACCATGATAGTCATCAACAACTATCATACACCGTGTATGATCTGCACCATAAGAATCTGTCAGCATCCAAACCAGCAACCTGTATATGTAAATATCATCAACCTATTAAGAAGTATGTCTGCATATAGCTATCACCTCATCCTCTTGATCTCATCGAGATCAACTTTCTTCGTTTCCTTCCATGAATCAACTCAGCATATGTCATATCTCCAAGCAATAACAAAATCATTCACATCATATCATATGTATGTGAAAACACCATAGTCATTATTTATGATCATAACATCATCATCAAGAACTGCATGATCTTTCCACAAGAACCTTCAATATATCAATCATGTATCATCACTACGGAACATCCCACATATGATAAGTATTAACCATGATAATCAACATATGTGAGTATCAACTTATCATCATAAGGTAAGAACTCATCATCATTATAAGCCATGTATTCGAATATCCATGTCTTCAAATAGCTATGTCTTCATGAGACCTACAATAGCACCATTCTCTTGGCCAACCAACAACATTTGTCAATATGTAACTTAAGTAATCATCCATGTATCCATCATAGAAATATGTATCTAGCAAACCATGAGCTCATGACCATTTTTCAAGATTTATGGATATCATCAACAGCAACACTCCTCATCCATGTGAGATCCAAGAACTATAGGAATCCTACACCATATGAACTTTATGCATCCTTGAAGGCATGATGACAGCAGCATAAAAGAAATGAGTGGCTCATCATCAAATAATGAAGTTGTGTACTCAAGCTTTGTACTTCTCCTTGTCATTATGAAGAACACCATGTAAGCAACATATATGTACTATATGCATCATCAAAAAGTCATTCATAATCATCCATAAATATGATCTGAATACCAACTATGTGACCCCAAGAATCATATGAGATTTTATCATGGGCAACTCATAACCGTAACATAGCAATATGTATCATTTAGCCATATAAGCATCAATATCATTGATTAGGTACCAAGGACTTCTAAAATTAATGCCAACAATGCTTTATTAGAAGCATAGCATGTTCTCCCCCTAAACCGGTTCCACTTGTTCACTATCATATCTGATCATTGCATATATTAGTAAGAAGTATCAAGGCATCATCATCAATCAGATATACATCAAGTTATCAACAAATTGTGAGGATAAAAACACTTCTAAATAACATCCACAGACTGTAGTCATCTATCATCACGACAAAAAAGATAACTGATAATTGTCTGAATCATATCAAATCAGTTTTTCTGAGTCTGTCCCACTGCATTTTTCTCAAACCTACATATACGCGATTGTGTAGCTTCGAACTCGCATATATAGGCAACTTGTCTTCATGAAACTTGCATATGATATTTGGAACATTGAAGTTTCATACTTTCAGCTTCCCTTGAGTCTGTCATGTCTGTACACTGTGCCATGCCACATTTTTCTGACTGTACTTCCTTCTTCTTCCATATCTTTGAGCGTGATGATGTTTTCTCCTTTTGGTATGGTGCCCGAAATTTTCTCCTGCATTCCTTTGCTATATGTCCAAATTTGTTACATGCATAACATCTTACATGTTTCATGTTTCTTCTATAGCAATCAATGGCTTTGTGACCAAACATATTGCAAGAAAAACAATATCCCTTAAAGTACCTAGAAGCTGATGATCTTTCTGTGTGATGGTCTTGAACAATTCTACTTTTTCATCTTGCTGCAACATGTCCAAGATTATGACATATAAAACATTCAACATTATTTATTTGAGGAAATAACCGACTATCACTTCCATAGTTAGGAGTAAAAGATTTTCTTTGAAGAATTTCTTTCCTTGGTTGTTGATGGGATTGACCTCTCATCTCCTTGTTGAGAATTTCAGGTTTTACATTAGAGTTCCTTGCCTTAGCTTGTGAGCTAGATTCACCTTCAACAGATTCATGGAAACCAAGACCAGATTTGATGGCAGGAGACCTTTGACTACTAAGAATATCATCCAAAATCTTAGTACTATCTTGAAATCGTAAAAGCTTATCCTTTTCTTCTAATTTACCTTTTATTATGTTTACCTCAACCTGATATTGCTCTTCCTTTTCAAGATACTGCTTCTTCATGATTTCTTCAGCTTTTCTTCCTTCTTCCACTTTTTTCCTTAATTCGAGAACTTCGTTTTCTTGTTCTTCAAGAGCTTGGAGTAGTTCTTCATTCTGCTTATTTGATTTTTCAAGATCTTCTTTTAGAGAGACGATCTTAGCTTCAAGACTTTCATAGTAACTAGATCTATCTTTGAGTTTCTTGATTGTTGTGCTCCTTTTATTTACTTCATTTCTTAATGATGTTACTTCATCCTGCAACTTTTGACATTGATCTTCGTTTTCCTTGTTTCCTTCCTCTAGTTGAGCTTTTAGATTGGTAGCTTCTTCTTTGAAGGCACATTCCCTTTTGTCCAATAGATCTTATTGATCTCTTATCTTGTCTGTAAGACTTTTAATTTTGCCTCTATTTGATATCTTTCTTTCTCACCCATAAGAGAAAATTTAGTTGCTTCACTATCACTTTCATCATCTTCAAAAGGATGGAGAAATGTATCACCAGAGGATAGCAAATTCATACTTGATAGTTCTTTTTCTTGTTCATCTTCATTCTGAGGTGATTCTGAATCTGAAGAGTTTCTTCCACATAATCCCCAATCGGTTCTCCCACTTTCATAGTTCCTTTGATATGTCTTCTTCTTCTGAGATGCTTTCTTCTTTAGCTTCTTTCTCGTTGTTCTACGGATCTCCTTCAAGCGATCAAGCTTCTACAAAAGGACCTACTCTGATACCAATTGTTGGAAATAATATTGAGGGGGGGGGGGGGGTGAATCAGTATTATTCAAGTCAATAATCTTTTTCTTTCACACTCAAATTTGTATATGCTACTTCCATGTGGGTAACCTGCGTGTACAGGCAAATGTGCTTAAGGAAATAAACGTATATCTAGCAAACTAATGATTCAGTTAATTCATCATATGTTGATCTTTAATCTGTGCATCGGTACTTTATTAAACATTAAACAGTAACCATATGCAGTTAATAACAGAGTGAACCATCACACATAAGCAACACACATGAACACCAAGATTTAAGGTGGAAACCCAATGTGGGTGAAAACCACTTGTTGCTATTGTCTCTGTCTTCTTTTAATAATAAGAAAATATGTTTACAACAATGTACTAGTGCAGACTCATACTAGTAAGCAGGCTTCTACCTGCAGAAGGCTACAACCTTCTCTCTTTCTCTAGCTTCTATTGGAAGGGAGCTACAACCCCCTAGCTCATGTACTAGCCAATATGTTTACTAGTACGTAGGCACTGACCTACAGAAGGCTACAACCTTCTCTCTTCCTCCAGGGACCTCATTTCATAAATTTTTATATTGGATACTCCTCGAACACAACATCATAATCTGAAGGCCATGTTTCATCCAATTTTCATATTGGACCCATCAACAACATTGAAGCTCAAATCAATCACCACTGCAATAAAACCATCAACTATATCTGCATCAACCAATCACTTAAACTCAATCATTACTTCTGAATCAATCACTAATAACCTTTGAACCTCTGACACAACTAAATCAACCATTCATTCATACCTTAATCAAAATCAACTGGAACAGAGAGATCACTATAGCCAGTACACAGATTTGTACCCAGAACACTGCATCATTAATTAGAACTGGCTGTAACCTCAAAACCATGCATCAGAGTGTACACGCAACTTGGAAGATTCGAACCAGTGTGTATATGCAACTTCATCAAATCGAACCAGTGTATAGATCTACAAATACTTACTTATAACTTCGCTGCACTTCCTGACTTTAGACATACCTAGAACATCACATATAAAGGATAATACATGTGTTAGCAACTAGATTCAGCTCATCAGATCACATAATGATAATCCATTATGATTTTGATCCATTATTAGATCTCATCCATCATTACTGAAGCAAATCACAATCAATCAATCAGAATGCAGTCACTAGAACATAAAGCAAAACCCAGATCTCTGCATTAAGAACCAATTGCAACTTCACAAATTATAGTTCACAAGGTGTATGCTACTTCGATGTGTTGAACTTGCATATATACGCGCTTTTACCAAATTCAACCAGCGTATACATCTGTAAATATTCATTCATAGTTTTGCAGCTATTCCAGACTTCAGTTATAACCAGATCATAATATTTACAAAACAACACATGCATCATTATACAGATCTAGAATAAACATGATCAAACCATATAAAGATTATTCATTCCAAGCCTTAAGATCTAGATCCATCATTAGATCTTGTTGTCCATCAACTGCTAAGGCTTCTCCTTGGTTCAGATCAAGCAGAGCATCATCAACCCATAACCTGCATACTGGATCTAACACTTCATTAGATATTCAAATGCTTGTACACTTGGCCTAATGATCTTCTCCTCCTTTTATAGTTTTAGGCCTTTCTTAATACCATGGACCTTAGGACCAATACCTTGGACCAAATACCTGGGGTCAATACCTCGGACCTGATACCTAGGAGAAATACCATGGATCAAAATACCATGGACCAAATACTTCGGACCAAAAAATTAGTTTTCCAAGATATACACGCTTTTCCTTTTGTGAAGGTGCGTGTGTATGTTTTACACGCCTTTTGTTCTATTAACCTATGTGTATATGCAGCTTGGTCAAGGTGAACCTGCGTATACCCCTCTTTCTCCATTTTGTGAAGACTGATATGTAATTCTTTTCCATTTACCTGCAATACTATGATCTTTCATCTGAGTGAGTTGCCTTCTAAACTGATTCCTTGAAGCTACCCTCATTTCATCATATCTGTAAACACTCATGTCATGCATTCTATCACATCTGATATCTATTCTGAAGATTCATATAGTTACCATATACAAGTGAGAGTTTTGCTACGAGTGCATTGCCATCATGTACAACACATGCATCATAATACCAACAAGATGGCCCTGATAAAGAATTTTAGAGGAATGTGAATTTTAACTCTAGTGGCATCTATGTCATGCATGAGGGCTCTAATATCATATCCTACGGCTAAGGGGTCATCGTATTTCAACTCAGGGTTAACGAGTTTTAGCATACACTAGAAAACTTCTAATTTTGAGTGTGAGTCATAGATATCTTTTAGATTTTTCAATGCACTATAAGAAATTTTAATTGGAACTATATGATGACTTACCACTTCACTTACAAAACTAGAAACTAGGGTATAATCTATCCTTGTTCTCTCAAATGGATAACTGTTTGTCTTATGTCAGCTTGGTAGGAAGATTTTCATCATTTCCTTCACATATGCATTTCCATAAGTCATTAAAGATGAGGGTAAGATTGATATTCCTTGATTGGTATTTGCAGTCCTCCTTGCCAATGAGTACTACTCCAACAATGGAGATGTGAGAATGTATCTTTTTTAACCTAGGTCCTATTCTTTGAGCTAAGATATTAAACACTTTCTCCAAAAAAAAAAATCATTCTTCCCATGAGAAATTTCTCAAACAAATATGCAATGGTTTTTCCAATAATGAGGAACGAAAATATGGTATGTGATGAGCCTCATCATTGGGTAATTATACGGGCCTTAATTGGCCTTATGTCACCTCCTATCTTAGTCAAACCAACTATTCTCACACCTTATTGCATACTTTTGATTATATTTTGTTTATGAGATGAGTTAGAGTTGGATATTTTGCTTTGTGGTCTAATGTGCATGTAATGCAAGAATAAAGGATACAAGAAAGGAAAAATGTGGGCATAAAGGATAAAAGAAAGGAACTATGGCAAAGACCTTGGTCAAAACTCGAATGAGACAAGGAAGAGTAATTATAGGAGGTAAATCCTCCTCATTTACTGCCTCTCCATTCGAATATTCCTCCATCAACTTGGAGTGCAAATAACCATCACTTTGAAGACTAGAAGACAGTCAAGCAAGTGAAAGTGACAGAAACCAATTTATCAGATGTATAAGTAGATAGGCTTAGGACCTTAGTAGGATTCAGTTTTTTTTATTTTAAAACTCTACTTTATTTTTGAGCTGTAAGACTTGTGACAGTTTATTCTGTAATCCATGGTTTTTATAATAAAGATGAGTTTTGTTTTGAGCCAGCTCTGAGTTAACTCAGAGGGCTAAAGCTCTTGGGTTAGGGCCCAACCCGAGTAGCCAAAGCTCCTCTTTGATGTACATGTATGCTAGCATAGATTCCTTGTTTTGTTCATTTGCTTAAGTAGATTCATGGTTTTCTGTTTATTTGCTTAAGTAGCTGCATTTCCATTACAACAGTATAGCGTATATTTATGGTTTAACTGTTCATTTTCTTAAGTAGTTGCATTCCTCTTACAGTAGCGTAGAGTAGATCGGTTATGTTGTAGTTTAGTTACATTTGTTCCTTCTTTCATTTTACAAGGTAGCTAGGAGAAAAAGGTCACCATAAGGTTGTCCGCAGGTGTCTTGACCTCATCTTCTCCCTCTGCGACCATGACTTGAGGAAGAGACCCTTTAGCAGCCCCAAAAACATAGGTTTCTGGTTCTCGCATGAGCTATTGAGTTTGTTGTTTGATGCAGTTACTTGTCCACCCTCACTAGCTTTTCTGTTTTTTTTTTCATTTGAAACCTCCTTCAGTACGTTCTTCATGCATCGTTTCCTCACCATCCGATGTTGGAAATAATACTGAGAGGGGGAGTGAATCAGTATTATCACATTAATAAAACTTTTTCATTTCCATAATCAGATTCATATATGCTACTTCCACAACTTCTTATGATTAAGTTAATTGATCTTCAATGAATGCATTAGAACATTATCAACCATATTATCAGTTAAAAGATGCAGTAACATAGAGTAGATCATCACATATAACACACACACATGAACACCATGATATAAGGTGGAAACCCAATGCAGGAGAAAACCACCTGCTGCAAGTCATCTCAATCTTCTTCTTAATAAGAAAATCCTTTTACAATATTTTGTACTGGTGCAGTCTTATACCAGTACGAGAGCTACAACCCCCTTTGCTCTTGTACTAGCCGATCCATTTACTAGTACGCAGGCTACTACCTGCTACAATGCTCCAAAGATTTTCCTTTAGCTCTTGTACTAGCTTAGATACTAGTACGTAGGTGCTGACCTACAATCTTCTCTCCTCCAGATACCACGTTTCATCAATTTTCAGACTGGATACACTGAAGCACAACACATAATCTGAAAGGCCACATTTCATCCAATTTTCATACTGGACCCAACAACATTGAAGCTCATAATCAAACAACTTTCTGAATCACCCAAGCACTAGATCAATACATATACAAGTGAGTCATCAATCAGATCTAGTCCATTAGATCACATAAAATGAGTCAATAAGAACCTGATCCATTCATCCATCAATGTATGAACATTTAATCAATCACTGTTGTTATCAGAACTTAATACCAGAAACCAGACATCACTTCAAAACCCAGAACACAACAATAAACATGGGCAGCTAAATAGGTTTCATGAGAAGTACGCAGCTTCACCCATAGAACACCTGCGTAGAAGTACGCACTGTTTCCAACTATGTTCCAGCGTACCCACGCACTGTGCCTCACCGACTTCTTGTGTACCTGCGCTCTGTGTCCAATGAACTGCCTGCACACCTCCGCACCTGCATCACTTCTGGGCCTGCGTATCTGCGCACCTGCAGCGCTTCTACGCCTGCGTATCTCCGCACTTTTCTTTCATTGTACTTGCGTACTTGCAGGTATATACAATTTCAAGACTTCAAGGATAACCCAGACTATCATATCTACAGATCTGAACATGCACCGAGGAGATATCAACCCATTAGTAGATCCGACTTGTAGTTCTCATGTTTCTCCTTGATTTAGATCTAGCTATCTCTCACAAACCCATCACTAGAATTTCAGATCTAGTTTTACTTAAGATCTTCTTCTTTCACAAGTGTCTAGCCAAATGATCTCCTTTGCTTTATATAGGCAAGCTCTTCCTAAAATCATGGATCAATAGGGGCTCAATAATAATAATATAAAACAATACCACGGGCCAAAACCATAGAATCAAGAACCGCAGGCTAAATACCACGGGCCAAACATAAGAAACCCCACGTGAGCGCGGTTCTCTGCCTTGAAGTGAGTGAACTAGGGGTACGCACCTCATGAATGGGATAACTGCGGGTATGTACGCACTTTATGTAAGACAGACCTGCGTGTACGCATCTTCTGTACGGTGTACCTGCGTACCCCTTATTTTCTTCAATATTTGAGAGCTGATCATCAATCTCTGCTACTGACCTGAAGTACTATGATCTATCACCTGTATGGGTTGCCATCAAGGACAATACTTTAGCCATAATGCCAACAATATCCCCCTTTGGACTTGATGGCAAAGCTTACTAAGAACTTGCCATTTGATTCCTTTGAGCTGTCCTGCATCTATGTATTATGTTACATCTGATATCTCTTCTGTAGATTCATCTGAATGTATATAAGTGAGATGATCTTCTATGAGAGGGTTTCCATCAAGTACAACACATGCATCATAATGCCAACAATCTCCCCCTTTGGACTTGATGGCAACAACACCAAATCACTCTCCCCCTTTGACATCAAGGGCAAAGGGTTTTGCTCGCCCTAAGAACATGCTCCCCTTGACTATAAACCGGATCTGCTGAAGTCTCTGAATGAGCTCCCCCTTTGTATATGCCATGGTGCATCAATCTGATCATGCTCTTTCTGAGAACAAGCTGAAATGTCTGTTCTTGCTATATAGTACTGTTCATACTCAAGCTCCACCTAACAGTAAGCAAGGTCTGCAAAAAGATGTTCTACAAGAAGAACATGACTCTATACATCATAAATGACCTTCCTATCACCAAAAGACTCAATACATATATCCATCACCCAACCAAGTGGGGATACATCAGAAATATTACATCTTCATCCCAGGCATAGTGGGGAAACCAACATAGGTCGTTACATGACCTGAAGTGATGACTACCATAGATACACTATTACATCATGAGACTTGATATGACTTTTACATCGAATGACAAACATCATGATAAACATCAACAACAACATTAAATGATCTACTCCATAGAATTTGTCACCAGCAACTTGTATTAGTGCAAGAATCATCAAGGTATGTCCGCATCAACTCATTCATAGCCAAGTATCATCAATTTGGAATATCTGCATTGATGCAACTTTGAATAGTCATCCATGTATCCAGCTAACAATCCTCATCGATATATGTGCCAAGAATTGTAATACATGATCTTTATGCATATGACGACAACAGCATATGAGTGACTCATCATCAAGTAAAGAAGATGTGAATTCAAGCTATGTACTTCTCCTTATCCTTATGAGGATCGCCATGTGAGCACCACATATGTAGCATCTGATCAACTATGTAAACCCCAAGAATCATATGAGATGGAAAACTCATAACCACCTCATAGCAAGATATATCATTTAGCCATATAATCTTCATCACCAAGGACTATTAACCATAATGCCAACAATGCATTAAAAACATATGCTCCCCCTAAACTGGTGCCATCTGTCAGATCTTATCAGTAAGAAACATCAGCCAATAAATGCCTCAAGACAGGTCCGTAGTTTCTCATTATATGGCCTGCGTGGCTCCGCACTTCACTTTCAGCTCCTCTACGTATCCCCGCACTTGACTTTCTGTGCTTCTGCGTACACCCGCAGAGAGCCTTCTACTACAGCGCGTACCCATGCACCCGCGCCATCAATCGTGTCGGGTACCTCACGCATCCTTTGCTTCTATCGAGCCGTGTACTTCTATCTACCTTCGCAGGTTTTCCTTCTATCGCGCCGCGTACCTTCGATCTTGCTACGCACCTCTTCTTCTGTCTCGCCGCGTCCGTCCACATGTGATCTTTTGATATGCCGCGTACTTATGCACCAGGACCATTGCTGCGCTGCGTACCCTCGCACTTTCACTGTGTATCACCTGCGTACCTCTGATTAGAACCCAACAGTCCTCCTCTGTGCCACTGACAGTCAGATTCTCAGATCTGATCTTGTGCTCGAGAGATCATACTTCATAGATTCACTTCCAACTTCACTTTCACTACTGCCTTTCTTCAAACAATCATATACGCGATTGTGCAGTATCCAACTCGCGTATATATGCAACTTCCCTTTATGGAGTTTGCATATGAGATTGAGGACACTGAAGTTTTGTACTTTCAGTTCCCTCTGATTCTGCCATGTCTGTATGTTGTGCCGTGCCGCCTTTTTCTGACTGTACTTCCTTTTTCCTCCATATCTTCAAGCGTGATGATGCTTTCTTCTTTTGGTGTGATGTCTGAGCTTTGTTCCTGCATTCCTTTGCTATATGTCCAAGCTTGTTACATGCATAACATCTTACATGTTTCATATTCCTTTTGTAGCAATCAGTAGCTTTGTGACCATACATATTGCAAGCAAAGCAATATCCATTAAAGTACCTTGAATGAGATGATCTTTCTGCATGATGATCTTGAACCTTTCTTCTTCTACATCTGGTTGCAACATGTCCAAGATTATGACATACATAACATTCAACATTATTCATAGGAGGAGTAAAGTATTTTCTTTGAGGAATCTCTTTCCTTGTTTGATGATGAGATTGACCTTTCATTTCTTCTTTGATCACTTTAGATTTCTCTTTAGAGTTCCTTGCCTCACCTTGTGAACTAGATTCACCTTCAACAGATTCATGGAAACCAAGACTAGTCTTTATAGTAGGAGACCTTTGACTACTAAGAATATCATCCAAGACTTTAGAACTATCTTGAAATCGTAAAAGCTTATCCTTTTCTTCTAATTTACCTTTCAAGATATTTACCTCAACCTGAAGCTGTTCTTCCTTTTCAAGAGATTGCTTTTTCAAATCTTCTTCAGCTTTCCTTCCTTCCTCCATTTGTTCCTTTAGTTTGAGAATCTCCTTTTCTTGTTCTTCATTCAGATCCTGCTGCATTTGACGAATTCTGAATGCACATTCCAGCTGAGATTTTAAGCTGATGACTTCGTTGTCTTGTTTTTCAATTTCTTGGTGTAGATCTTCATTCTGCTTCTTTGATTCTTCAAGATCTTCTTTTAGAGAGAGGATCGTGGCTTCAAGACTTTCATAATAACTGGATCGATCTCTGAGCTCCTTGATTGTTGTGTTCTTTTCAATGACTTCATTTCTTAGAGATGTTGCTTCAACCTACAACTTTTGATACTTGTCCTTAAATAGCTTCCTTACCTTGCTTCCTCTCTCTTGATGAGCTTTTAGATCGGCAGTTACCCTTTCAAAAGCATAGTTCGTTTTGTCCAACAGATCTTGCTGAGTTCTAATTTTGTCTGTAAGACTTTTAAATTCTGCCTCCATTTGATATCTTTCTTCCTCACTCATAAGAGCAAATTCAGTAGTCTCACTATCACTTTCATCTTTTCCAAAAGGAAAGATAGCTGGATCATCAGAGGATAGCAAATTCATACCTAATAGTTCATCTTCATTCTGAAATGATTCTGAATCTGATTCTGAATTTGAAGAGATTCTTATACCTAATCCCCAATCGATTCTCCCACTGTCATAGTTCTTCTGAGATGACTTCCTTTTCTTATGAGATTTCTTCTTAAGCTTCCTTCCCATTGTTCCAGGGATCTCCTTCAAGCGATCAAGATTCTACCAAAGGACCTGCTCTGATACCAATTGTTGGAAATAATACTGAGAGGGGGGGTGAATCAGTATTATCACATTAATAAAACTTTTTCATTTCCATAATCAGATTCATATATGCTACTTCCACAACTTCTTATGATTAAGTTAATTGATCTTCAATGAATGCATTAGAACATTATCAACCATATTATCAGTTAACAGATGCAGTAACATAGAGTAGATCATCACATATAACACACACACATGAACACCATGATATAAGGCGGAAACCCAATGCGGGAGAAAACCACCTGCTGCAAGTCATCTCAATCTTCTTCTTAATAAGAAAATCCTTTTACAATATTTTGTACTGGTGCAGTCTTATACCAGTATGGGAGCTACAACCCCCTTTGCTCTTGTACTAGCCGATCCATTTACTAGTATGCAGGCTACTAACTGCTACAATGCTCCAAAGATTTTCCTTTAGCTCTTGTACTAGCTTAGATACTAGTACGTAGGTGCTGACCTACAATCTTCTCTCCTACAGATACCACGTTTCATCAATTTTCAGACTGGATACACTGAAGCACAACACATAATCTGAAAGGCCACATTTCATCCAATTTTCATACTGGACCCAACAACATTGAAGCTCATAATCAAACAACTTTCTGAATCACCCAAGCACTAGATCAATACATATACAAGTGAGTCATCAATCAGATCTAGTCCATTAGATCACATAAAATGAGTCAATAAGAACCTGATCCATTCATCCATCAATGTATGAACATTTAATCAATCACTGCTGTTATCAGAACTTAATACCAGAAACCAAACATCACTTCAAAACCCAGAACACAACAATAAACAGGGGCAGCTAAATAGGTTTCATGAGAAGTACGCAACTTCACCCATAGAACACCAGCGTAGAAGTACGCACTGTTTCCAACTATGTTCCTGCGTACCCACACACTGTGCCTCACCGACTTCCTGCGTACCTACGCTCTGTGTCCAATGAACTACCCGCGCACCTCAGCACCTGCATCGCTTCTGGGCCTGCGTATCTGCGCACCTGCAGCGCTTCTGCGCCTGCGTATCTCCGCACTTTTCTTTCACTGTACTTGCGTACCTGCAGGTATAGACAATTTCAAGACTTCAAGGATAACCTAGACTGTCAAATCTACAGATCTAAACATGTGCCGAGAAGATATCAACCCATTAGTAGATCTGACTAGTAGTTCTCATGTTTCTCCTTGATTTAGATCTAGCTATCTCTCACAAACCCATCACTAGAATTTCAGATCTAGTTTTACTTAAGATCTTCTTCTTTCATAAGTGTCTAGCCAAATGATCTCCTTTGCTTTATATAGGCAAGCTCTTCTTAAAATCATGGATCAATAGGGGCTCAATAATAATAATATAAAACAATACCACAGGCCAAAACCATAGAATCAAGAACGGCGGGCTAAATACCACGGGCCAAACATAAGAAACCCCACATGAGCGCGGTTCTCTGCCTTGAAGTGAGTGAACTGGGGGTACGCACCTCATGAATGGGATAACTGCGGGTATGTACGCATTTTATGTAAGACAGACCTGCGTGTACGCATCTTCTGTATGGTGTACCTGCGTACCCCTTATTTTCTTCAATATTTGAGAGCTGATCATCAATCTCTGCTACTGACCTAAAGTACTGTGATCTATCACCTGTATGGGTTGCCATCAAGGACAATACTTTAGCCATAATTCCAACAATCTCCCCCTTTGGACTTGATGGCAAAGCTTATTAAGAACTTGCCATTTGATTCCTTTGAGCTGTCCTGCATTTATGTATTATGTCACATCTGATATCTCTTCTGTAGATTCATCTGAATGTATATAAGTGAGATGACCTTCTATGAGAGGGTTTCCATCAAGTACAACACATGCATCATAATGCCAACATCCGATCCACAAGAAACCTTCCCAATCACTATCTAATTAATTAGTTTATCCAACTACTACCTCGCGTGAAGTCTTCCACTTACTTTATGTGCTTTAATCTCCACTCTTGATCTGTCCCTTGATCCGATGGCTATCGCATCACCTCACCACTTTATGCACTTTAAACTCCCACAATTGATCTACCTCGCCTGATCCAATGGCTATCACATCACCTGATCGCCAACCAGCTTGGTCGATCTCCACCGTTGATCAGCCCCACCTGATCCAACACTATCGCACAATCTCGCATGAATTCTTGCACAACCATTATCTGCTCGAACGTGAGAAAAGTGGTTTTCTCATGCTACATGTCACATAGTTAGGCTAATCGTGTGAAATTTCAAAAAACAACTTACAACTTTAAATGTGCGCGAGAATCCACTTACCACCTTTGAAACCCACTCCATCCTTTCCACATGTTTTCTTCCTCTGAGACAATCTTCATCGTCCATCCTCCAATTAATCATGTCTGTCCATCTCTTGACTTAATCCTTGCGATACAATCTTCGCCTCTCATCTTCCGATTGAACCTGTTTGTCCATCCATTCACTTAATTCCTCGTGATAAGATCTCCACCGTTCATCTGCTTCATTACCCTATTCATCCATCTATTTGCTTAAGCCCCTGCGATAAGATCTCCACCGTCCATCCTCTGTTTGTTGATCGATCAAACGGTCCCTATGCACTACTACGTCCTTACATCCTTCTTTCACCAATTTCGATCTCCAACTGCTTTTCCACTTGAAAATTGAGTTAGCTTTGTTTCCTTGCTTGTACCTTAGTATAGTTTAATTCTCTTTACCTCTGCAACTTATATAGTAGCATTAGGTTAGTGTTGATTTAGAAATTATGTTTAGCATACCTGTTTAGATGGTTAGTTAGGTTATGGTGCAGTTTAGCATTACATGTTGTTTTCTTCATTACTATAGTAGAGTAGCTCTCTCTTAGAATAGATTTGCTCTTATTCCATCAAAGAATTAAGCTTCTTCTGACCCTATAGAAGTCTGGCTTGGAACCACTAGGGTCTCTTTCCAGATGAGCGGTGACAACAGGCAGGACCTTAACTTTTACTTGTGCATATAGCACTGTCACCTCCAAGTTTGTACGAACCCAGGGTTGATAAGTAAAGCTCATAGCCCTACGTGTTGCAACATTCTTATTGCAATACCTAGGCTCATCACTTTTTGGTGCCGCTGCCGGGGAGGTGTCTAAGTAGAATGTGATTACTACTTTCTTCTATTTTCTAGTATCCAACTTTCTTCTCTTTTACTTCTTATCTTCAATTTTCTTCCATTAGTTTATTTCTGTAAAAGTAATCTAGTTTATTCCTTTCTTTCATTTGTCATTATCTGCTTTCCTTTTCATTCGGCAAGTAGAATTTCAATTCAGCAAGTAGTATTTTTCTGTCAGTAGTCTTAATTCAATCAACAATTTCCTTTCTACTTACTTTCTAGCTTAAAAAAAAATCTTACAAAAACCAACCCAAAAACATTTCCTTTCATGCCTCGTAGGAATAGGGACAATTCAGGAAAATTCTTGCCAAATACACCCACTGCATCCAACAGTCAACCTTCTCTCTTCTTCGATGACTGTGATTTGAAGGAAACATTAGGTGAGAAACCTTACATATTTGAACCTACAGGGGAAGAAGAAGAGGAAGAACCCATTCCTACTGAACCAATGGCTGAAAACTGAAATGACAGAGGAGATAGAGAGAGAATTGAGAGTGCCTTCCCCATTAGGGAGACCAATGGGGACACTAAGATGAAGAATATAAGCCCCTCTTCTCTACCTCATTTCCATGGCCGGACCACAAAGGACCCTGAAACTTTCCTATTTGAGTTTGTTGTTATATGCCAAACCTATGACTATATAGATGACGAGCAAAAGTTAAAACTATTTCCATCTACCCTCAAGGATGCAGCATTGCACTGGTTCATGGGTTTACTTGGAGATAACATCACAACATGGGCTCAAATGCAACAGGTTTTTAAAAAAAAATAGGGACTATTGTAGGTCAAAGGATACTAAAGAAGAGATTTTCAGGATGACCATAGGCCAGGATGAATCCTTAGAAGACTATGAAGAAAGATTCCAGCTCAGTTACAAAAGGGCCAGGTGCACACTTGACCCTGAGTCACTAAAGTTGGTCCTGCTCAGAGGAGTAAGGGAATATCTTCTTGATACCTTACACATGTTAGCAGGAGGAGATATCTACCAATTACTCTATGAGGATATCAAGACTGTCTTTAGAAACCATTCTAGGGCAGTCAGGAAAAACGGTAGGGGTAGTCAACCTATGGCCAGTACATCATCCTCCAACTTATCCATCATGGGTGAAATTCGAAATATGCTGGAAGATTTCGAAAGTGATATGTTGCAAACCCTTACCTTGCAATTGGA
Organism: Pinus tabuliformis; assembly: GCA_031772625.1. NCBI lineage: Eukaryota > Viridiplantae > Streptophyta > Pinopsida > Pinales > Pinaceae > Pinus > Pinus tabuliformis. The sequence continues at coordinate 471,035,172 of CM062807.1, forward strand.
CACCATGAACATAAAAAGGAAGCAAGAGGAAGCAGAGAGATCCTTGACCATATTTTTCCCTAAATGCACCATGAGGCATCCTAGGAATGAATCTCCATTAAACTGTATTAAGATTTGCTCAGTCTATGAAGAAAACCACTTCAAATACAAGTTCCCTTCTTTACTTGGACTCAAAGCTATATATCAAGGAGCTGAAGGGGTCTCTGAGCAACTTTGCTACATCAACCAAAAGAGACCTCCTGGGCCTAGACCATACCAGTAGGGTATGCAAGGGTCATCCCATGCATTACAACCCCAACCAAACCAAAACTATACCTTCTTGGGGACGCCCTGCTCATCCTTCCTGTTCTACACCCCCTCCTTGGTCCTATGCATCTCAGTATCATTCCTAGCCAACCAGCCACTCATTTCAACCTTATTTTCAGCCACAACCTCAGTGGAATACCCCACTCCAAGGGTGAAGGCCCCAATTCAACAATGTTCCAGCCCTATTGCCTCCACCACCTACCCAACCACAACTCATGAACTCTGCTCCACCCAAGCAACCCTAGATGCCTTCTGAACCAAATCCAAACCCAAACAATAGGCAGGCTCAATAAGTATATAGTGGAGAGACATCATACCCAACTTATGTTATATAAATCCAGGAGATCAACCTAAGATCTGAGAGAATTCTTCCATACAACCAACCTCCCTCTCTAGATAGGGTGGTTGAGGAAGAAAGAGAGGAAAGAAACCTTAAAGAAAATCCACCCTTTCCTGAGAGATTAGCCCAACCACTCCAGCCTACCCTAGAAGAAACTGAACTTTTGGGAGAATTGAAAAATCTATTTGTAAATATCCCCCTTCTCTAGGCAATCAAAGATGTTCCCATTTACAACAAGCTAATTAAGGAGAATTGCTTCAAGCATCAAGGAAAAAGAAAAAGGGATGCCCCCACCATTAATGTCATTTGGCAGTTGTCTAACTTAATTCTGGGACAGGTAATATGTCCAAAATATTTGGACCCTGGAAACCCTATAGTAGATGTGCACATCAATGGCACCATTTTCCCACACACTTTGATTGATCTTGGGGCTGCCATTAATGTGATGACCAAGGACACCATGCTCAAGCTCAACCTCCAAGGGTCGTTAAGGAAGACCACAATAGTTATGCAACTTGCAAACCATTCCACAGTCACCCCTAAGGGAATTGTGAAGGATGTGATGGTCTCCATTGATTCCTGGGAATACCCTGTAGATTTTCTAGTTCTCCAGCCTAAGGCTAAGCTTATTGGTTATCCTCTCATCCTTGGGAGGCTATGGTTGGCCACAACTAATGCTTACATTAGCTGCAAAGTTGGGAATATGACCATCAAGAATGGGCATATGTCCAAACAGTTAGTTGCATACCCTCCTATTCAACCTTCCCTAGAGCATGATTTACCTTTATGGTTGGAGGAGGAGGAAGAAGATGAGGTTGATTCTACCCAACTTAATTCTTTGGAAGCAACCATAGGAGGAGGACAACAAGATGAGGATGACTTAATTGAACACTTCCTCCAAAGTCCAACTCCTAGTTCACTACCATTAGAAGAAGAAGTAAGGGAAACCTAGAACAATCATCCAATTTGTTAGGGTCCAACCCTAACCCCCTTATTTATGTAATAGGATCGAATCATAGTTATAGTTAAGTAAAGAGTCAATAAAGCCCATATTAATAATTGTAAGTGGTTAACCCGTATTTAATGAAGGGACCACAGTTAGTTGCAAATGGGCCATGGTATTAGATAGATCGTATTAATAAGAACCATGTTATTGCCCCATGGTATTGCATGTATGAATCCTATATAAAGGATAGAGACTCCCCTCGAGGGGCATTGTGTCTTATTTTTTAATTAATCTCAGCTCTATTGGAGGTTGCCCCCTCGAAGAGGCAAGTGAACATTGCTTTCTGAATAATAAAATACTTGTTGTTTCTTCTCATTGAACCCCCATAAAACCTTACCCATTTGCCATGCGCACCGTCAGCATAGCTCCCAAGGGCACCTTGTAATTCCAGCTTCCCTCGTCGTTGATCTTTTCCTGCCGATCCAATGGCCCACATTCCTCCTGGTCAATGCATCATGCTCGATTGTTCTCCATCGTTAGATCAACCCTGCCAGATATAACGATCAACACCCATATTGTGCGGACAACAAGCGCGAAAAGTACGTGCCCGATGAGGGCGGTTTTTCTCTTTCCCTACCGCTACATGTCATCCATTGAATGGCATCGGGCGAGTTTTGACATTTTCCGCTGACCACCCGATGCTTTCCCGATAAGTGTTCTTTCCACTTAAACTAAACCACCCTACGTGTTACCGTCCGCGCATCTCCACCGCTTGATAACCGTTCGATCTGCCGGCCAGAAGATCCAATGGCTCGGACATGTTCCACTCCCTCCACAACCACTAGCCTCCAAAAAGCAATCCCCACCACACATATCCCTTGATCTGACAACCACCATTCACGATCACTCACAACTCTTCATCTGCCCATGCACTCCATACCCCATGTCCTGTCTGTTACGCGAAGAAGAAGATGGCTGACTCTGTGAGTCTCGTGACAGCCTGACCATGAAACTGAATTAAAAGAAGAAGCATGGCCGGAGGAGAAAAGGACATATAAATAATTAGCAACTAAATTAAATAGTCATGGAACTCCACTACCATGATCAATCGACCATCTGGAGGACGTCATGGTACCAGAACTGATCAGGTTTTCGTAGTGGAGAAAGCAACTGCGTTCAAAGATGTTATCAGACATTTAATGGTAGTTGGTGGTAAATTAAGACCCCTCCATCCCTAAATGGCTAAGGGCCATTTTAATGATGGATTATAAATAGCCAGAAGGAAGATGTAAACAGGTTTGGAAATTGTGTTTCAGTTTAACTTCTGGAGACTATAGATATTCTGTAACTTGTAGCGTCTCATCTTCATTTTCAGCAATGTAAGCTTCTTTTATTGTTAATTGCTCAATGCCCATTTCTCCTCTGTTCTAAGCTTATGCCTGAAGTGTTGTATTAATGATTTATTCTACGTATAATGCTAGATAACTGTCATCTTATCTCTGGATTAGACAATTGAATGTATCAGTGAGTGGGTCACTCAGGTTTTTTCTATATCTAATGCAAGATAACTGTCATCTTATCTCTGCATTGATAGATTAGATTTGCAATTTTCTTTACTAGTTGCAGCTGGCCATCATACATTCTGTATGCATCTGCTGGTGTGGTTAGTATTCTTTGTCTATTCACCTAATTCCAAAATTGTTGAGCATTGGTGGTCTAAAGCCTTGTATTTTGAGGGTGTTCATGCATGTCTAGAGTGAAAACAGAGTAGAAGTGGTTATCTAGCTTGAACCAAACCATCACCCATCCTAATAAGTTCCTAAAACCATATTGAAGATTACATGTTACCAGGCATCTCCGAGCTACAACCTAGGATAGTTTCCTGGAGCCCTAGCATAATTGGTGCCATTGCCGGGGAGAGGAGATTGAAGCTCAACTTCCCTGGGAGAATTAAACAGATCCAGCTTTGATGATAGACAAAGTCTGGACACATTTTTGGTTGTAATCATCTATCTAGCATCTCTACTGGAAGTCGAAACTCTTGGCAACTCCACACCACATTTCTATCTCAGTTTGTGAGGCACACTAGGAGAAATCCTCAGAAGTCACCAGCTGACCCAGTACCTGACCTTGAAAAGACCATCAAAGGAAGAAAGATACCATAGAAAGGAGCATCAGGATCAGGTAAACCTAAACAATCCTCTATACCTCTGCAAGAAAAGCTAGTAATAGAATAAATACATGTTGAGAGTATAGCCTCTAACAGTAGTAGTGAAGGAAAACTTTCAGAGATTCATAAAGCTCCTTATTCTTTAGGTTCTCCTCTTGCTTTAAGCCCGAAGGAATCCTCCCCTCCTAGCCATCATATTGATTTAACCCTGTGAGTCATTTCTCAACTCCCTATCTTTCAGACTGCCAACACTCTTTCATCTACCCCAGTCATGGCAGGTCCATAAGCACCCACCAAAATGGAAAGAATCATAGATGCTAGGTATGGGCCCTTGGTATTGCCTACTCCTTTGAATGCCATGCCTGTAGGAGAATATTAGAAGTACATGCCTAAGTTCACTGGGACAGAAGGAGTCACAGCAGAAGAACATCTTGAGTCATTCTATAGCTATGCTGATAACCTAGATATTAGTGAAGATGATGTATGGATGAGAGTATTCGTCCAAAGCCTAGATGGAGAGGCTAGAAAATGGTTCAAAGAATTAACCCCTAGGTCTATAACAAACATTCAGACCTTAGATGATGTGTTCCTAAAGCATTGGGGGGATAAGAAATATATGCTCTATTATCATATTGAGTTTGGCAACCTAAAAAGGGAAAATGGGGAGTCATTGTTCGATTTCAATAAAAGGTTCTACTGCATGTACAAGAAGATACCAGCTGAAGTGAAACCTACTCCCACCTCTACCAAGCTCACCTATGCCAATGACTTTGATTCTGACTTTTGCCTACTATTGAGAGAAAGAAGATGTGCTTCTCCGGCTGAGATGTAGGATGCAGCCTTGGAAGTAGAATCCAACATCATGGCTGCAAGAAAACTCAAAGGGCATGTTGATTGAAGGAGATAGAGGGGTGAACCTTCCTCATATTCAGACCCCAAGATAGACAAAATGACCAAGATGATAGAGCCATTGGCCTCTGAAATATCCAAGCTAAAGGTTGAGCAGCATTCAGGGAAGGGAAGTGTTCTTAATACAATTGCTCCTAGAAATCCAAATCCATATAGAAGAGCAAATGAGTGGTTGCAGATCATGCAAAGGGGCAAAGATGCTAATGAAGACCAAAGAGTGAAGACCCCTTTCCAGAATGTAGTCATGGAAGAAGAGCAGTTTGAAGAAGATGATGAGATCCATTGCATGGAAGACAAAGGCAGTGCTCCCTTTTTGACCTTGGCTGCCTATGAAGAGTCATTACTCAGGGACCAGACCAGCCAAGAGTGGGACGATGAGGCTGTTCTACAAATTGAAGATTAGCGAAGATATAATCTGAGGTCAAAGATGAACAGTGCCAAGGAGACCCTGTCCAAAAGACTACTATTCCTGTAGAGTAGCAAGTTAACAAGCACAAACGACCAATAGTTGATCCCCTCATTCTCAAAACTCCAGCTCAAGAGGTGAGAGGCCTTGACAAGTTCCCTTCTCCTTTTAGTTTTGAATCAGAAATTCAGAAGCTAAAAATATCTATACCTCTGATGGAACTGGTAAAGAATGAAGCCTTTAAGAGACCCATCCTTGAAGCCCTTGAGCTTAAGGCCACACAAGCATCAAACGACTATGTGAATTTACAAGATGACAAACCTGTAGTTGTGCTTAGCCCAATGACTGAACCTTCTGATGACAATTCCCCATCATTCTATGTCTCCTTGACTATTCATGACAAAACCCTTCACAATTGTCTGCTGGACACAGGTGCCAGCCATAATCTAATGCCAAAGGCTGTCATGGATGAGTTAGGCCTTGACATCACCAGGCCTTATCACGACTTGTTTTCTTTTGATTCCAGAAAGGTGAAATGTCTGGGGTTAATCAAAGACTTAGCCATCACCCTGTCTCAGCTACCCATGAAGAGCATGATGATGGATATTGTGGTGGTTGATGTGCCCCCAAAGTTTGGCATGCTTCTTTCCAGGGGGTGGATAAAAAGATTGGGTGGAATGTTACAGAATGATTTGTCTTATGCCACCATTCTAGTTTTTGGAGGAGAAAGTAGGAGATTATACAAGGAAGCTCAGTTATCTTATATTGTTAGTGATGAGAATCATCCAACTAATCATCCCATCTATGTTGTTGATACTGACTTTGGAGCCTGTATTCTCCAAATATAATAATCTCAGTTGGCCTCCATGCAGCTCAAGAAACCAGTATGCCAGGTCATGGAGAAGGAAGGGCCATAGATTTGGGATATGTTCTTTGATGGAGCTTGCTCTAGGGAAGCTGCAGGAGCAAGTGTAGTGATGGTATCCCCAACATAGGAATGAATACATCTGTCTTTCAAGCTGACTTTTCAGTTCACCAAAAATATAGCAGAGTATGAGGCTTTGATATGGGGCTTAAATGCTACTAAAGAAATGGGAATCAAAGACATAAAGGTGTTTGGAGATGCCGATCTCATCATTCAACAAGTAAACAAAATATTCCAAGCAAAGCACCCCAGGCTGAAAGAATAAAGAGATGAGGTATGGAGGCTTAAAGATTCTTATAGTAGTTTTTTTATCTCGTATATTCCTAGAGTCAAAAGTTAGCTTTCTGATTCCCTTGCTGTGTCTACTAGCATGTTCATCCCTCCCATGCCCATTAAATTGGCTTATGAAGTTCAGGTAAAATATAGACCATCTCTGCCCGATAATGTCAAATACTGGAAATTTTTTGAGGAGGATGTTGAAGTCAATAGGTTTTTGCAAGTCATTGATGAATTCTCTGAAATGAAAATTGATCAAGAGAATGAAGTCGTGGAGGAATGTCACCAGTCTCAGCTAAGAAACAAAATTGGCCAAGACAGCATTGTACAATTGCCTAGTAACGATATACCTAAAAGGTTGGTGCCTCTAGAGAAGAAGTTTGACCATAATGATGTACCCTATAAGACTACCCAAAAAGAAAATGAGTCTGTGGTCCATAGACATAACATAGGGAGTCCAGACCATCCAAAGTATATAAATCTGTCATCCCACTTGTCTACTACCCAAAGTTCTGAATACTGCACCGTCGATGTCTTTGCCTGGGAATACAGTGACCTTAAGACTTATGAAAAAAACATCATTCAGCATAAGATCCCATTGGAGAAAGACAACATCCCTTTCAAGAAGAAGCTAAGACCTATAAACGCTCTGCTACTCCCTTTGATTGAAAGGGAAATCAAGAAATTGTTGGCTGCCAAGATCATATTTCCCTTGAGGTATTCGAAGTGGGTAGCCAACCTGGTAGTCATGAGGGAAAAAAGTGGGGAAATAAGGTTGTGTGTTGACTTGAGGAACCTGAACAAATGCTCTAAGAAAGAAAACTATCCCCTGCCCAAGATGGAACATTTACAGCAAAAGGTTTCAGGGGCTAGAGTCATGTCTCTCTTGGATGGATTTTCAGGGTACAACCAAATTGTTATACATCCATAGGACCAAGAAAAGACTACCTTCACCACTCCTTGGGGCACTCTTATGTACTCTAAGATGCCCTTTGGACTGATGAATGCTGGGGCCACCTTTCAGAGGGCCATGGATATAGCTTTTGCAGGAGAGAAGGACAAGTTTGTCTCGGTCTACCTGGATGGTATAACAGTTTACTCCAGCAGTCATCAGGATCATTTGCAACATCTGAAGAAAGTGTTTCTGAAGTGTAGAAGGATTGGAATTTCAGTAAATCCTAAGAAGTCACATTTTTCTTTAGAAGAAGGCAAGCTTTTAGGATGCGTTGTTTCTGTGACAGGTGTCAGGATCGATCCGGAAAGAGTTAAAGCAATACAGACATTATCTGTCCCAAGGTTATAAAAGGACATTCAATCCTTTTTGGGCAAGATCAACTTTGTGAGGAGGTTTATTCCTAATTTTGCAAAACTAGTGAAACATGTCACCTCCATGCTGAAAAAGGGATCAGAGATTAAATGGACCGATGCAGCAAGAAAATATTTTGAAGCCATCAAAAGAGCTATTATGGAAGCTCCAACTCTAATCAGCTCGGACTATAACAAGGAGTTCCATATCTTCTCTTTTGCTTCCCGTGACACCCTTGCAGCAGTCTTGTTGCAGAAGGATGATGAAGGTATAGAACACCCAGTGGCCTTTTTTAACAAAACTTTAAGGGATGCTGAATTAATATATGACATTATTTAAAAACAGGCTTATGCTCTTATTAAGTCTTTAAAGGCATTCTGAATCTACATTATGCACTCCAAGGTGATTTCCTATGTACTTGCAGCTTCAATAAAGGGTATCTTAACGTAGCCAGATGTTGATGGAAGAAGGGCCAAATGGATTGCAAAACTCATAGAGTTCAACATAGAGGTAAAGCCCACCCAGCTTATCAAAGGCCAGGGACTAGCTAAGCTTATGGCTGAAGAAAATTGTAATCTGCTGGACATAAATTGCATAGGTGCAGATTAAGAGGTTGAAAAAGTAGAGGAGGCAATCGAAGAACGAAGGCAGAACCAGTCATTACCTGAGAATTTGGCTTCTTGTGATTGGTATTCCAGTATAACTCATTTCCTGTTGAAGCTAGAAGTCCCTCCAGGGCTTAGCTCAAGTCAAGCCAGAACCATCAAGCTCAGAGTAGCCAAGTTTTGTATTAATAAGAACCTGCTTTATTGGAAGGACCCAGCTGGAATCCTCTTAAGATGTCTAGACAAGGAGCAATCTGTGGAAGTCATGCACCAGTTTCATTCCAGCATTTGTGGAGGGCATCATTATTGGAAAACCACAGCCCACAAGATCCTAAGGGCTGGGTATTATTGGCCTACTCTATTCTCTGATGTATTTTCATTTGTGAAGTCTTGTGACAAATGCCAGAGGTTTGTAGGAAGACAATAGCTGAAATCTTTTCCCTTGAAACCAATACACACTAATGGCCCTTTCCAATAGTGGGGTTTGGATTTCATAGGGGAGATTAATCCACATTCCAGTGGCTAGCATAGACGGGTTTTAGCAGCCACTGATTATTTTACCAAATGGATTGAGGCCATCTCCACTAAGAAAGTTGATCACTAGGTTGTCATGAAATTCTTAACAGAAAACATTTTCACCAGGTTTGGCTGCCCAAACAAATTGGTTATAGATAATGCAGCAGCTTTTAGGGCGAAAGAATTGGTGGACATGTGTGACTCAATGAACATTAAACTAGTGCATTCCACCTCATATTATCCTCAGGGTAATGGCCTAGCAGAATCATCCAATAAAAGCCTAGTAAGGATAATCAAAAAGTTGTTGGAAGACAACAAGCAGAGTTGGGATTCCAAACTAAAGTTTGCATTGTGGGCTGATAGGGTCACCACCAAGAAGTCCACAGGGAATTCTCCATTCAAGTTGGTATATGGCACTGAGGCTATTTTCCCAATCCAATTGATCCTCCCTGTGGCCAAATTCTTGCAAGAAGAGCAGAACGAGGAAAGTGACATGGCAAGGAGGATGAGTGACTTGGCTAAAGTTCATTAGATTAGAGATCAACTGATTGAGAGGTCTGTAATACATCAAAGGAAAATCAAGGAAGCTTTTGCCAAAAAGGAAAAGATGGACAATCTTCAGGTTGGTGACTAGGTCCTCAAATGGGATGCACTGAAGAAAAAGAAAGGAAATCATGGTAAATTTGATGCTCTATGGACAGGACCATTTGTCATCTCTTAGGTCCAGTGAAACAATACTTACATGCTACAAAGTTTGGAGGGAGGAACTGTTTTTGATGGCCCAGTCAATGGGTGATTTTTGAAATTTTATTTTCTTTAAGGCTTTCAGGCCTCGGTAGTGTAACTATGTTATTTTTCAAAGTTTTAATGTAGGCTTAGATAGACTCCATTCCCAATGGAATACTAGGTAATATTTCTAATCTTGTTTCTTATGTAAAAGGCAGTGGTTTATGGTTCTTGAAACCTCACAGGGAATATTTCATCCCTAGAAGGAGCCAATGTTAGCCCTGAGATGCAGTGCTGACTTTTTTAAGGATGAAGGAAAAGCTTGGTCTGCTTCACTGTTCTTAAAGGGGTCCCACATGGGCCATCATTCCCCTTCTTCTTTTACCCCGCTCACACTCTACCCGTCCCATTTCCTAAATTAACCTTCATACCCTGACAAAACCCTCTTTAATCTTAGCCCCAAGTGAATTAGCCAAAAACCCCCATAAAACCTTACCCATTCACCATACGCGCCGTCAACATAGCTCCCGAGGGTGCCTCGTAATTCCACCTCCCTCCACCATTGATCTTTTCCCGCCGATCCAACGGCCCACATTCCTCCCGATCAATGCATCATGCTTGATCGTTCTCCACCGTTAGATCAACCCCACCAGATCTAACGGTCAGTGCCCATATCGCGCGGACAACAAGCGTGAAAAGTACCCACCTGATGAGGGTGGTTTTTCTCTTTCTCTGCCACTACGTGTCATCCATTGAATGGCATCGGGCGAGTTCTGACATTTTCTGCTTATCGCTCGATGCCCGCTCGATAATAGATGTTTCCACTTAAGCTAAACCACCCCGCGTGTTACCGTCTGCGCATCTCCACCGCTCGATAACCATTCGATTTGCTAGCCAGAAGATCCAATGGCCTGGACATGTTTCACTCCTGCCACAGCCGCTAGCCTCCAAAAAGCGATCCCCACCACACATCTCCCTTGATCCGACAGCCACCATTCACGATCACTCATATCGTTCATCTACCCATGCACTTCATACCCCATGTCCTGTTTGTTACGCAAAGAAGAAGATGGCTGACTCTTTCAGTTTGGCGACAGTCTGACCATGAAACTGAATTAAAAGAAGAAGCATGGCCAAAGGAGAAAAGGACATAGCACGACTCAGCAACCGAATTAAACAGTCATGGAACTCCACTACCATGATCAATCTGACCATTTGGAGGACACCATGGTACCAACACTGATTAGGTTTTCGTAGTGGAGAAAGCAACTACGTTTAAAGACGCTATCAGAGAGTTAATGGTAGTTGGTGGTCAATTAAGGCCCCTCCATCCCTAAATGACTAAGGGCCATTGTAATGATAGATTATAAATAGCTGGAAGGAAGATGTAATCAAGGTTGGAAATTGTGTTTTAGTTCAACTTCTAGAGACTGTAGATATTCTGTAACTTGCAGCGTCTCATCCTCATTTTTAGCAATGCAAGCTTCTTTTACTGTTAATTGCTCAATGCCCATTTCTCCTCTGTTCTAAGCTTGTGCCTGAAGTGTTGTATTCATGATTTCTTCTACGTCTAATGCTAGATAACTGTCATATTATCTCTGGATTAGACAATTGAATGTATCAGTGAGTGGGTCACTCAGGCTTCTTTTGTATCTAATGCAAGATAACTATCATCTTATCTCTACATTGAAAGATTAGATTTGCAAGTTTCTTTACTAGTTGCAGCTGGCCATCATACATTATGTATGCATCTGCTAGTGTGGTTAAATTCTTCGTCTATTCACCTAATTCCCAAATTTTTGAGCATTGGTGGTCTAAATCCTTGTAGTTTGATGGTGTTCATGCATGTCTGGAATGAAAACAGAGTAGAAGTGGTTATCTAGCTTGAACCAAACCATCACCCATCCTAATAAGTTCCTAGAACCATATTGAAGATTATATGTTACTAGGCATCTTCGAGCTACAACCTAAGAGAGTTTCCTAGAGCCCTAATAGGAACCAAAAGCAGTCACAGAAATAAGAACTTGACAACTACGAAATTGATCAATTTCAGAGTATCTCATCAAGTGGAAGAACTTATCTACTGAAGATTCCACATGGGAAGATGAGAATTTTATACAGAAGCATCTAGAACTACTCAAGCGTTGAGGAAAATGCTTTTCAGAATAAGAGGGGCATGTTAGACCCCTATAATACTAGTGATTCCCCCATTACTATTGTCATTGTATCCCTTATTGTTATTATTGTGCCCCTATTGCCCCCATATTATTATTAGTATGCCCCATAGAAACCAACTATTGTTATTTTTGTGCCCTTATGTTATTACTGTTATGTCAACTTGATTATATTATGACCCCTTAGACTCCTATATATAGAAGGGAGGTTTAGTCATTTAAATCATCCAAAAATTGTTCATTTATGTAATGTAAAGGAGGTTTCCCCCTCGAAGAGGCTTATTTATAAGGTGTTCATCTATCTTTTCTATCTTTTTGTGAGCTGGTTTCATAACAATAAAGTGATACTTGCAATTTTGTTTGATTGTTGTCACAATAAGTCAAATAAGCTCCTTGATCAAATCATCATATATAAAATATCATGTATGGTTAGCTCACAATCCTAGATTATGTTCATAAATCATCATAAACTATAATCCTATATTATGTTCATAATTTTGAAATTAAAATTAAATAAAATACTGATATTTATCTTTCAAATTGTTCTTTGCCTCTTCCTTTATTCTTTATTATTTTTGTACACACACTGGATCGCTTGCCAAAACCAGCAAGCACCCAGTGCTTTCTCTTCTCTTTTATATGCAATATTGGTTACCCAAAGCAACAATGTGTTGATGGCCAAAAATGAACTCATCAACATGTGAGAGAGTCAACTTGGTTAGGGCCCCAACTGAACACTTATCTGTTTTATGTAAAGGTTCTGACTAGTTCAATTGGGAAATAAATTTGTTTTGGTCAATAACATTGTTGATTGGAATCAGATGCACATCGGGAGTGTGCCCAAAGAAAATGAGTCAATAAATGTTAACTGAGAAAACAAGGAGCACAAGGATTTTAGCATTGGAAATTGGAGGCAGACTTTGATGTTAGTAGTGGAATCTGGACAACCTGGGAAGAAGTTGAATCCCTAGTACTACTTTTGAGGGTGGAAGTGTGAGCCTTTGGATTCCTGTGTTGTTGATTTAGACATCATATCATTGTATTCGTTAGTTAAAGAAAATATGCATATGTATATATGTGTATATTATTGTAAATATTGTATTGAGCTATGTTTATAAAGCTCCATAAACAATATATTTATTTGATGGTTGAAGCAAATGTGCATAAGTATATATTTGTTTTTCATGTTTCAACAGTTGTCATTGTAAATGCATCATTGAGTTGTGTTTATAAAGCTCCATAAGTAGTATGTATTGTTGGTCATAAGTGTCATAGAACACCAAGGACAGTGCTCCCCTAAGAGGCAGGGGTATGTAACAACCTCGGGTTATATTGCCATGTAAAAAGGAAAAAGTAAGGCCAAGGTCATGGGAGAGATTCAGCTATGTTTATAAAGATCCATCAAAAATATGCTTGTTTTCTTGATTCCAATCCTCCATATTATTTCTTTTTGGTCCCTTCTCATTGCCCCAATATGTTATGCTTAATCCCATTCAATAGATCTCCTGCTACAAACTAATCAAAATAAAAAATAAAAATAAATTAAATTACATAATAGAAATCAGAAAATAAACTCTCTTGAAATTTCTAAATCAAAATAAATAAAATCCATAGAAATTTCCATGCTATGATTGCTTCAAATAGATTTTATTGGAATTTGAGTATTTCTAGGGAATGAATTAGCGGTAGCAATTTTCCTAAGCCAATGGAATTTGTCCAAATCAAATTAGGAGAAACCAATTTTTGTTGCAAATTTGTCACTTTATCTTATGATAATTTTTGGGGTCATCAAATGACTGAATCTGCAAAATTTAACATTCCCATATTGTTATCCTCTGTCTTATCTTTCCAACAAGCTATTATGAGCTTCATTTGGACAAGTAAATCTCCAGATATGCCTCTCCAAAGCCAAGATGTCAAAACTGCTAGAATTCTGAAAAATACATACCTCGGCCAAAAATTTGTGTTTATAATTAAAAATACTAATTTTAATCAACTGTACAATTAAAATTAAATAATTATTATAGAGGTAGATAAATGATGGCAATTACAGGAGCAGATAACACAAGGAGAGTGAGTAGTTAGGGTTTCTAGGGTCTCCATGGCTCTGTCCTGACAACTTTGTTAGCGTACAACCAAACGAAGGACTACAAAACTGACCCACGATGCACTGCTGAAGAAGCAATGAGCGGAATGGCAGGGTGGGGAGAGATCCCCTCCTATAGGAACATTGAAGCAAGAAAATTTATCCAACATGGAGCAACCAACGGCAATGGAGGAAGAGGAAAAGGAATACCTGTCTTGGGAGCCAAATGGAAAGCGGGTTTGGGAGGAAAATGCTTGCCAAGAGCTGCCAAAAAACAATATTTGTTATCCCAAACAACAAACTAGAGGAATATCAAAAATACATGAAGGATCATGCCCTAATATGCAAGTTCATCGGGGCATGGCCAACAGAGAAAGAGTTGATTAAATGGATCCAACAACAATGGCAGCCGAAAGGACACATTGATCTCAAGCTTGGGGCAAAGGGATTCTTCACAATGATCTTCTCAAATCTGGAAGACAAAGAGAGGGTTTTCGAAGATGGGTCGTATTTCTTTAACAATGCAGGACTCTTCATTAGGCATTGGGAAGAATGCTACAACCCAGATCAGGAAAAACTCCTGGCTGCCCCAATCTGGGTTTGGCTATTTGGCTTACCAATGGATTTTTGGGATCCAAAGATCCTAGAAGGAATCGAGAACTCTATTGGAACCTTTGTTAAAGTGGCAGATTCAACAAGAAAAGGCAGATACACTTCCTATGCTTGGATTTGCGTTTACATGAATATTACGGAGCCACTCCCAGATTATATAGAACTGGAATATCACAATGAGATATGGCTGCAACCTTTAGATTACGAACATATACCTTTCAGGGGTCGCCGATGCCATGAATATAGCCACTTGTTCCAAGCATTCCCCCTTAATCAAAAGGAGAAATCCTCTGCGGAGAAAAGGACGGGGGAAACGATGGCCAAGGAAGATGTTGAAGGGTTCCAGGAGGTGGAACACAGAAAATGGAAACAGAGACATCCAGTGAACCAGAAATAAAATCAAAATGAGAAAGACCAAAGACTCCAAAACCAGTTTTCTGTGTTACAAGAGGAAGAAATGGGAGAGCACATGCCGGACAGCACCAGGGAAATGGGAGGCCAAAAAGACAAGGAACCGGAGGGAAAAAAACTAAAGAAGATGGAGGTAGAAGTAAATCAAGGAAATGGTGGAACAAAACCTAATGGAGATTTATAACTAGAAAGAGGACTTAACTGCTAAAGAGCAAGTCATGAAGCAACTACTACATGGATGGAGGCATTTGGATGAAAGATTCATCCCCGAAGACTAGAAACAACTCTATAAGGAAACTTTCCAACAATATAAAGAGAAACCAGGCCCAATGATAATAAGCCAAATATACCATTTAGGGTCCCAACTCAACCAATGGAAAGGCGCGGGAACACAAGGAAAAGGGGGAAAAAAAAGAGGAAGGAGAACGATGAATGAATCCATCCAGATGGTTGGTGAGTTGCTTGTAAATTCTAGAAGAGTAGTTCCATTGTCAAAAGTCTTTCAACAACCCCTAAAATTGTTGAAATTATTATTACAACCTGGAACATTAGAGGCTTCAATAGAAGAAACAAATAGAGGTACCTTATAGAGAGACTGAAAAAAGGAAAGCCCAATATTATGATAGTACATGAAACTAAATTCAGTGAAAGAAAACTGGAAGAAATTATGGAGCTGTTATGAAACCAGCTCAAGAAAAGATAGAAAAGATAGATCAACGCCTTAGAATTCAGCCTCTTCGAGGGGGCAACCTCCTTTACATTACATAAATGAACAATTCTTGGATGATACAAATGAAAAGACCTCCTTTCTATATATAGGAGTCTAAGGGGTCATAACATAATCAGAGCCGACATAACTATAATAATGTAAGGGCACAATAATAGCAATAGTGGGCTTCTATGGGGCACAATAGTAACAATATGGGCACTACATGGGTACATCAATATAATAAGTGGGTTGTACTAATAATAATAAGGGGTTACACTAGTAGTATAGGGGCCTAACATGCCCCTCTCCTTCAAAAAGCGTCGTCCTCAACGCTTGAGTAGTTCTTGATGCTTCTGTATAAAATTCTTGTCCTCCCAAGTGGAATCTTCAGTAGGTAAGTTCTTCCACTTGATGAGACACTCTGAAATTGATCGATTTCGTAGCTGTCGGGTTCTTGTTTCTGTGACTGCTCCAGGTTCCAATATGACTTTTCCTTCCTCTTCCATTTCTGGCAATATTGTTTGAATTGGGATCTTTTGTAACTTTTGAATAAGTGGCCATACTTCTTCGTCCTTCTTCCATTCATCCCTTGCTTCATTTATCCAATCTGGTTGGATAATAGAAATAGCACAAAACAATGCTTCCACATCCTCATCCTTGAAGAGTGTTCCCATTCGGTAAGGTCGCCATTTTTTAAGTGCATGTAGCATTGCCAACATTTCCTTCTCATAAATAGCTTGCTTCAGATGTAGCAGTAAAAATACCCAATCCCCTACATCAAAACATTTTTCACTACGATGTTGATCTACCTGTTGTTTCGTTTGATTTGGCACCGAAGTGGCGTTATCCTTTAAAATTTGCAGAACTTGTTGTTGATGCTCGATGTGATATTTCACTGCTTGAACCTTTTTATTCTTGATATGTCCTTCTATCTCTAGAGTTTGAGGAGTGGTAATTTCTTCCAATCCTTTACAAGATATGGTCGGATTCATTTCTTGATGCTCGATGTGATCTTGCACTTCTTGAACATTTTTCTTCTTTATATGTGCTTCTATCTTGATAGTTTGAGGAGTGGTAATTTCGACCAATGAATTACAAGATATGGTTGGATTCATTTCTTCTTTCTCTGGGGCGGGTTCCCAGCGTATAGCTTCTTCTTTTGATGTTTCTTGATCCTTTTCTTCCTCCTCTTCATATTCTATGTAAAAGAATTTCTTCTCATCACACTTATGACCTTTAGTGCATTTGCTATCGCAATTGTAACAAAGCCCTTTTTCTCTTTTTTCTTCCAATTGTTGTGGTGTAACCCTTGTAGGTTGTGGAAGGCTAGGAGAAACAACATTTCCATCTTTATAGTTGTGAGGGGTATGCTTCCTAGTTTCCATCATTTTTCTTTCCACTATGTCACAAATCCCTTTTACTCTTTCCAATTGTTGTGGTGTTGCTCTAAAGAAGGTGTTGCTCTTTGTATCCTCATAATGTGCTATCATTTCCTCCGTGAAAATTGACCACGTAACAAGTTGTTTATGAGAACAAAGTCCTTCATACCATAAAAATTGATCTGGCTCTAAATATGAAGATGCAATACATACCTTTTGTAACATTTGTACACCATGTAGATCAAAATATTGCTCCATCTGAAGTATCCAATTTACCGGATCCTTGCCATAAAACTTCCTCATCTTGCTTTTTCTTGATTTTAGGAGCTCGACCTTGAAATGACTGTAACTCTGTACTTTCAGATCTTTAAGTTCCGAAATTGTGATCTGTAGTAGCCCTCTGTGTCCTCTTTCCAATGCCACCAGTCTGATCCAAATTGGATTCTCCAAGAAAGAGATGCACAATCTCCCAAGATGACCTGATTATAGACCTTTCCAGAAGAGCGAACTTGTATGAAGTGCCACGTGTCACTATTTCCACCTTTGACTCAGAAAAATATATACAAGAAAACTGCAGTCCGTCCTCTTTCTGCACCTTTTTACGAAATTTTAATCCGATGCTCAGAAAGAAAGTTATGACGATTTTCCCCAGGTCACCTGTTTTGAATGTAATTCAGGATTCTGCAAAAAGACCAACTTCCTTAGATCATATCTCCGTAAATA
Source organism: Pinus tabuliformis (assembly GCA_031772625.1). Classification (NCBI taxonomy): domain Eukaryota; kingdom Viridiplantae; phylum Streptophyta; class Pinopsida; order Pinales; family Pinaceae; genus Pinus; species Pinus tabuliformis. The sequence goes on from CM062807.1 coordinate 471,052,697, forward strand.
TCGCGTGAAAAGCTCTGAAATTCGGAACCAAGGTTCAGCGCAATTTCTTCTCAAATGGGTTTTTTTTGCAAGTTTTGAAACATCACAAAAAAAAAGCTATAGCGAAAATGGCACGATGACCTGTTTGGAGCAGCGAAACCCTAGAATCCAAAGCTCTGATACCAAATGTTATGAAACCAACTCAAGAAAAGATAGAAAAGATAGATCAACGCCTTAGAATTCAGCCTCTTCGAGGGGGCAACCTCCTTTACATTACATAAATGAACAATTCTTGGATGATACAAATGAAAAGACCTCCTTTCTATATATAGGAGTCTAAGGGGTCATAACATAATCAGAGCCGACATAACTATAATAATATAAGGGCACAATAATAACAATAGTGGGCTTCTATGGGGCACAATAGTAACAATATGGGCACTACATGGGTACATCAATATAATAATTGGGTTGTACTAATAATAATAAGGGGTTACACTAGTAGTATAGGGGCCTAACAGGAGCACTTTAAGCCTGAGTATCAGGTCATGGCTTAGGATGCTGATGGAAATGTAAGGGGGCTTCTGATTCTATGGAATCTAGAAGAAGTCTAGTTTGAAGACTGGGTCAACTTACCAAGAATTTTCACAGGAAAATTCTGGAACATAGGCTCCGATGAATGGGTCTTGTTTATAGGGGTATATGGGTCTCATATCCCTGGAGAAAGAGGGTCCTTCTTAAAAAGTTGGTAAGCCCGAGGAACCTCTACCTAGAGGACTTGTTGATAGTGGGAGGGGACTTTAACACGATTGCAACCCTTGTGAAAAAAAAGGGAGAAATGAGAAGGGTGGATGCAGATATGGAAGCCTTTAGTGAAACCATAACAAATCTACGCCTCGTTGATATGCCCACAATCAATGGTGTTCACACTTGGAACAACAGAAGAGGGGGGATACATCAAATAGCATGCAGACTATATAGCTTCCTACTCTCAGAGCAGTTGATCAGCCATGATAATTTTATGGAAGCCTCGATCCTCCCACGCATGGGGTCAAATCACTGGCTAGTATGAATGGAGGTGGACCTAAATGCTAGGCTGATCCAGATTTAAACGGGAATGCAAAAAATTACAGAGATAACCATAAAAACGGAGATGTAGCAGAAATAATATTTCATTTCATTAATGTAAAATACTGAAATATGCTTACAAACAGAAATGGAAATAAACCAACTAGGGCAATGGTAGCTTATCTCTAAGAAGAGATGTGGCAGCTACATGCCTCTGAACTGTGTTACAATGAGGCTCGAAGGTCTATTTATTGTTAAGAAACAATGGAAAACCCTAAACATCCAAAAGCCTAACCCTAGAAGATGAAGCGCCAAACTATGGGTCTCGTTTAGGTAAATTGGTACATCAACTTCCCGGGTCGTAACTTTAGCATATGATCTCTGTTTGATGCCCACAATATCTCGTTAGAAAGATATATCTCAGAACTACAACTTTGGGAAGAGAAACAATGATCCATGGACCCATGTTGCTCCCAGTTTTCACAAAAAATGTCATTTAGGGCCTCAAAATAGTTCTGAAAGTTCAGGACCCAAAAAACTACTAAAAATAGTAAGTTGTGCTACAATTATGGAAATTGAAAAAGCTGAGAGAAGCAATGGTGGGGGTCCAAGTGGACTTGGCAGGTGGCCACCAATATCCACCTGGATCATTCCTCCCCCTTAGGAAGCAATGGTCCCCATTGCATTGAGTTCCTCCATGAGATGAGGAAACTTCCACTGAACTTGTTCCCTGGTGATCCACTTTCCCAGGTGAAGGAGCTGGCCTACTTTGACAACTCGATACAGTTGGATATTCTATTGGCGAGTGTGCTTGATTTGTGTGTCCATGATCCGATCAATTGCAACTTGTTCCATGCAATGTGGGTGTGATCTATTCTGCAATGTCGAATGTGTCTAGTAATGGTGGAAAGTATGGCTGAAGGCAGTCCACATTGAACACTAGGTGCAAGCCAAGGAATGGGGAAATGCTAAGCTCAAATGCATTGTCTCCCACAACCTTGGTAATGGTGTAAGGACCATATCAGAGTGGTATCAGTTTCCGATAGGCTCTGTTAAGGCGTTCCTTTTGCAAATGCAACCAGAGATTTTTGCCCACCTGAAACTTGTGTGGCACCCGATGTTGATCATGTCGCTGCTTGTACTTGGCATTTGATTTCTCCAGAATTTCATGGACTTGGTGGCGAATATGTTGGATGTGCTCAATGAAGCTGGTTGCCTTATCTGTTTCGGACTGGACATGACCCGAATCTATGTGAGTAGCTACAAATGGCATGGCCACATCAATGGTACATAATCGTTGGAATCCCAAGCTCACCTGAAAAGCGTTGTGGCTAGTCAAGTTGTGAAGAGCTTGGTTGTAGTTATGCTGAACATAGGGGAGGATCTTATCCCATGTGCATGGATGCTTTGAGTTGTACATGCGCAAAATGTGTACAATCATCCTATTGAAAACCTTTGTCTGGTCATCAGTTTGAGGATGGAAGGCTGTGGACTTAGTGAGTTTGGTGTCCAGCATCGACCAGAGACTAGACCAAAATGTACTGAGGAACCGACTATCCTGATCTGAGATGGTATACTGTGGGATCCAAAAGTACACCCACACTCATTCAAAGAAGAGTTTAGTAGTGGCTTCTGCTGTGATATTCTTCTTGCAGGTCACCGTAATGGCCATCTTCGAGAACCTGTCGATGACCACAAAAACACAGTCATTTCCGTGCTTAGTGGAAGGAATTCCTAACATCTAATCCATAGAGATGGATTGCCAAGGTCAACTAGGGGTAGGCAGCGGGGTATAGAGGCCTTTCTTCTTGATGGTCGGTTTGGCAATGGCGCAGGTAGTGCATGATCTGATGTACTTCCCGACATCGTATCAAAGATTCAGCCAATAGAAATACTTTTGCAGTACTACCACCGTTTTCTCGACCCCGAAATTCCCAGCAGCCTGATTGTAGTGTGCTTCCCAAATCATCTTGGCACGCTCGCTTGAAGGAACACAAAGGTGTCCTAGGTGGTATAACAAGGCATCCTGGAGGTGAAAATCTGGAACATTCCGACCCTCCAAGAGTGTCTGGTATGTGTGGCCTAATTCTGGGTTGCTTTTATAGAGAAGTGGCCAATTAGAAGTCTCGTGCCCACAAGAGTTGAGCACGTTGGTTAACACCATGATCGATGGTCGACTAAGGCAATCTGCAACATTATTGGTGCTGCCCTTCTTATACTTGATATTCAAATGGAATTGTTGCAGGTATGTAGACCACTTCTGATGACGATCATTTTGCAATTTCCCTTGGCTCTGTATGAATTGCAGGGGTCAATGGTCTATGTGGATGACTGTTTCCTTCCCCAAAATGTAATGCTTCCATTGTCGGTAGGCCTACATAATGGAATACATGTCTTTGTCATAAGTGGGATACTTTTGGATTGTGTCTGAAAGTGTCTCGCTATGATATACCACTAGATGCCCGTGTTGAGTAAGGACCGACCCAATATCATAGTCAGAGGCATTTGTCTCGACCTCAAATGGTTGTTGCAAATTTGGTAATGCAAGCACTGGTGCCGTGCAGAGGTGATCTTTCAACTCTGTGAATGCCTTCTGTTGAGATTCAGGCCAAAAGAATTTTCCTTTTGCTCCTCCCTTGGTGACTTGACTCAAGGGCCAAGTGATATGAGAAAACCCCAACACGAACCTGTGGTAGAAGCTAGCAAGACCTAGAAAGATGCGGAGCTCTGTTAGAGTGGTTGGAGATGGCCAATCTCCAATGACTTGGATCTTGGTTGGATCCACATACAGCTCCAGTTCATCAATAATGTATCCTAGATACTAAACCTGGGTCATGCCAAAAGTGCATTTCTCCAAATTGGCACATAGCTTGTGTTGCCGCAGTGTTTGGAGAACCTATTGGATGTGCTGGAGGTGCTCTTCCTAACTCTAGTTGAAGATCAGGATGTCATCCAAGTATACCACTACAAATGAGTTGGTGAATGGCTGCAATATGTCATCCATTAGCCTCATGAAGGTTGTAGGAGAATTCGTCAATCCAAAAGGCATAACCAACCATTCGAAAAGGCCCTCCTTTGCTTTGAAGGCAGTCTTCCACACATCAGAGGGTTCGATTGGTACCTGGTGATATCTTGACTTCAGATCGATCTTGTTGAAATTTTCCCCCTTTAGTTGGTCAAGGAGGTCATCAATCCGTGGGATCAGGTACCTATTACAGACAGTGATCTTGTTCAGCACCCGATAGTCAATATAGAGTCTCCAAGTCCCATCATTCTTCTGTACCAACACGCTCGGGCTCCCATAGGGCGATGAACTTGGATAAATGTGACCTTTCTATAGCAGCTTCTGAATCTGCCTCTTGATTTCATCGTTCTTCAGAATAGATAGATTGGTCCATTGGGCAGTGGCGCACCTGGGGTCAGATCGATAGAGTGCTTGACCTGATAGTGCAGAGGAACCCCTGCGGGGGAGGTGAAGATGTCCTTGTACTCCTCCACGACCTTGTCCATCTGTAGTTTTCATGTGGAGGGGCCTTGTCTAGAGGTCGTGGCCACTGTCTTCTTCTTTCCTTGAGGGTGTATCATTAGGAAAACAAATTTTGCATCTTTGGAAATGAGCTTCCTGCATTGTTTTACAATAACCAAAGAGATGGCGGTAGGCAGTGCTACCTCCGGTATCTTGTACAACTTATTTCCCAATGTAACAATAACACCATAGGGCCTTGATTCATACATAGCATGTCACTTCCACAGGTATGGTTGTCCTAATAATACATCACAAACTTCAAGGGGTGCAATTTCACACAATACCTCATCCGTGAAGGGCTTGATGTTGTATGGAAGGCAGCACTACTGGCTCACGTGAAGATCCCATCCTTGGTGAAGCCACCAATGGTGTACAATTGTGGGTGTGCTGTGGTCGGTAAGCCCAACCGCTTCACGACCTCTTCTGAAATGAGGTTCTTTTGGCTCTCACTGTCGACAATGAATTGTAGCAGGGAGCTCTTTACCCACATCTAGGAGTGGAAGATACGCTCCTCCTCTGGATCTTCGGGTTCCTCCTTCTGTACCTTCATGGTGGCAACGGTGGCCTTCGGATCCGCATCGATAATCTGCTTCCCTTTGTCATTCCCCTTGTTGGGTTCTGACTCAGAGTCGGAACATGCATCTGATTCTAAAACCTTTAGCTCAGCCACTAGTGACTACTTGGCTCGACACTCACTTGTGTTGTGAGTGGAGTTCTTATGGAACTCACACCACTTTCCTATGTCCTTTTTTGGCTTCACGGTGCTATTCTTTGCTTGCAGCTTTGGTGGGTTGTCTTGGGCCATCCCACCTTGGATTTGTCCTTTGTTCTACGGCTTGGGGGCACCCTTTGCTTGCTTCAAATTTGCAGATCCAAAGTCTCGCTTCTTTTGTTTAAAATTTTTCTCAACCTTGACGGCATATCGGTATGCCGTGCTGAGCGAGGGAATGTTTAGGAATTCTATTTCTTCCTGGATGTACTTGTGCAGGAAGCCACGGTATTTGAGTACCAAATGCTGGTCCGAATTTTTGATACCAAAATTTGTGTGAAGGGTATGGAAAATATTGGTAAACTCCGGCATGTCTTGGTCCCTTCCTTGCTGCAGCATGATCCACTTTATGTATTGATCCTCATAACTTTTGATAGGGTAGTACTGCTCCTTGATGGCATCTAGGAATGAATCCCAAGTGGGTGTGGCTGAAAATAGTGAGCCTGTACTTTCATCCTTCAACTCGCAGTAGGTTTCCCACCAGTCCTTGACATGGGGGGCTGCTTTGAGAAGAGCGAAAATAATCTTTTCTCGACTGGAAAAATCATGAATAGAGAAATAACCCTCTAGTATATTTAACCATTTATCTACAACATTTGCATCTATTTGACCCTCGAAGATGGGGATTTCCAAATTAACTTGTACCTTAAAGGGTGTGGCGTTTCCAGAGGATATACTGGAAGCCAATGCGTCGCCTCTGGGTAGCCACTAAAGGATCTGGGCAAAGCTATCCATCGTCGCGTTCCTTTGTCACTCAAGGGCTTCTTCGAGCAAGATTTTGATAGGATCTCCTGCCCTGATCTCAATTGGATCCTAAAAGCTCTCTATGTTTTCACGACTGTTTCAAATTATGCTAAAATATTCAAGTCCTAGAAAAGATCAAAGCTATAAGAAGGAATCCTCGTAATAGTTGAAGTTGTGGCCAGAGCAGAGCAACAAGGACCTTCGGTCGAGCGCACAGACCGTTGGCCCATGGTAACACACACTGACGCAAACTGGCAAAATCGGAGGCCAAATCAAGAAACGGGTCTGGTTTTTGATACGCGATTAGTGCTATTGTAGGGTGTCCCCCTCAGTGAAGGAAAGCCTCGCACTCGAAATCGCTATGAAAAATGGAAAAGTAACTGTTTCAGTTTTGTAGCATGGGATTCCCTAAACCAGCAGGATATCGGAAGGCTTTGAGGCGGTAAGCAATTTTGACCAAGTCCTGCCTAATGCCACACATTGAGCGACACGCATTCGGTGGATGAGAGAGAAAACTTCCGTCATCAGATGGGTAAACACCGTGCGACTTGTCCGCCCAATATGAAGGACGACTATAGGATCTGGGGGGCCCAAATCAACGGTGGAGATGTGTCACAATGATTGACTGGATTTGATAGGTCAAAAAGCAAGATGACAGGGGATTTGAAGTCTGACGTGGATGATGAGTTGGCAAACAATTCATGATTCACGGGAAATCTTGAGGCAAATGGAATTAACGACCATTCAAAAATGATTCAAGGAATCTAACACCCGGTTCATTGGGAAACAAGTGGCCACCTACTTGTGAGGTCTTACCCAGTGATGATGACACAGAGTAGAGGAATTCAAATAGACAGAGGTAGGGAAACAAGAAGGCTGGGAAGCGAAACGAACAGTCTAAAGAGCAGACTGGCTTTAAAGCCATGACCTGACAGAAGCAGAAGGAGGATGCAACAAAGAGGCACACACAGCTAGACACAAGAAGCTAATAGTAGAGAACAGAGAGTAGAAGTCGAGCTAACTTGAAGGCAACATCGAGCCAAAGAGATTCAGAGAGTCTGTGTACTCCATTGAAGGCTTGAGAGATTCAAGCAAACTCCTTGGCATAGGCCTGCCATACTACTGTGACCCTCAGAGGTCAAGTTTCAGTAAGGAGAGTTTGTGCACTCCATTCCTACTGACTTCATTCCATTTAGTGAGTCTCGAATCGAGCTCACTGTTGTAAAAAATTTGCTTGAAAACATAATAGAGAGGCCACCACTGAAAGGCTAGACTAGGAGATGTAGCCAGGAGCATTGCGTGAACTCATTATTAAACTTGTTTTGTTTACATGTTTGACTACTATGTTTTCTCTGATTGCCTCAGTTTCTATGTATTCTAGCAATCTTATCGATTCGTTGCATAAGTAATGGTGAGCACCAGTATTGCAGCAATAATGCTGCAACTTTTGGACTTCCTACTTTCCTTTTATCAACCCGGTAATTCATAACAAATTTGGAAGCGACGGTGTTGTATGCACAAGTACTAGTTCTTACTACAGGTTGTCACTTGGTCAGCTGGCGCAACATCACTAGGAGCTCAAGCCAACTTCAATGAATTCCAAAAGAAGATTTATATGTGATGAAAGAAAGGGAAGCTTGCCCTACAGAGGCTACTCTACTTGCAGAAAGTGAAAGAAGACTGAAAGGTGAAGTAAACCTAGCAAACCCTAATTAACCAGCTAACCCTAATTTTGCAGAAAGAGAGATGAAATGCCATAAAATGAATGCCATTACCTACTTAGGAAGTAAACAACATCTACTCAAGCTATTTCTACAAGTAAATGAGAAAAAAACATCTTTTTGGATTTTTATGTATTTTTAGGTGAAATTGTCATCATGTAAATTATATGTTTGTGAATGTGGCAGCGATTAGGTGGAAATGGAGGCTGTCATGCGGAAAGAGTCGATAGTGCGGAAACAACCTACCTCCCTAGAAGCAAAGGCTTTCTAGTGACAAACAAGACAAATAAACACTACCTTTATCTAAACATGCATTGAAAATACAAGTAATCAGGTGATTTTAACATACCTTTAGTCCAACGCTTTGTAGTAGTCCAGCCTCGCTGATCCCGATGAGCTCCTCCTTCTCTTCGAAACCTGCATTCACTAACAAGCCAGAAGATTAAATAGCACCTGATAAACTCATAAAACAATACATATCCATCATACAAACCAAGGAGTATATGAAACAAATCATGAATAACAATTTGTTGAGAAAAATGAGTTCATTTGTATTAAGTGGAAACAAAAGAAACCATTACAACCTGAGCCTTGGTGTTGTGCAGGTCCCTCCTAGGGTCCAGCAAGAGTTTTCCTTTACTTTGATCAGCTCACCTACTCTCAAATAAGGCTAGGAAAGGATGGGAATCTCTCCTCTCAAGCTTTACAAGGGAGTCCTAATTCCAGCAGCATCTACCCTTAGGAATGTTCAGCTTTCAACCTCCCCTCCCTCTGGCCCAATGCCTGTATTTATAGTGCTCTAGAGGAAGTTATTCAGGTCCACCATCAATGGGATAAGCCCCTCTTTGGATGGGATAGCTCCCCTCTTGATGGGATAAGTTCCTCTTTGATAGGGATACATGAACCATCTAGAGGCGCTTCATACACGTCAAACAAGCTTCTAGAATGCTCTAGAAATGACCACAAGTAACTTTTTTGGAGTGAAACTTGCGCCTTTTGACCTTTACAGGAGTACGCACCCATTGCTTTACAGGCAGAGCGTACAAGTACGCAGGTATTGTGAACTTGGGGTGCGTACACGCAGGTAAGGCTAAGAGAAACTGCGTACCCAGAGATATATAGATTTTTAATGACTTTCTCTCTTTCTTGGAGTTTGACATGGAGAGCAGATGTATGAGGCTTGCCAAGGAGGATATTATGACAGTTGATGGAGCCATACTAACTGCAAATAGTCATGGTGACAAATTTTAGTGTAACAGATTGCCCCCTAAAGTACAAAGCCTGTAGTACATAAGGGTTTCATATCATCTAGGAAGGGTGAAGCAATTTATCATTTCAAGGATTATCTTGTGGAGAGCCCAGTCAGAACCTGCAAGTATTCAACACAAAATACATATATAAGATCATATCATCACTGAGGTAGGCATTCCCATACTCAGATTGGAAACTTTAACTAATTGACTATCTACTGCTCTGATACAGGAATGATTTTGCAGTACATCATAATCATAGACTTTTTGTAGACATAGTATGGACGCAGCCATCTGTTTATAGTTGGTCTACTATATAATGAATACAAAACGCCTCGCAGCCTGGATGGTGGAAACTAGATCCAGGGTCTTCATTTCTACTTCCCGAACAGGTACGATTCTATCCATGCGAATAAATGAGTTGATGTCGAACATGGTAGAAACCACTTGATTACCAGTCAATGATGTAAACTGTTAACAAGTGTGAGAGAGACCACCAGTGATGTCAATGGTTCTCAATGTACCCAGTACAATCCATGAGATGTGAATGAATGAGTTGATGTCGAACATTTCACGGAATCCTTCGATCGAAAGTCAATGATGTAAACCGTCGTCAAAGGCGAGAAATCTGCCATTGATGCATGCAGACTTCAAGGTACTGACGATTCCTAGGTCATCTTTCTAGATAATGTGCTGATGTCGATAGAAAGCGACCCGTTGCAGGCAAGCCCGCAACACGAAATAATAGATCAAGTTGAAGAAATGTAGCTGTAAGGACTGACTCAGGGATGGTCAAGATGAATGACGGGTATTTTGCGGATGAATGGTTTATATGCAGAGACCTCTTGAACACATAACGACACGACAGATGGCTTGGTGACATTTGACCCAAAGTTAATACCCGGCTGAAGACTTTCACTGTGGTTTGATCAACTGTGAGGCAAAGGATTTCCAACCCAGGTGAATGCAAAGTGTCGTGTTCAAGAGTGGTAATAAGGCTTCTTCTGAGACAAAGGATGACAAATAGGCTCATTTTTCTCTCTTTTCCCCCACCATTTCTGGCAAGTACCTCTTTATTTTTTACAAGCTTGAGGAGGATAACATATGCTTGATTATAAGCTCATCCTTCGGATGAGTCCAACTTAGTTTTGATTCGAACCCTAAGAAGGAGTGGTCCGTTCCTGTTTGTAATCGAACAGGTCCTTTACTGTGAAATTTTAACGAGTCCAGTATAGGAGAAACTCAGCGTTTTTCATTTTTAGAGAGTCTGAAAAAACTTAAGAAGACTCCAGGTTGAACTTTTTCGTAAAGTTGTGTTTCCCAAGCCCGAAAAAGTATAAAATAATACTTGAGAGAACCGCTTGATCTTGCGACCAAGGAGTACTTTCATGATTAGTGCCTCTGACCTGAAAAGTAAAAAGCGATCAAGGACACGTCGTTTTATTTCCAGTATCGAGTTTGAAATGACAAAAACCCGGCAATCTTTTCCTGTTTTTACGGTCAGAAAAGGGCTATAAGGGGACCGTCTTTTAATTCCGTTTTAACGAGTGTAAAAGAAACGCTCGACAACCTTTTCATGTTTTAGGAGTCAGAAAAGGGCTTAAAAGATGACTCTGATGTTTTGGTTCGTGAAAAATGATAATTTTCCCTGAAAGTCCTTTTGTCCTGCACAAAAATGGCACATTACTCATACCTGTTTAATATAGGCAAAAATGCATTGAAAAATATCCTTCCATGGTGAAAAATAAACAAACTTAGCATTCATTTATCCAAAAAACCTATAAAAGGACCTTTTACCATGTCATTTTTACCATTTTACTATTGAGGGAGAGAAAAGGGCTTTTGGCAAGAAACTTCCTGTGGACTTTGCGGAGAATCCGACCGTCGGAATCGAGCGTCGTCTCTTTCAGGTATTTCACAACATCCTGCTCTTTGTTTTTGTCCATTTAGAATTTCATTTTAGGCCCTAGTTTGATTTTTTGGGGGCTTTAGGGTTTCAAGATCCGCTTTTCGGGGTACGCAGGTCCCCCATGGGTGACCTGCGTACCCCGACATTTTCTCCATTGGGAAAATGGCAGGTGTACGCAGCCTACCTTCAAAGCAGTTGCGTACCCATGCTCTGTTTCTAAAGGCGGGGTGCGTACTCCGCGCAAAGCATTTTTAAACCCCCAAATCTCAAATTTGAACCATTAATTTTTGATTTAGTGAATTCTAATGGATGTTTTATGGTGTGTAGATTGCCCACCATGCTTGATTGGCACGAAAGAGAACACGAAGATGTCGATTTGGCCGCAATAGATCATCAACCTTCCATTGATGCTTTGAAGGCATGCGGTCTCTACAAATACTGGGCCATACCTGGCATGAGGGCCCAGGTGCGATTCTTAGAGTGGCTGGTTGAAAGGTGGAACGTTCAGGATCAATGTTTTTACATCGGAGGGCACCAGCTCAAGATAGAGCCCTCAGACATATATTTTCTCACTGGTTTGCCTAATAGGGGCAAACAACTGTCTCTGTTCGGGACTAGGCCGGGTGGCCAATCCCTTGCTAGTCTCCGTCTAGAGTGGTGCAATAATCAACACCAGGAGAAGGGGATAGAAATCAAATACATATCCCAACCTGAACTTATGGTAATTGCCTTTACAGTTACCAGACTCTGTGGTGCAGCCGCTTTTCACATTGCCACCGGGTCCCAAATGCGGATGGCGATTGATTGCTTCCGAGGCACCATTTTCAACTGGTGCGACGCTGTGTTGGCCAATATGAAGGGCCAACTGACTAGGGCAAAGAACGGGCAATTAAAGACCTTTGGGTATCGGCCTTTAGTTGTGAGCTTTACCCTAGAGAGAGTTCTGATGCTGATCCCGCAGCATCTCACTGTTGCGATTGGGCCTCCTCGGGAGCCAAAGTTGATGCGATGGGTTGCGGTGATGGCCCGGCATCCTCATGAGGGAGCGGGAGTTGTCCGATTTCCTGCGGGTTACTTACACTGGTTGGAGGACCAAGTCTTTGCGATCCAGGATTTTCCTTATGCTGGAGTGGATTTTCGCGGTGATCCGGACATGGTTCTTCCACAGGGAGAATAATGGGACGACAGAGGTACTTCATTTTTCACAAGTTTTTGAATTATCTATATTTTTTTGTTTTTTATATCGTCTCAAAACTGACAGTGACAATTTTCAAAATGCAGATGTAGGTCCACAGCGTCCGGCCAATCTCCGGCCTTTCGAGAGAAGAGTACCAGTTGCACCAGTGCCGGCCCCACAGGATGCGGCCGCAGAGACCTTAGCCGAGTTGGAACAGGACCTAGAGCGTCTTACGGCGGACATACCAGAGACGACTATAGACGATATTCCTATCCGACTTCAGCGCTATGTGGTCACAGTCCCAGGACCTTTTAGGAGATTCCTGTGTAGGGTAGCGCGTGCAGTGGTGTCGTATAGAGAGCACCACCAGTGATTGGCTAGTCACTTTTTTTAGACACATGTGACATTTTGGTTTTTTGTACTTATCATTTTTGCCGATCATAAGGTGTTTTTCAACCTATGATCGAAGACGATGTATATTTTGACACACTCCTATTTATATATATCATTATTACCGGCTTATCTTGTTAAACATGTGTGATGAAATGTTTTTAAATTTACATGCATGATTATCGCAAATGTCTATCTAACATTCGAGAAGCAATTGCATCTGCTAATGTATTTAACGACCTTGGAATATGCTGATATTCAATGTAATCAAATTCACGTTCCAAGAGGCGCACTCTCAAAAATAACCTTAATAACACTGGATTTCTAATGGCATATACTCTATTAAGCTGTAATACAACGAGTTCAGAATCTAACCTCACTATCAAACTCCGAATCCCAAACGAAATAGATTCAGACAATAACTCAATCACTGCACTGTATTCTGCAATGTTGTTTGTTGTTTGACCGAGGCTCACCCCATGCATAGAAACTAACTCATCAGAGGGCGAATAGATGACCCAAGCTGCGGAAGAGATATTTCGTGTACTACGACAAGCACCATCAGCAAATCCAATGTACGTTTGGAGAGGCGTCGACATCTGCAATATCAAGAGTAAAACCAAGATAAGCCAGAATAACGACGAAAAACACACTCTCTAAGCTAAGCACACTGTCTATACTAACAAACACACCAGCTAGAAAGAAAAATCTAACCTAACTAAATCTCCATACCCATTATTTAAGCATAATACCTCTTTAGGTAAAGTCCATTTCTGGGCTTATCCAAAGAGTCCCCATCAAAATCTACCAGCTCATAGGCCCCTTTTGTTAGCTTTCGCTTGACAATGTAGGGCCCATGCCACATAGGAACGAATTTTCCAGCACCTAATTTATCATTAGCTTGATCATATAATCGCACTAGGTCTCCTTCCGAAAATTTACGAGGGGTCACGTTGCGATCATACTGAGCTTTCATCCGTTTTGCGTGAGTCTCAATTGCCAAAGTAGCGTCACATCGAGTCTCATCTAATTGAGCTAAGTATAATAGATGCTTCTCCTCTTCAGAAGTAGCTGGAAGTAATTCGACAGCCATTTGAAGTGACGGGATTTCGCATTCAATGGGCAGCACTGCTTCCAAACCATAAACTAGTTGGAAAGGAGTGAACCCTGTTGATGTTTTCACTGAGGTTCGGTACGCCCAAAGCGCGGAAAATAACATGTTGTGCCAATTCAACCGATGAATACCAATGATTCGTCGGATCATGATAACTAAAACTTTGTTGATAGACTCAACCAGGCCATTGGCTTGTGGATAATAAGGAGTTGAGCTATCGTGATGCAAACCAAGCTGGCCTGTAAGTTCTGTCATCATAATGTTTCGAAAATGGTGTCCATGGTCAGTGATTATCGCTTGTGGGACATCGAACCTAGCAATAATATGATTGAATATGAAAATTGCAGCTGTCTTGCCGTCTGCCTCGAATGTAGGCATCACCTCGGCCCACTTAGTAAAATAATCAACCGCAAGGATGATATACGCATGCCCCCCGGCCGAGTGAGGGTTACATGTAATAAAATCGATACCCCATTTCGCAAAAGGACCAATGGCAATTATAGGGTGGAGAAGAGCAGGTGGTGCGCGCATCTTGCGATCAAACACTTGATAGTTGTGGCATTTTCAGACCGCAATGATACAATCTTTAAACAAAGACGGCCAGAAGTAGCCAGCGCGCAACACCTTCTAGGCTGTGGCATACCCAGACATATGACCGCCACACGCTCCAGAGTGACAGTCATTCAAAACCCTTTCAGCTTCCTCATGAGTTAAGCAACGACGAAAAATCAAGTCCACCCCACGACGATAAAGAGTATCTCCAACAATTTTGTACTGTTGGGACTGGAATCGAATTTTTCGACGTTCCGACTTTGAAAGTTCGGGCCGAAAGGATTGGGTTTGGAGATAGACAATTATATCCCCATACCACGGATCTAAAGTGCTGATGAGAAACAGAGATTTGTCTGCAATTGGTTCCTCTGCCACAGTTTCTGTGTCAGCACGCGAGAAATCACACATTAATTCCACAAAAACTAAAGATTTCTTAGACTTAGACTTTTCAAATTCCAAGTTGAACTCCTGCAGGATAACGATCCATTTAGAGTACTTGCCCCCTAGCAATTGTTTAGTCAAAATGTAGATCATAGGGTTGCAATCCGAAATTACTGTAGTTCTACGGAGAAGAATGTAGTGACGAAAACGTTGGACAACTTGAACGGCTGCCAAGGCCAATTTCTGCACATGTGAATATTTGAGCTCAGTGGGATTTAATGTCCTACTAAGATAATATATCACATGTTCCATTCCGAATTCGTCTTCCTGTACTAAGACCATTCCAATGGTGGAATGAGCGGCGGCGAGGTACAAAAAGTAATCCTGGTTGTAGTTGGGAGGATGCAGCAACGGTGCATGGGTCAACGCGTGCTTTAGCGCATCAAAAGATTTCTGAGCTATCTCATCCCAAGAGAATTGAGCATTTTGTTTCAACAACTGGCTAAAAACCTTGGTAATCTCGGCGTAGTTAGGAATGAATCGGCGTAAAAAGTTTGCTTTCCCATGCAAACTTTGGAGTTGGCGCAGACTCGAAGGAGGAGGTAATTTGATGATAACTTCTACCTTCGAGGGATCGACGCGAATGCCGGCTTTTGAAACTAAAAATCCCAACAATCGTCCCACTTCTATGCAGAAGACACATTTGTGTGGGTTCAACGGTATACGATAATGCCTACACCTCATAAAAATTGCTCGTAAATGAACAAGGTGATCAGCTCGATGTAAGGAGTGAGCGGGCAAATCATCGAGATACGGTTGCACAATGTGCTTGATGTCATGAAATGCATAAGACATCGCCCTTTGAAAACTGGCTCCGGCATTCTTAAGTCCAAAGGGTAATTTTCAATACGCAAATGTCCCCCATGGACAAATGAAAGCCGTTTTTGGTTGATCGGCAGGTAGAATATTGATTTGGTTGTAACCGGAAAAACCGTCCATAAAGGAAAATATTTCACTTCCGGCACAATCATCAATTATTTGATCAATATAGGGTGTTGGATAGTTGTCCTTGGGACAAGCACGATTGATATCCCTATAGTCGATACATATTCTTATTGTTCCCTGTTTTTTGTTAACTGGAACAATATTCGATACCCAATCCGTTAACGGGATCGGATAAATGAAACCTGCTTTCAACAGCTTCTCAACTTTTGCTTTAATCACAGCCGCTTTTCGTGGGTGAATCTGACGCAGACGTTGCCGGATGGGTTTAGCATCCGGGTAAGTCTTGATTTCATGGACAACAATGGCGGGATCAATTCCTGGCATTTCCTCGTAAGACCAGGCAAATACGTCTCGGAATTCTTGAAATAGGGCCTTGTATGTTTGAATTTCGTCATCTGAACATGAGGCACCTATATGAATGTGTTCAACAATTCCAGGCTTTACTGAAATGTCAATGGGAATAGTGCGAGAAATGTTTCCCAAATTCAGCTCTGAATCAAGATGTTTCATTGGACTCTGAGCATCTTTGACATATTCAGCTGTAAATATTGATGAGAAATCGTTTTCAAAACGATCGTCCTCAGGTAAAAATGAAGATCTATGATGGATATCTTCCCATGGTAAATCGTCTACACACAGGACTTCACAAAGTTGTTCGTCAGATGACACAACTTCGGGAAATTTTATTAACTACGAGGTTGACGCGAAAAGGGATTCCTCATGGACCACATTCATTTGGTCGATTTTGGTTGAACTTGGGTCGGTAAAAGACTACACGGCTTCATAGGCTATTTCATATGGACTCAAAGGCATTGCATCACCAAATGAGTCTATCTCAGACTCAGAAGGAACGATCCAAGGATCGTCATAAATAATAGTGTCTGAAGTAATCATATGAATAGATGAAAATGAAGACACGGCGTTGATTGGAGGAAAAGGAAAAGTTCCCAGTAAACCGGCATCTTTAACTAATCCTACGCCAACATCCTTATAAGGGATAGTCGTTTTACCGACATGCTGGATACTCTCTGAAGAGACTGGGTCGGATGAAAAATAAGCCAGCTGGTCTATGGTCATGATCTTGCCATTGTGTGGAAAATTTATTACTCTGAAGACCGATGAAACGACCATTGTCATAGCGTAAGACCAACTTCGACCCAAAAGAAGGTTGTAGTCTAGAGGGGCATCAACGACCTCCACATCTAGACTAACGGTTTTTCCTTCAACCCCTATAGGCAAATCCTGTAGAATGCCAAATGGATGGAACCCATGGCCATCAAAGGCCTTAAGAATTGTCGGGTATTGATTTAGTGAAGGAGAACTAAGCGATCTCCAACACTGTATCGACATAATACACGTGGAAGCTCCTTCATCAATTACAGTCCGATGAATATGCCTGTTTTTGACTATCACTGGGATCTGGAAAGCCATCTGATGAGGCAAACGTGGTGTACTATTTTCTAGATCAAAGATTATTAGGTTCGGGTCCTGAACATCAATAGCTCCTATAGCCGACAAAAGTAATTTTCGCTGTGCTGGGCATGATTGCAGCACTTCTAAAGCTGACATTGCTGAGGGTGAAACAGCTAAATCCTCAACAATGTTGTAATTCTGGGCCGCTCTCGCATGTGGATTGAAAGCAGACCTTCGAAGTACACCCTTGGCGGGCAGTTTTATTACTAAGTCAGGGTTAGGTTTCTCGATCTGTAGTGGATCGGAACCAGGAGCTGAGGTTGATGGATTTGAGTGAGAAGATTCTGTTTCTTTCGATCCATCAACAGGACTTTTACTACAATAATCTTGCGATCGAGTCGCAATCCTTACATGAGACATCATCAATATGGGTTCTTCCATGGCACCCGAGGAAGAACCTATCATCTTACTCTCCTGCTTTGGAAATGGATCTTTCAAAACAGCAAGAGTTGAGGAACCTTTGACGATTTTCACAACCTCGGCCCGATGGGGGCAATCTCTTGTAAAATGATCCTCTTCACAAATAAGACAAGGATATCGATGTTTGCGCTTTTCGTCATTGGTTTCCAACTTTTATGTTTTCTCCTTTGGAGTCTTGTTTGCTTTACTCTTCTTTTTACCTTTCTTCTTCCCACCGTTTTTTGATTTAGCCGTAGATGACTCTACAGCGTGAATATCAGTGGAAATTTCAGGAGAAGACTCTCCTATCGAGGAATCTGGTAAGGTTATAATGGGCAAAGAATTCTTTGAAGATTTCTTCTTGCTTTTAGTATTTACCATACCAATCATGCCATCAGCAGCATGAGATCCCGAAGGAGCAGCAGCGATTTGGTTTGACTTTGGAAGATCTGGGATCTTTTCATGTAACGTACCTGACTGAGTGTAAACTAAGTCAAGGTACTGCGCTTGAGAAATTACTTGCTCCTCAGTAACTACTCCGGCCTTAGCTACATCTTCAGTAATCTTCTGTAATAATGATTTAACAAACCATTCAGCTAAGATTTGGTCCGGGATAAAAACTTTCACTAATCACCGTTGACGTCGCCATTCATGTATATGATCGGAAATATAAGTGGACGTCGACTGTTTTAGTGAAGTTAGTAGCTCCGTGCCATTATCATATCTGACCGGCAACTGAAAATGAGTTAGGAACGAGGTAGCTAACTGACTAAAATTGTAAAAAGAGGCCCGTGGTAACTCAATGTACCACTTGGCCGCGAGACCAATGAGCGTACGCTGGAAAAGACGTAAGCGGATCGAATCATCTGAGATGGAATTTGAAGCACACCAGAGGTGGTAAGTCATCACATGATTGGACGGATCCTCTCTAGACTTACCTTCGAACTTGGGTATATCACTGGGCAACTTATTTGGCATTGACGGCCAGAACAGAAGATAATTTATTGGATCGTTTGTTAGGCGCGATAAGTTTGGTAAATCCAAAGTTGCGATAAATGGTAATTGCCGATTAGGATCCCTAAAACTCTGGGTCACAAGAACAGTCCCAGGAGGAGGATATCCAGGATAACTTGGAATAGGTATCACATTCGGGATATTGTATCCTCCTGGAAAACCAGGATTAACCGGACCGTACTGGGGTTGTTGAGGTTGTTGATAAGTGTACCCAGGATACGGTTGATACTGGTAAACCAGCTGTTGGACAATGGGCCCGTATTTGTACTGTCCCTAGTACGGTTGATAAGTGAATTGTGGTTGACTAGTGACAACCGTACTTAAACCAGGTTGTCCTACAGGCATCTGAACCATAGTTTGAATCGTAGATCCAGACAATGGTAAAGATGTCTAAGGAGTAGTTGCAAAGAGAGTAGAAACCAGAGCTGTCGATACTCCAGAAGCAAGTGTGGTGGAAGGAGAAGATGTTGCGGTAGTTGCAGTAGTCGTTTGAGATGGAGTACTAGGTGCAATTGGCGACTGAGTAACTACCGAAGGTACAGAAGTTTGAACATTAGACTGGACTAGTTGCTGGGATGGACCAGCAACTAAGGGTTGTCCAGCTTGAGATGACAATTGTACGCTTGGCTGCAATATCTGTTGAACTTGCGATGGATCCCACACTATGTTCATTCTGGGGTATTGACCCATGACAGGTTGAGGATACTGAGATCCATAACCGGATCGAGGGTGGGATTGATAATTGAAAGGTACATTTCCCGTACCTTGAACATAAGATTGACCTTGAGGTGGTTGATAACCTTGACTCGAGTATTGACCTTGAGGTTGATACCCTTGAGGTAAATACTGATACTGGGGTTGACCTTGAGCGACGAATTGATAATGAGGTTGATCCTGGGTATATATTGAGGCTGGGGTTGACCTTGAGGAATGTATTGTACTATGGGTACATATTGTCCTTGAGGTTGCCCCCCAGACGCAACTTGTGTACCTTGAGGTTTCCCCCCAGGCATTAATTGAGGCTGCCCCCTAGGCGGTAATTGGCCACCTTGAGGTTGAGAACCGGGAACTAAACCTGACATCATGTAAATGTCTCCTACACCCAACGGTTTATTACCATTGTTTCCAGCTAATAACCCATGTTCAATGGGTTGAGGAGATGCTCCCGCAAAAGTACCAGAAAGTGACTGATACCCAGAGGGAACAGAAGGACCGCCGTACAAGAAAGATTCAGGAGATTGAGTGAACATGGACGACTGACCAGACATATTTACAGGAGTATAAATACCTCCAGGTGGAAAAGGAGTACGAGGTGGAGAAAAACTTATCCCTGAGTTGTCTAAATAATTGGTTAACGAAAGGTACCAAGTAGTACTTCTAGGAGGACTGTAAAAGATGGATTCACGCTCCCTTAGATCAATAGTAGGTTGATCTTCAATGATAGATACACCAAATTCTTCCTCTGGAGCAAGTTCTTCAATAGCTATCAAACCAGTAGGAAGATTTTCGGTGATGACTCTTTCTACCCTAGGTGAATCAGGTGCACTAGAAGTTGGAGTAACAGGTTTAGATATTTCAGGTTCTTCGCCTATATCACTAGTAGATGAAAAACTACCAGCAAGCTCGAAAACTACAACAGGTTCGGGATTATAACCTGTTTCTAGACCTTGGTAATTTGGATGGACTACCAATGACGATTCTCCTTCTTCAGGTGAACCTACTTTACTGCCACTAGGAGTTACAAGGACTTTCAAACCTTCGTAATGACCCGGAACCTCTTCAGGAGGTTCGCCCCGAAGTCTACGGGACTTCCTCAACAAATCGGCCATGGTAACAATCTCAGGAGACTTGCCCCGAAGTCTACGGGACTGTCTCAGTAATTCAGCCACAGTTAAAAACTTTTAACTACTGCACATGCAATCAAAGTAAAATCTCAAAGCAAACCACCTAAAGTCTCTAAAGAACCAAACAAATTTGAATCACACGCCTAAAGAATCTAGGGTGTCAAACCATACACAAACAGTAGCCTTCCAGACCGAAAACACTAGTTGGAGATGAAACCCAACATCGCCGAATTCAGTACAGAAGTGGTGGGCGGAACAGTTACCCCGGCAACCTGCTTAATGAATAGACCGGCACAAGTTCCTCCACTTTAACCGTCTCGAGTGAAGTGAAACCCCCGGAAAATCCAAGTGAGTCTAGCCGACGTCTGCTCCAGGTACAGTGGGATCTTCCCTCCACCGTCACCTCGGTAGAATCCTAAAGATTATGGTCACTAAGGTTACCAACAGCAACAAATGCACCTGGGGGAACAGTCTATGACCCGATAGCACGCAAGGGCAGAGTAACAAGCTCAATCCCCTTGCCGGCTCCTTGACAATAATCCAAGGTTTACCGACAAGTGACCCCAGGCTCCTCGACAATAATCTGAGGTTTACCGTTTGTAGTATGTGCGTATCTGGCGTCTTTCCCAATGAAGGAGGATTGATCCCCTCACTGGTTCGGACACGGTCTCATGCTTCTCCTTTAAGAGGAGCTTTCCCAGAGTACAAATGAAACAGTTGGATTTATCCTACCACAAGATGAGCTATTTGTTTGGTTTTTCTGTCTTGGAGAGTTAATTACTCTCCTACTCCAAGACACTAGCCTGATGTATATTGTTGTTTCAGAGCCCTAGTAAATAAAAAGTTACTAAGTTGATTTTACTTTAAGCATTAATTTTTATGGCTTTTCTTTAAGACAAAAGGTAGTGGAGATGAAACTGATGGTGTGTAGACTCGACCGAAATCCACTAAAAAGATGCACTTAGGATGATTTATACTATTTTTTTCTTTTTCAATGAATTCCCTAGCTAAGAGAGTTGGAGAATGCAAAATTGATATAAAAACAACTTTCTTGGCAATGAAAATCAAAGAAACAAACTCTTTATCTTTTCAAAACATACAACACATGACCACTAATCACTTCACGAAAATTCTTTTTTCTTTCAAAGACTCAAATGCTACCAAAGCAAACTTTCCTTCAAAAGATATTTTTTATATTTTTCCTAATTAATAAAGCATGTAAAACTTACTTTAACAAAAATCAAAGTTAAAAAAGCTATGGCAATCAAATCAACTCAATTTCACTCAAAAGCAAATCTAAGAGAAAAGCACCTAAAAACAAATCTAACGAGGCAAAAGCCTACTAAAGATGATTCCTGGATGTTTTACTTAGTCAAAATGTAACTGAGGACTTGTTAATGCAGAACCAAAAACTAGTCAAAAACAAAAATCAAAATCTTTTGTTCTTTTTCTCAAGAATAAAATTCAAAGTTCAATCAACAAACTTTTTCGAGATTCGCAAAGAGAAGACACAAAGGTAGGTTTCTCACAAGGGTGGATTCTATGAAAGGCCCGACTCCTAAGAGGACTGAACAAAACTAGGGAGATCCAAAGTTTGACAACCTCTAACGCCAAAGTCACTACCGGACGAGTGCAAAAATCAAACCTTAGGGAAAAATCTCTATGAATTTCACTAAAACTCTCGACACTAACGAAACAAGCTTAGGTGAAGATTGATGGCAGAAAACCAGTGGATCTGGGTAGAAAAAACAAATGAAAAACAAAATCTAAAAGGAAAAAAAGGAGAAAATTGGAATTTTCTTAATTTTGACAGAGTACGCAGGCGACCTGTTTACACATGTGAGGGTACGCTCTGTGCACAAAGCTGCAGTGCGTACAAGTACGCACTGTGCTCAACGCAGAGGCTGCGTACTTCTAGCAAAATAAAGAAAAACTAAAATCTAATTTAACCCTAAGCTAGCCCACCCAAAAACACAGTCAAACAGCCAAAAACCAGAAAAAAAACAACTTTTCTCAGATCAAAATTTCATACAAAGGAAAAATCATTCACATTAATGGAGTCCCCAGCGGAGTCGCCATTTTGTCATGCGGAAAGAGTCGATAGTGCGGACACAACCGACCTCCCTAGAAGCAAAGGCTTTCTAGTGACAAACAAGACAAATAAACACTACCTTTCTCTAAACATGCATTGAAAATACAAGTAAT
The DNA here is from genome assembly GCA_031772625.1 of Pinus tabuliformis. Classification (NCBI taxonomy): domain Eukaryota; kingdom Viridiplantae; phylum Streptophyta; class Pinopsida; order Pinales; family Pinaceae; genus Pinus; species Pinus tabuliformis. The sequence goes on from CM062807.1 coordinate 471,075,217, forward strand.
CAGGTGATTTTAACATACCTTTAGTCCAATGCTTTGTAGTAGTCTAGCCTCGCCGATCTGGATGAGCTCCTCCTTGTCTTCGAAACCTGCATTCACTAACAAGCCAAAAGATTAAATAGCACCTGATAAACTCATAAAACAATACATATCCATCATACAGACCAAGGAGTATATGAAACAAATAATGAATAACAATATGTTGAGAAAAATGAGTTCATTTGTATTAAGTGGAAACAAAAGAAACCATTACAACCTGAGCCTTGGTGTTGTGCAGGTCCCTCCTAGGGTCCAGCAAGAGTTTTCCTTTACTTTGATCAGCTCACTCACTCTCAAATAAGGCTAGGAAAGGATGGGAATCTTTCCTCTCAAGCTTTACAAGGGAGTCCTAATTCCAGCAGCATCTACCCTTAGGAATGTTCATCTTTCAACCTCCCCTCCCTCTGGCCCAATGCCTATATTTATAGTGCTCTAGAGGAAGTTATTCAGGTCCACCATCAATGGGATAAGCCCCTCTTTGGATGGGATAGCTCCCCTCTTGATGGGATAAGTTCCTCTTTGATAGGGATACATGAACCATCTGGAGGCGCTTCATACACGTCAAACAAGCTTCTAGAATGCTCTAGAAATGACCACAAGTAACTTTTTTGGAGTGAAACTTGCGCCTTTTGACCTTTACAGGAGTACGCACCCATTGCTTTACAGACAGAGCGTACAAGTACGCAGGTATTGTGAACTTGGGGTGCGTACACGCAGGTAAGGCTAAGAGAAACTGCGTACCGAGAGATATATAGATTTTTAATGACTTTCTCTCTTTCTTGGAGTTTGACATGGAGAGCAGAGGTATGAGGCTTGCCAAGGAGGATAGTATGACAGTTGATGGAGCCATACTAACTGCAAATAATCATGGTGACAAATTTTAGTGTAACATAGGGCGAATTTGGAGTTTGAATATGTGTAACAAGGTGTGGAGGGGTCCTAGGAGGTCCCAAGTGGCTTTCTGGAGGCTTTCCCTGCAATCATACTTCAAAAAGACACCTACAGGAAAGTCTACAAGAGGCTGCAAGGGATCTACAGGAGGATGCCGAGAGCTGTTTTAGAGGTTTTGAAGGTGGGAAAATGGGTGGAAAGGGTAACTAATGGCTAGGAGGATGTGTTAATTTGTCTAAGGTTCATCAAGGAGGATTAGGGAAGAGAAATATGGTTGGACTTGTTCAAGAAAAGAGAGAAAATTTCACGAGAAAAGTGCAGAGAATTAGGGCAGATTTGTGAGGGACTTTGGATGACCTGTGTAACATGCATCAAAGAGAGATGGTGAAGGTTGATTGGTTGAATTATTGTGAGTAGAGATGTACTGCAAGAGAACTGAAAATCAAACACCGGGACTAAGAAAGCAAAGAAACTAGCTACACTAAAAAATAGAACTGTTCATCAAGCTAGTCTAAATTCTGATCTAGGAAAGTAAATGCTAAAAAATGCTATAGGGAAATAAAACATGGAAGGAAATTTATTGTATAGACAAAAATGAGAATGATGAAATAGATCTATAGCAAAGCATTAAACTTTTAATAAGTTGCAACACTAGAAATCCTATGGCAAAGGCAAATCTGTGTTTTTTGTGGCACCAATAGGGTCTTGGCCTCAGTTCATGGTCCCAAAGGGGAGAAAGGAGGCCAAGGCTCTGTTGATGGCCTTTTTTTATCTTCTTCTATCCCTATTCAACCTGCTACAATAAACTAAAATGGAAACAACTTTTTAAATTACCAAAAGCAACCTATTCTTAAAAAAGAAAGAAATCTATCTATCAGCAACACATTCATAAACTGAAACAAAGCATATAAATACAAAACAAGAGGTGCTTGGCTGCTTGGATTGGGCCCTAACCCAAGAGCTTCAGCCCTCTGAGGTAATTGAGCGCTAGCTCAGAAACAATCTCATCTTCATTACCAAAATAACAATAAGATTACATGAAATTGTCTACAAAAGTAAGCTCGAAGTTGAGCAGAGAAAAGCTGGAAAAAAAGTGCGAAAATTTGACTAACATCCAACAACCTAATGAAGACCTATGCCTCTCTACTTATACAACTAGAGATCCAAACATCTCCCTTAAAATCAGGGAGGCTTGGCTCCCATAGCTTGAGATAGACAACAATTATCCTTCACTTGCTCGGCTGCCTCTTTGGTGCATTGATGTGTCTGCTTGTGCTCCAGGCCTTTTAAAGGAGAATTTGAAGTAGGAAGTCATAAATGAGGGGGACACCCTCCTATAAATCCTCTCCCTTGTCTTCTTCAAATATTTGCTGCCAAATGTCCATTAAATCTTTGACTTTGTCTCCAAAATTGACCAAAAATCTGCATTAAGCACACATTAGACTCCATGGCATAATGACCAACCCAAATCACTCTATTAGCATAAATATAATAAAAAAATTTAATAAACTAATGAGAATGGTGGATTAAGCTAAGTTAGGAGGCAAAATGAGCCCATATAATTACCCATTTATGGGGCTCATCATCACCCTCTACTGAATGTGTTGCTCATCCTTTGAGCAACTAGTCCATCTCCTCATTTTTGATGGCCCTGATGGCCTCCCTGACATCCCATGCTTCTGATGTGAGGTCCTATTTTTTGTCATGGAATCCTGGCTTTTTTTCCAGCTCTTCCCACTGTTGTTTCTCTTCTTCCTATTTTCTACCTTCTAGTAGGCCTAGCAGTAGTGGGGGACTCAATTTGAGGCCAATTCAATTAGCCTTCAAAATCTGCATAGAGCACTTGTACAGTGGCACTCTCCTTAATGCTTCTTTCATCCTTGTTGGGGATTGATACTCCTTGATTTGCAAACTGTGTGGGAGAGTGTTCCACCTCCGCATGCAAGCATGAACACAGTCTTCCCCAAGTAATCTTTGCATGTCCTCAAAATGTGCAATGGCCTGAGCCTACTCATTGATATACTTAGGGGCACTTTGAGGATTATTTTCAAGTTAGCTGGTGGACACCGATGAGAGCAATGGGGTCTGATGGCTCAGCTCTGATCATTAATGGTTCATTTTGCTCTTTTTCCATCAATTTTTTGATTTCCGTTGCCCTTTTCTCCTCATGATTCATCCATGATGCCATGACCATTAGTTACAAGTCCCCTAGCCTAGCATTGGGGTCCCATAGGTTCATATCGGTGAGGGCCATGTTATGCAAATAGAACTTTTCTATCTTTGCCTTTTCTTCTGCTGAACTTTGGTCACATAGGTCTGTAAATTTTTTATAATCATGGAAAGACATGGTGTCTCTCTGTGCCAAAGTCTTGATCTAAAACTATAACTATTGGTCTTTGAGGTATACTCCATATGATTTTGCTAGTGTTCTACACTTTAGTGCCTCCTTAGACCCACTGGCCATGCATGCCAATTGTGTCTCATTTTCTTGCAACGATATTCTTAGCAACTAATTTTCTATTTCCAAGTGAGTTCTTCTGATTGCCTCTCTATGTGTTGCATCACTTAATTCCCTGCCCATCTCTCTAAGCTGGTTCTCCATGTGGCCAATATCCTCCACCCCCTTGGATTTAGCAATTTTCATCCATCTATGGCTCCTTATTCTTTCTTTCTCTAGCTCAAAGAAAAGTGGGACTACAAATTTTTGTGGAATGATTTTTCCCCCCTCAAGAAGATTGTAGTAAGAGCCCAAACTAGGTTGGGGGTCAGGTTTTTGGGTCTCTGTTGTTTCCTCCTTCCCCATTGGCTATTCTTCTACCTTTTTCTCTAGTTTTTTAGTCTCCTGTAGCTTAGTTAGGGTCTCCTGTAGAACAATCTCTGCTTCCTGTAGAGCTGTTTTTGAGTCCTGTGGTTGCACTCTTTCCTTCCAGGTGGAAGATCTGGGACTTCCTCTTTCATAGGTGATGGGGGTTTTAGAGGGAGATTCTTCCCCTTTGACAGTGGGTGAATCTTCAATTACAATACCCACTGTTGAAGACGGTTGTGGCTTTCCTTTCCGAGCCCCGAAGTACATTGATGTTTGCCTCTTCCTCTTTTGTTTAGGTTTCACAGGGGTGCTGAGGGCAACAAGAGCAGCTGTTGCCTCCCTTTCTAGGGTCTCAGGAGACACTTCTATCTTTTCCGCCCCTTGTTCCTCTGTGTCTGCTGGTTTTGTTTCCTCTTGCTCTATTTTGGTTTCTTCCTCCTTTGTTTTAGTTTCCTCTTTCTCAGTTTTGGTGTCTTCCTCTGTTTGTTCCTCAGTGTCCTCCCCTTCTTCCCCTTGTTGTTATTCCTCTTCACTTTCAAAAGGATTGTGGTCATATGTGAGGGCCTTTATATCATCTTCTCTTGTCATATTCTTGAAGATTTTCCATGCTATGGGGATTATGAAGGTGTGGAGGGCTTCTTCCACTAATAGTTTAATTAACCCATGGTGAGCCAATTGATCTGGACCTCCTACCTTTAACTTAACGTTGGAGTCTATAAGGGACTGCAAGAGAAAATAGGGGATGTTGATTTTTTGGGGTGTGGGAGTATCCATGCCATATCTCAGCTCATGGAGAAGTCTAAAATGGTAGCCATAAACTATGCTATACCTCCCTTCACAGGAAATAGACTTGATTATTTGGTAACTGACCTCATCCCAAGGGTAAGGCATGCTTGTTCTTCTAATCCCATTTTTGTCTTCTACAGGATGTTCATTTGGTTGGAAGAAGGTTTTCTTCGTAAATTATCCCATTAGCTTTTCATCTTTGCTCCAAGGTAATCCAAGGGGAAGGATGGTAACTCTACTGATAAATTATGGGGTGATTTCCATGGTGAGACCTCTGAAAGTAACAGTGGCATGGGTCTTTGAATAAGGTACTAAAGCAAGGGAAAACTCCTGAGCCACTTCTTTATCAAACCCTCAAATTTTTTTGAAAAATGGCATCCAATTGGCTCTGGTGAAAATGGCTACCACCTTAGGATGTTCATGGAGCCTGACTAAATTTGTGGGTTCCTTCCTCATGAATCCCCCTATCATTTTTCTTATACCCTTTTGGAACACCCCAGGTAGAGATGGAGACAAAAAATTTTGAAGACACAGGAAACAGAGAAAAACTGTGTTTTTTTTAAGAAAACAAGCAAAAATGTTTTTATGGAATTCCTCTCTTCTACAAGCTTAATTACTCCTTAATATTGTATCATTTCTTGCACATATTAATATTCAAGGTGGATCTGTACAGAACCTACCTCTTCAGGCTAGAATTTGAGCAAAAGCTCCGTGTTTCCTCCTTAAAAAATGCTTTCTGCCCCTCCTGTAGAACTGGCTGTAGGTACTCCTGTAGAACCTGTTACTACTCATGTAGAACCTGTTACTGCTCCTGTAGAATGCCAATAGCAAAAAGATGGATGAAAATGATAGAGGATGATGGTTTCGAGGTTATGGTGGTGGTATAGAGCTCGCTGTAGCTAAGTGGACGAGAATAAAATGGAAGAAAAGGTGTTGAAGGAGTTTCAAGGAGGAATACTTATGTCTTCTTTGTGATATTTCTGGTGATGGGGTGAGATGGAAAAAAGGTACGTTTCTAGATTCGAACCATTGGTCCCCACTACTCTGTCATCATGGCTCTTCATGACTCTTTCCCATAATCACTTCCCATCATTGCATCGGAGTTCATCGGAGTTTTTATAACCTCCACTACTTGTCCTTTGGATTTTCTGTGAGTTGACTAGGCACACATGTGGTGGCATCTCCAGATGAGCGCAGTCAACTGGATGAGGGTGGTCAGTTGACTAGCCACCTTTATCGTTCAACCCTAACCATCTCATCCTCTTATGCATATTTTCAATTACACAGATGCAACTGAGGAGAGGGTTAGACACTTACCTGCAAGTCGAATGTTTGTGTTGTTGGTGCATCTTGGTTCTTTTGCTGTTGCATGCTCATATTTCAGTTGTTGCATGCCTGTATCTCCTCTGTTCTATGCTTTTAGCTCCTTGATGTGTGGCTTGTTTGCTTTGTGCAGGTACCCTCTGGCTAGATCTGCTTCAGACATCCTCTTCAATCCTATGGCTGCACCTATTTTGCTGTTGTGGCTTGATTTTAAGGGGATCAACTACTACAGGAAATCCTACAGGAGCTCCTGTAGCTTCTTCTCCCTTTAAAATGTTTAGCTGATTCTTATGCTGGGAGCTGTGAGGATGCTACTAGAGATTCTGATGGCAATGGAGAGGCATTTGGTAAGCTGTCGGTGAGCTTTGGAGGTGCCGTTCTTTTTATTTCTTTGTTTTTTCTAAAAAACTAGTTTCTGTGTTTTTTTTTTTTAGCAGGAAGGAAAGACATCCATGATAATGAGGTGGTGCATATGTGGGATGGATGGATAGGAGGGTGGATAGCTGTAGGAGGGCCTACATGCTCTTCATGAAATATCCCAGCTCCTCAAACTATTTTTTAAAATCAATTTCGAGCTCTCTATGATTTCTACAGGAGCCTCCTGTAGAACACATAGGGCCTCCTGTAGGATACATAGTGTTCGGAAAAAAAACACAGTGAGGTGGAAGAAAGGTCAGTAATGATTAAGAAGAGTATGGAGGAGGTGAAATAGGCTTTGTGGCAATCTTCTCTTACTTCCTGTGGTCCACTTGTAACCTACAATGCATTTTAAAAGTCAGTTTCCTCTTCCTTTTTTCTCTGTTTTTCTGTTTTTTTTTTTGAAAGACAACTAGGGCGCCTCAAGGAGGTTTTCACCCTAATTGCCTGCCCTGGGCGCCTCCAAGGGAGGTTTTCACCCAGGTATATTATTCTCTCTCTTTTTTGTTTTTGTCATCACTCAGCCACCTCAAAAGAGGTTTTCAACCCAATGATGGGACTCAAGCGCCTCATGGAGGTTTTCACTGGAGCCCTTATTATTATTATTATTTTATTTTTTTCTGCTTCTTTAGTGAGTGGGTGGAGTGGAGGTTGAGATCTGCTCCACTACCAACATTGTCTTATTTAGATCTTCAATGAAGTATCACTTGGAGAGGGGCTTCTTGTAAATTTTAAACCTATGTCCATTGACAAGCATGCGAATGGCTTCCTCATCAATGATTCTAATCAGAACTGAACCATTGTCATTACATTTTTCCATAGTGTAGGGTCGCAGCCATCTTTTCCTCAACTTGCCTTTGAAGTCTTTATACCTTGAGTCATAGAGCAATGTCCAATCTCCTTCTTGGAATTGCTTCTCTCTGATATTTTGATCATGCCATATTTTCCTTTGAAGCCAGAGTACCTCTATGTGGAGAAGGGCCTGCAATCTTTGTTCATCCAATCCATTGAGCTGGAGTAGCCTTTCCCTCTGTGCATGGTTGAGGTCAAGGTCCAACTGTGCTTCCATCCTTATTGCATTGTATTCAAATTCTATTGACATCAGAGCCTTCTTCCCATATACCAGTTCATAGGGTGTGAACCCTTTGGTGGTCTTCCATGTTGTGTTGTAGGTCCTGGTGGCCTCAACTAGTCTATCTACCCAATCTTTTCTGCTGCTACTCACTACCTTGGTCGGAATTCCTTCCAAAGCTATGTTAGTGACTTCCACCTGCCCATTGGCTTGTGGATGGTAAGGGGTGGAAGTCCTGTGTTTGATTCTATGATGTGTGAGCAGGTCTTCAATCAAATTGGAAGTGAACTGACTGCCTTGATCTATAACCAATTCTCTTGGATACTCGAACTTATAGAATATGTTTTCTCTTAAAAGCTCAGCTTCTATTTCCTCTGTTGCTGCCTTGATTTCTTTTGTCTCTTCCCATTTTGTCAAATAATCAGTGGACACAATGATGTATTGCCTCTGTTTTGAAGGAGGGTTGATAGGACCCACAAAGTCTGTGCCGCACTTCTCAAATGGCTCAAAAGTCACTTGAGGTTGCATGGGCATCTCATCCTTTGGAGTAGGTTTTCCCATCTTTTGGCACCAATCACATTGGCTGGTATATCTCTTCACATCTTGATGAAGAGTGGGCCAATAGTAGCCTGCTTGCAAGATTTTGAAGGAAGTCCTCTTTGCTGCAAAATGGCATGCACAAGGCTCGTCATGACAAGTCAGGAGAATGTCAAAAACTTCCTTCTCCCTGACACATCTTCTCAAGATCTGATCTGGGCCAAGTTTGAAGAGATTTCTCCCAATCCAAGTGAAAGGGGTGCTTTTCCTCATGATCTTGCTCTTCTCTTTCGAGGACAGGTGTGGTGGGAACTGTGTTGAAACCAAGTAATTTGCTATATCAGCAAACCATGGAGAGAGTACTGAGATAGAAAATAGGTGCTCATCTGGCATTTGATCATCCACCATTCCTTCCTCACCTACAGGAAAATTTACTCTAGACAAAAAGTCAGCAACAACATTTTCTTTACTAGGCTTATCAACAATGGTTAAATCAAACTGCTGCAGTAAAAGCAACCATCTAATAATGCGAGCATTTACATCTGGTTTATTCATTAAATACCTAATTGCAGCATGATCAGTGTGTACAAAGGTTTGATAGCCTGTGATGTAATGTCTGAATTTATTTAAGGAATGCACTACAGCTAGGAGTTCCTTCTCGGTTACCGTGTAGTTTAACTTTGCCTTTGACAAATTTTTACTTATAAAGTATATGGCATAAGGTAACTTTTCATCAATTTGTCCCAAGGCTGCTCCTATTGCTTTGTTCGAGGCATCTGTGTGAATGTGGAAGGTAGGGACCAGTTTGGGGTAGATGAATCCTGCATCAAGTAGTTTTTGCAATTCTTCCTTAATAATGTCATTAAGGGCTAGATTCATCCTCCTTTGAGGTTGCCTGACTGGTTTGCAATATTCCTTAATGTATATATGATGAGTACATACTGAAGGGTGCACTCCCTTCATCTCCTTATAACTCCAGGCGAAGGCATCTAAATGTTTTCTTAATAAGCTACAGAGTTCCTTCTCCTGGGAGGTGGATAGGGATGAGTTGATTTTCAAGGGTCTTTCTGGGCCAAACTCTATATTCTTAACACGGAGAGAGGTCGGGTCAGCCACACAGAGATTAGTTAGGGGATTATCTTGGGTTTCTTTAACTAGATCTTCTAATGGAAAATAAATGGGAGGTGGATTCTAAATTAAGTTTCCAATGATATCATCCTCATTTTGCAGTTCCCCCTCATGACAGTTTCTAACAATGTAAACTTTGAAACGGGAACTCTGGCCAAAAAACCTCGTAAAACAAAAAAAACAGTGCTAAAAACGAAAAGTGTTGGTGCTGGAATAACACCTTTTTTTTTCTAGGGTAAATTTTCAACATGTATTAAAATGGCGGTGAAAACCAATTTTTTGTGCAAAAATTGTCCAAAAAACACCCTCAAAATGAAGTGTTGATGTTCGAATAACATTTTTTTTTTCAATGGTAAATTTTGTGCAAAAAACACCCTCAAAACGAAAAGTGTTGACGCTGGGATAACAAAAAAAAATTCAAGGGTAAAATTTCAACATTTTGAAATAATAGCGTAAAATATTTTATCATGACCCCAAAAAACATTAAAATTTAAAAAAATAACGAAAACATAAAATAAAAATAAAAAATAAAAATCAAATTAAAACAATGAAACAATACACAACAAAAAAAAGTAGCATAACATATATTAAATTATATACTAAAAACAAAACATTAAAAAAACAAACAAACAAACATAATAATAATAATAATAATAATGTAGAAAAAGAAAACAAAATTAACCTATAAAAGATAAGAATTAAAAAACTAAAAAAAAAATTACAAATTATAAACAAATAAATAGTAAAAAAAACATATTTGAAAAAAATGGAAAAAAAAACAAATATGTAAACCATAAAAAAATTTGGAAGAAAAAAAAACAAAAATATATATATATATATATATATATATATATATATATATATATATATATATATATATATATATATATATATATAAAGAGTTAAATAACTAAACATGGAAAAATTAAAAAAACTAGGGAAAAAATAAATTTAAAAACAAACTAAATTAAACAAAAATAGAGAATTAACGTAAAAAAAGTTTAAAAACTAGTAAAATTAATATTAAAAACATTTTTAAAAAATAAAAAAAAAATAAAGTGAAATTACTAAAAAAACTAAAAAGATATGAAAATTTTAAAAATATGTCTTTAAGTTCCAAAAAAAAAAAAAAAAAAGTATACAAAAATGTGTTTTTCATTTAAAAAAAACAAAAAATTGTTCTTTTAATAAAATTTTCATTGTTAATTTAAAAACAAACAAATAATAACATTAAAACTATATATATATATATATATATATATATATATAATTAATGTGCCCCCACCGGGTGGCGGGCAGGCGGCTGGCCGATTCCGGGAATCAGCCAGTCGCCTGCCTGCCACCCGATGGGGGTGCAGCCGTGGGTGGAGGGGCTACACGCAGCACTCCGCCCACGGCCGCGCCCCCAACGGGTGGTGGGCGGGCGGCTGTCCAATTCTCGGAATCGGATAGCCACCCGCCCGCTACCCGGTGGGGACATGCCCGTGGGTGGAGGGCTGAATTTTTTTAATTATTTTTTTTTTTTAAATAAAAAACAAAAAATTTTGTTTAGAAAAAAAAAAAAAAATTTAATGTTTTTATTAATTTGTTTTTAAATTAACAATGAAAATTTTATAAAAAACATTTTTTTTTTAATCCAAAACACATTTTTTTATACCTTTATAATGTTTATTAATTATTTTTTTTGTTTTTATTTTAAAAAGACATATATTCCTAAAATTTTCATATTTTTTTAGTTTATTTTTTTTTTAGTAATTTCAGTTTATTTTTGTTTTTTTAGTTTTTTTTAAAATGTTTTTAATATTAATTTTTCTAGTTTTTAATTTTTTTTTTGGGTTAATTCTCTATTTTTGTTTAATCTAGTTTTTTTTTTGTCTTTATATATATATATATATATATATTTTTAAATTTGTTTTTTTTTAACTAATCAATATTTAAAAAAAGAAAAATAAAACAACTTGAAAATTCGTTAAGTAATCATAATTTAAAAAAAAAAATGGAGATAATAAATTTTAAAGTGTGAAAAATAAGTCTTTTAAAAAAAGGTATGCTACATCAACACGTTGCATCTACACATTTCAAAATCAGCATGAAAATCACTAATATTTAAAAAAAAAAAATATTTTTGATACATAAAAAAATTTAATATGTTAAAAATATGCTCCCAACAAAAAAAAGTGTATTCTATTTAACCACTTTTGAAAATCGGGTCACGTTTTTACTACCGTTACGAAACGAGTAATCGTATTAGTTATTTAAAGTGCCAAAAACTATTCTCTAAAAAAAATGTGTGTTCTGCATCGCCCCTTTTCAAAATCAGGTCAATTTTTTGCTATCTCTACGAAACGAGTAACAGTATCAGTTCCCGTTTCAAAGTTTACATTGTTTTCTACTGCACACAGTGGTGTAGAATACGCTTCATCCTCATCTTCCTCCTCCAACCAGAGAGGTAGATCATATTCTAGCAAGTGTTGGGTAGGAGGGTATAGGATTAGCTACTTAGACATAAGCTTGTTCTTGATGGTCATGTTTCTAGCCCGACAACTGATGTAAGCATTGGCAGTGGCCAACCAAGGTCTTCCCAGGATGATAGGATACCCAGTGAGCTTTGTTTTCGGCTGGAGAACTAAGAAATCTGTAGGGTACTCCCAAGAATCAATGGAAACCATCACATACTCCACAATCCCTTCGGGGATCATGGTGGAGCGGTCTACTAGCTGCAGTACTATCGTGGTCTTTCTCAAGGAGCCCTGGAGTTTGAGTTTGAGCATGGTGTCCTTTGTCATCACATTAATGGGAGCTCCCAGATCAATCAAGGTATGTGGGATCATGGTTCCATTGATGTGGACATCAACTACTAGGCTTCTAGGGTCTAGATATTTCAGACAGATTACCTGCCCCAACATGAGCTCGGACAATTTTCCTATGACATTGATGGTTGGGGCATCTTTTTTGCGCCTGTTTGGATGCCTGAAGCACTTCTCTTTGATCATCTTATTGTATATAAGCACATCCTTTATGGCTTGGAGAAGTGGTATCTTTACACATAACTGTTTCAATTCTCCCAGAAGTTCAGTTTCTTCTGGGGTGGGATGTGTTGTCCTGGATAGTCTCTTAGGAAAGGGTGGAATTGCTTTTGGTTCACTTTCCTCTTTATCTTCCTCAACCTCCTGAGGGGGAGGCTGGCTATCTAGTAGAACCTTCCCAGATCATAGGTTAATCTCTTGAATCTCCACAACGTAGGTTGGGCATGACGATTCCCCATTATATACTCGCTGAGCCTGTTTGTTGTTTGGGTTCAGGTTCGATTGAGTAGGCATTTGTGGTTGCCTTGGTGGAGCAGGAGGTAATCGTTGTGGTTGAGTAGGTGGTGGAGGAAAAAGAGTGGGAGGAGAGTTATACTGGGGCCTCAACGCTTGATGAGATGCATTCCACTGAGGTTGTGGCTAAGCATAGGATTGAAATGCATGAGCAATTGGTTGGGCATGATATTGAAATGGATAGGACCAAGGAGGAGGTATGGACCATGAAGGATGAGCAAGAGGACCCCAAGAAGGTATGGAAGTGGCTTGGTTGGGGTTGTAGTATGCCTGAGATGTCCCTTGCATTCCTTGCTGGTATTGTCTAGGTCCATGCAGTCTCCTTTGGTTCATGAAATAGAGTGGTTCAGTGGCTCCTTCGGCCCCTTAGTATACAACTTTAAGTCCGGGAAAGGAAGGGCACTTATCTGTAGAATGATCTTCTTCACAAACTGAGCAAACCTCTATAGAGTTCAATGGACATTCATTCCTAGGATGCCTTCTGGTGCACCTAGGACAGAAAATGGCCAAAGACCTCTATGCTTCCTCTTGTTTCCTTTTGATATGTAAGGTATCCATTTGCATGGCAGGGGCCTGCAACATCTCACTCTTGAAGTCTTCCAACATGTGTCCAAGTTCACCTTTTATGGATGAACTGGATGAGGAGGTACCGGCTATGGATTGACTCCCCCACCTCTCTTTCTGGCTGCCCTAGAATGGTTTCTAAAAACAATTTTTATATTTTCATAAGGTAGTTGGTAGATGTCTCCCCTAGTTAGCAGATGGAGGGTGTCTAGAAGGTCTTCTAGAATTCCCCTGAGCATGACTAACTTCAGCGATTCGGGCTCAAGTGTGCACTTGGCCCTTCTATAACTGAGTTGGAACCTCTCTTCATGATCTTCCAATGATTCATCACTTCCCATGATCATTCGGAAGATTTCTTCCTTAGTGTCTTTTGACCTACAGTAGTCTCGATATTTGTTATTGAAGGCTTGTTGCATCTAAGCCCAAGTTGTGATGTTATTGTCAGGTAACCCCATGAACCAGCGCAATGCTGCATCCTTGAGGGTAGAAGGAAATAATTTCAACTTTTTCTCATCTTCTGCATAGTCATAGTTTCGACAGATAACAACAAACTCAAACAAGAAGGTGTTAGGATATTCTATAGTCAATCCATGGAAGTGAGGTAGGGCTGAAGGGCTTATGTTTTTCATTTTAGTGTTCCCATTGGTCTCTCGGATGGGAAATGTACCCTCTATTCTTTTTCCATTCCCCCTAGCATTTTTGCTTTTATCCATTGTCTCAAGAGGGATGTTTTATTCTTCTTCTTCCCCTATAGGTTCTTCAAATATCTCTGATTGTTCACTTAAAGGTTCTTCTTAATCACTGCTACCGAAGAAGAGAGAAGGGTGGCTATGTGATGTGGTGAGGGTGTTGGGTAAGGATTTTCCTGAATTATCTCTGTTTCTACGAGGCATGAAAGGAAATATTTTTTTTGGTTGGTTTTTGTTTTTTTCACTGCAGATACCTGCAAAACTGAAATTGATTGAACAAACAAATTGCAACCACTGAAATGAATTTGCTGAAATGAAATTGCAAAACTGAAAAAGGAAAGAAAATGAAATGCAAAAAGGAAATGACTAATCTACTTTTTCTGGAATGGAAATTGCAGAATTGAAGTGAAAGCAAGGAAATGACTAATCTACTTTTGCTTGAATGGAAATTGTAGAATTGAAATGAAAGCAAGGAAATGGCTAATCTACTTTTGCTAGAATGGAAATTGCAGAATTGAAATGAAAGCAAGGAAATGACTAATCTACTTTTGCTGGAATGGAAATTGCAGAAGTGAAATAAAAACAAGGAAATGTAGGAATTGAAAGAAACAACTACTCTACTTTTTCTGAAATAAACCACTTAGTAGAATGTTGCAGTAGGAAATAGAAGAAAAGCAGTGATCACACAATACTCTGATGCTTCCCTGGCAATGACACCAAAAAGTTGTGAGCACTAGTATTGCAAAAATAATGTTGTAACTCCTAGGCTTCCTACTTTACTTTTATCAACTCGGTAGTTCGTAACAAACTTGGAAGCGACGGTGTTGTATGCACAAGTACTAGTTCTTACTGCAGGTTGTCACTTGGTCAGCTAGTGCAAGATCACTAGGAGCTCAAGCCAACTTCAATGAATTCTATAAGAAGCTTTATATGTGATGAAAGAAAGAAAAGCTTACCCTATAGAGGCTATTTTATTTGCAGAAAGTGAAAGAAGACTGAAAGGTAAAGTAAACCTAGGAAACCCTAATTAACCAGCTAACCCTGCTTTTGCAGAAAAAGAGATGAAACACCATAAAATGAATTCCATTACCTAATTAGGAAGTAAACAACATCTACTCAAGCTATTTCTACAAGGAAATGAGAAAAAAACATCTTTTTGGATTTTTATGTATTTTTAGGTGAAATTGTCATGCATGTAATTTATCTGTTTGTGAATTTGGCAGTGATTAGGTGGCGATGGAGGGTGACTTTGGAGTTTGCAGAGGTGTAGGAAGGTGTGGAGGGGTCCTAGGAGGTTGTAGGTGGCCTTCTAGAGGCTTGCCCTACAATCGGAATTTAAAAAGACACCTACAGGAAAATCTATAGGAGGCTGCAGGGGATCTACAGGAGGTTTACAGGAGGTCTATAGGAGGATGCCGAGAGCTATTTTAGAGGTTTAAAAGGTGGGAAAATGGGTGGAAAGGGTAGCTGATGGCTAGGAGGATGTGTTAAGGTGTCTAAGGTTCAACAAGGAGGATTAGGGAAGAGAAAGATGGTTGGACTTGTTCAAGGAAATAGAGGAAAGTTCATGAGAAAAGTACAGAAAATTAGGGAAAATTTGTGAGGGGCTTTCAATGACCCGTGGAACATGGATCAAAGAGAGAAGGTGATGGTTGATTGGTTGACTTATTGTGAGCAGAAATGTACTTCAAGAGAACTGAAAATAAAACACCGAGACTAAGCAAGCAAAGAAAATAGCTACACTAAAAAACATAATTGTTCATCAAGCTAGTCTAAATTCTGATCTAGGAAAGTAAATGCTGAACAATGTTATATGGAAAGAAAACATGAAAAGAAATTTATTGTATAGACAGAAATAAGCATGATGAAATAAATCTACAGCAAAGCATTAACCTTCTAACAAGCTGCAACACTAGAAATCCTATGGAAAACGCAAATCTATGTTTTTTGTGGCAGCAATAGGGTCTTGGCCTCAGTTCATGGTCCCAAAGGGGAGAAAGGAGGCCAAAGCTTTGTTGATGGCTTTTTTGTATCTTCTTCTATCCCTATTCAACCTGCTACAACAAACTGAAATGGAAACAACTTTTTAAATTATCAAAAGCAACCTATTCTTAACTAAGAAAGAAATATATCTATCAGCAACTCATTCATAAACTGAAACGAAGCATATAAATACAAAAAAAGAGGTGCTTGGCTACTTGTATTGGGCCCCAACCCAAGAGCTTTAGCCCTCTTAGGTAACTCAGTGCTAGCTTAGAAACAATATCATCTTCATTATCAAAATAACAGTAAGATTACATGAAATTGTCTACAAAAGTAAGCTCGAAGTTGAGCAGAGCAAAGTTGCAACAAAAGTGCGAAAATATGACTAACATCCAACAAATTAATGAGGCCCTAGGACTCTCTACTTATACAATTCGAGCTCCTAACAGCTCCCTTAAAATCAGGGAGGCTTGGCTTCTAAAGTTTGAGATAGACAGCAGTTATCCTTCACTTGCTCGGCTGCCTCTTTGGTGCATTGATGTGGCTGCTTGTGCTTCGAGCTTTCTGAAGGAGAATTTGAAGTAAGGAGTCATAAACGAGGGGGAAAACCTTCTATAAATCCCCTCCCTTGTCTTCTTTGAATATTTGCTGCCAAATGTCCATTAAATCTTTGACTTTGTCTCCAAAATTGATCAAAAATCTGCATTAAGCACACATTAGACTCTATGGCATAATGATCAACTCAACTCACTCTATTAGCATAAATATAATATAAAACATGCAATAAAATAATGATAATGGTGGATTAAGCTAAGTTAGGAGGCAAAATGAGCCCAAATTGCCCATTTATGGGGCTCATCAAGTAACATAGGCACATCCATGCACATGAGTCTGTAATACCTTTAATTCTTTGTCCTGGATAAATTCCAGATCAAGTGGTATCAGAGCCCTAGGTTACTAAGGTTAGACAAGCTTGTGTTGGATTTTGTTGTTGAATGCTAACTAGATCAAATCTTAAATTAGGAGAAGGATAATTGGTTGAAACTAACCCAGAAATTGGAAAGTCTATTCTGAGAGGAAAATGTCAGAAGAAAATCCCTTGGAATCAGACCCCCAGTTCATGGATAGTTTTATGACCCTGAGATCCATAGTGGAGGAAATGTATAGGGACTTTAAGAAACATAGAGATGAAGATTCATCAAGCTCCAAACAAGACAAAGGATTAGAAGAATCTCTCCTCCATGACCACTCTAAAGACAAAGGGAAAAAAGAAAAATTTCTCACGCCTCCTAATAGTCCTGAAAATAGAAGAAGACATCTTTGATTAAATTAGATGTTAAATTTGATTTACCAATATATGATGGAGAGTTGAATGCAGAGAAGCTGGATAATTGGATCAGACAGATTGACGTTTATTGCAGAGTGTAGAGCATTGACTCAGACAAAAGTAAGATACAGCTATCCAGCCTACGCCTTGGAGGCATTGCCTTGGTATGGTGGGAAGGTAGGACACAAGCTAACATGAAGAAACATGGTAAGACTCTTTCTGTCTGGAGTGAATTTGTTTCTGCAATTAAAAACCAATTATATCCACTAGCCTACATGCAACAAGCCATGATGAGCTAGCAAACTCTTGGACAACTAAAAGGGTAAAGTGTACAAGGTTACACCCAAGAATTTAGGAAAAGAGCTTTGATTCTAGGAATTTCTTTAGACTCACCTAAGACTCTGTTGAAGTATATAGGTGGTCTACACAGCTACATGAGGCACACTATCCTTATGTCAATCCCACTATCATAGATGAGGTATTCATTCAAGCTATGCATCTCGAAGCTAGAGGTAAGAATGGGAACTTAGAATTTGGGGGATCGTCCCCACCCACTGCAAGCAAAAATAAGGAGAAAAGAAAATAGAAATGGAAAGAGAGGAAGACAAACACTATACAGAAAATAAAGTCTTCATGCACTCACTATAAGAAGGATGGGCATGATGATGAACACTATTGGATTCTACATCCGGAGCTGAAACCTAAGAAGTTCGAGGGCAACAAGAAGAATACTGCTGAAGCTATTCAAAAGGATTTAGGTTCAGAATCAAGATATGAAGTAACAATCGCAGCCATAGGTATAAAAGGTAAAAATTCTGAAGCATCTACTAGTAATTCTGCACAGTCTACTGATAATGAAGAAAATGAGAGAAAAAGACATGAGCTTTTTCATATTTGAGTTATTTCCAATCATCGAAAGGTTGATACTTTGTTTGATAGTGGCTCACAAGTAAGTTTAATTTATGAAGAAACTGTAAAGAAATTGGGATTACTAACCACACCTCACAAGAAACCATATCCATTAGGTTGGTTATGTGATAAAACAAAGCTACAAGTGACTAGACAGTGTAAACTTAAGTTTTCTTTTGGGTCAGCATTTGTAGATGAGGTTGAGTTAGATATAGTTTCTTTGGATATATGTGGAATTGTTTTAGGAAGTTCTTACTTGTATGATAGAAAAGCTATTTTATATAGAGCTGAGAACAAGTATCTACTCGTTAAAGATGGAATCAAATATATTGTAAGAGCTCATAAGCTTAAGAATAATTATACTCTCGTAAACTCAAGGTAGATGAAACGAATTGTAAATTCATGCAAACAATTTTTATTGATGGTTGTAAAGGAAAATAAACCTGATAAAACCAATGTATTTGAGGGTTTTGATGCTGAACAACAAGCTGATTTAGAAAAAGTTGTTTCAAAATATGATATATTGTTTCAAGAACCTAAAGGTCTGCCACCCAAAAAGGAAATAGTGCATGATATTAATTTGCAGCAAGATGCTCCATTGCCTAACATCGGAATGTACAGGTTGTCTTCTTTAGAGAATGCAGAAATCAAGAAGTAGGTACAAGAGCTGCTCAAGAATGGGTTCATCAGACCTGGCACATCACCATGTGGGTCTCCAATTGTTTTGGTGAAAAAGAAATATGGCTCGTAGAGAATGTGCATTGATTACCGAGCACTGAATAAGATAACGATAAAAAATCGTTATCCCCTTCCTCGCATAGATGATCTATTAGATCAGTTGAAAGAAGCTGTTTATTTTTCCAAGTTAGTCTTGCATAGTGGCTATCATCAGGTCAGAGTTGGAGAGCAAGATGCATGGAAGACTGCTTTCAAAACAAAGCAGGGATTGTATGAGTGGATGGTTATGCCTTTCGGCTTAACTAATGCTTCTGCTACTTTCATGAGAGTAATGAATGATGTGCTCAGAATTTTTCTTGATGATTTTGTTATTGTATATCTAGATGACATTATTATATTTAGCAAAACATGGGAAAAACATTTAAAGCATGTTAAGTAGACACTAGATGTTTTGGAAGGGGAAAAAATTTATGTTAAACTCTCAAAATGTGAATTTGGCAAAACATCTTTGAATTATATGGGACATATAATAGGGGGTGGTGAATTGAAGATAGATCGCTCTAAGGTTGCAGTCATTGTAAACTGGCCTAAACCCAAATCTGCTACAGAAGTTAGAAGCTTCTTAGGAGTGGCACAATATTGGAGAAAGTTTATTTCTAACTTTTCCTTAATTGCAGCTCCTTTACATGCTTTAACAGGATTGAACAAGGTGTTTCAGTGGTGAGGCAAACAACAGAAAGCCTTCGACACCTTGAAATACAAGATTAGTACAGCACTAGTACTAGCATTGCCCAATCTTCAAAGACCATTTGAGATTGAAACAAATTCCACTGACTATGCCATGGGAGCAGTGTTGATGTAGCACGGTAAACCCATATGTTATCATTCTGAGACATTTAATTATGCAGTAGTTAACTATCCCACATATGATAAAGAATTGTATGCATTAGTATAGAGTGTGAAAAAGTGGAAACATTACTTAATGGGAAAAGAGACAGATATACATACTGATCATCAACCACTTCAATATCTACACTCCCAACTAAGTTGCAGAAATCAAGACACTATAGATGGATGGGTTTTCTATAACAGTTTCATTTAGTCATCACATATAAAAAGGGCATACACAATAAAGTTGCAGATATGTTATCTAGACCAATTATAAATCATCTATTATACTTAAGCATAATTCAGTATTTCATGAGAGCTACATTGAACAATATGCTCAAGATATAGATTTTAAAGATGCATATGCAACTTTAAGTCAAGGTAAACAAGTAGAAGAATTGGATTATCATGTTAAGGACCAACTCTTGTATCATTTTGGGAAGCTATGCATTCCACAAACTGAAAGAGTAAAGATAATTCGAGAAGCACACATTTCTCTAATATCAGGTCACTTTGGTGTAAGTAAAACAGTTGCATAGCTACAAAGATTTTGTTATTGGCCAAAAATGAATGAGACAATATCTAGATATGTAAGAGGGTGTACCATGTGTGCTAAAAGCAAGCCCAACAATAAAAAACTATGCTTGTACACTCTACTACCAGTTCCTTCTCATCCTTGGGAAAGTGTTTCGATGGACTTTGTTGGAGGACTACCTAAATCTAGGAAAGGTCATGACTATTAATATGTTGTTGTGGATAGGTTCAGCAAAATGTGTATTTTAATACCTTGTAACAAATAGATTACAACTGAACAAACTGCAAAGTTTTTATTTCAGCATGTATGGGTTCATTTGGATTACCCTCTTCCGTAATATCTGATCGAGATACTCGATTTGTTGGAAAATTTTGATCAATTTCGTGGGAATTGATGGACACCAGGCTGAAGAAGAGCACAAATTTTCACCCACAAACAGATGGCCAAAGAGAAGTGGTCAACAGGACAGTGATCCAGTTGCTCAGAGGCTATTGCAGCAAGCATCCCAAACTTTGGGATGAACATTTATGTTATGTGCAGCATGCTTACAACTGAGCTAAACATTCTTCTACATAAACATCTCCTTTCGAGACCTGTTTTGGTTTCACACCAAGGTCTCCCTTGGATTTTGTCTTTGGTAAAGACATAGCAGTTAATGGACACAGTGAGGTGGACAAGGCAACCAAGTTCATTGAACAAATCCGAGAGATTCATAGGCAGTACAGGAACAACTTAAAAAGAGCCAAGCCAAGTACAAGGCAAGGCATGGCAAGCATCAGATGGATCATAGTTTCCAAGTTGGTGATAAAGTTTGGATGTATATCAGCAAAGACAGAATGCAAGGTGAAGGTAAGAAGCTGAAGCCAATAAGGTATGGACCTTTCAATATACTTGAGAAAATTGGTGAAAATTATTTTTGCCTTGAGCTACCAGCTTACATGCACATCTACTCAGCTGTTAATGCAGACAGCTTGAGACTATTTGAACTCTCATTAATTCAAGATCCCAAAGAGTAGAGTCAATTTCCTTCTATTGATGATCTGCTACCTAAATATCTTAATGAGTTGCAGGAAGATACAGTTCTTGATAGAAAGGTAAGAACTACATGCAAAGGGGATGTTGAATACCTCAGGATCAGACTCAAAGGTTCAAAGCCAAGCAGTGAAAAATGGATAGAAATTGAGAAAGCGAGGAAGAAATGCCCTCACTTGATTGATGCTTGAAAGAAAACCAACTTTTGGTGGTCCAAAAGCTTTTTCAGTGGGAAGGTCGTGATCCGAATTGGATCTTAAAAACTCTCTAAGTTTTCATGACTATTTCAAATTATGCTAAAAGATTCAAGTCCTAGAAAAGATCAAAGCTATTAGAAGGAATCCTCGTAACAGTTGCAGTTGTGGCTAGAGCGGAGCAACGAGGACCCTCGGTTGAGCGCGCAGACCATTGGCCCATGGTAACATGATCTGGCACAAACTAGCAAAACCGGAGGCCAAATCAAGAAACGGGGGTGGTTTCTGATACATGATTAGCACTATCACAGGGCATCCCCCTCAGTGAAGGAAAGACCCAAAGCGCCTGGACCCGAAATCACTATGAAAAATGGAAAAGTAACTGTTTCGGTTCCGTAGCGCGGGATTCCCCAAACCAGCAGGATATCGGAAGGCTTCGAGGTAGTAAGCAGTTTTCACTGAGTCTCACCTGATGCCACATATCGAGTGACATGCATCCGACAGATGAGAGAGAAAAACGCCAGCATTGAATGGGTAAACACCGTGCAACTTGTTCACCCGATATGAAGGACGATCATAGGATCTGGGGGGGCCAGATCAATGGTGGAGATGCGTCCTGATGACTGAACGGATTTGATAGGTCAAACAGAAAGATGACATGGGATTTGAAGTCTGATGTGGATGATAAGTTGGAAAACGATTCATGATTCGCGAGCAATCTTGAGGTGAATGGAATTAACAACCATTCAAAAATTATTCAAGGAATCTGACACCCAGTTCATTGGGACATAGGTGGCCACCTCCCTGCGAGGCGTTACCCAGTGATGATGATGCAAGGCAGAGGAATTCGAATGGACAAAGTTAGGGAAACCAGAAGGCCGAGAAGTGGAAATGAACAATCTAAAGAGCAGATTGGCTTTAAAGCCATGACCTGACAGAAGCAGAAGGAGGAGACAATATAGAGAGGCACACACAGCTAGATGCAAGAAGCTAATAGTAGAGAACAGAGAGTAGAAGCCGAGCTGACCTGAAGGTAGCATCAAGCCAGACAGATCCAGAGAGAGTCAGAGAGTCTGTGTACTCCATTGAATGGTTGAGAGGTTCAAGAAAACTCCTTGGCATAGGCTTGTCATACTACTATGACCCTTAGAGGTCGAGTTTCAATAAGGAGAGTCTGTGCACTCCATTCCTACTGACTTCATTCTGTTCAGTGGGTCTCAAATCGAGCTTGCTGTTGTAAAAACTCTGCTTGAAAACATAATAGAGAAGCCACCACTGAAAGGTTGGACTAGGAGACATAGCCCAGGAGCATTGGGTGAACTCCTTATTAAACATGTTTTGTTTACATGTTTGACTACTATGTTTTCTCTGATTTCCTCAGTGTCTATGTATTCTAGCAATCTTATCGATTCGTTGCATAAGTAACATAGGCACATCCATGCACAAGAGTCTGTAATACCTTTAATTCTTGGTCCTAGATAAATTCCATATCATGCCCCCTCATATTTCTTTTCATCCAGCATGGGAGGCCATCAGGATTTGCGAGGCTGGTCTTGCAAAGGTTTGACCAGTTGAAGCCCTAACTACTTATATCTCGACCTCGTTGGGGACATGCAAAGAAAAAATGAAGAAAAAAAGTAGACCGCTCTGATACCACTAATCTGGATTTAAATAGGAACGCAACAAATTACAGAGATGGTAGCTTAAAATATTGAAATTTGCTTACAAACAGAAATGGAAATAAACTAGCTAGGGCGATGGTAGCTTATCTCTGAGAAGAGATGTGGCGGCTAAATGCCTTAGAACTATGTTTTTTTTTCTTAAATGGTCGGTTGCTATATATTAAATTCTGAAAAAAAACAAGGATTTAGAATCCTCTGATACATAGATTGAGCAGACTGAGAGGGAACAAGGGGTTTACAAAATGCGGCTGCCCCCTTGGTCCTTAGATTGCTTTTTTTCCTACTGTTAAAGATAGCACTAGTATAGATTCTAATAAAGGAGAATAGCAGAAAAATACATTTGAAATTCATTCAGTCAATCATGATATGTTGGATGTGTCTTGCGGTTGATTCCTCTGGCTTATCATCTTTGGCTCCATGATTGACGCTGGAGGAGCTGGTGGCGATGGCTTTCTTTTCCAACCAGAATTTCAGAGTGGTAAGAGATTCCTCGACATGGCCGCAGCGGTTTGTGAGCTGCTCGAATTGCTCTTGGAGGGAGGACACCCTATGCATGAAAAGCTGAATCTCTGCTTTATACTTTTCAGTGTGAATGCAGTCTTGTTCAAAAATTCACCTGCTGTGCTCATCAAGACGCCTATCATGCTCTTCTAGTCTTGCATCTAGAAGACCCTGCTTCTCCTCTAACAATGACTGCTGAGTCCTAATTTCTTCTAGCTCAGCTTGAAGATCAGCACAGTGTAAACAATCCTCACTGCGCGCCATTGATGGGGTATGGAGATGATAAGGAGAAGAGGTCCGGTGGGCGGAAAAGATTAAAACGATATTGATAGTTCTGACTTGGAGACAAGGTTTGGAGACGCTGTCAAGGAAGACAGTGCTTCCCACTTCCTCAGCAACTGGAACAGAAGGGAGATTAGGCGGAGGATAAATGCACAAACCGAGAATGCAAGTGGGACTGAGGGCGGTGAAAAGAAGAGAGGAGGGGGCTGGGGAGAGCTCGCTGAAGAGGCTTGAGGTATGGAGACAGAATAAGAGGGGAGAAGTTGTAAGCGACATGCAGAGACGGTGAGAGGAGGACGCAGAGTGGGAGGATGGAGGAGCAGCTAACCGAGCCGCCCTGCAGAAACTGGCTTGGGCTTTCCTAGATAACACCCAGCAGAGACTAGCTTGGGCATTCCTGAAAAACACCGCAACAGAAGTTAAAATGAATTTAAACAAAACAGAATGGGACGATACCAGAGTATTGTTTCTCCTGAGATTCTGAATAAGAGCGCCTGCTTCAAGCCGATGTAGCTGCTCAATCGCTCGATCTTGATTGACAAATCTTTGCTTGCTGTTGCCCATATTTATAGGTTGGATCCAACAATGGATAGAGTGCCTAGCTGGAGTCGGACTCTCAAAAATGGTGAGATATTTTCCCAAATCTTTCATGCAATCTCCATTTGCTGTATTTTCGATCTTCATGCCGGCGCTGTATTGATTTATTTTCCCTTGATGGCAGGTGGTTCTCTCTATCGAGGCTCGGATATGACTGTTTATGCATATTATGCTCTCTGCAATTTGTCCTGCTGCTGTAGAGACCATGCCCTTCGCACACTTGATGATCCTGCGAATCTGGGCGGTGTCAGGATTTTCCTGAGTCATGGCAGGAGTTGAAAAGTGTCTCTGTTGTTGTGCCTTAGCACACCTTCCTGCTTTCCCACTGCGTTGTTCGCGTGCTTGTCTGCTTCCATGTTTAGCGTGCGAAGAATGTGATAGAGTTTGATATTTTCAAAATGTTTAAGGAGGAGTTTGATTCGCTCTATGTGTTGCTGGAGATTACTGTTAGGAGATCGCTGATTGTGATTCATGAGGCGAATAAGAATTGAGGAGTCTCCAAAAATTAGTGCCTTTCTGATGCCCATACTTTTTAATTGTAACAGACCTTGATAAAGGGCTAAGGCCTCTGCATTGTTGTTTGTTTTTCTTCCCAAGCTCCATACATAACTGCAGATTTCATGCCCTGACTCGTTTAATATTACTCCTCCCGCTCCTGCTGGTCCTGGATTGGACTTTGATGCTCCGTCAAAGTATAAAATTGGACAATTACTGCTCTGAATCCACATCTTGTAATCCTGGATTGGGAGTCTAATTTCCCACTCCCTGATTTGTTCATGCTGTTGTCTGTCGGTTCTCTGAGTATCCTGCTGATGGCCTGTTCTGTCGAGAATGTGCCTGAGAACTGATCTCTCTTCCACTGAGTAATCTGCAGCTTTGATTTTTCCCGTATACTTAGCTTCAATTGTCTCTTGCGCCAATATGTGAGCTTTATTGCATGTCATTCGAACATTGCTCTCTTTGTTTTGGAAGATCTTTTTATTTCTTGTGAGCCAAATTTTCCATAGTAGATTATGAGGTATGATAGCCCAAATCCTTTTGACAATCTTGCTCCTCTTGTCTTTCCAAGGGCAGTTCCTTCTCCATTCATGAATTTCCTCTGAAATGTTCTGTTGGGATTGCCATTTTATATTGCCCAGGTTGGACAAGTTGATCCAGCATCTCTTCGCAAAGGGGCAGTCAAGGAACAAATGTTGGGTTGTTTCCTCTGCTGAGCAGCAGTTGGGGCATATTGAAGGACCGTTGATCCCTCTCTTTCTTAAGTTTTCAGATGTGAGGACTTTGCCTTTAAGCAGCAGCCATGTGAAAAATTTAACTTTGGGAATGGCCTCGGATTTCCAGATTGTTCTCCATTGATTCCAAATGGGGATCTGATAAGTGCTATTACAGATATATTGATAACCAGACTTGATGGTGTAGTTTGAACCCGTGGGATCCCATCTAAATCCATCTGCTGCTCCTTTTTTTATGGGTGCTCTATTCTGAAGATTTTTTTGGAGGGCTTTGAAGTTTGCTTCTAAATTTGAAGGGATGACTGGAAATTCCCAATTGATCCAGGCTCCTGTATCTACATCCCATTTTGATATTTGATCAAGCCTCTGAATGCCTTTACTATTGAGATAGAGAATGAAAGGGATGGCTTCTTCTATTGTATTTAGAGGTTGAAGACCCATTATCTTGTCAGTAGCATAGTTGATACTGTCCCCTCCTCCAGGGATCTTTGAGGTGTTTTGATTGAGAATGGGGATTGCTTTCTTGCAGAGATACCAAATTTTGGTGGAATCTCTATTGGGAATGTCTATTTCAAGAAGTCTTTGCCTTTTGCCGTTAAGGTATTTGCTTTCTATGACCTGTTTCCACCAGGCTTTTGGCTCATTAATTAACCTCCAAGCCATTTTGATCCCAAATGCCAAATTTAGGATTTTGGGGGCTCTAATTCCCAGACCACCTCTGTCCTGAGATTGAATTACACTTTTCCAACTGACCAAATTGAATCTATTTTTTTCTTTTTTCCCTCCTTGCCATAAGAAATTTCAGAGGGCGATTTCCAGTTTATGATAAAATGTAGCAGGAGCTTGGTAAAGAGTAAATCGATATAGAGGTAAGGAAGATATACCTGATTTGAGCAAGATTATTCTGCCTGCTGGATTAAGCCATTGAGTTCCCCATTGTTGGATCTTTCTTTTGACTTTGTCTAATATTTCATTCCAGGTAGCAGCTTTTAAAGATCCCAGGGTGACCGGCATCCCAAGGTAGATGAAGTGATCCCAGTTTGTTTTGTAGGCAACTCCAAAAATGTTTGCTATGCTGTGAGCAATTTGGTTGGAGATATTCCAGCCATAGATGCAACTTTTTTGGAAGTTGACCTCTCCCCCTGAGTACTCCATAAATTGATCGAGGAGAATCTTGAATCGCCTTGCAATGGTAGTGGAAGCTCCTCCAATTAGCAGAGTGTCATCAGCAAATTGGGAGTGGTTGATATTCTTGACTCCGTTCCCGAATTTGATGCCAGAGATGAGGCCAACTCTTCTGTTATGATCTAGAATACTACTGAATGATTCGGCCATAAGAATAAAGAGATAAGGGGAAAGAGGGCAGCCTTGCCTTAACCCTCTTGAGGATTGGAAAGCATCACAAGGGCGCCCATTTATGAGAGGCGAAATCCAGGGACCTGAAATACAAGCGGCAATGGTGCTAATGAAGGCAGAATTGAATCCCATTTTCCTCAAGACAGCGAACAAAAAGGAGTGTCTTACTCGGTCAAAAGCATTGGCTAAATCGAGCTTGAGAACAAAGCCTTTCTCTTGCCTTGAAGTGCTGGAGTGAATGGCTTCTTGGACCAAGGTAATTGTGTCATGAATTTGTCTATTAGACATGAAGCCCCCTTGATTTTCAGATATAAGGGAAGGAAGGAGGGGTTGGAGTCTGGAAGCTATAATTTTCGTGAAGATCTTATAAGAGGAGTTACACAATGAGATTGGTCGAAACCTGGAGAAGGAAGTGGGACGACTTTCCTTGGGGATGAGGGCGAGGAAGGTTGAGTTTGTAAAGCCCCCCATTTTCCCTTTTCTTTGAATTCCCCTCAACATCTTTGCAAGGTCTTTTTTAATTAAATGCCAATGATCCCTGTAAAAATTGATTGGGAACCCGTCTGGACCTGGTGACTTATCCGGTTGCAGAGTCCAGATGGCTTTTCGGATTTCCTCCTCCGTTATTTCTTGGTTTAATCTGTCATTCTCCTCTGAAGAAATGCCTTTCGGTAGATGCTGTAAAAACGCAGAATAGTCAGCTTCTTCTTGATTTTCCGTGAGGCTTTTGTAGTGCAGGGAGGCAGCTATTTTGATGGATTCTTGGTCGTTATGTTGGCTGCCTTGACTGTCCATTATATTATTTACATTTTTTCTTATCTTTCTGACAGTGGCTTGCTTGTGAAAGTAAGCCGTGTTTTTGTCACCTTCTTTCAGCCATAGCTGTCTTGATTTAATTCTCCACTTGATTTCTTCCGCTCTCTTGATGTGCATTAGCTGCCCTTGAGTTTCCCATTCTTTGCTTTTCAGCTAGTGGGTGAACCCTTGATCTTCTATTTGTTTTTGTATTTCCTCCAAGTCCTGCTGTATTTTTTTCCTAATTTTTTCTGGCTCTTGATAGCTGACTTTTGCCCAGTCTTTGAGGGCTTTTCTTGTATTTCTGATTTTTGTTTCCCATATATGGCTTGAAGAGCCTTCCACATGATGTTTCCATGTTGCTTCTATGATAGCTTCAGCCTCAGCGTTGTCTCTCCATAAAGGATTGTACCTGAACGGAATTGGTCCCAATTGAGAGTGGGAGTCCAACGTTAAAAGGATGGGAAAGTGGTCTGAAGCTGTGGTGTTGAGAATTTTTGTGTGACGAGCTGCAAAGGAGGAAAGGAGAGAGACGTTGACCAGAATTCTGTCCAATCGTTCCATGATATTGCCTGGCCCCAACCTTCTATTATTCCATGTGTATTTTCTATTTTTTGGGATAATATCCATCAATTCATGTTCGGACATTATCACTTCCATCTGTCTTCTGAAGGGGTCGGAGGTGAAATTGCCCCCTCTTTTCTCATTCACATGGAGGACTAAGTTGAAGTCTCCAGCTAGTATGACATTTGTGTTCTGCTCGTTATCTATATCTTCTTTCAGATCCTTCCAACATTGTTCCTTTTCTCGATAGTGATTGGGGATATAGACATTGTAAATGATGAGTTCACAGCTCTCTTCTTTGTTACTAAGATTGGTCCTTAACCAATTTTGATTAAGGACAGATGACTTACAGTTCCAATATTGATTATTCCACATGGTTGTGATTCCTCCAGAAGCTCCTCTGGAGTTGCTACTGACCCCTGAGAAGTTTTTTTGGGCATCTACAATTTTCTGCATTTCGCTCTGACTTTGTTTGGTTTCTTGTATCAGAACAATTTTAGGTCTTTCTGTTTGGAGAAGATCTCGTAAGGCAGCTGATTTGGAGGGGTGCCCCATGCCCCTACTGTTCCAAGATAAGAGCTTCATCATGAGGCATTCGAACGGAGAGGTGCTCGCCTCTCATGGTCTTTTCCTGCTGTTTCTTTTTCTTGGGAGCCTGTAATGAAGGAGTCCATAGGGGTTTGGATCCCAAGGGCAATATCCTTTTGCGTGCTTTCTTCCCGATGCTGTTTGGCTGACTTTCTTCCTGGTCCAAGCTTCTTGTGGAGGTCACTGGAGGCGCCAATGTCTTTAGAAGAGCTTCTGGTAG
Organism: Pinus tabuliformis; assembly: GCA_031772625.1. Taxonomy (NCBI): domain Eukaryota; kingdom Viridiplantae; phylum Streptophyta; class Pinopsida; order Pinales; family Pinaceae; genus Pinus; species Pinus tabuliformis. The sequence goes on from CM062807.1 coordinate 471,104,149, forward strand.
TTTTGGGGGAGGGAGGGTCAGAGAAGGGCTGAGAGAGGATCGAGGTAATCAAGGGAGGATCGGGCAATTCCAGAGAAGGCTGGTCAGGTTGGGGATCATCAGAGGATAAAATAAGGAAAGGGTTGGAAGATGAGGGGAAGGAGGGTTCTTGGGAAGTTCCAGGAGGGTTGAGGGGGGGAGAGGTGGGGCGGAGGGAGGAAGAGCCCGGATGTTCAGAGGATGGTTCTTGTTTAGACGGGGGTGCTGCTTTCTTTTTTTTCACAGTTTCCCATTGTCCTCCTTGGTCTTCAAATTCCAAATTGGTTACTTTAGTGCATCTATTAGCAAAATGACTGTATTCATGACATACCTTGCATTTAAAGGGTATTTGCTCGTAGTCCAGCTGCTGTATGTAGCTCCAATCATCCACCTTCAGCTTGATGGCTTCTGGCAGTCCTTTTCCGAGGTCCACTTCTACGCAGATCCTTGCACAGGCTTGCATGTTATCTTTGGGCTCGCTTCTATCAATGTATTTACCTACTGCGTTCCCGATTGCTTTGACCGATTCATCTCCTCAACAATGCAGGGGCAGATGAGGAAGACGGACCCATACCGGAACCGCATTAGGGATGTCTAGCTCAGGGTCGAAATCAGGGGTCCACTTGTTCAGATATAGCCCTCGAGAGTCCATAAAATAGGGCCCATTCCTGAATATCAGATCCTTGTCTGCCTTGGTTTCAAAATGAAAGGTATAGTAGCCTTTGCCACAGAAGCGAATCGAGATCTTTCCTTGTATTTTATCGGACCAGTTCCTTTCCACCCATCGCTGAACTGTCTTTGGTGAAGGCCATAAGCCTGTAAACTGTCCTATGAGCCCTTTTTCTGCTAATGATAGAGTTGCCATTCGAGGAAGAGATGGAGGCAGCTGGACTTCTTGGAGAATATCCAACTTCTTAACAAATTTTGAAGTTGCTGGTTTCGGTCGGACAGGGGACAGAGACTTTACCAGGTCAGAAAAGGCTTTCTCCGCATCCCCAAGGGAAGGATCTGGTTGGGCCATGGCTGAAGCCAAGGCCCAAAAAGCAGGCCTCGCGGCCCAGGCCGAGGCGGCGGCGCTGCAGCTGCAAGCAGGAGTTCTTCAGTCGCTCCGCTCCCACGATCTCCAACGCTAGGTCTCGATATAATATTACCTTAGAACTATGTTACAATGAGGCTCAAAGGCCTATTTATTGTTGAGAAATAATGGAAAACCTTAAACATCCAAAAACCTAACCCTAGAAGATGAAACGCCAAACTGTGGGCCCCGTTTGGGTAAATTGGTACATCAACTTCCCGGGGTCGTAACTTTGGCATATGATCTCCATTTGACGCTCACAATATCTCGTTAGAAAGATCTATCTGAGAAATACAACTTTGGGAAGAGAAATATCAATCAATGGACCCATGTTTCTCCCAGTTTTCCCAAAAAACATCGTTTAGGGCCTCAAAAGAGCTCTGGAAGTTTAGGACTCGAAAAACTGCTAAAAATAGTAATTTGTGCTACAATTAAGGAAACTGAAAAAGCTGAGAGAAACAATGGTGGGGGTCTAAGTGGACTTTCCAGGAGGCCACCAATATCTACCTGGATCATAGACCCAAGAACTGCCCCTTCAAGTTTGAAGCCTTCTGGCTCAGAGACTCGGGACTCCTTAAAAGAATAGAGGAATGGTGGACACGAAGTGAACAACAAGGCAGAAACTGTATGCATACCTTCCAATTGAAACTTAAAGAGCTAAAGAAGAAGCTTGGGAAGTGGAATAAAGAAGAATTTGGACACATTATCAAGGATCAGAATGAGATAAACAAACATATGGTGGAAGTCCAACAACAAATTATCCAGGAAGGGAGATCTGAAGAGCTTGTCCGAGAAGAAGGAATGTTGATAAACAAGATGGAGGAAAGAAGAAAATAGGAAGAGATTCTCTGGAAACAGAAATCCTGGGTCCATTGGCTGAGGGAAGGAGAACAAAATACAAGATTCTTCCACAAAGCCATGGTGCACCACTGTCAACACAACATAATACACTCCTTAAAGGATGAGAAAGGGCAACACAAAGTTCAACATGAGGAGGTGGAAGAACTCCTAGTCAACCACTTCAAAGACCTTCTCTCATAAACCCCCGAGAATAGAACAAAAGCCATTCAAAGGATCATGCAACACATACCCCATCTAATAACTCGAGACCAGAACATGGCCCTGATGCACACAACTACCCTAGAAGAAGTGGAAGAGATAGTCCATGGAATGCAGAAGAATAAAGCCCTTGGACCTGATGGGTTCACAACAGAATTCTATCAAGCCACCTGGAAATTCATGGGGCAAGAGATCCTAGAGGTTGTAGAGGAATGACATTGTAATCAAAAGGTATGTCCCAGTTTGAATTCTACTTTTATAGCTTTGATTCCTAAAACTGCGAAGTCTGAAGATCCTCAAGGATTCTGACCCATAGCCTTATGTAATGTCATTTACAAGATCATTGCTACTCTTATTGTAAAACGTCTGAAGCCTCTCCTTCCCAACCTCATCTCTCCTGAACAAACAGGATTTGTTGAGGGTAGACAAATCCTTGATGGCTTCATCATGTCTCAGGAAGTAGTCCACTCTCTCAAGACCCAAAAGATTCCTGGTATGATGATAAAACTAGATTTATCCAAGGCATATGATAGACTCAGTTGAGGTTTCTTGTCGAGTATCCCCAAAGCCTATGGGTTTTCCCAAAGATGGATAAAATGGATCCTTTCCATGATATCCTCCCTGATTTTCTCTATTCTACTGAATGGGACCCATTCCTTGATGTTCAACCCAACCCAGGGCCTTATATAGGGCGACCCTATATCGCCCTTATTGTTTATCATTGCAGCGGAAGGTTTAGGTCGTTTCATAAGAAATGAGGTTCAAGAATCCTGACTTCAAGGCCTAAGGATATGGGGTAAAGACATGCCCATCACCCATCAACATTTTGTTGATGATATCATGTTATTATGTCAGTTCTCTTAAAGGAATCCCATCGAATTAGAGAAATCCTAAATACATTTATGGAAGCCTCAAGGACTATGATAAACAATGAAAAATCCTGTATCCTTTTCTTCAATACCCAAGGTAATGTCCAAAATTATCTAGCCAAAATCCTTGGGTTTAGCACTGGGAATCTACCATCCAAATACTTGGACATGCCCCTTTCTGATAACCTTTTAAGAATTACTTGTTAGTAGAACATCCTCCAAAAATTACAAGGAAAGCTCAATTGTTGGGCTTTTACATTTCTTAACATAGCTAGGAGAACAATCCTTCTGAAAGTTGTACTACAGCCGATTCCCATATACCAACTTTCAGGCATGGATTCCCCTAAAGGAGCGTGTTCCAAAATAGTGGATATATTCAAAAAATTCCCGTGGAGAGGAGCATTGGTATCATGGAAAGGACTAACCAAAAAGAAATTGGATGGCAGGCTTGGCCTCAAAGATCCCTACATTATGAATTAAAGAATGGGAGAAAAAATTTGGTGGCAATGGATTGGAGGGTGGACAAATCTATGGAAAAAAATTTGGACAAGGAAATACAATATGCCTGAGAGAACAGAGGATATCTTGAGATATCAAGATCCCCCAAAGGGATCGACGGTGTGGAATCTAGCAGCCCGTAATAGACACCTTATTAACTAGCACGCTTTTTGGGAGATTCGTAATGGAAAAGCAGCAAGATTCTGGATGGATTCATGGCAACAAAGAGAAAAAATGATAGAGATACACGAGATCAGGGACATATACTAGTATACCAGGGATAGGAATAAGCATGTGTTGGAACAATTCTGAAAAGAAGACCAAGGAATGGGAAGTTGGAGGAGATGGAAGACAAAGGAACACTGGGACCAGGCAATAGAAATGGAACAATGGAAAGCTCTTGAAAAATAATTGAAGTCAAGACAACTAATGATCCGTCATGATCCAGATATTTTGAGATGGGGACATACCACTAAAGGCACCTTCACTATAAACGAAGCCTATGACATTCAAGTAAGACAAGACCAGGATAGGCAAGATATCATATGGAAAAAAATCTGGAAGGGAGGATGGTGGCCCAAGGTAACCCATTTCCTTTGGATGGTTTGCAAAGGGCACATCTTGACCTAGGATCAATTGCAGAAAAGAGGATTTCAGGGGCCTTCCTTTTGTTGGCTATGCCATCAACACAGAGAAGACATGGAGCATATCCTCAACACATGCCTGTTTGCAGAGAAAAAGTGGAGGCAAATGCAAGGAGTTTTCGAAAGAATGGACCAAGACCAAAATAGCATTAAAGGAACAATCCTCCTATGGGGAAATCATATTTACTCAAGCCCAGTAGTAAATCGAGCATGGGGTCTGGCCCTAGGATTCAACATCTGGGTGATCTGGAAGGAACGAAACCATAGAATCTTTAAGAATAAAGCAACTACCTAGGAGAAAGTATGGGAAGGTATAGTCCAGAATATCAGGGAAACAATTCTTGCTAAGCCATGGCATCAAGACGACTGGCAAGTGCCCCCTAAGAAACTTGTATCCTTCAGAAGCTCAAATTATCCCCAGGAATGATTGCCACCATGACGTGGAAGATAAATAGGGTAGGTTCGACATCCTAGTCTCATTTTACCCCTCCGGAAGAAGGCTTCATGAAACTAAACTTCGATGGGGCATCCAAAGGGAACCCAGGTGAGGCAGGGCTAGGTGGCCTCTTCCAAGACCCCCAAGCTAACACTCGGCTCATTTATGTTGAATGTTGTAGAATAGCTAGTAACGATGAGGTAGAGTTTGCTGTAGTGTGACAGGGTCTCCTAATAGATGTTAGAATGGGATATCGAAACTTAGAGGTGGAAGGGCGCACAAGCCAAGACATAAATATGTTGGAAAAACTAAACAATGGCACTAAGTGGGATAATCTCATCCAGAGCTGGCGGACAACAAGACTCATCCAAGAGATAGGTGAAATCATCCCCAAGTTCGAATACATTCAAGTCAGACATGTCAGAAGGGAGGGGAACAAAGGGGCCGAATTCTTGGCCAACTAGGGATGCAATCATCAATAAGAAATGTTGAAAAAAAAATGGTCAGTCCAACCCTACAATGAAAACTTCAAACCCCTAGGGGAAATACTAGTTCAGGACCTCAGACAGAGCAGATAAAGTAGACCCCCAACAACTCAATATATCCAGCAGGATGCGGGCCAACAGTTGGGACATGCTAGTTGTAGTTATGACTAGTACCCTGGCAATTAGTATCATCGTCCCACACATGCTCAAGGCAGGGGGTGTGGTGACCGTTGGCATGAATGCATGTTGGAGAGGTGGGAAAGGTGGCATGATGGGAGGTAAGGTAGGGCATATAGGTGCGCAAGATAACTCGATGAGAAATGTTAGAGGGTTATCTTGTGGGGAAGGGTCGCATTGCAGTGTTGTGGGAGGACGTTGGAACATGAGGAGCCAAGCTCGACAATGAACTCCTAAGGGCTTCAGGTATGTAATTCAGCTTTGCACTGTAATTATTTTCTGGTTGGGTTTTTTCTTGGGGGGGGAGGAGGGTAATTAGTAAGAATTCCTACGGGATAGAAAACTACTGGTGGTAATGGGGAAGGAAATTGCTTTCCATTACCTAGTTTTGCATCCATACCTTCTGCCAAATGGGTAATACCCATGACTTCTTGTTGGTTGGTTGGGGCCTGACCTAGGTTTGGAGTTAATTAGCCAAAAAAATCCCTATACTATTGGCCCTTTCAGAAACAATCCTCAGAGTGTGGACTGAGGTTTCACCTGAAGTAGTATGGGGGGGTGTTGGAACCAGGTTTCCACACCCTTGAGATGTCAGAGAGGTTGAACTAGTCCAACTATTAGTCCCTTCACTCAAGTTGCTTAACGCACTTCCCAGGTCTTCACGCCTTGATATACTTGCCTTCGTGCAGCCCTAACCAAGGGTTGTGGAGCTTCCACATTGCTGGAGCAGCGCTCTACGCTATTCCCCTAAGTTGCACCTGAGATCTTACTTATCTTCCTACACCTAGTCAATTATCTTCGCGTAAATGGATGTCTTATATTATATTTATTTATACAACACATTCATAAGAGTTCGCGCAACAAATAAATAGTACACTTGCAATTTAAACCCAATCATACATTAAAACAGGAAAAGATACACAGTAATATGGTAAACTTCTCTTTATTAATTCTTCCAATGATTACAGACTCGACCTGTCCTGCGCTCTCAGCTATAGGGGACCCCGCACTCAGCTGAGGACTACTAAGCATTTGCACACTCAGCTATAGAGCCTTCTCCTACTCTACGACCAAAAGACACACTTTACACTTCGACTCAGTGTCTTAGACTCATCATGCTTCCATTCTATTCACTATCATATACACTTAGAGCCTCGCTCTATTTATATAATCCCATGGTCCGCAGACCATGGGTAGGTCTTTCAAGCCGACATTACATTACAAAAATGAGGGCAGACAACCTAGTGATTCTATTATAACTTTGCGCTCCGCGCCCATAATTCATGGAGCATTTAAAAAAGACTTGGTTAAAACTTGGGTTTTAAGCCCCAAAACATGCCTTGGGGGGATTCCATGCCCAACAAGCCCCCAATAAAAACATCGTGACTCACCCTCGAGTTACTCTATCAGCACGAAGATCTTCACATGGAGTCCCTCCAACTCTATCTGAGCCGCTGCATGGTCAACAACGCACTAAGCGACTGCCTGCTAGATCTCCTGTACGTGTTGTTCCAAGACTGCGGTGTAAGAACTACTTCCTTGCATATGTGCCTGTGTTCCCTACATCTGTGCAAGCTTACCTTCAATTACTACTATGATGGTGAAGACCTCATCGATCTAAGGCTAAACACATGCCTTCAAGATTGTTTCTTTGTGCCGTGCTACATCCACCAATTCTTTCAGTGCTTTGGGATGTTGCATCCGCACGAGCCTCTGAGTGAGTGCCACCATCTGCACAGTTCCTTTGACGCTGTCATACTACTGCTGGAGTTCTCATACCTCAATTTTTAAGTGCTAGATGTTGGAGTCCTCCTGTAGATTCGTGAGGACCTCAAATGACTTCTCCAACATTTTGGTGCAGTCTCTCACTGCACTGCCAATCTCATCCAGTCCCGTTGTAATAGCATTAGCGTGTTGCTCTCTTACTTCCGGAGGGGTGGACGGTTGCACTTTTAATTGCAACTCTATGATCTGAAGGTTTAGCTCTAACTAAACCTTTGTCATTTCCTCCCACGCCTCTCGCACCCATGCTGCTAGCCTATGGATGCACACCTCTGCTGGTGTGTTTACTGGGATAGCCAGCTCAGGGATGCTTTAACAAGCTTCATCCAGTACCTGTACCAGCTATTGATTTTGTAACACCACTTCGTCCCACTGCAATATCAACTATTCCATGTTGATTTTCTGCTTGCTTAGTACTTGCAGTGCATGACTCTCTCTAACCCATAGTTCTGTAGTAATCCCATCCTACAGAATGTATAATGTCTCCCGCGGGAGTGCAACCATGTTGATTCTGATACCCTTTAGGACGCTAATTGTAGGCCTGTTGGACTCATTTTTTGTCACCAATGCCCCTTTTTGAAGCACTATGGTATTGGTCACCTGAGCATGCAGCATCTATTCTGTTTCCATTGTCCTGACTGCGAGGCTGGTCGAAAGGGTACGAGCTTGAGGGGTGTGCACCTACAACTCCTGCAGCTGCACTCTGAGGGCCCCCAACACAATATGGTTCTCTTGCACAAAATTTTGGAGGGCCTCAGAGGTGACATCATGCACTTTCTCGCTGATGTCGTGTAGATCACCCTCGGTAAGGGTGATTGGGTCAATAGACAACTTCGATGCCTTGGCCTTCTTGTGTGGCCCTGTCCACTCGACCGAGAGCTAGTGCTTCAGCTATGTTGACACGGTTTGTGGGTTCGTGCCTCCCTCCTCTTCCTCTGCTTCTTACCCATGCAAAGGTGACTTTTGGCCCTCACACGCCTTTGCGGCTGCCCCCTGTGTTGCTGCTGCTTCTGTGGCCTTTTTCTGTTCAGCTGCTATATATGCAGCATCTCACGCCTCTTGCGCTTCTGTTGCCATTGCCTCCTTCCTTCTCTTCTCGACCAACTGTGCCATGTGTAGTTTGGCCCCCTCTTTCTTCCTTTGCGCCGTAGACTTCTCCATTGCTGCGATGTCTGGAGCATGCCACTCCAACGGCCATGTCTCTAGTACATTAAAGATTACATTTTCCGTGGCTACAAAGGGTAGCTCTCTCCATTACTTGGTCGAGTCCTTGCGCGCTCTGATTTATATGTTGTGGAGGTCTGCCTTAAACTCTACAAAAATTTGCAGGCTATTGTAGACAATGGGTGATAACTGCGACTTGCGGTTGATCCCCATTCTGATGTTCATCTCCATGAACACCCATAATATCTTACTGTCACAGATCCGAATTGCATCCTTTGTGGCCCAGAGTGAAGCGTACTTCGCGGCCTTTGGCAGATCCCTGTTAATTGTGGGGAGATGACTATCCTCTGACAATTCCCTTGCCACGAGCACTATGGATAGCAGAAGCCATGCATAGTGGAATATTTTTCCTTGTTCCTGAGCTTCGCAGCAATTCTCCAAGAATTCCTTGCAGAGGAACTTGGACCAGTTAAACTGGACCCCCTCTGCGCACTTCTCAGCAAGTGCTACCACCGACGCGGGTACCTCATCCATGCGGAACTTGCACATAACCTTACCTACCAGTATTTGGGTCACCACTCTTACTGCTTTGTCGTTGATGCTGGATATGGCATAGCCCCACTTCTTCTTTTCCAGTTTATACTTCTTCTTCATGGCCTCCGCGATGGCCAAGTCACTGCTTTTCCCCTCTGAGATATCTGTAGGGTCCTCTCCTTTGCATGGTAGCCGGGTGATGTGGTGAATCAAGTGTTCCGTGATGGGGATGGGATCCTCCAGCCATAAACACCCACCATGCACTAGGCAGAGCAGCTGCCTGATGATGAAAATTGTAATTGGGGTGCGGTGGAAATGCGGCACTGAAAGCTAGTTTAGTAGCCCTGCCTTTTCCACTTCGTGCAACCACTCTCGTGGCTCTAATTTAGTAACCCCCGCCGTGGTGTTATGCTTAGGCTTCATGAGCTGCACGGTCTCTAGTTGAGGGAAATTCTCATGGTAAGAGAGGTCCCAATCTTCAAATTTTAAGCTAGGCACCCGTCCCAGGTGTGTGCCCTAAAAAATGATGTTGTCTAGGAGGAGCGTGGTCTAGAGAGAGCTCTCGCTCTCTTCAAGATCCTTGGGCACTCTAGCCTTCCCCTTCCATGGGGGGATATAGGCAGAAACTTTGTTGGAGGGTGCGCAGGCTTACTTTCCTCCTCCATGCCTTCATCCTCGTCTTCTTCAATAATAAGGTCCTCCAATTCTTACTCTTCTTCGTTGGTTTTTATGTTAATGGCTTCCCCTTCTCCTCCATTGCTAGCTTGGTGCGCAATAGGTTTCGTGGGGACACGCATATGGGAACCATCACCTGTTTGTCTTTCTTTGGTCTTGGCGTGCACAATGATTTAGGGATTTCTGCCACAATCCCGGCACCTTCAGGGGCATCCCCTACAGTCAGGACCTGTGCAACCTCTTTGGTGGTTGTCTCTGTAATTTCCATAACTTCCTCAGACGCTACCAGCATGTCTGACTAGAAATCTATCGCTCGCATACTCAGGGGCTCAGTCAACGCTCTACACACGTCAAACAGGGCTCTGCTCAGGCTATGCGGGGTATACAACTGCTCAATTCGCAAATGACCAAGTGTTGTTTACTGGGTAGCCCTTTGTAATTTACAGTGCCTTTGAATTTGAATTCGACCGTTCCCCCCAAATCCAGTTCATTAATGGTCCCTTGGTGGCAGATTTTCCAAAATATTGCCTGTAAATTGCTTCTTAAATGCCTGGTGCCCGCTCCATTTGGTCTCAAGTCGACCATCACATCGTAAATAGTGACTTTAATGGTCACTTTCTGGCTAGCTCGTGTGGCAGCACAGCCCCCCTTGCACGGTTGCAGATCCTGTGACTCTATGCTTCTGTGCGCAACTCCAACATCACGGAGCTCTCTGGCACAGTAGTTTATAGTCCTGCGCCTCCTTCAACTTCCAAGAGCACTAAGACTATACTTTTCACGACTAGCAAGGTGGCCGCGCCACCTGTATAGGGTGTCATGCAGTCATCCATCACCTTTTCTGGAAAAAACCCACATTTTATTATTACTGGCGACATCGTGCACTTTATCATTTGCAGCGTGCCACCCTAGTTGATTCGCTTAGTAATATGCAGCCCAAGCCAAGGCATCAAACTGATCAATTCGCAGTGATAGTCCTCAAACTTGTCAGCGTGATCATGCACACCCTGTTTTATCACCTTGGTCTTCCTATCGAATTTTTTTTCCTTTATCTCATCCTCCAGCTTCTTGACTTCCATTTATATCAAAATGCTTTTCTTCCTTAAGCGCATCCTTTCTTTCTCAAGTTCTTGGAGCCTAAAATTGCCTTGCTAGATTTCTTCTTCCAAGGTTCCGCGAAATGTTGTATCTACCAATGCTTTCATGTGCAGACTAGGAATTTCATGCTCTATGGGGATTATAGTGTTCGCTTCATACTCTAGCTTTGGAGGTGCCTCTGCTGTCAGGTTCTTGCACATGGTCCTATAAGCCCATAGAACTGCTAGTATGCACAGTTCCAAGCTAGTCTGCTTCACATTGTGGGCCTTGTTCAACACTTTGCACACTTTGTTAAAGACTTATGTGTGGATAAACTTCTATGCACTTGGTCTTTCCATACTTCGTGGTTCCAATCGGAGGGGTCGTTCGCGCCATTGCCCTACCCGCACTTGCTTATTGACCATATCTCCTAATGTGAAGACTATGTGCTTCCACGCAGGTTTCGTACCATATGCCAGCGGGTGGGTGTGTGGACAGCTTCTTCTAGAAATCTTTTCTGTCAATCGCATCTGAGGCTTCCAAGTTGCATGTGCATCATCCTTCTACATTCGCACTAGTCCTCAAAACTTCTTTGGTGCGTACCCCACCACCTCGTGGGCGTAGCGCACAGTACCCATTTCAAAGCTTCGAAACATTGTTGTTTCGACACTTCTCTTTCAAATCGACTCAGGAAGTCATCCACCTCACTTAACCCATCATATGTAGGCAGCTCCCTTACCTCCGTTGATACATAGCGCAACAATCCAGTCATCATGTTATAGTTCAGTGTGGTTACCTTGTGTAATCGGTTCTGCCATCATTCAATTTCCTCGTCCGAATCCAATGTGCATGATGTTTTGTGCTCCCATGAGATTCATCCATCCGTGGTTGGATTCACCCAGTCTTGCTCTCGTGCGGTTATCTTGCAAATGCATTCCAAGTCATTGTCTTTGTCGTAGTCGCGCACCAGCTCCGGGTAGCACAATCCTTCTGTAGGGTCCAACGATACAACCATGCACAGGGACTTTTTCTCAAAAATCATCTTGCACTTCTTCAGATTTATCCACCCATTCGTGTAAGTGGCCCAATCTATTCCTAATAGCGTGGGGTAGGGATTTTTGTCATCAACAATCTCTATTGCTTCAAAATTTGCTAGTGCGCTTGCTCCTTTGATATCTATTGTGATTACCTGTAATCTCCCTATAGGTAGGATCTTTTGTTGGTTCGCCATTCACATTTGGATAGGAGACCATTGCAGTGTAGGCCTTCCCATGCGCTCCCATGTCTTCTTTTGCAAGACGTTTGTGTCCTATCGTAGATCTAGAATCACTTCGTCCATCTCATATTCTCCAATCTGCGTATTCAATCTCATCTCCCTTCCCATTCATGTCGTGTACTTTCCAAGCTTCTGGACTACACGCAGTTCTCTTGGAGTGGTCCCAGCGCATCTATTTATGAGTTCCTACAACCCCTTTATAGCCTTGCTGTCACGTAGCAGCTTCATGCATGTTCCCAGGAACATTGTGAGCATTGATGGGTCCATTTCTAGCTCTGGTTTGTCTTTACTTCCTGAAGTGGAGGCATCAGCGAAGATCTTCTTGGATTCCATGAAGGTTTCCTTAGCGCTCTCCAAATCAAACTCTGGTTCCTTTGTTGGAGCATTGTGAACCCAATTACTTTGCAGGTTCTGAGTCAGGGGAGGTTGGAGTGCTCCTTTATCGCGCACCTGTGTTGTCACCGTGGGACAATCCTCTATCTCGTGATCAAACAATGTACATTACAAACATGATGGCTGTGTTTGATTTGTACAATCGCGGGCATAATGTCCTGGCCCTCTACAATTGTAACATATCAGCTGCTCGTGACCTCTTCCTAGTCCTCCTCCACCTCGGCCTCATTTGTGCCCCTGAAATCCGGTTCATGCCATCCTTGTGTTCTGGTCAAGGGGCTGCATTTCGACCTGAACTCTGTAGGTAGGAGTCTGATCCATCATCAACTCATAACTTCTGCATGTGCACTCATCATATCCCACTGATCTATAGAAATTACAGAACAACTGTTGTGAATTATGTGTGTACTTTTGTAATAAATGGCAGTTATCTATAGCATGATTTCCTCCTATCTGACAAATCATGCACCATAATGCAGGTGCTGCGCTCAGTCCTGCTTGTGCCTCCGATCTCAATGGCATTGGTCCTCCTCCCACGAGGTAATTCGCAAACATCGGGTAGTGGTCCTTGTCATGTCCCTGACCCTTGCACTTTACACACCATACCTCATCACGCACTTCTAGGCGAGCTATCTTGTCTTGTTTCAAACTCTGCATCTCAAGGCACAAGTTTTTCAACTGCGCATGAATCTGCTGAACTCCTAGGTTGGGATCATGTATTGGGGTCTCGTGCAATCTCATCGCGACCGCCAAGGCCTCGGCTTGAGTGGTTAGCCTCTGTTGTGACAAAGCATTCTATAGATGTGGCATTAACGATGCTACAAACCATTCGTGGCATTTTCCATCTGTCAATGTCATGTTAGCTTTGCAAATTGTGCACTTTAGTCTCTGATCCAACTCCCAAGGGGTCTCACCTAGTAGCAATGTGATTTCTTTGAACCTGATGATTGACTGCGGCTTCGAATTTTTCCTGCTAAATTCTTTGTTTAGTGCAGCTTGGATATTGTGATCCCCTCATTTATATTGTCATTGGAATGCTTAATGTACCAGGTTAGTGCGCAATCCTGCATAGCACTAACCAATGTTGCCTTCTTTATATTGTCGTCCGTGACTCTCTGCACTTCCCATACAGCTTTTATCACGAACCAAAACTGGTCTGTATCTTCATTCCCAACTCCCTTGAACACTGGCAACTTTATTGCACTCGCCATATTGCTTCGTGGTGATGGCGGAGGTGGTATGGACAAAGATCGGGGTGAAGATAGTGAAACTGGTGGTGGTGGGTGGGGGTGGTATGTGCGGAATCCTCTGCCTTATCAAATTTATCACACTTCTTCGTGAGACCTTCGCGAGCTCTTCCTCACCTCCTCACGGAGGTGAAATCAAGGGGCTAGTTTGTAGTGCTATACTACCTTTGTTTCTATATATTCTCCCACTTCGCGTAGCCCCAAACATAAATTTATTCGCATAACCTGTTTTTCACACAGTAGCATTTTAATCCAAGTGTTAAAATATTTAATGTAATTACCTTGTAGCTCTTTGAGGAAGAATCATTCTGCCTCACTATATTTGACTGAAGTATCTAATGCGAACTCAGTGATGAGTCCTATGCTTCAATCGAGCCAGTGATCAACAACGCATGTGATCTTATCCTCCGATGCTTCTAATCTGCGCACCAGTTCTGGAGTCCACACAATAGGTTCGTCGAGTTTACAACTTCCTTGGTTATCTTCTAGCTTCGCAATCCACTCATATAGCTGAGTGGGGAAAGATGTGAAGAAAATTTCATGGATCTCTGTATATAAGTGTTAGTCTAACCACTCTTCCTTTGATAGTCGCGAATTCTTGTTTTCCTGCACCACGAACTCGTGAACCTTTTTGTCCAACCAATCTTCAATTCCTTTCTTTGTCGGATTCCAATGATATGACATCAGACATCTCTATGCATATCTCATTCTCGAAACAGAACCATTTGTTGGTTGGTTGGGGCCTGACCCAGGTTTAGAGTTAATTAGCCAACCAAATCCCTATACTACTGGCCCTTTTGGCAACAGTCCATGGAGCGCGGACTGAGGTATCACCTGAAGTAGTATGGGGGGTGCTGGAACCAGGTTTCTGCACCCTTGAGATGTCTGAGAGGTTGAACTGTTCCAACAGTTAGTCCCTTCGCGCACTTCCCAGGCCTTCACGCCCTGATATACTTGCCTTCGCGCAGCCCTAACCAGGGGCTGTGGAGCTTCCGTACTGCTGGAGCAGCACTCTGCGCTATTCCCCTAAGTCACACCTGAGATCTTACTTATCTTCCTATTCCTAGTCAATTATCTTCGTATAAAAGGATTTCTTATGTTATATTTATTTATAAAACACATTCATAAGAGTTCAAGAAGCAAATGAATAGTAAACTTGCAATTTAAACCCAATCATACATTAAAATAGGAAAAGATACACAATAATATGGTAAACTTCTCTTTATTAATTCTTCCAATGATTACAGACTCGACCTGTCCTACGCACTCAGTTGCAGGGCTCCACACACTCAGCTATGTGCTACTAGGCCTCTGCGCACTTAGTTGTAGAGCGTTCTCCTACTCTACAACCCAGAGACACACTTTACACTTCGACTCAGTCTCTTAGACTCATCATGCTTCCATTCTATTCTTTGTCCTATACACTTAGAGCCTTGCTCTATTTATACAATCCCATGGTCCGCTGACCATGGGTAGGTCTATCAAGTTGACATTACATTACAACAACGAGGGTGAACAACCCTATGACTCTATTATAACTTCGCACTCCACGCCCATAATTAGTGGAGCTTTCACAAAAGACTTGGTCAAAAATTGGGTTTTAAGCCCCAAAACATGCCTTGGAGGGATTCCATGTCCAACATTGTTGGGCAGGAAATTGTATGCTGCTAGTTTGGGAAGCTTCGTGCTCCTTAAAAAAGGTCTGGGGGGGGTTTTACTGTGGCAAGAAAATGGATGAGGGGTAGGCGATGGTAGAAGGGGGCAGGGGGAAACTACTGGTAGGAGGCTTGGGGTGCAGCCATTCTCGCTACATGCAAAGCAAGCACTAAGCTAATTGGAACCCCTACCGAAATGATGGCAAGGCTAGAAAATCTGGGTGGAAACCTAGTTGGGTGGAACCGAGAGGTAGAGCCACTAATCCTTGGGTAGAGGGGGAAGGAACCTGAACTACAACAAGAAAATTGCAAGAAGCACAAGGGGTCTATGAGCTCGGCTTGGGTAAGGGTTGGCTAACCTACATGCAAACCCTAGTAATGGGGAGGGGAAAAAGGGTGTGACATGGGGTATGGGTTATGGTCATCCCCATTGCAGGTTGTGGGCTTCTGTCCACTTGAGCTTGAATATGGTGAGAATTGGTGGAAAGGAGAAGCAGGGAAAGACATATTACATTGGAAACAACAATCAGAACAAAGTCACCAGGGGGTGGCGTGCAACTAAAATTTTGTGTTTTAATTTAACTAGTTGTGGATGTCACCAGTGTGCTGGAAAAGAGGTCATGGCTTGTGCTGTGAGGGGCCATGGGCATGGTAGGAGAGGCCTGGAACCAAGGAAATACAAGGAGACGAGTAAGTCAGAACCACACAGGGGCAGGAAATCAGTAGAACACCTCATCACTAAAGTAGCAGAGGCTTACCGAGAGGGGAGGAATGTTGGAATCTAGAAATTGCTGGAAGAATGGGAAGAGGAAGTAAAACAAGGTAGTGAGACAGACGAAGAAATGGATAACTAGAGGACCTTAGTCTCGGATTTGGGCAACGCTCAAGGAAGAATCACACAGTTCAAGCAAAATTTGTACATGTATTAGTTAATGAAGAGTTTAATAGGCAAGGTGATGGAGAAAATTTCCGTGGGAATGGCGGTGACACACCAGGGAATGCCAAGATATAAGAAGGATTTGGAGAAAATCCTCTTTCAGCTGCATAAACAAGATATTAGGTTGGATAGAATCAATCACCATATCCATTGTATATTGGAGCTGAGTGATATGCCAGGGGAATCCGCCAAAGATCCAACACCTGTTGCACCTGCCTCAGAGGAACAGAAGGGTTAGACTCTTACCCATGCATAATTTTGTTTTAAGCGGATAGCTTTTAATTTATATGTTGCAAATATTAGTTTATATAGTTATGTAGTGTACGGACACGAAACAAAGACATATCTAGCTTGGCTGGAAAGATTAAGACTGTATAGTTTTTGGATGGCTTACTATGCGGACCGATGGCCAACAGAGTTGGTTTCCCTTCGAGGCACATTGAGGCCACCTGGTTAATTTGTATGGTGTAAACTTGATTATTTTAATAGAAAATGGAATGGTCATGTCAAGCTTAACAAAAACTAAATTAACTTATTATTAGTTAATCACAGTTATTAAATTAATTATATATGAATTAATTAAAATTATAAAATAGATTATGATTATAATTTATTATATAAATTACAAATTAATTTAAAATTTAAAAGTTAAAAGTATTAAGTTAAATTAATTAAAAAAATTATAATATATTTTAAGAAACATAATGGCTTTTCCATGATATGAGCCATGGTGAAAATCGAAGTGGTAGGCATAAGCACGATTTACGAGGGGGAGATATAAGGAGATATAGAGGGAGGCATAAGGGATAACTAAGGAGGTGGTGTCAAAGCTCAGAGGGGAAGATCTCAAGAAGTATAAGGGAATGGAGTTACACGATCTTGAGTTTTGAGATGATGTGGGACCTAGGTAAGGAGGAGAGAGGAGAGGAGGGCCACGTTGGGTGGTCCTTCCCTCCATAAACTACAACCACCTACTAATTTCCATATAAAAACTATAACCACTCAGGATTTTGGATCCCTTAAATTGGAATTAAAATAGAAAAATTAATTTTATACTTTTAATTGTTATACAATATTAGTTGTGGTAGTTCTCTAAGACCATTAGAAAAATAATAATAATTAATTAAAAAATAAAAATTAATATTTACATATTGAAATTAATTAATTAATTTACAAAAATTAAAGTAACATAAATTTTGTACATTTTTTATCCCATGTGGTGAAAATCATTGAATTTTGGATAAACACCATTTGCAAAATGTGCATCCAAATGAGATGAAATGAGAACCTATGGAAAGCTCACGAAAAATCAAATGCAATGAAGCAATCATAATGGAAATCTAGAGAAAACAAACATCTCGTAAAAATGTCACACACTTAAGCAAAGGAAAATATTAAAAGTGCTTTAACCAAAATTTATGTAAAGGGTCCCCTTTATTATTATGAAGATAATAAGATAAAAAATGGGGGGGTTGTGATTTCACAACAACAATGGAAACACACGGGGAAGAAGCAATTATCTCTGGTTAAAATATGATGAGTCAAACTTTACCTGAAGTTTAAAAGTGAGGAATTCTATTAAGACATCAAACGGTAAAACATTTTCCATAGGTCCCACACTAGTGATTCGAGCAATATAAGTTCAAAAATATAAGTACTCGATGCAGATTGAGTCTAAAATTAGGAATCCAAAATTTGGGGAATATTTAATAGTTAAGATTACCTCGTATGAGTGATAGAAGAAGGTATAGATAGGGAGTTTTTGATAAAGCATATATCCATAGATATGAATGGTCTCTAACATTGCTTTGCTACCAGCGAGCTTGGTTAGTACCCGACAAAGTTGTCTTTCAATTCCATACAAGCATTGCCTCATTGCTAGCGAGCATCCATAACCCTAATGGATTTGCTTATATTTCCCATGCTTCCCCTTTTAAATACCCTTTTGATAAGAACATTTGCAAGCTATGTTTATGATGTAGCTGAGTGAAAGGGGTGGGATGGTAAAATAGACTTAATAAAATGGATATAATACTTTGATAATGTTGACTCCATATCTTTCAATGTGACTATCAATTTAGAGGATTTTGTATGAAGTAGTAATATGGGAGGGATCCATTGAGTTAAACTCAGGCCAGTTCTTTCCTTGAAAATATAAATTATATAACCTGGAAAGGATGCATGTTCCTCCATAGAAAATATTTAAGGCAAAAGGGCTTTAGAATTCCATAAAATTATCCTTTGAAGGTAAAAAAGAACCCATGAGATTGACAGAGTAAAAATTCCTATGTCTGCCAACCAATGTTGGGTAAGAAAAATACCTTCCAAATAATTTTATGTGGTATCACCAAAACAAAACCATAACTAACAACAAAGGAAAAATAAATCCAAACTAAAGCAAAACAAATTAGCATACTCCAAAAATGTGAAATAAGAAAAGGAAAAATGGAAGAAAAATACAAATTAAAAAGATAACCCCAACAAGACTAACTATAAAAATGTCTCAACAAAAAAGTAAAATAAGACAAGCATGCATGTTCATCTTATGTTGATATTTTAATAAAATCTATCTTTCAGAGTTAAAACTAATTAGGATCTAAACCCATAAAGTGAATAGTAGGCATGAGGTAAAATGAAGTCGATTGAGAAGTTTCTATCCTTTGCGAAATTTTGGTTTCAAAACAAAGCCTGCATGAGAACATGAGAACATCCTCACAATTATTTAATAAAATAAATGCTTGTGAAACAAATTTAAGGTTCAGGGACTCCCCATTTTACCTGAGTTGATGAACATCGTAACTGCTCTTCAAAAACTCAAAAGCAAACAAGGAGAATGAGTTCCAAATCTTAGCTTTTATGGATGTGAAACAATTAATGAAGACTTGCAAAACAAGGTTTTATAACAGCAAAACTAAAAACAAAAACTTTAGCAAAAAGTCTAAAGAAATGGAAAATGATGAAAATGGGCATATGAAACTTACCATTGAAAAAAATTGTTAAAACTTTAGCTGAGAGATATCGATTTTCTCCAACAAAAGATAACCTCTTCTTTTGATTGGAATTAAAAGCATGTAGAAGTGGCTTTCTATGAATTTTTTATTGGCCCAAAATCATCGCTTATTAAATCTAAACTAGAGCGAGTAGTAAATTTAGGCAAAAAATGAATCATTTTAAATGAATCTAAAGCAAATTAAGTTCATCAGAAATGAGAATGAATATGTGATTCTTTGTGAATTGTAACGGGAATTGCTCTTTTTGTCTTTTTAGATTTCATATTAGCTCCAAGGTTTTATAAAATCTCATAAATCAAGATCAAATTCCAACCTACGTAGTACTTATGCATATATGGAGAGGACTTGAATCTTTGCATGATAAGTATGGAGTGATATATCAAAAATAAGAAAACCACTAGAGAATTCAAACATAAATTGAACATGATCCATTACCTTTGTGTGTTTCGAATTTCCTTACCAATTGGTTGTGTTGCTATTGTGATTTCTCAAGAGTTCCTTGAAAAGAAAACAAGGATGCACACTAAAATATGACCGGAAGGATGAGATGAAAATCCAATAGTGAGGCAAAGGAAAAAACATAATAGAGCCATAGGTGATGAACTTTTCGTTAGCTAGGAATATTGTTGTGAAGAGTTAAAAGAGGCCCAAATATACATGTGAGGATGTAGGTCCAATGAAGGCACAACGATAAGATCCATGTGCACATACTACGAAGAATGGATATCCTTGGAGTCACAATGTCATACCAAGGAATGAATGCTTGGTTTTTTATGAAATTGTAATTTAAATACATACAATATCTCAAATACGAGGATAACATGGAATTCAAAATTAATAAAACAAAAAATCTACAAAAAAGGAATCAATGAGGACTCCATGTGGTTATGACAAATAGGCCAAATTGTCAAATAATTAATGTGTTGACCAAAAGCCTATGAGATTAAATTAATACGATATTTCATGAGTCTGAGATATTGAAGAGGCTCAGTTTGGAGGGAAATAGGAATCTTGGAAGATAAATCTTGTAAGTTTTTAAAATATGTTTATGAGAAAAGGAGTATGAGATCAATAAATATGTGTGATTGGGAATAAATCTTGTATCAGAAATCTCAGAAACCATTTTGTAATTTAAATAAACTTACAATACTTTGACATCGTAAGGTCCAAGCGAAGACAGTGAAGTGGGGGGCATTTTATTTACCAAGCAATTTATTGCAAAAAACATATGAATAGGGTGTGATAGTCGATAAAAAGGCTACATGGATCTTGGGCTAGAAATATCAGAGCATATTTTAAAATGCTTCCGATATAAGACAGGCCCCATAAGCTTGAAAGTTCACAGTCACGAAGGAAAGATCTCATAAATGTTATTCTCTTAAAAATGAAACGAAAAGCAAAGGAAGGAGATTCTGAGATTTACCAACTAGAGGCTATGAATCATATAGGGAGAAATAAATGTGACTAAAGTGGATGAAATATGAATGATTGCAATGCAAAGGTTCGGCTTAACTTGGCAAATGTAAGATTTAGAATGAGCAAATCATGAACAAGAGAACTTGCTGCAAGATTTTGCGATTTTCTTTTTCTTGTAGGATCTTTAATTTTAACATTTAAAATGCGAGAAGCAAATCTAAACAAGAAAGATTCCAACATTCCATTTCATCTGCATAAATAAAAAATTATTATTTTCAAAGAAAGGAAATATGAAGAGAAACACCAATACAGAGCGTAAAAATAAAAATTCTAATGATAAAATAAATACTTCCCTGAACATGTTCGCTTATTCTTAAAATGATGTCTCTAAATCAAGGTAAAGAAGACCAAGAACATAGTTGAGCTCATTACCAACATTTATTGAAAACTCTACAAATTAAACCAGAAGATAAAAGAAAGGCGAACTAACTAACAAAATTTATCCTACTCCTACACTAACTAAATGAGAGAACATATGACTAAGTATATTCATACTTCAAGTGAAACCATTCCCTCGGTTTTATTTATGTACATAGAAAAATATTGAAAATTAGAAACAAAAATAAAATTGCAGCTGGATTATCAAAAGAAAAATTCAACCTACTATGTACATCTAACAAGTTCAACGAAATAAAATTATTTACAAAATTCTTACCTTGAAATTCTTCCAAAAATCTACCTATGGGATCATGAAAAACATGATTTATTTCATGGATGATTGGAATAAATTCAAAGGAAGAAGAAATATCGGGCCATGTTTGAATGACATATTTTTAAATATTGAAGCCTGCTAAAAACTAACAATATTATGTACAAAAGAAAGGTCAGAAATCTTCTTGAGAATTGAAACTTCCAAATATTTTCCAAATGAATCAATAAAGTATGGATGAACATTTATAAGTTCTATAGAAGTGTTACATTACTATCTAGAAAGTAATGATGCACTTGCAAGTGCCAAAATTTGAAAAAAACGCATTTGAACCCAAACATGAATTGGCCAAACATGAACAAATAATATTTCAGCATAAGAAGTAGTTGATGTTCATGCTTAAAGTTATGGAATATATTTTCACATAAGCTCATTAGTGCACTTGAGGAGGGTATGGAGTCATCATGTTCAAAGTGTCATCATATTGTTTTCAGAAATTCAAAAATGAAATTTGAAAGAAAAACAAACTCAAACTGAAGAAAATGAGAAAAAGACAAATTATAATATACATCAATATTACAAATAATGGTACAACACAAACGATATTTATTTGCAAAAAGATCCTTCCCGCGAGTGTGAGCAAAAATTATGAGATTAAAATTATTATTCACATTCATTTGTGGCAATGAGAATATTTCAATCTTATTATTCAAAAATGATACTTCATCATCATATGAATAAAAGATGGGGATAGATTCGTGAAAACAAAGATGATAAAATGATTGAAAGTGAGAATTAATTGAAATAATTTTTTGATTAATGTTCTTTTCATATTCAAAAATAGATTTACTTAAGGAATTGGGAATATGGGAGTCAGACGTCAAAACCAATTTTGAAGAGAAAAGAGGCTGACAATTTTCATTTTTCAAGTCATCATCATAAATAATTTCATTCATGTTCTTTTCCTTTGAATAACATAAATCAGAAAAAAAAAGGTAATGTAACACCCTCCTCCCATATCTACCGTAGTAACTGGACAACTAGGGTAAACATGTGACAAGAGGCCACTATGATGGCATTCAACCTCCTTTGTGACCTTAAGGAAATGTAATCGATGGAAAGACATCAACCATACCTTCCACATCATCAAGAACACTCCCAGGAGGCATCCCAGCCACTCAGGTATCCTACCCCTGGGTCCCACAGAGTTCTTAAACTCTTAAACCTCTAGATGTTCCCATGCTATAGGCATGCTAGCATCGAGGGACCTCTGGACGCTTCCATAAGCTTGCATTCTTGCGTCCAGGGACTTTTCCCAGTAGAACTATGCTAGTGTCCATGGAATTTAAGGCACTTCTCTAGCCCAATATTCTAGTCACTACCTAGAACTTGTAACATCCAAAATCCATCAAACACATGATGACAAGACTAGTAAACCAAAAATAAACTTCAAGACTAGGCTTGACCATCCCCAACCGGGACATAAATTCTATCAAACACTTGGCATCAATAGAATCTACAGGTCTAGGATACAAGGCAGAGCATGAATGACTGAAAACTCTTATGAAACATGAAAAGAAGGATCGCCATCTTCTCCCTTGAATTGTTATGACATTAATTAGGTCTTGCATCCATCATTTTAACAATTACAAGTAAATACATGAAATAACCATGAAATGAACCAGTTAATTAACCATGCTTATAACCAACATAAACCATGTAAATAATAGTTAGATAAAATGATTAACTCCACATATAAACAAGTACAAAAGAAAGGGAACTTAGATCTTATTAAACATAGGAAAATACGACCAAGTTCGGGACTTCCACATACCACCCAACCATAGACATGGCTGAACCAAATCTTTGAATCATTCATCCAGTCACCCCTGTGCCATATTTCAAGCATGAATGTGGGATCTCATGGAAAAACCAATCCAAAAAAAGCCAATGGAATCCAAAGGTTAAACCACCTCCACCCTCACCAAACCATGATCACACCAAAATCAGTGCTTTGATCAAAAGACCAAACCAAACTTGGGAGGCCATCTAGAATCCATCACTATCGTTGAGGAATTTTTTGTCTCCTTATCTCTCTAGATTTACCAAAATCTAATCCCGGATCACTAGCCCCTAAACTGAGATACCTCCCTTAGGTTTTATCGTGTATTCCATGAAAATCGGTCAAGGGATTACTAGGCCTTTGGGAATGAACCTTGAGACCACCTCCACCCTGGATTCCGAAATCCATCTAAGAATTCCAAAGCTCAAAACCGAGATAAAAATTCCAACACACCGTGGCATTTGGAAGAAGGCAAGGTTAGGCTGAAAACCATTGTCATAACCCAACAAAAGCATGCCACCAATAGCAAGAGAAACATACAACAACATGAAAAGACATGCATGTCAAAACTAGCTAGGAAATCACACATGCAGTATGATACCTGCAAGTATTTATGTTGAAGCTTCTTCATCTTGCTCTTCCTTCCTTGGTCCTTGCTTTCCTTCCTTTCCTTTTGCTTTCTTTTCCTTCCTTGCTCCAATGGTAGTGTGCTTCAAGAAAAATCTAAGTGACCAAGAGTGAGAGAGAGAGAATAATGAGAGAACTCAAAAAATGAACTGACAAAAGGTTACCAACTAATCCTTAGAAGCCTTTTTATCAATGAGGCCTCTATTTTCTTCATTTTCCGCTATTTTTCTTCAATTTCCTCCTCACATGAAAATTGTGACCTTTCAGCTTACTTTTCTCCTAATTTCCTTTATTTTCCAAAATTAATGTGCCAAAAATTCCTTTTTTCCTTTTAATGCCTTTTCCTTTTCCTTTGCTAATTTCCTTTAGCCATAAACACATCCAATGATGCCCACTAGGACATGTTTGCCCAAACTTGGAATATGTGTCCCTTAACCGTAGTCTTATTTTTCCTTTATTAAATTTTATTATGTGAAATTTTCACCAGGGTCATTACAAAACCCTCCCCCTTGGGGAACACCATCTTCAGTGTTAAACCACACCAAGACCTCAGGAAAACTATTGAAAAGCAAGCATATTGTGCATGGAGCTTTGTAACTTAGCTCATTGCAGTATTTACAATGAAAACCTACTCAAAAGAAAAAACATCACGACAACATGAAAAGATAACAACCATACAGCTTATTGAAGCTTTATAACTTAGCTCATGGTAGCATTTACATCCATATACTTATATACATATACCAAACATATACCAAACATCAACCAAAACTACTTTGCATCAAGCTAGAGATATTGAAGGATACATGGCCTGTGTCTGATCTGCCATCTCCCATGTATCTTCTTCGGGCCCAAAGTTCTTCCACTACACTTTAACTTTCTCTATGGCTCTGCTCCTAAGCATGAGATGTTTTCGCTGAAATATGTACTTAGGCTCCAACTAAACTCTCTTTCTTGCTCCACCTATAGTACAAACCAATCAATAACATGATCAACATACTTTATATACCTCTTGTTAACACTCCAAAATTTCTCTAGAGTTGTTAGGAAAGAAAGGATATAGGTAACCACAAACCTACTTTGGGGATTAGGATCTATCCTTCCTAATGCTCAGAGAGGGCTCTCTCTTTATGATTCAACTTTGTTTAGTTAATCGATTTTAGGCCAGTTATGATTGTAATTGGGTTCTGATTTGGATTTTGGTGGTGGGATCACTTACTTAGATGAATAGAGGGATGCCTTTTACCATTGGGCTATGGGGTCAAATGTAAAGCAAATAGGACTAGATCAAGTTCTAAAAACAGTGTCTACAGGGCAAGATAGTTAGCTTAATTCAAATATCAAGGTTGGATGGTGAAGTGGTTTTCAATCGGATCCAGGGAGAAATTAAGGGTTCCCTAGGTTGGATTATGAAGAAAGTGAAAGAGATCAACCAAGATGGGAGAGAAATTAAGGGTTCTCAAATTTGGATATCAGAAGAAAACATAAAAAAGATCAATCGGTCAAGACAGAGTGTACTTAAACAAATTCTGAAATAAATTTCTATTTAATTCATTCACTTAGATAACATTTAACTTTGTGAGATACATAAGAAAATAACAAATTTGAAAAATAAAATACTTCACTGTGATAGCTCAACACATGAATCCTGTAATGCAATATCTTTATTACTTGGTCTAGTTTTCTAACTTGAAAGATTTGGTACAATAGCACTTAGGTTTATGATCAAAATAACTCTACAAATGTATATAAATCCACACCCAATAATTCGAATTATGAAGTATTTATACAAAAATAATTTACAAAATATCCCAAGCTATCTTGGGAATTAATCTAGGAGAAAGAAATCTCTTCATGCAAGAAGATAGAGACGTATATTGAGCTACTGTTTGTTGTCCCTTTTTATTAGGTTGTGTTGTCTTTAAGCTTTGATATTTTGCCTTTTAATCTCTGCTTTATTGTTGGTCTTCACGTTGGATGTTCTTTTCACCCTAATCTTTAAATTGATACACTTTCACCTGATACTCTTTTACTTGGTTGGCCTGTCATTATCTTTTTACTATGCCTTTTACTCTTACTGTACATTTTTACATTTTGACTATGTATTTCTGGTGTAAGTCATTCAATTTCTCCCACGGTTTTGCATATGGTAATTGGATAGTTATCATTTTCCTATAAATCTCATCTGCCTCCGTGTACTTGGAAAAGTGGGCTTATTCACAAAAAATTGTTTTACCTCATGATGGAGGTAAAACAAGTTCTCAAAAGTTTGGTATAGGACCTTACCAGTTGGCATCCCCTTCATAGATGAAGTGTTCACTTTATCCTTGGCCACTTCTCTAATTCTTCTATTGTATTCCTCCTATGGAATTAACTTGTCATTTATTAGCAAGGGATTGGGCAGATCCTTTTGCCTTAAAACTTCAAATTTAACCATGAACCTGTCTATAGCTAGTTGCATGGTTTGGCACTTATCTTCAAGGTTTAGCATTAAATTTCTCTTGGTGAGGACCCTTTTTACTTCTAGTATTGTACCTATTCTGTCAGGTATCTCTAATTCCTGCAATTCATACTTATTTTTGGAGTTAAGGAAGTGAATGATCCTTGTGGCTTCCTCTGGTATGTCTCCCAATTTTGTTTTCACTCTCTGTATGGCTTCTGTATCCTCTTTCACCAAGTCAATTTGTTCAAAAATTACTTGAATGGATGGCCAAATATCATTGGTAGAGTTAATGATATTGGCCCATAATTTTTCCTTAGCCTGTCCAAGGGTTTCCTTCAAAGTCAGTTCCTTATCTAAGCTTTTTATTCTTTCATTCATCCTGGTTGATTTCTGCACTTCTTCATTGTGCATAATTTGTGCAAGATTATAGTCAATCTCTAGACTGGTTACCTTTTCCTTGAGCTTGTTCATTTCTGTGGTCTCAATAGACATAAATTCCATTACCTTGACCAATTTACTAGCCTTGTCTCCTATTGAGCATGTTGTTGTTGACCCTGTTGCTGATGTAGAAGCCGGCAGTGTTGCCATTGGAGCTGTAGGATTTAATGATTTTGCCAAGGTGGATGGTGTAGTAGTAACTGTTGGGATAATAGTGGTAGCCACAGTCTCAAGACTAGCTTGTTTTAACTGTATCAAGATGTCTATCTCCTTTTCCATTTCCTTTAGTTGATCATTCAATTGTAGAACCAGGTCCGTCATCTCCTCCTGATGTGCTGGCTCTCCAGGACCTCTTTTGTCTGTGGGTGATATGAATGAGGAAGTTTTAGTTTTTTTTTGAAAGCTGCAATGTCCCCAATCTTCTTCTTGATCAACTTTTCAGCAGACTTGATTCTCAATTACTAGCTCAATTACCAAGTCCTCCAATGACTTGATTATGTTGTCCTTGGCTTGTGAGGAGGCCTTTTCCAATTTATATTGAGTTGTAATGTTATCTAATGAACTCTGGAGCTTATGTGTAGCCATGGCCTTCCCAGTCGAGGTGGAGTAGATAATCTCTCCTACCTGCTTGTGGAATTCTATTTGGTCAATGGGATGAACATCCCTGGCCAACACCTCAAAGTCTATTTTTCTATAGTCAGCTGTTGGGCATGGAATCCCCCCAAGACATGTTTTGGGGCTTAAAACCCAAGTTTTGACTAAGTCCTTTGTAAAGGCTTCGCAATTTGTGGGCGCGAAGTCATAATAGAGTCACAGGGTTGTTCGCTGTTGTTTTTGTAATGTAATGTTGGCTTGATAGACCTGCCCATGGTCCATGGACCATGGGATTGTATAAATAGAGCGAGGCTCTAAGTGTAGAAGATAGTGAAGAGAAGAAATAAAATAGAAGCATGAGGAGTCTAAGGGATTGAGTCGAAGTGCAAAGTGTGTCTTTGGGTCGTAGATTAGGAGAAGGATCTGCAGCTGAGTGCCCAGAGGCCTAGTAGTCCACAATTGAGTGCGCGGACCCCTCCAGTTGAGTGCGTTGGGTAGGTTGAGTCTGTAACCATTGGAAGCATAAATAAAGAGAAGTTTTATCATATTTCTATGTATCTTTTCTTGCTTAATGTATTATTGGGTATAAATTGAAAATGTACTATTTATTTGCTGTGCGAACTCATATGAATGTGTTGTATAAATAAATATAACGTAAGGCATTCATTTACGCGAAGATAACTAACTAGTGTAGGAAGATAGGTATGATCTTGGGTGTGACTTAGGGAAATAGCGTAGCACAGAAGCCCCACAGCCCCTGGTTAGGGTTGTGCGAAGGCAAGTATATCAGGGCAGGGAAGTGCGCAAAGTAACCTATGCGAATTTGGACCATTTTAACCTCTTAGACATCTCAAGGGTGTGGAAACCTAGCTCCAACACCCTTCCATACTAATTCAGGTGAGACCTTAGTTCGTGCTCCATGGATTGTTGCCAAAAGGGCCAGTAGTACAGGGATTTGTTTGGCTAATTAACTCTGAACCTGGGTCAGGCCCCTACAAGACAACAAATGGTTCTTTTGTCGGGACTAGGATCTGCATAGATATGTATGATTTTCTATCACTGGAATCCAACAAACAAAGGAATTGAAGATTGGTTGGAAAGGAAGATTCACGAGTTCACTGTGCTGGAGAATAGGAATCTGCGACTATCAAAAGAAGAGTGGTTGGACTGCTACTTATACACAGAGATCCACGAAATTTTCTTCGCATCTTTCCCTATTGAGCTATATGAGTGGATCGTGAAGCTATAAGATAACCAAGGAGGGTGTAAGCTCAACAGACCTATTGTGTGGACTCCAGAGTTAGTGCGCATACATCACTAAGTTTGCGATAGATACTTTAGTCAGCTATAGCGAGGCAGAGTGATGCTTCCTCAAAGGACGCGAGGTAAGTACGTTAAGTCTTTGAACACTTGGATTAAAATGCTACTATGTGAAAAGCAGGTTATGTGAATAAATTGATGTTTGGGGCTATGTGAAGTGGGAGAATCTACATGAACGAAGATAGTGCAGAACTAGAAACTAGCCCCTTGATTTCAGCTCTACGAGGGGACGAGGAGGAACTTGCGAAGGTCTCACAAAGAAGTGTGATCAATTTGATAAGGCAGAGGATTCCACACATACCACCCCCACCCACATCGCCGCCAGTTTAACCATCTTCACCCCCATCTTCTCCCATACCACCTCCACCACCACTATGAATCAATATGGCAAGCGCGATAAAGTTTCTAGTGTTCAAGGGAGTAGGGAATGAAGATTCAGACCAATTTTAGTTTGTGATAAAATCTGTATGGGAAGTGCAGGGAGTTATGGATGACAATATAAAGAAATGACGTTGGTTAGCGCTCTGCAGGATCACGCGCTGACCTGGTACATTAAGCATTCCAATGAAAATCCGAATGCGGAGATCGTAGATATTCAAACTACACTAAACAAATAATTTAGAAGGCCGAAGTCAGAGGCACAGTCGATCATTGGGTTCAAGGAAATCACAATGCTACCAGGCGAGACCCCTTGGGAGTTGGATCAGAGACTGAAGTGCACAATTCGTGAAGCTAACATGACGTTGACAGATGGAAAACACTGCAAATGGTTTGTAGCATCATTAACACTGCAATTAAGGAACATGCTGTCACAACAGAGGATAACAACTCAGGCTGAGGCCTTGGAGGTTGTGATGAGATTGCACGAGACCCCGATATAGGATCCCAACTTGGGGGTTCATCAGATTCACGCACAGTTGAAAAACTTGTTCCTTGAGATGCAAAGTTTGAAACAAGACAAGATGGTTCACCTAGAAGTGCACGATGAGGTATGGTGCATAAAGTGCAAGGGTCAGGGACATGACAAGAACCACTTCTTAGTGTTCACGAACTACCTCGTGGGGGGAGGACCAATGCCATTGAGACTAGAGGAACAAGCAGGACTGAGCGCGGTGCCTACATTATGGTGTGTGATTTGTCAAATAGGAGGAAAGCATGCTACAGATAGCTGCCATTTATTACATAAGTACATACAGAATTCATAACAGTTGTTCTGTAATTTCTGTAGATCAGTGGGACATGATGAGCACACCTATAGAAGTTATGAGTTGATGATGGACCAGACTCCTACCTTCAAAGTTCATGCCAAAACGTGGCATTTGAGCAGAACGTAGGGATGGCGTGAACTGAATTTCAGGGGCACGGACGGGGCCGAGGTGGAGGAGGACCTGGAAGAGGTCACTGACATCTGATATTTTACAATTGTAGAGGGCCAGGACATTATGCCTGCGATTGTAAAAATCCCACGTGGCCATCATGCTTTTATTGTACATTGTTTGATCATGAGACGGAGGATTGTCCCAAACTAATAGCGTGGTTGCACGATAAAGGATCGCTCCAACCTCTCCCGACTTAGAACCTAAAAATGATGAGATCAGTGTTGCGTGAGGAAGACCCTAATGTGAATATTGTGCTCTGAAGTGGAATCACGATGGGGGATGAAAAGGGCAAGCAGACTAAACAAAGTACTTGAGTTCGCAAGGCTCCAACAAAGGAACGAGAGTTTGATTTGGAGCATGCTAAGGAAACCTTCATGGAAGCCAAGAAGACCTTCACTGATGCCTCCACTTTAGGAAGTAAAGATAGACTGGAGCCAGAAATGGACCCATTTTGGCTCACAACGTTCCTGGAAATGCATGAAGCTGTTGTGCGACGACAAGGCTATAAAGGGGATGCAGGAACTCATAAATAGATGCACGGGGACCGCACCAGGAGAATTGCATGTAGTCCGGAAGCTCAGAAATCACATGATGTGAACAGGAAGGGAAATGAGACTGACCGTGAAAATTGGAGAATATGAGATGGACCAAGTGATTCTGGATCTAGGATCGGATGCAAATGTCCTACTGAAGCAGACATGGGAGCACATGGGAAGGCCTATGCTACAATGGTATCCTATCCAACTGTTAATGGTGAACTAGCAAAAGATCCTACCTATGGGGAGATTGCAGGGAATCACAGTGGATATCAAAGGAGCAAGCGCGCTACCAGAAATCGAAGTAATAGAGATTGTTGATGACAACAATCCCTACCCCGCGCTCTTAGGAATAGATTGGGCCACTGACATGAATGGAGTGATAAATCTGAAGAAGCACAGGATGATTTTTGAGAAAAATTCTCTACGCGTAGTTGTACCTTTGGACCTTGCAGAAGGATCATGCTACATGGATCCGGTGCGTGACTACGACAACAACGACGATTTGGACGTAGAGAGCAAGAATGGGTAAACCCAACCATAGATGGATGAATATCATGGGACCACGAAAGATCCTGCACATCGGATTCTGATGAGGAGATAGAGCGATGGCAGAACCAGTTACACGAGGTAACCATGTTGAACTGTAACATGATGAGAAGATCGTTGCACTGTGTATCAACGGAGGTAAGGGATTTACCTACGTATGATGGGTTAAGTGAGGTGGATGACTTCCTAAACAGATATGAAAGAGAGGTGCCGGAACAGCAACATTTCGAAGCTTTGAAATGGGTACTATGCGCTACGACCACAAGGTGGTGGGGTACGCACCAAGGAAGCTTTGAGGACTGGCGTGAATGCCAGAGGATGATGCACATGCAGTTTAGGAAGCTTTAAATGTGATTAACAGATAATATTGCTGGACAAAACGGTCTACATACCCTCCTGTCCAGGTTGATACAGGCATATGGTATGAAACCTGCACGGATGCACACAGTCCTCGCATTGGGAGAGATGGTCAGTAAGCATGTGCGGGTGAGGAAATGGTGTGAACAACCCCTCCGGTTAGAACCCCGAGTATGTAACGACCAAGTGTGAAAAAGGTTATCCACGTAGAAGCCTTTGATGAAATATGCGAAGCACTAAATAAGGTACATAGTGTGCAGCGGACTGATTGGGACTTGCGCATACCAGTGGTTCTATGGGCTTGTAGGACCACATGCAAGAAATTGACAGCACAGGTGCCCCCAAGGCTAGAGTATGGAGCGAACATTGTAATCCCTATAGAGCATAAAATGCCTAGTCCACACACAGCAGCACCGGCAAATACGACAGTTCGCAGAACCTTGGAAGAAGGGGTAGCACAGCTCAACGAAGAAGAACACTTGGGACCTGATGAGGAAATCTATCAGGGTGATATTAGGATCCAAGAACTTATGAACAATAGGGTGTTGTTAAGGGAGAAAAGTGCTCTGCTAGAAGTGGAAGCTGGAGGATGGGATCAAGAAGGATTTTTTCGATAAAGAACCTAGGATGACAAAGCAATATGTGCACGATCACATCCACGAATTTGGGGACTATCGCAGAGAATTGATCAGCCTGATGTCTTGGGTTGTACCACATATTACCAAACAACTCAACCGTGGTGGCGCGATGTAGCTAGTAACAATAAAAGGTGGGTATTTTCCTGGAAAATAGATGAATGATAAGATGAAACCCTATACAGGTGGCCCGACCACCTGACTAACCATGGAAGTACAGTCTTAGTGCTCCTGGCAGTTGAAAGGAGGTGTGGGACTATAAATTACTCTACTCGGGAGCTACGCGATGTTGGAGTTGTTCCCAGAAGCAAAGAGTCACAAGGTCCGCATCTGCACAAGGGGGGTTGCACTACCACGCGAGTTGGCTGGAAAGTGACTGTTGGAGTCATTATTCATGATGTGATGCTCGATTTAAGGTCAAATGAAGTGGGTGGTAGGCATTTAAGATGTACTTTATAGGAAAGATTTGGGAATATTTGCTACCAAGGGAGCATTAATGAACTAGATTTGGGGGGAATGGTCGAATTCAAATTCAAAAGGCGCTATAAATTACAAAGGGTTGCCCAAAAAACAACACTTGGTCATTTTCGAATTTAGATATTATATACCCCGCGTTTTCTGAGTAGAGCCCTGCTCAACCTATGTAGAGCATTGATTAAGCCTTTGATTACGTGAGTGATAGATTTTTGCTGGGACACGATGGAAACATCTGAGGAAGTTATGGAAATTGCAAAGATGACCGCCGAAGAGGCCGCACAGGCCCTAACTGTGGGGGATGCCCCTAAAGGCACTGCGATTGTGATAGAAATCCCTAAATCACCTCGCACGCCAAGGCCAAAGAAAGACAAATAGTTGATGGTTCCCGTACATGTGTCCCCACAAAACCCATTGTGCACCAGGCTAATGATGGAGGAGAAGGGGAAAACCATTAACATAGAAACTGACGACAAGGAGGAAGACTTGGAGGACCTTATCATCGAAGAAGACGAGGACGAAGGCATGGAGGAAGAAACTGAGCCTGCGCACCCTCCAACAAAGATGCCCACCTATATCACCCCACAGAAGGGGAAGGAAAAAGTTCCCAAGGATCTCGATGAGAGCAAGAGCTCTCTCCAGACCCTGCTCCTCCTGGACAACATCATTTTTGAGGGCACGCACCTAGGATGAGTGCCTAGCTTGAAATTTGAAGATTTGGATCTCACTGACCATGAGAAGTTCCCTCACCTAGAGACCACACAGCTCATGAAGCCTAAGCAGAACACTATGGTGGGGTTACCGAATTAGGGCCGCGAAAGTGGCTATGCGGAGTGGAAAAGGCAGGGTTACTAAACCTGCTCTAGGTGCTGAATTTCCACTACTTCCTAATAACAATTTTTTTCATCAGGCAACTGATCTCCCTGGTGCATGGTGGGTGTTTGTGGCTAGAGGAGCCCTTCCCCATCGTGGACCACTTAATTCACCGCATTACTCGGCTCCCATGCAAAGGTGAGGACCCCGCAGATATCTCGGAGGGGAAGAGCAGTGACTTGGCCATCGCAGAGGCCATGAAGAAGAAATATAAATTGGAGAAGAAGAAAAGGGGCTACGCCATATCTAGCATCAACAACAAAGCAGTAAAAGTGGTGACCCAAATACTAGCAAGTAAAGTTATGCATAAGTGCCACATGGACGAGGTACCCACACCGGTGGTAGCAATTGCTGAGCCATGTGTGGAGGGGGTCCAGTTTAATTGGTCTGAGTTCCTTTGCAAGGAGTTCCTAGAAAATTGCCGCAAGGCTCAGGAATAAGGCAAAACACTCCACTATGCATGGCTTCTGCTATCCATAGTGCTCGTGGCAGAGGAATTGTTGGAGGACAGTGAGTTCCCCACAATTGACAGGGATCTATCGGAGGCTGGGAAGTACGCCTCGCTCTAAGCCATGAAGGAAGTGAACTGGATCCGTGACGATAAGGTATTCTGGGTGTTCATGGAAATGAACATCAGAATGGGGATTAACCGCAAGCCATGATTTTTGCCCACTGTCTATAACAGCCTGCAAAGTTTTGCAAAGATTAAAGCAGACCTCCACAACATCTATATCAGAGCGCGCAAGGACCCAGCCAAGCAATGGAGAGAGCTACCCCTTGTAGCCATGGATGATGCAATTTTTTATGTACTGGAGACATGGCCACCAGAGTAGCGTGCCCCAGACATCACAGCAATAGAAAAGATTACAGCACAAAAGAAGAAAGAGGAGGCCAAACTACACATGGCGTAGTTGGCAGAGAAGAGAAGGCAATAGGCAGTGGTAGAAAAATCATAGGAGGTGTAGGATGCTACACAAAAAACAACATAACAGAAAAAGGTCACAGCAGTGCAGGAGGCAGCCGAGAAGGCACGCAAGCACCAAAATTCACCTTCACATGGATAGGAAGCAGAGGAAGAGGAGGGTGATGCAAATCAACAAACCACGTCAACACAAATGAAGTAGCAGCACTCAAGCGAGCAAACAGGCTCGTGTAAGAAGGTCAAGGCATAAAAGTTGTCTATTGACCCGATCACCCTTA
Source organism: Pinus tabuliformis (assembly GCA_031772625.1). Lineage (NCBI taxonomy): Eukaryota > Viridiplantae > Streptophyta > Pinopsida > Pinales > Pinaceae > Pinus > Pinus tabuliformis. Next base: position 471,138,551 of record CM062807.1, read on the forward strand.
CTGAGGGTGATCTGCACAACATCAGCAAGATGGTGCATGATGTCACCCCTGAGGCCCTCCAGAATTTTGTGCAAGAGAACTAGACTATGTTGGGGGCCCTCAGAGCGTAGCTGTAGGAGTTGCAGGTGCACACTCCTCAGTCTGGTATTCTTTTGACCAGCCTCGTAGTAGGGACAACTGTAGTAGAGCTGATGTTGCGCGCTCGGACGAAAAATAAAATAGAGCTACCGGAAGGGGCACTAGTGACAGCAAATGAGGCAGATAGGCCTAGAATTAGCACTTTGAAAGGTATTAGGATCAGCATGGCTACACTCTTGTAGGAGACACTATATGTTCTACAGGATGGGATTACTACAAAACTGCGAGCTAGGGAGAGCCGCACATTGCAAGTGCTAAGTGAGCAAAAGATCAACATGGAACAATTGAGCTTGCAACACGACGAAGTGTTGGAACAGAACATGAAGATGGTACAGGTACTAGAAGAAGCCTGTTAGATGGTCCCTGAGCTGACCATCCATACAAACACACTAACAGAGGTGCACATCCACAGACTAGTAGCATAGGTATGGGAGGCACGGGAAGAAATGACTAAGGTTCAGCTGGATCTAAACCTTCAGATAGCAGAGCTGCGGTTGAAGGCACAACCATCTACCCCTCCGAAAGTCAGAAAATAGCGCGCTAGCACTATTACATCAAGGCTGGATGATATCGACAGTGCAGTAAGGGATTGCACCAAAATGTTGGAGGAGTCATTTGAGGTCCTCATGAATCAACAGGAGGACCCCAACCTCTAGTGCTTAGAGATAGAGGCATGTGAACTCCAGCAGTGGCCTAACCATCTAGTCTGCATTTTACCAGGGAAGTCTTGAAACCTAGGATCATAAAGAAGTGCCTTGTCGCCCTCATGAAATGTCTTTTTCTTAATCAGGGAATTGTGCCACTTGGCTCTTTGTTGTTGAATGAGTGTAGTATGCTGTAGAGCCAATAGCCAAATTTCATCTAATTGATTTATTTTTTGTAGTCTATTAATCTGAGCTTCAGTAAAATCCAGTCGCACTTCTTGGGCTATCCTTAGTGTTTGTATCTCAAATTCTATGGGGAAAATGGGTTCCTTACCAAATACCAGCTGATATGGAGAGTATCCAGTTGTGTTCCTCCAAGTCGTGCGATATGCCCACAAGGCCTCTGGTAGTCGAGTCACCCAGTCTCGTTTGTGTGATGAGACTGTCTTTGTTAGAATAGCTTCAATTACTTTGTTGGTACTCTCCACCTGCCCGTTCACCTGCGGGTGATACGAAGAGGTAATTCTGTGGATAATGTGATGATTCTTCAGTGTAGCAGTGATCTTGTGGCCTACAAATTGTGGCCCCCCATCAGTAATTACTTCTCTAGGTAAGCCATATCACACAAAAATTTCGAAAATAAAATTAATCACTATTTCCTCTGTTGCTCTTGGTAATGCTACTACCTCCACCCATTTAGTCACGTATTTTGTTGCAACCAATATATATGATTTCTGATTGGATGGTGGGTTGATCAGCCCGATGAAATCTAATGCCCATCGCTCAAAGGGTTCTATCACCAGCTGTGGATGCAGGGGAATCTCATCAGATTGGCCAGGGTGGCCCATCCTTTGGCAACTATTGCATGCCTGGACAAATTTCTTAGCATCCTTAAAAATCATGGGCCAGTAGTAGCCCATTTGCAAAATTTTATGTCTAGTTTTGTGGTCTGCAAAATTTCCACCACAAGGTCCATCATGGTGGGCTTTTAAGATATCATAAATTCTATCTTCCTTGATACACTTGTGGATGTGCATATCGGCCCCTGTGTGAAAAAGGTGTCCTCCAATCCAGGAGAACTGAGTGTTACGCTGCACTATTAATTTCCTTTCTCTGGGTGTCAGATGTTTGGGCAGTTTTCCCACTGCTGCGTAATTCGCCACATTTGTGTACCATGGTGTTTTTACGGCCACAAAAAATGGGTGTTCATTCGAGAACTCGTCTTCTACTGCCATTGCATCATCTGTTCTTGGCACTCAAGAGAGGAAATCTGCCACAAGGTTTTCCCTCCCTGGTCGATCCTTTATAGTTATGTCAAATTCTTGCAAAGGTAGTAACCAACGTGTCACTCTTCCATTCGCAATGGGTTTATGAGCTAAATATTTGATAGCAGGGTGATCAATATACAGAACTATAGGGTATCCAGTTATATAGTGTCTGAATTTGTTAATAGCATAAATAACAGCTAGAAACTCTTTCTTTGTTACTGTGTAATTCAACTCAGCAAGAGTTAAGTTTTTGCTGATGTAATTTATAGCGTAGGGTTTCTTGTCTTCTTCTTGGCGAAGAACTACTCCAATGGCTGAATCTGACGCATTTTATGAAATCTGGAATGGTATATCCCAATTTAGGCCTCGTAATACTGGTGTTGTTGATAGTAGCAGTTTCAACACGGTAGAGGCAATGTCACATTTGTCAGTCCATATAAAATAAATATTTCCTATTAAGGCATATAATGGTGCAACAATCTATGAGAAGTTCTTTATAAACCTACGATAATATCTTGCAAATCCCACAAAACTACGTACCTTTGTTTGAGTGTAGGGAGTAGCTAATAAGATGAGTACCTATATTTTTGTTGGATCTACCTAAATTCGAGTTGCTAAAATGAAATGACCTTGGATCAGGCCCTCTATCATCATCATATGGCACTTCTCATGGCTTAAGCATAGCCTAGTAGCGATACACCATTCCAGGACTTTTTCCAATATCTGTAATGCCTATTCAAAGTCATCTCCATAGGGTGTGAAATCATCCATGTACACTTCCAATCATTCATTTATCAAGCCCGAAAAAATACTAAGTATGGCTCTTTGGAATGTAGCAGGTGCATTGCACAATCCAAAAGGTAATACCCTACAAGCAAACGTTCTCCATAGGTAGGTAAAAGTAGTTTTATCCTAGTCTTCGAGGGAAATCTGACTTTGGTTGTAGCCACTGAAGCCATCTAGGAAAGAGAAGAATTTCTTCCCTGTTAGTGTATCTAGGAATTAATCAATGAATGGAAGGGGAAAATGGACTTTTTGCATTGCCTTATTGAGTTCTCTGTAGTCGACGCATATCCGCCATTTCCCATTATTTTTTGGGACCACTACTAATGGAGAAACCCATTTACTATTAGATATAGGATAGATAAAATTCACATCTAATAGCTTTTGAAGTTCTTCTTTAACAATATCCTTTAGGTGAGGATTTAATCTACACTGAGGTTGTTTAATGGGTCTTGCATATTTTTCAGTGTAAATGTGGTGCATGCATAGCTGAGGGTTAATCCATTTCATGTATGGGTAATCCAAAGCAAAAGCCACTTTATATTTCCTAAGGAGTTGAATAAGTTTCGATTGCTGGTCATCACTCAGATTATTGTTAATGTTTAGGATCTTCCCTGGCTCGATTTCGATAGGTTTGCTATTATAGATAGTCGTTTTTGGTATTGGTTGGTCATTGATATCTCCCAGGGAATCTTCTTCAATTTCATTGTCAAGGACTCCTTTAATCATGTGACATTTCAAACTAGACATTGTAGCAGGGTGATTGATAAAAGTATTAATGGCATCGTCTTCTATTTGGTTTTTAAATTCAAGGGCATCTACCATAGTGAATGGTGACTGAATATTTTCTATTAAATATGTTACAGGTTGCTTCCTAGTTTTTACAATGCTTAGGCTTGGATGAGCAGGAGGGTATAAGGCTAGATTCTTTACATCATTCCCTTTGTTTATGGTCAAACTGCCTATCTGAAAACTGATATAAGCATAATTGGTTGCTAGCCAAGGCCTTCCTAAAATTAAGGGATGTCCATCTAGCCGGTTCCTAGGGTTAATAATCAAAAAATCTTATGGATATTCCCAAGTGTCTACAGAAACCATCACATCTGGTAATGTTCCTTCTGGCCTATTTGTTATAGACATTTTTGGGCATTGCAACCCCAAGCATAAAATGTCCATAAACCAAGGGCTCCTAAGTCCCTAAAATTTTTGTTCTAACCCCTAAAGGGGCAAGGTCAACTGATTACAGCTTCTCCCAGAAGTTCTCCATGAAAAACTGCTCAGAATTAGTCAAAACAGGATCATTTCAGCTGCTCCATAGGCAAAGTGCGTTGCATCTCACCTAAACACACTGTGTGGGTGCGTTGCATTTCAAAAATCCCTTCTATGGGGTGCGATGGGCGAGAAATGACAAATGGCAGTGTCATTCTGCGAGGTGGAGAGGCAATGGAAGCTTCCAGAAACTTCTCCTGTGACACTTGCCTCTCTGAATTCGACCAAGGATGAGTAAGAGATCATCAATCTCCAAGTGGAAGCAAGAACTATCAGAGGGAAGACACTAATCAAATCACAAGCTGACTCATCTCCCTTACAGATATATATATATATATATATATGGATCCCTCATCCCAGAGATCCAGAGGCTGGAATTTTGCATATTGTAAGGAATTGTTGTTGGTTTCTTGAGATAAAACATCAGATTATTGGGTGATCTAAGCTTTGTATGAGGTGAAGAGGGGCTTCCTTGCTGAGAGGATGATGCTGGGTCAAAACAACTGGTTGTAACTCCCCTCGGCTCTTTCTTGTTTATTAATAAAAGCTATTCAAGTTGTCCTCCATACTCTTGTGTCATTTATGTTTGCTGCATTTGTATGGTCAATTTACATCTGATCCTAGATTGTTTATGATTATAGATCCATGTTCTTGTATAGTGCTATGCTACTGTGATCTTACAGGTACTCTGTGAAGCTGGGCGTGCAAGGGAACAAGTAGCGAAAGACTATCAAGAAACAGAGGAATCGAATCAGGAGATTAGCGCAAGACAGAGGTTGGTCTTCTTTGTTCTTCTCTATCTATACTTCATAAAGGAAAAACGAAAGTAGCTTTACTTTGTTTGTTTCTAAGGTAGCTATCACACCTTAGTGGGATAAGCAGTTCTGAGTAGACACTTTTCCCTGTAACAAAATGGCGACTCCATCGGGGACGAATTAGTTTGTTTGTTTATCTTCCTTGTTGTCTATTTGATAAACTTACAGACGGAGCCTGAAGTCGAGCCAGGTAGCTTTCGAACTGCATTTGCTATGCAAATGCAAAGTAGATAAATGCCGCTTCAGTCAATCTCCGAGATCTGTTTATGATTTAAACAACTGATTCACAAACTCTCTGATTGCCCTTGTGGTAGCTCTTAGATCCTCCTTAGATCTACCCCTGATTGTTGCATTACTGATTACCATTTGCTCGGCCAAAACCCATGAACTGAACTGCAAACTATGACCCGGAACCCAAGCAAAGTCTCGTCTCTGACCTAGCGCAGGTATTGTTCTGAGAATCTGAAATTCAGTGCACTTCCCGAGTGTAGTAGGTGCACTGCATTTCAAATTCCCTGTGTTACAGGTGCGCTGGTCAGATTAGGCATTGTTCAGCTTTGGTTTCTGTAGTTCATTCTTTCCAGTTCTATTCATGAATTTTGCTGCATGTGATCAGTATATATCTGCTTGAAACCCCTTTTCCTTGCTGTTATTCCACCTCCTTTGTACAAAAGAACTGTAAATGTTTTTGTGTGTTTGTTGAGTCATTTTCAGTTCTCCTTTGCAAAAGTAGCGTAATCGTACTGTCGTCCTTTGATTTGAAAGTGTTGCAAGTGTCGTTTTCAATCATAGCAAAGAGTTTGATTGCTGTTGATAGTCGGTTATCCGGTTACTATTGTATTTGGTCTGAATTTGTAGTTTTTCTAGTGTCAAAAACAAGTATTCATTTCCAAATCGTAAAATGTTGTGATTGTCTCTATTTTTGATTTCGAAAAGAAACTTGTTGATAATTGTCGCTTGAAAAGAAATTCAGATTTGTGCATTAACTTTCTTTTTATCATTCACGTACTAAGAAAGTCTAAAACAAATGCATGCATGTGCATTTGCATTCAGACTGTCTGATTGGTTTGATTTAGGAAAGTGCATTTAGAGTGTGCTATTTGCTCTTTGTGAAAGGATTCTGTCTTTCTTTCCTTAGTAGCTAGGATTTTCATTGCACAAAGAAGATAAAAAGATTGTTTATCATCTTAGATTGCATTTTAGGAATTACACTACATCTCGCGGTGAACCTGAAAGGAAAACTTCATAAACAAGATCAACTATAAAATAAATTCAATGAATCTAACAATGCTTTGGAACCTAATGCACAACATTTAGAAGTCTAGGCTAGAGACGTATTCCGGCGTCGTAAAGCTTGGTAACTGTTGTTGGATACCTATAGTAATAGGTTTCATATTTCATGATTGATTATTGAAAATCCAAATATGCTCTGCTTTGTTACTACAAAGATTCCATATTTCCAGGAAATCAGAGGTGTGTGAAATACTTCAAATATTGAGGACCTTATTACAAAATTTTGGATGATTCAACAGTCTAATCTGGATCATGCCATGTTTCAATTTTGAGTTGTAGAATAGAGAAAGAAGTCTGTCCAAACAGCTTAATCTTGGCAGACAAGTAGTTCAGGTAGAGAAACAAAGGTTCCCAAAAGCCTAATCTGGGACCTTGGAAGAGATAAGGGTAGAAGCAGATAGAGTAAAAAAAGGAAAAAGCCAAAGAAAAGAAAAGGCAATTGAGGGTTGCAAGTCTAAGTGCCCCTCCAAGAAGAAACTAAAAAATGTTAGGTGAAATAGTTGGGTAGGCAGTTGTGGTTGCAGAAAGGACAGGTTCACCATTACATAGTTGTCAAAGATATTTTGCCAAGGCAATGGACATATCAGCAAAAAAGGTGGTGAATTTCATGGATTCATAGCAGAAAGCATCACTAACTTCACTTTTTCCCCCTTACTCCATCATTAACATCCCCTTTCTCAAAGATTCCCCTCCTTCACTTTACTAACTCCTAATTCTACTATTTAACTCCCTTATTCTACCCCTTGCCCTAATAGTAATAACACTAAGGTGTATAAAGCCCTAAATGTTATATATTCCCTCCCCTAGGCATAATAGCCGAGAAATCTGCAAAGAGGGATCATAGTGGCATCTGGCCACCATGGTGAACCTATCCCCGATACTCTCCCTTTGCTGCAGATCATTTCCCCTCAAAAAATACCTTTGCATGGGTAAAAACCCCTCTCAAAACCCCTCTCTAAACCCCTCTAGCCCACAAACCCTCCGCAAACCTTATAAAAGGCAAAATCCCGCCTTCAGCATGCCCCCAAATGCAAGCGCGGGTGGTCAGAGGTTGAAACATTTGAAAACCTTGTCAAAAAACCCACAAACAGTTAATATTTCCGCCGCCCTATCCGCCGTGCACCTTACACCTCCGCCAGCCGTCGGATCAAGTCTTCCAGATCCGACGGCCCACCACAATATCGGAACGCCGTCCACGTCCGCGCGTTAACTCCCGAGAACATGACGTTGCGCCTCGTCATGCCTCTGCCACGCGTCGCCCGTTAGACCGTCTCGGAGCTCCCTCTGACACCCTGGGCGCCGTACTCTAACCGCCCCGAGAGACCGTGACGGTTAAAGCCTTAACCGTAACCTTCACGGCTTAACCTCCGCCCGTCCGCTGTTTGACCGTCCCGCCGCGTCCAGCTCACCGCTGACTGGGCTGCCACCTCACCCCCGTTGACCGGTCGTCTGCTGCCACGTCCTCCCCGATGACGTCAGCTGACGTCACATCACCGTGACCCACCAATGACATCATGCTGACGTCATCATAAAAAAGCGCCAAATGGGTAAAAATCTCATATTAACCAAATTTCACGCGTTTTTTCACCATTTCATTGTTTTGTCTGCCGAACTCTCTGTTTAACCGTTTCTGCCCGAATTTCCGCCAACCTGTAAATTCAACAAAGGCGACCACTCCAGCAACTGCAGTACACCTTATCACGACTTCTGCACGTCAAGTTACAGGTATTTACCCTACCCTGCCCTCCATTCGACCTGCATTCTGCTCTAAACTGCTCACAGGCATAATAGGACCGTAAAACAGATTTTTTCACCGCTAGAACCGGGTTATACCTCCACCATTGTCTCTGTGAAGTCCAAAAATTCCCTGCAGAGTTGTAACAGACTGCAATTCATCTGAAAACCCCTCGTCCTGCGTTTTCTCGGCTAAATGCCCCGCTGAATACCTCTGAATTACTACCAGGAGCTAAATTGGGCCCCAAAAGAGTCTCTGTAACCAATTACCAGCAGTATTTCAATTGCTAGCTGGTAAATTCCCCTCTGACAGTTCAGAAAATCGAGTTTTTACCACAGAGGGCAATCTGCAGTCTGTCTTTGCCAACTCACTGGTCAAATTGCATTAGTTTATCCCTTCACAAGCTATGGAGACTCCCATTGCTCTCAATATTAAGCCTATCAATGCCCCCCACCAAGAATTAGCATGGAAACCCCTGGGAGACATGGATTACCAGATGTTGGACTGGTTTCCTATGGGAACTAAGTATAATATCCAGATGTTAAATGAACTAAGAGCCCAGCACATGAGTGGAGCAGATATCCTGGGAATTTGGGAATCAAATTTGCCCATATACAACCTTCCCCAAGTTAATCCCATGCCAGAGCTTATCTACAGTTGCCAAGAGTGCTATGACCCCAGCCAAAGGGCAGTCATTAGCCCCACAGGCCTAGTCCTGTTTCAGATCACTCCAGAGAGTATAAATCAGATGCTGCATTTTCATACAGCCAAGAAATTGACCCCTCTTTCCATGCAAGATTTGATAAAGAGAGGAAATAACCTGTCTAATGACCAGATTGTGAAGATTAACCAGCTATTTGTCACACCTAGCTCTGAAACAGTCAGAACCCCTCCCATTGGGTACCAATACCTGAATGAGTTGGGCAGGATGATGGTGGACTTGATTGGATATGTCCTGGGATTCAGAGGACTGGAAGACGTAGATGACAGCATATTGGCCATGCTGTCCATATTTGCCCCGGGTAAGCCTCCAGCTATCCACTATGATTATGCAACTTATATAGCTGAGAAGATTCATGACCAGTTCATGAACTTGAAGAGGGAGAGGCTGTTCAGATACACCTCCTACATATATCATCTGTTCTTGTTCAACCAGCCAGCTACCTTCTCTGTCCCTTTGAGGTCACTCAACGCCCAAGGAACCCCAAGATCAGTTGTTTTCTGGACCCCTGTGTTCCATCGTACCTCACTATCACCTTATACATACTGTGAGTTTATTGATTTATTTGTTCATCCAGCCCTAACAGTGCTGCAAGGTGCCCCTCCTCCTAGACTGACCGATGACATGAAAAGAATTCTTCATTTGAACAAGCTTTACAACATCGGCAACTGGTACTTCTACCAGAATCACACAGTCATTAGGGTGTATGGATGTGAATTAAATCCATTTAGGCTGCCAAGGTACGTTCCCATGAGACTGTTTGCCTTAGAATATTTCAGGCAATTTGGGAACTCAGATTACCTACACTTTCAGAGTAGAAACAAGAAATCACAGTTGAAAGTGAGAAATCAGCTAGGTCCCTTCTTATACAACAGGAAGGAGGAAGGCTGGAAAGAGGCAGACAGGATCCTGGAAGGACTCCAGTTGAAAACTAGTTTTGAGTGGATTCCATATGACCCTAACCACTCTATTTCCCTCAGGAGGATCAGGTATAAGTTAGGCAACTATGCTCATGCCAGATTACCTGAAATTGAAAAATATGCAAATGCACCAGATTGGGAAGAGGGCACATTAGTAGAGCAAATGACTAATGAAGAAATACTTGAGCAAGAGGCTAGAAACGTCCAAAAACAAGCTGACTTGGAAACTTGTGGACAGGTGCCTATTTCCTACAGGAGGCAAATTGGGGCAGCCACCACAACACCAGCAACACAACAGCGAACTGCCGAGCAGACAACCCAAGCAGCAAGCAAGGACAAAGGCAAACAGGTGGAACAACCACCTATATTAACAGAAGAACAGGTTGACACCTTGCTACAGCAGCAAGAAGAAATGGAAGAACGGGAGTTGGGGCAGCAACAAGATAAACCACAAACTAGTGGGTAGCAGCCATTACAGCAAAATAAAGAGACAGATTTGCCCGGATCTACAGAACAGCAGCCCCAAACAGAGTTGTCTCCAAGAACAGACATCAATGTGGACAGCTCAGTCCTCCAAACACCTCAGAAGGAGGACTTAACCAGAAAGAGAGAGAGAGAGACTCCCCAGACTTCATCCTTGATCAGAGGAGAGAAGAGACAAAGATTGAATGACTCCCAAGAGGAGGACATAGCAGTAAGGCAGGCCATGGGCATGGGCCCACCCAGTGGAGAACTCTCGGCCAGCTCATCTCAAAGAGGACCAGATATGACAATGGGAGGAGAGGTCAGCTCTTCTGGCCAGCATAGAGAGGGGCACTCAAGTATAAAGCAGCAGTTCATAGAAATCAAGAGAAGGAGTGATCCCATAAAAGTGCAACTCTATGATCACTTGTTAAAACTAGCTCCCAGCAACCAGCAGAGACTAATGTCTGCTTTTGATGTGAGTGAGGGAAAAATGATAATGAGCCATTTCATGCCCACAACTCTACATCCCCAGTCCACCTCAGACTATTTAAGAACCAACATGGAGGTTCTGGCTAAAGATATTCACCCCATGGATAAGATAGAGTTACACAAACAAACGGGTGAAATGGTGTATGCCTCCCTGGCAGATGAGACACTGGAAAATTACAAGTTAAAGAGCAGCCTAGACAATACATCATCCCAGCTAGAATTGGAACGAGCATCCTCACAAGCCAAGGACAACAGGATCAAATCCTTGGAGGAGGTAATCATAGAGATAGGACATGATCCCAAGGATGTCAAAGGCATCCAAGAACTGCTGAAAATAAGGGATGCAGACATGGCAGCCCTAAGAAAGAAAATCAAACTCCCGGCCACCATCCATCCACAAACAGATGAAGTTGCCCAGCAACGGCAAGAAAAAGATACCACAGACCTGCTGGTATCCTTATACAAAGAGCTGGTTAGGACTCAAGACCAGCTAGGACAAACTGAAGCTGCAAAGGCAGCACTACAGGAAGCACTGAAGCAAAGAGAAGAGGGCCATCCCTCCCAGCCTCCTCCTGTGATAATAAATCTTGAGGAAGTCCCTCCAAAGACTGCTCCTCCTCCTCAGCAAACAGAAGCTACAGCACCAACTACAGCGCCATCCACAGCAGCAACAACTACAACATCAGAACAGGCTGCTAGTCTAGACATGCAAAAGCTGCAAGCAGAGATCCGAGCTATGGAAGCTCAAATGAAAGAGCTGGATGGGCTCAAACAGAACTTGGCTAATGTTAATGAGAAATTTGATAAAAGCAAACAAAATGAGGCAGCCAAGGAGAGAGAGGTGAAAACCCTTAAGAGAAGGATTGCTGAGCTGGAAAAAGAGCTTGCATTGGAAAAGGTAACTGCTCAGATGAAAGCAGTATTATGGAGCAACATTGGAAGATCCATTGCCAACCAGTGGCAATACATTGAAACCATGGATGAACAAATGGTGCTCATCACCAAAGCAAACAAGGAAATACAGAGAGCAAGGGCAAGCCTTGGGCACATGCCAGAAGCAGCTACCAGGATGATCAATATCCTGAATTACAAAACCAGCACTCAATTGGCTAGCATGGGAATCAACAACAGGACAGAAACGATTGCCATAGCCAAGAGAGTTGTTACATTGAGAAACTTGATTGGAACCCTGGAGAGGAGAACACAGGACATGCAGACAGAAATTAACAGGTTCCTGGAGAAGTTTGTAACACTGCAGAACAGAGGCCTCCCCAACATTTTGAGCAGCGTGGGAAGACTGCTCACCCTGGACAACTATAACAAGAGAATTGATGCACATGCAGTAGCAGAGATTGCAAAACCTCCCAGCACTTCAAAGGACACAGGGCCAGCCACAGGGCAAATGATGTATGACAGAGTGGAGAACCTGTTTTTTCTCATGAATGAGATAGAGCATCTGTTTGATACACCACCCAATTTCTTCAAGTTCACAGAGGCAGATGAGACTCTAGGGGCAATTTTGGCACATCAACTGCCCACACAGGATGTCTGGAGGCATTTGACCCAGACAATTTTGACAGGCCAGAACCAATAGCGTAGAAGGAAAAAGGCAGACACGCGCAGTGGCAATTTTGGGAATTAAAATTTACAGAAAAAGCAGAGGCTGAGCCAACTCAGCCAGACCAGTCACTCACCACCAGCAGCAGTCAAAGTCACAGCTGACAGGTCCGAGACATAGTGTACCAGCCTACAGTCGGGTTTTCTATGCATTAACTCCAAATATTCAGACCGACTTAGCTATTCTTATAAAGCTAAATATCTTCTGACAGAGCATTAAAATGCCTGTACTGTGTATTAAATGTGTAATAAATTTTCGACATAATATCTTAAAGAGTTGGTGAGAATGTAAAGACTGAGATAACGCAGAACTCAGATATTTCTGTAGACCACCGCTAGTATATATACACCCTTCACAGATGCTGAAGGGGTTGCTGGAATTTTCTCTTGGATAACTTCCATCTGCTGTAATATTTTCAGAGAATGAATACAAAGGAGGAATGGAACTTCCAGAAGTTTGGTGTATTTGATGTCTTGTGGTGAAGGATGCATGTTACAGGATTCCATGGGTGTTGCATAAAACTATAAGTATTCTCAAATCTCTTGTCGTGTCTGTTTTGAGTCTTTTGTTCTCTTTGTCGTTCTAATGTTTTACACTTGATAGCAAGGTGAAAGGATAGTACCAGGATTTAACCATGTTTACCCTGGACTCAAACTGAGCTATTATATATGTTTTCCTCATATACAGTAACAGAATTGTAATTCTTAATTGCTGCAATTCAAAACTGTGTTTTTATTGTAACAGTCATTCTCAGGGATTCAACTTTTGCCCCTAAGACCTCTGTTTTCTCTTCTTAAAGCTATCTGTTGGGAACATATAGATAAATAGTGAAAATTCTTAAATGCTTTCACTGTTCGTGCTACCTGTTACCAGTCTTTTAATCAAAAAATCTGTTCTATTAAACACCAAAATGGCCCTGTAAGTTCCATCTTTCATCTCACAGATTCAAACACATTAAGCCACAGACTCCATTGCCCAATGATATTCAACATATCTAAAAACTACATCACTGAAGTCTAAGGGAATTTCATCAACCGAACACAAACATGACCTGTACTCAATACCTAGCCTAAAACACCATCACTGTAGATATAAATCATAAAGAGAGAGCCCTCTCTGATCACTGTTTGGCTAGAAACAGTGATTAAAAGATTGGTTAGTGGTTACCCCGGCCGTATTCCCTTGGGAGTCATAGGGAACAACCTGGGTGTTAACATAATTGGCGACTCCACTGGGGACAAGACTATTCAATCACTATCTATCTTCCAAAGCTTTCATCAAGCCTGAAGCTAGCCAAGACATCTTAGGACTGTTTCTCTAATACAGGGGCAGTCTTAGGGAAGAGCTAACTAGGGAAACTTATCCTAGCCTTGAAACATATATAGTCATTCCAGAGTTCTTATTTTGCCCTTGTAAATACAAAACTTCTGTATAAAGTTCTGAAAGAACACTTAGAAGCTGGCTCCTAAAAGAAACCCAAGGCACACTAGGGCACACCCTGACCCTGACCAACCCATCATTGTTGATAACCCAAATATCATCCCAAAGAACATAAGGAAACAGCACAAGCAGGATAAACCTGCTGATTCAGATATAAGGTCAGACCAACCCCTTCAAATTCCCACTCCTTGCAAAGTCCTTTTCCGTTCCACACCCAACTCCCCTAGTTCATCTTCAACCCCTCAAAGTCCTACCTTTCCATCTTCACCATCTGCACATACTCACTCAACCAGTTCTCCACTTGTTACCCATCCTATTAACCCCAGTACACCTGTTATCCCAGTTGTCCCATTTGTTCCTATCAACCCTATTAACCCTATAAACATGGCTAACAGATATGCACCATTGCAGATTCCAGCCAATGCGCCAGCCCTACCCCAAGATTATCAAACCAGACTCTCATTTTTTGATTCCCATGGCCCTTTGACAGCCATCCAGCATGCTAAAAAGATGCAAGACCACTTTGAGACCTATGAAATTGATGATGATAGTGTCAGGATGAGAATTTTTGTCCAAAGCCTAACTGGGGATGTCAGAACTTGGTTTAGATCCTTGAATGCAAATTCCATTGCAACCTCTGAAGTTCTATACCAGGAATTTACCAACAGATGGGAGAAAAAGAGAGATCCACACCATATACTGGGTGAATATAACACTATTAAAAGAGGTCCCCAAGAAACGGTGTTGGAATATTGTGCTAGGTTTAACAACATATACAATGCTATTCCCCAGAACTTAAGGCCCCCTCCTGATTTAGCCCTTTATAACTTCCCTGATGGTTTTGACTCTGATATGGCCTATCAGTTGAGAGAAAGAGACCCTCCAACCCTTGCAGAAGCCCAAAGAGTTGCAGTCACTGTAGAGGCCAACCTAATTGCCAAAAGAAACAGGGCAAAGCTGGAAAAGAAGGTTGGTTTCAAAGAAGAGCCCTCGGGCTTCGATCAGAAGTTGGATGCAATACTAAACAGCATGAAAAGACTAGGTGAAAGAGTGGAATCAGTAGAAAGAAAGTCATCATGGGAAGCACCACAAAACACTACTCCTAGAAACCCAAATTTTAGGAGAACACAGAACCCCAATATAGGAAAAACAGGTGCTGACCAAGATATCAGACCACCTTTTCAAGAAAATTATGCAGAAACTTCCTCGGCTAATCAACTCAATGAAGATCCAGAGATCAATTTAATAGGTCTGGATGGTAAAAGCCATGTTTTCCTAACACAAGAAGACCATGATGAGGATGAAAACAAAACATTCCAAACACAATCAGGAGAATCCTTTGACTTCAAGCAAGGATATGATACTGCTGTATATGAAGTCCATAAGCAGTACAAACTAAGAAGTAGGACTGTGAATGCAAATCAGCCAGAAAAGGTAAAGGATAAACAACAATCTAAAGAAGACTCAGTCACTGAACCTAATCACAAAACAAACTTGCCTGCAAAGGAAGTAGTGGTTGAGGAGGTCACTGAATTATTGCCTACCTCACAAGAGCCCACAGCAACTTCATCCTCTCACCCAAATCCGAATATCACCCCTCAAGACATGGGCATGAGGGGCAGGTTCCAAAATCAAGATGAAATCCAACCGGAAGAGTCATTGAACAAGGAAAGGACTGCTGTCCGTGACCTTAAAATGCAGGTGGATAAACCCTTTGACTTAGGAGTAGAGATTGGCAAGTTAAAGGTAGCAATTCCCCTCTCAGAGTTAGCAAAGCATGACATATACAAACAACAGATCAAAAAATCCCTTCAGCTCACCAACAACAAAGATGATGTAAATGTGCTAGATGACACTCCAGAATTACTGTTTGGTCCAGAGGTAGATGGAAAAACAGTAGTCACAGGGGTCTTACCTTTTTATGTCAGTTTGCACGTTCATGATAAAATACTGCACAATGCAATGTTTGACTCAGGTGCATCTCACAACCTCATGCCAAAAGCAGTCATGGAAAGATTAAATTTGGATATAACAAGACCATACAAAGACCTGTTTTCTTTTGATTCTAGTCAAGTAAAATGCTTGGGCCTGATTAAGGATTTATGTGTGTCCCTGGTTCAATTTCCCAACAAAACCATTTTAATGGATGTTGTTGTTGCTGATATCCCACCCAAATATGGAATGCTCTTATCAAGATCATGGGGAGCCAAGCTCCAAGGCTCCCTGCAATTAGACATGTCATATGCAACCATCTCTGTCTTTGGACAACCCAAGAGACTTTATAGGGAAACACTCATGAAATACATGGTCAGCAGTGAAGAAAAGCCTCAAAATTTTCCAATATATGCTGTCCATTCAGACGTAGACTCTTACATCCTCTTTAATGACAGCATAGGCCTCTCGGGCAGTCACATTAGCACGGAGACATTTAAACCAGAGCAAAACATCCATCAAACAAATGGCACCTGCCAATATTTAATCAGCCCAACAATACCCATTCACCCTCCTTTAGTTGTCAAAAATTGTCAAACAAATGATGAAGCTACCCTGGAAAACAAATGGGAGAAGAAACCCCAACTCATGCTCACACTGCCATCCCATGAACAGAACCTCAAATCTCCTGAACAGCAAGATAGTCTGTGGGTCCTAGAGTTTGACGGCTCAGTTAACAAGTTAGGGGCAGGAGCTGGAGTATGGATACATAACAAAGAGAAAGCCTGTGCACAAGGCAGGGCATATAGACTGAACTTTAAATGCACTAACAACATGGCAGAATATGAAGCTCTGCTACTAGGTCTCAAGATTGCTAAATCATTACAAGCACATAGCCTCTCAATCATGGGGGACTCTGATCTAGTAATTCAACAAGTAAAAGGGGATTTTGTCACCAATGACAAAAGATTAAGCTCCTACAGGTCTGCTGTAATTGAAATACTAGAAACTTTCTCCGAGTTTGTTCTCACAAAGATTCCAAGGGGCCACAATCTCCATGCTCACAGCTTGGCAACATTTGCCAGCACCTTCAAATTCCCACTACAACCCAACAATTGTTTCACAGCAGAAGTCAAATATAGGCCTTCTATTCCAAACAATGTCAAAGAATGGCAAGTATTTGAGAATGATAGGCAAATAAACAACTTTTTAACTTTGCAACAAGAGTTTACAGGATTAAATATTGACCTTGAGACAGCAAGTCAATCTCAAATTGTTGATGGAGCAAGTCAATCACAATTACAGTTTCAACAATCTGCTCACCCAATGTCACTTAGGACAGCAAAACAACTACTCAGCCCAACCATTTTCAACAATGAAAACATTCAACAAATTAAACAAATGGACTGTGAAGAGATGAGTAACATTGAAACTGAAATCATACAACTCAAAGACAACTTCCTCCCAGCAGGCCTTACCCCACTAGAGGACATTTTTGACTCAAATGATGTCCCCAGGAAACCAAAGATGCAGCCATTAGATGCAAGAGTTGAAGAATGTAATATTGGCACTATGGAAAAGCCTAAGATAGTCAAGCTGTCCGCCTCTTTGCCCCCCGATCAAAAGCCCAAATATGTTGATCTCTTTAAAGAATTCCAAGATGTCTTTGCCTGGGGTTATGAAGACTTGAAGTCTTATGATACCTCTGTTATACAGCACACCATTCCCCTCAAGCCTAATCAAAAACCATTTAAACAAAAATTGAGAAGAATCAATCCTGTGCTTCTTCCTTCCATTGAAAAGGAATTACAAAAAATGTTCAAAGCTGGGATCATAGCACCAATCAGGTTTTCTGAGTGGATTTCAAATTTGGTCCCTACAAGAAAGAAAACTGGTGAGATTAGACTTTGTGTAGACTTAAGGAATTTGAACCTAGTATCACTCAAAGACAACTATCCCTTACCCAAAATGGACCACATCCTCCAAAGAGTAGTAGGAGCATCAAGAATATCATTGTTGGATGGCTTCTCAGGCTTCAATCAAATTTTAGTGCACCCTGATGATCAAGACAAAACTGCATTTACTACCCCATGGGGAACTTTCAAGTATGTGAAAATGCCATTTGGATTGAAAAATGCAGGGGCAACATTTCAAAGAGCAATGGACATTGCTTTTGCAAAAGAAATTCATGATTTCTTGGTCATTTACTTAGATGATCTTACACCCTTCTCAAAATCTGACCAAGAACATTTGAAACATTTAAGACAGATTTTCATAACATGCAGAAAATATGGCATCTCCTTAAACCCCAAGAAGTCTTTATTCGGTTTGGAAGAAGGGAAACTTCTAGGACACATCATTTCGAAAGATGGCATAAGAATTGATCCAGATAGGATACAAGCGATCCTACAAATGCCTCACCCTAGGAATGTCAAAGAGTTGCAAGGATTCTTAGGAAAACTCAATTTTTTAAGAAGGTTCATCCCAAATTTAGCAGAATTGATCAGACTGCTAAACAATATGCTAAAGAAAGATTCAAAGGTTAAGTGGACTGTGGAAGCAAAGCAAGCCTTTGAAAGCATAAAACTGGCTTTAACCCAAACCCCGGTATTAACTAATCCTCAGTTTGACAAAGACTTTATTATTTTTTCTTTTGCCTCCCAGCATACTATTGCTGCTGTTTTATTGCAGAAAAATGATCAAGGGAATGAAAAGCCCATTGCCTTCTTCAGCAGAGCTCTTAGAGATGCTCCTTTGAAATACCAAATAATGGAAAAACAAGCCTATGCATTAATCAAAGCTATCAAAGATTTTAGGATCTATATCCTTTACTCTCATGTTGTGGCTTATGTACCAAGTCCTATTGTCAAAGACATTCTCACCCAAGAAAACTTAGAGGGTAGAAGAGGAAAATGGATTGCAAACATACTTGAATTTGACATTGAAATAAAGCCTACAAAGTTAATAAAAGGGCAAGGTTTGGCTAAGTTAATGACAGAATCAAATTTCCAAGCCTTAGATATAAACCAACTGGACAGTGAAACAGAGCTGGCGACTCCAAAGATCAACGTAGCCTTTGAACAATCTCCATGGTACTCTGATATCTGTTATGTGTTACAAAACCTGTGTGCTCCCCCAGGACTGTCCAGAACTAAGTCTAGGTTCCTAAAAATGAAAACATCCAAATTTTGTGTGTTAGATGAGAATCTACTCTGGAAAAACCATGAAGGTATTTTGCTGCACTGTCTTCTTGAGAATGAAACTGATAAAATTATGCAAGAATTCCATGCTGGAGACTGTGGTGGACATTTGTACTGGAAGTCCACTGTGGACAAAATATTAAGGGCCGGTTATTACTGGCCCACCATGTTCTCAGATGTGAAGAAATTCACAACATCATGCCACAAGTGCCAGCTGTTTGAAGGCAGAAGACAGTTGCTGCCACTTCCTTTGAGGCCCATTGCAACAGAGAGACCTTTTCAACAATGGGGCTTAGATTTCATTGGAGAAATTCACCCCTCATCTTCAGGACAACACAGATGGATTCTAACAGCAACAGACTACTTTACCAAGTGGATTGAAGCTGCCCCATGCAGACAAGCAAATGACTCAGTGATCATTCAATTCTTAGAGAACAATATACTGGCCAGATTTGGCTGCCCAGACAAGATAATAACAGACAATGCTGCTGCCTTCAGATCCAAGAAAATGGTAAACTTTTGCCATAAATTTCATATTACTTTGGGCCATTCTACAGCTTACTATCCTCAGGGAAATGGTCTTGCTGAATCATCAAACAAAAGCCTGATAAACATCATTAAGAAAGTGCTGGAAGAGAACAAAAAGAACTGGCACAAGAAACTAGTAAATGCTTTATGGGCAGACAGATTAACCACCAAAAGATCAATTTGGACCAGCCCATATGAGTTAGTCTACGGATTAGAGGCCAGATTTCCTTCATCACTAGGGGTGCCAGTTATGAAACTTCTACAAGAAAGTCAAGCAGAGCCAAATGACATGCAAAGAAGGATCAACCAGATAATCTGTTTACAGCAAACCAGAGAACAAGTTTTCAGCAGAGTGCAGATACTACAAGAGAAACTGAAAAAGGCCTTTGACAGAAGAACCAAAGCAGAAGACTTCAATCTAGGAGACAAAGTTCTAAAGTGGGATGCAAGAAGAGAAGACAAAGGGAAACATGGGAAGTTTGATTCTTTATGGAAAGGACCATTTGCTGTCCAAGCAGTGCAAGGTAATAACACTTATTTCCTTAAAAGCTTGACTGTGACTGAACTAGATGAAGGTCCTGTCAATGGCAGGATGCTGAAGCACTATTATGATGGTTCAATATGATAAGGATCCAAAGGTTCATTGTATATATGCAATTGTACATATTCTCTTTTGATTTATATTGTATAAAGAGGTTTTCCCAAGTACTGCAACTAGCAGCAACAGGCAGATAATATCAGAGGTTCTCCAAGAAAGAAGCACACTATTTTGACAGGTTACATGCATCAGATCTCAAAGATTAAGATGGACATTCAAGGAACAAGGCAATCTGACCTGCTGTTCTTGGTCTTTCAAAAGAAAAACCATCCCCATGTGGAGCCACTGTTGGATACCTATAGTAATAGGTTTCATATTTCATGATTGATTATTGAAAATCCAAATATGCTCTGCTTTGTTACTACAAAGATTCCATATTTCCAGGAAATCAGAGGTGTGTGAAATACTTCAAATATTGAGGACCTTATTACAAAATTTTGGATGATTCAACAGTCTAATCTGGATCATGCCATGTTTCAATTTTGAGTTGTAGAATAGAGAAAGAAGTCTGTCCAAACAGCTTAATCTTGGCAGACAAGTAGTTCAGGTAGAGAAACAAAGGTTCCCAAAAGCCTAATCTGGGACCTTGGAAGAGATAAGGGTAGAAGCAGATAGAGTAAAAAAAGGAAAAAGCCAAAGAAAAGAAAAGGCAATTGAGGGTTGCAAGTCTAAGTGCCCCTCCAAGAAGAAACTAAAAAATGTTAGGTGAAATAGTTGGGTAGGCAGTTGTGGTTGCAGAAAGGACAGGTTCACCATTACATAGTTGTCAAAGATATTTTGCCAAGGCAATGGACATATCAGCAAAAAAGGTGGTGAATTTCATGGATTCACAGCAGAAAGCATCACTAACTTCACTTTTTCCCCCTTACTCCATCATTAACATCCCCTTTCTCAAAGATTCCCCTCCTTCACTTTACTAACTCCTAATTCTACTATTTAACTCCCTTATTCTACCCCTTGCCCTAATAGTAATAACACTAAGGTGTATAAAGCCCTAAATGTTATATATTCCCTCCCCTAGGCATAATAGCCGAGAAATCTGCAAAGAGGGATCATAGTGGCATCTGGCCACCATGGTGAACCTATCCCCGATACTCTCCCTTTGCTGCAGATCATTTCCCCTCAAAAAATACCTTTGCATGGGTAAAAACCCCTCTCAAAACCCCTCTCTAAACCCCTCTAGCCCACAAACCCTCCGCAAACCTTATAAAAGGCAAAATCCCGCCTTCAGCATGCCCCCAAATGCAAGCGCGGGTGGTCGGAGGTTGAAACATTTGAAAACCATGTCAAAACCCACAAACAGTTAATATTTCCGCCGCCCTATCCGCCGTGCACCTTACACCTCCGCCAGCCGTCGGATCAAGCCTTCCAGATCCGACGGCCCACCACAATATCGGAACGCCGTCCACGTCCGCGCGTTAACTCCCGAGAACATGACGTTGCGCCTCGTCATGCCTCTGCCACGCGTCGCCCGTTAGACCGTCTCGGAGCTCCCTCTGACACCCTGGGCGCCGTACTCTAACCGCCCCGAGAGACCGTGACGGTTAAAGCCTTAACCGTAACCTTCACGGCTTAACCTCCGCCCGTCCGCTGTTTGACCGTCCCGCCGCGTCCAGCTCACCGCTGACTGGGCTGCCACCTCACCCCCGTTGACCGGTCGTCTGCTGCCACGTCCTCCCCGATGACGTCAGCTGACGTCACATCACCGTGACCCACCAATGACGTCATGCTGACGTCATCATAAAAAAGCGCCAAATGGGTAAAAATCTCATATTAACCAAATTTCACGCGTTTTTTCACCATTTCATTGTTTTGTCTGCCGAACTCTCTGTTTAACCGTTTCTGCCCGGATTTCCGCCAACCTGTAAATTCAACAAAGGCGACCACTCCAGCAACTGCAGTACACCTTATCACGACTTCTGCACGTCAAGTTACAGGTATTTACCCTACCCTGCCCTCCATTCGACCTGCATTCTGCTCTAAACTGCTCACAGGCATAATAGGACCGTAAAACAGATTTTTTCACCGCTAGAACCGGGTTATACCTCCACCATTGTCTCTGTGAAGTCCAAAAATTCCCTGCAGAGTTGTAACAAACTGCAATTCATCTGAAAACCCCTCGTCCTGCGTTTTCTCGGCTAAATGCCCCGCTGAATACCTCTGAATTACTACCAGGAGCTAAATTGGGCCCCAAAAGAGTCTCTGTAACCAATTACCAGCAGTATTTCAATTTCTAGCTGGTAAATTCCCCTCTGACAGTTCAGAAAATCGAGTTTTTACCACAGAGGGCAATCTGCAGTCTGTCTTTGCCAACTCACTGGTCAAATTGCATTAGTTTATCCCTTCACAAGCTATGGAGACTCCCATTGCTCTCAATATTAAGCCTATCAATGCCCCCCACCAAGAATTAGCATGGAAACCCCTGGGAGACATGGATTACCAGATGTTGGACTGGTTTCCTATGGGAACTAAGTATAATATCCAGATGTTAAATGAACTAAGAGCCCAGCACATGAGTGGAGCAGATATCCTGGGAATTTGGGAATCAAATTTGCCCATATACAACCTTCCCCAAGTTAATCCCATGCCAGAGCTTATCTACAGTTGCCAAGAGTGCTATGACCCCAGCCAAAGGGCAGTCATTAGCCCCACAGGCCTAGTCCTGTTTCAGATCACTCCAGAGAGTATAAATCAGATGCTGCATTTTCATACAGCCAAGAAATTGACCCCTCTTTCCATGCAAGATTTGATAAAGAGAGGAAATAACCTGTCTAATGACCAGATTGTGAAGATTAACCAGCTATTTGTCACACCTAGCTCTGAAACAGTCAGAACCCCTCCCATTGGGTACCAATACCTGAATGAGTTGGGCAGGATGATGGTGGACTTGATTGGATATGTCCTGGGATTCAGAGGACTGGAAGACGTAGATGACAGCATATTGGCCATGCTGTCCATATTTGCCCCGGGTAAGCCTCCAGCTATCCACTATGATTATGCAACTTATATAGCTGAGAAGATTCATGACCAGTTCATGAACTTGAAGAGGGAGAGGCTGTTCAGATACACCTCCTACATATATCATCTGTTCTTGTTCAACCAGCCAGCTACCTTCTCTGTCCCTTTGAGGTCACTCAACGCCCAAGGAACCCCAAGATCAGTTGTTTTCTGGACCCCTGTGTTCCATCGTACCTCACTATCACCTTATACATACTGTGAGTTTATTGATTTATTTGTTCATCCAGCCCTAACAGTGCTGCAAGGTGCCCCTCCTCCTAGACTGACCGATGACATGAAAAGAATTCTTCATTTGAACAAGCTTTACAACATCGGCAACTGGTACTTCTACCAGAATCACACAGTCATTAGGGTGTATGGATGTGAATTAAATCCATTTAGGCTGCCAAGGTACGTTCCCATGAGACTGTTTGCCTTAGAATATTTCAGGCAATTTGGGAACTCAGATTACCTACACTTTCAGAGTAGAAACAAGAAATCACAGTTGAAAGTGAGAAATCAGCTAGGTCCCTTCTTATACAACAGGAAGGAGGAAGGCTGGAAAGAGGCAGACAGGATCCTGGAAGGACTCCAGTTGAAAACTAGTTTTGAGTGGATTCCATATGACCCTAACCACTCTATTTCCCTCAGGAGGATCAGGTATAAGTTAGGCAACTATGCTCATGCCAGATTACCTGAAATTGAAAAATATGCAAATGCACCAGATTGGGAAGAGGGCACATTAGTAGAGCAAATGACTAATGAAGAAATACTTGAGCAAGAGGCTAGAAACGTCCAAAAACAAGCTGACTTGGAAACTTGTGGACAGGTGCCTATTTCCTACAGGAGGCAAATTGGGGCAGCCACCACAACACCAGCAACACAACAGCGAACTGCCGAGCAGACAACCCAAGCAGCAAGCAAGGACAAAGGCAAACAGGTGGAACAACCACCTATATTAACAGAAGAACAGGTTGACACCTTGCTACAGCAGCAAGAAGAAATGGAAGAACGGGAGTTGGGGCAGCAACAAGATAAACCACAAACTAGTGGGCAGCAGCCATTACAGCAAAATAAAGAGACAGATTTGCCCGGATCTACAGAACAGCAGCCCCAAACAGAGTTGTCTCCAAGAACAGACATCAATGTGGATAGCTCAGTCCTCCAAACACCTCAGAAGGAGGACTTAACCAGAAAGAGAGAGAGAGAGACTCCCCAGACTTCATCCTTGATCAGAGGAGAGAAGAGACAAAGATTGAATGACTCCCAAGAGGAGGACATAGCAGTAAGGCAGGCCATGGGCATGGGCCCACCCAGTGGAGAACTCTCGGCCAGCTCATCTCAAAGAGGACCAGATATGACAATGGGAGGAGAGGTCAGCTCTTCTGGCCAGCATAGAGAGGGGCACTCAAGTATAAAGCAGCAGTTCATAGAAATCAAGAGAAGGAGTGATCCCATAAAAGTGCAACTCTATGATCACTTGTTAAAACTAGCTCCCAGCAACCAGCAGAGACTAATGTCTGCTTTTGATGTGAGTGAGGGAAAAATGATAATGAGCCATTTCATGCCCACAACTCTACATCCCCAGTCCACCTCAGACTATTTAAGAACCAACATGGAGGTTCTGGCTAAAGATATTCACCCCATGGATAAGATAGAGTTACACAAACAAACGGGTGAAATGGTGTATGCCTCCCTGGCAGATGAGACACTGGAAAATTACAAGTTAAAGAGCAGCCTAGACAATACATCATCCCAGCTAGAATTGGAACGAGCATCCTCACAAGCCAAGGACAACAGGATCAAATCCTTGGAGGAGGTAATCATAGAGATAGGACATGATCCCAAGGATGTCAAAGGCATCCAAGAACTGCTGAAAATAAGGGATGCAGACATGGCAGCCCTAAGAAAGAAAATCAAACTCCCGGCCACCATCCATCCACAAACAGATGAAGTTGCCCAGCAACGGCAAGAAAAAGATACCACAGACCTGCTGGTATCCTTATACAAAGAGCTGGTTAGGACTCAAGACCAGCTAGGACAAACTGAAGCTGCAAAGGCAGCACTACAGGAAGCACTGAAGCAAAGAGAAGAGGGCCATCCCTCCCAGCCTCCTCCTGTGATAATAAATCTTGAGGAAGTCCCTCCAAAGACTGCTCCTCCTCCTCAGCAAACAGAAGCTACAGCACCAACTACAGCGCCATCCACAGCAGCAACAACTACAACATCAGAACAGGCTGCTAGTCTAGACATGCAAAAGCTGCAAGCAGAGATCCGAGCTATGGAAGCTCAAATGAAAGAGCTGGATGGGCTCAAACAGAACTTGGCTAATGTTAATGAGAAATTTGATAAAAGCAAACAAAATGAGGCAGCCAAGGAGAGAGAGGTGAAAACCCTTAAGAGAAGGATTGCTGAGCTGGAAAAAGAGCTTGCATTGGAAAAGGTAACTGCTCAGATGAAAGCAGTATTATGGAGCAACATTGGAAGATCCATTGCCAACCAGTGGCAATACATTGAAACCATGGATGAACAAATGGTGCTCATCACCAAAGCAAACAAGGAAATACAGAGAGCAAGGGCAAGCCTTGGGCACATGCCAGAAGCAGCTACCAGGATGATCAATATCCTGAATTACAAAACCAGCACTCAATTGGCTAGCATGGGAATCAACAACAGGACAGAAACGATTGCCATAGCCAAGAGAGTTGTTACATTGAGAAACTTGATTGGAACCCTGGAGAGGAGAACACAGGACATGCAGAC
Organism: Pinus tabuliformis; assembly: GCA_031772625.1. Lineage (NCBI taxonomy): Eukaryota > Viridiplantae > Streptophyta > Pinopsida > Pinales > Pinaceae > Pinus > Pinus tabuliformis. Next base: position 471,164,167 of record CM062807.1, read on the forward strand.
AGAAATTAACAGGTTCCTGGAGAAGTTTGTAACACTGCAGAACAGAGGCCTCCCCAACATTTTGAGCAGCGTGGGAAGACTGCTCACCCTGGACAACTATAACAAGAGAATTGATGCACATGCAGTAGCAGAGATTGCAAAACCTCCCAGCACTTCAAAGGACACAGGGCCAGCCACAGGGCAAATGATGTATGACAGAGTGGAGAACCTGTTTTTTCTCATGAATGAGATAGAGCATCTGTTTGATACACCACCCAATTTCTTCAAGTTCACAGAGGCAGATGAGACCCTAGGGGCAATTTTGGCACATCAACTGCCCACACAGGATGTCTGGAGGCATTTGACCCAGACAATTTTGACAGGCCAGAACCAATAGCGCAGAAGGAAAAAGGCAGACACGCGCAGTGGCAATTTTGGGAATTAAAATTTACAGAAAAAGCAGAGGCTGAGCCAACTCAGCCAGACCAGTCACTCACCACCAGCAGCAGTCAAAGTCACAGCTGACAGGTCCGAGACATAGTGTACCAGCCTACAGTCGGGTTTTCTATGCATTAACTCCAAATATTCAGACCGACTTAGCTATTCTTATAAAGCTAAATATCTTCTGACAGAGCATTAAAATGCCTGTACTGTGTATTAAATGTGTAATAAATTTTCGACATAATATCTTAAAGAGTTGGTGAGAATGTAAAGACTGAGATAACGCAGAACTCAGATATTTCTGTAGACCACCGCTAGTATATATACACCCTTCACAGATGCTGAAGGGGTTGCTGGAATTTTCTCTTGGATAACTTCCATCTGCTGTAATATTTTCAGAGAATGAATACAAAGGAGGAATGGAACTTCCAGAAGTTTGGTGTATTTGATGTCTTGTGGTGAAGGATGCATGTTACAGGATTCCATGGGTGTTGCATAAAACTATAAGTATTCTCAAATCTCTTGTCGTGTCTGTTTTGAGTCTTTTGTTCTCTTTGTCATTCTAATGTTTTACACTTGATAGCAAGGTGAAAGGATAGTACCAGGATTTAACCATGTTTACCCTGGACTCAAACTGAGCTATTATATATGTTTTCCTCATATACAGTAACAGAATTGTAATTCTTAATTGCTGCAATTCAAAACTGTGTTTTTATTGTAACAGTCATTCTCAGGGATTCAACTTTTGCCCCTAAGACCTCTGTTTTCTCTTCTTAAAGCTATCTGTTGGGAACATATAGATAAATAGTGAAAATTCTTAAATGCTTTCACTGTTCGTGCTACCTGTTACCAGTCTTTTAATCAAAAAATCTGTTCTATTAAACACCAAAATGGCCCTGTAAGTTCCATCTTTCATCTCACAGATTCAAACACATTAAGCCACAGACTCCATTGCCCAATGATATTCAACATATCTAAAAACTACATCACTGAAGTCTAAGGGAATTTCATCAACCGAACACAAACATGACCTGTACTCAATACCTAGCCTAAAACACCATCACTATAGATATAAATCATAAAGAGAGAGCCCTCTCTGATCACTGTTTGGCTAGAAACAGTGATTAAAAGATTGGTTAGTGGTTACCCCGGCCGTATTCCCTTGGGAGTCATAGGGAACAACCTGGGTGTTAACAACTGTTGTTCTCACTGATGGTTGGGTGATTCCTCCACTTTGAGACGATAAGTGCTAGTACGGACTTGTGCTCCCACGTACTGTCGAGTATATTTTGGGAGACCACAATAGGCTTAATCCTTTATCCATAGGAATCCGTGTCTGTCGCCCTATCGATCGCAATGCACTGAACACAACATTCGGGAAGATTGGCTGCCGTACCGTAACAAGTATTCTGCAGTTTTGCGATTGGTTTGGTAATCCCTCTACCTAGATTTCCAAAGCAGTCCTTTTTGTTCCTTTTCAGACTCCTTAACGGAAAAGGTCCATCTGAGCACTTGTCACTTCAGGCTCATTAAAAATTGAAGGCGACTAGAGTCATCTTTTGTTTTTTCTCGACTCTTAAAAATTGAAAAAACAAGTTGTGTCAAAGCATCTAAAATTTAATTTAAACGGAATAATCATCACCCTTTCCTATGTTGATCTTGGGTTGAGAAAATGGAATCCACCAACCAAGGAATTCCCCTTGGAGGAAATCTTAGTCCCTTCTCCTCTTTGGGAGATGTTAGTGCACCCCATATGGCCACATTGTCACTTCCAGGATTGACAATCGGCTTGTCCGTATGGCTCTTCTCAACCTCTGTCGTTCAGAACACTGCAATTCCTGAACAATCGAGTTAGCAACTAGACGAATCCAGAGTTACCCACCAACCTTCTACTTCCTCCAATTCTTCCTCTCCTCCTTCCTCTTCGCTTGATGGGGCTGGTAAAGCCAAAAATCAAGTATCTGAGAAGAAGAAGGAAAAGAAGAAGAAAGAGAAGAAGAAGAAGGAGCCAAAAGCGAAAGGGGGCAACCGAGCATCGTCTAGCGAAAATCCACACACTGCACCGACCAGGCCTAAATCGCCATGTGTCATTTGCAAAGGAGACCACTATCATAGAGATTGTCCTTGCATCCCTCAGATCTTAAGGGACTGGTCTCCTCGTTTGCACAACCCGGTGTCGTCAACCTCTGATGATCATGTTGGAAGCACACCATCAACTAGTGAAAGTGAAGCCCCAGGACAAAAATGAAAATGTAGATTTCCTTGTAAACTGTGCGAAGGCGATCATGCCATCCACCGTTGTCCCTTCTTAGATGAGGCTAAAAGAGTTTTGGACGATCGTCTGGTTTCACCGTTACGACTTCCTCCTGGATATAAAAAACTCTTGCCGAGTCCGTCACTAGTTGAAAAGCCAGCTGACCCGCTCAGGTGGTCAGCCGAAGCATCTATCATTGAAGACAAACCATCTGAACCCATACCAGATGAAAGTCAAAAGGTCGAGGCGGCAGTTGACCCGGTCTTGCCTTCAGAGGTTCCATCTTCAGATGATACAGTCACCGAAGAGAACAAGGATGACACCGTCCAAATTCTTTTCGTAAGCACAGACTCCGATGAACATGGGGGAAATTTACCCATTCCTTTACCGTAGGAAGGAAGTTCGTCAGAGTCATACCCGACCGTCTATTCGGTCCCACCTCCAAGCAACCTAGTTGTCTCCTTCGACTGGAATCAACTAGGCAGACCCCATTTACCAGCAAGTGTACCATTCCGAATTATTGTTCAAATATATAGAATGGTTATAGCTGGTACCATCATAGATGAAGGGGCTTCTATGAGTATCCTTTCCTCGACTGCTTGGAAAGCGCTTGGTTCACCATCGCTTTTGCCTGAGATGAGAAATCTAACAGGCTTTGACAGAGGAACTAGTCGACCGTTAGGGATCCTTCCCAATGTGCCCATAACATTGAGAGGGAAAACTGTTCAAATGAATGTAATGGTAGTCCAAGGACCCCTGGATTATAATCTACTCCTCGGACGAGACTATATTTATTGCATGGGAGCGATTGTCTCCTCACTCTTTAGAGTAATGTGTTTTCTGCACGAAGGAAGAGTGGTCAAGCTCGTAGACCAACTTTCATTTCCCGGATCACACAGAGAAAATATTCATATGCCATCCCTGAATGGTCTTTTCACACAAGGAATGTCTCATCAATCTCCAATCCGTCCACCTGATGAGCGCAAGTGATTCGGGGGACATGACTGAAACCCAGGGGGCATGCACCCTGGTCTGCTTCGGCAGGAAAACTTTGGGTATAGGGTAGGTTTCAGCAAGAGTATATGACCTTCGTACTTCCGTCCGTGATTGGAAGAGGGAGTTGGACTAGAATAAGATTCTCTTGTCAAAGTTATGTGGGTTGGCAGGCATTGCCACTCACCTTTGTTTATTATGATAAACATCACCGAAGAAGTGTTTTTTTTACTCTGTGAATAGAACAATCTTTGGTAACCTGTAAGAGGTATACCTTTCCTGATAAAACAAATGTTTTTTTGGTGATTTGAAGGGTGACCTTGAAACTCTGTTTTATACATGGGGGCATGCAAACCTTTTGGCGTGCAAGCGAAGAGTGACTATTTATTTTTTTAATTTGTAGGTCCTCTAACCCTTTAAACTCGTAGGATTGGTCGTTTCCTAACTTGCATAAAGAAAGGATGTGGGGTAAAACTCTAAAAGTTGCCACTTTTATATATGAGACATTCTTATTATACGACTGGATTAATCGAGCAGTTTTAGGACATAGTTCAAGCTCGTTAAAAAATAAACATAAGTCATGAGCACATGTTCCTCCAGAGTTTAAGCTCATTAAAAAATGAACCGATTTTCCGGTAAATAACCATCGTGAATGTAATACTTCAGCCTTTAAAGCCTTGGTCGTGTTTGCACCGTGACCTCCACTTTTACATTAGCTGATCATTCACCTCCATTTGATTGTTTACCCATTTTGAGGAACACCTGCAAAGAGTGATCATGCTAGCCATCCTTGTAACACTGTCGTGATTAGAAAATTCCAAACCTTACCTAGAATCAGTTGCTACCCATTTTATCACCCGTTCCTCAAAAGACGAGTCTCCTTTAAGCTCTTTTCAACTGACTCGTAAAATATGAAAAGATTTCCGATCCATTGACCTCTCCAGCTCGTTAAAGGGACCGGAAGTGCTATCCCTCCTCTAAATTTTAATATTTTTGGACCTGAGGGATTATTACACAAAAATATCGAGCGCTTGTTTTGTTCGGCTCGTTAAAAGTATCAAAAATTCATCTCTTCTGTATTGTTTTATACTTTTTCAGACTTAAGGGATTAGATGACGAAAAAGGAATTTTGGAGTTTCCTTTACGTTCCTTTTCAGACTCTCTAAAATTGAAAAGGACCGAGTTATCTTTGTCGTTAAACTCGTTAAAATTTAATAGCGACAAACTTGTCTATAGACGAGAACGAGTCTCACTATCGCTAGGCTCGTTAAAACATAGCGATGGGTTTGCCCGAAGGGAAAATTATAGAACAAGCATATGTTATCCCCCTCAAGCTTGACAAAAATAAAGAGGTATTGGTCAGCAATGACTGGGGAAAAATTGGGAAGAAAACTTGAAGAAACTTTGTTGGTAGCAAGTCGCTCTTGAACATGACACTTTCACTCCGCATCCAAGTCGGGTTGGGTTGTTTCATTCATCGGTCACATCACCATGGTCCCATCACACCATCCACATTTGGGGTTAATGCTACCAATCCATCACGTCAGTGTTGCCGATATGTTCAAGAGAAGTCATTCAGAGAATTCACCTGTGTCTCACCCACTACAATACATTTATACTCCATTCTTTCATGACCACCACCCTGAACCTTATATCACCAGATCATTTTCACCTCCATTAAAATCATTTGCTTTGTTCCATGTCATTGATGTGGGATTCATTAAGGCCCTCCTGTGACGGATCGCTTCTTGTCGACATCAGCTCATTATCCAAGAAGGCGATCTAGGAACACCCCATTCAGTACTTTGAAGCTTGCATTCCTCAATGGCAAGTTTCTCACTTCCGGCAACAGGTTTACATCAATGGCCTTCAACCGAAAGATTTTGCGTGGTGTTCGACGCCAAGTCCTTTATTCACACCACGTGAATTGTACTGCAGTACCTTGAGGGTCATTATCATTATCGGTGATTCCTCTCGTGCCTGTTAATAGCTTACATCATTGGCTGGTAATCAGGCGATGTCTTTCCATGTTCGACGTCAGAACATCTCTCACATGGATCGACTTGTACTTCGAGTGAAGATCGAACGAGATTGAAGACCCCAGATATAGTTTCATCCATCTGGGCTGTGATATATATTCATGGAAATAAAGACATTAAATGTACATCATTGCTGCACAGATAATCATCCAATCAAAGGGATGATGGCTCTACCAGAATCATCAATCTACACTCAGATGATTGCCTGTCCTATGTACATGAAAATGAATTTATAAAGCTGAGCATGGGAATGCCCGCCTCAGCTAGATCATGAAAATATTATGAAGATAATGTATTGTATTGTATCTTATTACAGGTCTCCTCCCAGCTTGAAAGAACTTCGGATCCTCATAATAAAGCATTTCACCCGACATCAAAAAGATTAATGACCTCATGCTTTAGGGGGCAACTGTTATAGAAATTTTTGGGCACTGCAATCCCAAGCATAAAATGTCCATGAACCAAGGGCTCCTAAGTCCCTAAAAGTGTTGTTCTAACCCCTAAAGGAGCAAGGTCAACTGATTACAGCTTCTCCCAGAAGTTCTCCATGAAAAACTGCTCAGAATTAGTCAAAACAGGATCATTTCAGCTGCTCCATAGGCAAAGTGCGTTGCATCTCACCTAAAAACACTGTGTGGGTGCGTTGCATTTCAAAATTCCCTTCTATGGGGTGCGATGGGCGAGAAATGACAAATGGCAGTGTCATTCCGCGAGGTGGAGAGGCAATGGAAGCTTCTAGAAACTTCTCCTGTGACACTTGCCTCTCTGAATTCGACCAAGGATGAGTAAGAGATCATCAATCTCCAAGTGGAAGCAAGAACTATCATAGGGAAGACACTAATCAAATCACAAGCTGACTCATCTCCCTTACATATATCTATATATGGATCCCTCATCCCAAAGTTCCAGAGGCTGGAATTTTGCATATTGTAAGGAATTGTTGTTGGTTTCTTGAGATAAAACATCAGATTGTTGGGTGATCTAAGCTTTGTATGAGGTGAAGAGGGGCTTCCTTTCTGAGAGGATGATGCTGGGTCAGAACAACTGGTTGTAACTCCCCTTGGCTCTTTCTTGTTTATCAATAAAAGCTATTCAAGTTTTCCTCCATACTCTTGTGTCATTTATGTTTGCTGCATTTGTATGGTCAATTTACATCTGATCCTAGATTGTTTATGATTATAGATCCATGTTCTTGTATAGTGCTATGCTACTGTGATCTTACAGGTACTCTGTGAAGCTGGGCGTGCAAGGGAACAAGTAGCGAAAGACTATCAAGAAAGAGAGGAATCGAATCAGGAGATTAGCGCCAGACAGAGGTTGGTCTTCTTTGTTCTTCTCTATCTATACTTCATAATGGAAAAACGAAAGTAGATTTACTTTGTTTGTTTCTAAGGTAGTTATCACACCTTAGTGGGATAAGCAGTTCTGAGTAGACACTTTTCCCTGTAACACTAATGACTGAGCGGTCAGCAAGTTCCAGCAAGGTAGTTGTTAGTTCCAAGGCCGTGATGCCAAGCATTTCGCAAGTAGTTGTTGTTGGAATGTTAATGGCTGCCCCTAAATCAACTAAATCATTGGGAAAAGAATGACCATTTATCTATACTGTGACAATGGGGTTTCCCAAGTCTTCATATTTTACAGGTGCCTCTTTTCCTAGTAATAAATTAGACAAAGACCCGACAACATGGATAGTTGGGGTTATTTTGTTTTCCTCACAGACTTCTTTATACACAATTCTTTAATAGTTTTGGCATATATTGGAATGCCTTGAATAGCCTGGAGGAGGGGTATTTTTATACAGATATTCTTGAGTTCACCCAGAAGATCAAATTTGGGATATTCAGTTGGGCACAGTATCATCAGTCTTTTTGGGAATGGTGGGGAAGTAGTTACGATCTGTTCGGGAGTTTTCTGCCTGACTGTATCTCCCCCTTGTTGATCATCTACAGTTAAAGGCTTATTTGGGTGCATTTCTTCAGGTTGCAGGTTTTTATCCTCATTTAGAGCGATTATGCCTCCAGATCTTAACTTGAGTTCATTACACTCTCTCAACTCAGCTTCAGGGTCCAGACCCTCAATGATTTGTACTGACTGGATTGGTCTGTTGTTGGGATTTGGGTTGGGTTGAGCTGGGAGTTGCAGTCGTATATTAGATTGAGGATTCTGCTGCAATGTGTAAGGTGCTAGTAAAGTTGGTTGAGACAGAGGAACTATCCCCATAGGCTGGTTCGTGGATCTTTGCCAATTTGATTGCCAGTTCTGATTTTGTGAGGTGGAAGGGGACCATTGAGATGAATAGGGATTGTTTTACTAGAATGGTGGAGGGTAAGAGGGATTTGGCCAATTATTGTTTGGATTTGACTGGTTAGGCCATGGTGGCATACAAAATGTTTGAGGTGGCCAAGTAGAAAAAAGTAGCTGGTTCTACCATGATGCCCGTGAATATTGTTGAGAATTATATTGCGAGGGAGGAAAGAACAAAGATGGATCGATAGGCATACCTGTCTGACTTGCTTGCCATTGACGGCGCTGATTCAACAAATATACTAGTTCCACTTCTTCTTCTGCTTCCTTGAAGACTGCTTTTAATCCTGGGAGCAACGGGAAACTTTCTATGGCATGCTCCTTAGTGCATATGGCACATGTTTGTATCATATCTAGTGGGCATTCTTTATGACTGTGTTTCTTTCTGCAACGGGGATAGAAAATAGCCAGGTTGTGTTCTGCTTCAGCCTGTTTTCGTTTAGCTTGCATGATATATAATTATGTCGTTAAGGTCCCCAGGATATCAGTCTTGAAATCTTCCAATAGATTTCCGATTTTGACTCTTGTAATGCTTCCTCTTGAGGCTTTGCTGTCTCTCATGATCGCATCGCGTCTGGCTAGTTTTAGCCTTGTACACACCGTGGAGCACCTGATGCACAAGTCTACAATATTTTCATAATATTCTTGATAAATATCACCCTTACCCATTATATTAAGTGTGTCTACCCATTGGTCTTTCATACCTTCAATCATTGTGGTTTTTAGAACATTATCAAGCAGATTTTCATAAGGAGATCTTTGTAGATTATATTGGAAATGCTCCACATATTCTTATAGAGTCTCGTTAGGCTTAGCTACCATTTGAAAGATTTGATCTTTTAGTTCTCTAGTTCGGCAATAATATTGGTATTTTTTAAGGAAGGATGTTTTGATCTATTCCCATTCATTGATGGTACCTCCACGAAGTCCCATAAACCAACGCAGGGCTGCTCCCTTCAGAGTAGAGGGGAACAATTTTAGCTTCTGGGGGTCAGTGGTGTAATCATAACCCCTACATAGGATATCGAATTCAAAAAGTAATGCATCAGGGTCTTCTAAAGTTCGCCCATGAAAGGTAGGAATATTTTGTAATGGGATAACTTTCATGGGGACATTGACAACTATGTCCACAATAGGGTATTGTAACATAGAGGTCTGGGGATGTCGTTGAATATTGGCCATTTGGTAAAAAATATGCCAATATTCTTTAGGGATCTCTGGAGCTGGAGAGTTGTTCCTAGGATGTCCAGAAGAGGCTGGAATGATTCTAACAGTGCTACCTCGATCCAGAACACTGGGTGTCCTCTGTTCAATCACTACTTCAGGAGATCTAGGTTTTGATGATTTAATTTCAGGATTACCTGTTTCTCCTTCTCCTTCACAGAGGTTACAATAATTCCCTTCTTGTGAAGGGCGTGGTTGTGAATTTTCAATATCTTGAAAACTCTATTCAGACCCTTCAGTCTTATTGTGAATCTTAGCATTAGCTACAGATGGTGATCCTGTGGCCTGAAGGGAAACAATAGGATGTTTGGTAGCAACAGTTCAGTGTCCTACTGATGACTGAGACTCAGCTTTTCTTATGATTTCATCAATAAAGGTTAATTGTCCAATGGTCACCGGTCCCTTAGATTTTTTAGGTTTTGGGGGGAGGAATTATATCTTTTTCTGGTCTTTTCTACTTATTCATTCATACAAAAATACAAATGTTCATTTCTATCTTAAATTCCTACACAATTCTGCTGGAAAGTGGGCAGAGGAGCAAGCATTTTACTCACTCATTACGCAGGTTCTTACCTCCCATTTTTAATACCCAATTCTCTCTTAGCAGACAAACATCAAACATACATCACTCTTTGTAAAATGGCAACACTCTCCCTGGCAACAGTGCCAAAATGTTGGGTGCTAAAAGGTGTCTTTTAAAACTCCTAATTGCCTCACATTAATTATCAACCTAGGTAAGTATTTTTATTCCAAGAGTGTACACAATATGTGTAAGCTATAAATCTAGGGAGTAATGCTTTAAAATAAGTTATTAAATTCAATACAAGAGTAAACGGATGCAATCATAAATCTCAAGCTTGTAAATTTAAGGGAAATAATTCATCTAAGTATCATGACTCAATCTCAGACAAAACCATAATTCAATCTTAATCAACCAATTTGAATGATAATCAATCGAGAGAACCGTAGCATTAATTGAGATCTTTCAGTTGGACTTAAACTATTGGATAGAAGGAAAACGTTTAATCAATAATGCTCTATTCTTTAATTAATCATAAATGATTCTTTAACTGATAACTAATTCAATCCATGACATGAATTAAATAAATCCAACTAGGATTGTGCATTAATGAAATGAATACCAGAAATCCAAATTAACGAAAATAAATCAACTACAAAATTGTAAAGCAGAATAAACTTGTAGGAAACGAGAAAGCATAAAAAAGGAACAGTAGTAAGATCCACCAGAGACCGGGCCCTAGCCACCAACGAATACTGCTTAGCTACCTCAGAATATCCAAATGAGCAAAGCAAGTTGTATATTAATCATCAAAGTCACTTTTCATTACAATACGATCTTATTCTTTAGAATCACACTTCTGTAAATTAAAATTACAGTTGAAGGAAAAGATGAGAGATCCCTCTTCAGTTTTCCCTTTTATAGTCAAAAGGAGAAAGATAAATGTGATCCCTCATGATCTCCTTCATAACTAAATGCTATCTTCAGACAATTCTTCTATCTTGCACTGATCTTCTTGATTCGTTCCTTGGTTCGACCGCACACGACGCATCTCATTTCCCTTGATTGGATTTTGTTGTTCCCACTTTGGAACAACAGCTATTCCATCTGTTGTTTTTCTACGTAAAAAGTAATGAGAGTTAGTTTGGTCGGTCAAATCGTATCAAGAGCGGTTTTATTCATTCCTTATCAAAATCCTATCAATATGTTATTATATCATAGCACAAAATGGATAAGAAAGGAGGAAAAAGACAACAATCAAGAGTAAATACATACCTATTGCAAGGCTCAACAGATGCTTTGACAAGTATATATGTATTGTAACATTGAAAGGAATATCATCAAAAATCAATCTAATAGTCCCAGTTTTGGGATCCAGTGGAAACTCTATGTGTATATCTATTTTATGTTTTATGCTCTCGCCATTGTTTGTTTTTTGTTTACATGAATATTTTTTTAGGTAATTTCCGTACATGTTTAAAACCTACACCAAGTTCCTGCCATGAAAATTCCACAGATTGGTCTATCAAAATCTCACTTTATCTAAACAGTATAAGTGAACCTTATGGGTTATTTTCAGGGAAAAATTGTGGCCTTGTAGACTAATGTTAATCTAATGTGTCTGTAACATTTTGTCACCAGTCAATGATATTGAAAAAGCATAACTATGATATGTTATTTATTTCACACAATTTTTTACTAAAAAAAGAAGGAAGACAATTCCTTACATCCATTAGACAATATAACATTCAGTTTTACTAAAAAATAAGAAATATTCTTACAGATCCCAAAGGTAAGTCAGACTAGACAATTTTGCAGGAATTTCTCCTGTTATGTCAATTTCATAGGCTTTCCTACAAGCAAGATAGAAACTAATGGATTAGGATACTTGGGTCTTGCAATTATAATTTGAAAAGAGACCACTTTGGGTTGCGATCTAAAAATCAATAAACACAACTTCATGTTCAATGGAAGTGTAACAGTGCATTGAATCTAACTTAAGTAGACCTAAAAAGAAATCAAAATGGTGTAGTTACAAGAAGTTTTACATTTGCGCAACATGGAAAGTGGAATTGTTGTTGAAGGTGCAATCACACTTGAAGGCAAGATTCATAGAAGTATCACTAATGGGCATACTGTCAATGGCTCGTCGAGTGCATGGATCTCCAATAAGATTCCATGGAGTCTTCCATGTAAGAAATAACCCATAAATAAGTAAAAAAAAAAACCAGAAGTAAGAAATAATTGTTGTTTTCTTTATTTTGTTGCTCCATTGAATAATCATGGAAACATGAGTTTGATATTTCCCCTTTCCATTTGGTATTCAAGTTGAGCTAGAAGTTGGATTTAAACATGAAAACATGAAATGACAGACCAATTTGTCTTTTTTCTTTTTTTATTTGGTATTCTTTTTGATCTAAAGGTTAAAGTACTGTGGTTTTTTTAAAGAATTGAGTAGACAAGACAAGTGCTCTACAGGTAGGGTGAGGGACAACTTCAACATTTGGTGAAGGTATCCTCCCATACAAAGAAATGAAAACAAACACTAACTTGTTATAATGCAAAGTCTTAGATCTATTACATGTCTAGAATGTCAAGCTTGTAGTTTTAAGTTTTTTATTCTTCCACACACTTAAGAAATCACAGGTTAAATTATATACAGAGAGAAAGGAATCTTACAATGAAACCATGTTAACTATATTTCCTAGCTCCTTTTGGATAGGGAAAGATAAGTTATTTATTCCAAAGGACCTGAATCAATGAATATTATTAATTCCTTGAGACGAAATACATTTTCATCCAAAGAATTAAAAAATCAATTGGTAAACTTTATAGAACATAGAACAAAAGGGGAAGAATCTCACAAGTATTACATGTTTGTGAGCTTAGCCAAGAAGGTAGATCTTGGTCCCATTAAATAATTTTGTCCCAAGTTCTTGCCATGAAAATTCCACAACCATGATATTTGAGAACATAATATAATGGAATTGTCTACTATGGCCATAATTTCATTGGGAAAGTCATTTTTTCTAGAATCCAACCATTTCTTTTTTCAAAAAATCTTACCGCAGGTGTGTTTAAATCGTTTTTTTTAATGGTGGAAATGGATTCAACACCATCAAAAACCCTTAGAACATCCAAAATCCTAAAGCTTGACAACTATAACCCAAATTTCCCAAAAATGTTGCCATATTTGTGCAAAAATCATTTCAAAATTTCCACTATTTTCTGGGCAAAATTGTGTCCTTCTTACACTACTCTTAATATAATGCGTCTGTAACATTTTTTGACCAGTCAATGATGCTAAGAAACACAAACATGATATGTAAGAACATAATATAATGTATCTATAAAACTTGATTTCTAGTCAATGATGTTGGAACCACAAACATGATGTGTAAAAACATAATATTATGTGTTAGCAATTTTTTTTTTACTAAATTATCATTGATGTTGGAAACCACAACTATGATATGTTAGTTATTTTTCACATTTTTGTACTGAAAAGAAGACAATTCCCTATGGCCATTACACAAGACAACATTCAATTTTACTGAAAAATAAGAAAGAGTCTTACAGATCCCAGAGGTAAGTCAACTTAGCTAATTCTGAAGGAATTTCTCCTGTTATGTCAATTTCACAGGGTTTCCTGCAAGCAAGAGAGTAGCTAATGGATTAGACTACTTGGGTCTTGCAATTATAATTTGAAAATAGACCACTTTGGGATGAGATCTAAAAATCAATAAACACAACTTCATGTTTACTGGAGGTGTAACAATGCATTGAATCTAACTTAAGAAGACCTAAAAATAAATCGAAATGGTATATTTACAAAAAGTTTACATTTGCACAACATGGCAAGTGGAATTGTTGTTGAATATGTAATCACACTTGAAGGCAGGATTCATAGAAGTATCACTAATGGGCATACTATCAATGTCTTGTCCAGTGCATAGATTTCCAGTAAGATTCCATGGAGTATTCCATGTATTAGAATCTTTACCTATACTCCACTTTCGATTAAGTGACTTTAATGAAAGAATTGTCACGAAGAAAATGAAATGAATTAATAAAAAAATGAATATTGACAGAAACATAAGATATGAGAATAATTTCATCCTTTTGTCTTTTTTTTTGAAGTATACTCTGTTTTACCTTCATTTCGGTCTGTGACTATTGTTGTTTGAGCATGTTGAAACAAACTAAAACATCCATGCCGAAAATAGTTCACAAAAGGAAAAGTGGAGATGATATGTGAAACATGTACATGATGATGGCCTAACCAAGTCTGTGCTTTGTGCTAGATCATGAAAGATACAATATATGGGTGGCTTGAACAACAATGTTTGCAGGACAAGTTTGATTGGGAAAATGATCCCAAGCTCGAATATTTTGTGTGTCACCCTTTTCTTGGAGATGCCGGAAATGACACAGTCAAAAAGATGTTACATGTTAATGAGAAGGAGTGTTGTTAGCTCCAACTCCATGAATATTGCTTCATTTTGAGGGTCCCAATTAATTTTTATAAACCAAAGTCAACATTCAAACCTAAATTGACAATCTAGCACTCCATGCAAAGGTAGTACCCAAAATAATTTGTCTCTACATTGAATTTAAAACAGATGCTAGTGCAAAAGGTATCAAATCCATCTAAATTGAGATTTTTTAGTGCATTGAATTTAAAATAGATGTTAACAAAAAAGTTGTGAGTATAGATGATAAAATAGCATATATTCATCTTAACCCCATTTCTATAAAGAATTTTTGAAATTTAAACAAAACGAAAAACAATTACAAACTTCTCAGTACTTATAATCTATGCTAGTTTTTTTTATATTTATTAGTAGTTTTTTATTTTTAAGATGCTTGACATTGATTTCTATTCAATTTGAGATTTTATTTGTTTACTTCACAGTCACATCTCATACACCACAACCTGTATGAACACAATGCTTCTCTCTCCATATCTAAATTTATTACACTCATCTAATTTCAAAGCATCTCCATTGGTCCAATTTTTTTTTTTTTGTCAATAACAGTCATGCCCTTGTTGAAGTATTTGGAAAATTGTAGGATTTTCCAACTGAGTTAAATGGCATTGCATTTTCACATAAAAACTAAATTTTTATGTGAAAATGCAACTATGCATTAGGTCAAGTCCACAACTCATTTATTCTCAATTTCAACTTGGATCACAGATATCGCACCAATCTCTCCTAAAGTGGTCACCTTCCCTATATCATCTTCATTGTGACAAATATTGGGTTTGCACTAAAATGAGTCTCCCAACCTCCTCGAGGGTGGTAATTCCCTGCCATGATCAATGTAGTAACAATGGACAATGCCTTTGCAAAGGGCCAACAAATTTCATTGTACAAAAAATAATTAAGGGGTCTAAAAGATAACTGAAAGGGTTCTAAAAGGATGAGTAGGATGACACAATGCAAACGAGTGTGAAAAAAAGGTTCCAACAAAAAAATTTAGCATTGCTATAATCATAGTGAGAAAGGTCCAGACAACTTTTATTTTTTGCAATACTAGGTTGTGCCCAGGATGGGGAGAGTTTTAATTTTGGATAGAATAATGTTCAGGTCCACAAATGATCTGGATTTCTTCAACTACTAGAATTATCCATGATCTTTTACTTCTATGATGTCAGCAGAAGCATATGAAAGAGTATAGAACAACCACATGTGCATGCTTTAAAAAAGACAAAACATCAAGACAACCATCAAATCAAAGAACGCAAAACACATTGATAATGGAGTTCACCTAGTGTGGGTTACGTCTCTGGGCCCGGTGTCAAAAGAGTGGAGGCTACTTCATTAATTACTAAAAATGATGATGATGTACATGGAATGTTCTTTTTCCTTACAAGGAAAAATACCCTCAACTTGAGCGGTGTTGTTGGAAATAATACTGAGAGGGGGGGGGTGAATCAGTATTATTAAGTCAATAAAACTTTTTCATTTCCATACTCTGATTCATATATGTTGCTTCAGTTAAGAATACCCGCGTATATACAGTAAACTTATGATTCAATTAATTGATCTTCAATGAGTGCATTAGAACAGTACTAACCATATTAACAGTAAACAGGTGCAGTAAAATAGAATAGGTCATCACACATAAGCCACACACGTGAACACCAGATATAAGGTGGAAACCCAATGTGGGATAAAACCACCTGCTGCAAGTCATCTCAATCTTCTTCTTAATAAGAAAATCCTTTTACAAAAGTTCTGTACTAGTGCAGTCCTTTACTAGTACACAAGCTACTACCTTCAAAGAGCTACAACCCTCTCTCGTTCTCCAGTCTCTCCTGGAAGGGAGCTACAACCCCCATAGTTCTTGTACTAGCCGATTCATTTACTAGTACGCAGGATGCTACCTGCTACAATGCTCCCAAGTTTTTCAACTACTACTGGAAGGGAGCTACCACCCCCTTAGCTCTTGTACTAGCTAAGATACTAGTACGTAGGCACCGACCTACAATCTTCTCTCCTCCAGGTATCACGTTTCATACATTTTCAGACTGGATACACCTGAAGCACAACACATAATCTGAAAGGCCACGTTTCATCCAATTTTCATACTGCACCCATAAATATCATTGAAGCACATAATCAATCAATCTTTTGAATCACCAAATCACCAGATCAATACATATACAAGGATAATATGTGTGTCAGCAATCAGATCTAGTCCATCAGATCATATAAGGATAAGTCATTATGAACCTGATCCATTCATCCATTAATACTGAAGCTAAACATAATCATTCAATCAATCACTTCTCAGAATGTTGTTATCAGAACATAATACCAGTAACCAGACATCACTTCAAAACCCATAACTCTTCAGTAAACAACAGAAGCAGCTAAAACATATTTTAAGAAAAGTACGCAGCTTCTTCAATGGAAACCTACGGTTATCCACTCCTGCAACATCTATTGATCCACGGGTATCCGCACCTGAATAGGCTTCTGACCTGCGAGTGTCCGCAGCTGCGCAGTCTTCTTCTCAGCGGGCATCCGCACCTACGGTAGTGGGTTGCCTGCGTACTTACGCACTGCACCCACCTCTGGCCTGTGATCCTCTGCACCTACACCGATCTCTGACCTGCGAACCTCTGCACCTTTTCCTTGATCTACCTATGGATCTTCGTGCTTTCTCCTTCACTGGCCTGCGGATCTCCGCCCCTAAAATGTGTCGCACCTGCGATCCTACGGTTGTAGAGTTTTTCAGACTTCAAATATGCCACAGACTATCAGATCTACAGATTTGATCATGCACAAAGGAGATCTCGACCCATCAGTAGATCCACCTTATTCAGATCTAGATCTGCACCATAACCCAATCACCGTATTACAGATCTAGCACTTTATCAGATATTCAGTTAATCAAAAGATAGCTTGCCAAATGATCTCCTTCCTCTTTTATAGCCTTAGGCCTTTCACAATACCATAGTCCAAAACCATAATAACACAATACCATAGACCCAATACTTGGGATCAACACTTTTGGATGCAATACCACGGACCAAAACCATAGGATCAAAAACTATCGAACTAATACCATGAACTAACCATGAAAGTGCGTAAACTTTTCTCTTGCCTGAAGGGAACTTTTCTCTGTATGAAAGTGCGTGAAATTTTCTCTATATGAAAGAAACTTTTCTCTGCATGAAAGTGCGTGAACTTTTCTCTATATGAAAGAAACGTTTTTCTACATGAAAGTGCGTGAACTTTTCTCTACATGAAAGAAACTTTTATCTTCATGAAAGTGCGTGAACTTTGTTGCACTATAATTTATCATCTGTGTAATTTTCCATCAAGGACAACACTTGTCTCATAATGCCAACAATCTCCCCCTTTGGACTTGATGGCAACAATACCAAATCACTCTCCCCCTTTGACATCAAGGGCAAAGGGAGGACCAAGATAATCTCTTCCTTTGCTGTCCATACTCCCCCTAAGTACCTGCTGAAATCTCTGAATGAGCTCCCCCTTTGAATATGCCATGATGCACCAATCTGTCCATGCTCTTTCTGAGAACATGTTGAAATCTCTGCTCTGCTTAAATATGCTTGTTCATGCTCCCCCTGACTGTAAGCAAGGTCTACAAAAAGATGTTCTACAAGAATAACATGACTCTATACATCATAAATGACCTTCCTATCACCAAAGAATCATACATACATCTATCTACCATCACAATGGTGATATACCAAAAGTTTACATATGATAACATAAGAGAATAACATCATTCTTCCCAGGCATAGTGGGGAAACCAACATAGGCCGTTACATGACCTGAAGAGATCTCATCAAATGACTACAATAGATAGAGACACACAATTACATCATGAGTCTTGATATGACCTTTACATTGAATGATATACATGACATTTATAACAGAGACCAAACATCATGATAAACATCAGCAACAACATTGTATGATATGCTCCATGGCATCTATCAACAGCAATTAGACCAGCAACTTGTATTAGTGCATGAATCATCAAGGTATGTCCGTATCAACTCATCCTTTGAACAGAATTCTGTATATACAGAATCATTCTATCATATGTGAGAAAAACCATAGTCATCCAGATCTGCATGGACCAAGTATCATCAATTGGGAATATCTGCATCAATCAACATATGTGTGAAACAACCTATCATCGTATAGGTAAGAACTCATCATCATCATGTCTCCAACAATGCAACATTGAATAATCATCCATGTATCCAGCCAACAATCCTCATCCATATATGTGACAAGAACAATAGCAATCCGGCATCATAAAATATGATATTTATGCATATGACGACAACAGCATATGAGTGACTCATCATCAAGTAAAGAAGATGTGAATTCAAGCTATGTACTTCTCCTTATCCTTATGAAGATCACCATGTAAGAACCATTAGAGAATCAACCACAAATCTGATCTAAATATCAACTATGTAACCCCAAGAATCATATATCTGAACAACTCATAACCATATCATAGCAAGATGAATCATTTATCCATATAAGCATCATCACCAAGGACTATTAACCATAATGCCAATAATGCATTAAAAACATATGCTCCCCCTAACATGTGCCATCTTGTTTATTGTCAGATCTGATCATGCATATTAGCAAGAAGTATCAAGACATCATCATTATCAAGTTAGAAACAAAACACTTCTAACCATCAAGTCATTTCCACACATCATTAGCAAATTGTAACCGTTATCAAATAGTGCAAATAATAAACTGAATCATAACTGATCCTTTTCCTGAACCTGTCCCTACTGCCTTTCCTCAAACAATCATATACACAACTATGCCATAACCAACTCACGTATATACGTGACTTCTCTTTAAGAAACTTGCATATGAGATTTAGGACACTGAAGTTTTACACTTCCAGCTCCCTCTGATTCTGTTATGTCTGTATGTTGTGCTGTGCCGCCTCTTTTTGACTGTACTTCTTTCTTCTTCCACATCTTCAAGTGTGATGATGATGTTTTCTCCTTTTGGTATGGTTCCCATACTTTGTTCCTGCATTCCTTAGCTATATGTCCAAGCTTGTTACATGTGTAACATCTTACATGTCTCATATTTCTTCTATAGCAATCAACAGCTCTGTGACCAAACTTATTGCAAGCAAAGCAATATCCATTAAAGTACCTTGATTGTGATGATCTTTCTCCATGGTGGTCTTGAACCCTTCTTCTTCTACATCTGGCTGCAACATGTCCAAGATTATGACATACATAACATTCAACATTATTCATAGGAGGAGTAAAAGATTTTCTTTGAAGAATTTATTTCCTTGGTTGATGATGGGATTGACCTTTCATCTCCTTATTGAGCATTTCAGATTTTGCAGTAGAGTCCCTTGTCTTACTTTGTGAACTAGATTCACCTTCAATAGATTCATGAAAACCAAGACCAGTTTTGATAGTAGGAGACCTTTGACTATTAAGAATATCATCCAAGACTTTAGTACTATCTTGAAATCGTAATAGTTTATCCTTTTCTTCTAATTTATCTTTTAGAATATTTACCTCAACTTGATGTTGCTCTTCCTTTTCAAGATACTGCTTCTTCACGTTTTCTTCGGCATTTATTTCTTCTTCCAACTGACGTCTTAGTTCAAGAACTTCATTTTCATGAGCTTGGAGTAGTTCTTTATTCTGCTTCTTTGATTCTTCAAGATCTTCTTTTAGAGAGCAGATCGTGGCTTCAAGACTTTCATAGTAACTGGATCTATCTCTGAGTTTCTTGATGGTTGTGCTTCTTTCATTGACTTCATCTCTTAGTGATGTTACTTCATCCTGCAACTTTTGATATTTGTCCTTGAATAACTTCCTTACCTTGTTTCCTTCCTCTAGTTGAGCTTTTAGTTTGGCAACTTCTTCTTTGAAGACACATTCCCTTTTGTTCAATAGATCTTTTTGATCTCTAATTTTGTCTGTAAGCCTTTTAAAGTCTGCCTCTATTTGATACTTTCTTGCTCACCCATAAAAGTAAATTCAGTTGTTTCGCTATCACTTTCATCTTTTCCAAATGGATAGATAGCTGGAACATCAGAGGATAACAAATTCATACCTGATAGTTCATCTTTATTCTGAAATGATTCTGAATATGAAGTGCTTCTTCCACATAATCCCCAATCGATTCTCCCACTGTCATAGTTCTTCTGAGATGTCTTCTTCTGCTTAGGCGCTTTCTTCTTAAGCTTCTTTCCCATTGTTCCATGGATCTCCTTCAAGCGATGAAGCTTCTATCAAAGGACCCACTCTGATACCAATTATTGGAAATAATCCTTGGGGGGGGGGGGGGGTGAATCAATATCATTAAGTCAACAAAACTTTTTCATTTCCATACTCTGATTCATATATGATGCTTTAGTTAAGAATACCCGCGTATATACAGTAAACTTATGATTCAGTTAATTGATCTTCAATGAGTGCATTAGAATAGTACTGACCATATTAACAGTAAACAGGTGCAGTAAAATAGAACAGATCATCACACATGAACACCATGATATAAGGTGGAAACCCAATGTGGGAGAAAACCACTTGCTGCAAGTCATCTCAATCTTCTTCTTAATAAGAAAATCCTTTTACAAAAGTTCTGTACTAGTGCAGTCCTTTAATAGTACACAAGCTACTACCTGCAGAGAGCTACAACCCTCTCTCGTTCTCTAGTCTCTCCTGGAAGGGAGCTACAACCCCCATAGTTCTTATACTAGCCGATTCATTTACTAGTATGCAGGCTACTACCTGCTACAATGCTCCAAAGTTTTTCAACTGCTACTGGAAGGGAGCTACCACCCCCTTAGCTCTTGTACTAGCTAAGATACTAGTACATAGGCACCGACCTACAATCTTCTCTCCTCCAGGTACCACATTTCATACATTTTCAGACTGGATACACTTGAAGCACAACACATAATCTGAAAGGCCACGTTTCATCCAATTTTCATACTGCACCCATAAATATCATTGAAGCACATAATCAATCAATCCTCTGAATCACCCAATCACCAGATCAATACATATACAAGGATAATATGTGTGTCAGCAATCATATCTAGTCCATCAGATCATATAAGGATAAGTCATTATGAACCTGATCCATTCATCCATTAATACTGAAGCTAAAAATAATCATTCAATCAATCACTTCTCAGAATGTTGTTATCAGAACATAATACCAGTAACCAGACATCACTTCAAAACCCAGAACTCTTCAGTAAACAATAGAAGTAGCTAAAACATATTTTAAGAAAAGTACGCAGCTTCTTCAATGGAAACCTATGGGTATTTGCTCCTGCACCATCTATTGATCCGCGGGTATCCATACCTGAATAGGCTTCTGACCTGCGAGTGTCCGTAGCTGCGCAGTCTTCTTCTCGGCGAGCATCTGCACCTACGGCAGCGGGTTTCCTGTGTACTTACGCACTGCACCCATCTCTGGCCTGCGATCCTTCGCACCTACACCAATCTCTGACCTGCGAACCTCCGCACCTTTTCCTTGATCTACCTGTGGATATCCACGCTTTCTCCTTCACTGGCCTGCGGATCTCCGCCCCTAAAACGTGTCGCACCTGCGGTCCTGCGGTTATAGAGTTTTTCAGACTTCAAATATGCCACAGACTATCAGATCTACAGATCCGATCATGCACAAAGGAGATCTCGACCCATCAGTAGATCCACCATATTCAGATCTAGATCTGCACCATAACCCAATCACCGTATTCTAGATCTAGCACTTTATCAGATATTCAGTTAATCAGAAGATACCTTGCCAAATGATCTCCTTCCTCTTTTATAGCCTTAGGCCTTTCACAATACCATAGTCCAAAACCATAATAACACAATACCACGGACCCAATACTTGGGATCAACATTTTTGGATGCAATACCACAGACCAAAACCATAGGATCAAAAACTGTCGGACTAATACCATGAACCAACCATGAAAGTGCGTGAACTTTTCTCTTGCATGAAGGCAACTTTTCTCTGCATGAAAGTGCGTGAAATTTTCTCTATATGAAAGAAACTTTTCTCTCCATGAAAGTGCGTGAACGTTTCTCTATATGAAAGAAACATTTTTCTACATGAAGTGCGTGAACTTTTCTCTACATGAAAGAAACTTTTATCTTCATGAAAGTGCGTGAACTTTGTTGCACTATAATTTATCATCTGTGTAATTTGCCATCAAGGAGAACACTTGTCTCATAATGCCAACATGTGTGTCTCTCCACGAGACATTCTCAGGAACTCTTCACTCATATGGGAAAATTCCCTCAACAAGAGTGGCATGTCTCTCCACAAGACGTCCTATAGGAACTCTCACTCAAACAGACATTCCTTCAACATGACAAGATAATAAAATCTCACATGATGTCACAAACAAGTTTCCATCAACATAATAGCAATCAAGGATCTTAACAATACAAACAACATCTCAAAAAAACAAGAAAAGCATGACATAATTGCATCATATACCTCCACTCTTGGTGATGGATGAAAAATGTAAATATCAACTATTAAAATGGACTACACCACTGAATTCTTGGCGATGAATGGTGCAAAATCGACTGTAAACTTGTCCAATTTTAACACCGTCAAATTTTTGACCCTGGGGAATCTTGAAGATTCCCCATAGATTTCAGCCACCTTCATGAAAGAATCTATGGGGAATCTTGAAGATTCCCCATAGATTCTTTCATGAAGGTGGCTAAAAAATTCGTTGCTCAGATGAATATTTTGATCACAACACTGTGTTCCTTGTGACTTTATGAGAAAAATGACTATAAATTCGGCATCATTCTGACACTTGAAAAATCAGCCTCCAAGGGAATCTAAACATTCCACAAGATTCTCCAAAGATTCTTAGCTACTAGACACCTGCATTTCCACTGCTCATATGAATATTCTGACTACACAGTTGAAATCATGGTGAGACAACGTGCAAAAATGACTATCCACTTGTCAAATTTTGTCGTTGGGATCTCTGGCCTTTAAGGGAATCTTTCTTGGCATCTTGTGGATTCTCGTTAATGGTTTCGCCCTCCTACAATGCATGGTTCCATCCTTGGTTCTGCTGGTCAGAACTTCACTCCTCCATCTCCCAGTCGAATGAGAAAATAAGGTTTTTATATAATCTTTTAGGCAGACAAACCAATGGAGACCCATTGGGATGTTGGTAGAGGGCGATATTATCAATGGGTTGGTTGGGGTTCAAATCCCACCGATCCCCCATTCGACTCTTTGGCGTTTTAATATAGCCTTGACCATTACATTTTATAGAGCATTTTTATAACATTGTTGGCGTTACATTATTTTGGTGATGGTGATTAACCATGTTTTGGTAACAATTACAATTCAGCAGCGGGTGATTATCATATTGTGTTGGCATATTATTTTTTTTACTCCAATTTGAATATGGGGCCACTCGACGGGGGTCAACCCATGTGGGCCATGTGGGTTCGAGCCCCGTCGGCCCCGGTGTTGACTCTGGTGCATGGTGGGCAAGGTTTGTGGCATGTGGGCTCGACCCATATATGTTTTGGTTAATATATTTGCAAGGTTCAGGGGTGGTGAGGTTTTGTCACCTGCCACCCCATGACTATATTTTTAAATATATTTTCAACTGGTGGAGTGGGCGGGTTTGGTAGGCCCGTCTTGCCCCCCATTTATTTTAATATTTTCACTTTTTAAAACAATATTGGACATTTTTATTTTTTCCAAAAATAAGGGTTACCGAACAAATTAATGGTTCAAAAAATTTTCCCGTTCTAGTGGCCGGATTCGGTGTGTTGGGTCTCAGTAAATTTGTTTCCTCGTTAAGCCTGCCACTTGGCCTAGTTTGACCAAAACTTTGATCGCTAATATCTGGAGCATACAAACTCGGATTTGAGTGTAGTTCATACCATTGGAATATGGGCGACGAGCACTACGATCTGGTCCTAGTTTGGGAGCAATAAGAGGACATTCATTTTTGAGCTATTTTGAGCCATCTTTGACTTATAATCATCTTTGTAGCCACTTGGATCAACAACTCATCTCCGATCAATTTGAACCTGGATCACATATGTCACACCAATATCCCCTGAAGTAGTCACCTTCCCTATACCATCTTCATTGTGACAACTCATTCCTCACCTCATGGTCTTTACTGTCTTCCCCAATTCGATCTTCATTTCATTCAATCGGTTCAACATCTATTAGAATTCTACTTTTGGAAAACCTCCTTGACTTACATATCCCTCAAAATCAGTTCCAACATGCTCCTCTTCTTTCTCAAAATTAATCACAAATATTATTTTTATCCTGGTGTACGTATTATACTTCTTTACAGTAGGTGATGACAAAGTTGAAGCTTCAAAACATGATCAATATGCAATGGAGCAAAATTAGGATGTTAAATTTTGTGACAAAAGGTACTCAATGACAGGTTGGAAAATTGCCAAGAATGTATACAAAAACCCTAAGACTATTAACTTTAGGTCTCTAAAGTAACCTTTAATTGGGGAAAAGAATCAATGATTGGCTATAAATTTGTCAAGAAGGTGTAAGACAAATCTAAAAGTGTCAAATTGGAGAGTCTTTGTAGAGCTAACAACCCCTCTGGCCCAATTGAGGTGCACAACATCAAAACCAACAACTCAATAGAAGGACATGCAACATCCAATCAATCATCATTAAGAAAGCTAAAATGTCAACAAAATTTATAAATATAGGCTTCACAATTAATAGAAGACTAATATATGTAGTTAAAGGAGCATGACCATGATTTTTTTTTAAGAAAAACCGCAAAAAGAGGCATCAAGTGAGTGCAACTATGGACAATCAATATCTTCCTGAGATAGAATACCACATCCTTTTAGCTTCAATGATGTCATTTGAGGTGCTACAATCTCAATCTTAGTCAAATGGGGACATATTCCTAGATTACGTGAGCAAATCCCAACTTGTAATGATAACAGGTCGAAGCATCCTTGGTGTCTAACTAACTTGCTTCTGGGAGGACCTGTTGATCTTCCAATGCTCCAAGCAGGCTCGCTCCTTCCTCTTATGGCTATTCAAATAATATTTATCCACATTCCTATCTATCTTTCTACATATTCCTATCTATCCTTTCCCTTTGGTCGAGCAACACAGTACCTCAAAGAGCTCATATTTATACCTTTCCCATAACGATAAGGTGGTTATTCTTAATTTCCTTATTGGGCCGGTAGGTCATTCAAAGAGGAAACTTAGAGGCTTAGGTGGAACAAAGAGCGATTCAAACCTAGTTCCTAGCCTTCTAAGCATTAGTCAAGATGGATTTCCAGAAGTTGGTTTGATCCCTATAACACACATAATTAATGGTAAGGAAACAAACACCAAGAACCCTCTTAGAAGGACTGACTCAACCATGTCCAAGTCGTCCTTTATGCAAAAAAATAGAGTTAGAACCTCAGAACCATGATTCACGAATTGGAAATTAATGAATACCACATTCATAACTACAAACCCAACTTATATTTATTCTATTCTCAATATCACTCACCATTATTCGGGCTTCGAAGGCCTTACCATAAGTTAGGCTTCATTTTCAATATGAATTAAGAGATATATAAATATGATATGAAAGGAGTGTTGACTTACCACCAAATAATATATGGACTAAAGAAATCGCCATCAAGTCACTCTTTGAGCATTCTTCAATCACTATGGAATAGTAGTTAAGCTCAGCTAGGCTAGAGCATATAGGTGCTTGCTCGGTTCTTGGATGGATATGGGTGGACAGGTGGTCCCAAGATCCTATTTAGGCCTTCTTACTGCCTGCAATGGCGATAATTTATTTCTGTTAATGCTTGGATTAGGTTCATTTTTACATCTATTACCACATTAATGGGATTCATTGACTCCGACTATACATGCATCACACATTCATGCAAGGATTCACTCTCAATGGAGATGCCCAGATGCCCAGCTTCACATGCAAATATGCAGAGATCAGAGTGAGTCCATTACTTGAGATGATCAGTGGAATGATATGTACTATTCCTGATATTTAAATTTATCCACCAACAATGGATTGATATGGAGACTAACTAATTCATTGCGTGGATCCATATCAACCTAACCATTGTTCTAACATTCTAGTCATAAGGAAATAGAGAACATGATGATCCCACCAAAATAGAGCTCTCCAACTATATTATGGGGGAATAAGATTTCGTGCCATACCACATTGTTTCTCCACTAATTTCTTTTCAATAATTATAGTTTGAATGCTTGTAACATATACTTCCGAGCACCCTAAACTTGTAGTCATAGGTAACTACTAGGATGAGTAGACAATCATTGATATTGTAGATTTTCTCCATGAGTATGCTCATATATTTCCTCACAGTTTCACGGAAATTAAAGGAATGGTTGGTGAGCTACGTGAGAAGAATATGAAGCTTAATTTTGGTTCCAACCGATTAAGAAAAGGCCATACTATATGAACCCCCATTACAAGGAACATGTGAAATAGGAGATTAATAAAATTTGGGATCCAAGATGTTAGCTTTTGGTGCTTCCTCGGATTTTCATTGAGAAGACACAAAGGACAATGATATTTTACAATGTAGGCCATGGCAACCACCAGTATCCAAACATCTTTTAGCCATGCAAGGAGGAGGTGGCTCGCTAAGTTTCGAGGGTTTGTATTTGACAGAGCAAATATCGTATGCAACTTTTTTCTTAACTGTTAGTGCGGCTATTCATGCGTGAGGGGGGAAGGTTTGATACATGTTTTGGCCTAACAGTTAGTGCGGTTGAATACAATTTTTTCCTAACTATTACTTTTTTTCCTGAATACTACTATTTTTCCTAACTATTAATTTGACGACATAAAAATCTTCAATCATCTAACATTCAATCTGATGTTGCAGACTAGTACACAGTGGTAGCTAGGGGATTTTTTATCAAAGGGGAATGCCTTACAATGTAATTAAAAATCTTGTTAATATATATATCTATATATATATCTATATATATATATATATATATATATATATATATATATATATATATATATATATAGATAGATAGATAGATAGATAGATAGATAGATAGATATATTTATTTATATTTTATGACCTAGAGGAACCCAACAGCCTGCCTGACACGTAACAACTAGTAAACCTCTGGGGGTCTACTGCATTGCCTTCTCTTTGTAAACCGAGTCGCAAATAAGGGGATTTGAACTCGGGTCTCTCGAGTTTCAACAATTTCACATATCTCAGATTACCAATTGAGCTTCCCCCTCCCCCACCCGGGGATAATGTGTATATATATTTAATTCACACACACACACACACACATATATAGATATATATATTTGTAAGTCAAGTTTTTGTTCATTCAACAGTAAACAAGTACATATATATCAAAATTCAAATGGTTTCACCCTACCTAGGTTTATTGACCATTTCTTTGACCATATTACAAAGAAACAAAAAGAGAGGCATAATAGTAGTCCAAAGTCTAACAGGCTAAAAGCACCAAAAGACACATAAAACTAGTAGGAAACCTATGACCATACTCAATCGTTAGAGGTAATTAACACTGCATTGTTCGAACCAGTCCCTGAGGGGGAGGAGGGTGATATGGGTAGTTCACGTGTTTCTCAAAGTGAGCTAACTACATTTCCATCTTATTAAGATTTTTTGCTAGCAATTTTTTCCCTCTCCAAACCACTACAATTCTTTTGCTAACATGGAATTGAGAGTAATGTAGTTGACTGAGTGTAGTTATGACAACTTTATGATCTTCCCTTCTAGCCTTGTCACATGCTTCCATCCTATATAGCATAGATTGGAACATGTCATGAAGGGCCATAGAGCTAATTGATCATCTAGCAGCTAAACATCTCAAGGTACCCACACTCTTCAACCTACTACGAAGATCGCGCATGCCCCCTCCACGACCCCAAACACCACGGCCACCCCACTGATAGCTTTCCCTTCCTCTATGACCACATCCTTCAGTTGACGCCACAACCATGTTGCCACTAGATCTTTTCCCTCACTTGAGACCTGCAGTAGAGAGACCTCCCTGCAACACCTTCACCAAGCTACTTGAGCCGCCCCAATTGGCTATGACTCCCGCCTTCTGGGACTGGGCATTATAATTTATTTTTTTGTTTAGTTTTTCTTTTAAATTTATAATAACCCAAGCATTATTTTTATTTATTTATTGTAATTCAAGTTTCTATTAATTTAGTGGTAAAACAATACATAGATATCAAAATGCAGATGGTCTCACCCTGACTAGGTTTGTTGACCATTTTTATGACCATATTACAAAGAAATATAAAGAGAGGTAGAACAATAGTCAAAATTCTAACAGGCCAAAAGAAGCAATAGGAAACCAGTGACCATACTCAATCATTGGAGGTAATCTGGATTGTCTAGCCTAGTCCCTGGAGTAGGAGGATGGTGATATGGGCAATTGACACATTGCTCAAAGTGAGTCAACCACGTTTCTGGCTTCTCGACCTTTTTTGATATAAAGTTTTCCCCCCACCAAACCACTATAATTCTTTCTCTGACATGGAATTGAAAGTAATGTAGCTGATTGAGCATACTTATGACAACTTAATGCTCTTCCCTTCTAGCCATATCATATGCTTCCATCCTATCCAATACATATTTGAACATTTTGCGAAGGGCCACAATGCTAATTGACCATCCAACAGCTAAACGTATCGAGTTACCAACACTCTTTGACATGTTATGTAGACCATGCACGCCCCCTCCATGACCCCAAACACCATGGCCACCCCAACGAGAGGATGGCCCTCCTCTGCCACTGTTTCCTTTAGCCGACACCCCAACCATGCCACCATCAGCTCTTTTGCCTCACTTGAGTCCTCCAACAGAGCAACGCCCAACGACATCTTCACCAAGTTGCTCAGGCCGCCTTCATTTTCCAAGACTCATGACTTCTGGGAGTGGGCGTGACAACTCTTCAGAGTAAGCCGCATGGTGCAACCACAAAAGGACACCCCTAGGACCCAACCCACTACTCACTGCTCACCCTTCCACCACCTTAATTGCTAGCAAGGGCCTGGCTCCAGGTGCATGATATCCAACAAGAACCACCTTTGCAAAATGGGACACCACTACTTGTAAACCTGAAGAGAGGAGATGAAAACCACATTTGTCTTCCACACCAGCTAATCAACCACCTCTATAACTGCATTGACAAAAAAAGTACCAGAGGGCATAGTCAAAAACCTCCTGACAATACCCCAGATCCCAGAACCCCGAGAGATTGATTAGGACCAAGCTTCACCTAGGGCCAACACCACCAAACCCCTTAGAAAATCCCTAAAACAAATGAAATGCACCCAATTAAATAGGCGATCACATAGGAAATCAAACATGTACAAAGAATGCCAAGCTAGAGCCCCTCTACCTCCTCTATCAAACAAATTCCACCCTAAAATCGAGGCCAAATTTCCCCAAAAGACAAACAACACAGGGAACAAAGAAGAGACTAGAAAGAGGAGAACAAATGGAAGTCTCAATGCAAGATAATGCCGCCAACACAAATTTGACCACAAAACAACCTTAAGCTCCACTCTACAGTGCATCATGAAACAAAATACCAAAAGAACCACCCTTTCCTTACACAATTCAACAACTCATAGACTAGAACATAGAAAAGGACCTCAACAAACAACATGCAACTTTTGGATGATGAAACCAGTGGGTGGAGTGGTGACATCAGAATCACCACCACTGCAAGAAAACCCAAGACCCAGAAGACTCCATCACGATCCAACAACTCAAACCAAAATCATGTAGCCACCACACAATGAACCCCCTATAAATTATGTCAATCCCTGCATGTGGCATTAAACTGTCGACCTTACCAGCAAGACTTCTAATGGAGGTTGAATGAAATTTCATATGCTTCAGATATCATTTTGTCTTGTGTATTGTATGTCATGAGGTTGGATGCATTGTCCTCCTTCCCATCTATCTGTTAGAATTTTTCATTGCCCATGTGTCAGCCCTTTCTCAAGGACCAACACCTCCATCAAGAAACCCTCTTCATTAACTACTGTTTGACAGAACTCTTCAAGGTGAGGGTACCCAGAAATGAAGGGCTAGTCCTGGATTAGTTTTGTTAGCACACTGTAATTTCCTTTAAGCTAAGAAATGATTACAAAGGTAACCTCATAACAATTTTAGGCTAGGATCCAACCCTACTAGCCTTGGAAATGGCTCTCTCACTATGGTTTTCTCAGTAAAATAGCTGACTGAATGATTTCTAATCTTAGGCTAGTTATGAGGATAAAAACAGGTGAAAATGTTTTTAAAGTTATGGCTACAGGGTAAAAGAGAGATCCATTGGGCATGGAGTCAAAATAATATTTAGTATCCAATCACAATCAATAGAGCAGTTTAAACTAGGGCGAGGTAGGAAGACTCTTGGATCTACAAAAAATTTTGTAGTATGGTTGGGATGAAATGAGAGTAAGGATCCATTAAATATAAAGCATGTATAGATGAATTGTATATCTAACTTCAGAAGAAAACATTGAAATTGTTTGACAAGCCTGTGCAGAGTACCAATGTAAATTCTACAACATAATTTTCTTTCAAACAATTAAGAAGAAAAGTACATGTAAAAAATAGAAGGGAAGACAAAAAAAAAAGAGAGGCATATCACCATTATGTATTACACAAGAACAAAAATGTCTCTATATTGATTTATTGATCACTATTTAAAAACTTTCTCCACTGTTTACAAAGTTTTCATAAGATACACTCTATTCACTCCTGAATCCAACCCTTTCTACATTTAGATTGATGAGTTATATACAATATTCTCTTCCTAAGTCAAAGGGGTTCAAAATCAACCTATTACCCCAATAGACAAAACTAATTACATCAAAATAGAAATGATAACAAACTACCTCCCTAATAAATAGAAATCTATTTTGACTCATTAATTTCATGGGCTTTTTTAAACAAAATTAAATCACTCCCAAAAGATGATTCATTAATGTCTAAATTAGTAAGAACAACTATCATAGTCATAAAAACCATATGTATAAGTTTTTGAGTTGAATTAATTGGTCAAAAGGTTGACTATCTAAAAATGTATCAAATCTGCTATGAATCTCCAGTTTCCCAGCAACTTGGACAAGAGTTCAAGTTATGCATACCTCTGGTCCATCTCTGGAAGGATGAAGCTAATGGGTTGTTTTGAAATGTACTTGAGAAGGTTATGAACTAATGAAACTACTTTGAAACTTAAAATATGCCTCTGAACCATTATCTTCCTTTCCTTATCAAATTCGCAGCAAACTTGTGCAACACCTTCCCTATGATTGATATTTTTTTAATATCTCCTAAACAGTGAGTCAGATTGAGCTGAAGTTTTGTCAGAAGGTTAATATCATCATAATGCTTATCCACAAAAAATTTGAGCTGAAAATGGTTGTATATGATGGTGGATCGTGTCTCAAAAAATGTGAATAATTTAGACCTGAAATTAAGTGAGTGTATTTATCTTACCCCCATGCAGCTCATGTAAAACTTTCATGGCAAATGGGTACATGATTTAAGAGATATGGTGAAAATACGTTTGTGCAATGCACTTGCACAGTGAGTTGTCTTTGCATGGATTTAATCCTGTGCTTGAACTTTGGCTAAGAAAATATTGATGATTGATGATGTCGCCACCCTTATAAACCTCTTTTAAGTTCCCCCACACAAAATAATGCCAAAAGTTTGATTTTTAATTAAACCCTAATGCTTTTGACAGTTGCCCAGCAAGAAGCGCAACAACTCATTAGTTACCATGCTTTCGACCATCTTTTGGACTTATGAACGTGTTGGGCAGGTGGAAGAAAACCCATACAACATTGGAAAACTGTTTAAAAACATTTTCCTAAGATGAAAACCTCCATCTTTGAAAATTTCCGCTCACAGCAGAAACACAACAAACTCCAACTTTTGCAGTAGCTTCAATGGAAAATAGCAGCGTTCCTTTTTCTCATCCTCTAAAGTGTTTCAAAGTAGATGATAGCTTCGAATGGCTGAAATGAAAGTGAAAAGGGACTTTTGTAGCCTTCATACACTTCAAAAATCTTCTTTTGAAGTAATGATGACCAACTTCTAGATGTGAAATATGGATAAATGGAGTTTTTTTAACATGACATGATTGACCATAACTAATCCCTATAACTAATATGATTCAACATTACAAACTCATGATGACCAAATATTTCATGACATGACAAATTACCCCTTATGATTACCCTTTTTATGATGATCACTTATGACACTAAACTTTGCCTTGACTAAATAGGCCTCTTTCAATATTAGAACCTTTTCATGATACTTAATCCTAAACCTTATTCACAAAAGACCTCATATTCACAAAAGACCCTTTTAAACCATAATACTCATGCAATCAAGACTAGCATTTACAAATTGACCTCAAGTGCATAGAAAGACTTAAATGACTAAGATCCCTATAATATAGGACTCGAGAAAGTTATTGGCTTGGATTTTCACATCCCCAATTGGTAAGCTTGTCAACTGCTTGATTCTCTTCTCTTTTCACATGTTTTGTGACTACATAATCAAAGTCAGGGCTACACCCTCCAGTCGCCAACCACCTTCTCAGGGGGAGACCCATTGATGAGTTTCTGCAACATGGAAACAACTATTTTAGAATCTCTAGATACCTGTAATTTTTCCAAACCCATATCAACAACAATTTTAAGCCCCTTCTCATGTGTTAAAAACTCCAATGCATTGTTGGTGGTATGTCCGAATAGTGCATTGAATAAATTCACCACCTTCCCCATATCATTCCTCATTAAACCACCTAAACTTGTTGGGCTTGGATTTCCTTTAGATGCCCTATAAAAATTTAGCTTCCAGAAGCTTGGCAGGGGTTAAAGAAAAGAATTTCTTGATCTCCCCCTCGTGTAAAGTGGTCGAGTTGATCCAGTAGTGATTGAATCCAGGTTGAGATCCATATCCCTCAGGATAGTGACCTCCTGACCCTAAACTTTCCAATCCTCGTCAGACCAACGGTCGACTCGAATATATTCTTTTATATTGTGCCTTGTTACTTCCCAAACTTGTTCTTTCCTGACGACCTCTAAATGAAACACCACTCGATTTTTTGATTTCCATAGATTCCAAAGAACAAAACCCTAGGAGAGACACCATGCCCTGTTAATAGACATTTTTCCATTTAACTTATATAGATACCATAGTAATTAATACAAAAATTATTACAAATCTACATCAACGCTCCTGAAAATATTTTTAAAGAAACTCAACTCACTCAAAGTGGGTGCTTATAAATGACAGCAGGAGACAAGTTCAACTTACTTGGAGGTTTTTCTTATACCAACATTGAGTAATATTTATTTTCTAATCTACAACCAATTGTGGCACTACCATCATCATAACAACGATACCAATGATGATCAATCCCAAATGGGTTTTCCTACAACAAATAACAATCTACATTACTGAGTTGGGTTGCAAATGCACTTTTTTCTCATAATTTATATGGAAATAACTTTTGTCTCTCTTGATTGTAATATAGAATGACCACTTCCATTTGGGGGTTATGGAAACAAATCTAAAAATGCATCCATCCATCATATAAATTTTTTTGAAATAATTACCAAGAACTTCATTGAGGTGCATTGAGCAAGATTATAGATCGTATCTCTATTCTTTCAAGAAGTTGAAATATTGTAGCCTGTCTTGCCAATGTTTTAAACTAATGATTTATGGACCACATTCAAGCTTATTTTCTGACGACTACCATTGATCAAATCTTTGTTGGCGCATTTGTATGCAATGTCAAAGTTATCTATAGAGGCTACTAAGGATAACCTTAGATATATTCAAGTATAAGGAAACTGACAATATTCATATAAAGGTTGATTGGTGGAAGCATATTTCAATGAAATACAATGGAAAATGTTTAGAATAATAGGGGGTACCAAATCCTGATGACACAAAACTTGGATCTATTACAATCAATACTGTAGTTTGGGCATGGTTTCTAAAGAAAGAACATTGCAAGAATACAAAGATAAATAAATGCGGTCTAGAAGTTGTTCTTGGTCTACTTGAGAGAATATATTCATATTAGGTGGAGATGATTCATGAATATAATTTTGTATATTGAAGGATCTATTAATATAGTGCATAAATAATTTTCAATTTTTGTTGTATATCAAATATTCTATTGATATTATTTTTTGAGGAGTTTTATATTAGTTAGTATATATATGCACATTTTATTTCAACTTCAATGTAATCATGTGATGATACTTTATGCAAATTACATGACACTTTGCTTCAATTTTTAGGTTCAAATACTTTTTTAAGCAACATAACTTCTCATTATATCAAATATGCATAGTCAAATTCAATGATTCACTTTAAAACTATATATTTTAGACTTGGTATATTAAAACTATATTGAAGTAGTTATTTTAAATATAAATCATTTAAACACTTAATGAATAAATGATATATAATTTAGATAAATCTTTAACAGATATTTCCTTAATATTTCTTATTATATTTGATATAATTCAGTTATTACTACATAGACTTACAAAATATTTTCTCTTCTAGACTTTGAAGGCGTGCCAACATTGTACTAGTATAATAACTTATACTAAACATAAACAAAGTATTTACTTAGTGTCATCATTAAAAT
Organism: Pinus tabuliformis; assembly: GCA_031772625.1. NCBI lineage: Eukaryota > Viridiplantae > Streptophyta > Pinopsida > Pinales > Pinaceae > Pinus > Pinus tabuliformis. The sequence continues at coordinate 471,199,201 of CM062807.1, forward strand.
AGTTAATAAGAGTAACAAATACACTATTTAAATGTAGTTAAATAACTTTATAGGTAAGAAATTTCTTACATAATCTATTACTCATGAGTTAAATCTTGATGAACTTGGTTTTAATACTGAAATATAAATATTGCCCACGGGGCTTTGGATTGACGGTGAATGGGTGCGCTGTTAAGGCACTCCTTGCGATAGGTCACTGGTTCAATTCCCCGTGGGTACTTAGTTTAGTCTTAACCTAGAAAAAAAAAAAAAAATACTGAAATATAAATATTAATTATAATAGAAATAATGTAAGTAATCTAAGTTTTAGATGAATATGATTTATATGTTCTTTTCAATTTAATAAATTCAAAAAGTTCAAGAATAAATATTGAACACTTGCAATAAATATTTTAGTAACTTTACCCTCTTTCCTCTAGTATTTGAAAAAAAATAATCTATACTACTCTATTGTTGTTCTTTTTTGTAAGTCAAAATTCATTTTAATCATAAGTTATATACATGGATATCAAAAATCATGTGCTGACACCTCGACCAGGTTTGTTGACCAATGCGATGACCATACAACATACAAAAACAAAATCCAAGTAAGAGGTCCAGAGCCTGAGAGGCCTAACATTCCAGAAAACTAACAAAACAAGAAATACACCAGTGAACATATTCAATCGTCGGATGTGATGGAAGAGGGGTTGTATGGACCAATACCTGGGAAAGGTGGTGGATGATACATTTAATTGACATGGTTCTCGAAGTGAGCGAATCAAGTTTATATATTTTCAACCTTTTCAGTTAGCAAATTCTGGTCGCCTAGACTATGACCACCCTCTCACCAACATAGCACCGAAAGTACAGGAGTTGCTCGAATTCTTCCATGAAAACCTCATGTTCCTACTTTCTAGATTGATCATGGGCATCCACATGAGCATAGATGGTGTGGAGCAGCACAATAATTGTTGAGGAGAGACCTTTCCTCCTAGAAGATGTTTGACCCGTGGATCTAGAACACCCTTGGCTAGAGCAACCCCGCGTTACTGAGCCACGAAGATTACCGCACCCGCAACCACCCACACCTCCATCGCGACTGATTTACAAGAACATTTGATGGTGGCAGCTTGCCCTAGAGGAAGTAGACAAGCTACAACCCCCACGACCAGAGCCTCTCGCTCCCCACTTGATGCTTCCTTCCTGAATAGAAACCTCATCACTCTGAGACCCAACAGGGGTGGTAGCACCTTCCAGCTTCGTTGGAGCAATTATGCATGAGGAGCAGGGATAGGGTTTCATTGTGGAGCGCAAAAGGGATATGCAGAGCTAGAGAAGAGGGACTCCCCTAGAAATACCACCTGCCACCCAAAATCGACGAAGATCATCTGTGGACCATCGAGAGAAGGATAACCAACATCACGAGCCCTGCCACCCTAAATTCACCACCCAAAAATAGCCAAACCGGGTTAGAGAGGATAAAAGCCCAAGGGGGAGGGTCAAATAGAAAGAAGCAGGCAACTAAGGTGAATTTTAAAGACAATAGAAATCTAGCTCTCGTGATGAAGCAAAACAATGAGGGGTGAGTTAATACCAGAGTCCCCAATAAACAGGAGCCAAAATGCGAGGAGGCACAGAGATCATCGACACCCTAAACCCATAGTCACCACCCCAAGAACAATAGCACCACCTACATGCCCATAATTGCGAAGTTAATAATCATAGATTCAACACTAGTCAATCCAAAGATATCCCCAAAGCGACCAAGGTGGAGAACCATGGGAGCAAAGGGAAATTAAGAAATGAGCTGGCCAAAACCAATGAGGGAGTGTCCATGAGAAAGACTTGAAGAAGGAAAGTTTATTAGGTAGCTAGTGTTGGGTGTGGAGCCTGATTATCTTCTATATTCAAAGGTATCACCGCCTTGGACCCCAGTTCATAATGGGGCAGCAACGCCGCTCGTTGCAGGGGGGGTCCAGGGGGGGCAGCATTGTAATTTCATAGTCAATCTGGGCCGTTCATTAGGTAGAGATCTGACAGTAGAATTTATGTTTAATTTAGGGTTTTTTTCCCTAGAAGGAAACCCCTCGCTATATATGAGGGAATTGTATTGCGTCTATGCATATCTGTATTCTGAGTGAGGAAGAGAGAGGAGATTGAGAGCGAAGAGGGAATTATAGCGAATCTTTTGTAGGTTGTATCTCTTCAGTTTGCTGGATAATATAAAAGGAAGGATTGGCTGTTTCTCCATGGACGTAGCCCAAACTGGGTGAACCACGTATATCTATGTCTCTCTTGTTTTATGCGTTTTCTGTGTTTATATTTCTACAATATTTTATGTTTTCCATTGCTTTGTAATATATAATTTTCTAACAACTGGTATTAGAGCCGAAGGTCTATTTTGTTGATAAACTCGCAGGAGAGAAGTGTTCCTAGTTCGAGTGGGAGAAATGGCGGAATATGGTAGGTTTAGGGTTGAAAAATTTAACGGCCAAAACTACCAGTTGTGGAAGATGTAGATGGAAGATAATTTGTACCAGAGAGATCTGTACCAACCATTGAGTGGAAAGGCAAAGAAGCTGACGAGTATGACAGACATAGATGGGATATTCTCAACAGAAAAGAACTTGGAATAATATGGTTGTGCCTAGCGACGTCAGTAGCATTTAATATTTCAAAGGAAATGACAACAGAGGGTTTAATGTCGACATTGGCCAAAATATATGAAAAACCCTCGACCTCAAATAAGGTATTTCTTATGAAGCATTTATTTAATATGAAGATGTCAGAAGGTGGATCTATTGTTGATCATTTCAATGAATTTAATACAGTTACTAGTCAGTTAAGTTCTGTAGGGGTAACTTTTGATGATGAAGTTAGGGCTCTTTTATTTCTGTGCTCATTGCCAGAAAGCTGGAATGGTTTAGTTATGGTCATTAGTAACTTTGTCTCTGGATCTAGTACTTTAAAGTTTGATGATGTTGTCGGTGTAATCCTTAGCAAGGAAATGCGATGGAAAAGCTCCGGTGAGACATCAAGTAATGCTTTGACTGTAGAGACTAGGGGAAGAAAAATGGAAAGAGGAAAGAGCCCAGGATATTGTAGTAAGTCAGGAAAAGACAGATCCAAGTCCAGATCGGGGATAGTGTGCTGGAAATGTGGGAAGAAAGGACACCTAAAGAAATACTACAAGTCTCGAAAGGGAAAAGAAGGAGACGCGCAACAAGAAAATAATCATGAAGCGAATGTAATAGGTGATGTGTTGCAAGATGCTTTGATTCTTTCAATAGAAAATATTATTGATGTCTAGGTGGTAGATTCAGGGGCCTCATTCCATGCCACACCTGATAGGAAACATTTTTATGATTATGTTCAAGGATATTTTGGACAGGTTCGATTGGGTGATGATAAACCCTATAAAATAATTAGAATGGGTACAGTTTTCATAAAACAACAAAATGGAAATCAGTGGCTATTGAAAGAGGTAAGGCATGTTCCAGATCTAAAGAAAAATCTAATTTCAATAGGGCAATTGGGAGGTGAAGGTTGCGTAACTACTTTCACAGATAAACCTGGAAGGTCACTAAAGGATCCTTGGTAATAGCGAAAGGAGGAAAGGTTGGTACATTCTATTTATGCAATGGTATTTCTAATTCTGTTAATTCTTTAACCTCTACAGGAGAAGATACAACATTGCATAGGCTCAGGCACATGAGTGAGAATGGGATGCAGATTCTTCACTCAAAAAATTTGTTGCCAGGTTTGAATCATGTTGATTTAAAATTCTGTGAGAATTGTGTTTATGGAAAACAGAAGAGAGTCAGATTCCTTAGAGTTGGGAAAGAAAAGAAGAGCGAAAAATTGGAGCTTGTGCATACAGATGTATGGGGACCTGCTCAGGTATTATCTCTCGGTGGCTCTCGTTATTATGTTACTTTCATTGATGATGTAGCCAGAAAAACCTGGATTTATTGTATTTGAAATAAATCTGATGTATTTGATACTTCCAAGAAATGGAAAGCTTTGGTTGAAAATGAGACAGGAAAAAGGTTGAAGTGTCTCAGATCAGACAATGGAGGTGAATATTGCAACAAAGAGTTTGATAGGTACTATTCAGAGAATGGAATTCATAGAGAGAAGACAGTTCCAGGAACACCACAAGAAAATGGTGTGTCAGAAAGGATGAACAGGACAATCATGGAGCGTGCAAGGTGCATGAGATTGCATGTAGGATTGCCTTTACAATTTTGGGCAGATGCTATAGATACTATTGTTTATCTAAACAGAGGGCCTTCAAGTTCCTTGGATGGTGGTATTCTAGAGGAGGCATGGATAGGAAAAAAGGTAAAATACTCTTTTTTAAAGACTTTTGATTGTGAAACCTTTGTCCACATTAATAAAGAAAATAGAACAAAACTTGAGGCAAAATCAAAGAAATGTACCTCTATTGGATATGGTGTTAATGATTTTGGTTATTACCTTTATGATTATGAAAAACACAAAATCATTAGGAGTAGAGATTTCATATTCAATGAAAAGGTTTTGTATAAGGATCAGCTGCAGGAAAAGAAACAGGAAAAAGAAAACAAAGAATATACAGTGCTTGACCAGATCATAGGAAAAGTGATGGTGCCTGAAAATCATAATGATCAACAGCCAGAACAACAACACAACAACAACAAGCACCTCAAACACCTGAAAGTGGTGTTAGAAGATCTACCAGGATAAGTAGACCCCCTGAACGATACTCTCCTTCATTATATTATGTATTGTTGACTGATTCTGGTGAACCGGAATGTTATGAAGAAGTAGTGCAAGTAGAAACCAAGAAGAAGTGGGAGCAAGCCATGAAAGAAGAGATGGACTCCTTAGCACATAACCAGACTTGGGACTTAGTCAGGTTGCCTACAGGTAAAACAACATTACAGAATAAATGGGTTTAGAAGTTGAAGGAAGAAGATGGAGGTAGAAAAAGGTATAAATCTAGACTTGTGGCCAAAGGGTTTGCACAGAAAAAGGGTATAGACAGTGATGAGATATTTTCTCCTGTTGTTAAAATGACTTCAATCAGAACTATTTTAAGTCTAGTAGCAGCTGAATATTTTCATCTTGAGCAGTTAGATGTAAAGACAACCTTTCTCCATGGGGATTTGGAGGAAGAGATATATATATGCAGTAGCCATAAGGATATAAGGTAAAAGGGAAGGAGAAACTAGTGTGTAGGTTGAAGAAGAGCTTGTATGGCTTAAAATAGGCTCCAAGGCAGTGGTATCTAAAATTTGATACGTTTATGTCTGAATTGTAGATTTTTTTTCTACAAATCAGCTAGCTCACTGATATCATGTAGAAATTTCACCTACAAATCAAACTAATATATGCAATGTACTAAAGCATAATACTAGATCTACATCTACCATAAACTTTGTGGAAGCTAATAAACCATGAGCAACATCAAGCATGAACACATACAATTGATAAGAAGGAACCAATCACACATAACACAGAAGAATTTATCCCGGAAAAGCACCAGCCTAAAACCCCATCTCTGTATTATCATACATAGGATTTATACAAAGCCTTAGCTCTCACATAGCTAGCCAGCTCTTAGTACAATCCTCTCAGATGAAGGTGGAAATACATCAGGATTACATAAAGCCTTAGCTCTCACAGCTAGCTAGCTCTCAGTGCAATCCTCTTGGATGCTCACAGGCAATCAAGACTTCTCCTAAGCCTTCTCCTTTGCCCTCCAAGCCTCCTATTTCCTTGCGCAGTTTTTCCTGGGTGATCCTCCTGTTACCAAGTGTAACACTGATCTCTCACACTGATCTCACACCCTATAAAACTGCACAATCCTCAAGGAACCTTAATCCTTCTGCTTGGATGATTTTCCTTTATAGGAAAAATTCATCCAACTGATAGTACATTGTCCCTCCTCTGATCTCAATTGGGTCTTTCTCTGAACTGACATGCATGAGTTATTTATGAGAGAATATTCAATTATCTGAAGTGCAACAGTTACATGCATGCAAGCATTAACTAACTGAACTCACATTAATTTAAACAAATTGTTTAAATCAATCTAACTGGACTTGACTCAGTTAACTGAGCCAACTAATTACAACTCAAATTAGAACTCATCCTTATCTCTTTAACTGATGGATAAATTTCTCAATTAATAGTTAAAATGTTGCATGTCCTCACATAGACTTCATGTTTGAATTTTCACAACTAATTAACTCATAGTGAATTAATTAATTTATTTTCAAACAGTTGTTAAGTTCAAATTCGAATTTTACTTCCTATTTTAGTCCAGGGACTGACTAAAAATAGGAATCCATCCTGAACTGCTAAAAATAGAAATTGTATTTTTAGCGCTTCCATTTTTCATTCCCTGTTGCCCAATCCAGCACTGGTACCCAAACTGCTATTTTTAGCAATTTCTTGTTGCCAATTTTCAACACTCCCTCTCAACAGGAAAGGCTTCCTCTCGAACCTGATCCTGTACCTCTGGAATGTTCTGCATGCAACACATCTACCAAGTGTGGTTGCTCCAGCAACTCTTGGAACAAAAAAAACTCCCAACTGACCTCTATGTTGGGCTAGAAACATATTCTGATGCTAAAGCTCTACCTGTTTCTGACAAGTGCTCCCTCTTTGACCTCTGATCTACTCAAACACTCCATGCATCTTGCATTGTTTCACACCTCTCTGTGCCATCTTGCACTGGTGCAACACTCTTGTGCCTCTCACATTGTTGCAGCCTCCTAGCTCTACATAGTCCTGTGACTCTTGCAATGTAGCTCTCTCTGCTGCTCCATCCACATCTGTCTCTACCCAATCAGTTAGTCTTGCTACTCATCATCGGGGCTCCTGTAGCAAAGTCGAATCAAAGAGGTTGGGTACCTCAAGGATCCTGCCCCTCCTCCTTGGGACAATCACTCCACATCGCCCCACCTCCTACCTAGAGATATGGCTGCATGTGATCCCTCTGCCCACTTGGCTCGAAGTTTCCCCCTACTGGAGGCCTCTGCATGAGTGGATGCCTCCACTCCATCTCCTCTAGACTTGCCCAATTGTGGCTGCTCCACAACCTCCTGAAGCTGCTTCACCAATCGTGGCTCCTCCACAATCATCTGAGACTTCTTCAGGCACTGCATGTTGAGAGGTAATTTACTCTCCCTCTCAACCACCAAGTATCTAACCTTTGCCTTGCTCCTCAAAGCTTTGCATGCATCTTGTACTTCAATTGCATACAGGTTCTTGGCTAGCACACCAATCTATTTCATATTTCCCACCGTCACGATTTTTCTTTTTTGGAAAAAGAGCTGATTTTAAACCAGCGATATCTCCCTCCTCCGAACTCGATTCAACCGATTTTTTTATTTTTATTTTGTGTATTTTTCCGCAAGGAATCCAAATATGCTAGTTTTTCTGAAATTTTTGTACAAAAATGTTCAGATCTACTCTGAAAACTCTCGGCCCAAAACTCAAAACTTTGAAATCTCCTCTCAGTATACTGTTCTCTCCTTTGATCACCTTTTCTCCGATACCATGTATAAATTTTTCTACAAAACCTTGCTCTAATACCATGTAGAATTTTCTCTACAAATCAGCTAGCTCACTGATATCATGTAGAAATTTCACCTGCAAATCAAACTGATATATGCAATGTAATAAAGCATAATACTAGATCTACATCTACCATAAACTTTGAGGAAGCTAATCAACCATGAGCAACATCAAGCATGAACACATATAATTGATAAGAAGGAATCAATCACACATAACACAGAAGAATTTATCTGGGAAAAGCACTAGCCTAAAACCCCATCTCTGTATTATCATACATAGGATTTATACAAAGCCTTAGCTCTCACACAGCTAGCCAACTCTCAGTACAATCCTCACAGATGAAGGTGGAAATACATTAGGATTACACAAAGCCTTAGCTCTCATAGCTAGCCAGCTCTCAGTGCAATCCTCCTGGATGCTCACAGGCAATCAAGACTTCTCCTAAGCCTTCTCCTCTGCCCTCCAAGCCTCCTATTTCCTTGTGCAGTTTTTCCTGGGTGATCCTCCTATTACCAAGTGTAACACTAATCTCTCACACTGATCTCACACCCTGTAAAACTGCACAATCCTCAAGGAACCTTAATCCTTCTGCTTGGATGATTTTCCTTTATAGGAAAAATCCATCCAACTGATAGTACACTGTCCCTCCTCTGATCTCAACTGGGTCTTTCTCTGAATTGACATGCATGAGTTATTTATGAGAACATATTTATTTATCTGAAGTGCAGTAGTTACATGCATGCAAGCATTAACTTACTGAACTCACATTAATTTAAACAAATTGTTTAAATCAATCTAATTGTACTTGACTCAGTTAACTGAGCCAACTAATTACGACTCAAATTAGAACTCATCCTTATCTCTTTAACTGATGGATAAATTCCTCAATTAATAGATAAACTGTTGCATGTCCTCACATAAACTTCATGTTTGACTTTTCACAACTAATTAACTAATGGTGAATTAATTAATTTATTTTCAAATAGTTGTTAAGTTCAAATTCGAATTTTACTTCCTATTTTAGTCCATGAACTGACTAAAAATAGGAACCCATATTGAACTGCTAAAAATAGAAATTCTATTTTTAACACTTCCATTTTTCATTCCCTGTTACCCAATCCAGCACTGGTACCCAAACTGCTATTTTTAATAGTGCTATTTTTAGCAATTTCTTGTTGCCAATTTTCAACATGAACAAGGTTATACTAGATGTCACTTTGATCATTGTGTTTATCTCAATAGGCAAAATGATGGCATCTATATTATATTGTTATAGTATGTAGATGGCATGCTTGTTGCGGGTTCTAAGATGCAGGAAATAAATGTGCTCAAAAGAAAATTGGCAAACTCATTTGCAATGAAGGATTTGGGTGCTGCAAAACAAATCCTTGGTATGAGAATAATTAGAGACAAGAAGAATTGCAAACTAACATTGTCTCAAAGTGAGTACATAGAAAAGGTGTTGAAACGTTTTAATATGCAGAATGCAAAACTAGTTAGTATACCTTTGGCTAGCCATTTCAAATTAAGTAAGGAGGAATGTCCCAAGACTCAAGAAGATATGGCTCATATGTCTAAAGTTACATATGCATCAGTAGTTGGAAGCTTAATGTATGCAATGGTCTGCACAAGGCCTGATATTGCACATGTAGTGGGAGTTGTAAGCAGGTACATGAACAGTCCAGGAAAATAACATTGGATGGCGATGAAGTGGATTCTCAGGTATTTGAGAGGTACCACAAATCAAGCATTATGCTTTGGTGGTTCAAACATTTCTCTACAGGGATATGTTGATGTAGATATTGTGGGTGATAGAGATAACAGGAGGAGCACAACAGGGTATGTGTTTACTGTAGGTGGAACAACTGTCAACTGGGTCTCAAAACTGCAAAGTGTTTTTGCACTCTCAACAACAGAAGCAAAGTATGTTGCTACTACAGAGGCTAGTAAAGAAATGATTTGGTTACAAAGGTTTCTGGATGAATTGGGTAAGAAGCAGAGCTTGGGCAAGTTATATAGTGACAGCCAGAGTGCCATACATCTTGCAAAGAACTCTGCATTTCATTCCAAAAGTAAACATATATAGCTTGAGTACCATTTTATACACTTAGCGTTGGAAGATGGACAGTTGAAGCTGGAAAAGATACACACTAGCCAGAATCCTGCAAATATGTTAACAAAAGTTGTAACCAAGGAGAAACTGAGAATCTGCTCCGTTTCAATTGGTCTTCAAGTATGATGAAGAAGATGAGAAACAGCCAGGTCCAAATTGGAGTCATTGTCCAGCAAATGAAGCAGCGATGGAGTTGCTATAATCAGTCTCCAAATGGGAGATTGTTGGGTGTGAAGCCTGATTATCTTCTATATTCAAAGGTATCACCGCATTGGACCCCAATTCATAATGGGGTGGCAACGCCGCCCATAAAAAATTTGCTACAGGGGGGTCCACGGGGGGGCGACTGCGACCTTTTGGGAGCCCCCCTGGCGGGGGGATCGGGGGTAGTCCCCACAAAGCTAAGAATAGATGTAAAATTGCCTTGTAAATTGTTGTAATTTCGTAGTCAATTTGGGTTGTTCATTAGGTAGAGATCTGACAGTAGAAGTTATGTTTAATTTAGGGTTTTTTGCCCTAGAAGCCAACCCCTCACTATATATGAGGGAATTGTATTGCGTCTATGCATATCTGTATTCTGAGTGAGGAAGAGAGAGGAGATTAAGAGCGAAGAGGGAATTACAGTGGATTTGCTATAGGTTGTATCTCTTTAGTTTTCTGGATAATATAAAAATAAGGATTGGCTATTTCTCCATGGACGTAGCCTAAACTGGGTGAACCACGTATATCTGTGTCTCTCTTGTTTTATGTGTTTTCTGTGTTTATATTTCTGCAATATTTTATGTGTTCCATTGCTCTGTAATATATAATTTTCTAACATCTAGAACTAGTGAGAGGTCAATGGTTGGGGTGCGCCAGAGGTGGACCGAATAGACCACCACCCTGGAGCAGACGTCGAGGATGATGCTAGCAAGGAGAGTGGTGTAAAACACATAAGAACATTTGAAAACCAGAGGGAATTATCATCAATGGGATATAGCCAGAGGAGGAATGGTGCCATCATATCAAAGAAAATGTAGACGAATGGAAAAAAATATTCACACACACAACACAAGCATTTTTACTATGGCATGGTGGAGGGGCTGCTCCCTGCCCTCCCACGCCTTAAACTCTTTACACTTGGAATTCATCACATAACGCGTGGCTTCCTTGTCTAAAACCCCCACCGAGGAGGCCTCTTCTCTATCGATGATGTGGCTGATCTCATCCATCATCGATGAGAAATGTGGAGGTGGTGAGTTAGAGAGAAGCTCTTGTTGTTGTGATCGCAACCCCACTTGGCTAACTTGTCAGCTGCTTGGTTTCCTTTCAACCTAACATGTTCTGTGATTATGTAGTCAAATGAGGGTAGATAGGCATGAATCCATTCACACATGTATTCCAAATGCCAACTCTTTACCACTTTCTCTAGAGGGGAACCATTGATTAGTTTAGATATGAAAGTGATGGCCAATTGTGAATCCCCTGAGACTTGGAGGTTTGATATGCCCATTGTTGATGCAATATGGAGACCCTTTTCTAAGGCCATGAATTCTGTGACGTTGTTGGTGGAGAAGTTTCAATCCACCAAATTGTTTTTGAAAGTTTTCCCCCCACGTCTTGAAGAAGAGCCCCTAGCCTAGAAGGGCCAGGATTGCCTCTAGATGCTCCATTAAAATTTAGTTTGACGAAGCCTTGAGGAGGACAAAGGAAGCTGTCTACTGAGGCTATAGTCCTCGCATGTTGTTTGTGTGGGGCAAGGGAGGAAGCACAGGAGCAGAGGCCAAGGTCCTGAAGGATTTGGGCCTCCCTTCCATTCGCCTGCCAATCATCATCTTCCCAACGTTCCACAAGGATGGTTGTTGGAGAGGTAAATCCCCTCTACGGATAGAGGCGATCCCTACTAGCCCAGCAAGGGTCTAGCAACAATCAAACAATGCTGCTATGCATGTTCCTAATTACGATTAAACAAGAGGTAAAGAGCACCTACTTGGATTCCAGCGTTGTCGTTTGACGAAGAGATGTTACCTTCGCTCCTTCGCTTTGGCTGGTCACAATCCTCCGAGATCTCCGCGAATAGATACCTGCACACACGAAGAGGAAACAAACACAAGCGTGAAATCTAGTAAAAGCAACCATACATCAGTCAGAAAAGATGTAATTCACATTTAACCATTGCATGTGCAAATGAGAATGGAACAATAATAGCAGTCATCTATTATTAATCAAGACAGAGAAGAGTACAACCAAATGTTCTGACGTCAATATCCTTCTCAGGAGGGGCCAGTCAGTAAGCGTCTCAAGCATTCACCTTTGGAAATGATTATCCCAAGACAAGAAACTCTCTCTCACACAAGCAACACAAAACAACCTTCCCTAAGCTATCAATCACTTCCACACTTAGCACACCAAATACCTATAGTAGCAGCAATCTGAGCACTATAAGCTCTACACAATCCAAGCTATTCCAAAACTAGCTGCTCATGGTAATGGTGGAAGTTTATATAGGAGAAGGAGCCTCCTAAAAGGGTGGAAGGATGAGCTTATCGTTGAGGGAAATGGTTACAAAGGGTCGAACAGACATGCCATAGAAGGGAGTCGATACTCACAAAGCCAACAACCACACCTGGAGTTATCTGGAAGGCTGGCTGTTGGAACGAATTCGCCCAAACAGGATCAGCGCGGATTATAAGGCGACTGACGTGCTGACGGCGCGCCTCAATAACTGGAAAGTCATGTCAGCGCGATCCAATACAAAGGAGAGGTGCGCTGGCTCATAAAATGCGACCAGCGCGGAAAAGTGATGTTCTTCCGCGCTGGCAGCGCACTGAATACACTACGAGCCGCCAGTCAGCGCGGATATTTTAGAAACAGACGCGCTGATGAGGAAAACTTTGGAAAAGTGGGTTTTGGGCCAGTTCAGAAGGCATGAACTTGATTATTGTGAATTCTTGACACAGTAAGGTGACTGACAGGGAGACAGTGACAAATTACTGTGTAACAGATGCCCCCTAAAGCATGAAGACCAAGAGAGTGGGAGGGGTGAAATGCTTTACAACACTTTGCCGAACTGGAATGCCACCAGGAAGGACCGAATACCTCTGATAATCAAGTACATGCAGTCTAGGCATGGGCGCAGCCATCCAAAAGACATGCGAAAAGGTTTGTGGAATCGATGCAGCCACCCAGCTAGAGAGACCAAGATAATGATAAGGTATGGTCGCAGCCATCCATCAAGACTCAGGTATGGGCGCAGCCATCCATCAATGAGTCATGTAATGATCATCCACAAAATCGCAACCTGGACCATAACAGATAGGGACCCAGGGTCTTGCGCTCCGTCCCGACCCGAACAAAGTACAAGTTCAAGCATGTGAATACATGAGCTGGAGTCGAACACGCATGAACATCGTCTGATTACCAGTCAATGATGAAAACTGTTAACAGACGCGAGAGGTACCACCAATAATGACAATGGCCCTCAAGGTACTATAGGTACAATCCGCGGAGTGTGAATCAATGAGCTGGTGTCGAACACCCACGGAATCATTCGATCGGAGGCCAATGATGAAAACCCCGCGTCGAACACGAAGAACCTACCATTGAGGCATGCAGGCTCTAAGGCACCTGAAGGGAGTCTCTGAGTCACCTTCCCGGATAATGAGTTGAAGTCGATAGGAAGTGACCTTGATCGAAGGTGGGCCATAATGATTCCCACATCATCGACACGAGACAGAGGTAACATGATTTGTGTGAGATAGCAGGGGGGTTGTATTATTGCAGAGGTCAACTTCTCTTGAACATATTGGCGGCACTATAGCGGATTTGGCAGTATTTGACATCAAATGAGCAAAGGGTATGGTGACGATGGAAATGAACAGATGATAGGCCAAATAGGATAACCCAAACCCACGGAAGCCAGCAAAAAACAAGATGAGATGAGCCCACCCGGACACGAAGCAGAGGAGTGCCATGTTCAAGAGCGACATACTGCCGACACGACTATGATTACAGTCCCATTTTCCCCACCATTTCTGGTAGGTACCCCGATTATTTTTGGATGACAAGCTTGACGGGGATAGCATATGCTTGAAGAGTGTCATTTTGACAATGCTCGATGTCATCAAGTGTTTAACGAGCCTGGCAAAGGAAAAACTCGGCGCCTTTTCTTGTTTAGAGAGTTTGAAAAGACAGCAGAAAAGGAGACTCCACGGGGGTCCTTTTTCGTACAGTTGTGTCTCTCGAGCCCGAAAAAGTATAAAACGATGCTCGAAAGAACCGCCCGACCATTACGATCGAGGAGTACTTTTCGTAAATAGTGCTCTCGACCTGAAAAAGTAAAAAAGCGGTCGGAAACACGTCGTTTTAGAGCCGATAACGAGTGCGAAACGACAAACACCCGGCAATCTTTTTAAGTTACACGGTCGGAAAAAGAGCTTAAAATGACCGCCTCTCGTTCCCTTTAACGAGCTGAAAGGAGGCTCGGCCATCTTTTCTTGTTTCGTGTCAGAAAAGAGCTCAAAGACGACATTGTTTGGAACCAAGTGTTTCTAGGATCATGATGATTCTCACCGTTTCTGAGGACCTGCACAATAAAAATACCCGCATAAATCCGTTCGACATGTTAAAAACATATGGAAACATGTATAAGACATTGACAGAAGTGCTAAATCCATGGTAAAAGCATGACCAAAAACCCATATTCGTAAAAATTATAGTCAATTAAGCCATTTTTGCTATAAATAGAAAGGTAAATAGTCATTTTCACCATTATTACCAAATTGAGCCTTTGAGAACATTGTGAAGCTGTGAAGTTGACGGAGCCAATTCTTCTTCGTGCGGATACCATTTGGCGAATGGCTTGCTCCAGGTAGGTTCCTCTTGCCATGCACCCTTTTTTGAGTCTTTTTGTAAGTATTTTGACGGTGGGATTGGCCCAATCGGGCGATTTTTTGAGCCATTGGTGCGCTTCGGTCAGCACGGGTTTCCCGCTCGGGTCCGCGCTGACCGATGAAAATTACACGTACCAAATTCCGGGTCAGCGCGGAAAACCCGTGTTCTTCCGCGCTGACCTGGAGAAAATACAAAGGGACCGCCATGGTCAGCGCGGCTGTTTTAAAAACAGCCGCGCTGGCGCAGTCAAATTTTAATTTTTATAATTTGAACGTGAAATTTTCATTAGCCAGCATTCTAATTGCTTTTAATGCCCATGCAGGACGCAATGGCCTTCCAGTGGCAAGAGAGGGCTCATGATGTTGAGGATGTAGCCACTTTTGCAAGAGCGGATTGCCGAGATGCCATGCGGGCGTGTGGGTTCCTAAAATTCTTCCTGACTCCACGCTTGAGAGCTCATCATGACTTACTTGAGTTCCTGATCCGGTCATGGAACCCAATAGACGGCAAATTTACCATCCGTGGTAAAGACATTGAGTTCAACCATATGGACATATATTTCTTGACTGGATTGTCGCGTCGGGGTGCGAGGCCCATTCTGGAGGGGCAGCGGCCCAGCGGCGAGACTCTCGACCAACTCATGGCTCGAGTATGTCCAGAGGCGGAGAAAACGCGGAGTGGGAAGGTGTCAATTCCCACGGTGAGAGATATAGTCCTTCGCACCATCCTTTTTATGGTGACCCGGGCAGCGGGATGCTTGGCCAACCACGAGGCCTCGAAGACCCACCTGCTACTAGCTCTTGATTGTCTATAGCCTACAGTGTTTGATTGGGCCACTGCGGTGACCAATAGCATGAAGAGGCAACTCAACAACTGTCGACGCGGAGAGTCGAAACAGTTTGGCTATGGGTCGCTCTTACTCCCACTCATTCTGGAGTGGGTACCAGTCATGCGGCTGCAGACTATAGCCGTGGATCCTCCTAGAAGTCCCCGGGAGACGAGGGCCACTCGATGGGCTCGCATTATGCCACGCGGAGGTGGTGGCCGGCCAGCTACTTGGGGAGTGATCTTTCGAGAGTGGTTGGAGCAGCAGATCGTTTTCGTTGAGGACTGGCCGTACGCAGGTATGGATTTCCGCAACGATCCTGACATGGCACTGCCCGCGGGAGATCACTGGGATGATGGAGGTATGACACTTGATTTTTCTAAATTTTTAATATTTTTTTTTATTTTATTTTAATGCATATGTCTTGACAGATGTCGCTGTGTGCAGATGTGGGACCTGTTAGACCCATTGGCTTAGCCCCAGAGGCACGGAGAGAGGGGCAAGGAGCCAATGTCCTTGCCTTGGTCCCTCCAGGAGTTGATACTTCAGAGACCATAGCTCGCAACCTTGAGGGGTTGCTGGAGGGTGTGCCAGACTATCAGGGAGTCGAGGAGGTTCCCATAGAGCACCAGATCCATACAGTGGGGGTGGCACCCAGGGTGCACCGCCTGTTGAGGCGGGTGGCACGAGCCGCTGTGTGCTACAGAGAGCACAACCCAGCACAGTAGTCGCCTAGGTTTCTTTTGATGTTTTGAGAGACATATGTCTCGAATGTATGGAGAACAGTGACTCTTTATTTTTGACACATACACTTATTTTTGAGCGCCTCAGTGCGCCACACGATATATATACATATACATACCGGTTTTTAGATGGATCTTGCTACATATGATGATGTTTTGTTATGCAAATGTTCAGTACAAATGTGATCTTATGTATGGATTTGCAAAACACATGACCCATATATTTTAATGTTTTTAATGCAAGCTTAAAAGCACACACAGCACGCATGCAAACTATGCTTGAGAAAATATTTTCATATGCTTTACTCTATTATGCTTTCTATGTCTTCTTGTATGATGTTATCTATTTCGCAAATGTCTGTCTAACACATGATTTTCCAATGCATCAGTCAACGTGTTTAATCGTCTCGGAATATGTTGATATGTGATATAGTCAAAATTCCTTTCTAACAATCTGACACGTAGATACAACCTTAGGATACGTTGGTCTCTGACGGAATATCGCCCGTTAAGTTGATGAACGACCAATTGGGAGTCCAGGTTTACCATGATTGCTCGAATGCCGAGATCAACTGCTTCGGCTAGTAGTTCAATTACGGCACTGTATTCAGCAACATTATTAGTGGTACGACTGAGACAGACTCCTTGAAGATCTAGCAACTCTCCGTGAGGATCATAGATCGCCCATGCCGCAGAAGACAAATTGCAGGTACTACGGCAGGCGCCATCAGCGAAACCAACATAAGGTGCACTAGACATCTGCACGAGAAGAAGAAAACACAATAAGAGGCAAACACGCTTTCACACCAAAGAAGAACATGAAATCATGCACACAAAACACACTAAACACACGTATGTACAAACTGAGTGCACGAAGTCATGCATAATATTTCTTCAGATACAGCCCGTTGCGGGGCTTGTCAAGAGGATTTCCTTCGTAATCAATCAACTCATATGCGCCCTTTTGTAAAACTCTTTTCACGATATAGGGACCTAGCCACATGGACTCGAGTTTTCCTGCCCCCAGCTTATCTTTAGCTTGATCGTAGAGCAGTACTAGATCTCCCTCAACGAAGGAACGAGGATGAATGTTCTGGTCAAAGTGAGCTTTGACTCTCTTCTTTTGCGCTTCGATAGCCAGAGAGGCTAAACGACGAGTCTCGTCTAACCGTTCTAGGTACAGAAGCCGTTCCTCCACCGGAGTGGTGTTGGGAAGCAACTCGACAGCTAATTTCAACGAAGGAATCTCGCATTCGACGGGAAGGGTAGCCTCCAGCCCATAAACCAACTGAAAAGGAGTGAAGCCGGTGGCGTCCTTCACGGAAGTCCAGTAGGCCCACAAGGCTGGGAACAGCATCAGATGCCAATTAGACTTGTGCGTATTGACGGTGCGTTGAAGCATAGTGATCAAAACTTTGTTCACGACCTCGACTTGACCGTTAGATTGTGGATAGTACGGTGTCGAACTATCCTGACGCAAGCCTAGTTGGGTCGTTAGTTCCTTCATCATGTGATTACGAAAATGCTTTCCGTGATCCGTGACAATAGCCTGAGGGACTCCGAAACGAGTAATGACATGATTGAATAAAAACTGCGCCGCTATGTAACCGTCTTCGTTTAATGTAGGCATCGCTTCGGCCCACTTGGTGAAATAATCCACAGCAACGATGATGTACCCATGCCCCCCAGCCGAACGAGGGTTACAGGACGTATAATCGATGCCCCATTTGGCAAATGGACCTACGGTGACAACAGGGTGTAGTGGTGCAACAGGTGCACGCATCTTCCGGTGGTAAACCTGGCATTCGTGACATGCACGTACAGCAAGGATGCAGTCCTTGAAGATAGAAGGCCAGAAATAACCAGCACGGAGGATCTTCTGGGCGGTAGCATATCCAGACATATGGCCGCCACAAGCGCCGGAGTGGCAGTCATTCAAAACCCGCTCAGCCTCCTCGAGAGTCAAGCAACGGCGGAGAATAGAATCAACGCCGAGGCGGTACAGGGTATCACCCAAAATGCGATAGGGTTGAGCTTGGTGACGAATTCGCCGTCGAGCATCTTTCGATACATTCGGACGGAAGGAAGACGTCTGTAAATATACGATAATGTCCCCGTACCACGGGTCGAGGGTGCTGATGAGAAACAGTGTTTCATCCGGGATATGCTCCTCTTAGCGAGATGGTGCAGAATGAGATGGTAAGGAACAGAGCAGTTCAGCAAAGACCAGAGATTTCTTAGACTTGGCGGCAGTGAATTCCAAGTCGAACTCTTGGAGGATTACAATCCACTTCGAGTATTTGCCCCCCAGCAGCTGACGCGACAAAATGTAGGTCATGGGGTTGAAATCAGAGATCACGGTCGTTGTGTGCAACAGGATATAATGCCGGAATCGTTGGACGGCGCAGACAGCTGCCAATGCCAACTTCTCGACATATGCGTAGCGAGTTTCCGTATCCAGAAGGTTGCGACTAAGATAATAGATAACGTGCTCGGTTCCGGCATCATCATCCTGCACTAGAACCATGCCGATGGTGGTGTCAGCGACAGCTAGATAGAGAGTGTAGTCACGGTGGTAATTCAGAGGTCTTAGGAGCGGAGCTGAGACAAGAAGGTCTTTAAGGTGCTCAAAAGATTCCTAGGCGATAGCATCCCAACGGAAGGGTGTGTCTCGCTTTAATAACCGTGTGAAACCCTTAGCCACCTTGGCATAATTCGGAATGAATCGTCTGAGAAAATTAGCTTTGCCCTGCAAGCTCTGCAATTGCTGCAAAGAGGCAGGGGGAGGAAGATTCAAAATGGCCTCGACTTTGAGGGGATCCAGACGGATGCCTTCCCGGGAGACGATGAACCCGAGTAGTCGGCCAGATTCTACGCAGAAGACACACTTATGCGGATTGAGTCGAATACGGTAGTTTCGACAGCGGAGAAAGATTTCGTGTAAATGAGATGGATGGTCTTGACGTTTAGCTGAATGAGCGGGAAGGTCATCCAGGTAAGGCTGTACGATGTGTCGGATATCATGAAAAGCATACGACATCGCACGCTGGAAAGTGGCACCGGCATTTTTAAGACCGAAAGGTAGCTTCTTATAAGTGAAGGTGCCCCAAGGACAAATGAAAGCTGTCTTACGCTGGTCTGCGGGGGCTATGTTGATCTGGTTGTAACCAGAGAAGCCGTCCATAAACGAATAAATCTCGCTTCCTGCGCAGTCATCAATAAGTTGATCAATAAAAGGCGTAGGAAAGTTATCTTTTGGACAGGCGCGATTAATATCGCGGTAGTCAACACAGACCCGGATAGTGCCCTGCTTTTTATTCACAGGGACTATATTGGATACCCATTCTGTAAGGGGAATGGCATAGATGAAACCAGCTCGAAGGAGCTTTTCAACTTCGGCCTTGATGGCTGCAGCCTTTCGAGGGTGCACTGGACGTAAACGCTGACGAACAGGCTTAGCGCCTGGATAAGTAGGGATTTCGTGCACCACAATACTAGGGTCGATGCTGGGAATTTCCTCGTAAGACCATGCGAAGACATCGCGGAATTCACGAAATAAAGCGGTATACAGTTGAACTTCCTCAGGAGTGCATGTGACTCCAATGAAAATATTCTCGATAATCCCTGGTTTGACAGAGATGTCGATGGCCTGGGTCTGCGTGATGTTACCCATATTGCCTTCCGAAGACACTTGATATAGTTGAACAGGCGTTTGGAGAGGCGGAGACGGGACACATGAAGCAAACCGCTCGAGACATGCGATCATTTCCGAATGTGGAGGGAGAAACGAAGAGCGATGGTGGTGATCTAACCAAGGGAGCTCTTCGAGAGACATAGTCTCAATGATAGCCTCATCGGAGGGAAATGATTCCTTCAAGGGATCCGAAGTGGCCTCCTCTCCCAACCAAGGGAAGTGATCATATGAATCGGGAACGCTTCTTGGAAAAGCAGGTTCAGGAGGGGGAGCCGATGCAGCGACAATCTCGATGTAGTTGAGCTCGGCAGGACTCAACGGCATCATCTCACCCCAAGAGTCTTCCTGATTCAAGGGAGGAAGAATCCATGGATCAGAACGCACTGAAATCATGTTAACAGGGGCGAGATTCGGAGGTGGGAGCAGAAAGACTCCCATCAAGGAGGGATCTTTGAATAATCCAGCACCCACACTTACTAACGACTTGGAGGTATGCTCCACGAATGGCACATTCCCTTCAGAAGAGGAAGCAAAAAAGGACAGTTGGTCCACCGTGACGATTCTTCCTTGATGGCGGAAGCGAACGACACCGAACAAGGAGGAAGCCACGGCTTGCATGGCGTATGTCCAGCTTCGTCCAAGGAGGAGGTTGTAAGTGAGATTAGCGTCAACAACTTCAACCTCTACTTCTACGGTTTTCCCTTCTAAAGAGATAGGCAATCGTGGGAGGATACCATATGGACGAGATTCTCTTCCATCGAAAGCCTCCAGGGTCGTAGGAGACTGGCTCAGAGCAGGAGAACCAATAGCCTTCCAGCAAGCAACTGACATGATGCAGGTTGAGGCACCTTCATCAATGACTGTACGATGGATCGTTTTGCCGTTGATGAGAACCTGTATAAGGAAGGCCACCTGATGAGGCAGTCTCTGTGTGAAACCCTCGAGATCAAAAGAAATTAAATCCGAATCTGCCGGGTCTATGCCACCAATCGCTGATAGCAGGGACTTCCTCTGGGAGGGGCAGCTCTGGAGGACTTCTAACGCGGACATAGCAGACGGAGCCTGAGCTAAGTCCTCGACAATGCTATAGTGCTGGGCAGCACGAGCATTGGGGTTATAAGATGACTTCCTGAGTACACCTTTGGGAGGGGGTCGGGGGATCGTCTCAGTGCTGGGCCGTTCGATGTGAAGGGGACCAGAACTGGACAGAGGAGCGCTGGAGGGAACCTCCGGCTCTTTCCCGGCTGGAGATGGATAATCTTTCGCTCGAGTTGAAACATGGATGGGGATCGTTCCAGCCATGAACACTTGAGAACCGAACGAGGAAGAGGATTGAGAGGGATCTGCCACCTGATGCGTTTGCTGGGAAGGGAAAGGCTCTTTTAGCACAGCAGGAGGCCCCGGAGCACCTTTCAAAAGTCGACTAACCTCGGACCGCCTAGGGCAATCCTTGGTGTAGTGATCCTCCTCGCAGATGAGACAAGGATACTTAGGCTTCCGTTTAGCTCCTTCCTCGGAGGGAGGTTTAGGAGGGTTCTGCTTGGGCTGTCCAGATTTATCTTTAGCCTTCCCTTTCTTTTTGCCTTTCGAGGATTTATCCGCCGCGGTGGATTGGACGGCGTTTACCTCGGAGGTAGTCCCAGAAATAGATTGGCCCTGAGGAGCATTTTCGTTAGAGGCGTTCTGTTTCTGCTTCCCAGGGTTTGCGGCCGATTTCTTAGATGACGAATTTACAGAACCAATGACTCCATCAACAGAAGGCTTTGGTGGAGCCTTGGGCTGTCCATGCCTTGGGGCGTCTGGAAAATACTCATACAACGTACCTGACTGAGAATACACTAAGTCAAGGTACTGAGCTCGCGCGATCGCTTGCTCTTCAGTTACACACGCTCCCATTGCGATGTCTTTTGCAATCTTAGGGACAAAGGAAGTCGTGAACCAGTCGGTGAAGAGTTGATCAGGAATCCAAAATTTAATCAAGCAACGACGCCTTCTCCATTCATGTATATGATCAGAGATGTGCGTAGCCGTATCCTGTTTGAGAGACGTGAGAAGATGAGTCCCAGTCTCGTACCGAATGGGTAACTGAAAATGAGTCAAAAAGGCCATAGCCAACGAGTTGAAATCTGAAAACATGCCGCGATTAAGTTCGATGTACCACTTAGCAGCTGAACCAGTGAGAGTCCTCTGAAAGAGGCGAAGCCAGATAGAATCATCAAGCCACGAGTTAGATGAACACCAAAGGTGATAAGTCATTACATGGGCCTGAGGGTCTTCACCAGCTTTGCCATCAAACTTTGGACAGTCACCTGGTATTTTGGTTGGAACTGGTGGCCAATACGGATTATGCAAAATAGGATCATTTGTTAACTTGGACACATCAGGCAGTTCCAACATGGCTAAGAATGGTAGCTGCGGGTTAAAGGACATCTGTGGCTGCAGATTCGAGGCGACATTAGGGTTCTGTTAGCTACCTATACCAATAGGTTTCATATCTCATGATTGGCTATAGAAGTTCCAAATATGCTCTGCTTTGATCATGCAAAGATCACATATTTCCAAAGGAGTACAAGGTATGTTTATAGCTTGGTATGGACTCAAATTTTGATGGATGGTCCAACAGTCTAATCTGGACCATGTCATGTTTTAAATTGCAGTTGTAGATTAGAGAAAGAAGTCTGTCCAAACTGTTTAATCTTGGCAGACAAGTAGCTTAGGTAGAGAAATTAAGGTTCCCAACTGCTTAATCTGGGACCTTGGAAGCAATAAGGGTAGAAGTAGATAGAAAAGCAAAAGTAAAAGCCAAAGAAAAGAAAAGGCAAGTAAGGGGTCTGCAAGTCCAAGTGCACCCTCCAAGAAGAAATAAAAAATGCTAGGCAAGTAGCTGGGTAAGTAGTTGGGGTTGCAGAAAGGTTATCTTTACCATTGCAGATGTGTTAACTATGTTTACCAAAGCAAAGTCAATCAATTGACAAGGTGTTCTTCTTCATCAAGTTGCAGTAAGCAAAGGAGCATGTCTAACTTCCCTTTTCCCTTTTCATGTCATTTACTAACATTCCCTCATCACTTGAGATTCATGGAAGAATTATGGTTTCATGGTGGTTCTTAATCTTTTTAGAAGCCACATTTCTTGTCTAAAACTCTTTTCATTTTGATCTACTCCCTAAACTAAGTGAGTTTCAAATAAACTTAGTATTTTCTCCCTTCATTCTCCCCCCCATCCATATTAACTCTAACTGTACTATATAAATCCCCTATATCACCTTTCCCCTACTAATATTAACACCATGGTGTATAAACCCCAAATTTTGTATAAATATCCCTCCCCTTGGCATTATAGCCATATGTTCTCTAAAAAAGGGATCAAATGACACCTGGTCATGTTGATGAACCTAAAGCTAACCCTCCTCCCCCTCTCTGAATCCATTGTCAACCCTTTGCACCCCATTCGCAAACATGAACCTTGTAAAACCTTACTTTACCCTTACCCGCTCTAAATTGCCAAATAATACACAAAAACCAATTTTTGTGATTAACTAAAGCTTCGGCGCGTATTTGTTTTCCAAAATATATTGAAAAACCTTACTAAACACCATACCCCGATGATCCTCCGCCTAAGCGCGCATTCCGAAAATATATATTAAATAATGCCACACCTTTGCCGTATCCACCGATCATGTCATTGACCCCGACAAGCGTTCGATCGGAGCTTGAGCATCCAACGGCTCTTATCACATCGGAGCGGCTCCGACGTCCACCGTTTACCCGCCATATCTGCCGATCACATCACTGCCCCGACAGCCATTGGATCGGGCCCCCCAGATCCAACGGTCCTCATTGATGTCGGAGCGGGTCTCACATCCGACGGATATCTTCCGATATCCGTAAAAAGGTTACGTCACTCGGCATCCACGCGTCTCCACCACAGCTCATCGAAGGTACGTCTGACAGATACCTCCCCCGTACCATAAGCGGTGCGATATGAAATCGCTGGCTGTTTCCGGTTTCGCTTATCCCGCCTATGCTACGTCACCTCCACGTCAGACCCATGTCACCCACACCCTGCCATCGCATCAGTCCTGTTGTCCGCCCCTCCGCCGACGTGGCTGCCACCGCATCGTCCCCCATGGACCAATAGCAGCTCGCCACGTCACCCGATGACG
Organism: Pinus tabuliformis; assembly: GCA_031772625.1. Lineage (NCBI taxonomy): Eukaryota > Viridiplantae > Streptophyta > Pinopsida > Pinales > Pinaceae > Pinus > Pinus tabuliformis. Next base: position 471,223,166 of record CM062807.1, read on the forward strand.
TCAGCTGACGTCATCCGACCTTGACCCCACCAATGACGTCATGCTGACGTCATCCCAAAAAAGGCGCCAAATGGCCAAAAGGTCTATATTTCGGCCAAAAATCACGTTTTGCGTTCTTTTCGTTCATTTTCTACTGTTGTTTTCTGCATGCTGCTCACGTCCAAGTTACTACCAACTTGCTAAATTGACCAGGAGACCTCCAGAGCACCAATCCTGCCCGCATATACGACCTCTGCTCGTTGTTTACCAGGTATTTCTCATCATCTTTCCTCCGTACGCCTGGAATTGTCTATAAATCACTCAGAAAGATTAAAGGACGCTAAAACTCATAAATTCACCGGCGAGTTCCCCCTGCAGAGCCTCTATTGTCAACTGCAAGGTCGAAAAATACTAGCTGAGCCTTAATTCCCGAGTTCCTATCAAAAACTGTCAACTGCTCGCGCAATAGTGAGACAGTGGGCTAGTCCATTAAAAACCTGCCACGAGAGACAGAGTGAGGCCAAGCATTGGTCTTATTTACACTCTAAACAGTATTTCAATTGCTGTTTATTAGAACCACTCTCTGTTCCTTATAAATTCACCTCCCTGGTAAAGAGACATTCCTCTGCACTGTCCTGCTCAATTAAAACCACTTTGCACTCAATTCAAAATCCTCTTTTACAATGGAGAAACCTGTAGTACTAAATGTTTAGCCTCTGAATGCCCCTCAAAGGAACTTGAAATGGCAAGCCTTGGCAGATATGGATTACCAAATTACAGAAGAAATGTTTATGAGCAGCAAATTCCACATTCATCTGTTGAATGAGTTGAAAGCCAAGCATGAAAATGGGACAGATATATTGGGCATATGGGACTGTTTCCTCCCTATTTTTAAGCTCCCTCAGGTCAACCAGTTCCCTGAACTAATCCACCTGTGTGTTGAACATTATGATGCTTCTCAGAGGGCTGTTATTGACCCATCTGGTTCAGTACTTTTCCATGTTACCCCTCAAGCTATCAGAGACATGCTTTACTTCAACCCTCAGAAGAAGTTGGTCCCTTTGTCACTAGTGAACCTGATAAAACAAGGGGCCAAACTGACAGATGCTCAAATTATCAAACTCAATCAATTATACATTAACTCTGACATGGTGATGTACCCTCCAATTGGTCATGTATATCTCAATGGGCTGGGCAGAGACCTTGCAGATATGATTAGTCCCATCTTGGGATATAATTCAATTGAGCATATTGATATAACTGTGCTGGTAATGATGTTTATGTTTTCTCCTGGCAAGTCACCAATCTGCTATGACTATGCCACCTATATATCAGACAAGATTCATGAGCAATTGATGAATTTGGCGAGAGATAGGGTATTCAGATATACCTCCTACATCTATCATTTGATGTTGTACCATCAACATGAGATATTTCATTTTTCAATCAAAAGAATGGATGCCCAGGGCAATCCTAGATCAGTGGTCTATTGGTCCTCTGTCTTCCACTCTACACCTGATTCTCCAGACACTTACTGTGAATTTATTGATCAGTTCATCCATCCAGCTATGACAATGCTAATGAGCTCGCCTCCTCCAAGACTCACTGATGACAGGCAGAGAATTCTTCAGCTGTCTAAATCTTACAGCATTGGGGATTGGTACTTCTACCAACACCACACTGTCATCAGGATATATGGGTGTGATTTGCCTCCATTCAGATTACCTAAGTATGTGCCTATGAGGCTATTTGCCCTAGAGTATTTTAGGCAATTTGGCTGGGTTGATGTGCTTCACTTTTCAGGAAAAGGCAAAAAAGCACAGTTGAAGGTGAAAAGCCAACTTGGCCATTTTATCTATAACGAGAGGGAGCAAGGATGGAGGGAAGCAGATAGAATGCTTGAGTCCCTTGGCCTTCAAACAAGTTTCCCATGGACACCCTATGACCCTAATCATTTTATAACAATGAGGAGGCTCAAATATAAGTTGTCTGCCTATGATCATCATAGTATCCCTCACATTGAAAAATATGCTAACCAAGACAAATGGAGGAGAGGGACCTTAGAAGAGCCTGTATCACAAGAAGAGCTAAATCAGAGGGCAGTAAGGAATCTAAGGAAGATGGCTGACCTTGAACTTTGTTCACAGGTGAGCGCACTTCCAAGCACACAAGCCGGAGCAGCTGCATCTTCCTCAACTGCCAAACAACAAACTACCAAGGCCACTGAAAATATATCCAGCAAAGGCAAAGAAAAGGAAATGGAGACAGAGCAACCACATCAAGAGAAGGAGCAGTCACCTCCAGTGACTCAAGAGCAGGCAGATAAAGAAAGGCAGCAGCAGGCAGAGCAACAACAGCAACAAGAATTGCAGCAAGAAGAAGGGAAACATGACAGACAGCAGCCCTTACAGCAGGAAAGAGTAGTTGATACTCCAACTTCCACTGAGCAACAGGCTCAGAACATAGTGCCTCCTAGGCCAGAAGTCACCACTGATGCCTCGGTCCTCCAAACTCCATAGAAGGAGGACTTAAGCAGAAAAAGGGACAGAGAAACTCCTCTGACTTCATCTATCAACCAGGGAGAGAAAAGACAAAGATTGAATGACTTTTCAGAGGATGACATAGCAATAAGACAAGCATTGGGCATGGGCCCACCCAGCAGAGAAGCTTTAGCAAGTTCCTTCCAGTAGGAACAAGAGAGAACAATGGGAGGAGAAGTTAGCTCCTCCGGCCAGCAAAAAGAAGGTGGACTCAGTATCAAACAACAATTTATAGACATCAAAAGGAGGAGTGATCCTATCAAGATACAGCTGTAAAATCATCTGTTAAACATGGCTCCCACCAATCAGCAAAGACTCATGTCTGCCTTTGATGTAAGTGAAGGCAAAATGATCATGAGTCATTTTATGCCCACAGCACTGCATCCCCAATCTGCCTCAGATTACCTCAGGACCAACCTGGAGGTCCTGGCCAAAAACATACACCCAATTGATAAAATTGAACTGCACAAACAGACTGGTGAGATGGTGTATGCCTCCTTGGCAGACAAAACATTAGAAAATTACAAGCTAGAGAGCAGCCTTAATGCCACAGCCTCACAGCTGGAATTGGAGAGGGCATCATCCCAGGCGAAGGACAACAGAATAAGGTCCTTGGAAGACATAATCATTGAAATTGGGCATGATCCCAAAGATATTACAGGAATACAGGAAATTTTAAAGTTGAGGGATGCTGACATGGCTGCCTTGAGGAAGAAAATCAAACTCCCAGCTACCATTCACCCTCAGACAGATGAGGTAGCCCAACAAAGGCATGAGCAGGATACCACAGCCTTGTTGATTTCCATTTATAAACAGCTTATGCAAGCTCAAGAGAAATTGGGAGAATCAGAGGCTACACAAGCGGCCCTGCAAGCAGCATTGAAACAAAGAGAAGAGGGCCAGACCTCTCAGCCTCCTCCTCAGATTATCAATCTTGAGGAAACTGCTCCTATCACTGCTCCTCCTCCTCAACAAACTGAACAGACAACAACATCTACTTCAGCAGCGCCAACAACTACAGAGCAGGCCCAAAGCCTGGATATGCAAAAACTGAAGAATGAAATCCAAATCCTGGAAGCTCAAATGACAGAGTTAAATGAGACCAGGGAAAAGTTGGCTAAGGTAAATGACAGACATGATAAATCAAAGAGAGAAGTGGCAGAAAAGGGCAGGGAAATCAAAGCCCTTAAAGACAAGATCAAAGAGCTGGAAAATGAGCTCAAACTAGACAAAATTGTAGCTGAAATCAGAGCAATGTTGTGGTCCAATATTGGCCAATCAATTACCAATCAATGGCAATATATTGAGACAATCCATGAGCAATTAGAGCTCATCCCAAAGGCACAGAAGGAGGTTCACAGATCAAGAGCTTTATTGGGCAATATGCCTGAAGTGGCCACCAGAATGATCAATGTACTTAACCATAAAACAAGTTCTCAGTTAGCTACCATGGGAATTACAAACAGAACTGAGACTATCCAAATGATCAGGAGGGTTCTTAATCTGAGAAATCTGGTGCAGACATTGGAAAGAAGAACCCAGGATATGCAAACTGAGGTGAACAGGTTCATGGAAAGATTTCAGGTATTACAGAACAGAGGACTCCCTAGCTTACTGAACAGCGGAGGGAAATTATTCACCCATGAACAGTATGCCAAAAGAGTGAATGCTTTTGCTTCAACTCAGGTCAATGAGAAGGCCAGCACTTCAGATGATACAGGGCCTATTACAGGACAGATTTTCTATAGTAAGATAGAAAATCTATTTTTTATAATGAATGAAATCACGCACTTGTTTGATGTGGCCCCAAATTTTTATAAATATACAGAAGCAGAGGAGACAATGGATGCAATTCTCAGGCATCAGCTCCCTACACAGGACTGGTGGACAAATGCAATACAGAAAATTTTATAAACAGTAAGGCATTCACCAAATTTTGTTTTTAAAGAAATATGAATTGTTATGTAAAGCACAGTTCAACAAAATCAGCATGCAGCATAGATTAAAGCTGAGCCAACTCAGCAGATGTATCGGCCAACAAAGCAGAAATAGAAAACCACAGGTGGCAGAGCCGAGAATACACAGCGCAGCCAAAAGTAAAGACACATTTTCAGCGTTAAAGCAAAGCGGTGCAACCGACTCAGTGACCCCCAAAGGTCAAAATATCCTCTGACAGAATTAAAGAGCAGTTATGTTGCATTCAAAGCTGCAATAACTTCTTTTCTACTTTCTGAACAAATTTATGAAGATATTTTCTCTCTCAGATGACTCAATGCCTGAGATATTTTGTATAAACATTCCTATAAAGTCCCCTTCGCATGAGCTTGCAAGGGTTGTTGTTGATTTCTCCTGAAGAAGTTCTTATGCTGTAATCCTTTCAGAAGTTAATAAAGAAAGTGATGGAATTTCTCGGATCTCTGAAGTGTTGAATGCGTACTGGTGTCTGTTGGAAACTGCTGGATTCCTGTGTATTTCACCATACAATAAGTCTCTGTAACTCTCTCTGTTATGTATTTTGCTTGTTAAAATCCATATGTTATCTCACTTTAAATGTTTAGCAACAAGGAAAAAGAATAACTTTCAGGATTTATTCAATGAATACCCTGAGTTCAATCTGCGTTGTTAATGAATGTTTTCTTCAGATGCAATCTTGATAAGTGTAATTCTTAACTGCTGCACTTTCAGAATACATCTTTCACAGTGGCCTTTGTCACAGGAATTCAAGTTTGCTCCTGTGCAGCGTGTTTCACTTTCACCTCACCAGCTTAATAGAAAATTCTTAATTGCTTTCTGTTGGTTGACATACATCACCATTTAAGCTAAATTTGTTTGTCTGAAATACAATATTGGCCCTGCAGTTTGAGCACCATCAATCCTTCATTTCTAAGCACTTCACAACTCCAGACTCCATTGCCCAATGATATTTTACTCTCTAAACACTATATCATAAGACCTGAAAGAAATCCTTCAACCAAAACATAAACCAAAACCTGAGCATAATAGCTAGCCTAAAACACCATCATAACAGAGACAAATCATAAAGAGAGAGCCCTCTCTGATTACAGTTTGGCTAGAAACTGTGATCCAAAGATTGGTTAGTGGTTACCCCGGCCGTATTCCCTTGGGAGTCATAGGGAACAACCTGGGTGTTAACAGGTTCCACCCAGATTGAGGTTGCCCCCACGAACTTTGTCCGGACGGACCTGGCCCAAAAGGGCCTGGCGCGTAAGAACTTTGTCCCGATGGGCCTGGCCCAAAAGGGCCTGGCGCATAGGGAGTTTGTCCATAGGGGTTCTGTCCGTACGGATTCTGGCCATATGCGGACGGCTGTCCCTGTGTCTGCCCCCCAGCTCCCCATGTACTAGCAGCTTGCCCCGCAGGTGCACCATATTGATAATTTTGGTAAGGAGTGACCTGTGGTTGCTGATAATTTTGATAAGGAGCAAACTGATTTTGCCCCTGGGGTTGCTGGTAGCCATATGGTTGCTGGGCCCCATACGGAGCCTGATAGGCAGGCTGCGTTTGGTAAGAAGGTTGATAACCCGTTTGAGTTTGAGGCCCAGGGTAATGTCCTTGAACCGGCTGGGGTTGAACCATCTGTCCCGAAGGTTGACTTGGTTGGATTTGAGATGGACCTGGTTGGCCAGCAGGATAGACTTGCTGGGCACCAGGTTGTCCGTGCGCCACCAAGGGTTGTCCTTGCGGAACGGATGACTGAGCCGGCTGGATAGCTGGTTGACGCCGAGGTTGGCCAGCTTGTCCAGCTGGACGATTAGGGCGGACAGCGGGTTGACCTTGCTACATAGAAGGTTGGCCCGTTTGCCCCCCAGGGTGAACAGACTGAGCAGAGGGCTGAGCTTGCTGCATAGAAGGTTGCCCTCCTTGGTGCATAGGCTGAGCAGAGGGTTGGCCATGCTGTATAGCAGGCTGCCCCCTTGCCCAGAAGGATTCATGGATTGAGCAGTGGGTTGACCCTGCTGAAAATAGGGTTTCCCACCCTGCCCAGAAAGATGACCGGATTGGGCAGTAGGTTGGCCCTGTTGTAAGTAGGGTTGCCCCCCCTGCCCAAGAGGATATCCCTGCTGGACTGCTGGTTGATTTTGAGGATTATAAATTGACCCAGTTTGTCCAGATGGGTACCCTTGTTGGAAACCGGGTTGGCCTTGCTGAACGTAAGGCTGCCCTGGTTGTCCAGTTGGGTAACCTTGCTGAGTACCAGGTTGCCCTGGATATCCAGTAGGTTGACCTTGATATGAATACGACAGACCTCCAATGGCCGAGGGTTGTCCCTGGTAGGGTTGTCCCTGTGGGCCCCCAGATTGTCCTAGGTAAGGCAGGCCATAAAGTGGTTTCCCTTGAGGGGTTTGCACATAAGGCGGCTGGCCTTGATTGGGTGGTCCTTGGGGCTGTCCGGGAGGATCCCAGCTCCCGTGGAAAACATGAGTAACGGGATTATACGTAACGTTCAACGATTCCTCGTTCTCTTCGAAAGGACGATGAGGAAGGACCGAAATGCTCTCGAGGTACTTGTTGTGCCCTACAACAACCCCCCATATCCATATCATTTTTATTCACAAATTATTAACATATGAAATGGGTCCCTTTTAAAATTTTATTGGCATTAATGCTTTGGTTAGACAAAGGCATGATAAACAAACGAATGTGTCAGTTGAAGCCTTTTAGAATAATAATTTCCCAATACTTAAACAATTTTCGGTTATTGCGATAAACGCATCGCAGGATCGCATTTCGCAATGGCAAGAGAACCATATTTAAGGGACACCTTGGTTTTTGCCGACGTGATATCGCTATCGGCAATCGGCGGTATCCAATGTACATTCAAAAGAACGCATATCTTCCACCCCGATGCGACGCGATATCGGCCATCGGCTATCGGAGCTGCCCCTATGAAAGAACGTTTCAACGTAAAAGCCCCGACCTGATGCGATATCGCTATCGGTCGACGACGAAACCACACACACTCTCATAAGGCTCTCAGGTTTTTCTCGATGCGATATCGCAATCGGCGTTCGCTGTGATCGTTTTCAAACGGTAATATCATCCATGTTCCGATGCGATGCGACATCATTCTAAGATGATTAAGCATTTTAAAAAGGTGATTGCTGTAAGTTTCGAAGTCATATTTAAATCAGATTGGTAAAAGCACAGATTTCGAAATGCCGTTAAATGCGGGGATAGGGTAATGCATGTGCAATTAATATCTTTGCCCCTTCGATCAACGAATAATTGCGACCAAAATATTTTATAATCTGTTGCATGCGTTAGACTGCCATTAAACTGTTTAAACAGTGTTTAGATCATTTAATGAGTAGCCGGCTTTTAAACACCATTAATGTATGTACGATCCCCTACTTGTGATCAAATCCGCGGCCACCTTTGAAAATTAATCTCGCCATGCTTCAATTGATATATATCTTTTCCATTTACGCTTCATCTTCATTATCTTTTGTGTTACGAATTCTCTGGCATTTGTGTAGAGTTCGTTTGCTGGTAAAGGATTGAACATGATGGGGAAGAGACATAAGAAGAATACTGGTTCTACGGCAGCACCAGTTGCAGGCCAAGCTGTTACAGCTTCTAAGAAGGGCCTAATCTCAGATACTACGTGCGCTGGTCTTGCTCGGACCACATGGCAAGGTACATATAATCTCTTGGAGGCCGAGCAACCAACGAAGACAGTGACAGTGGTTACTGTCGATGTACAGAAGAAGTCCGATTGTACTCTGAAAGAATTGGCCGACTCCTTCTTACACAGAATAGCGGCCAGAGAACAAGTCCTTCCTTATACAGATGTGGTGCGCTGGGCAATCGAAGAAATCCCCATCATTGACAGAACGTTTCATACAAGGGATGGAAGGATTTTTGGGTCTTTCAAGCCAGACGACTTGAGGCAAATGTACCATTTGCCTGAACCAGAACTAGCTATAATAAAGCCTTTGTGGAGAAATTCGCCAAGGAAAATGAATTGCCATCCGAACCCCTCCGAGATTGGAGGCAGAATCCAGCCAAACACAAGCATGAGAGTTCGGGTAAGTACTCCAACGCTTCTCTAGCTTCTCCCTATTGCTATGCGGGAATTATGATGTGTAGGTTGTGGGGATTACATGACTCCACTAATATTGAAAATGATATGATTCCCTTAATGGAAGCGGCTGTCAATGCTATAGTTATGGATTGGGCTACTATTCTTTCTGATAAGTTGGTCACAGCTATTCGTGAGTTTAGAACCAATGCCAAGGTTTCCGAAAGGAAAATCCCACCCTTCTATTATACTGCTTATATTATGGATACCCTGTGTTATAATTCTGAGTTTCCTGTCCTCGGTTGGAGATGGACCACCCAAGATCCAACACCCATTCATTTATATCATAGGCAATTGTGGAAGTCTTCTTACAAAGACCATTTGTACCAAATTTGCAATGGTTTTATGGTACCTATTCACTATTCTATCTATGATAGGCCTATTCCCAGAATTTCCTATGAAGCTTCTTTTGACATAACTGTCGTTGCAAGCTGGTTTGGGGAGGAGCATTTTACTTATATTAGGGTTTTCGGAAGTAAATCCAGACCACATGTTCTCCCTCTATATATCCCAGACAAACTGTTAGCCCGGGAAATCTGCTACCAAATCATGTCTGAAGGTGTCACTCAAATTCTCAAAGAAGAAAAGAAGCGAGGTTGGCCCTCTTTTCCTCTAAGAATTGGGGTTTTTACTTTGCTTAATTTCAAGCATGCAGAGAAGGAAGCGGCCAAATACCAAGCTTTATCCTTGGCCACCATCCCTAGTAGATTCTATGATCCATCAAAAAAGGCTTATAATGCCCTCGAACAGGCAAAGTTGACAAGAATTGAGCACCAAGAGGATATGTTTGATGACCTGTTCGTTGGGGCTAATACAATCGGTCATGTCAAATAAATTGCTCGGATGAGGTATAATGATGAGACATTAGCTGAGTTTAATAAGCTTAGGGAGTAGAGGTTGCAAACTCTGTCTCTAAATTTATTATCCACAACGGCAGCGTCTTCCTCAAGCGAGCCTGGTCGGCAACAGATACCTCCACCTCCTGTGACGACTAAGGAACAAAGTCAACTACAGAAGGAAAGGCAGAAGCAACTACAGGAGGAAAGGCAGAAGAAACTACAGGCAGAAAGGCAGAAAAAGGAGCAGTTGGAAAGGCAGCAAAAGACACAGAAGGAAGAAGAAGAACAGAAAAGAAAAGCTCAAGAAGAACAGCAGCGAAGAGAAGAAGAACTACAAAGGTTACAACAAGAGAAAGAGCAAAGCAAGGCTCAAACAGAGCAAAACAAACAGACCCCTACCAATCCAGAATTGATTAAACAATGGAATCAGTTCGATTCCATTATCAGTGGTAGGGAAGGCTCTTTAAATACAGATACCTCTAAAATGAGCACTACACCTGATACGACTTCCTCTCAGGTTCTAGAAGGAACCAACAGTCCACCCATTTCACAGGATATTGAAGTTATTGATAAGGAACCTTCCGATCAGGTTGTTCTCCAGGTGGAAGAAATTCCTCCTCTGGATATTTTCTATAGCCCGAAGCATAAATCTGTTATTAAGCGCTCTAGGAAAAGGAGAAGGCTTGATCAACCTTCCGTTTTTCCCGAGCAAACAGTCACGGGCAGAATGGTCTGGAAGGAGCAATTAAGTCCCTCTGATGATTTAACAAAGCTGTCGCAATTCGCGGGAGCTTATTCTGCAGCAACCATTGACAAAGCATCAGAGGTAAGTCTTCTGCTAAAGGATAAGGATCATGAGATATATGCATTGCAGGCAGAATTGATCGAGGCAAAGAATAAGGCGACACAGGTGGAAGAACAGTTGCTGGCGAAACAGCAAGAAAATGATTCGCTAACCCAACAACTGCAACTAGAAAAGCAAAGGATAGACAGTGGTGCAATTCAAAAGGAAAAAGAATTGTCGGAAGCATTAGTACAGCTGAAATCATCAAATGAGCTATTGATGAAGTCCAAAGATGAGCGGATAGCTCAACTATCGGCACAGCTCGAGAGTATCCAGAGTGCAAATAAAGTCAAAGATTTCAGGGCAGAAGCAACTCAAATAAATAGCGCATTACTATCCCAGATTAGACTTCTATGTCGGCAACTCGCTAAAGCTGAGCCACTATGCGATATAGCTGCCACAGTATGTAAGCGAATAGAAAAGGCCAGGACTGAGCTTGATCAAGCCGAAGAAGTCATATCTGATTATGTTGAGTGGCAAGATACTGATGAAGGAAAGGCGGCAAATTTATCTCGAATTCATGAAACCTACAAAGATATACTTTTCACAGAATGGAACATGCAAGTAATGAAGGCAGAAAGGGCGACTTCCAGGTGTAAAATATTTGCCAGCAATATGATTGACTTAGTCAATGATACACTGTACTTAGCAAGTATGATCTCACAGTGCACGCCCGGAAGCATAACAACAGCCGATATGATTGAACAGACATCTTATCTTGAGTTAGAAGACCAGAGGAAGTTAATTACCGGGATAAATACTTTAACCCCTGATGCATATTGGCATTTTCTGATTAAGCCGCATACTCAAAGATCTGCACTGAAGTGTTTAACGGATGCTCTCGCATGCCTGATTCCCGACATAGAAGATGCCACATATGATGCCCAGCTCACATCGCGCCTCAATACTCCACCAGAAGTAGAGCCAATGCTGGCGATAAGTCAGCTAAGAAGTAAAGGGAAAGAAGCCACCGAGTGAAGCAATGCCGCTGACTGCCAGATCGCCAAGAAAAAGGGGAAAAACAGTTATTAAAGCCAATTTCATAGCTTTTCAGTTATTCTTAGATATTTAGATTAATATAGTATTTATAGACCCTTTCATTGTTTTGGAAAGGGTTGTAAAAATTTTGTAACAGACTTAAAGGCTGGAGTTTGCACTATTGTGCTTCAGCCTATATTTTTTGTGAAACTCGACCAATGGTTCTTAATTTTGATTAGAAGGTTGTTTTATGCAATTGTGCACGACTGTCTGTTGTTTGGAATGCTTTCTGGTTAGAAGGAAGGACTGCGACATAGTGATTGATGTATTGGATTGATCAAACGGCTTACATGGTACTATTATCTGTATCTGTTTCCTTTCTGATTATATGAATTGCTGTGTTATTATCTTTGCTATCGTTGAATGTATATGTGCGATATAACGGCAAATCTGTATTTCATTTCACTATTGAATGTTATGTGATTTGTTATCTCTTTCACTCATATATGCATCAATGATATAAATGACTAAGTGTAGTAATTCGCTATTATCGCTCTGCATAACTACTTATGTAAAGCAATCTTAAAAGATTTGAACCTCTATGCTTTAGTGTTAGAGTCATCTATATGCCTACCTTAGAGCACAGATTATCAAATGCTACGCTATGAAAGATTGATAAGACCCCGGGATAGATTTTAGTTGTTATATTTTTGCTGATAGTTTAAGTCCATCGCTTACCACTAGCATAATACAGAAGTCACTCATCCATCCCATTTATCTATATTTCTGGGAAACTGGTCCCATTACCCCCAGTCGGAGCCACTATCCCAAACGGAAAAGGAGCTGCACTAAGGTCCGGACCGGGTGGTTTCCCCAATGTTGTTGCAACGATTTTCGGGGCCTCAACAGTACTCGCCGTTCGCATCATAATAAAAGAGTGGACCATCGTAATCTGGGTCCACAATGGGCTGCCCATGGGCATCATACGGCCCTGCTCCTGGAATACCACCAGGAAAGGGCCCAGCTTCAGGGTTTACAGATGAGGATGCTGGTATAGCACTGACGATCGGAGTCGAGCGTGCTACACAAACGGTTGGATTGGTGGGAACTGAGGTAACGGGCGTGTTAAGCCCTGACGTAAGGGGTGCACTAAGGGGTTGCGAAACAAAGGGCCCGGTGGAGGCAATAAGACTAGGATCCCATATAGTCGTAGAAGTAGTCCTAGCAGCTATCCTATCCCTCATTGATTGATATCGTGGAGGGAGCGGAGAGGAAGCCGGGATCGGAGTCTCAATGTCCGTCACCACGGGCATCTCACCGGTGCTGGAAGCTGTCTCATCCATGGGGGAAGTAGACATCGGAGACGACATACCGAGAGGAGTACGAGGGGTACGAGGGGTATAATCAGGCTCCCAGATAGGATTCCAATATTCTATGTAATCTTCATCGCCTGGGGCACGTACGTTGATAGGCTGGATACTCGGAACAATGGGAAGAGTACCGCTTACAACTGGTACCTCTGGAGCAACAGAAGATGGAGACCCTTGACCGCTTGGACCGGGAGTTGATGGGTCAGCCAGGATGACCAAACCCCTTAGAAAACCTAAAGCAAACTAACGATCAAGACCCTACTCAAAACTAACGCACACAAGACCTAATCAAGTGATGTTATCGTGGCCGAATTAATTTTTTAAGACACAAGAACCAAACTTGACCTTTTCATGTTTCAAGAGTCGAGAAAAGGACGAAAAGATGACTCCAGTCTCCTTCGAATATTTAATGAGCACGAAGTGACAAGATGCTCACAGGCACCTTTTCATTTAGGGAGTCCGAAAAGGATCAAAAGTGACTGCTCTGGAGACTCTAGGTATAAGGTTTACCAAGCAACCCGTAAAACTGCTTATACACCTCAGCAATCGTATGAGAGCCAAGGACTTTCCGTACTGCAGTCAATCTTCCCGAATGCTGTGTTCGGTGCGTTACGGTTCACAAGGCGGCAGACTCGGCTTCCTATGGATAAAGGATAAAAGCCTAGTGGGGTCTCCCTATATACGCGACGGTACATGGGAGCGCAGTCCGTGTTAGACCACTATCGAGTCACAGAAGGAGGAATCACCCAACCTAATGTGAAACAACAGTGACTATGTTTAAAGACGCCGGAACACGTCTCTAACCTAGACCTCTAGATGTTTGCGTTTAGTTCCAATGTGTTTTTAGATTCATTCGGTTCATTTTATAGTTGATCTTGAAATTAAGTTTCGATTTCAGGTCCTATCGTATGTTCTCTCACAATTACCTAGATGCAAACTACATGCCAAAGGAAACCATTTTGTTCGATGAATTCTAGCTATGAGAAGGTGAAGAATTTTCAAACAAACAAAATGAAATCAAACAATCAAGCAACCTAAATGCAGCTAAAAGCGAGGAAAGGAAACTTTTCTTTTGAAAATGTGAATCAACGAAATGTTCTTTTCCTTTTCAATTCTCAAAAGCAAAGCTACTAGTTTGATTTTCTTTCAATGGCACAAAGGATCTAAATGAATTTGGAGGAACCGGAACACCAAGCAAGTCACTTAATGAAAGCACACAAAGTTCCCAAAACATCCAACAAAGGTTCCCAAATCAAAAGGAAAACTAAATTCCGCACGAGCTATGTGATCTAAGCTCGGCAAGACAAGCAAGGATTGCAAGCAAGGGGGAAGCGAAAACCACTCGGAAACACAACCCAAAACACTTCAACGATCACTGAACAAGTGCAACAACAAATCTGAAGTTGGCTGGTCAAACAAGCAAACAAGATCCCTACGGAAGGCTTGACACACACACGGCCACTAGATGCCCTAGGGCTAGAGTGCGAAATCAATGGAGAAAAGCAAACACCCGAAGGATGAGAGTTACAACCAGTCAATTAGAGACTCAACACAATCCAGCAACTGTAAAAGTGATGGCGAAAACACAAACCAAGCAGCGAAAGCAAAGAGGAAGGTATTTGCAAAACCGAAAAATGAGCAAAACGAAACCCTGTGGAACAAGACTTCGCAAGCAAGCAGCTCAGAGTTCAGATAATGAAAAACAAGTCACAAATCAAGTGGAGAGAAGAGGGGAAAGCTAAAGCAACAAGTTCAGGAGGCTAATCTGGACAAAATCAAGTTTTACAGGATCAGCGCGGGTGGCCTTCAGCAACTCGGCGCTGACGGGAGGGGTCCCGTAGCAACTTTGCGACGTCAGCGCGGAAATACACGGATAAAGCGCGTTGTCTCAGAAAAACGAGGTCAGCGCGACTATTAATCACACAGGTGCGATGACAGGGAGGACAAAGAAGCAAGTGTGCGACGTCAGCGCGGAAGCACACTGATAAAGCGCGCTGTCTCTAAAAACGAGGTCAACGCGACTGTGGATTGTACAGGCGCGATGACAAGGACAACACAGAAGAAGGGACGCGACGTCAGCGCGTCTATTTTGAATTAAAGCACGCTGAGGGTAAAAACAAGCGAAGCCAAAGCAAAAACTTCCCAAACCAAAGGTAAAGACCTTTTAACAGTTAAAACACTTCCCAGATGCACCCAGAAAGTTTATAAGCAGAGAAACAATCCCAGAATCTCGAAAAGAGGGAACAATCAAATTCAAACACAAAAGTGGAATCAAGAGACAAAAAGGCTGATCCCCAGCGGAGTCGCCAAATTGTTGGAGAGGTAAATCCCCTCTACGGATAGAGGCGATCCCTACTAGCCCAGCAAGGGTCTAGCAACAATCAAACAATGCTGCTATGCATGTTCCTAATTATGATTAAACAAGAGGTAAAGAGCACCTACTTGGATTCCAGTGCTGTCGTTTGACGAAGAGATGTTACCTTCGCTCCTTCGCTTTGGCTGGTCACAATCCTCCGCGATCTCTGCAAATAGATACCTGCACACACGAAGAGGAAACAAACACAAGCGTGAAATCTAGTAAAAGCAACCATACATCAGTCAGAAAAGATGTAATTCACATTTAACCATTGCATGTACAAATGAGAATGGAACAATAATAGCAGTCATCTATTATTAATCAAGACAGAGAAGAGTACAACCAAATGTTCTGACGTCGGTATCCTTCTCAGGAGGGGCCAGTCAGCAAGCGTCTCAAGCATTCACCTTTGGAAATGATTCTCCCAAGACAAGAAACTCTCTCTCACACAAGCAACACAAAACAACCTTCCCTAAGCTATCAATCACTTCCACACTTAGCACACCAAATACCTATAGTAGCAGCAATCTGAGCACTATAAGCTCTACACAATCCAAGCTATTCCAAAACTAGCTGCTCATGGTAATGGTGGAAGTTTATATAGGAGAAGGAGCCTCCTAAAAGGGTGGAAGGATGAGCTTATCCTTGAGGGAAATGGTTACAAAGGGTCGAACATACATGCCATAGAAGGGAGTCGATACTCACAAAGCCAACAACCACACCTGGAGTTATCTAGAAGGCTGGCTGTTGGAACGAATTCGCCCAAACAGGATTAGCGCGGATTATAAGGCGACTGACGCGCTGACGTCGCGCCTCAATAACTGGGAAAGTCATGTCAGCGCAACCCAATACAAAGGAGGGGTGCGCTGGCTCATAAAATGCGACCAGCGCGGAAAAGTGATGTTCTTCCGCGCTGGCAGCGCACTGAATACACTACGAGCCGCCAGTCAGCGCGGATATTTTAGAAACAGACGCGCTGATGAGGAAAACTTTGGAAAAGTGGGTTTTGGGCCAGTTCAGAAGGCATGAACTTGATTATTGTGAATTCTTGACACAGTAAGGTGACTGACAGGGAGACAGTGACAAATTACTGTGTAACAATGGTCTCTTTTATATTATGCTTAGTCGTTGACCAAATGCGGTTTATTTGGATAGGGTTTGAGTGGAAAATTGCTTTATTCCTGGATTTCCATAGGTTCCATAGAGTAAATCACTGGGATATGCGCAAAGCTCTATTGACTATGAGGTTTTGGAATAGGGTCCATTGCCATAGCTCTAGAGATTATTTTAAGCTATTAGTTGATCAATCCTGAGTGCCAAAAATATTTTCAACAAGCTTCCAAATATCTACTGCCACCAGGTAGGAGTTCAAGAGATGATATGTTGTCTCTTCTTTTGCCATACAGAGGGGGAAATGAGATGGACTTTCAAAACCTTTCTTTATGATCCTGTCCCATGTTAGGAGCTTGCCATGTGTGATCAAACAGAGGAAGAATGAAAATTTAGGGCAAAATCTTGAGTACCGGATTCCTTTCCACACATGATCGAGGTCAGGAATGTCACTAGTGGAGATGATGATGTAGGCTTCCTTTAGAGAAAACATTTGATAGGATTGGTAACCCCTTCAAATTTTGTCTGGGTCATCAGATGACAAAATGTGGCGTTGTTGAAGATAGTGGAATAACTTGTACCAAGGGAGGGGAGGATCATGGTTCGGCCAATGAGCTAACATTTTCCATTCCCTCCATTTAGAGGGAGGGTTGGAAGCAATCTAGAAGTCTCTCACATAAACTGCCCCTAGATTAGTAAAAAGGGCTTGGATTTTCCTGATATTTTCCTAAAGTGCGAACTTGATATATTACATCCACGCTTCCTCCCAAAGTTTTGCTTTGCCTCCATTCTAAAACTCCAAGAGTCCATGATTTTGTTTTAGATGCCTACTTTGCTTAGCCAGGGTCCAAATGGAAGATCCAGTTTGTAAGGATTGAGGATCTGACAAAGGATCCTAAATGCAGTGCTGACCATATTTGTGAGCCCACAATGTTTTCCATGTTTCTTATCCTCCTTGGAGCCATTGTGACCAAATTTTAGCCCCAAGCACCTGCGATAAAGTCTCAGGATCTTTCAAGCCTAGACCTCCATGAATTTTGTGATTGCATAGCCCTTACCAGGCAACCAGGGATCATTTCCTACCTATCTGAATGCTTGACCACAAGAAATTGAGGAATATGGCCACTAGGTCCTTGTAAATGCTCTTGGGGGCTGGAAGAGCCAAGAGTTAGTGGAGCGGGAGAGATCGTAAGACAAATTTGAGTAAGGTGAGCCATCCCACAAAGTTCAGGAGATTGAAGGTCCAGCTGGAGAGCTTGCACCCCAAGTGTGCCAGAAGGTCTTTCCAATAAGAATTTCTTAGGGAATTTGGGACCAGAGGAATCCAAAGTATGTTTTAAGTAGAGCACCAACTCAAAAGCCCAAGAGTCTGGGCAAGTGAGTCTGGACTCCCCTATGAGTGTTGAAGAAGAAAATTTCAGATTTATCATCATTGACAATCATGCTAGAGGCTAGTTGAAAGGTTTCAAGGATGGAGTTAAGATGACGAGCTTCATGAAGAGTAGGTTTTCCAAAGAGGAGATTATCATCCACAAATTGTTGGTGGGAAAAAGTGGGGGGCCAAAGAAAATTTCAACCCTTGAATGAGACCACTGAGGGAGGTTGATTTAATTTGTTTGCCCAATCCTTTGGCTACAATGATATACAGGAAGGGGGAGAGGTGGTCCCCTTGCCTCAAGCCTCTTGAGCCTCTAAAGGATCGGGAGGGAGAGCCATTGACAATGATAGAGTAAAAAGGGGTTTCAATCATGGATTTTATCCAAGAGATCCAAGAGTGAGACAAACCAAAAGCATCAAGTATAAGAAAGAGATAGTTCTAGTTTATGCGGTCAAAAGCTTTTGAAATGTCTTGTTTAATGAGAATTCCTAGATATTTGGAGGTTTTCAAAGAGTGAACCATTTCATGAGAAGAGATGATGTTGTCCATTATTTGTCTGTCTTCCATGAATCCTATTTTATATGGGTTAATTATGTGTTTCATCAGGGTTTTAAGCCATTGGACCATAATGCCTGATATATTCTTATAGATAACAGTACAGAGGGATATAAGTCTATAGCCATTGGGATCCACTATTTCTCCTTTTTTTTGAAAAACTGTTAGAAAGGTGGGATTTAGACTGGACCAGATTAATGAAAATAATTGGATTATTCAACCAACACATGGATCTCAGTGCCTAGAAAGGGCTAATGGGCTTTGAAGAATTTTGAAGTGTAGCCATTTGGACCTAGAGCCTTGTTGGAGGGAAGGTCGTGAACCACTTCTTCAACCTCCAAGAATGAGATTTCTCACATCAAAGCTTGATTTTCTCCTCTGTAACCATTTGGGGAATACATTGTTGGATCTTTGAGATGGCTTCCCTCCTATCCTCCTGGGGCTCCTGAAGAATTTCCTGAAAATGGTTGATTAGTTCTTCAGTGATGTCTTCATGTTGGACTATCCTTTGCCCATTTTGGCTATTGAGGGAAAATATTTTGTTCACCTATCTGTGCTTGAGAATTGTGCGATGGAAGAACTTTGTGTTCCGCTCCCCTTCCTTGAGCCATTGGAATCTAGATTTCTGTTTCTAGAGAATTTCTTCCTACTTTCATCATTTTTTGAGGGCCTCCAAGACTCGCCCCTCTTGGGATGCCAATTCCTCTATCCTATGATTGAGAATGATTTTTTGTTGGATATCCTTCATTTCTTGCTCTAGTGCCCTTTTGTCCTTATGGATGTTTCCAAAGTCAGAAGCGTTCCAGGCTTTAATACATTTCTTTAGCTCTTTTAGCTTGAGCTAGAAGGTTTCCATGAGGTTATGCCCGAAGATGGAGATCTCCTTCCACCATCCTTCAAGTTTTTGGATGAAGTCAAATCTTTCAAGCCAAAAGGATTCAAAATGGAAGGGCATGTTCTTTGGAGCCATTCTAAGATCGATTTCTAGCTGAATAGGCCAGTGATCAGAGCCAAGGTATGGGAGGATGAAATCTTGAAGATACAAATATTGTTGAAGAATATTATCAAATAGAAGGAAATGATCAAGGTTTGAGGTAATTTGGTGCTTATCTCCCCAACTATTATTCCAAGTGAAGGTGTCATTACTTAATTCAATGTCCACCATATCGAGATCTTGGATTATTTCTTGAAAGGTTATTGAAATGGGGTCAAGTCTTCTGACACCTCCTTTCTTTTCACTTAGGTCCCTGATATTGTTTAAATCCCCGAAAACAATCCAATTATCCATGGCCACAATGCCTTTCAGTTTTAGCAGACTAGAAAGGAAGTTGGCCCTTTCACCAAGGATTGTTGGACCATAAACCCTATTATCCAAACTTGAGATGTGGATCCAATTCATTCGAATTGACCAGAGAGGCTACAGGGAAAGGCGATCCAATACCTGAATTGAATGGATATATAATCCCAAAGAAAGCCTATCCAGCCAGCTATGTCTTTTTCATCTAATGCCATGAAGTCTCCTCCTAGCGAGCAACGTTGCCCTATTTCTTAGATCTTATCTTACGAAACCTTAGTCTCATGCAAAACTATGATATCTAGTTTCTCTTGATGAATATTGCCTTTATGGTGCCTCAATTTACCCTTGGAATTGAGGCCCCATATGTTCCCCGAGATAAATTTCATTGGGAATGAGGAAGAGATCTTTGGTAATAATATGTGAGGACATTTGTTTGTCTTGAGTTAACCAGGATCACTCCATATTCCTTGATGACCTCCCTTCTGGGTTTTCTGCCTATTCTCCTCTTTTCCAATCCCAAGCTAGACTACATATGCTGAGTGGAGGCATCCTTCTCACGAATAACCAAGACAGATTGAGGGGGAGGATTAGGGGGGGCTTGCCACTATTCCCATTGTTTGAAGATTCGGTGGAATTGGTCGAGCTTCTCTTAAGGGATGTTCGTAGATTTATATTTGGCCTATTTTGTGAGGAAGGCCATCATGAATTTCTCACATGTGTTAAGTTGATCCAACTTGGTTTTCGTTTCCAAGGGTAGCTAGAATTGGGCGGGAACCCTTTTGATCTATTTTCTTTTAGACTGAGCCTCTAGGAATTTTTGCTTACTTGTGTGCTTGTTCTTAGGGTTGTTAGGGTCGACTTCAACTTCCATTTCTTGTCATTACCGAGGAGCCTTGGGAGGGGGAGTTGGATCTATTGAAAATAGCAACAAGAAATAAAAACAGAACTGTTAAAAATAGCACTACTATAAATAGCATTTTAGGATACATTCCAATTTTAGTTAGTCCCTAAACTAAAATTGAGAATTAAAATTCGAATTTGATCTTAGAAGCTGTTTGTAAAATAATTAATTAATTCATCTTGTGTTAATTAGTTGTATAAAATCAAACATGAAGTCTATGTGAAGACATGCAACAATTTCCCCTTTGATTGAGGAAGTTATCCCTTGATTAAGGAGATCAGGATGAGTTGTACTTTGAGTTGTAATTAGTTAGCTCAGTTAACTGAGTTAAGTCCAGTTAGATTAGTTCCAATAGTTTGTGGAATTGATTGTGAGTTCAGTTAGTTAATGCATGCATGCATGTAACTACTGCACTTCAGATAACTGAATATTCTCTCATAAATAACTCATGCATGTCAGTTCAGTCAAAGACCCAGTTGAGATCAGATGATGGGACAATGTACTATCAGTTGCAGGAATATTCCATTGAGGATATCTCTTGCATGCAGAAGGAATTCATTCCTTGAGGATTGCATAGTTATTTCTGAGTTTTGATGAGTGTGTGATGTGGGAATTCACACAGGTGGCAGCATTGGACCCCAGGAGAAACTGTGCAAGGAAATAGGAGGCTTGGAGGATTGGAGGAAGGCATATGTTGTGTCTATTCAGTCTATGAGCATCATTGAGCGATTTTACTGAGAGCTAGATAGCTTGTGACCTAAAGCTTTGTGTAATCCAGACCTATTTCCACTTGTATGATATTACAGAGATCGGGGTTTTTTAGCTGAGGCTTTCCCTAGAGTATTCTTCTGTGTTCATGTGTGATTGATTTCTCATTCTCTGTTATATGTGTTTCGATTGATCTTGCTCAAATTGATTAAGCTTCCGCAAAGTTTGATAGTAGAAATAGATCAAGTATTTTTCTTTAGTATATTGCGTAATCTGTTGATCTACAGTGGGAAATTCTATAGGATCCTCTGATATCATAGGAGCTTCTGGGAGGGAAAACTGGTTCTCGGATGGATAGTGAGAAGAAGTATGTAGAGGAGGTGGAGGTGGGGGGCAACTAGTAAGAGGAGCTTTGTTATTAGATGTGTGTTGGCCAAATACATCCTGAAAGCCGTCAGAGGAGTAAGGGGTTGAGGGTGTCGAGTTCTCCTTGGGACGATGGGGACAGTCCTAGAAGAGGTGTTTGTATTCATGGAAAATGCAACATTTGAATGGGACTGCTCGTTGTCTAAAGGCTTAGACCAGACATTGTCTTAGTATTAAATCTCCACTGATTTTGGTAGTGGTTTAGAGATATCCATGTATACAAATATCTGGGTGTAAGAGGTGAAATGAAGATGTCTAGTGATTTTTGATATTTGCACAAATTTTCCAATGGAGTTGTCGATTTATTCTAGGATGTCCTCTTCCAGTAAATATTTTGGTAGGGAGTAGATTTTGACCCAGATTAGAGCCACTAGGAATTGTTCCTTCTCTGGGTTGTAGTAGGGCTCCCAATGCCTCATTAAAAGACCAACATTGTTCATGAAATAGGGGCCATTGTCTACAGCTCTTCATCTGTACTCCAGATATTCAAAAATCACCATGAACAATCCTTTGGCTCTCATCTAAAGTTCGATTATGGATTTTGGTTGCCATTTTAGATGAATCTAGCGAAGAATATCCATTTCCTCGGGCCAAATAGCCATAAATTTGCAGATAATGGCATGATCTTGCATAAAATGCCGAGATTGAGCTAGACGATTTTTGGGGATAACCACCTAAGGGTTTTTTTCTACCTTTAAGAGGCAGCCGCTCTTTAGCTTGGATTACTGTTGCACCCCTAGAGCAAGGGAGGTGGGTTTATTTTTCTTCTATTGCCATGCAAATCTGAAAGGGCTAGGAGTAGACTACTAGTTACCGAGGAGGGAAGATTTGAAGGAGGGGGGTCTCCCCCTCCCTCGAGAGGAGCTAACATGGATCCGATCAGTTGGATAGAAGGAGTGTGTTAGGAATGAGGAAGAGATGTGTGCAGGAAGAAGATCAGTTGGCCAAGATTTAGAAATCTGCAGAACCCTAACATGCTAGAGGTCTCAACTCTTTTCCATCCCTTATTGATCCAATGCTACTCTATTACAGTTCTTATTCACAATTGATTTTGATTTTTAAAATGATTAATAATAGATATTTTACATTACTAATTTCATTGTCATTAAATAACTTTATATTAAGACATTTTTTGCACATTAATTTATTATTCATGAAGTAATCCTCTTTCATATGTAATCTATTACTCATATGTTCTTTTCAATATAATATATTCAAATAGTTTACGAATAAATATTGAGCACTTGCAATAACTATTTTAGTTAGTTCCCCATCTGTGGGTGTCAGATCTCATCAGCATGGCCAAGTGGCCATAAAAGACATTCACTGCCTCCATGCCACACATGATCTCAGGCCTTGAGTCCTACACCTGACAATGTCATCCAATTTCCTCCTTTGTGATGCCAATAAGTGACCCCTCCCAAGCTGGAAGAACTGCAAACCTCGTGCATTTACTCCTTTCGTAACTTAATACACCTATCATCCTCACCATTATAATTGTATACCCATAGCAAAGGCTATAAGACCATGCAGAATGTCTCATTCCACTAGAATGTCACCAGGATGGTCTTTGTCATAAAAAAAACCTTGCTTACTCAATTTACCCTCTTTCCTCTTGTATTTGGAAAAAATCAATCTATACTACTATATTTCTAGTCTTATTGATAATTGATTTTGGTTGTTAAAATGATCAATACTAGATATTGGACATTACTAGTGTCATTGTCATTAAATAATTTTATAAGTTAGATATTTATCACACATTAATCTATTATTTGTCAAGTAAGCCTCAATCAACTTAGATTTTAATAAAAAAATATAAATACTAATAAAAAATCATATTACTACTCCAATTCATAATTTATATTTATCTTGTCAACTATAAAGTGGTGTAAATTCCATACAATAATATATATTGATGATGGTGATGATGATGATTATTAACATCCACTAAGAGTGAATATGGTATCTTGGATATTTTTATGGCATAAATTGATTACTCATAATTCTTTAGAATTTTATTTCTATGATCGAAAAGCATTAAAAGAAGAATTTCAAGATCAACATAGTTTTGTTGAGTTAAAAGTTCAAGAAGGTTGGTAATTTTACAAATATTTTGAAATTTAGATACAATATGAATATGAGTTGGGACAATCTAAGACAACCTTTTTTCATATTCAACCCTCTTAGTGTTACAAAAGTGACATAAACTTTATGCCCATGCTAATTTTGGAATTTACCAGTTACACCTAGCTTCACTATGGAGATCATGAGAGTTTTTTCTTATGTTAAAAATATTTATTTTCTTCTTACAATACTAAAGAAAAGTTTAGATACTTCTAGTTTTCTAGATTAGGGCTGATCACCTCCTTAACATAATTGTTGTTGTGTTTTCTTCTCAATGATTGATCCCAGTCCGGGTGTGAAGAAGGATCCTTCCAAGACCTTTTAATTTCGTGATGTGTTAAAATTGCCTTTTAAAAGAACATTAACAAATATAGCTACAGACTGTAAAGAAGAGGAACATAACAATCATCAGCACATGAGAACAAAAAGCCGTTGATAATGGAGTTCGTCCAGGAGGGACTACGTCTCCGGACCCTGGTGTAAAGATGGTATAGGTCGCTGCATTATGTGTTGTCAATAAAGATGTACACAGAGATGATGTCTCGATCATACAAGGAAGATTGCACTCACACAGGAGTGTCTCTAAGAGATGTTCCACAGCTGGAACTCTCAATCAAAAGACTCCTATAAGTATGACACAAAGTAAGCATGGTGCGCATCCCGCCAACATGGCACAAAAGGATGTAAAAAAAAACACATGCATGACGACAACAAGAGTATCCCAATAACATATAACAAGGGATCTCAAAGCATAACATAAAGAGTTATGATAGAAAGTGCATCACATAGAAATATTCTGCATCAAATCAAGCAAGGAATCATGACAACACGTAATAACAAGATCCTGCATCAACATCAATCATGGATCTATACAATATAATGCAGAAATAAGAAGTACATGAACACATCATATACCTCACCACCAAGGGTCATCTGAAGCAAAGGCTGTCAAAGTGCTGAAGCTTGCTGAAACATCGATCTCACAACATCGATCACAAGAAGAAGATTGTTCGCACATGAAGATGAACATCTGCACTGGCACTTAGAAAAGTGACTGAAAGAATAAATGAGAGAAAGACAAATCTAAATACACCATCAGATTTGTGGCATCGAGTAGTGCTGAAACGACTATCCAAAATCTGAATTCTGAGAATTTGAAAATTCGGAGCTCAAGGAATCTTTTAGATTCCCTCAAGATTCTTCAAAGATTCTGTTTTAGGGATGAGCTGAAAATCCGTTGCCCAAATGTTAAATCTGATTTCACCAATAAGATCCCTGCGAAAAACCATGAAAAACAAGTATAAACTCGACCATACTCTGACCAAGTAAAATTTTACTTCCATGAGAAAATTTCATGACTCGTGGGTCCACTACCTGTTTTTGCTAAAATCACGATTCCACGTGCATTCTGGAAATGATTGAAAATTCAGACCTCTGATGAAGAAACGAATAGCACCATTATATTCGTGGCAATGAGAAGTGTAAAAACCATTTTAACTTAACCATTTACCAAAACTCAAAAAACCGTATGCCATATATTTTTATTTAAATTTGGTTGTACGTTGAGCTTTATGCGCTGAACGTTGAAGCTTCATGGTACGTCGAAACTTCACGTGGCTGCCGCCACCCACACCACCCACACCCGTATCTCTTCATATCCCGCGTTGATTTCACCATACTGAAACTTCGTTGGCTTATTGTATAAGTTATAACCATCAGTTACATAACCATTGTGCATAACGTTACAACGTTGACTGCAATTACTTCGTTGGGATATGTTTTAGATGGCATGCGTTGGTAATGCCACGTATTGCTTATACGTTGGATGTGTATATGGTTAAACCATACCCCTCCACTGCTTGTTATAACCATTTGTTTTATAACCTTTTCCATTCACGTTGATATTTGTTTTGAAGTTTGTTTTAATAATTTGTTTTGTTTTTATATATATTAACCTTTTTCCCATTTTTTTTGTTAATATATATATATTTTTTGTCTTTTTGTGTAGGTGTAGGAGCAAATACTAATTCGCCATGTGTTGATGGTTAATTGTTTTGTTCTTATATATTAACCTTTTTCCTATTTTTAGTTAATATATATATATTTTTGTCTTTTTGTGTAGGGCTAGGAGCAAATACTAATTCGCAATGTGTCCATGGTTTAGTGGCTACCATGTGGGTCTCTCTTGCTTACCAGGATGCCACATGGCACATTGTGGGCCTCATTTTTTCCATGTTATGTCAAACTTTGAATAGCTCTATCTTTTGCATACAAGCTCGGTTTGACGAACCGTTCGCACCTCTGTGATCAGGACGACAAGATCTACGATCTAGTCCTAGGTTGACGTCATTCTGATGACTTTGATTTTTGAGCCTCCATGAGTCCTCTTTGTCCTGTGTGTCTCTGAAGATCCACCTAGATCAATGATGTACAAAAAGAACCCACTTAAGATTGTGGATGACAAACAATCTCAACAATAGAAATGACTACTAAACATTGTAGATCTGCAATTATTCATAGAAGAAAAACCTGCCAAAATTCTGATCTATGATGCAATCATAGTTAAAAAGTGAAAGAAAGAGTAATAATCCCAAAACATCCAATGGAAACCAGATATGTAAAGAATAATGTTATAATAACACATGTGAAGAGAGTAGATACATGTTACCAATCCTCTATCGGATGGGTTCTTTGCAATCCTCAAACGCTTTCAGTTTCTGTAGAGTCTCTCTCCTCTATAATGCATAAACCCAACAAAAATATGGTGTGCGACAATGAAAATAATCAAAAGTGAATAATGAATGGAAAACCCTCCTATTTATAACAAAATATCTAGTTATCCTTGAATAATGAGCAATAATAAAATATTATTGATCCCATTCTTGGAATTACCACTTGGAATATTTTATTACATTTGTTTAGAAGGGAAAAAATATTTAAACTTTTATTTAGAAATAATAAATAAATAAATGATTTATTTATTATATCAAGGAATTAGTGTTGGTTTGATGGGCCTTGACCTAGGTTCAACGTTAATTATCCAAGAAAATCCTTATACTACTGGCCCTTTCGGCATCAATTCGTGGAGCGCGGACTGAAGTCTCACCCGAAGCAATATGGGGGGATGCAAGAACCAAGTTTCCACACCCTGAGATAGTTGTGATGTCGTTTTATACCATAACCCTTCCTTCGCACAGACTGATAAGCCTTTTAGAGCTAATCAATGAACTTCTTTTATTCGGCTTCGAAACATTCGCGAAGGTCTTCAATCGTCCTTCACGGACCTTAAATTGGCAATTTAGACACTTACGTGCCTATGTAATTACTCTAACTTCTATGTTGACCCATATAGCTTAAGTATTGGTTAACTTCAACAAGTATTACGATTATCTTTGCATACATGGATATTCTTACTTCCGTTCATATGACAAAGTAAAACACATAGATTCGCACATTAATACAACATTAACTCATAAACTTAGTATTCAACATAACATAATCGCATACATTCATAACAGAAGTAAAATAGTTGATCCACATATATCTCCAGAATAATTCTCTTTATTGGTGGTTCAGAACTCCATCACAAAATCTAACTTCCCTGCGCACATAGCTACAGGGGTTCATCACTCAGCGGCGGAATTCTACCCTAGGCCTCTGCGCACTCAGCTGTAGAGCCTCTTCCTATGATAAGACTCTTTGCTCTTAGCTCTCATAGACCCATTACATCAATCGATTGCCCAAAAACTTACTAAGAATTGAACTGCCTTAGACTCTTCTAAGACTCCCTTTTATACATTCCCATGGCCCGCGAACCAAGGGTGGATCTCATCAAGCCGACATAAGCTACCTACATTAAGGGCAGAAACCATTTTTGATTGTTTACATCTCCGTGCTCCGTAACCACAAAATGTGGAGACTTTACATTCTTTATACAAAAATTGGGCCTTTAGCTCCAAAACTTAGGCTTTTAAGACCAAAATTGACCCTAGGGTGTTGTTGGGAAAAGTATCCAATACGGAATGACCCTATCCCACTCTAAGGGTGATAGTTCCTTAGCAACAATCAAAGCAAAGCTATTTGAGATTACTTCTTTATGAGATGTAAAAGGAGGGAGAAAGAGATCCAATAACCGATGTCTTTCGCTAATGGTTGATCCAATCTTCTCTCCTTGCTGCTTGCCCCCAGCTCCTTGCTCTTTCATTGGCCCAGCGACACCAAGATCCTGCAAAATGGCAAGAGAGGGAAACTACAAGAAGCATACATTCATAACTGATTCAAGGATTAGAATAAATCAAATACACAAGTATAACAATACACCATTGAGACACATGCATATAGAAGAACCTCAAATGCTTTATTAATGGAAGAAGTAAGGTTCAGGAAGTGATACAACCATAAGAGGCCCAATCCAGCATCACCTTCCCAGCAGAAAGAAATCTCCTCTTCACCTCCTTCAAAGCAAATCACCCAATAGTTTTAAACTCAAACCAACAACAATTCTTTACATTCACAAGATTCCAGCCTCCCTAGACCTCATGAGAGAGATCTATATATAGGAGTTTTGGAGAAAGGATGAGTCAGCTTGAGAGCTGACTAGTGTCCTCTCTCACTTCAGTTATTCTTCAGTTCTTGAGTCCACTTGGAGGTTCTTGCTTCCACTTGGAGATCTAGACCCTCTTACTCATCACCAGTCAAATTCCTTGATCCAAGTGTCATTTTGGAAGCTTCCTGGGCATTGACACCTTGAGGAATGACTGTGCCACATGTCCAAACTCGCCCAGCGCAGGTAGCCTTCTTTGCAGTTGACATTCAACGCAGGTAGATAGTGGAGCAGTTGACATTCAGCGCAGATGCTCAGTGGAGCAGCTGACATGATCCAGAATTGCCTTGTTTTTTAGTGTTTTCAGGTGGAGAACTGTTATTCAGTGCTGTGGTTTGCTGACCTTGTTCCTCTAGGGGTAGGAACAACATGTTTAGGGACTTTGGATCCCTTAGATTATGGACATTTCATGCTTCATGCTGTAAGGCACAAAAATGTCTATAACAGTTGCCCCCTAAAGTATGAGGTCGTTTATCGGGTGAAATTCTTTATCAGGAGGATCCGAAGTTCATTCAATCGCTGAGAGGTGACCTGTAATAAAATACAATACAATACATTATGATTCATTCTGCTTTCATGATCTAGCTGAGGCGGGCATTCCCATGCTCAGCTTTATAAATACATTTTTCTGTACATAGAACAGACAATCGTCTGATGGTAGACTGATAATTCTCTGCTGAAATTATCATCCTTTGAGTAGGATGATCATCTGCTGCAATGATGTACATGTCAAATGTCTTTATATTTCCTGAATATATATCGCAGCCCGGATGGATGAAACTAGATCCGGGGTCTTCAAACTCGTTCGATCTTCACTCTAAGTACAAGTCGATCCATGTGAGAATTGCGCTGAAGTCGAACATGGAAAGACATCGCTTGATTACCGGTCAATGATGTAAACCGTTAACAAGCGCGAGAGGAATCACCGATAATGATGATGACCCTCAAGGTACGGCAGTACAATCTACGTGGTGTGAATAAAGGACTTGGCGTCGAACACCACGCAGAATCTTTTGGTCGAAGGTCATTGATGTATACCTGTCGCCGGAAGTGAGAAACTTGCCATTGAGGCATGCAAGCTTCAAAGTACTGAGGGGGGTGTTCCTAGATCAACTTCTTGGATAATGAGCTGAAGTCGACAAGAAGCAATCCGTCAAAGGAGGGCCTTAATGAATCCCACATCAGTGACACGGAACTGAGCTAATGATTTTAGTGGAGGTGAAAACAATCTGTGACATATGATTCAGGGTGGCGGTCATGAATGGATGAAGGATAATGTATGGCAGTGGATGGGACATGGTTGACTCTTTCTGAACAACATCTCTAGAACATATAACAACACTGATGCGATGGATCGGTAGCATTACCCCAAATTTGGATGGTTTGGCGAGACCATGGTGATGAGACCGGTGAATGAAACAACCCAACCCGATGTGGTACGGAGGAAAAGTGTCATGTTCAAGAGCGACTTACTACCATTAAAGCTTTGAGGTTCTCCCAATTTTTCCCCAGTCATTTCTGACCAGTACCTCTTTATTTTTGTCAAGCTTGAGGAGGATAACATATGCTTGTTCTATAACCTGCCCTTCGGGCAAGCCCATCGCTATGTTTTAACGAGCCTAGAGATAGGGAAACTCGTTCTCGTCTAAAGACAAGTTTGTCGCTATTTAATCATTTTAACGAGTCTAACGACAAAGACAACTCGGTCCTTTTCATTTTTAGAGAGTCTGAAAAGGTACGGAAAGTTAACTCCAAAATTCCTTTTTCGTCATCTAATCCCTTAAGTCTGAAAAAGTATAAAACAATACAGAAGGGATGAATTTTCGATAACTTTAACGAGCCGAATAAAACAAGCGCTCGACCTTTTTGTGCAATAATCCCTCAGGTCCAAAAAGATTAAAATCTAGAGGAGGGATAGCTCTTCCGGTCCTTTTAACGAGCTGGAAGGCCAAAACTCGGCAATCTTTTCATATTTTATGAGTCAGTTGAAAAGAGCTCAAAGAAGACTCGTCTTTTGAGAAACGAGTGATAAACAGGGATAGCAGCAGATTCCAGGTACAGGTTGGAATTTTCCAATCACGGTAGTGTCACAAGGATGGCTAGGCGAAATCACTCTTCGCAGCTGTTCCTCAAAATGGGTAAACAATCATATGGAGGTGAACGATCGGCCAAATGACGGTGGAGGTGGTAGGTGCAAAACACGACCAAGGCTTTTTATGGCTGATAAATTTACGATCACAGAGGTTATTTACCGGAATAGGTTCATTTTTTATTTAAAAATGAGCTTAAACTCTGGGGGAAACATTGCTCACTGCTTTTATTTATTTTTTAACGAGCATGAAGACCGCGTTAAAACTGCTCGGATCTTGCGTTTATTTTTTAACGAGCATGAACTTTATGCTAAAACTGATCGAATTACCAGTCATAAGATAAGAAATGTCCCCTATGAGATCTCTATTTTTTAAGGAGTTTCATCTTCACTAAGCTTTACTCCATATCCTTTCTTTATGCAAGTTTGGAAACGGCTAACCCCAAAAATAGATAAATAACCGCTCTTAGCTTGCACTCCAAAAGGTTTGCATGCCCCCAGGTATAAAATACAATTTCAAGGTTGCCCCTCCTCCTTCTCACCTCTGTTTTTCTATGGATGTTATAGACATTTTTGTGCCTTACAGCATGGAGCATGAAATGTCAATAATCTGAGGGATCCAAAGTCCCTAAACATGTTGTTCCTACCCCTAGAGGAACAAGGTCAGCAAACCACAGCACTTCAGATCACTTCTCCACTGAAAAACACTCAAAAACAGGTCAATTTTGGATCAAAGCAGCTGCCCCACTAAGCATCTGCGCTGAATGTCAAAAGCTCTATGGTGTACCTGCGTTGCATAGCAAGTGCAACAAAGGCTACCTGCGCTGGGCGTACTTTGACATGTGGAAGAATCTTTTCTCAATGTGCCAGTGCCCAGGAAGCTTCCAAAATGACACTTGGATCAGAAGATTCGCCTAATGATGAGTAAAGAGGTTCTAAAACTCCAAGTGGAAGGTAGAAACTCCGAGTGAAGGACTGAAGAACAACTGGAGTTGAAGAGGACAACAAGTCACACATCAAGCTGACTTATCTTCACTCCAAAACTCTATATAAGGATCTCATCCCATGGGATCTGGAGGCCGGAATTTAGTGCAAAGAATTGCTGTTGGTTTACAGTTGTGAGTATTGGGTGATTGCTTGAGGGAGGTGAAGAGGAGATTTCTTTCCGTCGGGAAGGTGATGCTGGATTGGACCTCTTACGGTTGTATCACCGCCTGAACCTTGCTTCCTTATATTAATAAAGCATTTGAGGTTCTTCTATTCGCATGTGTTTCAATGGTGTATTGTCTTACTTGCGTATTTGATTTATGCTAATCCTTGAATCAATTATGAATGCATGCCTCTTGTAGTTTCCTTTTCTTGTCTTGTTCGCAGGATCTCGTGTAGCTGGGCCCGTGAGAAGACTTGGAGCTGGGAGCAAGCGGCAAATAGAGGAGATTGGATCAACCATTTACGCAAGACATCGGTAAGTGGATCTCTTCCTTTCATCTCTTGCATGTCATAAAGAAGTAACTTTAGATAGCTTTGCTTCAGCTGTTGCTAAGGAACTATCAACCTTAGAGTGGGATAGGGTCATTCCGTGTTGGATACTTTTCCCCACAACAGACTGGCGACTCCACTGGGGATCGTGTCTTGTTGGTAGCTTGTGTTTCTTGCTATTCATTTCCTAAACAAAGGGAGTACCGAATCGAACTGCATTCGAATCCTTCGAATGCAAAGTAGAGGGCAGCTACTCTAGCTCAGTACTGGGCATGTTTATGATTTGAAGAGCTGATCCACAAGGACTCTTTTTAGCTCTTTGTGATAGTGTTCATCTTCCTTAATCATCCTCTAGTGTATACTTAACTGATAGCCTCTGATTTGGCCAAAAACCATTGATTTTTGAGCAAACTGTGACCCGGAATCTGAGAGAGACGAGAGTTGTCTCTTCAGTGTAGCTGCAGCAAAGGCTACCTGCGCTGCAACGCAGGTCCCGAAGGGGCTACCTGCGCTGCATGTCAGATTGACAGTGCAGTACCTGCGCTGATCCAGTTTTGCCTTGTGCAACTGGGGTTCCCCACTGTCTGTTGCCCAGTTTTCAATATTGTTTTTGCAGCCTGTTGTCAACCTGTATACCCAGCTGAAACTATCCTTCTTTGCCTCCATTCTGCCTCAGTTGTATGAAGAAACCGTGATTGTTCTTATTGTATTTCTTGCTTTCATTCACAGTTTCCCGTAGCGAAAGTGAACTAGTCTTGCTGTGACCTCTTGGATCTAGACCTGTAAGAAAGTGTCGTTGTGATTCTAAGAGCTAGTTTATTGCTGTTCATAGCTGCTTGAGCATTTGCTTTCGTTATATGGTTCGAATTTCAGTATTTCTTGTGTTTGAAACGAGTGAATCTTAAGGTGTTCATTTGATTATTGGACAAAAACTTGTTTGCTTTCACCTGAAATTGAATTCGAAATCATACAACAACTTTCTTTTTGTAATACATCAACATTAAGGAAGAAGAAAAGAAATACTTGCATTGTGCATGTGCATTTTGACAGTTTGCATGTCGATTTAGGAAAAGTGCATCAGTGTGTGCTCTATGATCTGTTTCGAAAAGATGATGTCTTTCTTTTCCCTCAGTAGTTAAGATTTTCATAAAGTTGAAAGAATTGAAAAAGCTTGCTTATCATTCTTAGACTGCATTTAGGAGTTGTATCATACATCACGTGGTGATCCATAAAGGAAAACTGCTAAGCAAGATCAACCTAAAAAGAACTGAATTTATCTAACAACGCTTTGAAACATAACGAAACACAGTAGAGGTCTAGGTAGAGACGTGAACCGGCGTCGTTAAACATAGTGACTGTCGATCTCTACAAAGGTGGGTGATTCCTCCTGAGGGACGATAGCACTAATACGGACTTGTGCCCCCGCGTACCGTCGCGTATATTGGGGGACCCCTATAGGAACAAAGCCTTTATCCATAGGAAGCCGTGTCGGCCGCCCTACTGATCGCGATGCAGTGAACACAGCATTCACGAAGATTGACCACTCGTACCGTAAAACGTATTCTGTGGTTTCGCGAAAGGTTTGGCACACCCTCTGCCTAGAACTCCAGAGTAGTTTCTTTTGGCCTTTTTCAAACTCTATAACTGAAAAAGTCCATCCGAGCATTTGTCACTTCGGGCTCGTTAATACATCGAAGGAGACTAGAGTCATCTTTAGCTTTTTCTCGACTCTTAAAAATTGAAAAAGCAAGTTGTGTCTAAAGCGTCGTCATATAAAATTCATTCTAAATGGAACATAATTACCCCTGATTCCTACGTTGATCTTAAGGTTGAGAACATGGAACACACTAACCAAGGGATTCCACATGATGGGACCCCTAGCCCTTTCTCCTCTTGGGGAGAAGTTGGTGCGCCCCACATGGCCACATTGTCACTTCCAGGGCTGACCATTGGCCTGCCAGTTTGGCTATTCTCAACCACTGTAGTTCAGAACACCACGGTTCCTGAACAGTCGAGTCAACAGTTAGACCAATCTAGAGTTACCCTCCAGCCTTCCACTTCTTATAGATCTTCCTCCGATCCTTCCTCTTCGAAAGGTCGAGCCGCCGAAGGCGGAGCTCCCACAGAGAAGAAGAAGGAGAAGAAGAAGAAAGAAAAGAAGCAGAAGGAGCCTAAGGTGGCTGGGGGCAAGCAAAAGACATCTAACGGAAATCCACACACAGCACGGACCGGGCCTAAGTCGCCATGTGTCATATGTAGAGGAGACCACTTCCACCGTGATTGTCCCAGTATTCCCCGAATACTAAGGGACTGGTCCCCTTGCTTGCACAGTTCGGAGGCGTCAACCTCTGACAGCCAGGTTGAATGCTTACCGTCGACCAGCGAACGTGAAGGTTCTAGACAACGAAGGAGAATGAGATTCCCCTGCGAACTGTGTGAAGGAAATCACACCCTCCGCCGTTGTCCCTTTTTAGACGAAGCAAAGAGAGTTCTGGAAGATCAACCGGTGGCACCGTTGCTACTTCCTCCTGGATACCAAAAACTCGCGCCAAGTCCTTCGTTGGTCGAAGATACAGCTGCCCCGCTCATAGGGCCAGCTAAAGCGTCAGTCACTGAAAATGAACCTACTGAATCCGGACCGGACGAAAGTCCAAAGGTCGAAACGGCAGTCGACCCGGTTCTCCCTTCAGAAGTTTCATCTTCAAATACCACAGTCACTAAGGATTCATCTTCAACTGACACCCCTACCGAAGAGAGTAAGGATGACACCGTCCAGATTCTTTTCATCAACACCGATTCTGATGAACATCAGGGCAATGTGCCCACTCCTTTATCGCAGGAAGGAGCATCGTCAGGATCATATCTGGCCGTATATTCGGTCCCACCACCAAGCAACCTGGTTGTGTCCTTTGATTGGAACCAACTAGGCAGACCCCGGTTACCAGCCAGTATCTCATTTAGAATTATAGTCCAAATATACAAAATGGTGATGGCTGGAACTATCATTGATGAAGGGGCATCTGTGAGTATCCTGTCCTCTATTGCTTGGAAAGCACTGGGTTGCCCGACGCTTTTGCCTGAGATAAGGAATCTCTCGGGTTTTGACAAAGGAACCAGTCGACCATTAGGGATTTTACCTAATGTGCCTATTACCTTGAAAGGGAAGGCTGTCAAGATGAATTTGATGGTCGTCCAAGGACCCTTGGATTATAACCTACTCCTTGGATGAGACTACATATATTGCATGGAAGCAATAGTCTCCTCACTCTTTCGAATAATGTGTTTTCCATACGAAGGAAGAATGGTCAAGCTCGTAGACCAACTTTCATTTCCGGGATCACGCATCACAAATAGTCACATACCTATCCTGAATGGTCTTTTCGATCAAGAAAGGTCTCTACCTCCGGTTCTTCTTCCTGATGAGTGCGAGTGATTCGGGAAAGTAGGGCCGGAACCCAGGGGGCATGCATCCTGGTCTACTGAGGTCAGAAAAAACCTTGGGTGTAAAGTAGAATTTTCGCGGGAGAATATGACTAGTCCGTACCCCGTCCCCTCCTTCATCTTCGTAAAACAAAAGAGCCAGTAAGAGCTCTCATGCAGAAGAAGGGTCAGTTAGGAATGGGGTTGTTCTGGAAAAAGATTCTTTTGTTAAAGTTAAGTGTGTGGCAGAGCATCGTCATTCACCGTCGCCTAGTCGGCGTCGCCGAAGAAAGTTTTGTTTGAAAGATTAACGGAACAATCTTTGGGTAACCTGAAAGAGGTAGGCCTCACCCGTTGAAAACAAGGGTTTTAAACGGATAAGTAGGGGCGACCTTGAAATTAGACTTTATACCTGGGGGCATGCAAACCTCTTGGAATGCAAGCACGGGCGACTATTTTGTTTTTTTTAGTTTTTTAGGTCCTCCCTTGAAACCTGTAGGTCTAACCCGTTAAACTCGTAGGATTAGCCGATACCCAGCTTGCACGAAGAGAGGATATGGAGCAAAGCGTAGTGAGATGAAGCTCCTTAAAAAATAGCGAGCTCTAGGAGACCTTCCTACTTTATGACTGGTAAAAACGAGCAGTTTTGGCAAAGTTCATGCTCGTTAAAAAATAAACCCAAGATCCGAGCAGTTTTAACGCGGACTTCATGCTCGTTAAAAAATAAACATAAGCAAGTGAGCAGGCTTCCTCCAGAGTTCAAGCTCATCCAGAAAAAAAACGAACCAGTAAATAACCATTTGAGACCGTAAATTCATCAGCCATAAAAGCCTTGGTCGTGTTTGTGCACCGTCACCTCCACTTTTCATTTGGCCGATCATTCACATCCACTTGATTGTTTACCTATTTTGAGGAACAGCTGCGAAGAGTGATTTCACTTAGCCATCCTTGTAATACTGCCGTGATTGGAAAATTCCAACCCGTACCTGGAATCTGCTGCTATCCCTGTTTATGACTCGTTCCTCAAAAGACGAGTCTTCTTTGAGCTCTTTTCACTGACTCGTAAAATATGAAAAGTTTGCCGAGTTTTGGCCTTCCAGCTCGTTAAAAGGACCGGAAGAGCTATCCCTCCTCTAGATTTTAATCTTTTTGGACCTGAGGGATTATTGCACAAAAAGATCGAGCGCTTGTCTAGTTCGGCTCGATAAAGATATCGAACATTCATCCCTTCTGTAATGTTTTATACTTTTTCGGACTTAAGGGATTAGATGACGAAAAAAGGACCCCTGGAGTCCACTTTATGTACCCTTTTCAGACTCTCTAAAAATGAAAAGGACCGAGTTGTCTTTGTCGCTGGGCTCGTTAAAATATTATATAGCGACAAACTTGTCTTTAGACGAGAACGAGTTTCCCTATCGTTAAGCTCGTTAAAAAATAGCGATGGGCTTGCCCGAAGGGCAGGTTATAGAACAAGCATATGTTATCCTCCTCAAGCTTGACAAAAATAAAGAGGTACTGGTCAGAAATGACTGGGGAAAAATTGGGAAGAACCTCAAAGCTTAATGGTAGCAAGTCGCTCTTGAACATGAAACTTTTGCCTCCATAAATATCGGGTTGGGTTATTATCGTTCACCGGTCCCTTCACCATGGTCTCGCCATACCATCCATACATGGGGTAATGCTACCGATCCATCACATCAGTGTCGTTATATGTTCAAGAGATGTCATTCAGAAAGTGTCAACCGGGTCCCATCCACTACCATACATCATCTTTCATCCTTCCATGACCGCCACCCTGAATCATATTTCACAGATCGTTTTCACCATCATCACTAGCTCCGTTCCGTGTCACTGATGTGGGATTCATTAAGGCCCTCCTTTGACAGATCACTTCTTGTCGACATCAGCTCATTATCCAAGAAGTTGATCTAGGAACACCCCCTCAGTACTTTGAAGCTTGCATGCCTCAATGGCAAGTTTCTCACTTCCGGCGATAGGTATACATTAATGACCTTCGACCGGGAGACTTTGCGTGGTGTTCGACGTCAGATCCTATATTCACGCCACGTGAATTGTGCTGCAGTACCTTGAGGGTCATCATCATTATCGGTGATTCCTCTCGCGCTTGTTAACAGTTTACATTATTGACTGGTAATCAAGCGATGTCTTTCCATGTTCGACTTCAAGAAATTCTCACATGGATCGACTTGTACTAGAGTGAAGATCGGACAAGTTTGAAGACCCCGGATCTAGTTTCATCCATCCGGGCTGCGATATATATTCAGGAGATAAAAACATAGACATGTGCAACAGATGATCATCCTACTAAAAGGATGATAATTAAAAGCAGAGAATTATCAGTCTATTATCAGATGATCGTCTGTTTATGTACAACAAATGTATTTATAAATCTGAGCATGGGAAATGCCCGCATCAGCTAGATCATGAAAAGAAAGTATGAAAAGATAATGTATTGTATTGTATTTTGTTACAGGTCACCTCCCGATGATTGAATGAACTTCGGATCCTCCTAATAAAGCATTTCACCCGATAAATGACCTCATACTTTAGGGGGCAACTGTTATAGACATTTTTGTGCCTTACAGCATGGAGCATGAAATGTCAATAATCTGAGGGATCCAAAGTCCCTAAACATGTTGTTCCTACCCCTAGAGGAACAAGGTCAGCAAACCACAACACTTCAGATCAGTTCTCCACTGAAAAACACTCAAAAACAGGTCAATTTTGGATCAAAGCAGCTGCTCCACTAAGCATCTGCGCTGAATGTCAAAAGCTCTATGGTGTACCTGCGTTGCATAGCAAGTGCAACAAAGGCTACCTGCGCTGGGTGTACTTTGACATGTGGAAGCATCTTTTCTCAATGTGCCAGTGCCCAGGAAGCTTCCAAAATGACACTTGGATCAGAAGATTCGCCTAATGATGAGTAAAGAGGTTCTAAAACTCCAAGTGGATGGTAGAAACTCCGAGTGAAGGACTGAAGAACAACTGGAGTTGAAGAGGACAACAAGTCACACATCAAGCTGACTTATCTTCACTCCAAAACTCTATATAAGGATCTCATCCCATGGGATCTGGAGGCCGGAATTTAGTGCAAAGAATTGCTGTTGGTTTACAGTTGTGAGTATTGGGTGATTGCTTGAGGGAGGTGAAGAGGAGATTTCTTTCCGTCGGGAAGGTGATGCTGGATTGGACCTCTTACGATTGTATCACCGTCTGAACCTTGCTTCCTTATATTAATAAAGCATTTGAGGTTCTTCTATTCGCATGTGTTTCAATGGTGTATTGTCTTACTTGCGTATTTGATTTATGCTAATCCTTGAATCAATTATGAATGCATGCCTCTTGTAGTTTCCTTTTCTTGTCTTGTTCGCAGGATCTCGTGTAGCTGGGCCCGTGAGAAGACTTGGAGCTGGGAGCAAGCGGCAAATAGAGGAGATTGGATCGACCATTTGCGCAAGACATCGGTAAGTGGATCTCTTC
Source organism: Pinus tabuliformis (assembly GCA_031772625.1). Taxonomy (NCBI): domain Eukaryota; kingdom Viridiplantae; phylum Streptophyta; class Pinopsida; order Pinales; family Pinaceae; genus Pinus; species Pinus tabuliformis. Next base: position 471,261,769 of record CM062807.1, read on the forward strand.
CTTTCATCTCTTGCATGTCATAAAGAAGTAACTTTAGATAGCTTTGCTTCAGCTGTTGCTAAGGAACTATCACCCTTAGAGTGGGATAGGGTCATTCCGTGTTGGATACTTTTCCCCACAACAATGGGTGTTCACAGCTACTTGTCGTCTTGCCAGTCTAATGTTAACGATACTTGTCTTCTCGTTATTTTTAACTGGTCTTACGCGATACTTGTCTTCTTGTCAGCCCAACTTTTAACAGATCTTTTGCAAGATCGCAAGAGAACAGCTACTTGCGACAAGAGAGCAGCTACTTGCGACAACAAAAGAACACTACTCAAAGACAAAACATTGATGTTATTGAGGGAGGCTTACCTCTTTCTGGTTACCCAAAGATTGTCTCGTTAATCTTTCAAACAAAACACTTCCTCGGCAACGTCTACCGAAATAGACAAGGGTGAATGACCTTTGTCAAACACGTAACTTTGACAAAAGAATCCTATCCCAGAACAACCCCTCTTCCATCCACGGACGGGGTACGGACTAGTCATATTCTCTCGCGGAAATTCTATCTTATACCCAAAGTTTTCTTTGCCCTAAGCAGACCAGGATGCATGCCCCCTGGGTTCCAGTCCCATCTTTCCGAATCACTCGCACTCATCGGGAAGAAGGACTGGGGATGGGGAAATTTCTTGATTGAATAGACCATTCAGGGTTGGTATGTGACTATTTGCGATGCGTGATCCCGGAAATGAAAGTTGGTCTACGAGCTTGACCACTCTTCCTTCATGTGGAAAACACATTACTCTAAAGAGTGAGGAGACTATTGCTCCCATGCAATATATATAGTCTCGTCCAAGGAGTAGGTTATAATCCAAGGGTCCTTGAACGACCATCACGTTCATTTGAACGGTCTTCCCTTTCAATGTAATAGGCACATTGGGGAGGATCCCTAACAAGGAAAATTCTAAGAAGCCCCCCTAAATTTATAAATATAATAAATGGGCGAATCTCCATGGTATATAGGAAAAATGGAAGGCGATTTTATCAATAATATAATATGTATATATAATTTTTTGGCGAATCTCTCACCAGGCATGGCGAATATTTTACTCAATTATAAAATCTTGTAAGATCTTGGCGATTCTTTCACTAAATAATAAAACTTTGTAAAGTCCTAGTGAATCTTAGCATAGGCTACATGCTGGTTTAATATATTTTACTCAATTATAAAATCTTGTAAGATCTTGGCGATTCTTTCACTAAATAATAAAACTTTGTAAAGTCCTAGTGAATCTTAGCATAGGCTACATGCTGGTTTAATTCCCCCATTTAAATAGATTACATTCCACGTGAATACCATGGGTCAATACCATGTGCCATTTTGGTGAATACCATGGGTCAATACCATGTGTCATTTTTATTTTTATTAATTCTAATATTAGGGTTAATAATGGTTTTTTGCATGGTATTAATAACAATCTAGTCCATGGTATTTGTCCCATAGTATTTTTGCCATAGGTTTCACCTAAATATAACCCATTTTTTGAGTGTTCGTAAATATAAGGTGACTTATGGAGTAAATATAAAAAAATGTTTTATTTGTTTACCATACCTCTCGTTTATTTATATTTTTATTAATTTACCATACCTCTTTTACAAATATGGTATTTGGCCCATAGGATTCACTTAAATAAAATTTTCTTGAGCCTTCATAAATAGAACGAGGGTTATGGACTAAATATAAAAAGAGGTTTTATTTATTTACGATACGTCTAGTTTATTTATATTTTTATTTATTTACCATACCTTTTGAGTAAGTATAAAAAGACGTTTTATTTATTTACCATACCTCCACTTTACTTATATTTTTATTTGTTTACACCCTTACATGTATATAAGGTGACTTATGGAGTAAATATAAAAAATGTTTCATTTATTTACCATATCTCTCATTTATTTATATTTTTATTAATTTACCATACCTCTTTTATAAATATGGTATTTGGCCCATAGGATTCACTTAAGTAAAACCTATTCTTGAAAATGGGCGAATGGAAGGTTGTAAGTCCTAATTTCAAGGGCTAAATTTACCTTTTTACCCTCTCCCTTAAAATAAGGTGGGCTATTTGAGGTGATTTGTAAAAATGTACTATGATACAAAATATTCGCCCACTAAAAATTTAAAACCCCTTAATTTCGCCAAAGGGCGAACATTCGCCCCTAAAATTATCCTTGATCCCTAATGGTCGACTGGTTCCTTTATCGAAACCCGAGAGATTTCTTATCTCAGGCAAAAGCGCTGGGGAACCCAGTGCTTTCCAAGCAACAGAGGAAAGGATACTCACAGATGCCCCTTCATCAATGATAGTCCCAGCCATTACCATTCTGTATATTTGGACTATAATTCTGAATGGTATACTGGCTGGTAACCGGGGTCTGCCTAGTTGGTTCCAATCAAAGGACACAACCAGGTTGCTTGGTGGTGGGACCGAATACACGGTCGGATATGACCCTGACGATGTTCCTTCCTGCGATAAAGGAATGGGCGCATTGCCCTGACGCTCGTCAGAGTCTGTGTTGATGAAAATAATCTGGATGGTGTCATCCTTATTCTCTTAAGTGAGGGTGTCATTTGAAGATGAATCTTCAGTGATGGTGTCATTTGAAGATGAAACTTCTGAAGGAAGAACCGGGTCAACTGCTGTTTCGACCTTTGGACCTTCGTCCGGTCTGGATTCAGTAGGTTCATTTTCAATGACTGAAACTTCAGCTGACCACTTGAGCGGGCTAGCTGTATTTTCAACCAACGAAGGACTTGGCACGAGTTTTTTGTATCCAGGAGGAAGTCTCAACGGTGAAACCGGACGATCTTCCAAAACTCTCTTCGCTTCGTCTAAGAAGGGACAACGGTGGATGGCGTGATCGCCTTCACACAGTCTGCAGGGGGATCTTGCTCCCCCTCTTTGTCTTGAACCTTCACTTTCGCTGGTCGACGGTAAGCATTCAACATGGCTATCAGAGGTTGATGCTCCCGAACTGTGCAAACGAGGGGACCAGTCCCTTAGTATCCGGGGAATACAGGGACAATCTCTATGGAAGTGGTCTCCTCTACATATGACACATGGCGATTTAGGCCCGGTCTGTGCTGTGTGTGGATTTTTGTCAGATGTCTTTTGCTTGCCCCCAGTTGCCTTAGGCTCCTTCTTCTTCTTCTCTCTCTTCTTCTTCTCCTTCTTCTCCATGGGAGCTTGGCTTTTGCCGGCTCTACCTTGCGAAGATGACGGATTGGAGGAAGAGTTATAGGAAGTAGAAGGCTGGTGGGCATCTCTAGACTGATCTAACTGTTGACTCGGCTGTTCAGGAACCATGGTGTTCTGAACTACATTGGTTGAGAATAGCCATATTGGCAGGCCAATTGTCAGTCCTGGAAGCGACAATGTGGCCATGTGGGGCGCACCAACTTCTCCCCAAGGGGAGAAAGGACTAGGATTTCCATCATGGGGAATTCCTTGGTTGGTGCGTTCCATGTTCTCAACCTACAGATCAACGCAGGAATAGGAGGTGATTATGTTCCATTTAAAATAAATTTTATAACGACGCTTTAGACACAACTTGCTTTTTCACTTTTTAAGAGTCGAGAAAAAGCTAAAGATGACTCTAGTCTCCTTCGATGTTTTAACGAGCCCGAAGTGACAAATTCTCGGATGGACTTTTTCAGTTATAGAGTTTGAAAAAGGCCAAAAGAAACTACTCTGGAGTTCTAGGCAGAGGGTGTGCCAAACTTTTCGCAAAACCACAGAATACGTTTTACGGTACGGGTGGTCGATCTTCGTGAATGCTGTGTTCACTGCATTGCGATCAGTAGGGCGGTCGACACGACTTCCTATGGATAAAGGCTTTGTTCCTATAGGGGTCTCCCAATATATACGCGACGGTACGTGGGAGCACAAGTCCGTATTGATACTTATCGCTTCACCGTGGAGGAATCACCCAACCACTCAACACTAAGATATCACGTTTAACGATGCCGAAACACGTCTCTAGCTTAGACCTCTATGTGTTTGCGTTATGTTTCAATGCGTTGTTATGTAAATTCAATTTATTTTAAGGTTGATCTTTTTTAGCAGTTTGCCTTTATGGATCACCACGTGATGTATGGTACAACTCCTAAATGCAGTCTAAAGATGATAAGCAAGCTTTTTCAATCTTTTCAACATATGAAAATGTTAACTACTGAGGGAAAAGAAAGACATCATCTTTTCACACAGATCATAGAGCACACACTAATGCACTTTTTCCTAAATCAACATGCAAGCTATCAAAATGCACATGCACAATGCAGGTATTTCTTTTCTCTTTCTTAATGTTGATGTACTACAAAAAGAAAGCTGTTGTATAACTTTGAATTCAATTTCAAGTGAAAACAAACAAGCTTTGTCCAAAATCAAAAGACACCTTAAGATTTACTTGTTTCAACACTAGAAATACATAAATTCAAACCATATGACGAAAGCAAAAGCTCAATCAGCTATGAACAACAAACAAACTAACTCTTAAGATCAGAACGACACTTATCACAGGTCTAGATCTAAGAGGCCACAGCAAGACTAGTTCACTTTCGTCATGGGAAACTGCAAATGATATAAGAAATACACAAAGAATAAATACAGTTTCTTTATACAACCGAGGCAGAATAGTGGCAAAGAAAGGTGGTTTCAGATAGGTACATTGACTGATAACAGGCTGCAAAAACAGGGATGAAAACTGGGCAACAGAAAGCAGAGAACCCTAGCTGCACAAGGCCACACTGGTTCAGCGCAGGTAGAACACTGTCAGTTTGACATTCAGCGCAGGTAGCCCCTTCGGGACCTGCGATGAAATGCAAACTGCCTTCACAGTGCCTGCAATGAAGAGAGAAACTCTCGTTTCTCTTGCTTTCCGGGTTACAGATTGCTCAAAAATCAACAGTTTTTGGCCAAATCAAAGCTATCAATCAAGTACACACTAACAGATGAAAAGGAGGATGAAAAGCTATCACTAAGAGCTGTTCAGAGTCCTTGTGGATCAGCTCTTCAAATCATAAACATGCCCAGAAACTGAGCTAGAGTAGCTGCCCTCTACTTTGCATTTGAAAGATCCAAATGCAGTTCGATTTGGTACTCCCTGTGTTTAGGAAATGAATAGCAAAAACACAAACAACCAACAAGATACGATCCCCAATGGAGTCGCCAATTTGTTGTTGGGAAAAGTATCCAATACGGAATGACCCTATCCCACTCTAAGGGTGATAGTTCCTTAGCAACAATCAAAGCAAAGCTATTTGAGATTACTTCTTTATGAGATGTAATAGGAGGGAGAAAGAGATCCACTAACCGATGTCTTTCGCTAATGGTTGATCCAATCTTCTCTCCTTGCTGCTTGCCCCTAGCTCCTTGCTCTTTCACTGGCCCAGCTACACCAAGATCCTGCAAAATGGCAAGAGAGGGAAACTACAAGAAGCATACATTCATAACTGATTCAAGGATTAGAATAAATCAAATACACAAGTATAACAATACACCATTGAGACACATGCATATAGAAGAACCTCAAATGCTTTATTAATGGAAGAAGTAAGGTTTAGGAAGTGATACAACCATAAGAGGCCCAATCCAGCATCACCTTCCCAGCAGAAAGAAATCTCCTCTTCACCTCCTTCAAAGCAAATCACCCAATAGTTCTAAACTCAAACCAACAGCAATTCTTTACATTCACAAGATTCCAGCCTCCCTAGACCTCATGAGAGAGATCTATATATAGGAGTTTTGGAGAAAGGATGAGTCAGCTTGAGAGCTGACTAGTGTCCTCTCTCACTTCAGTTACTCTTCAGTTCTTGAGTCCACTTGGAGGTTCTTGCTTCCACTTGGAGATCTAGACCCTCTTACTCATCACCAGTCGAATTCCTTGATCCAAGTGTCATTTTGGAAGCTTCTTGGGCATTGACACCTTTCGGAATGACTGTGCCACATGTCCAAACTCGCCCAGCGCAGGTAGCCTTCTTTGCAGTTGACATTCAACGCAGGTAGATAGTGGAGCAGTTGACATTCAGCGCAGATGCTCAGTGGAGCAGCTGACATGATCCAGAATTGCCTTGTTTTTGAGTGTTTTCAGGTGGAGAACTGTTATTCAGTGCTGTGGTTTGCTGACCTTGTTCCTCTAGGGGTAGGAACAACATGTTTAGGGACTTTGGATCCCTTAGATTATGGACATTTCATGCTTCATGTTGTAAGGCACAAAAATGTCTATAACATAGGGGACCTGTTCTCAATAGGCCCCCAACACAAATCTGGTGACTCGAGCCAAGTCACTTGGCCGGTGTGTAGATCTTGGCACGAAGACATCCCAACTCCACCTGTATGACTAAAACCTTGGAGGTACACTGTGTTGTTGCCTGCTTAGCATTTTCGACTAGCTGCTTCATCACTGGTCCTATGCTATCCGTTTGTATTTTTTGCTATGTCGCCTGTAGATTGGCCAATTTTGCTTCAATGGAGGTCGTGAGCACATAGGCTTCCTCTGGGCAAGGCCCCAATCTAGCCTTCAGTACTGCCTCCTTGTGCTCAACTGCATCCACCTATTCCTTTAGTGCCTTCGCTCCCTGTAGCTTCGCTGATCTCTACGTGATGGCGATGGTGCGCATCATCGCTTTGACCTCGTCGTACCTCTGTTGCGGCTCCCGTGTCTCAGTTTCTAGCCTTTGCAGGTTGGGATATTCCTACGGACTGGTAACTACTTTGAGTGCATGTTCGAAGAGCGCAGTGCAATCCTTCAATGCGTTATCGAATGCTGTAATGACATCTTTGACAACAGTCTCGTGCTACTCTCTGACTTTTGGCGGAATCGAAGGCTGGGACCTCAACTCAAGTTCTGTGATCTTAAGGTTCAGTTGAAACTGAACCTTAGCAAACTCTGTTCATGCCTCGCGCACACTTGCAGCAAGATTCCAGATTCGTGCATCAACTGGCATGTCTTCTGGGATGTTCAGCTCTAGAACAATCCGGCATGCCTTAGCCACCACAGTTGTTGTGTGCTCATTCTTTTCTATGACTTTCTTAAGAAGATAGATCAAGGATGATTTTTTGACGAACATTTGTGCATTATTCACCTTTTTCTCATTGATAACATTCAATATGTGTTGTTCCCAAGCCCGTAGTTTTGCAATCACACCATCGTGCAGGGTGTGAAGGGCTTCACTTGGAAGCGCACCCAAACTTAACCCAACTTTCTTGAGGGAACTGACGGTGGCCCTGTAAGCCTCTGTTTCTATGGTCAATGCTCCATCCGACAGCATGACAGCCTGGGGATCCATTGAACAGACCATCTTGGATGCATCTGAGGTTCCAAGTTCCAAACTGCTCGATGCCTCAATGCCTCGCCATACACTAGTCTGCACCTAAGTAGCTTGGATCTACAACTCACGCAAACCCATTTGAATGGTGACCAAGGCCTATTTCTACTACTGCTCAAACTGCTACAGCAGTTCCGTGGTTGCGTCCCTTACTATATCACTGATATCATTCAAATCACCCTCTGTCAAGGTGATTGGGTCAATGGAGGATTTTTTGGCCTTGGACTTCTTCCGTGGCCCTACTTTCTCCTACTCCCTTGTGTGATTAACCCACAATGGAGTAGTCTTTAGGTCTTCTCCTCCCTGTTCTGAGCGTTGCTCCTCATCCTTTGTCTACGGATAAGGAAACTTTTGACTCCTATAAAAGTTGTGTTCTTCCTCTTCCTCCTCCCCTTCTGCCTACTTTTTGGCTGCGTGCTCTTCTTTGGATTTGTCCTCAGCTTCCTTCCTCCGTCTTTCAGCCAACTGCTTCATCTTTAACCTGGCCTCTTCCTTCTTTTGCTTTATAGCAGACTTACTAGACCCAGATGATAAGTTTGAGGTCGTGCACCATGCTGCCAACCAACTCTCCAGAACTAAAATGATTGCATCATCCATCACCAGGTATGGAAGATCATACCATTTTTGTGCGAGGTCCTTCCATGCTCTAATGGAAATGGAGCGAAAGTTCACCTTGAACTCCACATATTCAGACAACTACTCAAAGATAGTAGGTGAGAGCTGCAGATTGTGGTTAATTGTGGCATGGATGCTTGATTCCATGAGAATCTAGAATATCTTGCTCTCCTTGACCCTTCGGGGGTCCTTCTTGGCCCAGAGCGAAGCAAACTTTTCTACTTCTGGTAGCTCCAGTGCAATTGGAGGAAACTGATTGTCGTCTAATAAGTCCCACGCAACCAATATAGTTGACGGCATCAACCATGCATAGTGGAAGGTATTGCTTTGGTCTTGCGCTTCTATACAGTTCATGAGGAACTCACTAGAGAGGTAGCACGCCCAGTTAAATTGTACTCCCTTTGCGCATTGGGCCACTAAAGATACAACCAGTGTCGGTGCTTCATCTACATGACACTTCCTCATTATTTTCCTCGCTAAGATCTAAGTGGCTACTTTAACCGTGGGGTCGGGTTATGCTGGAAATGGAGTAGTCACACGGCTTCTTGGAAAACTTGAACTTATCTTTCATTTTTTTGGTGAGGTCACGCTCACTCGTCTTTTTTCCAAATGCCATGGCCAGATTCAAGCCTGAACACGAGAGCAAAGTGATCTTGTGGATCAGCATGTCCGTGATCGGTATCGAATCTCCTAACCATAGGCAGCCATTGTGTACCAAGCATAGAAATTGTTTGATCACTATCAAAGTTATGGGTGCACAGTTGTAATGCGGCACCCATAGGAGGTTCAACAGTCCCGCCTTGCCCACCCCTTTTATCCATTGTCTCAGCTCCAGTGCGGTCACACCAGAGTCTTTGTAGAAGATGCGGTGCATGAATGTGTCAGTCTCCAAGTAGGGAAAACACTCTGTATTTTCCAAATCCCAATCCTCCATATTTAAATGGGGGGCACTTGCTAAGAGCAGTCCTTCAAATATGATTTTGTCTGGAAACTATGGGGTGAGAAGTTTGATTTTGTTCTCATCGATATCCTTTGGTACCTTCACCTTGCCTCAGCATGGAGGGACATATGGTGGTAGCTTGGAGATAGGGTCTTCCCCCTCAACATTAATGTCTTCTATCCCCATTTCAACATCTTCCATGCCCACATCGACATCTTCTATGTCCTCATCAAGTTCTAGGTCTACTACCTTGCCCTTCTCTTGTGCATTAGGCTTTTCTTTCTTTTGTTGTTTCCTTGGTGACTCACACATCGGTTGTGTTTCTTTTTGCTTATCCTTCTTTGTCTTGGGACCCTCTTTGGGTTGCATAGGCCTCGCCCTGGGTGACCTCGGCAATTTGGGTACTTCTGGAGGGACCTCTACACTCACTACCTCTGGGGCAACTCCCTTAGCTGCCATCGCTTCTCCAACACTTGTAGTCTCCATGGGTGTCAACATAATGCTAGTTAAAAGCTCATGAGTTTCCTTCAGCAATTTCTCAAACACTAAAATAACTACCAAAGCCTCGAAATAGTCAAGTTTCATGCATGCCTGATAGCTCAACACCTCAATTCTCAAAATTCCAAGTGTTTTTCATTGGTTAGTCATCTGTAATTTATAGGCAATTTCGAATTTGAATTCGACCGTTCCCCCCAAAATATGTTCATAAATGCTAGAGTGGTGGCAGATTTTCAAAGATCTTGCTCTTAAATTCTGACTTAATTTCTGCTCCCCCTCACTCCATTTAGCCATTTTCCCACTGTCAAGTCATGAATAGTGACCATAACGGTCACTTTCCGACTGCCCTGTGTGGTCTCTCCTTCAATAGCGTAGCTCCCCTCACACTTCTGCTGACATTGTGACAATCCTCCATTCCGTGCAGTACCCCAATCATGCAACTCTACAACCCGTGTAGTGTAGTTTATAGTCTTGCACCTCCTTTCAGCTGCCTGGAGTGCTAAGACTGTGCTTCCTCCATATAGTCATCTGGTCATATCCCCAATGTATGACTTCAATCGGTTACCATTCACCTTCCCTGGGAATGGATCTCCATTCAACTTCACCAACTGAACTGCTCCACCATTGGTAATCTCCTTGATGACATGGGGCCCCAGCTAATGCATCCGAAATTTTCCTGGAAATTTATCAAACTTTTTGTCCTATAATAACACTAAATCATTTACCTTGAAGGTGCACATTTTTATGTGCCAAATGTTCCATGCCTTTTCATCCTCCTTTTGAACTTGCTGGTGGAATCTAGCCAAAAGCCTATCTTCTTCTGGTTTTGTTAGCTGTGCGAGCTGTTATTTCAAGGCTTCGCGATCTGCTATTCCTGTGAATGCCGCTATGCGCAGACTAGGTACAATGTATTCCATTTGCATCACAACTTCAATGCCATAAACCAACCTGAAAGGCGTTTTTCCAGTCAGCTTCTTACAATTTATCCTATAAGTCCATAGCACCGCGGGTATGCACACATCCCAGTCATTTCTTTGTGAATTGTAAACCTTCATCAGTGCGCTCTCAAGTATCTTATTAAACGCTTCTACCATTCCATTAGCATGTGGGTGATATGGCGTACTCTTCTGATGGTAAACCTAAAATTCCTTCGTCAATGCGCTAATCATCTCATTAAGAAAATGTGTACCATGATCGCTCATCAAAATTTTTGGACAACCAAACCTCGTCAGCACATACTCAAAGATGATTTTTTCTACTATTGTGCTTGTATAGTCCTTCACAGTCTGTGCCCCTGCCCATATGGTTAAATACTCAGTCATGGTGATGATGTACTGTGCACCTGTCTTCTTTCATGGAGGTTGAACTGGCCCTACAAAGTCAATCACCCACTTCTCAAAGGGTTGTAATGCTATCTGCAGATTCAGAAGTATCTCATCCCTCCGTGACGGTCTACTTGTCCTTTGGAATGCATCACATGCCCTATAATATGCTTTTGAATCCTTATGCAGTGTCGGCCAACACAACCTAGCGTGTAGAATATTATGCATTGTTTCTTTTCCCACATAATGTCCTCCTGCGACTCCTCCATGAGCCTCATCGAGGATGTTGTTTCATTCAAATTTTGGAACATAACATCACAATATTTCATCTGATCCCATTTTATACAAGTTCCCTGCAATGACAGAAAAATCTTCTGCATGCACCTCCAATTCCTTCTTCTGTTGTCTAGTATATCCTTCTAGAGCCATTCTTGTCATTAGGAAGTGTATAATATCTTCAAAGTGACTGTCCGCGATCTGCACCGCAAAGAGCTACACGTCAAGTATTCCTTCCTCCAAATTAGTAGGCTCCTCCCCTATCTCAATGCACGACAGATGATCTGGTCCGGAATTCAATTGTCATGGTTTCACAATAACCTCAAAATCATATTCCCGAAACAACAGCATCCATCTACATATTCCCCCCAACAAAGGCTTTTTCCCCAAGTACTTCAATGTAGAATGGTCTGTATACATCTTAAAGTGTCCGCTTAGCAGGTAGTGCCTGAACTTTTGGAGCGCATATACCATAGCTAGACCTTCGCGCTCATCCTTCAGTTTCTTGTCCACAACTACCATGGGAATTAGCCAATCAGACTCTTCTACTAGTTTAATTATGCCTGTTGCAAGAATTTTATCCAACTCTAAGCAGACCCTTTCCTTATACTTCGAGTTGAGGCGGTAATTCCTTTGCTTAACTGGCTTCATGTCTGGTTTTAGAGTGATCTTCATGACACCCAACTCCCCTATTATCCCTTTCATATCTGAAAACTTCGTAGGGAATAGATCGTGATATTTGCGGATTAATTCAACGACCTTATATACTGTTGTGTCATCCCAGTAATCCCCAATATTTTCAAAATTCAACTCTACCTCTATGCTAATATTCACCTGTCTAGTTTTGAGCGGCTTGGTGGTGTCTAGATTCTCTAGTTATGGTCCTTCAACTTTGCAGTGACTTTCAGTCTCTAGAATATTAATCCTCCTCGAGTCTTCGTCTTATTATTCCACTGTCACATTGTAGCACTCCAGTGCGTGGCTTAGTTGGGTAGTCAAATCAGGTTGAATCAAATCTAGAGGATCCTGTGGTATCCTGAAGATCGCTCCCTTGACCTCCTGCAATGCTTCATCAATACATTCGAACCCATCCTCAAAACTAAACGTCATAAAAAATCCATGGAGCAAAACATCCCATTCTTCAGTGCCATGGTGGAGCTCTGTCTCCAAGTACCAATTCATCGGTATAACATCTTAGGTATGACAAAACATATGTACCCACTCCGGCTAAGATGCCGCTCCATACACTTTAGTCCATTTGGCCAAATGTTCATGCGGGTCATTCCTCCCATCATATTTTTATGTTAGCCGCACTTGTGGGTGACCAAATTGCACTCGCATCAATTTTCTGTACATGCGCCAATCATCAAAATTGTCCTTGTGCGTGCCCCACCATCTTGTAAGCGTAGTGTGCAATGCCCAGTCCAAGGTCTAGAAGCAATGTTTATCTGGCACTTCTCTCTCGAATGCATCCAAAAAATGATCAACATCAGTTAAGACATCGCAGTAGGGAAGATTTCTTACCTCTGACGATACACGTCGTAATGACTTGGCCATCATGTTACAGCGCAGCGTAGATACTTCATGTAGTCAATTCTGCCAATGCTCCAATTATTCGTTTGAATCTGATGTGCAAGAACCTTCGTGGTCCCATGCAATATGCCCATCTGCTATTGGATTCACCCAATCCTAATCTAGCACTGTTATCTTGTAAATCTGATCCAAATCGTCATCACTTTCATAATCGCAGTCCGATTTAGTATAGCGTGGTCCTTCTGTAGGGTCTAGGGTCACCACTACGTGGAGCGATTTCTTCTTCTTGAAATTTATTACCCCATTCATGTCAGTGGCCCAATCGATCCCAAGGAGCACGAGGTAGGGATTGCTATCATCCACATTTTCTATTACTTCAAAATCAGCTAGTTCGCTTGCGCCCTAAATGTCAACCATTGTTCCCTGTAATCTTCCCATGGGGATGATTTTCTGCTGATTCGCCATCCTTAACTGAATCATAGACTACTGTATCACATGTCTCCCCATCCTTTCCCATGTTTGTTTAGACAAAATGTTCGTGTTCGATTCCATATCTAAAAGAACTTGATCCATCTCATATTCTCCTATTTGTGTTGTGAGCCTCATCTCACGCCCCATTCTCGCCTTATGCTTGCCAATATTCCTGACCATGCGCAGTCCGTCAGTAGCATTTTTCTTTCTAGCATACCTATTGATCAGCTCCTGTAATCCCTTCACAACCTTTCTATCATGCAACAACTTCATACAGGTTTCTAAGAAGGTAGTAACCATGGATGGGTCCATTTCTTCAGATGGCTTCTCCTGACTTCCTGACGTAGAGGCCTCAACGAAGCTTTTCTTTGCCTCCAGAAATGTTTCTATTATGTGTTCTAGATCAAGACTAGTCTTTTTTTCTGGTGCTTTATGGATCCACTCACTTTCTTCTGGCTGCTCCCCTTTATCCTCACTAGTCGTCGCTCCACTCCACAGCACAATCTTTACCTTAGGATCTTCCTCGTGAGGCTCAACCCTCATCATCTGCAGGTTCTGAGTTGGCTGCTGAGGTTGCGCCCCCTTTTCGCGTATCTTAGCTAATAACACAGGGAAATCCTCCATTGCATGGTCAAACTAAGTACAATAGTGGCATGACAGATGCATCAGATTCAAGCAGTCTCACATGTAGTGTCCTGGTCCCCCACAATTTAACAAATGACCTACACCTGACCTCTACCAGGTCCTCCTCCACCTCGACCTCATCTGTTCCCCTGATATTCACCTCACGCTCCCCCAATGCCTTGGTCCAGAGGTCAGGTTTCTACTTGCACCCTATACGCAGGCGTTTTATCCATCATTAATTCATAACTACAAAAATTGCGCTCATCATGACCCAACGATTGACAAAAGTTGCAGAAGAGCTGTTGCGGTATCTTTACAAATTTATGTAGAAAATGGCAATTGTCTATTACATTTTTTCCAGCTACCTGACAGATAGCACACCATAGAGTGGGTACTGCACTTGGCCCTACTAGAGCTTCCAGCCTCAGAGGCATTGTTCCCCCTGCTACAACATAATTTTCAAAAAATAGACAGTTATCTTTGTCATGCCCCTGGCTTTTTCACTTCAGCCACCAAACTTCTTCCCGTGCCTCAGGTTGAATGTTATATATTTCTTCAGACACTGCATTTCTGAGCAATGGTTCTGCAACTATGCATGAATCTACTGAACCCCCAGATTAGCATCTTGCATCAGTGTCTCATGCAATCTCATCGCAATTTCTAGGGCTTTCACCCGGGTGATAGCACAACCCTTAGATGAGGCAAGAGCGAAGCCACAAACCATTCGGGTGCTGCCCATCAGTAAAATTCATGTTAGCCTCACAAATTGTACACTTCAATCTCTGATCTAGATCCCAAGGTATCTCACTAAGATTCATCATGATCTCCTTGAATCCCACAATTGATTGCACTTCAGACTTAGGTCTACTAAATTCCTTATTCAACACAGTCTGGATATCTACCAACACAAACATCAGGTTATCAGTGTAGTACTTAATGTACCACATTAGCACACGATCCTACAAAGCACTAACCAATGTTGCTTTCTTCATTTGATCATCTGTGATACCCTGAGCTTCCCATACAACCTTCGCGACAAACCAAAACTGGTCTGGATCTTCATTTCCCACACCCTTGAACACAAGTAGCTTTACTGAGTTCGCCATATTGAATGGTGGTAGAGGTGGCAGTGGTGTAGGTGAAGGTGTATGTGACAGAGGTGAAGATGGAGGTGGTGTGGGTGGATGGGGTATTCGCAGGAACCCTTGCTTTATCAACTAAACAATGCTCTGTGGAGATGCCTGTGCTGCTTCCTCGTCGTCACTCAGAGGAGGTTCAATTAGCAGGCTATATTTAGGGCCTATTTTCCCTTGTTCTTGAATGTCCTTCCACTTCACGTAGCCCCAAACATTAAGGTAGTTTCATAACCCACTTTTCACACAAGAGCATCATAATCCAGGTATTTAACGATTTTAAATGCTTACCTCATGGCCCCTTGAAGAAGTGATGCTCTGCTTCATTGTAATTGATCGAGGTATCGATCACGAACTCTGTCACAAACCCTCCTATGATACAATCAAGCCAATGATCGACAACACACATGATCTTATCTTCAGAGCCTTCTAATATATGCACTAACTCTGGGGTCCAGACTATTGGACCGTCAAGCCTCCACCTTCCTTGGTCATCTGCCGCTTTTGTGATCCACTTGTACAACTCAACTGGGAAGGAACAGAAGAAGATCTTGTGTATCTCTATGTATAGGTATCTATCCAACCATTGTTCTTTCGTTAATTGCAGATTCATGTTCTCTTGTGCCACGAATTCGTGGATCTTTCTATCCAACTAGTCCTCAATCTCCTTCTTAGTTGGATTCTAGTAATGCGACATCACACCTATTTATGCAAATCTCGTCCTGAAAATGGAACCATTTGTTGGCTTGATGGGCCCTGACCCAGGTTCAGCGTTAATTAGCCAAGAAAATCCCTACACTACTAGCCCTTTCGGCATCAATCCGCGGAGCATGGACTGAAGTCTCACCCAAAGCAGTATGGGGGGATGCAGGAACCAAGTTTCCACACCCTGAGATAGTTGTGATGTCATTTTATACCCTAACCCTTCCTTCACACAGACCAATAAGCCTTTTAGGGCTTATCAATGCACTTCTTTTATTCAGCTTCAGAACCTTAATGAAGGTATGCGATCATCCTTCCCAAGCCCTAAATAGGCAATTTACATGCTTTTGCGCCTCTATAATTACTCTTACTTCTGTGTTGACCTAGATAGCTTAAGTATTGGTTAACTTCAACAAGTATTATGATTATCTTCACGTAAACAAATATTCTTACTTGTATTCATATGATAAAGTAAAACATATAGATTCGCGCATTAATACAGGATTAAATCATAAACCCAATATTCAACATAACATAATCACATACATTCATAGCAGAAGTAAAATATTTCATACAAAGATATCTCCAGAATAATTCTCTTTATTAATGGTTTAGATCTCCAGTACAAACTCTAACATCCCTGCGCACATAGCTGCAGGGGTCTGCGCACATAGCTACAGGGGTCCGCGCACTCAGCTGCAAACTTCTACCGTAGGCCTCTACACACTCTGCTACAGAGCCTCTTCCTATGCTAAGACTCTTCACTCTTAGCTCTCATAGACCCATTATATCAATAGATTGCCCAATAACATATTAAGAACTGAATTGCCTTAGACTCTTCTAAGACTCCTTTTTATACATTCCCATGGCCCGCGAACCAAGGGTGGATCTCATCAAGCTTACACAAGCTACTCACACTAAGGGTGGAAACCCTTTTTGACTGTTTACATGTTCGCACTCCGTGACCACAAAATACAAAGACTTTACATTCTTTATACAAAACTTGGGCCTTTAGCCCCAAAACTTAGGCTTTTAACCCTAGAATTGACCCTAGGGGACCTGTTCCCAACAATTAGTTAAGGAACAATAAACAAATAATGATTTATTTCATTATTCCTAAGGGATTTACTCAAACTTAACAAAGAATAGTAATTAATTAATGATTAATTAGTTATTCTTAGAGAAAAATAAGATAAATAATGATTTATTTGTTTATTTTTCATCATTGGGTCAAATTTAACAAGGAATAATAATATAACAATGGTTTAATTATTTATTCCTAGAAGAAAACAAAATAAATATCGACTTATTTAATTATTCTTCATGGGTTTAACTATAAATTAGTTAATAAAGGTGGTTTACTAGGTAATTTTTCAAAGTGAAAGAAATTTTACTATGGTAAAATTGGCTTTACATGGTGTACTTTGATCCAACTAGTAAATTAGGTTAGATGATAAATTTTTTGGTAATAACATATTTCCCCCCAACATATGAGTGTTGGGAGCAAAACTTATGACTGAAGTATGTTGTAAAGACACAATCACTAGACAACACGGAGGAGTCAAGGAGAGAGAGGGACACTGATGAAGCTGAAGCTGAGAGAGGTAGTGAGAGAGGGGGTGAGACTAATTTAAGTCTCCTTTTAAATTGTGGTACTGGACCTCAATGAGGTGGGGGAGGCATACCCATATCCACTGAGATAACTTAGTACAAAAATAATGGTTAGCCCAGAAATATGAAACAAAGCAATAAAGTACATGCTGAATGGTACATGACAAGCTGGCATAATAGTGCCAGAAAATAATACAATGTGTCCCATATACAAAATTCATCTGGTAAAAACATGGGTTGGGACTGAATACAATAATATATGAGTACATGAGATTAAATGCCACTTCTCTCAAAAAATGGGTGGGAGGGAGGTTAGAACAATTAAAGAAGCCTCGCTGAACAAGGGAGCGCTTTGCAAAACTAAATGGATCATTTGGAGGAGATGTGCATGCTATGAACATTGTGATCAGTAGGAACCGAACCCATCAACTCTGCAGAACTTCATCTGAGGCTATAGCATAGTAGGTATGCATCTGAGCATGTGGGGGTCTACCTGAAGGGTCCCCCCATCATGAGGTCTGAAACATCTCACACACACCCGGGAATCATAGGTATAATCTGCTGCATCACTGGACCATCAAGTGTATGGATCAAGAACATGAAATGACCAATTCAAAGGGCAATAATGAGACCCTCTTCTCGATCCAAGGTTCCAAACAAGAACGGAAGCTGGAATTGAGATCAACCTCCCTCTATGTCGTTATTTTAGAATAAATGAGCTGATGTCGACAGAATAGGGCCTGTGATAGATGAGCCAATGAGGATCCTCAACTAAAGCATGAGGGAAAATAGTAATGTGACTGATGGAATGACACCAGGGATAATGGGGAAAATTATACTAAGGGACAAATAGATGACTACCCTTGTTAGAGCATAAAGTGCATGGTTGACTTGGCAACAACTGACTCAACTCCGGAGGGGATGGGGATAGTATGACTGGAGGCCAAAATGGGCAACACAGGATGAACGATATGCAAATATGGATGGAATATTGTGACATGATATGATGGAGCATGAAATAGACTCCAAGGATGCAAGGGTGACTCATCGCGGATTCTCTGAACAAGGGTGACTCGATGACGCTGCCACACAGACTAGGCCCGATGGGGACCATGAAAACATGAGTAAAGGATGGTTACTCATGATGACAATCGACATATGGTACGACAAGTATTTAGAGGAGGTGGACCTCAAAGTACAAGTGTCGCTTTATGACAAAAGTCGATTTTGAGGGGCAACAAAGTGACCTTTTTGGAAAAATGGTTTCTAGGTGAAGTATGAAATCATCTAAAACTGAAGAAGATCCATTTTAGAGCTTGGTGAGAGCTTTCCAATGGTGTTGACGGTTCATCAAACTGAGCTACAGTCTAGTCGCAATGGGCGATAGAAAAATTGTGGATTTTTCTATAAAAGGACATTTTCCCTCCAATTTGGATTCATTTGCTAAGTGAGCTATGGTGAATTTGGAGAGGAGGAAAAGGCCCTAAATCTTGTGGAGATTGTAGCAGACAAACTAACCGTCGGAATCGGGATCTACAACTTTCAGGCAAGTGGCCTTAGTTGTCTAAATATGGCCTTAATGCTTCTTGGAATGATGGTTCCTGGTGGAGAATTAAGGGAAGAGGAAAACGAGAATGAACTGCTAGAGGAGGTCTAGAATCATCCTTGCCCACTAAGTCAAACATGGGGGCTATGTGGACATAGAATAAAATATTTGAAGGGATGGTATAAAACATCTATGATATGCGATGGGCGTATGGCTTGCCGGAGAGGTCGGTAGGAAAAACTATCCAGGGAATGGGAGGATAACTGACCATACCTAGATCCAGTGGGATCTAGGCTGAGACTTTAATCAATTGAGAATATGGCCAGGGGAAAACCATCATGCCCCCAAGCATGGGATACTGCCCACAAACATAGGTGATGGAGGGGACTGATCTGGTATGCCAAGGTGGGAATGATTCCCCCTAGCAGGAGGAGTTTGTGGAGTACCACTGCATTCCAAGTGCTCGAAAAAGGGATTCAAGCATCTCGGCCCAACTTGGCACGAGGTCCTCCAAAGGATATGTAGCGGCCTATGTGCCCCCTAGTATGCTATAGGAATACTGGATGTATTTAGAGCTATGGGCTCCAAACACTTATATGATACGTAATATGATTATGCATTTTATTGGATGATGATGGTTCACCATTTGTGTGGTTATCTTCTATGGTATACATGTGATAAATTCCAATATAGAATGTTATTTGCAATGGCATATACACAGTGATTTTGAGCTCTAGGCACATGAATAAATGTAATGGTTTCAAATTCATGTACCAATAGCTTCACTCGTAGATATTTTCTAAATAGGACTTGGTTATGCACATGATACACACCATTCAATTGTATGACAGGTAGAAAGGAATCGAAATGAACATGAAGATGAAGGATGAGATGAGCGAGGGCAGCGACTAAAAAACCTATCACTACATCATATTCAGCTTGATTATTGGTGGCAGATCTAATGCACGTGCCATTTGAAAGGACTAATGTATGCAAGGGGGTAAAAATGGCCCAGGCTGTTGAGGCTAGGTTCCGGGGGAAGCGACTTACACCGTCAGAATGACTGATATACATTGTGGATGATGGATCCATCTGAAAGGTGTAAAAGATAATGGATGAGATGATGAAATCTACCTAACTTTATGGTAGAAATCAAGAAACGAAAATCAAAGGGATGTGTTGTGAGCAACATTTTTGGAGGTAGAGCACATTGGGAGAATTAAGAAGGAGATGGCCTTCGAAATAATCTTGAAGGAATTCCCTCTTACCCAAGTGTAGGGGTAATTAGGGGTAGACATAGCTTCCATGGTGTCCTCATCAGTCTAGCAGATGGGCAGACAGGAGGAAGGTTGACTACATGATGCGGCGGCATTACCCAATGCATCAACCTGAGGAATAAGTTTCACATACGCATCGTCTTAGATGGAAGACGACATGCTGGTAGACGGAGCGTCTACTGATGTCGAGACCTCGGATTCTATCAAAAAAGGTTCGATAGAAATGCGTGCAGCAACCTCAGGAAGGTTTGTCGGTGAGGAACTCAAGGATGACGACAAGTAAAGAATGGGGCCTATGTTGACTATCATCTCAACATCGGGGGAGGGGATAACAATAGAGGGGCTAGAGTTTCCCTGTTCTGGTTGACTCGTGGTACCAGAATCCATAGGTAGTGGATTAGTGGCTCTACTACAAGTGTCCTCGTATTCATGAATCACCCCAAGGTTGTAGGTTTTAACCTCGTACAAAAATTACATGCATACGAATTCTAAAACACATAAAATAAACAATGTGAGAGCATATCACATAAAACATAGAGATTTTCCCCTGGATTCCAAAACCGGGACTACCAGCTTGATTTTTTTAATTTTTATTTCAATGTTATAATACATATTTATATATGTCGAAGCATCCAATACCATGGACCGAAAACCATCGCATCCAAAACCATGGACTGAAAACCATCGCGTCCAAAAACATGTGTGAAAATCATGCACAAAACCATAGGTGGGTCCGCCCAACCTAACATAGGTTCCAAAACCAAAATTTTCCGGGGCGCTGCCCCAGACCCCATAGAGTGGGGTTACTTGCACCCCTCAAACCCCCTGTGACCCCCCCACTATGCAATCGGTGCAACGAAGGGGGGGCTCTGCCCCCCCTCTAACCCCCCAGTTAACTATGTGGGCTAGTCGTGGAAAGAATATAACACAACCCAACATTATCCCACTTGTTGTTTTATTTCCACAGGGGGCCACAAGAGAGCTTAGTCATTTATCTAGCTCTACAACACCCATTGTTTCTCTACACCAAGAGAACTTCTCAGTGCTCACAGATTTTGTCAATGCATCTGCAGTATTCTTCAAAGTGTCCACCTTTACTAGCAACACCTTTTTTTCTTCTATCATATCCCTCACAAAGTGATACTAAACATCAATGTGCTTTGTCTTTGAATGATATGTAGGGTTCTTTGCCAATAAAATTGCACTTTGGCTATCAGAGTCTATCCTTATAGCTCCCTGTACTAACCCCATACTTGAACACAATCTCTGCAACCAAACTGCTTCCTTGCTTGCATGAGTGGCTGCCATGTATTCTGCCTCTGTAGTTGATAGTGCCACTATAGATTATTTCTTACTCATCCAACTAACTGCACCTCCAAATAGGTTAAACACATACCCACTTGTAGATCTTCTCTAATCCATATCTCTAGCCCAGTTTACATCAACAAAGCCACAAATATCCAACACTCTGTCTAATCCTGGTCTTCCTTGGTAGCACAAACCATAATCACTAGTGCCACGCAAATACCTGAAAACCCGCTTCACTGTTGTCCAATGCTCCTTTCTTGGTTTTGACATAAACCTTCTCAATACTCCCACTGCATGTGCAATGTCTGGTCTAGTATAGACCATTGCATACATTAGGCTACCGACTGCACTTGCATATGGAACATGGGACATGTCCTCTTCCTCTTCTTGTGTCTTGGGACACTATTCAGCAGATAACTTTACACCTACAGGAATAGGAACCTTCACCAGTTTACTATCTTGCATATTAAATCTTTGCAATATTGTGTTGACATACTTCCTCTGGTTTAACCAGAGCTTCCTCTTTGCCCAATCTCTTTTAATTTCCATGCCCAAAATATAGTTTGAAACACCAAGATCTTTCATGTCGAATTTGGAGGAAAATTGGGTCTTAAAATCTTGGATAATTTCTTTGTCATTTCCAACCAGAAACATATCATCCACATTCAATACCAAATAAATAACACGATCGCCAATTAATTTAAAATACACACAGTGATCTACTTTTCTTCTAGTGAAGCCAAGTCCCCGTATAAATGTATCAAATTCATGATACCACATCCTTGGTGACTCTTTTAACCCATACAAAGACTTCTTTAACTTGCATACCAGTTCTTTCTTATCCTTCACCACAAAGCCTTCAGGTTGCTTCATGTAGATTTCCTCTTACAGATCCCCGTGAAGAAATGTTGTCTTCACATCCATCTGTTCTACCTCAAAATCAAAAGCAACAATAATAGATAAAAGTAATCTAATAGAAGTTACCTCGGCAACAAGAGAAAAAATATCACCAAAATCAATTCCCGACACTTGGGAATAAAATTTTGCTACCAACCGAGATTTGTATTTCTCCACCTTTCCTACCGCATTTGTCTTCTTCTTGAACACCCATTTTCTTCTAATGGGTTTCCTTCCAGCCGGCAACTCCACTAGATCCCAAGCCTCATTTTTGTGCAAAGATGCCATTTCATCAACCATGGCCTCTTTCCAGGGTTTTCCATCCTCTAAATCTACTGCTTCCTTCATAGTTCTGGGATCATCATCAGTAATAGATAAAGCAAAATTTGAATAGAAATCAGATGGACTATACCTTTCTAGTTGACTTCTTTCTTGAACTGATCTTCTCACACCTGGAGTTTGTGGCTCTTCATCTTCTGATTCCTCCTCTACGGTAGAGTCTGATTCTTCCTCCTTTAGCTCAAACTCTATCTTCTCAGGTTCCTTTGGTTGGACTTCATGTTTAATAACATCTTTCACCTCTCTGAACATTACATCTTGGCTGTACACAACCTTCCTTGTTATTGGGTTCCAAAGCTTATAACCCTTTAAACCATCCTTATACCCAATAAAGATGCACTTTTCAGATTTACTATCCAACTTGGTTTGTTTTTCCTTTGGAACATGTACATATGCATCACATCTAAATACCCTCAGATGTGAAAGAGAGGGTTTCTTACCAGTCCATACCTCTTGTGGACTTTTATCTTCCAATGATGATGAAGGTGATCTATTGACCAGGTAACATGCTGTCTCCACTGCCTCTACCCAGAATTCCTGTCCTAACCCAGCACCACTGAGCATGCTTCTTGTCCTTTCCATCAACATCTTATTCATTTTTTCTGCAACTCCATTTTTCTGAGGTGTATATGGAGTAGTCTTCTGCCATGCTATACCACACTTCTTACAGAATTCTTCAAATTCCTTACTGCAAAACTCTCCACCATTATCTGTTCTCGACACCTTTATCTTCTTCTCTGTTTGGTTTTCCACCAGAGCCTTGAATTCTTTAAACCCGTCAAAGACTTCAGGTTTCTTCTTAAGTAAATATATCCATGTATTCCTTGAGAAGTCATCTATAAATGATACATAGTACACAGACTTACCCAGTGATGGAACTTTCACAGGTCCAAACACATCACTATACACAAGCTCTAATATATGTTTTGCCCTCTTACCACTAGAGGGGAAACTCACTCGATTATGCTTCCCATATACACAATTTTCATAGAAATCAAAATCCAGAGAGCTATTACTCATACCTTCTACCATACCTTTACCATGAAGTATTTAAAGGCCCTTCTCTCTAGTATGTCCAAGCCTTTGATACCATAGCATGGTCTTCTCTCCAGAGACCACTAGATTTTCTACTCCACTTTCAGGAACCACAGAACTGTTGCACCCATCAACAACCGTGCTACCTTGTAGCTTGTACAGAGTTCTAATCCAAACTCCGCCATAAATACCAGTGCTCCCCAAACCATCTTGTAGGTATCCTTCTCGAACACTATTTTTACACCTGCATCATCCAACTTTCTTACATAAATCATATTTTTATCTAATGCAGGAATATGCAAAACACCCAGAAGTGTTATAACCCTTCCACCTTGTAACTTCAACTTTACTTTTCTGCAACCAATGATTCTAGCCTTCCTATCATCCCCTAAGAAGACATCACCACCATCGTATTTCACATTCTTGCAGAACCACTCTCTATGGGGAGTGAAGTGAAAGGATGCATTTGAGTCAATCAACCATGCCTCATGATCTACATGTGTACTTGAAGAAGCCAAGTATGCATCCCCACCTTCATCTGAGGTGGTTTTCACCTCTGTAGAAGGAGCATCATCAGATCCCTTTCCTTTATCAAGAGCTTTAGATTTGCAGTCCCTTTTGTAGTGCCCTTCCTTTCCGCATTTCCAACACACCACCTTTACAGGTTTTTATGGAGATTTAGTTCTCCCAATCGATGATTTATTTTTGTTTCTATTCTCAGATTGTCCTTGTATAGACAAGGCATCACCAGTCTGGCTCTCCATATTTTTCCGTCTCATCTCCTCCGCCAGCAAGGATGAGACTATTTCATCAAACTGCAAGGTAGTTGCAATACTACCTATTGCAATAACCAGACTATCCCATGAATCTATTAGAGAATACAACAAACTGATGCACTTATCTTCATTTGAAATTTTAATATCAACAGATGCTAAATAACTTACCACAGTATTAAATGCGTTCAGATTCTGTGTCACCGAGTCTCCATCTTTCATCCTCAGGTTATACAGCTTTTTTTGTAGGAACAGTTTATTCACCAGAGACTTAGATTGGTACAAAGTCCCTAACTTGTCCCACAAAGCCTTCGCCGTAGCTTCCCCTGATACATTCAGAAATACTGAATCTGAGAGACACAATCATATTGTGCTCTTTGCCTTCTGATCCAACTTCTTCCATTCTTCATCGGACACTCCCGTTGGTTAATTTAACACGGTCGCCAATTAATTTAAAATACACACAGTGATCTACTTTTCTTCTAGTGAAGCCAAGTCCCCGTATAAATGTATCAAATTCCTGATACCACATCCTTGGTGACTCTTTTAACCCATACAAATACTTCTTTAACTTGCATACCAGTTCTTTCTTATCCTTCACCACAAAGCCTTCAGGTTGCTTCATGTAGATTTCCTCTTACAGATCCCCGTGAAGAAATGTTGTCTTCACATCCATCTGTTCTACCTCAAAATCAAAAGCAACAATAATAGATAAAAGTAATCTAATAGAAGTTACCTTGGCAACAAGAGAAAAAATATCACCAAAATCAATTCCCGACACGTGGGAATAAAATTTTGCTACCAACCGAGCTTTGTATTTCTCCACCTTTCCTTCTGCATTTGTCTTCTTCTTGAACACCCATTTTCTTCTAATGGGTTTCCTTCCAGCCGGCAACTCCACTAGATCCCAAGCCTCATTTTTGTGCAAAGATGCCATTTCATCAACCATGGCCTCTTTCCAGGGTTTTCCATCCTCTAAATCTACTGCTTCCTTCATAGTTCTGGGATCATCATCAGTAATAGATAAAGCAAAATTTGAATAGAAATCAGATGGACTATACCTTTCTAGTTGACTTCTTTCTTGAACTGATCTTCTCACACCTGGAGTTTGTGGCTCTTCATCTTCTGATTCCTCCTCTACGGTAGAGTCTGATTCTTCCTCCTTTAGCTCAAACTCTATCTTCTCAGGTTCCTTTGGTTGGACTTCATGTTTAATAACATCTTTCACCTCTCTGAACATTACATCTTGGCTGTACACAACCTTCCTTGTTATTGGGTTCCAAAGCTTATAACCCTTTAAACCATCCTTATACCCAATAAAGATGCACTTTTCAAATTTACTATCCAACTTGGTTTGTTTTTCCTTTGGAACATGTACATATGCATCACATCTAAATACCCTCAGATGTGAAAGAGAGGGTTTCTTACCAGTCCATACCTCTTGTGGACTTTTATCCTCCAATGATGATGAAGGTGATCTATTGACCAGGTAACATGCTGTCTCCACTGCCTCTACCCAGAATTCCTGTCCTAACCCAGCACCACTGAGCATGCTTCTTGTCCTTTCCATCAACATCTTATTCATTCTTTCTGCAACTCCATTTTGCTGAGGTATATATGGAGTAGTCTTCTGCCATGCTATACCACACTTCTTACAGAATTCTTCAAATTCCTTACTGCAAAACTCTCCACCATTATCTGTTCTCGACACCTTTATCTTCTTCTCTGTTTGGTTTTCCACCAGAGCCTTGAATTCTTTAAACCCGTCAAAGACTTCAGGTTTCTTCTTAAGGAAATATATCCATGTATTCCTTGAGAAGTCATCTATAAATGATACATAGTACACAGACTTACCCAGTGATGGAACTTTCACAGGTCCAAACACATCACTATACACAAGCTCTAATATATGTTTTTCCCTCTTACCACTAGAGGGGAAACTCACTCGATTATGTTTCCCATATACACAATTTTCATAGAAATCAAAATCCAGAGAGCTATTACTCATACCTTCTACCATACCTTTACCATGAAGTATTTAAAGGCCCTTCTCTCTAGTATGTCCAAGAATTTGATACCACAGCATGGTCTTCTCTCCAGAGACCACTAGATTTTCTACTCCACTTTCAGGAACCACATAACTGTTGCACCCATCAACAACCGTGCTACCTTGTAGCTTGTACAGAGTTCTAATCCAAACTCCGCCATAAATACCAGTGCTCCCCAAACCATCTTGTAGGTATCCTTCTCAAACACTATTTTTACACCTGCATCATCCAACTTGCTTACAGAAATCATATTTTTAGATAATGCAGGAATATGCAGAACACCCAGAAGTGTTATAACCCTTCCACCTTGTAACTTCAACTTTACTTTTCTGCAACCAATGATTCTAGCCTTCCTATCATCCCCTAAGAAGACATCACCACCATCGTATTTCACATTCTTGCAGAACCACTCTATGGGGAGTGAAGTGAAAGGATGCATTTGAGTCAATCAACCATGCCTCATGATCTACATGTGTACTTGAAGAAGCCAAGTATGCATCCCCACCTTCATCTGAGGTGGTTTTCACCTCTGTAGAAGCAGCATCATCAGATCCCTTTCCTTTATCAAGAGCTTTAGATTTGCAGTCCCTTTTGTAGTGCCCTTCCTTTCCGCATTTCCAACACACCACCTTTACAGGTTTTTATGGAGATTTAGTTCTCCCAATCGATGATTTATTTTTGTTTCTATTCTCAGATTGTCCTTGTACAGACAAGGCATCACCAGTCTGGCTCTCCATATTTTTCCGTCTCATCTCCTCCGCCAGCAAGGATGAGACTATTTCATCAAACTGCAAGGTAGTTGCAATACTACCTATTGCAATAACCAGACTATCCCATGAATCTATTAGAGAATACAACAAACTGATGCACTTATCTTCATTTGAAATTTTAATATCAACAGATGCTAACTAACTTACCACAGTATTAAATGCGTTCAGATGCTGTGTCACCGAGTCTCCATCTTTCATCCTCAGGTTATACAGCTTTTTTTGTAGGAACAGTTTATTCACCAGAGAATTAGATTGGTACAAAGTCCCTAACTTGTCCCACAAACCCTTCGCCGTAGCTTCCCCTGATACATTCAGCAAAACTGAATCTGATAGACACAATCATATTGTGCTCTTTGCCTTCCGATCCAACTTCTTCCATTCTTCATCGGACACTCCCGTTGGTTAATTTAACACGGTCGCCAATTAATTTAAAATACACACAGTGATCTACTTTTCTTCTAGTGAAGCCAAGTCCCCGTATAAATGTATCAAATTCCTGATACCACATCCTTGGTGACTCTTTTAACCCATACAAAGACTTCTTTAACTTGCATACCAGTTCTTTCTTATCCTTCACCACAAAGCCTTCAGGTTGCTTCATGTAGATTTCCTCTTACAGATCCCCGTGAAGAAATGTTGTCTTCACATCCATCTATTCTACCTCAAAATCAAAAGCAACAATAATAGATAAAAGTAATCTAATAGAAGTTACCTTGGCAACAAGAGAAAAAATATCACCAAAATCAATTCCCGACACGTGGGAATAAAATTTTGCTACCAACCGAGCTTTGTATTTCTCCACCTTTCCTTTTGCATTTGTCTTCTTCTTGAACACCCATTTTCTTCTAATGGGTTTCCTTCCAGCCGGCAACTCCACTAGATCCCAAGCCTCATTTTTGTGCAAAGATGCCATTTCATCAACCATGGCCTCTTTCCAGGGTTTTCCATCCTCTAAATCTACTGCTTCCTTCATAGTTCTGGGATCATCATCAGTAATAGATAAAGCAAAATTTGAATAGAAATTAGATGGACTATACCTTTCTAGTTGACTTCTTTCTTGAACTGATCTTCTCACACCTGGAGTTTGTGGCTCTTCATCTTCTGATTCCTCCTCTACTGTAGAGTCTGATTCTTCCTCCTTTAGCTCAAACTCTATCTTCTCAGGTTCCTTTGGTTGGACTTCATGTTTAATAACATCTTTCACCTCTCTGAACATTACATCTTGGTTGTACACAACCTTCCTTTTTATTGGGTTCCAAAGCTTATAACCCTTTAAACCATCCTTATACCCAATAAAGATGCACTTTTCAGATTTACTATCCAACTTGGTTTGTTTTTCCTTTGGAACATGTACATATGCATCACATCTAAATACCCTCAGATGTGAAAGAGAGGGTTTCTTACCAGTCCATACCTCTTGTGGACTTTTATCCTCCAATGATGATGAAGGTGATCTATTGACCAGGTAACATGTTGTCTCCACTGCCTCTACCGAGAATTCCTGTCCTAACCGAGCACCACTGAGCATGATTCTTGTCCTTTCCATCAACATCTTATTCATTCTTTCTGCAACTCCATTTTGCTGAGGTGTATATGGAGTAGTCTTCTGCCATGCTATACCACACTTCTTACAGAATTCTTCAAATTCCTTACTGCAAAACTCTCCACCATTATCTGTTCTGGACACCTTTATCTTCTTCTCTGTTTGGTTTTCCACCAGACCCTTGAATTCTTTAAACCCGTCAAAGACTTAAGGTTTCTTCTTAAGGAAATATATCCATGTATTCCTTGAGAAGTCATCTATAAATGATACATAGTACACAGACTTACCCAGTGATGGAACTTTCGCAGGTCCAAACACATCACTATACACAAGCTCTAATATATGTTTTGCCCTCTTACCACTAGAGGGGAAACTCACTCGATTATGCTTCCCATATACACAATTTTCATAGAAATCAAAATCCAGAGAGCTATTACTCATACCTTCTACCATACTTTTACCATGAAGTATTTAAAGGCCCTTCTCTCTAGTATGTCCAAGCCTTTGATACCACAACATGGTCTTCTCTCTAGAGACCACTAGATTTTCTACTCCACTTTCAGGAACCACAGAACTGTTGCACCCATCAATAACCGTGCTACCTTGTAACTTGTACAGAGTTCTAATCCAAACTCCGCCATAAATACCAGTGCTCCCCAAACCATCTTGTAGGTATCCTTCTCGAACACTATTTTTACACCTGCATCATCCAACTTGCTTACAGAAATCATATTTTTAGCTAATGCAGGAATATGCAGAACACCCAGAAGTGTTATAACCCTTCCACCTTGTAACTTCAACTTTACTTTTCTGCAACCAATGATTCTAGCCTTCCTATCATCCCCTAAGAAGACATCACCACCATCGTATTTCACATTCTTGCAGAACCACTCTCTATGGGGAGTGAAGTGAAAGGATGCATTTGAGTCAATCAACCATGCCTCATGATCTACATGTGTACTTGAAGAAGCCAAGTATGCGTCCCCACCTTCATCTGAGGTGGTTTTCACCTCTGTAGAAGGAGCATCATCAGATCCCTTTCCTTTATCAAGAGCTTTAGATTTGCAGTCCCTTTTGTAGTGCCCTTCCTTTCCGCATTTCCAACACACCACCTTTACAGGTTTTTATGGAGATTTAGTTCTCCCAATCGATGATTTATTTTTGTTTCTATTCTCAGATTGTCCTTGTACAGACAAGGCATCGCCAGTCTGGCTCTCCATATTTTTTCGTCTCATCTCCTCTGCCAGCAAGGATGAGACTATTTCATCAAACTGCAAGGTAGTTGCAATACTACCTATTGCAATAACCAGACTATCCCATGAATCTATTAGAGAATACAACAAACTGATGCACTTATATTCATTTGAAATTTTAATATCAACAGATGCTAACTGACTTACCACAGTATTAAATGCATTCAGATGCTGTGTCACCGAGTCTCCATCTTTCGTCCTCAGGTTATATAACTTTTTTTGTAGGAACAGTTTATTCACCAGAGACTTAGATTGGTACAAAGTCCCTAACTTGTCCCACAAAGCCTTCGCCGTAGCTTCCCCTGATACATTCAGCAATACTGAATCTGAGAGACACAATCATATTGTCCTCTTTGCCTTCCGATCCAACTTCTCCCATTCTTCATCGGACACTCCCGTTGCTTTAGTACCCAGATCTACCGTGATCCACTGATCTTTATCCACCAATAGATCCTCCATCTTGAGTTTCCACAACTCAAAACTCTAACCATTAAATTTCTCGATCTCTATCTTTCCACTGCTTGCCATCTTCTTTCACCACTAGAATCGATCTCACAGATCTCCCACTGAACAGGGTCTACCACAGGCCCGAGCAAAACCCCTCAGCAACAAAGGCGCCCCCTTGATGCCAAAACAGCTCTGATACCAAATGTAGGTTTTAACCCTGTACAAAAATTACCTGCATGCGAATTCTAAAACACATAAAATAAGCAATGCGAGAGCATAACACATAAAACACATATATTTTCCCCTGGATCCCAAAACCGGGACTACCGGCTTGATTTTTTATTTTATTTTTTCTTTCAATGTTATAATACATATTTATACATGCTGAAGCATCCAATACCATGGATCAAAAACCATTGCGTCCAAAACCATGGACTGAAAACCATCGCGTCCAAAAACATGTGTGAAAATCATGCACAAAACCATAGGCGGGTTCGCCCAACCTAACATAGGTTCCAAAACCAAAATTTTCCGAGGCGCTGCCCCGAACCCCATAGAGTGGTGTTACCTGCACCCTTAAAACCCCTTGTGACCCCCCCAATACGAAATCGGTGCAACGAAGGGGGGGCTCTGCCCCCCCTCTAACCCCCCAGTTATCCGCATGGGCTAGTCGTGGAAAGAATATAACACAACCCAACAAAGGCAATCACGAAAATCGTTGAGACAAGGGAAACAATGGGAATAGTGCCCATGAAGATCACAAAAGGCACAAGGGTGGTTTTTGTGAAGCATTTTTAGTTTCTTAGGTGGTGTTAGGGCCTAAATCTACGTCAGGCTGAGAAAGGCAAGATCTAGGGTAACATCAAACCACACTTAACCTGGTAGCTAGCCCTACTAGGTCAAGGGAGGGCTCTCTCCTTGTCAATATTAGGAAAATATAGCAAATGAAGCTTGGGATGACTAATGTAAAGACTAATTTTAGGCTAGGTATATGCTCAAAGGAGTTTATTGAATTTGATGATGGTTTGCTAGCTCAAATGTGAAAGGCAGATTTGGGTCCGGGGATTGGACTTAGTTTTCCAGAGGTTTCTATGGGGCGAGGTAGGAAAATGGTTTAGTACTTAGAAATAAGTGAGATGGAGAGCCTTAAGATTGGTGAGGAATTGAAGAGGGCATGAAAATATCAGGGATCCTCTTCAAACTGCTGAAACATAGAGAACTAAACAAACCCTAGGTAGAGCACTGCAACATCAATGAATTCTACATTTATCCATGATTCATTTATTTCAGCTGAGAAAGAGAGAAAATGGCATACATAATCACATGTAAAACTTGAATTACAGAAGAAGACACTATACCAAATCAATTTTCCACAAGAATCCCACAAAAGGCTGCAAACCCTAGTCTATTCCTATGCCAAACTGCATAGATGAATGTACAATGCTGCTCAAAGCTTTCACAAAGTCCAACCTTTACCAATGACTGAAAAACTACTAGATATAGGTAACAAACAACTCATCCTAGCCTTTAGGGGTTGAGTTCATAAGTTTAGGAGCTATTTCAACAAGATGTAAACTGAGAACTAAAAAGTAGGTGGTGGAACAGCTTACCTCTAAAAACTAGGAAACTGATTCATTCAGTTGCAAACTACCTTTTCGTGATGAATCTACCACCATGAGTGAAATTTTAGCATATTTAAATCAAATTACATCATTAGTTTGACTATGAGGAAGAGAAAAGTCAAACTGAGAAGAAACTAGGTGAAAAACAGAGTTTTTGGGCAAAAAAGTCAATTTTCCATCTTTTGCGCCGCACCTATGTCCCTGTGCATTGCACCATTTTTCGCTGATTTTGGAGGCCTTTCCGTGCACCAAATTTGCTCCAAGTGGGCTTGTTGGAAATTTATTTCTGTCTACTTTCCAGAACAGGTGGAATTTATGAATTTGGTGTCCATTTTCCCCTCCAAAAGTGAGTTCTCCCAACACTACTTCCTGTGTGGCCAAAAAAGGGCAGAAAGGGCATTTTTGAGGTGTTTTTGACCCTTTTGGAAGCTCAAAACTTGACAAAAATTTTTGGCCATTTGTGGGAATTCATATTTTTGCATGCGAAATCCAAAAATGCTGAGTTTTCCTCCAAAGGAGGTCCCTAGCAAAAGCGCACGACAAGTGGTGCGGCACACTAGGCAGAAAAACCTGTTTTTTACTCAAAAAATTCAAAATTTGCAAAAAGTATCCCAAATTTCTTGAAATTTGGGTTGAGTGTCCTACATCAAGCACTGTGTTGGGCTAAGGAAGCCTCAGCCAAAATCTTGAGCTTGTCTTTCTCTTTCTTCTTCCTCAAAGCTTTCCTCAACTTGGCCTTCAAAGTCCTAATTCTCGCTTTGCAAACTTTGTTTCTCGCTAAATAGTGATAGGCCATGTGCCTCAACATCTTTTTCTCTTTGTTGGCCTTCTCCAGCATCTTTTCCAAGTGCATGTTTTCCCTCTCAAGTCAAGACTCCTTGTCATTCTCTATCTCTTGTTCAATGGAAGTCAAAGTGACATGGTCCTCTTCGTCATTTTGCTTCTTCAGTTTCAACATTTCTAGCTCCATTAGGCTTTGCTTATCCTCCAACTGTTTGTTTTCTTTCTTGTTTGTCATCTATATCATCCTCATGCATCTTCTCTTTGCCTTTGCTTTGCTGCTTATGTTTCTCCATAGAACTATCACTGAGTGTCTCTTCCTCATAGTGCTTGTCTTAGGAAAATGATGAGATGAAGGTATGGTGGAAAAAATGATGATGAAAGAGGGATGAAAGAGGACAATGGTGATGAGTATGAAGAAATTTTACTCTCAGGAAATGAAATTGGGGAAAGAAGGGAATAGTTTTGGGAGATTAGGATTTAGTGAGGGATTTAGGGTTTTATGAGGGAATTAGTTACTTTAGGGGAGTGGGATATGGGAAAATAGGATAAATGGAGTGTATTAGGGTAATAAAAGAGTTAAAAGGGGTTTTGATGCTGGATATAGTGGTTTTTAGGGAGTGATAGGGTTTGGGGATGCCAATTAGGGTTTGGGAATAGTAGGAATTAGGTATTAGGGTTTTGGGGATAGGGGGATAGATGAGTGTGAATGAGAGGGGTAAGGGATATGAAATGAGGGGAGTGTAGTGGAGGAATGTAAAAATTATTGCAGGGAGCAAACAATAACAATGACAATTTTTGCAAACCCTAGACAACTTTTTCAATGGATTGTGCAACAAACTAGGGTTTGAATTTGCACCTATCTAAACACCATCAAGGAGGATGAAAACTCTTGAAAAGGAAATTTAGGATGTTTAACTTAGTTTGAAGGAAGAATTTTGCAAGATTTGGATACTTTGCAAGATGATTTGAGTGAAATTTTTGGCTAAGCAGGCAGGTGCACTGCGCCACTACCCAGGTGCGCTCTGCCTATTTGCAGACCATTTTTTGAGGCCTTTCCAGTGTCAAAATTGAGTGTAGGATAGCTCGTTGGAAAGATTATTGAGTCTAATTTCCAACACAACTTGAATTTTGCAATTTAGAGTTCATTTTCCCTGTCAAAAGTCAAATCTTCCAAGACTGGTCAAAATGTGCAAAATGAGGCTGCTTAAAGGCAGAGTGTTGTTGCAGTCAACTTTTGAAGGTCTTACTCAACCTAAAATTGAGCTCATGATAGCTAATTGGAAATATATTTGTGTATATTTATCATTTGACTCATTAAGAAAGTCATTAGGCCAGCAAAGCTAGGAGAAATCTTTGTTTTCCCAAGGTCATGTCAGAGGTGCATCAATTCTCCTAAGGAAACTGTATTTTTGACATTTCTCTAAAACCATGACACCTGTGTAAAAAGTGAAGGAGGTTTTTCTTCCTTGGCCTATTATGGACAAAATCCTCTCTCATTTTTCCCAAATTCATCTTTTATTTCTCAGAAACATCATTGGAGTAAAACCTATCCCGATGTGTGGAACAGGGGATTTATCGAAATGAAGTGAAATGAAGGGGATAAGGGGCTTATAAATTCTTGAGAAAATTTTGGGAAGTAGGGAGGGATGTTAGGAAGTAGAGGAAAGTGGAATTTCAAAGATTGAGTGAGGGGAAGGGGTCCAAAAGGGAAAAACACAGGCCTAGCCTAGAAAATTGTCAAGTTGTAGCAAGAAACTAGGGTTTGTGCGAAAATGAGGAATTTGAGGGATATCAGTGATAGGAAGTGTTTAATAAGGTACATTAAGGATAGGGGAAGGTGTATGAACATCAGGATACAATTTTTGCTGATGATTTTACCATCCAAGAGAAATTACCTTCAAAACCCTAGGAGAGGGAAATGAACCTTACCTAGGCACAACTGAAGCATGAACAAGGTGTAAAATGACCAATTGGAACCTGACATGATGATGAGAACCCTATGAATGATGGTACACTCAGTTGAATGGTGACATGGGCTGAAATTTGGACAACTTTGAAAGGAGTGAAAGCAAACCCTAGACCTAATACCTAGTGACCAAATTTTACTTGAAGACTCACTGAAATGACAAAATTTGACCTTGACACCTTAAAATCACTTTGTAAGAGCATGTTTGATTACTAGAGGAAGGGTGCAAAGACTAAAACTAACACGTGGGGATGGTATGTCAACATGGACTTTTGGAATATTCGAATCAGGGAACCCTTCATGAACCAAGGGTTTAAGTTGAGGAAGTTCGGGACAATTGTTGGTGGCATGCCCAACAACTTCACACAAAGCGCACGGCTTTGGGGCCATAGGGGATGGAGGAGCTTGGAGAGCCTTGTCGTTCAAATCTTTCTTTTTGGATTTTCCCCCCTGGCTAGCTTCTTTCAAAATAGGAGTTGGTTCATGTTGAGGTTGTTATGGTACTGAAGTAGCGACAGGGGTCATGGGGACTGGTTGAACTGGGGTCAAAGTGTGATATGGTCGTGGCTAACCAGGTGAAATTTTTGCAGAGGGATCAATGTCTCATACTGGGATCCCTAGAGTCATGTTAGGAAGGACCAATGAAGCCATGATAGGTATAGAAAAAATTCCTAAAGGGGGGAATAAGAAAGGTATCTGGTCGGTAAGATAATTCCCTGGTGGAATAGATCCTGGATGGTTGAGACCTAGAGGAACAGTTCCTGGAGGGAAAATAGGAGAGGCACCCACAAATGGAGGAGGTCCCAGGGGAGTGGATCTAGAGGGTTCAACTGGAAGAGCAACAACAGGATGCTGGGGAGCTGGCTATTGATTAGGTGTACCAGACTGCTCAACGGTGGCTCGTGACGCTTGTAACATGCAAACACTCATGGAAGTAGGTTCAGAAATGGGAGGGGGAGGACGAGGGGAGGAACCTAACAATGAGGAATCTTTATAGACTTTAGGTGAGACACAGATATAAGAAGTGGATGACTGTTTATCAGATACTCACGAGATGGTGGACTCGGGGGAGGTCATGGACATCGACTCATAGTAAGTCAACTGATCAATGGTAACGATATTCCCTTCATGGGGGAAGCACATCTTGCGGAACACCGCAAACGTGATAGCTGACATGGCATATGTGTAACTACAACCTAAGAGGATGTTGCAATCCAAAGCGGCATTTATGACTTCAACATCGACATGGACAATCTTTCCTGCAAGGGTCACTGGACAATTGCGGTATATGCCAAGGGGCTAGGAGGAGTGTCATCCCAAGCATGCAAGGTGATGGTGGAGGGGGACAACTCAGGTGACTTGAGTTTCTTCCAAACAGTAGTAGGCATCACATAGGTGGATGTCCCTTCGTCAATAATGCATTTGGAGATGATGGCATTACAGACTCTAACTGGTATTTGGAAAACAACAAATGAAGTCAATTGGGGGTGCTCTGATGTATCAATCAGGAAGACAATCAAGCGATCGTAGGAAGGGTCCATTGCACCAAAAGTAGTTAGTAGAGACTTATTTTGGGAAGGGAACGACCAGAGGACTTCTAGTGTCGACATGGCGAAAGGTGATTACGCCAAGTCGTCTACCATATTGTATGTATGGGTGGCTCTATTAGAAGCTGCATTACGGCGTAATGGTCCCTTTGGTATCTTTGGAATGGCCTCAACTTTGGGTTGAGGGATATGTAAATGACCATTTGGTGGCGTAAGAGGCTCAGTGGACACTTTGGTTTTGGAATCGAAAATTGACGAAGTGGAGGGCTTGTCATATTAATGCGATGAGTTTGTAGGTTGATATTTGAGGGGTTAACTTGATCATAGTTCATCATCAGGATTTGATAGTCATCGGGACTAGAAGGTTGGGGAAGGTGCGTTGGTTGACTTGGCTGGGGTTGAGCAACAATAAATCCTTACTGAGGGAAAGGATTTGTGAGCATGGCCGATTGAGGTGGCATAGGATCCTGAGGTGATTGTTGACCTCGAGAAGCTGCTTGAGCTTCCCATAGTTGGCGCATATGGGGTAAAAGGGGACACTCATGTGTATAGTGGCCATGTACACCATAACATGTAGAAGGCTTGTTCATACACATAACCTTGTTTTTCTTGGGTTGTCTACCCTATTTTTGGTTGTTGGTGTTAGGCTGATTCCGCTGGGGTTCACTAGGTTGGTTACCTTGGTTACCCTAGTTACCCTTCCCCTTATTCTTTTTCTTTGAATTCTGGGTATTGGTATCACTCTATTGTGAAAACACCTGACCATAAGGGGGTGGTGGCTTTTGGGGCTGAGGATGCATGGGAGGCTACACCGCTAATGCTTGAGGGGCTGGAGCATCAGGCTATGCATAAGAAGGAGAGACAATTTGGTAAACGGGTTAGGGCCATGGAAAAATGTTGTTAGCAGGAGGGGCGTAAATGTTGGAGGAATTGGTGCCCCCCTATGGGTAGCCATAACTCTGCTGAGAATATGATGAAGAGTGTCAAATGGACCCAATGATATCGTCAGCGGCGTGATATGCCCCCGGTGCATTAGCACTTCCAGGATGAGGGAGGTATGGAATAATGGTATAGACATAACCTGATTTATCATAGATTAGATCATATCTCAAAGTAGTCTGGAGATCTCTTTCCTCTGTCTGAGGAAAATGGAAAGCGTCATCTTTCCCGATAGGGGATAAAATGCTCTTGAGAAACCAATCTAGATAAAAACACGGTCTTCGAAAGGAGGGGCACGACATGTGCTCTTCCTTCGACGACACTCTTGAACATGGTTAGAAAGGCGAGTAGCAGAGGATTGAAGGAATGTGTTCAAAAGCTCAGTACCAGTACCATACCATAGAGGTAATTAGAAATAGGACAAGAACGCTTTAGCAAGTGTCGTGAAAATGGAATGAGAGGCGGTAATGTGGTCTACATACCATTTTGTAGTGTCTCCAATGAGCTTGTGTTGGAAAATCTGAAGACGAATGGAGTCATCTATTATGGAGTTGGATGAACACCACGTGTGGAAGGATCGGACATGGTTGGTAGGATCCTCTCTAGAAATACCCTCAAACTTTGGGATGTCTGAGGGAAGCTTAGTCGGCATAGAGGGCCAACCAGCATCATGTTGTATGGGGTCATTTATAAATTGGTTTAGATTCAGTAGACTCAACCCAGCCATAAAGGGGAGCATGGGGACTGCCGAAATGGTTCCTGAGACTGTTCTGCCTGATGTGACCACCGGTATAACACTGGAGGCACCATCAAATTGGGGTCATGCACCTACTATGGGTCCAGACATGGTGACAATGTACAGTGAAGGAGGTTCAGAATCAAATGAGGAATCATAAGGACCAGGAGAAGAGTCAGAATGGGCACTCGGAGGGCTATGAACTCAAACCCAACGGGGAGGAGTAATACGCCAAAGTGAAAACTGGTGGTGAAGGCCTAATAGTCTCAGTGATTGATGCCTTAGTAGCGCAATGATGGAAGGACACACGGAACACAGAAAGGGTGAAGGGAGATCAAAAATATATCTTCCACCTCTGATGCGGCGAGATAAATTTATTATGTTAAGTCTTGGCTTTGTGGTGTAAACCAAGTGCCCTTCTCTTAAGGTGTGCTTGTGTGTGCAAGTGTACTAATTGATTAAGCCCAGATCGTGTTTGTAAAAAAAGAAAAAAAAATAAAAAAAATTGCTGTAAATAAACTAAAATAAATAATAGAAAATAAACAACAAAAAATTAACTAAACCCCACCCAGACTGGGTTTGCAAACATTGTACTGCTATATGGATAAACTAATGGAAAATACACTAAACTAGTCAAGAGATCTGAATGTCAGTGTGACTAGGATCAAGTGACTCTAAGTTACTAGAATGTGGTGCAGCAACAACAAAAAACTAGAGGGGAAAATCGTTGCAAAAAGATAGGGAGGTGGGTGAAACACCTAGGGAAACCGATGGGACCCTAAGGGAATGACCAAACAAGTTTGAATATGAAACTATGGATGGTATCAACATATCTTATTAGATCTGAAACAAAAGGTTACAAATCTGGAAAATGTGGCTGAAAGTGCTGCAAAAATTCAGACTTCTCACTTAGCTAAACTCCTAAAAAGGTGGAAGTATACTAGAAGCCCTAAGGGAGGCTAAATTCAAGTTCAATGAGTAAAACATAATGGATCAAGTCCTGAGCAGGATGAGACAGAGGTTAAAAACCTAACAAACAGCTCTCAGAAAAACCGAGAAACAGATCTGAGAAAAACCCTAAAACCCAGAAATCGCAGGTTCTGACCTGTTTTTTGATGAAATCACACTTTTTGGGCAGAAAGATGCATTCTGGAGTCTAGATTGCACCTTTTTGGTTGAAAAATTCGATTTCTGCTCTGAGACTTCGGGTTTGTAAATTTCAGAAAAACGTGTTTCCTTTGTCGCGACTGGTTCCTGTGACCTGTGGAAATGACCAGAAAGCTTACGGAAGTTAGAAATTTATCAGATCTAGGGTTAAAACACTAGGAAACATTAATAGAAGAGAAAAAAGAGGAAACCCTAAGTTGAAAACCAAAGGTCACCCAAGTTTCTGGATCTGAAGTATAAAACCCAGTGGAGTCGCCAATTTGTTGTAGTGTTTTCTTCTCAATGATGTACAAAAATAACCCACTTAAGATTGTGGATGACAAACAATCTCAACAATAGAAATGACTGCTAAACATTGTAGATCTGCAGCTATTGATAGAAACAAAACCTACCAAAATTCTGATCTATGCTGCAATCATAGTTAAACAGTGAAAGAAAGAGTAATAACCCCAAAACATCCAATGGAAACTAGATATGTAAAGAATAATTTTATAATAACACCTGTGAAGAGAATAGATAAATGTTACTAGTCCCCCTCTATGGGATGGGTTCTTGGAAATCCTCAAATGCTTTCAGCTTCTTTCGAGTCTCTCTCCTCTATAATGCATAAACCTAGCAAAAATATGTTGTGTGACAATGAAAATAATTAGAGTTACAAGAATGAGTGCAACAATGAAAATAATCAAAAGTGGATAATGAATGGAAAACCCTCCTATTTATAACAAAACATTGAATTATTCTCGAATAATGAACAATAATAAAATATTATTGATCCCATTCTTGGAATTACCACTTAGAATATTTTATTACATTTGTTTAGGAGGGAAAAAGTATTTAAACTTTTATTTATAAATAACAAATAGATAAATGATTCCCGGATCCGGGTGGCATCACCGACCTCACTGTTCTCCATGCAAGGAGTTAATGCCCAGTACTGCCAACTGCAGAGCAGCGTGGCCTCCCGGGACGTAAACTCATGCGAGCAGGGAAAGAGTATTAATGTTGGATCGGTTGGCAGATTCGCATTTATGTTCTGCGTTGATCGACGCAACATTCCTTCTGTTATAATCATGCTGCTCCATCGTTCTCTCACCATGCCTTGTGCTCAGTCGCGCGGTAATGGAACCTGGTTTGCGGAGGCTGTTGGTGATGGTTTAAATCTGGTTCACTGCCGCGAGCTCCAAGCCAACTCTATCAAGGGTAATTTCTCCCCTGTTCTGGATTCATGCTCTGTGTTGTTGTCTGCAAGTTTTGTGGTCGTATGTAAGTTTTGTTATATTGTTGTGTCGGTCACAAGCTCTGTTGGGCATCCCTCTTGCCTCAATCGACTCCATCCTGTTGGTCATCCTGTCCATAATCCATTTGTGCCCTACCTCCTATCTATCATCATGGTTCGCTTGGGCAAGAGGCATCATTCAGGGGGGCGTCGTGACAGTCGTTTGCATCCTCCAGTCGGTCATGCCATGGAAACGACGCCGGAACCTTTCAATCCCTCCCCCGTCCATGAAGCTGGGCCTTCTGTAGGTTCTGGTTGTAAACCTATCCCGAACAGTGCTTTCCAAACAACGCACTTTAAATTTCAAAGTAATTTGCATAGGCCCCTGTTCACTTCTCACATCACCATTATTCTCTTGGAAGAGGAAAACCTTGTCTCCCCTTTGGCCTGCATCGCCCCTGATCCTTCTCCAAGCAGTGAGCATTCCTCAGACACAGACAACATGGAGACTTGGAAAAAAGAGAAAGCTGAACAGGAGGATTTTCTCAAAAATCTTCCTCCCCTTGAAGATACAGGACCTATAACTAAGGACAAGACTCATGGCGAGGTAGACCATGCCATGGCAATCCCTGGCAGCGATTTGAGCGGCAATGAAGGTCTGAAGACTGGTGATATAGGTCTGGATGAGAAGAAGGACCATGGCCCGGCAAAGGAGAAGTAGCGCCACTTGGGACTGTCTCTTTTTGTTTCGGCTTCTGTTTCAGGCTCGTGGTCAAGTTTCTATGCAATTGTCCTACTGTTTTTTGGCTCCCAGATGGGTATTTGGTGACTCTTTATATGCTGGGTTGCAATGTTTTTGTGTTTCTGTGCTGGCTCAGTTCTCCTTCTCGGCAACACATGTCTCTCTTTATGTCTGTTATCTGGTTTCTTGCTCTTTGTAACTGGTTTCCCCAGCTTATGTCTGTAATGGGGCAGTTCTGTTCTGTCGAGTGCTTCCAAGCCTCGATAATATGTAAAAATATTTTTCCTTTCAGTTAATAGAAGTTAGTATTTGCAGAGAAAAAAAAACAAATAAATAAATGATTTATTTATTATCTCAAGGAATTACTTAAGGAATAATAAAAAAATAATGATTTATTTAATTATTCCTAAGGGATTTGGTCAAACTTAATAAGGAATAGTAATTAATTAATGATTAATTAGTTATTCTTAGAGAAAAATAAGATAAATAAAGATTTATCTGTTTATCTTTCATGATTGGGTCAAATTTAACAAGGAATAATAATAAAACAATGGTTTAATTAGCTATTCCTAGAAGAAAATAAAATAAATAATGATTTATTTAATAATTCTTCATGGGTTTAACTATAAATTACTTAATAAAGGTGGTTTATTAGGTAATTTCTCATAGTGTAAGCAATTTTACTATGATAAAATTGGGTTTACATGGTGTACTTTGATCCATCTAGTAAATTAGGCTAGGTGATCAATTTTTTGGTGATAACAATAATATATTAGTTTCCTTTTACTCTCTAACTCATTATCACCCCATAATCTAATAATAATTAAATTTTGATGCAATAATATCTTTAATATTGATATATTTATTAATAAAAATGATCTCATACTTTATCTCCCAATGCTATAGCAATGGTTGTTCATCCTTATGCCATCCCCATTTGAGTTGATGGCGATCTTGGATAGAGTTACAAGTAATTTTATGAAACCTCTTGTTTTTCATGTTATTTAACCTCTTCTTATACATAAGATATCGATGTCATGCTTTCAATGGGAGAAAGATATTCTTCAATGAAGAGGAT
The DNA here is from genome assembly GCA_031772625.1 of Pinus tabuliformis. Classification (NCBI taxonomy): domain Eukaryota; kingdom Viridiplantae; phylum Streptophyta; class Pinopsida; order Pinales; family Pinaceae; genus Pinus; species Pinus tabuliformis. The sequence continues at coordinate 471,303,895 of CM062807.1, forward strand.
ATGATATTAGGATGTAACACTTTAAATCTAAACATAAACAAAATAAGTTACTATAACAATAATTGAAATTGTTGTAAATTATAATTATCACAAAAATTGGTATTATTCCATTTAATAGCTTTATAGATGAGAGATAATAAAATGGTGCAATCTCCTAGAATTACTATAATGAGTCAATCTAGATAAAATAATTTCAATAATATTAAAATATAACTAAGATGTAGGTCAATAATAGTATCAACCATTGATTATTATTAATGTCATATAATTTATATGCGAACTTTTGTTTTGCAAAAATTGTGACTTGTTATGTAATATTTGTTCAACTTAACTTTAAATTAATATAAAAAATTAAATAATACTAATATGCATAAATTATATATCTATATTTTTTATTTTATAATTTATTTTTTGATTTTTAAAAGAATAAATTTAAACATAATATGAGTCTTATATAAAATTTTCTCTTGTCGATTATAAAATGTTATCAACCTCCTAATATAATAAAATATGGTACTCAATGCAAACAAAATTACTATTAGTAGTACATAAAGTAAAAATTGTTACATTAACAAACATATTATTGGTATAATTCTATCACTAGCACAACCGCATTAATAAATGTGGTTGATAAACGCTGATAGGCCCATATCAAGCACATATATCAATTATCAATAATATTAAGAATTAATGTTATTAATGTTATTATCAATAATATTAATATAAATATAAGAACCATATTAATAATGCAGTGGGGTGAATAATGGACATGTAAACTCGAAAATTGGAGAGTCCTACCAAGCTTACAAAAATTAATACTATATTATTACTATTATATTAAATAATCATTATTATTATATTCTTAATATTATACTAAATCATAATAATAATAATAATAATAATAATAATAATTATATTAGTAATCATTTAATAAATAATAATGAAGTAATTATGAAATAAACATTTAATAAAAATCAAAAAACAATTTAAATGTGGTTGATAGGAAATTCAACTTTAAACACTCCACTAGAACACAATTATTAAATGTTAGCCTCTTCCAAAACACACCGAGATCGATGACAAAAGCTGCACTAATTCAAATCAACAAGATAATGATCACGACCATTCACACTTTCCAACCAATCCCTTCTTGCATTGTCTTGCATTTTTTCATAACGTTGAAAAGAAAAAGGTGGTGAAATATGAAAACCATCTATTGATTTCACTCTTGATATAGTTGTAAATGTTAGAGGAATAATATTAAACCCAAGGGATAAATATTATAAACCCAAGGTATAAAAACCCTAAGATAAATATTATAAACCCTAAAATAAACATGCTTGACCATGATTTACCATCATTGATTTTTATACTGAGACGATGTTTGTCACAATGTGACGTTGGACCATGGTTGATTTTCATATTGAGACAGTACATGGCACATTATGACATTGGACCATCATTAACTATGGATGACCATGATTGTAAACCCAAGTGATTTATATTAAACCCCAAGATTAATATTATAAACCCTATGAATAATATTATATGCTAGGAACATGAACCAAATGAACCCAAGGGATTGATATTATGAATTGAAGGGAATAATAAACCTAAGGGATTAATTGTAAAACCCAAAGGTATTATAAACACAAGGGAATAATATTATAAATGAAAGTTATATAAACCCTAAAGGGATTGATATTATAAACCCAAGGGAATAATAAACTCAAGGGATTAATATTAAAAACCCAAGAGATAAAAAACTCAACGGATTAATAATATAAACCCAACGGAATAATATTAAATCCTAGGGATTAATATTATAAACACTAAGATAAATATTATAAACCCAAGGGAATAATATTAAACCCAAGGGATAAATATTATAAACCCAAGGAATATAAACCGTAAGATAAATATTCATCACAATGTGACGTTGGAATATGGTTGACCATGATTAATTTTCATATTGAGACAACGTTTGTCACAATGTTACATTGGAAAATGGCTTACCCCATTGACCATGTTTGAGCTCCATATTTATACAATCTTTTTCACAGTGTGATGTTGGACCATGGTTGACCGTGGATGACCATTGTTGTGACAATGTGACGTTCGACCAAGAAATAGTCTTTGTCACTATGCGACCATGTTTGACCATGATTGAACCTAAAGGTATTATAAACCCAAGGGATTGATATTATAAATGCAAGGTATATAAACCCTAAAGAGATTGATATTATAAACCTAAGGGATTAATACTAAAAACCAAATGGATTGATAATATAAACACAAGGGAATAATATTAAACCCAAGGGATTAATATTATAAACATAAGGTATATAAACCCTAAGATAAATATTATAAACCCAAGGAATATAAATCCTAAGATAAATATTATAAACCCAAGTAATATAAACCCTAAGATAAATATTATAAACCTAAATAAATATTTTTCACAATGCGATGTTGGAATATGGTTGACCATGATTGATTTTCATATTGATACAAATAAACCATAAAATAAGCATGGTTGACCATGATTTACAATCATTGATTTTCACACTGAGACGATGTTTGTCACAATATGACGTTGGACCATGGTTGATCATGGTTGATTTTCATATTGAGACAATATGCGACACATTGCGACATTGGACCATCATTGACCAAGGATGACCATGACTGTAAACCAAATGGATTTATATTAAACCCTAGGATTATTATTATAAACCCTACGAATTTGAACCAAATAAACCCAAGGGATTGGTATTATAAACCAAACGGAATAATAAAGCCAAGGGATTAATTATAAAATCCAAACGTATTATAAACCCAAGGGATTAATATTATAAATGCAAGGTATATAAACCCTAAAGGGACTGATATTATAATCCCAAGGGAATAATAAACCCAAGGGATTAATAATAAAAACCTAAGGGATTAAAAACCCAACAGATTAATAATATAAACACAATGGAATAATATTAAACCCAAGGGATTGATATTATAAACCCAAGTTATATAAACCCTAAGATAAATATTATAAACATAAAAACAATGGAATAATATTAAACCAAGGGATTAATATTATAAACCCAAGGTATATAAACCCTAAGATAAATATTATAAACCCAAGGTAATAATAAACCCAAGGGATAAATATTATAATCCCAAGGAATATAAATATTTGTCACAATGTGACGTTGGAATATGGTTGACCATGATTCATTTTCATATTGAGACAACGTTTGTCACAATGTGACATTGGACAATAGTTGACCATCATTGACCATGGTTGATCTCCATATTGACACAATCTTTGACATAATACGATGTTGGACCATGGTTGACCATGGATGACCATGGTTGTGACAATGTGATGTTGGACCAAGAGATAGTCTTTGTCATAATGTGACCATTGTTGACCATGGGTACTGACCATTGTTGACCATGGGTGAACCCAAAGGTATTATAAACCCAAGAGAATAATATTAAACCCAAGGGAATGATATTATAAATGCAAGGTATATAAACCCTAAAGGGATCGATATTATAAACCCAAGGTATTAATACTAAAAACCAAACAGACTGATAATATAAACCCAAGGGATTAATATTATAAAGACAAGGTATATAAATCTTAAGATAAATATTATAAACCCAAGGGAATAATAAAACCAAGGGATTATAAACCCAAGGGAATAATATTAAACCGAAGGGATAAATATTATAAACACAAGGAATATAAACCCTAAGATAAATATTTGGAATATGGTTAACCATGATTGATTTTCCTATTGAGAAAACGTTTGTCACAATGCGATGTTGGAAAATGGTTGACCATCGTTGACCATGGTTCATCTCCATATTGAGACAATCTCTATCACAATGCAATGTTGGACCATGGTTGACCATCGATGACCATGGATGACCATGGTTGTGACAATGTGACATTGGACCAAGAGACGGTCTTTGTCACAATGTGCCCATGGTTGACCATGTTTGACCATGGTTGAGATAACCTTGGTCATAATGCGACGTTAGAACATGGTTGATTTTCATATTGAAACAATGCTGGTCACAATGCAACATTTGTTGATTTTCATATTGAGAAAAGCTTTACCGTAATGTGATGTTGGACCATGGTTGACCATGATTATAAACCTAATGGATTTATATTAAACCTAAATACTAATATTATAAACCCTATGAATAATATTATACCCTAGGAATATGAAGCCTTAGATTAATAAACCATAATTTATTATTTTATAGACTTTTTTAATTAAAAAAAATCAAAATATAGTGCAAAATCTTAAAAACAAATGAATAATAAATAATGATTTTTTCAAAAATAAATTCATACAAAATAAAATGAAACGAAATAAGAATTTATAAATTCATAAATTCATTTACTATAATGTCATTTGAATATATTAAAATTTTAAAAGATATATCATGTGAAACATTATTGATGGAATTTTACATCTATAAAGTTACAATTTTTTAATGTATTATATATTTTAAAAATTGATAAATAAATAAATAACTAATTTTATATTTTTAGTTCACACGTGTCTAATTTTTTAAATTTATTAAAAGTAATGGACCATTTTTCTAAGTAAAGTTTTCTTATATATAAATAAATGTTATACATAATAATGAGGAACTTATTAGAATTGGAATAATCTAAGATCCCTAGGAAATTGATGCGCGGGGAGCCACATGGCACGAATATAATTTTTAAATTTATTAAAAGTAATGGACCATTTTGCTAAATAATATTTTCTTTTACATAAATGAATGTCATAAATAATAATGAGGAACTTACTAGAATTGCAATAATCTCAACATGGATGAACTTATTAGAATTGGAATATTCTCAAATCCCTAAAAAATTAGTGGGTGGGCAGCCACATGGCACAAGTCTAATTTTTTAAATTTATTAAAACTAATGGACCATTTTATACCCTAGGGATATGAAGGTTTAGACTAATAAACCCTATAAATTATTATTTTATAGAATTTTTTAATGAAAAAAAATTCAAAATATAGTGAAAAATCTTAAAAACAAATGAATAATAGATAATGATTTTTCCAAAAATAAATTCATACAAAATGAAATGAAATGAAATAAGCATTTGTAAATTCATAAATTCATTTACTATAATCTCATTTGAATATATTAAATTTTTAAAAAATATATCATGTGAAACATTATTGATGGAATTTTAAATCTATAAATTTACAATTTTTTAATGTATGATATATTTCAAAAATTGATAATTAAATTTAGAAAAAAAAAAATTAATTTTATATTTTTACTTCTTACGTGGCACAAATATAATTTTTTAAATTTATTAAAAGCGATGAACCGTTTTGCTAAATAAAAATTTCTTATATATAAATGAATGTTATAAATAATAATGAGGAACTTATTAGAATTAGAATACATGGCACTAATCTAATTTTTTTAATTTATTAAAAGTAATGAACCATTTTGCTAAATAATTTTTTATTATATATAAATGAATGTTATAAATAGTAATGAGGAGATTATTGGAATTGAAATAATATCAACATGGAGGAACTTCTTAGAATTGGAATAATCTCAAATCCATAGGAAACTGGTGGGTGGGCACGAATCTAATTTTTTTAATTTACTAAAAGTAATGGATCATTTTGCTAAATAAATTTTTCCTATATATAAATGAATGCTATAAATAATAATGAGGAACTTATTAGAATTGGAATAACCTCAAATCCCTAGAAAATTGGTCGGTGGGGAGCCACGAGGCACAAATATAAATTTTTAAATTTATTTAAAGTCAATGCAACCTAACAAAATCTATAATACACTACAACACACTACAACAGTTGATAAACATTACAAATAAGCATATGCTGAGCATATTCCCTTGAGAATCAATCTAGGCCCTCAATTAAAAAAAAATCAACAAATTTCCTTCCATCTAAAGTTCATATATATACGCCTATCCGCGAATTAAATAAGTTTTATGGACACATTAATATTGTGCCAACCTTATACTGGAATAGTAACTCAACACATAGTGTGGTATTTACTATATCAAATTATAATTAAATTAGTTAATAATATTAACATATAGGATATTCTTGTCATAAAATAATTATGTCGTAAGGCATTTCCTCTTAAAAGAACTCCCCTCCCAGATTATGTGTAAATTTGAATGCCCTTGATTTAGGGTGTTAGATGATTAAAATAGTTTGAGCCATCTGATTACTATATCAAATTATAATTAAATTAGTTAATAATATTAACATATAGAATATTCTTGTCATAAAATAATTATGTCGTAAGGCATTTCCTCTTAAAAGAACTCCCCTCTCAGATTATGTGTAAATTTGTATGCCCTTGATTTAGGGTGTTAGATGATTAAAATAGTTTGAGCCATCTGATTAATTTGACTGGTATTAAGTTAGTTACAACCAACAACGAGGTAATTGGAAATTGACTGACCTCAGAATGTATAATTATGAAAACCTCTTTCCCGATTCCATATTCGTCATGGACCTGGGCGTACTAAGGAGCGAGATGTTTGTAAAGTTCACAAGTTTTTTTCCACTACTTCTATTGCCCCTGCGGATTGTCCACTGCATCCCGTGACCTGAAACAACTGTTGGGGTTGAGGTGTTCAATGTGAAAAGTGGAAGATGGGATGTGGAATGCAATCTCTAGTGGGTGCACTTCCGACCTGTTTTGGCAGAGGAAAAGGCTATTACCGAAGAAGCGATGGTTCAAGTTAGTTCGCAAGCCAAATATGGTCGGAGAAAATCTGAAATCGTAAAGTAGACAACGTGGCAGAGTGAGGATAAACTCCGACGATTAGAATTTGAGAAGACGGCCCAGTGTAGACGGGACCTTGAAGAAGCGACACCAAAAGAAGGATCGAAGTCAGTTGTTGCAGACGAAGAATTGAACAAGACAGTAGAGGAATTTATCACTAAATTTAAATGGGAAATGCACCTCTAGGGTTGGCGATCGCTCGTCTGTTCACAAAGTTGAGTGATCCACAAACTGAATAGATCTTAAGCATTGTTCAATCTGGAAGAATTCACATTTAATGTTTTTGAGTCTTACCTCTACTGTTATATAACAATACCTTCCCTTATTCTCCCTGTAAATATAATATGGATGTCTTCTGTATATTCTTTCTTTGTAAATCACTTCTAAGGTTGTCTAGCCAAGATTTCAGTTTTTCATATTGTCGAGTATTACTGTAAAGAGAGTTTCACAGACATAAAAAGTATCGCCGGAAGCTCTTAACAATGAAATAGTAATATTTTCTTCTTCACTTATTTTCTTTATTTTGAAAATTTTATGTTGTGCTACTCAATCTATGACCTTCTTATTGAAATTTATGTGTAATGTTGCTCAAATTGTCACATGTGACATCTCTTAGTTCACTTGTTTATTGGTATGGTAGATTTTTAATTTTTTTGGGGAATTGTTAATTGGATCAATAGATTTTGGAAAATAATTTTTAGAATATTTTAAAATCTCATGGAGTGAAATTATTTTGCACTATAAATTTGGGAAATATTTCAAAGTTCGATAAGATTTAAATTCTTTGTCCAAAAAATTCTAAAATATTTCTGAAATTTATTTGTAAAATCTGCAATTGAAATTTCGATCACTATCATGCTGCTACTCAATAATGGAAGGTTGAGTAATAGTGCGAGATAGAAATAAAGCAGACATGTTTCTAATAATGGTAAGATAAGTTTTGTGAGAGGTGCAACCAGCCAGTGTGACGCGTTGGTCCTGTGAGAGCGTTTGACAGTTGTCAAATTCATTTATTATGCTTTGTGAGGCAATGGAAAGACAGTCCAAGATCGGGTAGAGTGACTTTCCTTATTATTATGGTCACCAATGTAGCCGAAACTTCTACCCAGCGGTAGAAAAATCTTACTAAGTGGTTCAACTGTCATCTATCTATTGTTGGTTAAGCTAGAAACATGCATGATTAGATGTGACGCTCGTGATATTTCGAAGTCTGGTTGTATTGGGATGACCACATATATCCAAATTTTCTCTAGGCTCATTGTCGTGTCATCTCTGGTTTATCTTGGTTCATGTGCATTAAAATTTGATCGACAATTTTCCACCTTATATGTCCTTTATGGAATTCAATTATTCAAGTTATACTAAAGTCACTTGCAAATTCATTTGTCAAATTTGAGCTTTCTTAAAAATACAAAACCAAAAAATAGCTAAAATCATCTAACTAGAAACCCTATTTTATTGTTTCTAAATAATTGATCTCAATATCTTTTTTATAGTAGTTTCTAAAGATGGCTCCATTTTGTTTACATTTTATGGTAATGCTAACATGGCTCCATTTTTGTTTACATGATAGGCCAATGCCACATGGAAATACAAGGTAACTTACCACAAGTGTCCACTCAATGCTCTTTGTGTGATCAAGTTGGACACATCAAAGGTGGTAGAAGCGCCAAAAGTGTGAAGGGTGGAAAAAGCACTAAACGATTAGTATATTGAGATTCATTGGTACTATTAATATCAAAACTATATTGATGATCACTAAAGAGCTTCACACTTATATCAACCTCGAAAGTTGTTGTTGAGACTTAAGGTTTCATTAGTAGGGTCGATCATTCCTGTAACAAGATTATATAATCTTCCTTCTAATGTCTGAAATAGTGAGTCTATGGAGTTTATTTCATTTATAGCTTGACTTGTATGAGAAATATCTATGCTAAGGAAAAACCAATTGGTAGTTACAAATAGCTATGAATCTCATGAGTTGTACATGTTTCCATAATGTAATTTTGAAAGTGAGTCCCCCAATGTACTAAGTGAATCCCCCAATGTACTATGGGATCCAACGATGGACCATAAGATGTGGACTAAAATCCAAAGCAATATTCATTGTACACCATAAAAGACCATAAAATACTTAAATATTAAGAGATAATCTATGTTGGAAAGCTTATAGACTCTCTCAATTTGGCATAATGTAATGTAGGAATTTACAAGGTAAGTTCCTAAGATAGAACAAGAAAAGACATCGCTCACAAACAGATCACAGATCAACACACTAGTATTCTTGACATGGTTAAAACCCTCAAAAAGGGAAATAGTCCATGGCCTGAGCCAATGCGGCCACTTCAGGAAATTTATTAATGTAAAAGAAAGAAAATTTACATAAGCTTCTCTCATGATCGGTCACCTTACAAATGACCCTCCATGCTCTTTAAATAGAGATCATGGACCAATGAGGTGTTAAGCCACAGATCAAGGGTTGGTAATACCGAGGAGAGAATGAACCATTAGACCACTCCATGTCTAGAAGGATTGTAAGTTACAAAAGTACATAGTAAAGAAACACACTTTACCTAACTCTACACTAGGCCAAGTTATACTTAACTATTTCCTATGTGTCGGAATATCCTAACATACCCCCCTTAAGAAAAACTTGGGATAGGATTGAAGGATGTACAAATATGGCACAATAGGAGAAGGAAGGAGGCATCAGAGCCTATCCCCCCTTAGTGACAACTTCCTGAACTCCAACCATAAATCGAAGTTTAGTAAACTTCGCCTCTGTGAGAGCCTTTGTAAAGATGTTTACAACTTGATCATCAGGTGAACAATATTACACTTCAAGAACATGGTCATGAATGAGCTTTCTGATGAAGTGCATGTGTATTTCGATGTGTTTTCTACGCTGATGTTGGACTGGATATTTTCATAGTTGAATGGCACTTTGATTATCACACCAAAGTGTAGTCGGATGTTGCTGCTGAAAGCTAAACTCTGACAGGATCTAACAAAGCCACATGGCTTCTTTACTTTCTTCTATGGTGCCAAGATACTCTGCTTTTGCTGAAGAAAGAGAAATGTCACTTTGTTTCTTGTAATACCATGTAATAAGTCCAAAACCAAGAGTGAACACATAACCTGCAGTAGACTTCCAATCATTAGGGTCACCAGCCCAATCGGAATCAGTGAAACCAACCAATAGAGGAGATGCTTCTACACTGTAATGAATCCCAAACTGAACTATACCTTGAACATAATGAAGTATTCTTTTAGCTTCTTTCCAATGACTTTCATGTTGGTTTTGCATAAACCGATAAATAAGGCCAACATCAAAGGAAATGTCAGGACGGGTATGGGTCAAATACAAAAGTTTTCCTACAAGCTGACAGTATAAGGTAGCATCAACTTCATGGGAAGTACAAGTGACTAAAAGTTTGGCTCTAAATTGAAAGGGGGAAGGGGATAGCTTATAGTCTTCCATGTGAAAATGGCGTAGAATATCACAAGCATACTTAGACCGGGAAAGGGAAATACCTTCCTTGGTTTACAAGGCTTGAAGACCAAGAAAATAATGCAAGTGTCCTAAGTATGTCATTTCAAACTTATTTTCAAGGTTAGACTTCACATGGTTTATAAGGTTGGGATCACAACCAATAAGGATAAGATCATCAACATAAATAACAAGAATGATAAGAGACTTACCTACTTTCTTGGTGTAGACAGTATTGTCAGAATGACACCTAGAAAAGCCAATATCTAAAAGAAAGCTATCCATTTTGGCATACCAAGCCCGAGGGGCTTGCTTGAGAATGTAAAGGGATTTATTAAGCCGACATAGAATGCTGGAGTCTGTTTTTATAAAGCCAGGAGGTTGTTCCATATAGATTTCTTCATGCAAGTCCCCATGCAAGAAGGCAGATTTAACATCTATCATTCCCATTTGAAAGAGGTAGCAAGGGACAGAACAAGGTGGATAGAGTTCATTTTGGCAATAGGGGAGAAAGCTTTAGTATAGTCAAGGCCTTCACCTTGTGAAAAACCCTTAGCAGCAATACGAGCTTTATGTTTATCAACTTTTCCATCTCGTCCAAACTTGGTTTTGTAAACCCATTTTAATCTAACAAGTTTTCATCCCTTTGGGAGAGGAACAAGATCCCATGTATCATTTGCCAATAATGAATGATATTCTTTAGTCATAGTTGCATCCCAATCTTGATGGCCTGAAGCTTCTGCAAACATGTTAGGGTCATAATTCACTGAAGCTTAAGCCAGTAAAGAAGAGGCTCTATCGAACTGAGAACGTGTACATCGTTGATCTGTAGGATCACCTGCAAGAGCACCTGCTGCATCCCGAGTAGCGTGGACTGATTTTGGAAGCTGAGACGCTGAAGGAGGATGCTGAGAAGGTGGGGGAGGATTTCCATCCTCGTTGTTATCATCAGAAGAAGAAATATTTTCAGAAGTAGAAGGGATAGAGAGAGGTGGCACATCCACTGAACTAGGCTCATAGGTCAATATATTTGTAGCAAACTCTACATCTCTTCTAATGATAACATTTTTGGATTTAGGTGAAAGAAGTTTATATCCTTTGACATATTCAGAGTATCCAACAAAAATACATTTTTCACTCTTAGGTTCTAAGGCTTTATGTTTCTCATCTAGAATATGGGCCCATGCTTCACTTCCAAAAACACGAAAGTGACTGACATCTGGTTTAATTGAGCTCCATGCCTCTTCTAGAGTGATATTATTTAAAACCTTAGTCGGAGTGTGATTCACTATGTAATTTGCACAGTTAATTGCTGCTGCCCAAAAATTAAGACTAAGTCCTTTATATTGAAGCATATAATTATCCATTTCCTTTAAGGTGTGATTCTTCCTTTTAGCTACACCATTTTGTTGTGGAGTATATGGAAGAGTATGTTGCATTTGAATTCCATGCTCAGTGCAAAAGTTGATGAATTTTTGGTTAACATATTCTCTGCCATTATCAGATCTTAGCTTAAGAATTTGATGTCGAGATTGTTTCTGAACAAAGGCCTTAAAGGCCAAGAACATGTTAAATGCTTCACTCTTGAGTTTTAAGAAGTATACCCAAGTGCCTCTGGTGAAATCATCAATGAAATTTGAGAAATACCTGTAGCCATAGAATGAAACAACTCAAAGTGGACGACATAAATCACTATGCAGAAGCTGTAAAGGGGCTAAGGCATGCCAAGAGGCACCTTTTTCAAAACTATACTGATGATTTTTTCCGAGTACACATCCGTAACCAACACCATCTCTGCAAGATACCATAGGAAGACTTGTCACCATATTTTTTTTACATAGATTTTGAAGGGAGCGATAGTTTAAGTGACCAAATCACTCATGCCAAAGTTTGCTCACTTCATCATTATGAGAAACAAATACCAAGGTAAGATTTGATGATCCAAAGTTGTTAAACTTATACAACCTTGTAGAATCATCAACAATGTCAGTAGCTAAAATCTGTCTAGGATCTCTTAGGTCCTTAATTACAACATCATGAGGTGAGAATTCAATGATTCTACCTTCTCCTGAATGAGTTATTTGATATACCGATAGAAGGTTGCAGGATAATATTGGAACACATAATACATCATTAAATTGACCATTGTCTAGATTAATAGTTTCAATCCCTACAACACTAAGAGATCTATCATCACCAATATATATATTTTTGGTGTTACAATCATTTAAAGAAGAAAACATGGCCTTGTTTTTGGCCATGTGATAAGAAGCTCCAGAATCAATGAGCCACTCATGAGAATGAGATGAAGAAGATTCATTTAGTGCATAACCAGACCGAGATGCTTGACAACCACATGTAGAAAGTGAAATTCCTAAAGATGAAGTTGAAGTTGACGAGTGCTCCAAATGGACGTTATTCTTTTTCATTGATGCTTCCAAGGCTTCCATCTTCTTAAAGAATTTGGATTCTAAGTGGCCATCTCGATTACAAAGGTTGCAATGTCTATCAATATTCTTCCCTTTGTTTTTATTTGCCTGATCATTTTGTTGAATTGATTTTTTATTTTGAGACTGAAATTGCTTAGGACCCTTGTTTGGTTTAGGACCATTCCTTTTAGGATACTACTTCTTAGGATTCTTTGAATTTGGTTGTTGTTGGGTGGCTAAGGTTTTCTTAGAAGAGTTTCCAAGATTAAGGAGACCAAGATGTAAGAGTTTTTCTTGTTCTCTTATTAAAGAATCACAAAAGGCATCGAAAGAGGGGGACTTGTAGTCTTGTCCTTGAGAAATAAAGGCTTCTATAATAGAATGGAAGGTGGAAAAAAACATAGAGTAGGCTGGTCCCAACTTAGTAAGAATGGAATAGATAAGGCTACCATCTTCTTTCTTAACTTTAACACCTTCTAAGAGAAGTCTAAGGGCTTTGAAGTTGGAAAAAAAATCTTCAATGGAAGAAAAATTATTGGGGTCCAATGTAAGCAACTCATTTTCAAGTTGATGGGCACTAATTTCATTTTTAATTCCAAAAACATTAGTGAGCTGTTTCATTGCTTCATTAGGGGTATCAAGTTTTGCGATATGGAATCTAAGATCTGGAGAAATAGACATCCCTATCAACCCACATGCTTTATCTTGCTTATTTTCCCATTTGGCTGTCTTATCTTCATCTTTAGGTTTAGTTTCTTGGCCTGATGATATTCTGTAAAGACCTTTACTTCTAAGAAAATCCACATTGTAGGACCACCATTGGAAGTAGTTGGTGCTGTCAAGAATAACTTGGCATGGAATTTCACTTTTAACTGAAACTGAAGCTGTAAATGTTGAAACTAAGTGTTCCAATGGAAAGATCTCGAAAAATTAGGTTGATTAAAAAAATAAAATAAAACGTCTTTGAAAACGGCTTCCAAGTGAAGAAGTTATGGATTTTTGAAGAAAAGTTGTTGAATATGCCGACGAAGTGTGTGAATGTGTGGAAGTGAATGATAATGTTAGATTAAAAAAAAAAATCCCCCCACCCCCCCACCCCCTTCCAAACTTAATCTAATTATCTCACTTAAAAAAAAAAATTATGTGACCCACTTTTATAAATAAGTGAAAGTCACTTTTACAATGCTAATTTATGAGCTACCCACTAAATTATAACTTAAATAAAAGATAGAGAAACTTTAGAATTATAAGTGACTCACTTTTTATAATGGGTGAGAACACTTTTACATAAAGTAACTTTAAGACATAAGTTACATGTGCTTTTTGAAAAATTAACTCAACAAAAAGAAAGACTTGAACTCAAGACCTCTATTCTCATCAAGTAACTTTGGACCAAGTGAGCTAGTTTAAAAGGTTCGTAATTTTTGGAAAAGAGGAAGGGTTTTTTTTTTTTTAGTCATTGAAGCTTTGGGGTGCATGCTTACTTTAAAAATCCATTTTTTCCTACAAAACAAAAAACAACACAACCCAACACAGACATACAAAAAAAACCAAACCCTGTAGCTTCAAGTTAGATTTTGCAGGAAACTAAATATGTTCCTCAATTTTTCTGATTTTCCGAGATCACACTAAGGCGTGACGGAAAAAAGCATACGCATGAGAAAAATCCTTCATTTCTGTTTCTGATTTGCCTAGATCGCAAAAAGTCTTGGGGAAAAGAGCATACACATAAATGAAAGGTATAAATCTGGTAATAAAAAACAAAGAGATAAATAAATTGAAATAAACAGAGAGAAAAATAACTAAAACTGCAAATAAAGACTATATACCTCCAGATATTAAAAATAACGTAGCTAGGGCTACCAGAAACCTTTTCGTGTGAAATGAAAGGGGTTCCTCACTAGAACAGATGCTCCTAACACAATAGAACAGTCCTCTCGGTCCAAAAGTGGTCAGAAACAGTAGGTCTAGGAAACGACAGCCGAATGCAGTTGTACTGGCTTCCAATTTGGATCACCAATGGATGCAACCCTCAAATAGTTCTAATATCATGTAGGAATATACAGGGTAAGTTCTTCAAATAGAAAACCAAAGGATACCGCTCACAAACAGATCAAAGATCAATACACTAGTATTCTTGACATGGTTAAAATCCTCAAAGAGGGAAACAACCCATGGCCTCAATCAACACGGCCACTTCAGACAATTTATTAATGTAATAGAAAGAAATACATAATTTTCTCTCATGAAGGGTCACCTTACAAATTACCCTCCATGTTCTTTAAATAGAGATCATGGACCAATTGAATGTTAATCCATAGATCAAGTGTCAATAATATCGAGGAGAGAATGAACCTTAGGATTACTCCATGTCTAGAACATATCGTGACCGTCAAATTGTAAGTTAAAAAAGTACATAGGAAAGAGACAAACTTTACCTGACTTTACACTAGACCAAGTTATACCTAACTATTTCCTATGTGTCGGAATATCCTAACATGTAAGTGATATCTCCTTACCTTCTAGCTTTGAATGGCATTTTGTTTACTAATTATTATCTTCAATGTTATTTTATTCATTCTTAATGAATAGAATATCTATGTAGTAAATATATAAAATTATGATAACAATTAATAGAATATTCTTGCAATAAATTTATTGATTGACATTTACAATGAAATTTAGAAAATGTGCAACAATCACTATATATAATAAAATTAATGATTTTCATTTTCCACAATATCAAACAATATCCCATTTCCATCTTGGGTGGAATTCTTTATGTGGAAGAAGGGTATAAATGTAAAATTATATGATTGGAATCATAATTTCCATATTGGGTGTAACTATCTCTTGATTGATTGGAATTTATAATGAAATTCAGAAAAAGGTACAACAATCAATATATATAGTAAATGATTTTCAAGGTCATCATGGAAGAGTAATAGTTTAATGCTATTCTTTCCTACACTACTACCTTGTTTACCTAGGTTGTCATTGATGTCAATATGGCAATATTCTGGATACTAGAAGATGACATGAAGCCTAGGGGATGCAGAGAAGATTCATGAAGAGACAGGAGCAAGGCCATCAGGAAAGCCAAGCCATAAGCAAAGAGGAGCTACCTAAGGAGGCATATCAAAGCACACTACAAGATATTAGAGCAAGAGAGGCATTCATAGTAAGGAAAGCCATACCAGAGCAAGAGGAACACTACCTGTAATATATATGCCAAAACAGGCATATCAGAGCAAGGAGGCATATCGGAGCCAAAGAAGAGGAGCAAATGGAGTAGACGGACCAAGAGGAGCAGATGGAACAAGAGGAGCCAAGAGGAGATGGACCGAGAAGAGCAGATGGAGCAAGAGGAGCCAAGAGGAGCCACATATATATATGCCATACATATGCCATAGAAGAGGAGCAAACAGGGGCAGATGGAGACGAGAGAAGCTAACAGAGCATGAAGCACCACCAGAGGAGCCATATATATGTATATGTCACATATATATGCCAAATCAGAGGAGCACACAGAGACCGATCAAAGGAGCATAGAGAAAGAGCAGAGGACACAGCCATCGGAGCAACAGAAGAGTAAACAGAGCTATCAGAGCCATAAAGGAAGCAGAACAACTATCGGGCTTGTAAAACCCATGTATGCATGCTTTAACGTTATCGGCGGTTAAAAACCATATAAACTATGCATATATGTGTTTAACACTATCGGGAGCCATCGGAGGAGAAAACCCAAAGAAGAGGAGCTATCGGAGCATATCGGAGCAAGAGGAGCCATCGGAGGAGCAAATGCAGCAAACAGAGCCATATATGCCATAAACTCATATATCAGAGGCCTAAACTCATAAAATTCATATATAGAGAGAGCTATATACACTATCGTCACAACAGGGCCAAAGGATACTCTATCGGAGGAGTAGAGCTATCGCATATCACGTATGGCAATAGTAAGGTTCATAAGCGGAGCAATATATATATATATATATATATATATATATATTATAAACAAAGTATAACAGAGGCATACAAAGTACTGAGGAGTATATATATATAGAGGCGATATAATAACACAGACCCGCAGCTCCATTATAAACTGGCTAAATGTAATATCACATCCGCTATGTCGCTGGTCTCAAAGGGCTGTCACTCCCGAAACCCCCGATTGCGATATACGGTGGTGGACCCGACGGAGGAATTAAAACCAGGCTAATGATATATCGCATCCGTCATTTCGGAGCGGGTACCGCAAGTGGGTTGGGCCTGCCACATTAAAAATGCCGATTTCGATAATAACACAGACCCGACACGAGATTGTGTTATGGTTAAATGGTTTATCTTATCCGCCCATCGCACATGTTATGAAGCCCTACCACATGAAACCGTCGATTGTGATAGGAGCAATGGACCCAACAGACTTATTATAAACAGTTGAATGCTATATCGCATCCGTGGTAATCGCGATGTATAAAAGGGCTGTCAACCACAAAACGCCGATTGCGATATGGGTGTGGACCCGCTGCGGAATTATGTTATGGTGTAATACCATATCGCATCTGCCCATCGCCTGTCTGACTAGAAGGGCCGATTGCGATTACACACGGACCCGAAGGGGTTATCAACTGCTATTTAATTCAATATCGCATCCGATCCATCGGAGCAGTGGAGGATCGGCCATCGGCCATCGGCGAAGTCATGGTTGCGATATATAAAGGATCCCCGGGAGTCACGAATCGCCGATTGCGATTTAAGCGCGGACCCGATGCAGAAATAAATATGAGTGTGATATTTTCTGAAGTCCACCCTTTAGTGTTTGCCTGTGTTTTTATCATATTCCTGTGTAATTTGATATTTGACCTGCGCGGGGTTTGGAAGTAGAAATGCAATACAATAACGCTCCCGATAGTTCAGGAGGCCTGAACGAAAGTTCAAGAGGCTGATTCATGGCGATACAAATTGCCATTGGATGTGGCTATCCGTTAAATGAAACAAAACTCTATGTATGCCCGACATCATTGCCAAACGGAGCACTGTTACAATTTTAACTAGGAAGATGTGTTCTTCGGTGGATCGTTTGGACCCAACCATTGATTGAACGTGTCCTGTGAATATTGGAACGCTCGGATAGATAGAGGAAGCCATGGATTGGGAAGCCAAAGTGTCAAGTGAGCATAGAAGATCAAGCGAGTCAGAGGAAACGATAGCAACTGAGGAGGAAGCCAAAGAGTCAGCATGTAAGAGGAAACGAATGGACAGAGACATGGAATGAATAAAATAGCAAAAACACAGGACTGTGTGTGGCGGTTGGGATGGTGAAGAACCAGAGTGTGAGATAGCAGAAGCAGCAGCAGTAAATGTTGTTGAAGGCTGTTGAACACTGTGGAAATAAGCTGGAGGAGACAGAGGTAGCGAGAGGATCCAACAGAACAGAAATAGGGCAGCAGGGCTAACAAGACAATAGATAGTCAAAGGGGAGAAGCAACCAGTTGAGATTATAAGCTTCAAAAAGAAGTTTTTCTTTATGCAGAGCTTAGTTTAGCTAACAGTAGATTGACTAAAGTTGCATGAAGACATTATCAGATGTCATGAAGGGTATTGGACACTTTGTGTGGGCAATATGAATAATTGGGAAGACTACTTCAAGAGAAGATTGGTTGTCATTGATACTGTAGTTTGGATACTACAGTGAAGCTGTAAATAGATAGAACTCAGCAGAGAAGAGTTCTGAGAGCAGAATTGAATAGGATTGGAGTCCTTGGGGCTGGTGCCTCAAAAGCAAGAAGGATAGGAGTCCTTGGGGTTGGTGCCTCAGAAGTAAGTAGGATTGGAGTCCTTGGGGTTGGTGCCTTAGAAGAAAGAAGGATTGGAGTCCTTGGGGTTGATGCCTCAGAAGCAGGAAGGATTGAAGTCCTTGGGAGTTGGTGCTCCTAAGTCCAAGATTGGTGTCTTGGCAAAATAGAGTTGGTGCTCTGGAGGTTGGAGCCTCACCAAAGTCCAAGTTGGAACTTGGCAACTGTTTGTGACCATCTATATATTGTATCTATTGTATTTCATAGTTTATATTAATAAAAGAATTTATTCTTGCTGTTCATCTTGTGTTCTGAATATATATGTTTTAACTGGTAAAACAATAGTGGGAAAAAGAATTACTGATTCACCCCCCTTCTCAGTATTTCCAACAACTGGTATCAGATCAGGTTCCTTCATTCAAAGCTTAACAGCTTGAAGGTTGACTCTTAGAACACAAATGGCGAGGTCAAGGAAGAAAGTCTCCAATCCTCCTAAGGATGTGTCTCCCTCTACTACTAAAATAGAAGACAATGAATTTGAGGAGGCTCCAAGGCTCAATGTGAACTTTAGTATATGGGAAGCAAGAATGGGGAATTTATTACAGACTCAAGGCTTTGAAATCTAGAAATCTGTGAGTGATGGTAGCAGTATGGATGAAGAATCTAAGGAGTACAATGCAAAAGCAGTAAAGGTAATATTGAATGGGCTACCTGATTCTGTAAAGAACAATCTAGGAAAATGTTCATTAGCAAAGGGTATATGGGACAAACTTCATGACCTTCACTCAAAAGGAGCATTGACCATGAACATCAGTCAAGAAGATGATGGAAATCTAGAAAGAAATCCAGAACCCATCATAGAAGTTGAACATGAGAATGATGATGTCAAGGCTAAAGCAGACTTAGAAGATGAAGAGAATGAAAAAGACTTTGTAGAAGAACTCCTCGCTCAACTTATGACTGCCATGGAAGAGATTAACAGTTTGAAAAAGGAAAATGAGAAACTTAAGAAGATAGCTCCAGTTGTTAACCAAGATCAAACAAGGAAGAAAGTTGACCTCATCAAGCTTCAAGTACAAGAAAGGGATGAAGAGCTTGCCAAGCTTAAGAAGGAGTTTCATCAAAGCAAAAGAAAGCATCATGAAGAAGTGATATCCATGACAAATCAATTGAATAAAGCAAAGAAGCAGGAAAATACCTTGTCAAGTCAACTTGAACAAAGGCACAAGAGTGTGAACAAACTTGAAGAAGAAATTGGTCAGTACAAGGTAGAGGTCTCCTCCCTTAAGTCTCAATTACAAGAAGCCAGGAAACAGGCACAAGGAGTTGAGAAGAGAATGGAGAGCAGTCAAGCAAAGAATGAAGAAATCTTCAAAATGAAGTCAGATATCATCTCCCTTAAAATAGTAGCAGCTGAAGCTACTCGTAGCAAGGAAGAAACTGAGGAACAACTTGCAAAGAAGAATAGTGAGTGTGAAAGATTGGAAGAAGAGATTGTCCTCCTCAGGAAAAAGGTTGAAGGGATGAACAAAATCTTGAAGAGCTCTCAGGCTTTGGATGACATGCTCAGCTATCATAGAAGTCCATCTGATAAATCAGGTCTCGGATATGTAGGAGAATCCTCAAACAAGAATGAAAATGCTTCAAACAAAAGAGATATAAAGAAGACAGAAAGAAATGGTGATGCTCCCAGCTCCAGCAAAGGCAAGGAGATAAATCAAGGCTACAATAGAAGAAATCCTGCTCCAAGAAGAAAACCAGCTCCAAGAAGAAATGTAGATGATATCAAAGATACAAGAGGCAATGGTTATCATCAAAGGATCTCAAGGCAGAAAGGCTTCAGAAGTACATCAAGGAAACCTCCACCTCCCAGGTACCAAAGTTCATTTTTTGGTTATTGTTATTCTTGTTCAAACTTTGGTCACATGACAAAAGACTATAAGGCATATCATAAAGATAAATGTTATGGTGCCCAACCATTCCATAGAGATAGATGTTATAGTCTCCGACAACCTCCAAGAAACAACTTTGCAGAAAGAAATCATGAATTCTTATTCATGAACAATGTAGAATGCTTCAAGTGTCATAACATCGGTCATATGGCACGCAATTGTAACTTAACATGGGCTCTTACACAAGCTATAACCATGTAAAAGAAGAAAGTTACACAAGTATGGAGAAGGAAGGAAATACAGTACGAAAGTCCCTTGAGCTCTCTAGCCAATCTAAGCATTTTATGAGAAGACTCTGCCGAAAGGAGATGATGCATACAGTTAGGGGGAGCCTGTAATTCTTGATCATTATTGCTGAAGCTATTAGTGAAAGGGTCCCTATGAAATCATTATTGAGCTATATTAACAATCATTCTTTGATGAAGATCATTTCTCAAGAATACTCCATTGAAGAACATGATTCTGTAGTTGGAGAAATAATTATGGTGCTAATATTACAGATGCTGAATGTATTAACTCAAGAATTAAATGTGAGAACAGATAAATTCTGGACACTGATAGAGGCAGTCTTCAAACAAACAGATACATCGGGAATGGATTTTGAGGTAAGAGCAGCTAGCAACATATAACAAACTGAAGCATTGTAAAAGGATGCAGATCAGCAATTGTATTTAAAAGGCAGTCACAGATTGGATATTTGAATCTGCAGAGATATGTACAAGAATGCAAGGAAAAGATGGCTCATAGGAAGGAGAATGTTGTGTAGTCAAGCATAACTTAAGCTGATAAATATCACTTAAGGATTATAGCAACAACAAGGCACAACCCCTCACATTTTTGTCCAAATGCAATGATGATTGAATACTAGATGGTAGTAACTTAAGGGGAAGCACAAAGACACAAATAAACTCAGATTTGAAGAAAGACAATCTCAGCAGCAGTCTCTCTCTTGATTCAAACTATGAAGGTCTCTTAATTCTGCCTATGGAGACATCAATATGGATTGAGCATGAAAGCCTGGACTTGGACACTTGTGTATGACCATTTGCAATCTGAATGAAAGCATTAAAGTAGAGCATCCTTAAGCATTGTTGAAGCCATGATAAAGCAGTTCTGAGACATGAAGATGATAAAGCATCAATCCTTCTATCTTGAAGAAGAAGAGCACTATGACAGGGGGAGTCACAGACCCATGAAGATCTACCATTCATGAAGAACATAAGTAGTTTGATAGGGGGAGTCCCAGAGCACTCCTTTGCCATTAATGTCAAAGGGGGAGAGAAGAAGAATATTGCCATCAATAACAAAGGGGGAGATTGTTGACCTAGGTTGTCATTGATGTCAATATGGAAATATTCTGGATACTAGAGGATGACATGAAGCCTAGGGGATGCAGAGCAGATTCATGAAGAGACAGGAGCAAGGCCATCAGGAAAGCCAAGCCATAAGCAAAGAGGAGCTACCTAAGGAGGCATATCAAAGCACACTACAAGATATTAGAGCAAGAGAGGCATTCACAGCAAGGAAAGCCATACCAGAGCAAGAGGAACGTTGCCTGTAATATATATGCCAAAACAGGCATATCAGAGCAAGGAGGCATATCAGAGCCAAAGAAGAGGAGAAAATGGAGTAGACGGACCGAGAGGAGCAGATGGAACAAGAGGAGCCAAGAGGAGACGGACCGAGAAGAGCAGATGGAGCAAGAGGAGCCAAGAGGATCCACATATATATATATATGCCATACATATGCCATAGAAGAGGAGCAAACATGGGTAGATGGAGACGAGAGAAGCTAACAGAGCAAGAAGCACCACCAGAGGAGCCATATATATGTATATGTCACATATATATGCCAAATCAGAGGAGCACACAGAGACTGATCAAAGGAGCATAGAGAAAGAGCAGAGGACACAACCATCGAAGCAATAGAAGAGTAAACAGAGCTATCGGAGCCATAAAGGAAGCAGAACAACTATCGGGCTTGTAAAGCCCATGTATGCATGCTTTAACGTTATCGAAAGTTAAAAACCATATAAACTATCCATATATGTGTTTAACACTATTGGGAGCCATCGGAGGAGAAAACCTAAAGAAGAGGAGCTATCGGAGCATATTGGAGCAAGAGGAGCCATCGGAGGAGCAAATGCAGCAAACAGAGCCATATATGCCATAAACTCATATATCGGAGGCCTAAACTCATAAAATTCATATATAGAGAGAGCTATATACACTATCGTCGCAACAGGGCCAAAGGATACTCTATCGGAGGAGTAGAGCTATCGCATATCGCGTATGGCAATAGTAAGGTTCATAAGCAGAGCAATATATATATATATATATATATATATATATATATATATATATATATATATATATATATATATATATATATATATATATATATATATATATATATATATATATTATAAACAAAGTATAACAGAGGCATACAAAGTACTGAGGAGTATATATATATATATATATATCTAGAGAGAGAGAGAGAGAGAGAGAGAGAGAGAGAGGCGATATAATAACACGGACCCGCGGCTCCATTATAAACTGGCTAAATGTAATATCGCATCCGTTATGTCGCTGGTCTCAAAGGGCTGTCACTCTTGAAACCCCCGATTGCGATATACAAGGGTGGACCCGACGGAGGAATTAAAACCAGTCTAATGATATATTGCATCCGTCATTTTGGAGCGGGTATCGCAAGTGGGTTGGGCCTGCCACATTAAAAACACCGACTGCAATAATAACACGGACCTGACACGGGATTGTGTTATGGTTAAATGGTTTATTGCATCCACCCATCGCACATGTTATGAAGCCCTGCCACATGAAAGCGCCAATTGCGATAGGAGCAGTGGACCCGACAGACTTATTATAAACAGTTGAATGCTATATCGCATCCGTGGTAATCGCGATGTATAAAATGGCTATCAACCACAAAACGCTGATTGCGATATGGGTGTGGACCCGCTGCGGAATTATGTTATGGTGTAATACCATATCGCATCCGCCCATCGCCTGTCTGACTAGAAGGGCCGATTGTGATTACACACGGACCCAAAGGGGTTATCAACTGCTATTTAATTAAATACCACATCTGATCCATCGCAGCAGTGGAGGCTCGGCCATCGGCCATCGGCAAAGTCATGGTTGTGATATATAAAGGATCCTCAGGAGTCACGAATCACCGATTGTGATTTAAGTGCGGACCCGATGCAGAAATAAATATGAGTGTGATATTTTCTGAAGTCCATCCTTTAGTGTTTGCCTGTGTTTTTATCATATTCCTGTGTAATTTAATATTTGACCAGTGCGGGGTTTGGAAGTAGAAATGCAATACAATAACGCTCTCGATAGTTCAGGAGGCCTGAACTAAAGTTCAAGAGGCTGATTCATGGCGATACAAATTGCCATTGGACGTGGCTGTCCGTTAAATGAAACAAAACTCTGTGTATGCCCGACATCATTGCCAAACGGAGCGCTGTTACAGTTTTAACTAGGAAGATGTGTTCTTCGGTGGATCGTTTGGACCCAGCCATTGATTGAACGTGTCCTATGAATATTGGAACGCTCGGATAGATAGAGGAAGCCATGGATTGGGAAGCCAAAGTGTCAAGTGAGCATAGAAGATCAAGCGAGTCAGAGGAAACGATAGCAACTGAGGAGGAAGTCAAAGAGTCAACATGTAAGAGGAAACGAATGGACAGAGACATGGAATAAATAAAATAGCAAAAACACAGGACTGTGTGTGGCGGTTGGGATGGTGAAGAACCAGAGTGTGAGATAGCAGAAGCAGCAGCAGTAAATGTTGTTGAAGGCTGTTGAACACTGTGGAAATAAGCTGGAGGAGACAGAGGCAGCGAGAGGATCCAACAGAACAGAAAGAGGGCAGCAGGGCTAACAAGACAACAGACAGTCGAAGGGGAGAAGCAACCAGTTGAGATTATAAGCTTCAATAAGAAGTTGTTCTTTATGCAGAGCTTAGTTTAGCTAACAGTAGACTGACTAAAGCTGCATGAAGACATTATCAGAAGTCATGAAGGGTACTGGACACTCTGTGTGGGCAGTATGAAGAATTGGGAAGACTACTTCAAGAGAAGATTGGTTGTCATTGATACTGTAGTTTGGAGACTACAGTGAAGCTGTAAATAGACAGAACTCAGCAGAGAAGAGTTCTGAGAGCAGAATTGAACAGGATTGGAGTCCTTGGGGCTGGTGCCTCAAAAGCAAGAAGGATAGGAGTCCTTGGGGTTGGTGCCTCAGAAGTAAGTAGGATTGGAGTCCTTGGGGTTGGTGCCTCAGAAGCAAGAAGGATTGGAGTCCTTGGGGTTGATGCCTCAGAAGCAGGAAGGATTGAAGTCCTTGGGAGTTGGTGCTCCTAAGTCCAAGATTGGTGTCTTGGCAAAATAGAGTTGGTGCTCTGGAGGTTGGAGCCTCACCAAAGTCCAAGTTGGAACTTGGAAACTATTTGTGACCATCTATATATTGTATCTATTGTACTGCATAGTTTATATTAATAAAAGCATTTATTCTTGCTGTTCATCTTGTATTCTGAATATATATGTTTTAACTGGTAAAACAATAGTGGGAAAAAGAAATACTGATTCACCCCCCCTCTCAGTATTTCCAACATACCTTATGACATTTCCTTTGCAACATCTGGTGCAATTTCTAGTATTAATCAACTTTTCAATACAAACCATAAATAATATTAGAAGAAATAATCAAACTAAGTCAAATATTAAGATGTCAAATATTTGATTGTGCAAGTTCATATAATTTTTTTTTATTTTTTATTTTTATAGTTTATGACAATAATTTCATCACAAAAAATTGTGACATTGTGGATTAAATGAAAATAATAAGTAGATCTTGATTACTCTTTCTAGGGATAGACCTTGTAGAAGGCCATAGGCTTATGCTAGATTATTAGTTCTTTTTCCCAAGTCCTTAAGAAAATTGGATTTCTAGTTGACTAATAAGGTGAAAAATCAACCCCCCTAGTTTTTTAATTATTAAATAATTAAATTAAATTAAATGAATTAATTTCTTGTTTAGTTATTTAATAATAATTAGTAAATTATTATTAACCATAATAATTATTAGTAAATTACAAAAATTACTAATCAATTAAAAAAATAACAGTGATTAACAATAAATTATTATTATTCATTAATACAAGAAGACATGAAACATTTTTTTCTGCAAGTTTATATAAACCTTTTCTATATAATTTATAATAATAATTTTATCACAAAACTAGTGAATAATCCATTCAAAGTAGTGAACTAAACAAATTTCTAATTCCTCATTTTCGAAAAACTCAATCTAGTTAAAGTAAAAAATTCTAAACCCACTATATAATTTCAATTTTAATGAAATATGTTTTGCAAATATTAATGCTATCCAAGGTACATTCTCTCAAAGGATGTTTGTTTCTACCCCTACAACAAAATATAGACGATGCAACATTTTCATCCTACTTATTTTGAACTCTTAATAAATCAATTTGCTCCCTTCAGTTTCCAAGAGTAACAATTTCAAAACTTTCTACCAAATGACCAAGTTCAACTCTATTTAT
Organism: Pinus tabuliformis; assembly: GCA_031772625.1. Taxonomy (NCBI): domain Eukaryota; kingdom Viridiplantae; phylum Streptophyta; class Pinopsida; order Pinales; family Pinaceae; genus Pinus; species Pinus tabuliformis. The sequence continues at coordinate 471,329,989 of CM062807.1, forward strand.
TGTACCAGATGCATATTTACTTACTCTAGACATGGTTGGATCTCGAGGACCTTTACCATATTTTTCCCTCCCTTGCAATATATGCTTACACAATGCAAAAATTTCCTCAACTTAAAGTTGTGATATATCTCCCTTACTCATAAAATTTAAGAGATCATTCCATTTGTCTCTAATTCCTCGGAGTGAAAGGGTTTTTGGAGTATTTAATCCTAATTTATATCATTTTTCCCTCTTAAAATTATAAAAAAATACTTCCATAAAATATTTTAGATTTTCATGATCCTCTCTTTGGGTCATTTTAAATATTTCTTCTTTAACATCATGTTGAAAGCAATAATATTTACATTTTTATAAAAAGAGTTGTCTCGCTGCATCCCTTGATCTTATATAATTTTTTCCTAACCCCATTAACCATTTTAAGGCTTCACCTTTTAATGCAGATGGAAACAACCTTAATTTTTTAGCATCCTTTAAATAATCATAAATTGTAAAAAGTAATTCAAACTCAAAAATGTTTTTTTTTGGATCTTCAATTCACATAACATGTAAATTGGCAAGCATTGATTGAGAAATATTTTTCATATTAACATTATTCACCCATATCTTGAATAGGAAATTTAAATGCATCTTCTTCATCGTCATCTCTATCTCTTCTTCTTCCTCCTCTTCCTCCTCTAAGGGGCAGTCTTATTCCTTATCTCCCACCTCCAAGAGGTCATCTATCACCTCTAGCTCCACCTAATATTATTTCATGTCCACTTGGAGGAGGTAGTATCTCCCCTTCTCCTTCTACCATCGGTTCTCTGAAATCGAGATAGTATGGTTCTTCTATTAGATTAAACTCAATTGGGTCTTCAACTATTGGCCTTCCAAAGAAGATTCCTTCTTATCCCCCTCCTCCTTCTTCAATATGTATCTCAAGATCTTGTGCAATAAATTATTCTCATGTTGAATGAGAAGGAAAGATAATTGCTTCTATTGAATATATTGTCTCATCTATAACTACTTATGTTAAATAATATGGTTCTTCCCTAGCTATGGTTTCAAACATTTGCACTTTGGGATGCCTCCTTCTACCTACAAAATTGGGAATAGGTGACGTGGGTGTTTATTTGGTTCTTACGACTCCACGTGAACTAGTAGGGGTGGTAGTTGATTGTGGTATTGAAGTTTTACCTCTAATGAATCTACCTCTTGAATCTTTTTCCTTATACATGCATTCTAACTTATGCAATTAAAAATGAATGCAATTAAACAAATAAGGTTAGGAGAACCCTCATAATGTGATGTGCAAGTTCTTACCTCTTGTATTACCATTTCTCCTTTCCCAAAGTTGTGTAATCTAAAGGAAATATAAATTAAAAGCTAAATCCTATGTACACTACCTTGGAAACAATGACAAAAATGTTGGTTAATTGTACTAGAATTCTGTTACATTAAATTGTTCATCCAAGTTTGTATACCTATGAAGAGTACAAAAAATATATATGCAAGGACTTAGCTTCTAATTCTATCAATTGTAAGTTGTCATGAAAGGAAATACTAATCTATGAAAGTAATTGAATCTAGTATATCTCAATATGATCATGTTTCTAAAACATTTAAATTTTTTTGTATTTTTAAATACTTGACTCCTATTCAATATGAAGGCCTGCATGATCAGCCTACATCATATTGACACACAAAAAGAAATTAAAATTTACCTACTAGAATTGAAACTCATATTGCAAATAAGCTCTAAGTGATCACTAGCTAATTCTAAATTTAATTATTTTTCAAGCACTTGATTTGCATATTGCTAATGGAAATAAATTAATCATGCTTAAGAAAACAAAGTGTTTCTAATGTTGTAATTTTTATTATTATTATTAAAGCTAAACTACAAGAACTTGCTAAGCTACAAAGAACAATAAACTCTACTATGAATGTTGTTGAAAAAGCGTTGCACGCCATACCAAGGGTCCCCCTGGAGGTCACATGAGATTAAGGATGTCTCTAAACCTAAATATTAATCAAATAAAAAATGCATAGGCCCAAAAATAATATAACTTAGATGACTGTAAATTATATTAAGGATAAGAAGTTCATACGGTAAACTTGTTGGCCCAAATGTCACACTAATCGGAGGGTTAAATCAGTTTGAGATCAATTTTACCATTTCATGAATTTTCTTAACCATACAACCATATAACAATGAACCATAAGCATTATATCATCAACTACAGAGATTCATCATCATATCAAACATATCAAGAAGCCATCACATCACAAAGAGACACAAGTTTTTTATGTGGAAACCCATATGAGAGAAAACCACAAATATTCTTCTTATTTATCTTCAATTCTTTACATAGATTTGCAGTCTACCACCTGATGGAGGAAACTAATCCCAAACAATTCAAGATTCCACTTGTAGTAACCTACAACCTGATTTAGGCACTAAGCTTGAAATATGTAAGAAACTTCTCACTCTAGGCTATAATCTAATTGAGGCTCCAACCTCTGTGATGAGTAGGCTCTAACCTACTCTAGGCTTCAACCTGATTGAGGCTCCAAGCTCTGTGATGAGTAGGCTCTAACCTACTCTAGGCTTCTACCTAATTGAGACTCCAAGCTTTTTGATGAGTGGGCTACAACCTACTATATGATTAAATTGATTGAGGCTCCAACCTTTGTAATGAGTGGGCTCCCACCTGCTCTAGGCTCCAACCTCAATGGAGGAACCAACATCCTTCATTAACACCTTGTGGACCTCTATTTAAACTCATTTTAAAAATGGATCCACCGTTGTCATATATCACCAAATCATAAGTAATATTATAATTTACAACCTGTAATATATGTTTTCATTATCACAACATGCACATACTATCACTACTATCATCGCCATTGCAACCTGCAAATACTGTTACTGCCATAATTACTATCACTAAAAATATTATCAACGCTATCATTGTGATTGCAACCTACAAATATTGTTACTGCCATAAACACTATCACAACAACCTACAAACACTATTTCCCATGCTCTACTACAACAAGTTCATCATTCTGGTCACTCAAACTCCTTTTTTGGTACTTGTTCTTGTCATGTATCCAAAAACACTAAGCCATACACATGGAACTTCAATAACACACTAAATAGATTATGACCATCAAATACATGTCAGAAGAGCATCACACACCTCTATTTACATACATGTACAATCCCTGATCGTCCAGCTTCTTTCAAAATCAAAATTGGACTAATATTGGGCCCAAAAACTCAAAACCATCATATACAACTATATATTAATTTAAACTCTGCAAAAAGGTTCTTTTTGGGTTCCCTTCAATAGGATGTTGGATTTTGGTGCTCGCCATCAGTAGTCTGCTAAATGTTCGACAGAATGAACTGTATAAAAAATTTAAAAATTGTTATGACCTGCCAAACCATGCAACTTGAACTTGAGACCAATGATAGACCACTAGAGCGCCTTAACAATATTGTTGATTAATTTTGTTTGCTATACCATCCTCTCTTTTTTGTTTTATAATATGGTTAGTCAAATGCAGGTTGAGGTTGTGGAAATCCTCGATGGGAAATACTTGGCATGACTCAGGTAACCAATCACGTACCAAACCAATAATTAGCGGAATTTTGAGGCCTAAAATGGGCCTCCTAAGGAAAATAATAAATTAATAGTAAAAATAATAAGATAAGAGCTATGGATTCTTAAAAGAAAAGAAAGAAGGCTACATTTTTTCTTGTATTTTCAACTTATCTCCTTGTAGGAATATTCAAATTTCAATTGTGTACACTAGTTGGATGTGGAATTGGATTGTGTATCCAATGAATACCCATAATGCATACTTTTGAGTAGATGCACATGGATAAAAAATGAAAATACATGAAAAAATTGTTATGTATTTTGAATTTTCTTGATGTGGATCTACTCAAAAGTGTGCAGAGTGGATACACGTTGGATGCATAATCTATTTTCTCATCCCATAAGTGTACACACTTGAAATTTGAGTAAGTATACAAGGAGATATGTCCAAAATATGACTACAAAATTAGTTTTCTTCTTTTCCCTCCAAAAATAATCTCCCTTGGGATGACATCATCATCTTCAATCCTATTTCTTCCTTAAAGTTGATTTTTTTAGTACTTTTTTCATTTTGAGGCACTTTTTTTACCTCAAAATTCTCATATTTGTGACCAATGTCAAACCAATGTGCCCACTTACGTATCAAACCACTGTAATCACTATGAGTCCTAGGCTCTCATAACCTTTTTAGATACCGATGTGAGCATGGCTCCCTATGACTATGTGACCACTTTGTTTTTAGACTATTCATGGCTATGCAACCATTGCACTCTCGAGCTCTTTGTGTCTATGCAACCACTATGCTCTCAGGACTTTTCTTCTTTGCATTCATTATTCTCTATGACTATATGACCATTGTGCTCTTAGGCTCTCATGGGTATGCGACCATTTTGATATTAGGATCTTGTGGTTATGCGACCATTGTGCTCTTAGACTCGCATCGCTATGCGACCACTATACACTTGGAATTTTTATTGTTATGAAACCATTGTGATCCTTGAGCTATTATGCAACCATTATGCTCTTGTTATATCAACAAAACGACTTACATACCCTTCATGACTTACTTTCATCAATCACTATGATAATCCTATGGAAGACTAGAGCTATGACATCTTGGTGTCCTATTGGAAAGCCATGATGATTATTATCTCTTTAAGAAATAGACACATATATCTTCTAATTTCAATGACCAAATAGGATTCCATGTGAAAAAGAATGGAAATGAATATCACTAATGAAATTCCAAATCAGAACAATGATCCACAAACCTTGACAAATGAACCAATCTCAAAACATCAAAATCTCACATTCTTGAAAAAGCTCCATGTATATTTGATTTCAATTGATGATTATTTTGAGTTTCAAACTCTTGTATATATACAAAATCACATGGACCCATGGCTCATGAGAGACGACCAAAGGCTGGTGGATTCATTGTGATTAAACTATTAAATCTTGTGCTATGTGGTGGTTTCATAAGACCATGACGATGCATGCTTTTTAATAAGCCATGCAGTCATTCCATAAGACCATGACCATACCCACTTTTTAATAATCCATGTGGTGGTTCCATAAGACAATGACTATGCATTATTTTTTATAAACTTGTTGACTTAGTTTTTACAAAAATTCCTTGATTACAATAACTAAAAACAATTCTTTTAATTAATGCAATTTATTTGTCTTCAATTAGTTAAATTAACAAAAAATAATGAATAAATCAATTCTACAATCTTCACAAAAAAACAAATAAGTCGCGGAAACAAATCTAGAACTAAGAAAATATATTCACATAAATAACATAGTTATTTTCGACTAAGGTCTGTAGAAATTATGGTGTAGAATTACAACTGCTCATGATTTTTTAATCTAAGTGACAAGACACAATCCTACTCTAATGCTGTTTGGAATTCAATTCAAAATTTAGAACATCAATCACAAACATGTGATGTAACACACATGCACACAATATTTTTCCAGGGGAAAGAAACTACTAAAATCCCCTTATGCATGCTTGCATTAATATGATGAATACAGATGCATTACAATTGTTAGCTCAATTTGAGCTCAATCTGCAAGTGAATAACCTATCTCTCTGCTCACTGAGAAGCTTTGACCCAAAATGAGTCAATTTATGCCTCTACTTAAGCCCCTATTTCCTTGCACAAATATTGAGGAATTAGGCCCCTATTATTTAGGAATTTTCCTCCAATTGATTGTGAAAATCCCAAGGTTGATCATCTAACTACATGTAACACCTATACACTCAAGACTATTCTACCACTGATGTTACACTACCTTGGAATCTCCACCATAATTGGGGAACTTAAAATTTCTACATGCACTCACTACTTTTGGCTAATTGATAAGTTAACTAGATGATTGCTGAGTTAGACTCTTTTCCCACTGCAAAATTGACCTTCCACTAGTTCCTCCAACAATTAGAGCTAGTTTAACTCAACTCAACTAGATATAACTAAACTAGATTACTAAAATTTAGCAATCACACATACTTAACTTAACTCCAACTCCTATAGCTCAAATTTACTGAGCTAACTGAGTGACAAGAGCCATGTGACACAAGTTAATTGCATTCAAGTTGTTCGTTGATGTGGAAATTCATATTTTCTCAATTTAACTAAGGTAAAATCAAATTGAGACTTTTTGGGTGCATTTTTCAACAATGTCCCTAGGAAAACCCAAAAGGAAAAACCAGTGCAGCAGATGAGGGTTTATTTTATTATTATGCAACAAAAAAAATCCAAGTGCAATGATCTGGATGCTTTACTGGCTATCCTATAGAAAATAGATTGGCCAAATAAACTAGAGAAAATTACCTCCTTCTGCTAACAATTCAGCCTCCCTCTAGCTTGCTTGAACCCTCTAGCTAGCAACTTGACTTGCCTAGAATTCCCATTGTTGTCCTGGGAAATTTGTGTGGCCTACTAGTTGGCTCTTAATGAGCCGTCCTGCCTCCCTTTGTCATTGGAAGAAATTTTCTTTACCTCCTAGAACTTTATCTAATCTCTGACAAGTCTACAAACTCTCTTTTAGAAACTTGCACTGACTTTTTTGGCTTACTAGCACTGGTTGTACGACCCTTTCTGCAGAATTATTCAGTCTCCTCTCTCTTTCCAAACTGGCAATAGAGAGACACTGGAAATTTTTCTAGAATTATCCTCTTTCTTCTCCCTCTCATTGATGCTCCTCCATTGGCTTGAATTCTTACCTCACTAAATCACTATGCACTAGGAAATTCACACTACTTGGATAATTTGTTCCCTCTCTTGTGTCTCGTCTTATCCCATCGATTTGTTATTATAATGTTTTGCTTGAGCTTAAAATACCATGATTAAGTCCTCATAAAAAGCTAAGATCATCTTAGACTTGATCCATGTGATCCTCTAGAGTATTATTGATCATACTCAATTAATTCCATTTAATTAGTTGATTTCCCTAAGTTAGAATTATGCATCTTTTAATTATCATTCAATTAATTTAATTGAGTGGTATCTAGGCGTTTTCTCCTAAAACAATTTCTGGGTTTTAGAGATCTCATGTTCCTTAGTCTCCTAGACACAAATCGATACTATAACACCTATTCGAAGCTATAAAAAATAACACTCCCTCTTAGCGAGGAAGGTGTTCTCTCCACCAATACAACTATCTTGCACCTGGGCAGTCCTGTGTTGGTGATGCTTGACTGACCTCCTCCACTTATCCAAGTTGGTCAATCTCCTTGTCATTGGAAATCACTGTGAAGAGAATTTTTTCCATCATACTACTGTGCAATATCTGATCTGCTCATATTGTTGTTGTTATTTCTCTATTTTTATCTCTACAATGTTGTTGCAACAACTGCAATACTAAGTATGACCTCCCCAAATCCTGAAGCACTAGCCTCCATAGGGCTGCTCCCTTTGAATCTAGACTCCCTCTAAGTCTCTATTTCCCTATGGGAAACCACTCTGCTCCCTCCTGGAAACTCGCACTGTCCTCCTATACTAGAAACTAGACTATGTAGATCTTCACTAGGAATCTTCTAGCCAGAACTACATCTACATACTGCAACTAAGTAATTGACATTGGCTGTGTCATTGCAACTAGTTTTGGAACTGTCTCTCGATCACTTGGATGCAACTAGATGTACTACTATCAATTTGATTGGACTCTTCTGACATTGTGTTACTACAACTAGCTCTACAACTGTCTATTAAGCATATGACTACAACTAACTCTGCTAACACTTAGACCTACTACAGTGATATTGTGGGCCCCTGTAGCAAAGGCGATGGTCCTTTTGCAACAATTTGGAATTGATCTAACTGATCTCCTTGCTGCACATGTGCTAGACCCTACCCATCTTGATATGCATAGGTATCAAGCTTACCGTCCTCCTTAAGGTATTGTTCTATCAATGCAAACTCCTCCAATATGGTGGTTAGTTCATCAATCTTTGCTGAAATTGTTGTCTGCTCCTACTACCCTTTCTTGTCCTTCTTCCTTTGAGGACATTAGGTGACATAATGGCCATACTCATTGATGGGCCTCCATCTTAGCTACAATTTAAGGCCCATCTAACAATATTTCAACACATTTAACCTCTCTCTTTGCATTTGATGATATTTTTTTGAGATATATTGTGTTCATTAGGGAGGTTTGAAAATAATTGCATATTATGTGCCTAATATTATTTATTTTTGCAGAATATGGAGAGAATTTTGAGTAAATTTTGAATGAGATAATATAGGGACTTGCTCCATTTTACAAGATGGAACAATATTGGATAATAAATTAACAATATATTATGAATTTATTGAACAAAATATAGAGCTTCAGTGATTGAGAAAATCCATGAATGTGCTTCCTATCATTTAATGAAGATTCCTACTGTTGGAAACTAGATCCATGTTTTGAGGGGTTTTAGAGGGGAAGTTGTCTCCTTTCAAGAAGAATGATTCCCCATAAAATTTTATAAGTACTAATTCGAATTTTCCTCCAGGGGCATGCTTCTCTTAGTCTTTGTGTGAAGAAAACTTGTTATTTAGTAGCTCTACTTTCATTTCTAGCAGGGATGTACATGGATTGACTTTAATAATGAAGTTTGGTGCCATTTTTAGGTTCTAAAGCTTGGTTTCCTTCAAAGGAATCTGAGTATCCTTGGGTTTTTCTATCTGAGGAGCCTCATAGCCATGTTGTACAATTTCTTTATCTTCTTTGCACTTCTTATTCACTTGCATTTCTTCTTCTTGCATTTCCTATTTCTGCACTTAATATTCATGTTTCATTTGTTGTAGGTTAGATTGGTTAAACTTTTGAAATAATTTGTTTTGTAGGTAATTTATATATTTATAAGTATAATTCATATTCAGATCATGTTTTCAAAGTCAATATTCATCATTGAGCTACTTGGATTGGTTTACTAGTTCACAATTCTAGAATTTCTGGAAGTATGTTGTAGCAAAATAGTAGTAATTTTTTGCTAAATGTTTGCACATGTTAATGAGCTTATTTTGATTTCGTTCCACTTGAATTGAAAATTAAAAATTCCAAACTTAATATCAAAATTTTTCCCAAAACATTCACGCTTGATTAGCATAGGCATTTGGGTACTTAAATCAACTCACTAGTTCATTGCTTTGAAATTTCTAGTTTTTAGTAGTAATTTTCTGCTGAATTTTAGCACGTGTTAGCGAAGCTCTTTTGAGTTGGTTCTAGTTGTATCGAGTCCTAAAAACATTCTAATTAATAAAAAAATCACCCTATAGCATTTTCACTTGTTCAGGTTCGGACTTTGGTAGGTTAACTTACTCACTAATTCTAGAATTTCTGATTTTTAGAGTAGTAGTTTTCTGCTAATTTTTAGCACATGTTAGAAAGAGTATTTTTGAGTGATTCCACTTGGATTGGAGTCCTAGGATGTCCTACTTAATAAAAAATTTACCCCATCTAATTTTCATTTGAAATTTATTTATTTATTTATTTAATTTGGCAAGTTAACTTGAGAAACAACAACCTTGTAGCAATTTGTTTTTGAGATCTTCCTTGCCCAGACTCACTCCAAATTCATGGTGGAACTAGATTTATAGTCTATGAATGATATGATACCACTTTGGTTGAGCTTCGGCTTGGTTAGGTTACCATTTATCTCTTACATTTATTGCTTCTTGAATGTTGATTTATGTAATTAATCTAGATTTACTTTCCAACAAAAGTAGAATGGATTTTCTTACTAATATTTACCTTTTACAACTTAGGATTGGAGGCTTACCTACATATTTTCTCAATTGAATTTATTTCATTTCCTTCTTTCTCTTGCATCAAAGGGAGTCAAACTACAAAGAGGAAGGTTCTTGTTGTACATATAGTGTTGGCCCCTCTTAAGTTTGTGAGAACCCTGGGTTGACAATTTAAGTTAGTAGCCTTAGAAATTGCAACATTCTTGTTGCAATATTGGGTCTCATCACTTTTAGCATCATTTTAGTGGAGGGTGTCAATGAAAACACTCTCTTATTATTGTAATGATTCCCTCTTTCTTTTCTGCATTCATATTTTCTGCAAAAACAAAAAAAAATGCATTAGAAATCTTTCATTGCATTGCATTAGGATTCTCATTAAAAAAATATTATATAAAAACCATTGAAGGAAAATTCTTCAACACCAAAACCTCTCCATTTTACCACTTGGTGCAGTAAGAACCATATCACCATCCAATTTTGCAGGTAGAAGAAGAAGAAATGTCAGAGAAGTTAGAAGAAATGGATGGAGATAATGACAGTAAAGAAGATCCTCTTGGATTTCCCATTCAGGATAATAATATCAACTTTCACATGAAGAACATCCCTCCACCTTTCCTTCCCAACTTGCATCGTATGAGGTCAGAGGATCTAGAAACCTTTCTCTTTGAATTTGAAATACATTGCAGATATTATGGTTACTTATTGAACACGCAAAATTTGAGATTTTTTCCAGCAACATTGAAGGATATTGATCTTAAATGGTTCATGAGTTTAGGTAATAATTAAATAAGATCATGGAATGATATGAAAAATATATTTATAGAAAAAAATATCATGATCTTAAAGAGTAAATATTTAGAATGATTCAAATAAAAGTTTAGAGCCTCGAGGATTTAATAGAGAGATTTAAGTATAATGTTAAGAGGGAAAAATTACATCATTTTGTATTTGACACACTAAAAGCACACTTACTTAGAAAAATCATGGATGAGTGGATTAATCTCCTTGATCTCATGAATAGAGGTGATGTATACCAATTATCATTTAAAGAAATTTGTAAAATATACAAGCACATATCGAGGAAGGGCGAGAGTAAGTAAATCAACATCAAGATCGGTAAGTCAAGTTGAATTTGGAAAAATTATTAATAACTTTAAAACATAGATTCTTAGCCATCTAAGTGAACAAGCAGAAATGTTAAGAATGAAAAGTAAGAAAAAATAGGATGTTGATATTTTTGTTATCCATGTAGAATCACATGCTACTAAATATTTCCCATCATTACCAAGGTTGAAGGAAGTTTACAAGGAGGCCAATGGAGCAAATCAATCACCAAATCAACTATGTTATGTAGTTCCAAGAGGACCATGACAACTTAGTCAACCTGGTACGATGCAAGAACCTAATTCAAAATTTCAAGGTTATGCACAACCATCTCAATGTGATTGGAACACACCCTTTCCTTGTTAGCCTTGGCCATCTCAACCCTAAAACCAATATTTGCAACAAGGTTGGAAAGTACCTTATGGGAGAAATCCACAATATCCTGAATATTTTCCTCAATCTCGTTGATACCTAACTCCATGCTATTCATACCATCCACCTCCACTACAATCACAACTACATCCATCTCAAAGATCCACTCCCACTCAACTACCTGTACAACCATTTCTAAATACAAACAATAAAGTAACTCAACCCACTTACAATGCTGAGGTAAAACACTTCCAAACAACCCCTCTTGATATAAATGATATTCATATTAGATCAGGAAGAATATTGCAAAAAAGATATTCTCCTAATTTCATTGAAGAACAACATCTAAAAGAAGATCTAAAAGAACCATGTGCTATGTTTGATGGAGATAAGCCATTGAATAATTTATGTTATGCTTATCATTAGATCCTTTATGTGTTCAAGGGGCTAATCAGAAAATAATATAAGATTTGAATGGCATGGAAAAATAAGACATACAGAATATCGAGATGAGCAAGTGAATGAAGGGCACCACAACTATATTGAACCTTGTTTCCAAACAATCATTAAGTTGGAGCATCACTCTCTTCTTCAACAATTCTTGACATCATCAAAGTCAAAATAATTGGTCTCTCATATTCAAGTAGATGACAAAACATATCTTTCATGCCTACACGTGAGCTTATCTATCATCTTGTTATGCACATGGCTCCATTGGAAGTATTCCTATACTTGAAATGAATTTTCCTTTTTCAAGTAGAGTAGGATAGAGGAATAAAAAAAAGTGGGGGGGGGGGGGGGGAGGAAATAAAAACAATCTTAGGCGAAAACCTTGTCTGAGGCACCTGATATTGACTCATTGATTGAAATCCTCTATGAGGTGATCATTGGCTTGGAAAAAAGAGAAAAAAGTAAAATAAAAAGAGGGAAACAAGATCCTAGGCGAAAACCTCCTTCGAGGCGCTTAAGAATATATGCTAGTTGAAAACCTGATTGAGGTAGCTAGTATGCCTAGAAAAAAAATTTGAAAAAATGAAAAGGAGAAATAATTATTTTCTCTTTGTATCTCTCTCTGATGAATGCAAGTGATATCCAACCTCTGGAAGCAAAAAGAACAAGTTAACACTATAATAAAAAGCTGATAAGAAATCTAGTCAAGGGAATGAAAACTTAAGCTTTCATCTTCTTTTCCTGGATGCTCTAAGAAGACCAAAGCCATGTCAATCCATCACCCTCATCCATTTCCAACATCCACCCATTATTCCGAAGCCTTTCACATTAATTTTCCTCTTTGTATTAAAGTGCTACAGGAAAGTTCTATGTTGCTACAAGATTGACAAAAAAACATAGGGCAAAAATTGTTTATGCCACATCTCGAAAATCATGCATCCATTGGCTGAACTGTTTTATGGGGAGATGCATAAGGATGATAGAAGCATTATTATTCTTTTTTAGGTGATACTAGTGTATAATTTTCAATATATTAGCCACCATCACCTACAACAATTTTTCATTTTTATTAAGATTCATGCATCCATTGGACAATATCTTTTATGGGGAGATGCATAAGGATGATGGAAAGGTAAATCCAATCAATCATTTGAGAGATATGGATTAAAGGATTGTCCTATAGTGCTATAGGATTGTTCTACAATTGCTATAGGTTTGTGATCGGCATAAAGAGGGGTCAAATCTTATGTTTTTCTTGGGGGATGAAAAACGAAGTCTACCACACCTCCATCATCCATGCTCCACACAATTTAGTACTTTTCCATCCAAAAATTCATCTTTATCCATGAGAAAACCCATTTTCACCCCTTCTTCCACAATTTTCACCACCACAAAAGTTTCTTATCCCTATCCATGAGCTCATCACGAATTATCAGAGCTATTGAATGCATTGCATGAAGATTATTATGGTCTTGGAGGGGCCTGTGTGACTGCTACCCAAAAGAATCCAATCCTGTAGCATCCTACACAAATCCTACATAACCATAGTTGGATACACTTAACAACATTAGAGTGAATACTTAACCATCCTGAAGCATTGAAGGACAATCTTTATGATCTTGGGCAACCACACAACTCTTGAGAAGTTTCTACAAGGTCATTGTTCATCTCCAACAACAACAATTGATCCACCATTAATAAAACCTATGTTTCCAAGCCTCTATCAGTCATGTACATGCCTCTATTAGTCAAGTACATGTCAAATATATATATATATATATATATATATATATATAGTCAAAACAACTAATTCACAAGCCAACAAGCATGGGAAGATAACACCTCAAGGAACCAAAAAATCAACCATTATTCCTGAAGCAACCTGTAAAGGTAATGATCTCTTATAAGACACTCAAGAATAACTTCATCCATGTCCAAAAAATGTCATGCAAGCACCACAAGATCAACATCATCAATAAGAAGACTCTAAGTAGGCACATGTAAGCACTATTCTTCACCTCTCCTCTTGAGCATACTATGGTTAAAAATTTGTTATTAATACATGAGAGATGAGGTTTTATAAGCTAAGGATGGTTCAATAATATTTAGCACCCTCAAACAGTGAGTTGAAGTTATCTTTGTCTCATCACACATCGAGAAAAGACAAAGTCAAAAAAGGTGATGATTTTAAGAGGTGGGCCAATGGGTCTATGAGAAATCTAAGAAGGTGGTAGGTGGGGGAAACTAATAGAGTGCAATAAGCCAAGAATTAAACCACAAAAAGAGTGAAAAGAGACTTGAAGCCACATTTGTAAGAAGAAGTCATTCCTAAAATGGTAAGAGAGGCCAACTAAGACATCGAAACTACAGAGTCGAACACCGGGTGTTATAGGATTGGAGTCAACTACTACCAAATTGCAGACTGCTACTCCATGATTGCAGACAATGCTACAAGTTTGGGACAAGAGGTGAAAAAAAGGTTTGAATTGGTATGAATTTTCCTCCAAAACCACAACCATGAAGGAGTCTCCTCGGGAGGGGTAAGTAGCGCATTTTCCTCACCTCCCATGAGCAAACAGTAAGATAATTTGGTTAATTTATGCATGTATAGGAATCTTGTAACAAACGCTTACAAATTAAATTTATTTCCTTTCCATGTGAGGGAAGCAAGGTAGTAACAAGATTAATTTCCTTTGAATTTGACAAGTAATTTTCCTCCCTCTGGCCAAAAGAAGAACACCACCCCTCTCACCTCTACCTTGAAACCCTAAGCTACTCAGAAAACAATAATTTATAGAAGATTCCTTGAAAATTTTGAAGAAGCTACAGTAGGGCACATGGGGGGGTGGATTTAACCATAGAGATCCCACAACTAAGAAGGAGAAGAAGAATCTAATGAAGAAGTAAAAGAGGATGGAGAAGAGGGAGATAAGCCAAAAGAAAAAGGTCAAAGAGGAAGAAGGAGAAGCAGAGGCACAAACTGTGCTAAACACCAAAACAACAGTGCCTAAGAAAGACCTAATCAAACTTGTTGTGACACAAATAGTAGAATGGAGAACTCCAGAGGCCATTGGGAAATCATCTAGGCCACAAAAGGAAGCAAAAGGAAAGAAGGCATTCACCATCAAAATAGAACTCAAACCATAATGATGAAAAGAGGCTTTCCAAGAGGTCTCTGATCTCTTCTACCTTGTGTCCAAGGCCTAGAAGATGTTATAAAAAGGTAAGGAGAAAAAATTAGGCATGAGGACTAATTATGGTCAAGATTTGATAGATTTTATGATGTGCTACAACATGCAATGTATTTATATAGGATTGCATTCGAAGGCATTTTGAGGGTTCTAGAGGAGGCCAAATGATGGAAAAGGTAACAGGAGATTGAGAAAGGATGTGGAAGACCTTTCCAAGGCTAGAACGATTCAAGATACCATCTTTCATATAGGGTAAAAGGAAGAATAAAGACCTCTAGAAAAACTGTGATTTTTTTGTGCATAGTCAAATTAAAAAAATGAGTGAAAATGGAATGAGCGTGTCAAGGGAGACGGTTTAAATTCAATGGAGATGATGCCACTTTTCTCCACAAGCCAAAAAAGTTCACTTGCAAAGAGAAAAGTTAAGGTTTTGTGCTTGAACAGACTACTAAACAAATGCATGAAACTAACAACTCTATTTTTGTGCTTGTCCTTGTAGAACCTACAAGCAAGCTTCTTAAGAGAAACGACTGATAAATGTACAAGAGTGTGGTCACTAGGGCCATGAATGAGGTACAACTAGGTCACTAAGTTGCTTAGAGGATGAGAAACATTTTCAGTAGGGGGTATGATAAGCCTCCAAATTAGCTACAATTTAAGGCCCATATAACCATCCTTCAACAAATTTAACCTCTATGTTTCCATTTGACGTCATGTTTTTGAGATATAATGTGTTCATTAGGAAGGTTTGGAGATAATTGCATATTATGTGCCTAATATTATTTATTTTTGCAAAATATGGAGAGAATATTGAGTAAATTATGAATGAGATAATATATGGAATTACTCCCTTCTACAATATGGACCAATATTTGATAATAAATGAACATGACATTATGAAATTATTGAACAAATTATGGAGCTCCAGTGATTGATAAAATCTAGGAATATACTCCCTGTCATTAATGAAGATTCCTATTGTTGGGAACCAAATCCACTTTTTGAGGGATTTTGGAGGGGAAAGTTGCCTCCTGCAAGGAAAATGTTTCCCCATTAATTTGTATAAGTACCAATTATAATTTTCCTCTAGCGCATGATTTTCTTAGTCTTCTTGTGAAGAAAACTTGTCATTTAACAACTCTACTTTCATTTCTAGCAGGGATATAGTTGGATTGAATCTAATAATGAAGTTTGGTGCCATTTTTAACTTCTAAAGCTTGATTTAATTCATAGAACTCTAAATATCCTTGGGTTTGGCCATCCTAGGAGCCTCAAAGCCCTATTGTACAATTTATTTATCTTTTTTGCACTTCTTATTCACTTGCATTTTTTCCTATTGCATTCCCTATTTCTGCACTTGATATTCATGTTTCATTTGTTATAGGTTATATTGGTTAAATTATTGAAATAAGTGGTTTTTAAATTCATTCATACAGTTAAAAGTATGATTCATCTTCATATCAACTTTGAAAATTCATATCGATCATTGAGCTACTTGGATTGGTTTACTAGTTCACAATTTAAGAATTTCTGGAAGTATCCTGTAGCAAAATAGTAGTAATTTATACTACATTTTAGCACATGTTAATGAGATTATTTCGAGTTTGTTTCAATTTTATTTAAGCTTAAAAACACCCAAATCAATTTAAAAAATATCCCACAACATTCACACTTGATTAGCTCAGGCATTTCGATACTAGTTCATTGCTCTGAAATTTCTAGTTTTTAGTAGTAATTTTTTGCTAAATTTTAGCATGTTAATGAAACTATTTTGAGTTTGTTTCACTTCGATTGTGTCCTCAAAACATTCTAATAGGTTACAAATTTGGTAGCTGAACGATCTTACTAATTCCAAAATTTCGGATTTTTAGACTAGTAATTTTGTTCTAATTTTTAGCACATGTTAGCAAGGGTATCTTTGAGTTATTCCACTTGGAGTAGAGTCCTAGTACATCCTACTTAATAAAAAAATTTACCCCATCACATTTTAATTTTAATTTTTTAGTAATTTACCAAGTTAACTTGAGAAACAACAATCTTGTAGCAATCCTGTAGCAATTTGTTTCCAATATATCCCTTTCTTAGATTCACTCCAAGTCATGGTAGAATTTGATTTATAGCCTATGAATGCTCTGAGACCACTTTGTCTGAGATGAGGCTTGGTTAGGTCACCATTTAGATCTTACATTGCTTGCTTCTTTATTTTTTATTTCTGCAATTAATCTGTATTTACTTTCCAACAAAAGTAGAATAAATTTGTTTACTGATATTTACCTTTTGCAACTTAGGATTGACGACTTACCTAGATCTTTGCTCATTTGAAATTGTTTCATTTCCTTATTTCACTTGCATCAAATGGATTCATACTAGGAAGAGGAAGGTTCTTGTTGCACATACAATTTTGACCCCTCTTAAGTTTGTATGAACCCTGAGTTGATAATTTAGGTCGGTAGCCTTGGGAGTTGTAGCATTCTTGTTGCAATACTAGGGCTCATCACTCACCACACTCGAAAAAATTCTTCAAAAGTTCTTTCTTCTTTCTCTTTCCTCCTCTTGAGCCTTGTTCCTAACTAGGAACTTTCTTTGCCTTTCTCGTGCCTACAAGGGCTACGTTTTCCTCATCCTCCTCCTCATGTTTATGTCCCTTGTTGCTGTTGTTGGTGGTACCATTCGCAAGGATGAGTCACATCTCATTATTGAGTGAAATCACTCCACAAACAATCCCATCTATGAAGTGTGTCTAGATCATAAATAAATTGGACGAAGTTATGCCACTCCTTGGTGAAAGCATTGAGAGTTATCTTGACTAGCTCATTATTTGATGTTTTCTCCCTAATTGTTGCAAGCTAATTTCTAACCTTCTGAATCCTGGTGAGGTATGGTGTAGCGCTTTCTCCCTTTTTCATTCTATTGTACCTCTACTTCTCCTTGAGAATCACCTTCTAATTCTTTGATGGATTCTCATATAGCTTGATTATGAAATCCCACATTTCCTTTATTGTGTATAATGTAGCAACATGCAGAATGATATGGTCTCGAACACCATCTAGGATCATCTTCTTAGTCTTGGCCATTTATTTCTCATACATTTCCTGTTGTTGAGAATCCATAGGTATAAAAACATTGCTCTCTGCATACTCCTTCAGACCATGTTCATCTAACAAGAACAACATTCTAGCCTTCCATACATCAAAGTTAGTGGCTTTGTCAAGCCTATCTTGATCCTGAGTCCTGTTATGTGTAGGAATTTACAGGGTAAGTTCCTCAGACAGAACACCAAAGGACACCGCTCACAAACAGATCGCAGATCAATACACCAGTACTTTTGACGTGGTTAAAACCCTCAAAGAGGGAAACAGTCCACGGCCTGAGCCAACGCGGCCACTTTGGGCAATTTATTAATAAAAGAATGAAAATTTACATAAGCTTCTATCATGAACGGTTAACCTACAAATGACCCTCCATGCTCTTTAAATAGAGATCATGGACCAATCGGGTGTTAAGCCACGAATCAAGTATCGGTAATACCGAGGAGAGAATGAACCATCAGATCACTACATATCGTGACCGTCGGATTGTAAGTTACAAAATGTACATAGTAAAGAAACACACTTTACCTAACTCTATACCTAACTCTATACTAGACCAAGTTGTACTTAACTATTTCGTATGTGTCGGAATATCATAACATCCCCCCTTAAGAACAACTTGGGATAGGATTGAAGGATTTACAAATATGACACAATAGGAGAAGGAAGAAGGCACTAGAGCCTATCCCCCCTTAGTGACTTCCTGAACTCCAACCATAAATCGAAGTTTAGTGAACTTTGCCTCTGTGAGAGCCTTTGTAAAGATGTCTGCAACTTGATCATCTGTTGAACAATATTGCATTTCAAGAACATGGTCATGAATGAGATTTCTGATGAAGTGCATGTGCAGTTCAATGTGTTTGCTACGCTGATGTTGGACTAGATCTTTGCATAGTTGAATGGCACTTTGATTATCACACCAAAGTGTAGTCGGATGCTACTACTGAAAGCCAAACTCTGATAGGACCTGAGGAAGCCACAAGGCTTCCTTACTAGCTTCTACAGCACCACGATACTCTGCTTCTGCTGAAGAAAGAGAAATGGCAGCTTGTTTCTTGCAAGCCCATGTAATAGGTCCTGAACCAAGAGTGAACACATAACCTGCAGTAGACTTCCGATCATTAGAGTCACCAGTCCAATCGGAATCAGTGAAACCAACCAATAGAGGAGATGCTTCGGCACTGTAATGAATCCCAAACTGAACTGTACCTCGAACATAACGAAGTATTCTTTTAGCTGCTTTCCAATGACTTTCACGTGGGTTTTGCATAAACCAAGCAACAAGGCCAACAACAAAGGAAAGGTCAGGATGAGTATGGGTTAGATACAAAAGTTTTCCTACAAGTTGACAGTATAAGGTAGCATCAACTTCAGGAGAAGTACAAGTGACTGAAATTTTGACTCCAGACTGAAAGGGAGAAGAGGTTGGCTTACAGTCTTCCATGTGAAAATGGCGTAGAATATCACAGGAATACTTGGATTGGGAAAGGGAAATACCTTCCTTGGATTGCAAGACTTGAAGACCAAGAAAATAATGTAAGTGTCCTAAGTCTGTCATTTCAAACTTCCTTTTAAGGCTAGACTTCACATGGTTTATAAGGTTGGGATCACTACTAGTCAGGATAAGATCATCAACACAAAGAAAAAGAATGATAAGAGACTTGCCCACTTTCTTGGTGTAGACAGTATTGTCAGAATGACACCTAGAAAAGCCATTTTCTAAAAGAAAGTTATCCATTTTGGCATACCAAGCTCGAGGAGCTTGCTTGAGACCATAAAGGGATTTCTTAAGCCAACATACAAGGCAGGAATCTGTTTGTGTAAAGCCAATAGGTTGTTCCATATAGATTTCTTCATGCAAGTCCCCATGCAAGAAGGCGGATTTAACATCCATCTGATGGACTTCCCATTTGAAAGAGGCAGCAAGGGAAAGAACAAGGCAGATAGAGTTCATTTTGGCAACAGGGGAGAAGGTTTCAGTATAGTCAATGCCTTCAACTTGTGAAAAACCCTTAGCAACAAGACGAGCTTTATGTTTATCAACTTTCCCATCTGGTCCATACTTGGTTCTGTAAACCCATTTGCATCTAATAAGTTTTCGTCCCTTTGGTAGAGGAACAATATCTCATGTATCATTTGCCAATAATGAATGATATTCTTCATTCATAGCTGCTTCCCAATCTGGATGGCCTGAAGCTTCTGCAAAGGTGTCAGGATCATAATTCACTAAAGCTTGAGCCAGTAAAGAAGAGGCTCTCTCGAACTGAGAACATGTATGTCACTGATCTGTAGGATCACCGGCAATATCACCTGTTGCATCCTGAGTAGCACGTGTCCATTTTGGAAGCTGAGGAGCTGAAGGAGGATCTTGAGAAGGTGGGGGAGGATTTTCATCCTTGCTTTCATCATCTGAAGAAGAAATATTTTCAAAAGTAGAAGAGATAGGGAGAGGTGGCACATCCGCCAAACTAGGCTCGCAGGCCAATATATTTTCAGCAAACTTTACATCTCTTCTAATGATAATAATTTTGGACTTAAGCGGAATAAGTATATATCCTTTGACATCTTCAGAATATCCAACAAAAATACATTTTTCACTCTCAGGTTCTAAAGCTTTATGTTTCTCATCTGGAATATGGGCCCATGCTTCACTTCCAAAAACACGAAAGTGACTTACATCTGGTTTGATTGAGCTCCATGCTTCTTCTGGAGTGTGTTATAGACATTTTTGTGCCTTGCATCACTGAGCATGAAATGTCAATAACCAAGGGATCCAAAGTCCCTAAACATGTTGTTCCTACCCCTAGAGGAACAAGGGCAGCAAACCACAGCAATTCACAAAAGTTCTCCACCTGAAAACACTCAAAAACAAGGCAATTCTGGATCATGTCAACTGCTCCACTGAGCATCTGCGCTGAATGTCAACTGCTCCACTGTCTACCTGCATTGAATGTCAACTGCAAAGAAGGCTACCCGCGCTGAGCGAGTTTGGACAAGTGGCAGAGTCGTTCCTCAAGGTGTCAATGCCCAGGAAGCTTCCAAAATGACACTTGGATCAGGGAATTTGACTGGTGATGAGTAAGAGGTTCCAAATCTCCAAGTGGAAGCAAGAACCTCCAAGTGGACTCAAGAACTGAAGTGGGAGAGGGCACTAGTCAGCTTCATACCAGCCTCAAGCTGACTCATCCTCTCTCCAAAACTCCTATATATAGATCTCTCTCATGAGGTCTGGGGGGCTGGAATTTGGTATTTGCAAAGAATTGTTGTTGGTTTGTGGCTAGAAACATTGGGTGTGTTATGCTTTGAAGGGAGCTGAAGAAGGAATTCCATTCTGCTGGGAAGGAGATGCTGGATTGGAGTCCTATGGGTTGTATCACTTCCTGAACCCTATTACTTTCAATAAAGCTATCTTGATTCTTTCCTATATGCTGGTGTATTTTGTATGATTGCATTGGTATATTTGATTTACTTCTAATCCTGAATCATTTATGAATATGTGTATTTGCCTTTGTATTGTGTTCTTCTCTTGTTGCAAGTAGCTGTTCTCTTGTCACAGGTAGCTGTTCTCTTGTGATCTCGTGGGATTCAAGTAGTTGTTCTCTTGATCAAGCGAGGAGGCAAGTAGCTGTGGACACACAAAGAGAAGAGGATCTAGTTCGAGGGACAACCGGAAGACAACGGTAAGTTTGCAGATCTCCTCTCTTTCGTATTTCATAAAGGAAGAAATCATGATAGCTGTATTCTTTTGTTGCTAAGGCGCTGTCACACCTTAGGTGGATAGGATCGTCCTAAATAGGCATTTTTCCCCACAACAAATTGGCGACTCCACTGGGGAAGAACTTGTTTATTCATTTCATTTGTGTTTCCGTCATTTGTTTACTTCATGGACTTGACAGCAACTCTTGAACTGTATCTTTCCCGGATACAAAGTAAAAGTTGCTGCTTTGATCCAGTATGTTGGACTTGTCTATGATTTAAACTAGATCCACAAATGATTTGATTGATCCTTGTGATAGTCTTTAGTACCCTATCAAAGCATCCCTCTGTTTATACCTTGCTTGTGTTTCTGATTTGGCCTGAAACAGTTGATTTTTTAGCATTTTGTGACCCAGAATCCAAGAGAAACGAGAGTTTCTCTCTTCAGCGCAGGCACTGTGAAGGTAGTCTCCATTTCAACGCAGGTCCCGAAGGGGCTACCTGCGCTGAATGTCAAGCTGACAGTGTTGGACCTGCACTGAACCAGTGTGGCCTTGTGTAGCTGGGGTTCTTTGTCCTTCTTGCCCTGTTTTGATCTCTGTTTTTGCAGCCTTTTACCAGCATAGGTACTAGTCTGATAACCCTTTTCTTTGCCTGAATTCCGCCCCAATTTTTGTACAAAAAGATTGTGAATGTTTTTATGTGTTTGTGGCGTCATTTACAGTCTTCCTTTGCATGAGTAAAGTAATCTTTCTGTAGCCTTTGATTCAAATCTGATTGAGAGTGATCTTAGAAGAGAGTTCATTGGCTGTTTGTTCAGATTGATTATAGTTTTTTACTTTTGCTTATTGGTTTGAATTTGTTCTTTTCAAAGTATCAAAACGAGTCTTTATTTCAAAAATCGCAAAGTGATTGTAATCTCTTCTACCCTTGTTGATTTTGAAGAAAGTGAACTTGTTTATTTTGATCATTGTAAAAGCAAATTCAAAGTTGTGCAAAAAGCTTTCTTTGTAGGCATTTATACTAAGAAAGTGAAAACAAGCACCTGCATTGTGCATTTTGCATTTGATAAGTTTGCATGTTGGATTTAGGGAAAGTGCATTAGAGTGTGCTGATTGCTCTTTGAGAAAAGATAGTCGCTCTCTTTTCCCTTAGTAGCTAGGATTTTCAAAGTTGAAAGATTGTAAAGCTTGCTTATCATCTTAGACTGCATTTAGGAATTTGTATCATACATCTCGTGGTGAACCTTGAAAGGCAAACTTTAAAAAGATAAACCTAAAATAAACTGAATGAACCTAACAACGCTTTGTAACATAACGCACAACATAGAGGTCTAGGCTAGAGACGTGTTCCAGCGTCGTTAAACATAGTGACTGTCGATCTCGAAGAAGGTGGGTGATTCCTCCTGAGAGTCGGTGGCGCTAATAAGGATTTGTGCTCCCACGTACCGTCGCATATATATTAGGAGACCCCTATAGGCATATATCTTTTATCCTTAGGAAGCCGTGTCGGCCGCCCTACTAATCGCAATGCAGTGAACAAAGCATTCACGAAGATCAACCACCCGTACCGTAAAACATATTTTGTGGTTTTACGAAAAGTTTGGCACACCCTCTACCTAGATCTCCAGAGCAGTTTCTTTTGGCCTTTTTCAGACTCTATAACAGAAAAAGTCCATCCGAGCATTTGTCACTTCGGGCTCGTTAAAACATCGAAGGAGACTAGAGTCATCTTTAGCTTTTTCTCGACTCTTTAAAACTGAAAAAGCAAGTTGTGTCTAAAAGCGTCGTTAACAATTTATTTTAAACGGAACAATCACCCTTTAATCCTGCATTGATCTTTAGGTTGAAAAGATGGAGCACACCAACCAAGGAGTTACCTTGGGAGGAAATCCTAGTCCCTTCTCCTCTTGGGGAGATGTTGGTGCGCCCCACATGGCCACATTGTCGCTTCCAAGACTGACAATTGGCCTACCAGTTTGGCTCTTTTCGACCAATGTCGTTCAGAATACCACCACTCCTGAACAGTCGAGTCAACAGTTAGATCAGACAAGAGTTGCCTCCCAACCTTCCACTTCATCTTCCTCCCCTCCTTCCTCTTCGCTTGACTGAACTAGTCGATCAAAAAATCGGGTTCCTAAGGAGAAGGAGGAGAAGAAGAAGAAAGAAAAGAAGAAGAAGGAGCCTAAGGTGGCTGGGGGCAAACAAGTGTCATCTAACAAAAATCCACACACCGCACTCGTAAGGCCTAAATCGCCATGCATCATATGCAGGGGAGACCACTTCCATAGAGATTGTCCCTGTATCCCTCGGATACTAAGAGACTGGTCCCCCCGTTTGCACAATTCGGGAGCATCGACCTCTGATAGCCATGTCGACTGCTCACCGTCAACTAGTGGGAGTGAAGCTCCAGGACAGAATGGGAAAGTTAAATTTCCCTGCAGACTGTGTGAAGGCGATCACGCCATCCACCGTTTTCCCTTCTTAGACGAAGCAAAAAGAGTCCTGGAAGATCGCCCGATTTTACGAGGGAATCTTCCTCCTGGATATCAAAGACTCCTGCCAAGTCCCTCACTAGTTGAGAATCCGGCTGAGCCACTTAGATGGTCAGCCGAAACACCTGTCATTGAAGAAGAACCATCTGGATCCATGCCTGACGAAAGTCAAAAGGTTGATACGGCAGTTGACCCGGTTTTGCCTTCAGAGGCTCCATCTTCGAATGACACCATCACAGAGGAGAATACAGATGACACTGTCCAAGTTCTCTTCATCAGCACTGACTCTGATGATCAAGGGGGCAATGCCACCATTCCTTTGTCGCAGGAAGGAAGTTCATCAGAGCATTATCCGGCCGTATATTCGGTCCCACCACCAAGCAACCTGGTTGTGTCCTTTGATTGGAACCAACTAGGCAGACCCCGGTTGCCAACCAGTGTGCCATTCAGAATTATTTGTCAAATATACAGAATGGTAATGGCTGGCACTATCATTGATGAGGGGGCATCTGTGAGTATCCTTTCCTCTATTGCTTGGAAAGAGCTTGGTTCATCGGCGCTTTTACCTGAGATGAGAAATCTATCAGGTTTTGATAAAGGAACCAGTCGACCTTTATGGATCCTCCCCAATGTGCCTATAACACTGAAAGAGAAGACCGTTCAAATGAACGTGATGGTCATTCAAGGACGCTTGGATTATAACCTACTCCTTGGACGAGATTATATATATTGCATGGGAGCTGTAGTCTCCTCACTCTTTAGAGTAATGTGTTTTCCGCATGAAGGAAGAATGGTCAAGCTCGTGGACCAACTTTCGTTTCCCGGATCACACATCGCAAATAGTCATGTGCCATCCCTAAATGGTCTGTTCATGCAAGAAGTGTCTCAACCCATGGTCCGTCCTCCTGATGAGCGTGAGTAATCCGGGAGGATATGACCAGAACCCAGGGGGCATGCGTCCTGGCCTGCTTCGGCAGGAAAACTTTGGGTATAGAATAGGTTTCCGCGGGAGAATATGACTAGTTCGTACCCCGTCCGGGGGTGGAAGAGGGGTTGTTCTGGAATAAGATTCTCTTGTCAAAGTTACGAGAGCACGGGGGGTCGTCACTCACCTTTGTTTATTTCGGTAGACATTACCAAAGAAGTGTTTTGTTTGAAAGATTAACGAGACAATCTTTGGGTAACCTGAAAGAGGTAGGCCTCTCCCGGTAAAACAAATGTTTTATCTGCAAATTGAGGGGTAACCTTGAAGCTCTGTTTTATACTTGGAGGCATGAAAACCTTTTGGAGTGCAAGCAAGGGGCGACTATTTATTTTTTAAATTTTTAGGTCCTCCCTTTAAACCTGTAGGTCTAACCCTTTAAACTCGTAGGATTAGCCGTTTCCGAACTTGCATAAAGAAAGGATGGGGAGCAAAGCTTAGTGAGATGAAGCTCCATAAAAAATAGAATCTTGATGAGACACTCTTATCAAAAGACTGGGTAATCGAGCAGTTTTAGCATAAAGTTCATGCTCGTTAAAAAATAAACGCAAGATCCGAGCAGTTTTAACGCGGTCTTCATGCTCGTTAAAAAATAAATATAAGCAGTGAGCAATGTTTCCTCCAGAGTTTAAGCTCATTTTTATCTAAAAAATGAACCCATCCCGGTAAATAACCACTGTGATCGTAAATTTATCAGCCATAAAAAGCCTTGGTCGTGTTTGCACCTGCCACCTCCACTTTCATTTGGCCGATCATTCACCTCCATATGATTGTTTACCCATTTTGAGGAACAGCTGCGAAGAGTGATTTCACCTAGCCATCCTTGTGACACTGCCGTGATTGGAAAATTCCAACCTGTACCTGGAATCAGTTGCTATCCCTGTTTATCACTCGTTCCTCAAAAGACGAGTCTTCTTTAAGCTCTTTTCAACTGACTCGTAAAATATGAAAAGATTGCCGAGTTTTGGCCTTCCAGCTCGTTAAAAGGAAAGGAAGAGCTATCCCTCCTCTAGATTTTAATATTTTTGGACCTGAGGGATTATTGCACAAAAAGGTCAAGCGCTTGTTTTATTCGGCTCGTTAAAGTTATCGAAAAATCATCCCTTTTGTATTGTTTTATACTTTTTCGGACTTAAGGGATTAGATGACGAAAAAGGAATTTTGGAGTTAACTTTATGTACCTTTTCAGACTCTCTAAAAATGAAAAGGACCGAGTTATCCTTGTCGTTAGACTCGTTAAAATTATTAAATAGCGACAAACTTGTCTTTAGACGAGAACGAGTTTCCCTATCGCTAGGCTCATTAAAACATAGCGATGGGCTTGCCCGAAGGGCAGGTTATAGAAAAAGCATATGTTATCCTCCTCAAGCTTGACAAAAATAAAGAGGTACTGGTCAGCAATGACTGGGGAAAAATTGGGAAAGATCAAGAAAACTTTGATGGTAGCAGGTCGCTCTTGAACATGACACTTTTCCTCCGTACCACAATCGGGTTGGGTTGTTTCATTCACCGGTCACATCACCATGGTCTTGCCATTCCATCCATATTTGGGGTAATGCTACCAATCCATCGCATCAGTGTCGCCATATGTTCAAGAGAAGTCATTCAGAAAGAGTCAACCGGGTCCCATCCACTGCCATACATTATCCTTCATCCAATCATGACCGCCACCCTGAATCATATGTCACAGATTGTTTTCACCTCCATTAAAATCATTAGCTTCGTTCCGTGTCACTGATGTGGGATTCATTAAGGCCCTCCTTTGACGGATTGCTCCTTGTCGACATCAGCTCATTATCCAAGGAGTTGATCTAGGAACAACCCCTTCAGTACTTTGAAGCTTGCATACCTCAATGGCAAGTTTCTCACTTCCGGCGACAGGTATACATCAATGGCCTTCGACCAGAAGATTTTGCATGGTGTTCGACGCCAAGTCCTTTATTCACACCACGTGAATTGTACTGCAGTACCTTGAGGGTCATTATCATTATTGGTGATTCCTCTCGCGCTTGTTAACGGTTTACATCATTGACCGGTAATCAAGCGATGTCTTTCCATGTTCGACTTCAGCGCAATTCTCACATGGATCGACTTGTACTTAGAGTGAAGATCGAACGAGTTTGAAGACCCCGAATCTAGTTTCATCCATCCGGGCTGCGATATATATTCAGGAAAAAATAAAGACATTTGACATGTACATCATTGCAGCAGATGATCATCCTACTCAAAGGATGATAATTTTCACCAAAATTATCAATCTACCATCAGACGATCGTCTGTTCTATGTACAAAAATGAATTTATAAAGCTGAGCATGGGAATGCCCGCCTCAGCTAGATCATGAAAATAGTATGAATCATAATGTATTGTATTGTATTTTATTACAGGTCTCCTCCCAGTAGATGGATGAACTTCGGACCCTCCTGGATAAAGCATTTCACCCCATAAACGACCTCATACTTTAGGGGGCAACTGTTATAGACATTTTTGTGCCTTGCATCACTGAGCATGAAATGTCAATAATCAAGGGATCCAAAGTCCCTAAACATGTTGTTCCTATCCCTAGAGGAACAAGACCAGCAAACCACAGCAATTCACAAAAGTTCTCCACCTGAAAACACTCAAAAACAAGGCAATTCTGGATCATGTCAACTGCTCCACTGAGCATCTGCGCTGAATGTCAACTGCTCCACTGTCTACCTGCGTTGAATGTCAACTGCAAAGAAGGTTACCTGCGCTGAGCGAGTTTGGACAAGTGGCAGAGTCATTCCTCAAGGTGTCAATGCCCAGGAAGCTTCCAAAATGACACTTGGATCAGGGAATTCGACTGGTGATGAGTAAGAGGTTCCAAATCTCCAAGTGGAAGCAAGAACCTCCAAGTGGACTCAAGAACTGAAGTGGGAGAGGGCACTAGTCAACTTCATACCAGCCTCAAGCTGACTCATCCTCTCTCCAAAACTCCTATATATAGATCTCTCTCATGAGGTCTGGGGGGCTGGAATTTGGTATTTGCAAAGAATTGCTGTTGGTTTGTGGCTAGAAACATTGGCTGTGTTATGCTTTGAAGGGAGCTGAAGAAGGAATTCCATTCTGCTGGGAAGGAGATGCTGGATTGGAGCCCTATGGGTTGTATCACTTCCTGAACCCTGTTACTTTCAATAAAGCTATCTTGATTCTTTCCTATATGCTGGTGTATTTTGTATGATTGCATTGGTATATTTGATTTACTTCTAATCCTGAATCATTTATGAATATGTGTATTTGCCTTTGTATTATGTTCTTCTCTTGTTGCAAGTAGCTGTTCTCTTGTCACGGGTAGCTGTTCTCTTGTGATCTCGTGGGATTCAAGTAGTTGTTCTCTTGATCAAGCGAGGAGGCAAGTAGCTGTGGACACACAAAGAGAAAAGGATCTAGTTCGAGGGACAACCGGAAGACAACGGTAAGTCTGCCGATCTCCTCTCTTTCGTATTTCATAAAGGAAGAAATCATGATAGTTGTATTCTTTTGTTGCTAAGGCGCTGTCACACCTTAGGTGGATAGGATCGTCCTAAATAGGCATTTTTCCCCACAACAGAGTGATATTCTTTAAAAGATTAGTAGGAGTGCAATTTATTGTGTAATTTTCACAGTTAGTTGCTTCTGCCCAATAATTAAGACTAAGTCCTTTAGATTGAAGCATACAATTAGCCATTTCCTTTAAGGTGCGATTCTTCCTTTTAGCTACACCATTTTGTTGTGGAGTATATGGAACAGTGTGTTGCATTTGAATTCCATTCTCAGTGCAAAAGTTGATGAATGTGTTTTTAGCATATTCTCCGCCATTATCAGATCTTAGCTTAAGAATTTGATGTCCAGATTGTTTTTCAACAAAGGCCTTAAAGGCCAAGAACATGTTAAATACTTCACTCTTGAGTTTTAAGAAGTATACCCAAGTGCGTCTGGAGAAATCATCAATGAAAGTTAAGGAATACTTGTAGCCAGAGAATGAAGCAACTAGAAGTGGACCACATAAATCACTATGCACGAGCTGTAAAGGGGCTGAGGCGTGCCAAGAGGCACTTTTTTCAAAATTGTCCCGATGCTGTTTTCCAAGTACACATCTGGAACAAACACCATCTTTGCAAGATACCATTGGAAGACCTGTCACCATATTTTCTTTACATAGATTCTGAAGAGAGCGATAGTTTAAGTGACCAAGTCGCTCATGCCAAAGTTTGCTCACTTCATCATTATGAGCAACAAATACTAAGGGAAGATTTGATGACCCAAAGTTGTGAAACTTATACAACCTTGTAGAATCATCAACAATGCCAGTAGCTAAAATCTGTCTAGGATCTCTTAGGTCCTTAATTACAACATCGTGAGGTGAAAATTCAACGATTTTACCTTCACCTGAATGGGTTATCTGATATACAGATAGAAGGTTGCAGGATAAGGTTGGAACACATAATACATCATTAAACTGACCATTGTCTAGATGAACAGTTCCAGTCCCTACAACACTAAGAGATCTGTCATCACCAACATATATATTTTTGGTGTTACAACCATTTAAAGAAGAAAACATGGCTTTGTTTTTGGCCATGTGATAAGAAGCTCCAGAATCAATGAGCCACTCATGAGAATGAGAAGAAGAAGATATATTTAGTGCATAGGCAGACCGAGATAATTGACAACCACATGCAGAAAGTGCCATTCCTGAAGATGAAGTTGAAGTTGAAGATTGCTCCAAATGGATGTTATGCTTCTTCATTGATGCTTCCAAGGCTTCCATCTTCTTAAAGCATTTGGATTCTAAGTGGCCATCTCGATTACAAAAGTTGCAATGTCTATCAGTCTTCTTCCATTTGTTTTTATTTGTCTTATCATTTTGTTGAAATGATTTTTCATTTTGAGGCAGAAATTGCTTAGGACCCTTGTTTGGTTTAGGACCATTCCTTTTAGGATACGACTTCTTAGGATTCTTTGAATTTGGTTGCTGCTGGGCGGCTAACTCTTTCTTAGAAGAGTTTCCAAGATGAAGAAGACCAAGGTGTAAGAGTTTTTCTTGTTCTCTTATTAAAGAATCACAAAAGGAATCAAAGGAAGGGGACTTGTAGGCTTGTCCTTGAGAAATGAAGGCTTCTCTTGTAGAATAGAAGGTGGAAACAAACACAGAATAGGCTGGTCCCAACTTAGTAAGAATGGAGTAGATAAGGCTACTATCTTCTTTCTTAACCTTAACACCTTCCAAGAGAAGTCTAAGGGTCTTGAACTTGGAAAAAAAATCTTCAATGCAAGAAAAATTATTGGGGTCCAATGTAAGCAATTCATTTTCAAGTTGATGGGCTTTAAGTTCATTTTTAATTCCAAAGACTTTAGTAATCTGTTTCATTGCTTCATCAGGAGTATCAAGTTCTGCAATATGGAATCTAAGATCTGGAGAAATAGACATCCCTATCAACCCACATGCTTAGTCTTGCCTATTTTCCCATTTAGCTGTCTTGTCTTCATCTTTCGGTTTGGTCTCTTGGCCTGTGGCTATTCTGTAAAGACCTTTACTTCTAAGTAAATCCACAATGTAGGACCACCATTGGAAGTAGTTGGTGCTGTCAAGAATAACTTGGCATGGACTGTCCATTTAAAAAAAATAAAGCTATAGATGTTGAAACTAAGTGTTTCATTGGAAAGATCTCGAAAAATTAGGCTGTTTAAAAAAAAATGGTTCTGAAAATGACTTCCGGATGAAGAAGTTATGGCTTTTTGAAGAAAATTTGATGAAGTCACCGACGAAGTGCGGGAATGTGCGGAAATGAAAAATCCACCCCCACAAAATGGAGACTTGAACCCAAAACCTCTACTCTCATAAATTAGCTTTGCACCAAGAGACCAAGAGAGAGAGAGAGAGAGAGAGAGAGAGAGAGGAGGGGGGGGTTTATGCTTTGGGTTGCGTGCTTGCTTTGAGAAAGCTCTTTTTCCCTACAAAACAAAAAACACAAAACCCAACATGGACATACAAAAAAAACGAACCTTGCAGCTCGAAGTTAGCTTTAGCCGGAAACTAAATATTTTCAAAAATGAACCTTGCGGCTCGAAGTTAGCTTTAGCCGGAAACTAAATATTTTCCTCAATGTTTCTGATTTTCCAAGATCACACTAAGGCGCAGCGGAAAAGAGCATACACATGATAAAAATCCTTCCTTTCTTTTTCTGATTTGCCTAGATCACACAGAGTCACAGGGCAAAGAGCATATGCAGAAATGAAAGGTATAGATCCAGTAATAAAAAAACTAACTAAACCGAAATAAACAGAGAGAAAATAACTGTAAACTGCAAATAAACACTGTATACCTCCAAATCTTAAAAATGACGCAGCTAGGGCTACCAGAAACCTTTTCGCGTGAAACGAAAGGGGTTCCTCACTGGAACAGATTCTCCCAACATAGCAGAGCAGTCCTCTCGGCCTAAAAGCAGTCAAAAATAGTAGATCTAGGAAACGGTAGTCGGATGCAGTTCTACCGGCTTCAGATTTGGATCACCAATGGACGCGGCCCTCAAATAGCTCTGATACCATGTAGGAATTTACAGGGTAAGTTCCTCAGACAGAATACCAAAGGACACCACTCACAAACAGATCAAAAATCATTACACCAATACTTTTGATGTGGTTAAAACCCTCAAAGAGGGAAATAGTCCACGACCTGAGCCAACGCGACCACTTCAGGCAATTTATTAATAAAAGAATGAAAATTTACATAAGCTTCTCTCATGAATGGTTAACCAAAAAAGGCCCTCCATGCTCTTTAAATAGAGATCATGGACCAATCGCATGTTAAGCCACGGATCAAGTGTCGGTAATACTGAGGAGAGAATGAACCGTCGGATCACTACATATCATGACCGTCGGATTGTAAGTTACAAAATGTACATAGTAAAGAAACACACTTTACCTAACTCTATACCTAACTCTATACTAGACCAAGTTGTACTTAACTATTTCCTATGTGTCAGAATATCCTTTATTGTGTATAATGTAGCAACATGCAGCGTGATATGGTCTCGAACACCATCTAGGATCATCTTCTTAGTCTTGGCCATTTATTTCTCGTACATTTCCTGTTGTTGAGAATCCATAGGTATAAAAACATTGTTCTCTGAATACTCCTTCAGACCATGTTCATCTAAGAAGAACAACATTCTAGCCTTCCATACACCAAAGTTAGAGGCTTTGTCAAGCCTATCTTGATCCCGAGTCCTGTTATGGCCATCTCTATGAAACTCAAATAATATGGAGACTAAAAGTTTTCCTTCTTGCTTGAACCTCCTTCTACTACTCATTCCCCTCTCTGGAATGTGCAGAGTTTCCTCACTTTCCCTCAGAATTCCTTCTCTGGCACTCACACTTCTTGTGATTCTTCTACTGGGAAACTCGAATTAGATGGAATGACGAGTTTATTATGACCTCCTGCAACTAGAAATTATGGATATCCTCTTGAAAATTGGAAACTGGAAACCCTCTTCTTCTTTGTGCTTCTCTCTTCCTTCCTTCTACAAATATGCAATTACAACCTGCTAGAATTATTTTTTCCCAAATCTAATAAATCTACTCTGCAAAATGTCTAATATTATTATCGGAATTACTTCCCAGTAACACCACTTCTCCTGACCATAGATATGGAGAAATATTGAACTTTTGCTTCATTGGATATGGAAATAGATTTTTTGCTCCTCTAGAAATCGAACCCTTGTCTTTTCTTGCACATATATGGAGAAAGTGCTTGAGCTATGCCACTGAAAATGAATGATCTCACTCCTTCCTTCCTATGAGCTTCAGATCTAATCAAAAGAACTTTGATCCCCTGTAAAAATTCCTTGACTGTGATAACTAGAAACTATTCTCCTAACTAATGTAATTTATTTGTCTTCAGTTAATTAAATTAATGAAAAATAACGAATAAATCATTACAACAATATTCACAGCAAAATAAATACATTGCAGAAACAAATTTGGAATTGAGAAAATATATGCACGCAAATAACGTATTTATTTTGGACTAATGTCCCTGGAAAATTCATGGAGGGAAAATTGATGTTGCAGATGAGGGTTTATTTTATTATTACGTATCAACAAAAATATGAGTACAATAATCTGGATGCCTCACTAGATATCCTCTAGAAAATACACTAGCCAAATAAACTAGAGAAAATTATCTTCTTCTGCTAATAATTTGGCCTCCCTCTTGTGTGCTCGAACCTCTAGCTGGAAACTCATCCTGCCTAGAATTCACATTACTAACCTGGGAAATTTGTACGTTTGCTAGTTCGCTCCTGGTGAGCCATCCTACCTCCCTCTATCACTAGAAGAAATTCTCTTTTCCTCCTAGAACTTGATCTAATCTCTGACAAGTCTACAAACCCTCTCCTGGCAACTCGCGCTGGGTTTTTTGTTGCTTGCACTAGATGTATGGCCCTCTATATAGAAATATTCAATCTCCTCTCTCTTGAAAATTTGGCATTGGAGAGACACTAGAAAATTCTCTAGAATTCTCCTCCTGTTTCTCCCTCTCACTGAGCCTCCTCCACTAGCCTAAAATTTTCCCTCATTGACTCACTTTGCATTGGGAAATTCACACTTCCTAGATAATTCACACCCTCTCTTTTGTCTCTCCTCATCCCATCAATATGCTCTTATCATCTCTTGTTCAAGCTTCAATAACCATGATTAAGTCCTCATCAATGTGTAATATCATCTTAGACTTGATCCATGTGAGTCTCTGGAGCATTCTTGATCATACTCAAGTAATTCCCTTTAATTAATTGATTTTCCTAACTTAGACTTAGGCATTTTTTGATTATCGATCAATTAATTTAATTGAGTGGTCTCTAGGTGTTTTCTCTAAAAAAATAAATTGGTTTTTAGATATCTCATCTTCCTTAGTCTCTTAGACACTAGAACATCATGTGCAAATTCCTTGAATTGCAAGTACTAGAATTTATTCACCTAACTAATTAACAGTTTATTAATTTTCTGATTAATATCGAATAAATCACACTAGAACTCTTCACAACAAAAATAAATATGTTGCAGAAAATAATCTGGAACTGAGAAATTCATGTACATAATTATTAACACAGGTATTTTGGACTAATGTCCCTGGAAAAGCCCTAGAGGGAAAATTGGTGCATATGAGAGTTTATTTACTTATTATGCAGTAATATGAATCTAAGTACAATAATTTGGATGCTTTCCTAGCTATACTCCATAAAATACAGTTGCAAAATAAACTGGAGAAAATTATCCCCTTCTACTAACAATTCAACCTCCCTCTGGCCTACTCGAACCCTCTAGCTGGTAACTTGACTTGCATAGAATTCACACTACTGCCCTGGGAAATTTGTGGCCTAATAGTTGGGTTCTAATGAGCCATCCTACATCCCATTGTCACTGGAAGAAATTCACTTTTCCTCCTATAACTTGATCTGATATCCGAAAATAATGTAAACGCTCTTTTGATGACTCAAATTGGGTTTTCTAGCTGCTCGTACTGGCTATACGACCCTCTCTGCAGAAATATTCAACCTCTTCTCTCCCGCCAAACTGGTGCTGGAGAGACACTGGAAGATTCTCCATAATTCTCCTCTTGTTACTCCCTCTCACTGATGCTCATCCACTGGCTCAAATTCTACCCTCACTGGAGCACTGTGCACTGGGAAATTCACAATGCTTGGATAATTTGCTCCCTCTCTTGTGTCATTCCTCATCTCATCAATCTGCTCTTATAATATCTTACTAGAGATTCAACGGCCATGATTAATCCCTCATCAACGACCAAGATCATCTTATAATTGATCCATGTGAGTCTCTAGATCATTCTCGATCATACTCAATTAATTCTCTTTAATTAATCGAATTCTCTAAGTGAGACATGCATTTTTTTATTATTGATCAATTAATATAATTGAGTGGTCTCTAGGTTTTTTCTCCCAAAACCTTTTCTAGTTTTGGATATCTCATGTTTCTTAGTCTCTTAGACACAAATCAAGACTAGAACACCTACCCGATGCTAAAAAAATTAACTTGTTTCGCCTCATATTTGGGTCCTTTATTGTTGTTGTTTTTCAAGAAGTCATAACTTTTCATCTGGGAGGTATTCATCAAAGTATAGTATACCATTGGAAATGTCTCAATGAGGCCTATCAAATCATGTTTTCCATAGGATTATTAGCACATCATAACAATATGAAAAACTCATATGACCTTTAACTTCATCTATAGGATACCCATCTATCATATGGCTTCATAGAGGGTGTTGTTCCTTCGTTAGGTGTCCCTTGGGCCTATAAATGACAGTAACGCTTCCTTAGGTACCCTTTGACACCAATGATGCTTGTTTTCATCAATGACAACACAATTTGCAACAACCTCCCAACTTTTTCATTAATGGAAAAAACATTAGAAATTGATGGCCATTTGATGTCAAACCTGCAACAAAAGGTTGATACTTCCATTCTTCTCCTTTGTCTTTGAAAATTCTCCCTAGCATTTTCTCCTTTGTATCAATGTCTTTGCAAACTCTCACCGGTATTCTCCCCTTTATGTTAATTTCTCCCACTTTGACATCAATGGCAAAGGGTCACAAATGTATATGAAAGTTTCCATGTTGAAAATCTTGCATAAGTATCTGTCCATATCCTATTCTTAGAAGATATTGTGGGCCTGATTGAATCATACTTCCTTCTTTCTATTATGTTGTTATTTTGACAGAGTCTCCCCTTGATACCATGCTTCCACTACTACTCATAATTGTTCTTGTACTACCCTTGAGACCATGCTTCTACTGTTGCTTATAATTGTTCCTATACTCCCTCTAAGACAATGCTTCCCTCTTTTTGTAGGATTTATAGAAGTCTTCCCTTGTGATGATGCGTTTTCAAGTGGTCTTGATCCAAGTTTTCCTACTTCTCATAACTAATCTTCAAATTCTTCCCTTAATATATGCTTCTTTCATCCACAATACCTGGCATTGTTGCATTCTCTAAGTGTTCTTGAATTGTCCTAGGGACCTAATGTTTCATGTGGATGTGATGAAGTATCTCCCTATATGATTGCAAAAATTCTTCCTTCTTTCTTTGTCTTCTCGAGTCTACCAACTTCATTAGTGTTAGCATTTTCATCAATTGTGCATCATAATCTGTAAATATGCCTGCTGGATTGATGACATAGTCTCTTTCTTGATTTGGTCATTCTTACTTCATTTATTCTTTCTTTACATATGAGATTCCATCATTAAATTATGCAACATTCATTAACCTGGAGACTTGTAGATCAAACATGATTTCTACCAACCATACTTATCATCATCATGTCATGCCAATCTATTGAAGAGTCATTGACCTCATACAATAGTTTCTTATTCATGTTTTGATTTGAAAGATTTGTGGTCTTGAATAAGATTTCTCCGAATAATTATATCTAAGGAATTATACCTAATGGAGGTCCTCTTTGACCTCTTCCCCATCTACCAACATCGATAGGAATTCCTTCTCGAATACACCATATTGCATTGAGTTTGCAATTTCATGTTAGATGAGCTTGATTATGACATATGTCGCATTCAACATCAGGCTTTAACACTTGGATAAATGTCTAATTCATTCTTCTAATTTGGTTCATATGAATCCATCTAGGTACCTAATAATATCCTTTATACCTGACCACATCATAGGCTTAGCACTATGGAAATTTGTGCTTGAACTTTGTGCATAAGAAACAATAACCAAAGAACTTATTTTAATACCTGGACATAAAAGGTGATCTCGATATTTTGAAGTTTCTTCTTAGAGGATCCATGTTCCCTTGTTGATCAATGCCTACTTGATTGTTACTTTTCGATGCCTTAGAGAAATTTTGAGGTAAAAAATGGGCCTCAAAACAAAATTGTACAAAAAACATCAACTTTATAAGAAGAAATAGGATTTAATATGATGACGCTAACCATGGGGGATGATTCACCATTTTTTGAGTTAAAAAAAAAAAAAAAAAAAAAAAAAAAAAAAAAAAAAAAAAAAAACACTACTTTTTCAACTCATATTTTCAACTTATCTCCCTATGATTTTTACTAAAACTTTGAGTGGGAGAACTCGTTGAATGTGAAATTTAATTGTGCACCCAAGGAGTACCCATGTTGCATACTTTTGACAGGCCCTACTACATGAAAAATGTCAAATACACAAAAAAACATCATTGCAATCACATTTTTCATGTTCTATGGTTTAGTGAAAGTTTGCAACATGGGTACTCCTTGGACGAAAATTTAAATTCCGCATCCATTGATTTCTCCCACTTGAAATTTGAGTAAAATGACAAGGAAATAAGTTGAAAATATGAGTTGAAAAAGTAGTTTTTTCTTTTTTCCCTCGAAAACTTGATGAGGTAATCTAATATTATTTTATTATTTCCACTATTATTTTATAATAATCCTTAGGAGGCCCATTTTAGACCTCAAAATTTCTCTAATGATTTATGATGAGCCATAGTTATTTTTTGATTTCCAATGCCATCATTATTTCTGCTTGTGTATGTTTTTTATTTGTTATTGTTCCTTCCTAGAATTTTCTTGAGATACATTGACATGTACATGCTTGGCTTGGTTCATCACTTGCTTTGGATATTCAAGAGAGATATTTTTGGGTGCTATGAATGTTTGATGAAGCTTCTTGGGATGATCCCCATTGATGAGATTGGGGGACTATTGTTCTTGGGTGCCTCACAATTTTCTTAGTAGCCAATACCTATCTTAATAAGCTTGGACCTCTGCACGCTGAGAATGTGATCTAGGACTAAGTTCCTTTTTGGAATTTAGAATTGAGTTGCTCCAATTATTCTCTCAAGAAGATAAATTCCTCTTCCAATCTTTCACATATTTTCTCCTTCTCACTTAGTTGTTTAGATAAACACTAATTTACTCTTTTTTCTTCTTCAAGTTCAATTTTGAGAGAAGGAATGTTGTCTTCATTTAGACTCTTGAGTTGAATCTACTACATCAATTGAATTTATTTCTTCGCTAGGATCCTTATTTCCTTCAATTCAATTTTAATTTTACCCTCATAATTAGCTTTTTCTTTAGGTTCTTTCGTTCGAACAATAAATAATATTTCACCCCTTTCTTCATCGACCACACTTTCATTTCTTTCATTGTCACTTTGACCCCCTTGAGTAGAAATTATTTTTCTTATTAGCTTGCTTTTTATTTTGATACTTCAGTTTAAGTATTGACTCATCATCATTATCAATTATCTTGTCATAAGGGCATTTAGATGCATGATTCCCAATTCTTCCACATTCAAAACCTTTAAATGGAAGCTTACCTTTGAAATTACTAGTTCCCCTTTTCAACTTTCAAACAAACTTGGCTTTTTCTTTTGTGGAGGCATTTTCTATTTGGAGGAAATTGGTGACAATCTTGTCCTATTTTACTTTTCCATCATGGATTTTATTTGAATTGGATTCCTCAAGTATGTATGTATTATTATCAGTCCTAATTTCTTTAGCTACCAATTTTCTTGTATCTGACTTTCAGATCTCGCAAAATTTGGAGTTGAATAAAATATTAAATCCTTGATCACATATTTGACTAACTCTCAAAAGATTGTTCTTTAATCCTTCTATATATAGAACATCTTGTGATTTTGTTCTTCCATTATCAATGGTAACGCTTCCGTTTCTAATGATTTTGGCAAATGCATTGTTTCCAAAATTTACTTTACCTTCATCTATCTCCTTGATGCTGAAAAAATTTCTTTGATCTCCTAACATGTGTCTTGAACAACCATTTTAAACATATCGCTTATTCTTTGGCTTCTGAGCATATAATATAACACCAAAATTTTTTTCCTTCTCTTTTCCTATCTTAGGAGGACATATTTCTTGGCATAGAAGGCGATTACAAGTAATTTCCTTATAACCAAATGAATGACATAGAAATCAATAGCCACAAAAGAATCTTTGGTACCTAGATGTTTTCCTTTTGTTTCTTGACTTGGTTTGAGCATCTTCCTAAATTTCCTTGGTTGTCTACCTTGTTGCATTTGCCTCTTTCTTGAGATGATAAATTATGCCATTCTTCTCCTCTTACTGCTTTTTTGTTTCTCCCAGTTGTTTTTTAACTTTATCAAGTTGCTTTCCAAAATTTTATTCTTTCGCTTAACTCCTCCAACTCAAATTATAGAAGCATAACAGATGTTTCATCTAACTCCATGTTGGTAACATTTCTTGGATCCATCTTCTAGAAGTTAATTGCTCCTGAAGATGACCTTCTTTGATATCACTTTTTTTCCCAGAGGTCACATTGAGACAGGAGGTGAATCATTGTGAGATCAATTTTACCATTTCATAACTTTTCTTAATCATACAACCATATAACATTCAGCCATAAGCATTATATCATCAAGTATGGAAACAAATCATCATATCAATAAAATATCAAGAAGCCATCGCATCACAAATAAGCACAAGTTTTTTGTGTGGAAGCCCGTAGAAGAGAAAGCTACAAATCTTATTCTTATTTATCTTCAATTATTTACATAGATTTGCAAGCTACAACTTGCTGGAGGCATCTACTCCCAAGAAATGAAGGCTTCCACTTACAATAGGCTACAACCTAATTGAGGCACCAACCATGAAAGATGAAATCATTTGTTCACAGTAGGATACAAACTTATTGAGGCTCCAACCTTTGTGATGAGGAAACTCTAACCTACTCTAGGCTCCAAATTCTATGATGACTGGATTCCAACATTCTCTAGGCTCCAACCTATGTGATGATTAGACTCCAACCTACTCTAGGATCCAACCTTAGTGGAGGAAAAAACCTCCTTCTTGAAGACATTGTGGACCTCTATTTCACGTCATTTTCAAAATGGATCAATTATCATCATATACCATGGAATCATAAGTACTATCACAATCTAGAACCTGTAATATGTTATGATATTCTGACACATAGGAAATAGTTAAGTTTAACTTGGTCTAGTGTAGAGTTAGGTATAGTGTGTTTCTTTACTATGTACTTTTGTAACTTACAATCCGACAGTCACAATATGTAGTGATCCGACGGTTCATTCTATCATCGGTATTACCGACGCTTGATCCATGGCATACCACCCGATTGGTCCATGATCTCAAGCTTATGTAAATTTTCATTCTTTTATTAATAAATTGCCTGAAGTGGCCGCGTTGGCTTAAGCAGTGGACTATTTCCCTCTTTGAGGGTTTTAACCACGTCAAGAATACTGGTGTATTGATCTGTGATTTGTTTGTGAGCGGTGTCATCTGGTGTTCTATCTTAGGAACTTACCTTGTAAATTCCTACATGGTATCAGAGCTATTTGAGGGCCTCATCCATTGGTGATCCAAATCTAAATCTGGTACAACTACATCTGATTGTCGTTTCCTAGATCTACTGTTTCTGACTACTTTCAGGCCAAGAGGAATGCTCTATTGTGTTAGGATAATATGTTCTAGTGAGGAAACCCTTTTGTTTCATGCGAAAAGGTTTCCGGTAGCCCTAGCTACATCATTTTTAAGATCTGGAGGTATACAGTCTTTATTTGCAGTTTTAGTTATTCATCTCTATGTTTATTTCAGTTTATTTAGCTCTCTATTTTTTATTACTGGATATATACCTTTCATTTTTGTGTATGCTTTTTGCCTCGCAAATTTGTGTGATTTGGGAAAATCAAAAACAAAAAGGAAGGATTTTTCTCATGCGTATGCTCTTTTCCGCCACACCTTAGTGTGATCTCAGAAAATCAGAAACATTGAGGAAAATATTTAGTTTCCAATCAAAGCTAACTTCAAGCCATAAGGTTTTGTTTTTTTTGCATGTCCATGTTGGGTTGTGTGGTTTTTTATTTTGTAGGAAAAAATAGTTTTTTCAAGTAAGAACGCACCCCAAAGCTTCAGTGACTAACAAAAAAAAAAAAATTGGTTATTTTTAGTTTTAGTTATTCATCTCTATGTTTATTTCGGTTTATTTAGATCTTTATTTTTTATTACCAGATCTATACTCTTCATTTATGCGTATGCTCTTTGCCTTGAGACTCTGTGCAATCTGGGAAAATCAGAAACAAAAATGAAGGATTTTTCTCATGCTCTTTTCTGCCACGCCTTAGTGTCATCTCGGAAAATCAGAAACATTGAGGAAAATATTTAGTTTCTGGTGAAAGCTAACTTCAAGTCATAAGGTTTGGTTTTTTTTGCATGTCTGTGTTGGGTTGTGTGGTTTTTTTTTTTTTTTAGGTAAAAAGAGTTTTTTCAAGTAAGCACGCACCCCAAAGCTTCAGTGACGAAGAAAAAAAAAACCCTTCCTCTTTTCCAAAAATTACTAACCATTTAAACTAGCTCACGTGGTCCTAAGTTACTTGATTAGAATAGAGGTTTCAAGTCTTTCTTTTTGTTGAGTTACTTTTTCAAAAAACACCTGTAACTTATGTTTTAAAGTTACTTTATGTAAAAGTGTTCTCACCTTTATAAAAAGTGAGTCACTTATAATTCTAAAGTCGCTTTATCTTCTATTTCAGTTACAATTTAGTGAGTAGCTCATAAAGTACCATTATAAAAGTGACTTTCACTTATTTATACAAGTGGGTCACATAAAATCTTTTTTAAAGTGAGCTAATTAGATTAATTTTGGAAAGGGGGAGGATTCTTTTTAAATATAACATTACCATTCACTTCTGCACATTCACGCACTTCGTTGGCATCTTCAACAAATTTTCTTCAAAAAGCCATAACTTATTCATTTGGAAGCCATTTTTAGAGTTGTTTTTCTGAATAAGCCTAATTTTTCGAGATCTTTCCATCGGAACATTTAGTTCCAGCATCTACAGCTTCAGTTTCTATTAAAATGGAAAGTCCATGCCAAGTTATTCTTTACAACACCAACTACTTCCAATGATGGTCCTACATTGTGGATTTACTTAGAGGTAAAGGTCTTTACAGAATAACTTCAAGCCAAGAAACTAAACCTAAAAATGAAGATAAGGGAATCGAATGGGAAAATAGGAAAGATCAAGCACGTGGGTTGATAGAGATGTCTATTTCTTCAAACCTTAGATTCCATATTGCAAAACTTGATACCCCTAATGAAGCAATGAAACAACTCACTAAAGTTTTGGAATTAAAAATAAAATTAGAGCCCATTAACTCGAAAATGAGTTTCTTATGTTGGGCCCTAATAATTTTTCTTCCATTGAATATTTTTTGTCCAAGTCGAATACCCTTCGACTTCTCTTGGAAGGTGTTAAGGTTAAGAAAGAAGATGGTAGCCTTATCTATTCCATTCTCACTAAGTTGGGACCAGCCTACTCTGTATTTATTTCCACCTTCCATTCTACTAGAGAAGCGTTTATTTCTCAAGGACAAGACTACAAGTCCCCCTCTTTTGATGCCTTTTGTGATTTTTTAATAAGGGAACAAGAAAAAATCTTACATCTTGGTATTCTTAATCTTGGAAACTCTTCTAAGAAAGCCTTAGCCACCCAATAGCAACAAAATTCAAAAAATCCTAAGAAGAAGCATCCTAAAAAGAATGGTCCTAAACGAAACAAGGGTCCTAAGCAATTTCAGTCTCAAAATGAAAAATCAATTCAACAAAATGATTAGGCAAATAAAAACAAAGGGAAGAAGACTGATAGACATTGCAACTTTTGTAATCGAGATGGCCACTTAGAATCTAAATGATCTAAGAATATGGAAGCCTTGAAAGCAGCAATGAAGAAGCATAACATCCATTTGGAGCATTCTTCAACTTCAACTTCATCTTTAGGAATAGCACTTCCTGCGTGTGGTTACCAAGCATCTCGGTCTGATTATGCACCAAATGTATCTTCTTCGTCTCATTCTCATGAGTGGCTCATTGATTCTGGAGCTTCTTATAACATGGCCAAAAAAAAAGCTATGTTTTCTTCTTTAAATGATTGTAACACCAAAAATATATATGTTGGTGATGATAGATCTATTAGTGTTGTAGGTACTGGAACATGGTCAATTTAATGATGTATTATGTGTTCCAACCTTATCCTACAACCTTCTATCTGTATATCAGATAACTCATTCAGGTGAAGGTAAAATCATTGAATTCTCACCTCATGATGTTGTAATTAAGGACCTAAGAGATCCTAAATAGATTTTAGCTACTGGCATTGATGATGATTCTACAAGGTTGTATAAGTTTAACAACTTTGGGTCATCAAATCTTCCCTCGGTATTTGTTTCTCATAATAATGAAGTGAGCAAACATTGGCATGAGTGATTTGGTCACTTAAACTATCGTTCCCTTCAAAATCTATGTAAAGAAAATATGGTGACATGTCTTCCTATGGTATCTTGTAGAGATGGTGTTTGTTCCAAATGTGTACTTGGAAAACATCATCGAGATAGTTTTGAAAAATGTGCCTCTTGGCATGCCTCAACCCCTTTACAGCTTGTGCATAGTGATTTATGTGGTCCACTTCCAGTTGTTTCATTCTCTGGCTACAAGTATTTCTTAACTTTCCTTAATGATTTCCCAAGACGCACTTGGGTATACTTCTTAAAAATCAAGAGTGTTGTATTTAACATGTTCTTGGCCTTTAAGGC
The DNA here is from genome assembly GCA_031772625.1 of Pinus tabuliformis. Lineage (NCBI taxonomy): Eukaryota > Viridiplantae > Streptophyta > Pinopsida > Pinales > Pinaceae > Pinus > Pinus tabuliformis. Next base: position 471,373,816 of record CM062807.1, read on the forward strand.
CTTTGTTGAAAAGAAATATGGACATCAAATTCTTAAGCTAAGATCTGATAATGGCGGAGAATGCGTTAACAACAAATTCATCAACTTTTGCACTGAGCATGGAATTTAAATGAAACATAATGTTCCATATACTCCACATCAAAATGGTGTAGCTAAAAGGAAGAATCACACCTTAAAGGAAATGACAAATTTTATTCTTCAATCTAAAGGACTTAGTCTTAATTTTTGGGCAGAAGAAATTAACTGTGAAAATTACATAGTAAATCACAATCCTACTAAGGTTTTAAAGAGTATCACTCCAGAAGAAGCATGGAGCTAAATTAAACCAGATGTAAGTCACTTTTGTGTTTTTGGAAGTGAAGCATGGGCCCATATTCTAGATGAGAAACATAAAGCTTTAGAACCTAAGAGTGAAAAGTGTATCTTTGTTGGATATTCTAAAGATGTCAAAGGATATAGACTTATTCCACTTAAGTCCAAATGTTATCATTAGAATAGATGTAAAGTTTGCTGAAAATATATCGACCTATGATCCTAGTTCGGCGGATGTGCCACCTCTCTCTATCCCTTCTACTTCTAAAAATATTTCTTCTTCAGATGATGACGGTGAGGATGAAAATCCTCCCCCACCTTCTCGGGATCCTCCGTCATCTCCTCAGTTTCCAAAATTGGTCTGTGCTACTCAAGATGTAGCAGGTGCTCTTGCAAGGGATCCTATAGATAAGTGACGTACACATTCTCAATTCGATAGAGCTGTAGAAATTTTGAATAATATGACACTTATTCACAGAGATTATCCCAATTATACACTATTGCGGAATACATGCATAATACATAACCTCCTCTATGTTGATCATCAATTTTTTGGAAACAAAGTAATCACATGCGCACATAGAAGCATCAATCACACATATCAACACAGTATGTATCTGGGGAAAGCATAAAGCTAAAAACCCCCTGCTATCTATATATTATATTGATTGAGAACATGTAACAATACATAGTAAAATACTCCTCGCAAGTAATCAGTACTAGCTCCACCTGTTACACACAAAACTAGCTCAGATTCGAACAAGTCACAGATTCAAATCTCCTCTGCTGCTTTACCTACCTCTATTGCACAATACCAAGTGAAAATCACATGAGCACAAGCTACAATTGCCTTGATATTGGCCCACACTACGCAGTCCTCATTGGCATAACTCAATCCATGCGTGTGCAAATCTCATGCACAACTGATAGTCACAACTGACAACTGTCTTGCCCTTTCACTCACCTCTAACACCTGTCTCTGTTGAACTGTCCATGCACTGAGTTAACCGATGTATTCTTTAGTTGCTTTGTGAGTTAATAATTAGTGAATTAATTAACAATCAATTCACACAACTCATCACTAGTGTATTCTTTAGTTAGACTAAATACAACTAGTTTAACTAAGTCAAATTGAACACAACTCCATCAACTCCACATCCAACTCCACAACACTCACATGCATGAGTTCTAACTGAAGTCCTCCATGCAATAACTCAACTAACACATAAGAAACCACATGATTCCTTTTTTCAGTTGCATGTGCCACATTCGTAGCTCGAACTAAAGTGCTCCAAGAGAATAAGATAATGTTTAGAGTCCAAATATTACTAAGGGCTAATAATATTTGACTGTTTCTATTTTTAGCCTGGAAGTCTAAAAATAGACTCTGATCACTCCACTATGAACCAAAAATAGAAGTCCATCTATTTTTCCCAACATGACCAATCATCCATAAACAGCATCTTGCGACTCATAGACCATGATCCATATGTCTAAAAATAGACATAGTCTAAAAATAGACTTTGCGCCATAATTTGCCTGCGGGCCCACTTAGTGAAGGCGACTCCTTTCCACTAAGCTCCATCATCTTGTTGCATTCTCAAAACTCCCTCTCAACAAGATATGGATTATCACCAACCCCTATCCTGCCTCGGTGGTATTCGAATTTGCTCCTGGTGAGGGCCTTCGTCAATATATCAGCATCCTGATCCTCCGTTGGAATGTATGAAAGTAACATGATTCTCCACTGCACACAATCTCTGATATGATGGTACCTGATGTCAATGTGCTTAGATCTATCATGAAATAAAGGATTAGCCGAGAGTTTAATGCAACTCTGGTTATCACAGTAAATCATAGTAGGCTCCAAGTGAGAACTGAAAAAACCGACCAGAATCTTCCTCATCCATATAGCCTCGCATGCAGCCAAACTTGCTACCATATACTCGGCATGTGCTGAACTTAGTGCCACGGATCTCTACTTCCTGCTGTACCAAGAAACTGGTGTTGACCCGATCCTGAAGACCCCTCCTGATGTGCTCTTTCTGTCCATTGGGCTCCCTACCCAATCTGCATCCATGAAGCCACATAGCTTCACCTCATCCTCCTGTCTGTACCATAGAACATATCCCGATGTGCCTCTGAGATAAAGCAATACATGCTTGCCTACCTTCCAGAAGAGCTTGGTTGGCTTAACCATAGCTTGTGAAAGTTGGTTAACAGCATAGCATATATCGGGTTGTGTATTGACCAGATACATAAGCGACCCCACCAACTGTCAATAAATAGTGGCATCCACTTCTTCTACTAAAGTGGCATCCTCCTTCCTCCAACCTCCAGGAAGAGGAGTATCAACAGGCTTGCAGCCATGCATGTTGAACTTCTCCAGTATCTCCCAAGCATAATTACCCTGAGAAATAAATAGTCCATCACTGCACTGCCAAATTTCCAATCCCAGGAAATAATGACGGAGGCCCAAGTCCTTCATCTCAAACTCCTTAGCAAGATCATCCTTGCATGAAAGTATCAACATCTCATCACCTGTTAGAATCAAATCATCTACATAAAGTACAAGGATAAGCAACTTACCCTCCACCACAATCTGGTATAGGTTAGGATCCGCCTCACCTTTGGAGAATCCAAGTCTGGTGAAATAGCTGTCTATCCGTGTGTACCAAGCACGTGGTGCTTGTTTCAACCCATACAACGCTCTCTTGAGCCTGCACACATGTGACTCGCTGCTGAAGATCTCGAAACCTTCGGGCTGCTCTATGTACACCTCCTCCTCAATGACTCTATTGAGGAATGCAGTCTTCACATCCATCTGATGAATGTGCCATCCCATCTACGCTGAGAGAGAAAGAATCGTTTGTATGGAAGAATACCTTGCGATAGGTGCAAAGGTCTCCTCATAATCGATCCCCTCTATCTGTGAAAAGCGTTGGGCAACAAATCTTGCCTTGTACTTCTCCACACTCCCATCAGCTTCCTACTTAACTTTGTAGATCTATCTCGAACCCACCACTGATTTCCCGTCCGGTCTTGGGACAATCTCCCATGCACTATTTCTGACAATTGAATCATACTCTTCCACCATGGCGTCTACCCATGCGGGATCCTCCACAGCTTCCTCGAAAGAGGATGTCTCAGTCACAACACATTTGCTCATAAGAGCCATGTATCTAGTGTACCGATCAGGTGATTGTCTCTGCCTGCATTGAGCTGTAGGTGGCCCTACAACCTTCTCTGCATCTTGAGCCAGTTGCTCAGCTTTTGTTAAGCGCTTTCGCCCTCTGATGGTTGGCGCTGCATGAGTGGTCTATTCAACTCCATGAACTTCGTCCTGTGGCTGATCCACGTCCTAAAGCTCATCCTTAGGAACTAATAGCTCCTCATCTGCATGCAAGTGTGGCTCCCTCTCAAGTGAACAATTCATGGCTTTCTCCTCCTGAAATTTTATATCCCGTCGCACAACAGTATTGCCACTGTCTTGCAAATACACACGATGGTTGTGGGGCGTATCAGTGTACCCCACAAATATCCCAACCTCTGTGGTTGGCTCCAACTTCTTCCTGGCATCCTTCATCACATGCATGTAAATGTTAGCACCAAAAGTCCTCAAATGAGAAAGATCAGGCTTCTTACCAGAATAAGCCTCCTCGGGTGTACTCATGCCAAGTATCCTGTGAGGACAACGGTTCTGCACATATACTGCGGTATTGCATGCTTCTGCCCAAAAGTGAAGGGGTAGGCCCTAATCATGTAACATCACCCGTGCAACACCCACGATCGTTCTGTTCTTCCGCTCAGAAACCCTGTTCTGCTGTGGGTTATGGGGAGCTATGATCTCTCTCCGAATCCCTTCTGCATTGCAAAAATCCTTGAACTCGCTAGATATATATTCACCACCATTGTCACTCCTAAGAGCCTTCACTTTCTTCCCTGACTCCTTCTCGACCAGTGATTTGAACTCACTGAACTTTGAGTATGTCTCACTCTTCTTCTGCATAAAGAAGATCCAACACTTACAAGAGAAATCATCAAAAAAGATCACAAACTTTCCCAAAATACACCCCTTGCACTGATCTGACTGCGCAAGAGTGCCTTTAGGAAACCCTGTAGTGATCTGCTACAATATCTTCAAGGCTCCATGGTGAAGGTGACCTAATCTCCTATGCCACAACTCGCCATCATCCCAGCTCACCAATCCTTCTACCTTGCATGCCATTGCTGCACAAACATCTACATGCAACTGATAAAGGTTCCTGACTCGAACGCCTATCTTCCGGGTTTCTCTAGTTGTCTTACTACGCAAGAAGGCCTTTCCCTCGCTGAAAACAACATCATTACCCTTGTCTTCTAACATCGCCACAGAGATAAGATTCTTCTTCAATCCTAGAACATGCATCACTTCCTTCAATACGAAGGGTTTACTAGACTCCCTCTCAAAGGAAATGGTACCGATATTGGTCGCACTGTATCTACCATCATCACCCATCTCGATGTGCACTCCAAGATCTTTCTCCTCCAGATCAGAAACAAATCTCGATCTCCTATCATGTGAAAAGATGCACCACTGTCCAAGAACCACACCGATCCCATCACACTTGAAACCAAGCATGCGATCAATGAAAAATCAAGCTCAAACTGCGAGGCTAGAGCCTCTCGCGCTGCAGATCTAGCAGCTTGCTTGTTCTTCTTCTTCTACGGACAATTAGTGGCATAATGTCCGTGCTGGTGACAGTGAAAGCACTTCACCTTGGACATGTCCTACTTCTTACCTTTCGCACCAGATTGAGAAGCTTTCTTGCTCTTCCCCTTCTTTTCTTTGGTAGCCAAAGTGCAATTTTCTTCATCAGTTGCCTTTGATGAAGATCCGTCCCTAGTATTCCACCTGATCTCCTCCTGCACAATATCAGACCAAAGTCTCTCCCATCCTGGCAATTTCTCCCGAACATTGACAGAGTCCTGATAGGAATGCCAAATCATCGGAAGACCCAGGAGAGCCAAGCTCACCAAGTCCTCATCATCGACAGTCACCCCCACACTTCCTAGCTCATCCCTGCACTGAGTGAACTTCGTGAGATACTTGGGCATATTGTCTCCCTTCTCACATTTGATGTTTCTGAGTTTATCCTTGAGCGCCAGCTTCCTCTGATCGCTCTTGCTTTGGAATAGATCTGTCAACGCTTTCCACATCAAGTATGGAGAAGCCTTACCATGCAAGTTGGACACAATGTGATCCTTCACGCCCTCCAACAGAATCCTTCGACACTTTGTTGTCTTCTTTTGCCAAGCATCAACCTGTGCAGTATCAGTAGGCTTTGGGACATCAACCTCTATGAACTCCTTCAGCCCATTATCATCTAACACCACTTCCATCCTATCCTTCCATGCAATATAGTTTGAGCTACCCTCAAGAGCATATTCCAATCGCAATCCACTGAAAGACATTGCAACGTTGACACCAAGAAAACACTGCTACAAATTCGAATTCCACCAGCTCAAAACTCAACCGCTTCTGATCTAAGATTCGTGAGAACAAAGTATTTCTCGTACAGAGATTGACTTTATGGGCTTTTACCCTGATATATCATCTTCCGAAGGAAGGATGAATCCAGAGGCTACCTGGCCTAATTACAGGCTCTGCATGGAGAAATAAAATGTAAACACTTTCTGAATAATAGATCTGATGATCAACAGCTCTGATACCATGTAGAAATTTTGAATAATATGACACTTATTCACAGAGATTATCCCGATTATACACTATTGCAGAATGCATGCATAATACATAACCTCCTCTACGTTGATCATCAATTTTGCGGAAACAAAACAATCACATGTGCACATAGAAGCATCAATCACACATATCAACACAGTATGTATCTGGGGAAAGCATAAAGCTGAAAACCCCCTGCTATCTGTATATTATATTGATTGAGAACATGTAACAATACATAGTACAATACTCCTTGCAAGTAATCAGTACTAGCTCCACCTGTTACACACAAAACTAGCTCAGATTCGAACAAGTCACAAGTTCAAATCTCCTCCGCTACTTTTCCTGCCTCTATTGCACAATACCAAGTGAAAATCACGTGAGCACAAGGTACAATTGCCTTGATAAATTGCCCACACTGCACAGTCCTCATTGGCATAACTCAATCCATGCATGTGCAAATCTCATGCACAACTGATAGTCACAACTGACAGCTGTCTTGCCCTTTCACTCACCTCTAACACATGTCCATGCACTGAGTTAACTGATGTATTATTTAGTTGCTTTATGAGTTACTAATTAGTGAATTAATTAACAATCAATTCGCACAACTCATCACTAGTGTATTCTTTAGTTAGACTAAATACAACTAGTTCAACTAAGTCAAACTGAACACAACTCCATCAACTCCACATCCAACTCCACAGAACTCACATGCATGAGTTCTAACTGAAGTCCTCCATGCAATAGCTCAACTAACACATAAGAAACCACGTGATTCCTTCTGTCAGCTGCATGTGCCACATCCATAGCTTGAACTGAAGTTCTCCAAGAGAATAAGATAATGTTTAGAGTCCAAATATTACTAAGGGCTAATAATATTTGACTGTTTCTATTTTTAGCTTGACAGTCTAAAAATAGACTCTGATCACTCCGCTGTGAACCAAAAATAGAAGTCCATCTATTTTTCCCAACATGACCAATCATCCATAAACAACATCCTGCAACTCATAGACCATGATCCATATGTCTAAAAATAGACATAGTCTAAAAATAGACTTTGCGCCATAATTTGCCTGCAAGCCCACTTAGTGAAGGCAACTCCTTTCCACTAAGCTCAATCATCTTGTTGCATTCTCAACAAGAGCCTCTTCTTTACTAGCTCAACCTTCAACGAATTATGATCCTGACACCTTTGTAGAAGCTTCAAGCCATCTAGATCAGGGTGCAGCTATGAATGAAGAATATCGTTCATTTCTGGCAAATGATAAATGGGATCTTGTTTCTCTTCCAAAGGGATGGAAACTTATTAGCTATAAATGGGTTTACAAAACCAAGTTTGGACCAGATAGAAAAGTTGATAAACATAAAGCTCATATTGTTTCTAAGGAATTTTCACATGTTGATGGCATTGACTATACTAAAACCTTCTCTCCTATTGCCAAAATGAACTCTATATGCCTTGTTCTTTCCCTTGCTGCCTCTTTCAAATGGGAAGTCCATCAGATGGCTATTAAAGCTGCCTTCTTACATGGGGACTTCCATGTGAAATATATGTGGAACAACCTTATAAAAATAGACTCAAGCCTTGTATGTCGACTTATCAAATCCCTTTATGGCCTCAAGAAAGCCCCTCAGGCTTGGTATGCAAAAATGGATAGCTTTCTTTTATATATTGGCTTTTCTAGGTGTCATTGATCTAGGTGGATCTTGAGATACAATGGCATGGAAAATCTCAAAATTCAAAGTGGTAGAAAGGCAAGTATCTTGACATCATATCAAAGTGCTCATCACCCTGATTCCAACGGTGTGAATGACACTCCAATCCGAGTCTAGACGATGAAGTTATGGGAGAAAGAAGGTTGCCTTATTCCTTTGGAAAATGAGGCATTTTCTCCTAAAAATGAGTTTTTAGCCTTTAAAAAGGAAATTTCATCAAAAAATGTGCAAAGGGCAAACATAACAACCCTCGATCAGTGATTGCCGATATATCGGGCCGGAGGAAGGCAGGAAATCAGTGATATCGGGGACTTTAGACTTGTGATGTAGTGATCGCTGATATCAGCATCGGCAGATCGGGTCAGCGAAACACAAGGCACAAGACCAGGACTTCCAAGCCGTTGCGATTGCGATCTTTCGATCAGTGACGTGCAATCTCAGCCGTCAGATTGCTAAACAAATCAATAGTCAAGATTTGATTAGCGAACGACATATCGGTGATCAATGGATCCCCGCGATAGGGCCATTGAACAGTGAGATAGTGACATGCGATGTAATTTGGACTGTCCGATCAAGGAATGGATCAATGGTCTAGATCTAATCGGCGTATCAGCGATCGGAGGATTGACATATTGGCGATCAGCGATTGGTGATTCCTAAATATGTAGGGCCATTAACATCAGCGATAGCGATTGGTGATCGGGACCGGACCCGATGGATTTATAGGTCTGATTTGATATATTTTGAGGTACAACCTTTCAGATTTTTCAATGTCTTTCAATTTTTTTTGTGTATATCGCTTGAGCGGAAAAAAGGCTATTTTAAAGGGTTAGTTGTGCCCGCTGACCCTTCTACCTAAATGGATTCTATTATGAACGAATAGACCCTAATTTGTAAGCGGCTTTCTAATATAAAACCTAATCAACATGGAAAAGTACGAGGGAGAGCATTCTGACACGTAGTTCGAGGCAGGAGCAGCGCAGGAGGGCCGATATTGCATTTTGTCTAATTTGGACAAATATTATATGTTTTCAGCCCCTCTAAATGCCATGAATGTAGTAGTGCTAGCCATTTCTCCATCTGAGTTATCCTTTACTCAGCCATCTTCCAGAACATAGGTATAAGCCTCTTTTTATGTAATGATGATTGTATTCTCTTCTTTTCATTCCCTTTAATGAATGAAGGCCTCCCCATTGATCGAGCAGGGCCCAAAGACATAGTCTGAGTTAGACGAACTCCATTATCAAGTCTTGGTGTCTTCTTTTCATGCCTTTATGTTTTTTTTCTTCTTTCTTGTGTGCACATTAAAATTTTGTGTTAAGCTGCAATTTTCACATGTGATTCTTTTCATACATCTATAAGAAAAAGATCCCTGGATCAAGTGGTATCAGAGGAGGGCCTTTTAGATGTGAATTGTGTGTTTGTATGCTAACAAGAAACAGGCTCCAAAGAGGTGAAGGGGAACTATATCCTTTCGATCCCAAAGCGGGGCGTGCACATCGAAGGAGAAACATGGCAGATGATGAAGCTCATCTTGAAGAGGAGCGCAATTTCCGCAAGACCTTCTATTCAATGGCAGAGAATATCAATCAGTTGGTTTTAAGGCTAGAGAAAGCAGAAGAGAGAAAACCAGAAGAACAAGGTTCAACACATGGAAATGGTGGAGAAGATCCCCCTCCTTCTCCTTCCACGAGTGAAAGTTCTTCTTCCACTCACCACCATAATCGAAGAAATTGAATGGATGCATCTGAGAAACCTTTCTCTAAATTAGATGTTAAATTTGATCTTCCCATGTTTAATGGTGAAATTAACATAGAGAAGCTTGATAATTGGATTAAGCAGATTGAGGTCTACTACAGGATTCAACAGATCGTGGAGGATGAGGCAAATATTCAGTTGGCCTCTCTACAGCTGAGCATCACTGCTCTCATTTGGTGGGAAAGAAAACCACAGAGTATTAATAATGTGGGTAACCTCTTTTCCTCATGGCCTGATTTTATTTCTGTGTTAAAGGAACAGTTTTATCCCTTGGGATACAAGCAAAAAGATTTAATGAATTGGTAGTATTTAAGGTAAGGAAAAGGTTAGGATGTTCAGAGTTTTACAGAAGAGTTTAGAAAGCAAGCACTGAAATTGGGTATTGCACTTGATATACCTAAAGTAGTAACTAAGTACATTGGCTCATTACATAGTTACATTAGGCATTCATTATTGTTGTTTGAACCAACCACTATTGACTCAGCTAGTGTGAAGGAAATTCATATTGAGAACAAGGGGAAAAAATAAAAAAGATGATCATTCCAGAAAACCACCATTCAAACCTCCCAATGGCAAATCTAAAGAAAAATGGAAAGGAAAGGAGAAGAAGATAGAAATAGCTAAAGAAGGAGAATGGACTTATTGCAATCACTGCAAGAAGGAAGGCCACAGTGATGATCAATGTTGGAAACAACACCTAGAAAAGCATCCAAAGAAGTATGGAGGAAAAGGGAAGCAGAAGACAGTGGCAATGACGCAGCAAGACATTGGATCGGATTCCGGAGATGAAGCGTTGATCACAGCAGTGGGAACAAAAGGTACTCTTACACCTCATGTTAATTCTAAATCACATGAAGGCACTAGTTCTGTAAATGAGTCCCTTCCTAATGATCGAAAGAGAATTGAACTGTTTCATATCAGAGTTGTTGTAAATCATACTAAAGTTGAAACTCTGTTTGATACTGGATCCCAAGAAAACTTAATCGCAAAATCCTTGGTAAAGAAACTCGGCTTAGAAACAAAACCACACCTGAAACCTTACCTGCTTGGATGGATACATGATAAAGCAAAATTGAATGTAACCAAGTAGTGTAAAGTCAAATTTGTAATCGCTTCTAAGTTAGTGGATGAAGTATAACTGGATGTGATCCCATTGGATATCTATGGCATGGTGTTAGGGATCCCATATCTGTATGATAGAAAGGCAGTCTTTTTTGTCATGAAAACAAATACCAAATCACAAAATATGGGGTAAAATATATAATAAGGGCTCATCAAACTAAAATCAATGTCAGCCTTGTAAGTGTAGGATAAATGAAAAGGCTGGTGAATTCCAATAAAGGTTGTATGCTGATGGTTGTAAGGGAAAAAGAGGCAGAATTAGTTGATGCTTTCCAGGGCTATGATCAGGAACATAAACAGGAATTATCTGAATTAATTTCTAATTATGATGATTTGTTTAAGGAACCAAAGGGATTACCTCTGAAGAGGGAAATCCAACATGAGATCCATTTGCAACATGATGCTCCTTTGCCAAATATTGGGGTGTGCAGGATGTCGACCATTGAGAAGGAGGAAATCAAGAAACAGGTGCAGGAATTTCTGGACCAAGGGGTCATCAGGCCAAGCACTTCTCCGTGTGGCTCACCGATTGTCTTAGTCCCAAAGAAAGACGACACATGGAGGATGTGTGTGGATTACCGCACACTAAATAAGATCACAGTGAAAAATCGTTACCCTCTTCCATGCATAGATGATTTATTAGATCAGTTAAAGAATGTTGTTTATTTCACTAAATTGGATTTGTGTAGTGGTTATCACAAGGTCCAAATTGCAGAGAAATATGTATGGAAAACTGCCTTCAAGACCAAACAGGGGTTGTTCAAATGGATGGTGGTGCCATTCGGACTTTGCGACGCTCCAGCCACTTTTACGAGGGTCATGAATGATCTCTTTAGGCCTTTCATTGATGAATTTGTTCTTGTATATTTAGATGATATACTTGTCTTTAGTAAAAGTTGGGTTGAACATGTGTGTCATGTAAACAAAGTGCTTAATGTACTGAAAAAAGAAAAACTCTTTGTAAAATTGTCAAAGTGTGAGTTCGAGAAAAACTCTTTGGGTTACCTAGGTCATATTGTTGGTCATGGTCAGTTAAAAATTGATCCCTCTAAAGTTTAAGCAATTATAAATTGGCCTAAGCCTACTAGTGTAACCAAGGTCCACAGCTTTTTAGGGGCAGTCTAGTATTGGAGGAGATTTATTGACAATTTCTCTGTTATTGCAGCACCTTCCACACATTGACAAGTGTGAAACAGGTCTTCCAATGGGGAGGAAGATGGCAGAAGTCCTTTGAAATATTGAAGGAAAAGATCAGCATCGCGCCAGTCTTAGCCTTACCCGATCTCCAACAGCCATTCGAGATCGAAACCGATGCCAACGGTTATGCCATGGGAGCTGTACTGATGCAACAAAAGAAGCCGATTTGTTACCATTCTGAGAAGTTTTCTCAGGCTGTGATAAACTATCCCACTTATGACAAGGAGCTTTTGTTGGCATTATGATTCAGGTGTTGTCCTTGATGGCAAACCCATTCAGGTGATAAATCAAGAAAGACGCAGGAAATATGTTCAGCAAGTGCGTCCCCGCAGGTATACCATACAGAACCCGCGTCCAGGGACGCAGGCCAGCCGTTCAGGAGGTGCGTCCGCCCAGTGCACACATTTCAAGGCAGAGAAAAGCACGTGGGGGTTTCTTGTGTGGTATCTAGCCGACGGTTTTGTGGTGTCGGCTCGTGGTTTTGTTCCATGTTTTGGGGAGAAGCTTGCCTATATAAAGCAAAGGAGTTCATTTGGATTAGGCATCATCTTGGTTGAATATCTTTTGGTGAGATCTAGTCCAGATCTATGAAGGCGAATCTTCTAATGGACTGTGATCTCTATGGCGCATGATCAGATCTATGGATCTGAGTGTTTGGGTTGGTTCTGAAGTCCTCATATCTTTTATATCTGAAGGGACGCAGGTTCAGTGAAGGGAAAGTGCGCCGGGACGCAGTACAGTAAAGGCTCAGGTGCGTCTCGGAGGCAAAGGACGCGGCGCGACTGTGTTATTGGGTGCGTCTCTGAAGCAAAAGACGCGGTGCGATAGTGTTTCTGGGTGCGCCGGTCGCAGCAAAGCATAGAGGAACAGTGCGTCGGCACGCAGAACAGTGGAAGGTAGACTGCGTCCAGTCGCAGGTCACAGAAAGAAAATATGCGTCCCTGTCTTAAGATGATCTGTTGACTGTATATTTCTGTTCATAAGGTGTTCTGGGTTATTTCTGTAATTACTGATCTGATATCTGTAGTGGACTGTATCTGTTGTATACTTGTTGATCATTTGTTTCTTCATGAAAAGAAGTAGGGGGTTGTAGCTCCCTTCCAGGAGAGACTGGAAAACGAGAGAGAGTTGTAGCTCTCTGCAGGTTGCAGCCTGCGTGCTGGTAAAGGACTGCACCAGTACAAAATCATTGTAAAAAGAATTTCTTGAAAGAAGATAGAGACATATTGCAGCAGGTGGTTTTCTCCCGCATTGGGTTTCCACCTTACATCTTGTGTTCTTTGGTGTGACTGTCTATTTTCTTTATTCATGCTCATTATTTTATGGTACTGATATGCAAGAATAATTCAAAAGATCAAATAAGGAAGATTTGGTAAATTGCTTGATAATACTGATTCACCCCCCCTCTCAGTATTATTTCCAACAATTGGTATCAGAGCCAGGTCCTTCAGAAAAGCTTGATCGCTTGAAGGTAGATCGTTCATCATGAGCAACTACGAGAGAGAAGCATCAATCAGGCCACCAGTTTTTGATGGGACAAACTTCAATTATTGGAAGGTAAGAGTTACTGCATATCTTCAATCTCTTGGTACTGAAGTTTGGGACATTGTAGAAACAGGCTATGCTTTTCCTTCAGCTACTCCTACAGATCCAGCTGAGAAAAAGAAGTATGAAACAAATGCAAAAGCAGTCAGTACTCTATTAGGAAGTATATCCCAAACAGAATTCATGAAGGTAATGCACTTCAAATCAGCAAAAGAAATATGGGACAAAATGATCACAAGCTATGAAGGAGATGAACAGGTAAAACAAGCCAAACTTCAAACTCTCAGAATTCAATATGAGACTCTCAAGATGTATAATGATGAAAGTGTGGCTAATTATTTTCTTCGGGTAGATGAGATTGTAAATTGTATGAAAAATTTGGGTGAAGAAGTAAAGGAGTCTCTAGTAGTTCAAAATATTCTAAGATCATTATCCCCCAAGTTTGAATCCAAAGTATCTGCAATAGAAGAAAAAGAAAATCTCCGTGTTCTTACTATGTCTCAGCTACATGGAATTCTAACTGCTTATGAAATGAGAAAGGGAGGACCATCAGACAGAAGGGAGGCTGCTTTTAAAGCATCAGGCAAAGAAGATTACTATGAAGCAAGCCATGATCCAGAAGAAGAGGAAGAAGAATCAAATTTTGTCAGAAATCTTCAAAGAGGTTCTGGAAGGTTCAGAGGTAAGCTACCTTTCAAATGCTTTGCTTGTGGAAGAGTAGGTCATTATGCTGCAAAATGCTCTTATAAGGATAAAGGAAAGGAACCAGTTAGATGGAACAAGAAACAAAGCACAAATAAGAAAAGCTACTACACCCATGAAGATAGTGATGGCTTATCAAACAGTGATGAAGATGAACAAGGTAATAAATATAGGTTGTTAATGGCATATGAAGATGATGATTATGAGGATGCTGTAGATGTGGATAACCTTTATGATGAAATTACTAGACTCAAGAGATGCATAGAAGAAAAGAACATGATTATTGATACTCTACAATTCCAAATTGATGAAAAGGAAAAACATCTTGAAAAATTAGAAGGTGAAATTGTTGGTCTTAGAAAAGAAATTGAGAAAACAAAAACTATTAATCTCAAGTTTGTCAAAGGATCTGAAACTTTGGATGAGATTATCAGTGTGCAGCGGTCTCCACTAAATAAGACAGGTTTGGGCTATAATGGAGAAACTTCTCAAGCATCCACTTCAAAAAGTTATCTTGATGCAGCAAGAAGAAATGAGCAAGAGCACAAGGAAGATCATCAGGTAAAGCAGGGACAAATGTCAAGCAGAAACTATCAGGGGCAATCCAGCTTAAGGGTGAACAAAAGCCACAACCAGCCACAGGTAAAATCTTCTCAATTTGGTTCAAGAATAGATGAAAATAGAAATTACAATCAGTTGGCTGGTAGATCCAATAATCGCAGAAGCTTCTTCAATGGACAATGCTTTTCTTGCCATAACTTTGGTCACAAAGCAGCTCAATGTGTTGCGTATAAAACAATCATGACTAGGGAAGCTCAAAAACAAAGAAGTATGACAGGGATTACAAAAAGGACCTATAACAACTTTTCAGCTCTTGAAAATGAAGTTGAATGTTCTATTTGCAATAATTTTGGACATAAAGACTTTGAATGCAGAAGCAGGTTTCCGGAAAGAAAGGTACAAGAGCAGAAAAAGGAACAAGCCTCAGGCGCCAAAACATGGAGAATAAAGGAACCTCAAACAGAAAGATGTGGGATAGCATTTTATGCAGAAGGACAAGAAAATCTATGGTACATTGACAGTGGATGTTCGAAGCATATGACAGGTGATAAAGAAAAACTTGAGTCTTATTCTAATTTAGAAAAGGGAAAGAAAGTCTCTTTTGGAAATGATACTCCTGCAACTATAAAAGGAAAAGGTATTGCTCCTTTAAAAGAAGATGTTAAGGCTGGAAATGTTTTGTTTGTTGATGGATTGAAGCATAATCTTCTAAGTGTCAGCCAGATGTGTGATCAAAGAACCGAGGTTATATTCAGATCAAATGGATGCCTTGTTCGTGATCTTGATACAGGTAAAACAGTTCTCAAAGGAAAGAGAACTCCAAATAATCTATACATATTTGATGAAGGACAACAACAATGCTATCTAAGCAAGAATGAAGAGCACTGGTTATGGCATCGAAGGTTGGGACATCTAAGCTTCTCACAAATAAGGAAGGCTTGCAAATATCAGGCAGTTCGCGATCTTCCAGATATCAAAATTCCTGACAACACCATATGCAGATCATGTCAGTTTGGAAAACAAACCAGAACTAACTTTCCAGAGAAAGAAGGATCAGCCAGCATGCCTCTTGAGCTAGTACATACAGATGTATGTGGACCATTCAGAAAAAGAACACCTAGAGGAGAGGAATACTTGATATTATTTATTGACGATTTCTCCAGGTTTGTTTGGTTAGGTCTTATGAAGCACAAAGATGAAGCATTCGAAAAATTCAAAACCTTCAAAGCCTTGGCTGAAAATGAATCAGGTCATAAAATTAAGTGCCTCAGATCTGACAGAGGTGGGGAATTTACTTCAAATGAATTTTTCGATTTCTGTGATGAACATGGGATAAGGAGAGAATTCTCTACAGCTAGAACGCCTCAGCAAAATGGAGTTGTTGAAAGAATGAACAGAACAATCCAACAAATGGCTCGAGCTATGCTTGATGAATCAGGAACCCCCGCAACCTTCTGGGGTGAGGCTGCACATACTGCGGTTATTATTCTCAACAAGACAAATGTCCGGGTGAACAGCACTCAAACCCCTCATGAGCTCTGGAGTGGTAAAACTCCTTCGGTAAAGCACTTCAAAATATTTGGGAGCAAATGCTATATCAAGAATACTGAGGAGCAGCTTGGCAAACTTGATCCTAGAGCAGATGAAGGCATTCTTCTTGGCTATTCTCCACATAGCAAAGCATACAAATGCTACAATAAAAGACTTGGCAGAATTGTTGACAGCATTGATGTAGTGGTTGATGAAAAGGGATATATTACTAGGCAAATACATCGTGAAGACATCGAAGAAGATGAGAGCTACCCTCAAAGACAGAATGATGAAGAAGAAGAACCTCAAGAAGAATCTCAAGAAGAACCTCACGAAGAAGCAGAAGAACGGACAAGAATAGAAGAAAAGACTCCATCCAGATATGTTCAGAAGAACCATCCAGAATCTCAGATCATGGGACAAAAAGAAGCAGGTATACAAACTAGAAGAACAGTTGCAGAAGCTTCAAGCTATTTGGCATTACTTTCCTCCACCGAACCACAAAATGTGAAAGAGGCATGCAAAGATGAATGTTGGGTGAAAGCAATGGATGAAGAACTTGAGCAAATCGAAAAGAACAACACTTGGGAGCTGGTTCCTAGACCAAAAGATAAGAATGTTATTGGAACAAAATGGGTCTTCAAAAATAAATTGAATGAAAATGGAGAAGTAATTAGAAACAAAGCCAGACTCGTCTGTAAAGGGTATGCGCAGCAAGAAGGAATAGACTTTGAAGAAACTTTTGCTCCTGTTGCAAGACTTGAGGCCATCCGAATGTTCCTTGCTCTCTCAAGTTTTCAGAACTTCAAAGTATTTCAAATGGATGTGAAATCAGCCTTTTTGAATGGAGACTTGGAAGAAGAAGTGTACATTGAACAGCCAGATGGGTTCATTCTTGGAAATGATCCAAATCTTGTATGCCGATTGAAAAAGGCTCTCTATGGTCTCAAACAAGCTCCAAGGGCTTGGTACTACCGGTTGGACAAATATCTTCATCAACAAGGTTTCTTAAAAGGTTCAGCAGATAGCAATCTGTATATAAAAGTTGAAAATGACAAATTGCTAATACTTGTTGTGTATGTAGATGACATTATTTTTGGCAGCAATGAAGAAGCTATGAGTCAAAGCTTTGCCTCAGTCATGCAGAAAGAATTTGAAATGTCCTTGCTAGGAGAACAGACATTTTTCCTTGGTTTGCAAATCCAACAGAAGGAAGGAGGAATCTTTTTATCTCAAACCAAGTATCTCAAGCAGATTTTGAAGAAATATGGCATGGAAGATGCAAAACCAGTATGTACACCCATGGTCACAGGATGTAGTCTCAGTGCAAATGATGAATCTGCAGCAGTACATCAACCAACCTACAGATCTATGATTGGAAGTTTACTATATTTGACAGGTACCCGACCAGACATCATGCATGCAGTTGGAATAGTTGGAAGATTTCAGGCAAATCCGAAGGAGACTCATCTTCAAGCAGTGAAGAGAATTTTCAAATATCTTCAAGGGACTCAAAATTATGGCTTATGGTATCCTAGAGATACAGATCTTACTCTTCATGCCTATACAGATGCAGATTGGGCCGGAAGCGTGGATGACAGGAAAAGCACAAGTGGTGGTGCGTTCTTTATGGGTCCCAGACTGGTCTCTTGGTTCAGCAAGAAACAGAGTTCAATTGCCTTGTCTACAGCTAAAGCAGAATATGTTGCTGCTGCATCTTGTTGCACCCAACTCCTTTGGATGATGCAGAATTTGCAGGATTATCAAATCACTTGTACTCCTCCAATCCCTATCTTATGTGACAACACAAGTGCAATCAGCATCTCAAAGAATCCGGTTATGCATTCAAAAACCAAGCACATACCAATCAAGTACCATTTTCTTCGGGAACAAGTACTTGAACAGAAGGTCAAGTTGGAGTATGTTCCTTCTAAGGAACAAGTTGCTGATATTTTCACCAAACCATTGCCCAGGGACACTTTTGAATACCTCAGGCAAAAGCTGGGGGTTGTTGATGCATCATCTTACTGTTGATCATCTTCCTATTGGTGGTATAGGCTCAGGGGGAGCACATAATGCATTGTTGGCATTATGGAGAAGGAGATCTTGGAAATAGCTGCAATATGTCTCTATCTCCTTCATGATGGATTTCTGGTTACAGATCTGGAGATGCATGAGCATAGGGGGAGCATACCCTTTGCCCTTGATGTCAAAGGGGGAGAATGAAGCTGAAGATTATGTGGTTGACATCAAGTCCAAAGGGGGAGATTGTTGGCATTATGATTCAGGTGTTGTCCTTGATGGCAAACCCATTCAGGTGATAAATCAAGAAAGACGCAGGAAATATGTTCAGCAAGTGCGTCCCCGCAGGTATACCATACAGAACCCGCGTCCAGGGACGCAGGCCATCCGTTCAGGAGGTGCGTCCGCCCATTGCACACATTTCAAGGCAGATAAAAGCACGTGGGGGTTTCTTGTGTGGTATCTAGCCGACGGTTTTGTGGTGTCGGCTCGTGGTTTTGTTCCATGTTTTGGGGAGAAGCTTGCCTATATAAAGCAAAGGAGTTCATTTGGATTAGGCATCATCTTGGTTGAATATCTTTTGGTGAGATCTAGTCCAGATCTATGAAGGCGAATCTTCTAATGGACTGTGATCTCTATGGCGCATGATCAGATCTGTGGATCTGAGTGTTTGGGTTGGTTCTGAAGTCCTCATATCTTTTATATCTGAAGGGACGCAGGTTCAGTGAAGGGAAAGTGCGCCGGGACGCAGTACAGTAAAGGCTCAGGTGCGTCTCGGAGGCAAAGGACGCGGCGCGACTGTGTTATTGGGTGCGTCTCTGAAGCAAAAGACGCGGCGCGATAGTGTTTCTGGGTGCGCCGGTCGCAGCAAAGCATAGAGGAACAGTGCGTCGGCACGCAGAACAGTGGAAGGTAGACTGCGTCCAGTCGCAGGTCACAGAAAGAAAATATGCGTCCCTGTCTTAAGATGATCTGTTGACTGTATATTTCTGTTCATAAGGTGTTCTGGGTTATTTCTGTAATTACTGATCTGATATCTGTAGTGGACTGTATCTGTTGTATACTTGTTGATCATTTGTTTCTTCATGAAAAGAAGTAGGGGGTTGTAGCTCCCTTCCAGGAGAGACTGGAAAACGAGAGAGAGTTGTAGCTCTCTGCAGGTTGCAGCCTGCGTGCTGGTAAAGGACTGCACCAGTACAAAATCATTGTAAAAAGAATTTCTTGAAAGAAGATAGAGACATATTGCAGCAGGTGGTTTTCTCCCGCATTGGGTTTCCACCTTACATCTTGTGTTCTTTGGTGTGACTGTCTATTTTCTTTATTCATGCTCATTATTTTATGGTACTGATATGCAAGAATAATTCAAAAGATCAAATAAGGAAGATTTGGTAAATTGCTTGATAATACTGATTCACCCCCCCTCTCAGTATTATTTCCAACAGCTTTATTCCTTGGTGCATAGTGTGAAAAAGTGGAAACACTACCTGATTGACAAGGAGACCATCATCCATACGGATCATCAGCTCTTGTAGTACATTCAGTCACAAACCAAGTTGTAGCAATCTCGTCATTTCAGGTAGATGGGTTTTCTTCAACAATTTCATCTGGTAATAAAGTATAAGAAGGGCACTAGCAATAAAGTGGTCGACATGCTATCTCACCCTCCTATTTCTGCTTCTGTTATTTTGCATAATGCTTCATTGACTTTTGAGAGTTATGTTGAACTATATGCTAACGACGATGACTTTAAGGAGATTTATGCAAAAATAACCCATGGTTCACAGGTGGAAAACTATCACTTGTAGGGGAAACTATCGCATCACCTTGGCAAATTATTCATTCCCACAGGGGAAAGAGTACATGTAATCCGAGAGGCCCACACCTCTCTTGTGTCTGGACACTTTGGTGTCGAAAAGACTTTATGTTAAGTACAAATATTTTGTTTTTGGCCTCATATGAAGAACATTGTGACTCGCTATGTAAAGGGTTGTGTGATGTGTTTTGTTTCAAAACCCTCTAATAGAAAACTCGGGCTCTACAAGCCACTCCCTATTCTGATTTGTCCATGGAAAAGTGTGTCAATGGACTCTGTAGGAGGTTTGCCTTTGTCTAGGAAGAGTCACGACTATTTGTGTGTCATCGTTCACTGTTTTAGAAAGATGTGTATTCTGATGCCTTGTAAAAAGTAGGTCACTACAGAGCAGACTGCTTCTCTTTTCTTTCAGTATGTTTGGGCCCATTTTGGATTACCCACATCAATTGTGTCAGATAAGGACTCTCGCTTTCTCAGAGAGTTTTGGACCAGCTTGTTGAAGATGATGGACACCAAATTGAAAAGAAGCACGGAATGCTATCCACAGACTGACGGACAGACAAAAGTTGTCAACCGCATTGTAGTACACTTGTTATGAGGCTATTGTGGGAAACATCCCAAGTTGTGGGATGAACATCTCCCATATGTACAACATTCCTACAACCGAGCAATGCATTCATCTACGCAATGTTCACCATTTGAGACATGTTTTGGTTACCTACCAAAGGACCCTTTTGATATGGTCTTTGGAAGGGAAGATGGCTCTAGTGGACGTAATGATAGGGACAAAGCTCAGTAGTTCATTCAGCGAATCCAATTGATTCACCAAGCAGTACAAGAGTAGTTGGAGAAAAGTCAAGCCCGTTACAAGGCTCGACATGACAAACACCGAGTCAACCATCAATTCCAAGTGGGTGACAAAGTGTGGTTCCACATCAGCAAGGAAAAGATGAAGGGAGAAGGGAAGAAGTTTCGACCAATCCGGTACGGTCCATTCACCATTTTGGAGAAGATTGGTAACAATTCCTTTCATCTTGATTTGCCAATATATATGCAAATGTACTCAGTAGTCAATGTAGAGAACTTAAAGTTCTATGATCCACCACTGATCATGGACACAGATGAGGTGGGCACAGTTCCTACAGTTGATGATTTTTCACCAGAATATCTCGATGAGTTACCTAAAGACATCATCCTTGATAGAAGGACCAGGACTTCACGGTGAGGAGATGTGGAATACCTTCGAGTTGGGTTCAAGGGAATGCACCCCAGCAAGGAAAAATGGTTGGAGAAGGAAAGGGTGAGGGAACAATTCCCTCACTTGCCAATTGACTAATGAAAAGATTTTGGCAGTCCAAAAGCTCCTCAATGGGGAGGATTGATCCAGGTGGATCTTCAGATACAATGGCATGGAAAAGCTCAAAATTCAAAGTGGTAGAAAGGTAAGTATCTTGACATCAAATTGAAGTGCTCATCACCCTAATTCCAACGGTGCAAACGGCACTCTAATCCGAGTCCGGATGATGAAGTTATGGTAGAAAGAAGGTTTCCTTATTCCTTTGGAAAATGAGGCATTTTCTCCTAAAAATCGATTTTTAGCCTTTAAAAAGGAAATCGCATCGAAAAAATGAAAATGGCAGAATTAACAACCCTCGATCAGTGATAGCTAATATATCGGGTTAGAGGAAGGTAGGAAATCGGCGATATTGGGGACTTCAGACCTCTGATGTAGCGATTGCCGATATCGGCGTCGACGGATCGGGTCAGCGAAACACAAGGCACAAGACCAGGATCTTAGGGTCGTTGCGATTGCGATATGCTAATCAGCGACGTGAACTCTTAGCCATCAGATCAGTAAACAGATCAACGACCAAGATTTAATTGGAGATCCGCATATCGACGAATGGAGGATCCCCGCGATAGGGCCATTGAACAGTGCGATAGCGACATGCGATGTAATCTAGATTGTCCAATCAAGGAACAGATCAACAATCCAGATCTAATTAGCGTATCGACGATTGGAGGATCGACATATTGATGATAGGTGATTCCCCAATATGCAGGGCCATTGACATCAGCGATAGCGATTGGCGATCGGGATTGGACCCGATGGACTTATAGGTCTGATTTGATATATTTTGAGGTTCGACCTTTCAGATTTTTCAATGTTTTTTGTGTATATCGCTTGAGTGGAAAAAGGCTATTTTAAAGGGTTAGTTTTGCCCGCCGACCCCTCTACCTAAATGGATTCTATTCTTAATGAACAGACCCCGATTTGTAAGTGGTTTTGTGCTATAAAACCCGATCAACATGGAAAAGTACAGGGAAGAGGATTTTGGCACATAGTTCGAGGAAGGAGTAGTGCAGGAGGGCCGATAGTGCATTTTCTCTGAGTCGGACAAATATTATATGTTTTCAACCTCTCTCAACGTCACGGATGTAGTAGTGCTAGCCATTTCTCAATCTGAGTTCTCCTTTACTCAACCATCTTCCAGAACGGAGGTATAAGCCTCTTTTTATGTAATGATGATTGTATTCTCTTCTTTTCATGCCATTTAATGAATGAAGGCCTCCCCATTGTTCGAGCAAGGCCCAGCGATGTAGTCTGAGTTGGATGAACTCTGTTATCAAGTCTTGGTGTCTTATTTTCATGCCTTTATGTGTTTTTTCTTATTTCTTGTGTGCACATTAAAATTCTGTGTTAAGCTGCAATTTTCACATGTGATTCTTTTCATACATCTATAAGCAAAAGATCCCTGGATCAGTCATTATGACAAAACTGTCTACAACAAGAAAGTGGGTAAGTATCTTATCATTCTTTTCCTTTATGTTGATGATCTTATCCTTACTGGTAGTGATCCCAACCCTATAAACCATGTGAATTCCAGCCTTAAAAAGAAGTTTGAAATGACAGACTTAGGACACTTGCGTTATTTTCTTGGTCTTCAAATCTTGCAATCGAAGCAAGGTATTTCCCTTTCCCAGTCTGAGTATGCCTATGATCTTCTATGCCACTTTCACATGGAATATTATAAGCTCACCCCTTCTCCCTTTCAATCTGGAGCCAAATTTTCAATCACTTGTACTTCCCCCAAAGTTTATGCTACCTTATACCATCAACTTGTAGGAAAATTTTTGTATCTAACCCATACCTACCCTAACCTTTCCTTTGTTGTTGGACCTATTTATCGGTTTATGCAAAACCCACATGAAAGTCATTGGAAAACAACTAACATAATACTTCTTTATGTTTGAGGTATAGTTCAATCTAGGATTCATTATAGGGCAGAAGCATCTCCCATACTGGTTGGTTTCACTGATTCCGATTGGGTTGGTGACCCTGATGATCACAAGTCTAGTACAAGTTATGTCTTCACTCTTGGTTCTGGACCTATTACATGGGCTTGCAAGAACCAAAGTGCCATTTCTCTTTCTATAGTAGAAGCAGAGTATCATGGCACTGTAGAAGCAAGTAAGGAAGCCCTATGGCTTCGTCAGATCTTGTCAGAGTTTGGCTTTCAGTAGTATCATCTGACTACACTTTGGTGTGATAATCAAAGTGACATTTAACTATGCAAAGTTCCAGTCCAACATCAACACAACAAACACATTGAACTACACATGCACTTCATCAGAAAGCTCATTCATGACCATGTTCTTGAAGTGCAATATTGTTCAACAGATGATCAAGTTGCAGACATCTTTACAAAGGCTCTCACAGAGGTGAAGTTTAGTAAAATTCGATTTATGGTTGGAGTTCAGGAAGTTGTCACTAAGGGGGGATAGCTTTTAATGCCTCCTTCCCTCTCCTATTGTGTCATATTTGTACATACTTCAATCCTATCCCAAGTTGTTCTTAAGGGGGGATGTTTGGATATTCCGACACATAGGAAATAGTTAGTTATTACTTGGTCTAGTGTAGAGTTAGGTAAAGTGTGTTTCTTTACTATGTACTTTTGTAACTTACAATCGGATGGTCACAATATGTAGTGATCCGACAGTTCATTCTCTCCTCGGTATTACCGACACTCGATCCGTGGCTTAAAACCTGATTGGTCCATGATCTCTATTTAAAGAGCATGGAGGGTCATTTGTAAGGTGACCATTCATGAGAGAAGCTTGTTTAAATTTTCATGATTTTATTAATAAATTGCCTGAAGTGGCCACGTTGGCTCAGGTTGTGGACTGTTTCCCTCTTTGAGGGTTTTAACCACATCAAGAATACTGGTGTATTGATATGTGATCTGTTTATGAGCGGTATTCTCTGGTGTTCTATCTGAGGAACTTACCATGTAAATTCCTACATAATATCTATTGTCATTATCAGAACTAGTACCATCATTGCAACCTATACATATTGCCATGACTATCAATGCCACTACAACCTACAAATATTATTATTTCTATCACTACCACTATAACCTACAAATATTATTACTACCACAATTATTAACACTGAAATACAGTCACTGCTATCACTACCATTACAACCTGCAAATATTTTCACTACCACAATCACTATCATTGCAACCTAAAAATGTGTTTCCCATGCTCTACTCCAACAAGTTCATCAATCTGGTCACTCAAACCCCTTTTTAGATACTTTCTTTAATCATGTATCCAAAACCACTAGTCCCTTCTCAAGAGCCCTCAAAAACATACTCTATATATTATAACCATTAGACATGCCTTATAAGAGGAATACACACCTCTAGTTACATCCATCTCTAATCCCTGATCATTAAACTTCTTTCAGAATCAAATTTGGACTAATATCGAACCCAAAAACTCAGAACTACCATATACAACTATATAATAATTTAAATACCCTACAAAATGGTTCCTTTTGGGCACCCTTCAATAGGTTTCCAGATTCTAGTGTTGACGGCGAATGGTCTTCTAAAAGTTCGACAAAATGAACTATATATGAAAATTAAAAAAATATGCCCTGCCAAAACACACTACTTAAACTAAAGACTAAGGATAGATCACCTGGAGCACCTTACCAATCCCGCTGATAAATGTTTCTTGTTATACCATCCTTGCTTGTTTGTTTTGTAATTTGGTTAGTCCAATGCAGGTCAAGGTCGTGGAAAACCATAGTCAACAGTCCTTGTCATGACTGAGGTAACCAATCACATATCAAACCAATGCAACCAATATCAAACTAGTATGTCCACTTACATATCAAACCAATGCAACCATTATGCTTCTTGGGCTCTTGTGATTTTGTTATAGACTGATGGGGCCATGGTTCTCTATGACTATGTGACCATTATTCTCTTGAGCTCTTATGTGATCACTATGCTTTTGAGCTCTTATGTGACCATTGTGCTCTTCATGTCTATGCAACATTTGTGCTCTCAAGCTCTTTGAGGTTATGTGAACACTATACTCTAATGATATTTGTGGTTATGCAACCACTACGCTTTATGACTATGTTACCACTATGATCTTACACTCTCATGGCTACGTGACCACTATGCTCTTGGGCTCTTATGGTTATGCATCCACTGTGATTCTTGGGCACTTTTGTGACCACTTTTCTTTCAAGATATTTGTTACTATGTGACCATTATGCTCCTTGGGTTCATTTGCGACCATTGTGATAATCATGTAGAAAACTAGAACTATGGCATCATGGTGGCCTATTGGCAAGCCACAACGATTATTGTGTCTGTAAGAACTAGACCCATATATCTTAGAACTACAACTACCAAATTAAATTCCATGTGAACCAAACATAAAAAAATATCAGTAATGAGATTCCAAACCATGACAACTATCCACAAACCATAACAAGTCAACCAATCTCAGGACATCAAAATATCACATTCTCAAAATAGCGCCATGTATCTTTGATTTCGATTGATGATGATTTTGAGTTTCAAACTCTTGTATATATAGATGGTCACGTGGACTGATGGCTCACGAGGGTCAACCAAGGGTTGACAAATTCATTATGATTAAACTATTAAAGCCCATGCCATGTTATGGTTCCATAAAACCATGACCATGAATTCTTTTTAATAAACCATGTGGTGGTTCCATAAGATCATGACCATACTTACTTTTTAATAAGCCATGTGGTGGTTCCATAAGATCATGAACATGCACACTTTTTAATAAATTTGGTAATTTGGGTTTTGCCCCAAATTTGGGTCCTTTATTGTTGTTTTTTTCAAGAAGCCATCAGTTTTTGTCTGGGGATATTTTTTAAAGTATAATATATCATTGGAAAGGCCTTGATGAGGCCTATCAAATCATGTTGCTCATAGGCTTATTAGGGCATCATAATAGTATCAAAAACTCAAATGACCTTTAACTTCACTTGTAGGAGCCATTTTTCATATGGCTTCATAATGGGTGTTACTCGTTCCTTAGCTACCACTTTGACATCAATGACAGTTGTTGTCATCAATGACAACACAATGTGAAACATAACTTGATTCAAATCTACATATATCTAGTATGTGGAGAAAGACTTCAATTCTTAGAGTTTTCTTTCTACAAATCAGAGCCAAATTTGATAATACTATTTTATAGACTTAAGTGTGATGATGTACGAATCTATCAGATCACATGATATCCATTGAGATATTTTTCTCCAGTGCTAAATCCTACAAATATTTGCAATCACGATCAATGCTTTGGTAAGTTTCCATGTCAAAATTATGCCTCTATGTTATACCAAGTAATTGTTCACTGCTTTAACTATAGTGTTGACTTTGCTATAATGATGACACATTTGCTTCTTCAATGCGCTTAATAGCTAGATAACTATCATAGTACTATTTTCCACATGTCCCAATGCTTGGTTCAGATGAGCTACCATTGGAAGTGCAACAACCTACGAACCTACTATAGGTTTACAGGGAAGCTACATATTATATAAATTTCTACCACTATCATGTTTTAGTTTGTTTTTATAAAAAACATATAAAATGCTAAAATATTTGACACATTACCTTTGAATATATTTCATGTAACCTTTTTAGCTTTGATAGAATTTAGACATATAAATTGTGTGAAAAAGGATGATTATGAAGGCTTCAAAAAGGTGAAAGTAGTCAAAACTTATAAAGGAAAGGTGAAAAAATAAGCAAATTTCTTGACCCATCGGTTAGGAGGGGCACAAATAGGAGGCACTGATTGATGTAAAGTGACCAATGTAAACTTATGCTTTCCAATTGTCATCTGGACTCATGTTGGAACTCACGAAATTAGAATATAGATATTTAGGATAAATGTGAGATACATATTATTAACATAATATGCATATTAATACACATTTTCCTAACTGTTGGTTTCCATCTTCCAAGAGGCATCTTGTACTTTTCATTACTATTGGCCATCGCTTAAGGAATTTCGCCTTCCACATAAGTGAATGTGCCAAATTCACATAAGCCTAAAGGATTATGTTTCCAAAATCCCCCCCTTAAACCAAAGGGGTGTATGTAAGTCCAAGAAGAGAGATAAAATGAAAAATTTGTAGGGAAACCAATGGATAGATGTGCTCTTTTAAATGGTGATTTAAGGAAGACCACATACCAAATGAAGTAGCATAAGCCAAAGTCTTCTATCGATGGTGTTTTAAGGCTGACCACCAACTTTGGTACTTGGCTCAAAGCAGTCCCTGGAACAATTCTGAATCTAGCTAGAAGCTAAAGTCTTATGTGACATGGAAGTGATCCTTGATGATGGTTTAAAGATGAATAAAAACTAAAGAGATGTGTAATAGAAGTCGAATTCTTCTGCAGGTGGTGGTCTAGGTCTGGCCATGAACCAAATCATGCTCATGGAACATGATTATGTCTTTGGCTTAGGCTGACTCTAGCTCTAGGCTTTGGTTGTATGCTTAGGTTCTGGTTCTGGCTCAGGCTTGCTTGATATACCTTCAAAGCTAGTAGCTGACCGTCAACCCCCGCTGCCATATACAAGGTGAGAAGATGAAAATATCTATACTACAATATATGTCAATACTTGAGAATGAACTTTGGGCTATGACAAATATATCGTCTTCATTGTTAAAGACCACTGCCAAGAAGTGATCCATCCAAGGTGAATATTTTATGTCTGGAACATATGTTTGAATGATGGGTATGTTTTCCAAAATGCTCACAAGGGTAAATGTCAAAAAATGGACCTTTTACATGGCCAACCTAATAACAATGTTGGCATCTACGAATCTAATGTGTAACAAGTGAAGATGAAATATCCTAAAGAAATCCATCACTTTGGTTTGGATTAGTCTAGAATGTGAAAGGACACATCCTTGTCATATCCAAGATTAGTTATGTGTTTTTTTTTTATAACTCCTTCCTAAGGTCTAATGATGGGATTGGGAAGTGTAAGTGAAATCTTTACATCTTCATGTGAATATGCTCCTAAAGTGGACTCACTTATCTGATCAAGTTTTGGTTTCTAATGGGAATCACTCTCAAAAAGAGAAGAACTAAAATCAGTTTAGAATGTTAACTCTTTTGTTGTTATGCATCAGGATGGACCTAAGATTTAAGTTGCGTAAATTCAATCTTATCTTGTGCATTTTGTAAACAAGGTCGAATATCAATGAGAGTGACTTTGTTGTTTTTGATTTTGTTATGAACAATGAAGAGTATTAGAGTGTTCAATAACTTTAATAATCCATCAAGTTTGTCCATTTTACCAAGTTGGAAAATAAAGGGTGTTAGCTTGAATAAACAAATCACCACTATATCACATTAGTGATGTTCAAGCCTCTCGAAGATTATACTATTCAAGAAAAACAACATAGAGTCTTCATCCCTTTCACTATTTTCCTTTTCTAGTGTAATAGAGAGACAACTCTATACAACTTGTCTGTCATTTGTGTATTTCAATAAATATATGTAAATATTCCATATCACCTATGAAGTCACTATAACAATGCATGGAAATGTTAATATTATGAAAAATACGAAAGACATTTAATTCCCTAAACAAAAAACCATTCATCAAGGACAATGTAAATCTTGTTCTCGATTGAAATCCAACTTCTTAAATTTGTTCCATCAATAAATCAACTGACTATTGCAAAAATACTCTAACATAGAATCTACCATCACATGAATTACTTTATGTTTCACATTAGCATAGTTTTTTCACAGTTTTGATCGAATGATTCATCAATTATTAATATGTACCTTTATATTTTTAGTCTAAATATTTCCAAGTTCAATTTATTTCCACTAATAGCTATCTGTTCAAAAAAATTTCCTAATTTGATAGAGTTTCTAGCAATTCATATAATTTTGATGGAAATTTAAGCCAAATGACTCAATTTCACCGCATCTTCAATGACATAAAAAAATATATTTTGAAAATTCTAGTAGTGTCTTGTTTCAACCATGGTTAACCCTTCACTTCAAATAATTTGACGAAAGTTGCCATCGGAAAAATAATTCCACAAATTTCCACATACCTATTCATAAAATATCCACCAATTCATTGTAATCACATTAGCACCAACCAATTCTATATGTTTTTATCAATTTCATAGATATTTTTTAACATTTGAAAGAATTTTGGAAAAGATCTCTATCAAGTGTCTATGAATTTGGAAACACATCAACAAATCTTTGAAATAATCTACACTATAACATCTTGATTAAGCCCTAACTCCACATTGTTCTGAACTTATGAGAAAGTAAATGGATATTCATTAAGGTATTCCTTCAACTAATTTTCTCATGGGTCTACTGTTCTTTTCCATTTATTTATAAAACCATAACCAAGAAATTTGTTCAACTAACTATACTTTTCCCGCTTGTAATTTTTTTTACGAATCCTAGAACGAACAACAGGATTTCACCATCATTTCCCTCTATATGTTGGGAGAATTAACTTAGACACTACTAGTAGTTTATTAGGATAAAAGAAAAGGGAATTTTTTGTACTAAGTTAGAATCTAAGTGTCAAGGTAAGAAATAAACTTTCCTGAAGATAGTTGGAATTTATCTATACCCGTGAGGGATTTTACGACATGAAAATAAGGGGAAAGATGAGCCAAAATAGAATAGTATTTAAAATTATAGGAGGTGATTTCCTGGTTTTTTTTGGAGGAAATACTAGATTAAATTATCAAGTGTAGGAGATTTTCAGGAAAATGACCTCTGTTTTTTGTACTTTCTTTTTATATAATTAAAAGAAAGTGTTTTTTTTCCAAAAAAAATGAAATTATTGGACCATGATTTTAACATAATTTTCTGGAGCTTCTAAAGGATAATGTTGTAATATCTTGTCAATAATGGTTTTGGGTGTCAAACTTGGCATGTGGAATCTTACAGAACACTAAAGCACTAGGATTTTTCCTTAAAGATGATTGCAGACGAATACCATTGAAGGTGTCAAGATGAACTCCGAGAATGATGAGACAAAAACATGAGGCAAGGCAAGGGTCCATGGACTGATGTTTCTCTTCCCAAAGTTGTATTTCTCAGATAGATGTTTCTAATGAGATATTGTGGGCGTCAAACAAAGATTGTATGCCAAAGTTACAACCCCGGAAAGTTGATGTACCAATTTAACCAAACGGGGCCCACAATTTGGAGTTTCATATTCTAGGGTTAGGTTTTTGGATGTTTAGGGTTTTCCATTATTTCTCAAAAATAAATAGACCTTCGAGCTTCATTGTAACAAAATTCAGAGGCATGTAGCCGCCACATCTCTTCATAGAGATAAGCTACCATCACCCTAGCTAGTTTATTTCCATTTCTATTTGTAAGCATATTTCAGTATTTTATAGTAATGAAATGAAGTATTATTTCTACTGCATCTCTATATATATGGTTATATCTATAATTTGTTTCATTCCTGTTTAAATCTGGATCAGTGGTATCGGAGCAGTCTACTCTTTCTCTGTATTTCTTTTCATGTCGAACCTTTTCAATTGGTTGAACCTTTTCAAGACCAGCCTCACAAATCCTGACAGCCTCCCATAGCATATGAAAATAAATATGAGGGGGTAGGAGATCCTATCAAAATCTTGCTTGAATAGGCCCTCGAGCAACAAAGGAATGTGATGATGAACAACTTTTCCCAAATCCTTCAGCAACTACCCAGGGGCAACACATCTACTTCCAACAACTACTCTGGAAGTGCCACACCCTTTAAGGTACAAGTGAAATTTGACATTCCCATATTTGAGGGTTAGATAGATGAAGACGCTATAGATAAATGGTTAAATTTGCTAGAAGGGTATTTTTCTATTCATGATTTTTTCAGGCGGGAAAAGATTACTTTCGCTCTTCTCAAAGCCACCCGCCACGTCAAGGACTGGTGGGAAACCTACTGCGAGTAGAAGGATGAAAGTACGACCTCACTGTTTTTAGCCGCACCCACTTGGAATTCATTCCGGATTTCCATCAAGGAGTAGTACTACCATGTCGGAAGCTATCAGGATCAATACATAAAGTGGACAACGCTGTGGTAGGGAAAGGATCAAGACGTGCCAGAGTTTACCAATATTTTCCATACCCTTCACACAAAGTTGGGTATCAAGGATTCAGAGCAGCATTTGGTACTCAAATACTGTGGCTACCTGCACAAGTACATCTAGGAAGAAATAGAATTCCTGAACATCTCCTCGCTCAACACGGCATACCGATATGCCTTCAAGATCAAGCAAAAGTTTAAACAGAAGAAGCAAGAATTTGGATCTGCGAATCCGAAGCAAGGGAAAGGTGCCCCCAAACCGTAGAACAAAGGACAAAAGCCAAGGCGGGGTGACCCAAGACAACTCGCCAAAGCTGCAAGAAAAGAACAACATCGTGAAGTTGAAAAAAGACACGAGAAAGTGGTGTGAGTTCCATAAAAGCTCCACTCACAACAAAAGTGAGTATCGGGCCAAGTAGTCACTGGTGGTTGGGCTAGAGGTTTCAGAATTAGATGCATGTTTTGACTCTTAGTCAAAACCCGACAAGGCGAATGACAAAGGGAAGTAGATTATCAATGCGGAACCCAACGCAACCGTTGCCACCACAAAGATCCAGAAGGAGGAACCTGAAGATCCAAAGGAGGAGGAGCATCTCTTCCACTCCCAGATGTGGGTAAAGGGCTCCCCGCTATAGTTCATTGTTGACATCGGGAGCCAAAATAACCTCATTTCAGCAAAGCTCGTGAAGCAGATGGGCTTATCGACCACAACACATCCACAACTGTACACCATCGGGTGGCTTCACCAAGGACAGGATCTTCGCATGAGCCAGTAGTGTCGCCTTCCATACAACATCAAGCACTTCACAGATGAGGTATTATGTGATGTTGCTCCCCTTGATGTTTGTGATATATTATTAGGAAAACCATACTTGTGGAAGTGAAATGTTGTGTATGAATCAAGGCCCCATGCTGATATTGTTACTTTGGGAAATAATTTGTACAGGATACCGAAGGTAGCACCGCCTACCGCCATCTCTTTGGTTACTGCAAAACAATGCAGTAAGCTCATTTCCAAAACCGGAAAATTTGTTTTCCTGATGATATGCCCTCAAGGAAAGAATAAGACGGTGGCCACAACCTCCAAACAGGGCCCCTCCACACGACAACTATAGATGGACAAGGTCATGGAGGAGTACGAGGACAACTTCACCTCCTATAGGGGTTCCTCTGCATTATCAGGTCAAGCACTCCATCGATCTGACCCCAGGGGCGCCACTGTCCAATGGACCAATCTATCGGTGCTCCGCATTGGAGAACGATGAAATCAAGAGGCAGATTCAGGAGCTACTGTAGAAAGGTCACATCCGTCCAAGTTCATCACCGTGTGGGAGCTCGATTGAGTTGGTATAGAAGAATGATGGGACTTGGAGACTCTATATTAACTATCGGGTGGTAAATAAGATCACTGTCCATAATAGGCACTTGATCCCACAGATTGATGAACTCTTGGACCAACTGAAGGGGGAAAAATATTTCAGCAAGATTGATTTGAAGTCAGGATATCACCAGGTACCAATCGAACCCTACGACGTGTGGAAGACTTCCTTCAAATCCAAGGAGGGCCTTTTCGAATGGTTGGTTATGCCTTTCAAATTGATGAATACTCCTGCAACCTTCATGAGGCTAATGGATGACATCTTGTGGCCACTTACCAACTCATTTGTAGTGGTATACTTGGATGACATCCTGATCTTCAGCCAGAGTTGGGAAGAGCACCTCCACCACATGCGACAGGTTCTCCAAACACTGGGGCAACACAAGTTATGTGACAATTTGGAGAAATGCACTTTTGGTGTGACCCAAGTTCAGTATCTGGGATACATTGTTGATGAATGGCGGGTGCATGTGGATCCATCCAAGATCCAAGTCATTCAAGATCCATCTCTAACCATTATGACAGAGCTCCGCAACTTTCTATGTCTTGTCAACTTCTACCGTAGGTTCATGTTGGAATTTTCTCATATCACTTGGCCCTTGAGTCAAGTCACCAAGGGAGCAGCAAAAGAAAAATTCTTTTGGTCTGAATATCAACAGAAGGCATTCACGGAGTTGA
This sequence comes from Pinus tabuliformis, assembly GCA_031772625.1. NCBI lineage: Eukaryota > Viridiplantae > Streptophyta > Pinopsida > Pinales > Pinaceae > Pinus > Pinus tabuliformis. Next base: position 471,407,329 of record CM062807.1, read on the forward strand.
AAGATCGCCTCTGCTTGGCACTAGTGCCCACATTACCAGACTTGCAACAACTATTTGAGGTCGAGACAGATGCCTCTGACTATGTTATTGGGGTAGTCCTTACTCAACACGGGCATCCAGTGGCATATCACAGTGAGACACTTTCAGACATAGTTCGGAAGTATCCCAATTATGATAAAGATATGTATTCCATTGTGCAGGCCTACTGAAAATGGAAGCATTACATTTTGGGGAAGGAAATGGTCATCCACACAGATCACTGACCCCTGCAGTTCATACAGACCCAAGGGAAATTTCAGAATGCTCGCCATCAGAAGTGGTCCACATACCTGCAACAATTCCAATTGAATATCAAATATAAGAAGGGCAACACCAATAATGTTGTATATTACCTTAATCGTCCACCGATCATGGTGTTAACCACTGTGCTCAACTCTTGTGGGCACGAGACTTCTGATTGGCCACTTCTCTACAAAGCGACCCAAAATTCGACCACACATACCAAACACTCTTGGAGGGTCAACATGTTCAAGATTTTCACCTCCAGGATGCCCTATTATGCCACCTAGGTCACCTTTGTGTTCCTTCAAGTGAGCATGCCAAGATGATTTGGGAAGCACACTACAGTTGGGCTGCTGGGAATTTCAGGGTGGAGAAAATGGTGGCAGTACTGCAGAAGTATTTCTATTGGTTGAATCTTTGATAAGATGTCGAGAAGTACATTAGATCATGCACTGCTTGTGCCACTGCGAAACCGACCATCAAGAAGCAAGGCCTATATATCCTGTTGCCTACCCCTAGTTGACCTTGGGAATCCATCTCCATCTATTACATGTTGGGCCTTCCTTCTACCAATCATGGAAATGACTGTGTTTTTGTGGTCGTCAATAGGTTCTCGAAGATGGCCATTATGGTGGCCTACAAGAAGAGTATCACAACATAAGCCACTGCTAAACTATTATTTGAACGAGTGTGAGTACACTTTTGGATCCCATAGTCTATCATCTTATATCGAGACATCAGGTTCCTCAATACATTTTGGTCCAGTCTCTGGTCGATGCTGGACACCAAACTCACTAAGTCCATAACCTTCCATCCTCAAACTGATGGCCAGACAGAGGTTGTCAACAGGATGATCGTAAACATTCTGTGCATGTACAACTCAAAGAATCCATGCACATAGGATGAGAGCCTCCCCAATGTTCAACATGTCTACAACTGGGCTCTCCATAGCTTGACTGGCCACATCCCTTTTTAGGTGGGCTTGGGATTCCAACAACTATGCCCCATTGATGTGGCCATGCCATTTGCAGCTACTCCTGCAAATTTGGTTCATGTCCAGTTCGAAACAAATAAGGTAAACAACTTCATTGATCACATCCAAGATATTCGCCAAAAGGTCTATGACATTCTGGAGAAATCAGATGCCAAGTACAAGTAGTGACATGATCAACATCAGGTGCCACACAAGTTTCAAGTGGCGACAAAGTCTGGTTGCATTTGCAAAAGGAATGCCTTACCAGAGCCTATCAGAAACTCAAACCACTCTGATATGGTCCTTACACCATTACCAAGGTTTTGGGAGACAATGCATTTGATCTCATCATTCCCCCATTCCTTGTCCTACATCCAATGTTCAATGTGGACTGCCTTTAACCATACTTTCCACCATTACTAGGCACATCCGACATTGCAGAATAGCTCACACCCATAGAGTTAAATCCATATTTCATGGAACACATTACAATTGATCGGATCATGGGTGCACAGATCAAGCACACTCGCTAGCAAAATATCCAACTATATCGAGTTGCCAAAGTAGGCCAAATCCTTCACTAGGGAAGTGGCTCACCAGGGACCAAGTTCAGTAGAAGTTTCCACATCTCATGGAGGAACTCAATGCAATGGGGACAATTGCTTCTTAAGGGGGGAGGAGTGATCTAGGTGGATATTGGGGGCCACCCGCCAAGTCCACTTAGACCCCCACCATTGTTTCCTTTAGCTTTTCAGTTTCTTTAATTGTAGCACAGTTTACTATTCTTAGCAGTTTTTTGGGTCTTGAACTTCTGGAGCCGTTTTGAGGCCCTAAACGACGTTTTCTTGGGCAAATTGGGAGAAACATGGGTCCATAGACCAATGTTTCTCTTCGCACAATTGTAGTTCTTGGATAGATCTTTCTAAGGAGATATTGTGCACATTAAATGAAGATCTTGTGCCAAAGTTACGACCCTGGGAAGTTGATGTACCAATTTACCCAAATGGGGCCCACAATTTGGTGTTTCATCTTCTAGGGTTAGGTTTTTGAATCTTTAGGGTTTTCCATTGTTTCTCAACAATAAATAAGCTTTCGAGCCTCATTGTATCACAGTTCAGAGGCATGTAGCCACGCCTCTCTTCTCAGAGATAAGCTACCATTGCCCTAGCTAGTTTATTTCCATTTCTGTTTGAAAGCATATTTCAGTATTTTACAGTAATGAAATGAAGTATTATTTCTGCTGCATGTCTATATGTATGGCTATATCTATAATTCATTACTTTCCTGTTTAAATCCGGATCACACTCAAGAGAGTCAGATTTATGAGTAAGACCAATTGTGCCCTGATACCATTATTGGAACTCACAAAATTAGAAAATAGAGATTTAGGATAAAGTTGATACACACACACACACACACACACACACATTTTCCTAACCTTTGGTTTCCATCTTCCAAGAGGTCTCTTGGACTTCTCGTGACTATTGAACTTGACTTAAGGCTTTTTGATTTATATTCAAGTGATTGTGACAAATTCACATAACCCCAAAGGATTATGTTTCCAACACCTTGTTTTCAACTTCCATTCCTTGGGTTGATTGTCTTTTTTCACTATTACTGGCACCCTTTATCCACATCTTTGAGTAAGGGCCTAAAAATTTTCCCTAAGAGGTTGCTATAGCTGAAAGAAACATAAAAGTATATAGCCATAAATGAAAGAAAATGAAAAATGAAAAATATGGAAAGGATTAATCATAAGCATGTGGGAAAAATCATATCCTAAGCTCTATGCCACTCATTAGCCATCATCCAGTTCCTAAGCATATCATTCTCTCTAAATCAAATGAACTCATAAATGTCCCAACCTTGATGAGAAATGAACCACTACATCATTATGAATTGCTATTTTTTTTAACAAATAAGTTACTAACCCATTTTCTTACAAGAAAAAATAGAATGAGACACATACATGGAATTTTAGAAGGAAAAACAAGTCTATATTGACTCTCGTATATGACTACATGATTCAAAATCTAAAATTACAGTTTATAGATGAGGTTGTACATCTAAGATTCCAAAATCAGTCTTTATACTTGAGGATATATGTGCTAAAAATGAAATAAAACATGAGATCAAGAGAATTGTTAATGATATTTCATTAATCATAAAAATCCCCGTCAATAGATATAGCACAAGATGCTTGTTCAGTAAAAGAGGCTAGCTCTACTAGTACCTTCACTTGCATCACCACTAATATTAAGAGAAGCAAGAGAGAGCTCTATGCCTAGACATTTTTCTTCCACATAGCCATCTTTAAGAAGTCCACTTGCATATTCTTCACCCATACAAGACACAAGGCATAGGTTTGAATTCACATATACAAGATCCCCAGGTTTCTATGATTCCAACTTGTTGCACTTCATAGAGTGAATGAACTATCAGGACAAGAAATTTCATCCTGAAAGTGCCCATGGGTTTTTAATTTACAAAATATGTAACCAATCAAAATCTTAAAAATTTAAAAATAGGTACATGTAAATATTTTGGAGGGAAAATAATATATATATATATATCTATATATATATATATATATATATATATATATATATATATAAATATATATATATATATATATATATATACTTTTTTACTTGTATTTTTATCTTATCTCGCCATTGGTTTACTCAAATTTCAAGTGTAGACACTCGTTGGATGTGGAATTAAATTTTACATCCAACAAATACCCATTATTCATACTTTGAGATGGCCCAAATTAACAAACAATTGAATATACATTGAAAAAATGTGTTGAACGTGTTTTTCAATGTATCTTTAATTGTTATCAATTTGGACTTTCTCAAAAGTATGCATAATGGGTACTCGTTGGATGAAAATTTTAGTTTTTCATCCAACAAGTGTCTACACTTGAAATTTGAGTAAACCTACAAAGACATAAGCCAAAAATACAATAAAAAGGTAGTTTTTCTCTTTTCCCTCAAAAATTCATAACTCTTATTTATTATTTTCCTGTTATTTTATTATTTTTCCTTAGGAGGCCACTTTTAGGTTCAAATTTCCTCTAATGAGGTGCTCTAATTAAATTCTATTAATGAAGAGATTTCCATTTGTGATAGAATATGAGTGGCAAGGCTTTGCAAATAAACATTATTTTCCCCATGAAAATTCCACCACATAACCAGTTTCATGGTCCTTCTCTCATCCAAAGTTGATATTTCTGCAAAATCCTTTAATCCAGAAGAAAAACATACAAATTAATCCCTTACATATGTTTTTAAAGTAGATGTAGACAACCTTGGAAATTCTTTCTTCACTCAAGTGACCATCTCCTTTTCCTTATGTGGGGCCTTCCTCTTCCGTTTTCTTTAAGTAATGAAATCTTCATCATAAAATGTTGGATTTAGAGCTATTGAGAAAGCTTGTAATGGAGTGTTAAAGCCACACTTCCGTCTCTATAATTTCATGTCTCCACTCAACCCAAGTTGCACCCACCACCATACTCATTAATGAAGTTTTGTCTTCAACAAGGTGGTGTAACATGATGAAGTTGTTGGCATTATGATACAGGTGTTTTCCTTGATGGCAACTCACATCTATGATGAATGATAGGAGTTCACAGTGCAACACGTTAACAAGGATTATAGATCAGACTCCAGAGGTTGAAGAAAGAGAATGGTTTATAAAGTGCACACTAGTTCACTTTGTCCAAGCAGTGTACACATGGGGGTTAGCAAAAAAAAAGGAGCATATACGTATGCATGAACTTTAACAGAAGGAAAAGCGCGTATGGGATGGAAAATCAAGGTTTTGGTCCAAGGTATTGGTCGGAGATTTTTGGTCTGAGGTATTAGTCTGAGGTTTTGGTTTGAGGTATTGGTCCGAGGTTTTTGGTCTGAGGTATTGGTCCGAGCTTTTGGTCTGAGGTATTGAGAAAGCCCAAAAAGTATATAAGGAGGAGACGATCAAAGGGCCAAGCGTGCAAGTGTAAGGATTTCTCAGGAATAATTCCATCTTAAGTATATTTTATGTTGCAGGGGCTATGATTATGATATGATCTGAAATATTTTGTACACCTTGAATTCATTGTTGGATTAGGATCATGAGACCTAAAATGACTTTCCATTGAATGATTTGATATCGGTTGGGCTAGATCTGATTACTAACACATGTTTTATTCTGTAAATGTTATGATCTGGGTATGATTGAATTTTGGAATAGCTGTGAAGTTTTAAGTTATTATTTGTAGATCTATACGCTAGTTCACCTTGGTGAAGGCACGTATCCACACTATTTCAATACTTTGAAGTAGCGTATACATTATGAAATATGATGTTTGAAGTTGTAGTTGGTTTTAGTTGTTGATGCAAAGTTCTGGGTTATTCTTTGCGTTCTGGTGATAGTGTTCTGAATGTTTAGATTGATCGATTGTGATTTGCTTCAGTGATTATGTGTTTTCAGTGATTCATTGTATTGTAGTGGTGATTGATTTTGGGCTTCAATGTTGCTGATGGGTCCAGTATGAAAATTGGATGAAACATGTCCTTCATATTGTGTTGTTGTGTACCAGGAGTATCTAGTCTTAAAATTTATGAAACATGGTCCCTGGACGAAGAGAGAAGGTCGTAGCCTTCTGTAGGCTGCCGCCTATGTACTGGTAAACATATCGGCTAGTACAAGAGCTAGGGGTTTGTAGCTCCCTTCCAGTAGAAGCTGGAGAATGAGAGAATTTTGTAGCCTTCTGTAGGTGGGTGCCTGCATAATGGTATGAGTGTGCACTAGTACAAGATTGTAAATAGGTTTTTCTTATAGTAAAATAAGACAGAGACGAAAGCAGTAGGTGGTTTTTCTCCCGCATTGGGTTTCCACCTTAAATATTGGTGTTCACGTGTGTTGCTTATGTATGATTTCTTATTTTGTTATTACTACACATGGTTACTGCTTAAATGGTTAATTAAGTTGTGATGCACTGATTAAAGATCAACAAATGATGAATTAACTGAATCATAAGTTCACTGGATATACATTGGTTGCCTTTAGAACAGTTGTGTGCACACTTGAGTTCCCTTCATTGAAGTAGCGTATATAAATCTGAGTATGAAATGAAAAAGTTATTAAGTTGATAATATTGATTCACCCCCCCTCTGAGTATTATTTCCAACAATTGGTATCAGAGCAGGTCCTTCAAAAGAAGCTTGATTGCTTGAAGGGAGATCTTTCAAGATGAACAATCACGAAGGCATGAGATGAATTAGACCACCAATATTCAATGGAAACAACTTGGTATATTGGAAAACACAAACTAGAGATTATCTTCAGTCACTTGGAGCTGATGTTTGGGCAATTGTGGAAAGAGGATACCAATATCCAGTAGCAGTCCCCACGGATCCAACAGAAAATAAATCATATGAAATCAATGCCAAAGTTGTCAACGCTTTATTAGGAAGTCTATCAGAATCAGAATTCGTCAAATTCATGCAATTCAACACAGCCAAGGAAATATGGGACATAATCATTCAGAGTTATGAAGGAGACTCCTAGGTAAAACGTGTTAAACTCCAAACCCTCAGAATCTAGCATGAAACTCTCAAGATGCATAGCGATAAAAGTATTTCTAGTTATTTCTTGCGAATAGATGGGATTGTAAATCATATGAGAAATATGGGTGAAGAAATAAATGAGGCTACTATAGTTGATAAAATTTTGAGATCTTTGTCTTCTAAATTTGAGTCAAAAGTATTTGCCATTGAAGAAAATCAAGATCTACAATCTATTACTATTGTTCAACTTCATGGAATTTTAACTGCCTTTGAAATGAGGAAAGGAGGTCCATCACACACCAGAGAAGCCACTTTCAAAGCTTCTGCAAAAGGAAAAGAAAAGAGAGATCTCAAAGAATCAGGATATGTATCATAAGAAGAAGAGGTAAACTTTGTGAATAAACTTCAGCGGGGTTCCAGAGGATTTAGAGGTAAGTTTCCCTTCAAATGTTTTGCTTGTGGAAGAGTTGGTCATTACGCAGCTAAATGCCCTCATGACAAAGGAAATATTTCTGCAGAAGGTAATAGAAGTTATTATACTCATGAAGATAGTGATGGAATGTCTAATAGTGATGAAGATGATCAATAAATTAAACTACTCATGACATATGAAAATGATACCTTAGAAAAGGAATATTTCCTTAAAGAAATAACTCAACTCAAAATCTGTTTCGCTGAAAAGGATATAATCATAGACATAGTGACACATCAACTCACTGAAAAGGACAAGCACAATGAAGTGTTAGAATGTGAAGTAGTAAGTCTAAGAAAAGAACTTGAGAAAACAAAAACTCTGAATCTTAGATTTGCTAAAGGATCGGAAACGTTAGATGAAATTATCAAATTTCAACATTCTCCTCTTATAAAGATTGGTCTTGGTTTTCATGAAACTGTTGAAGGTGAATCTAGCTCACAAGATGAGGTAAGGAACTTTAATGAAAAATATGAAATGCTCAACAAGGAGATAAGAGGTCAACCCCATCAACAACCAAGGAAAGAAAGACTTCAAAGAAAATTATTTCCTCCTAACTATGGAAGGGATAATCATTTCTTTCCTCTGACAAATAATGTTGAATGTTTTATATGTCATAATTTTGGACATATTGCAGTGAGATGCCAAAGTAGAATGGTTCAAGACCGTCATACAGAAATATCATTAGTTTCCAGGTACTTTAAGGCATATTGTTTTTCTTGCAATATGTTTGGTCACAAAGCTATTGATTGTGATAGAAGGAATATGAAACATGTAAGATGTTATGCGTGTAAAAAGTTTGGACATATAGCAAAGGAATGCAAGAGAAAATTTCGGCCACCATACCAAAAGGAGCAAACATCATCACAATCCAAGGTATTGAAGAAGAAGGAATTGTTGTCAGAAAGATGTGGCATAGCTCAGTATATAGACATAACAGACCCAGGGGGAGATGAAAGTGTAAAAATTCAATATTCCAATTCTCATACGCAGTTATTATGAATAAAAGTCACGTATATACACTAGTTAGAAGTTGTACAGTCACGTATATGGTTTTTTTGATGAAAAAATAGTGCGACAAACTCAAGAAAAGGGGTCTGATATGGTTCAATCAATTATCAATTATCTGTTTTGTTCTGATTGATGATGATTATAGTCTGCTGATGATATGTAGAAGTGCTTTTGGCCCTCATAAGTTGTTAATAACTTGATGAATAACTGGTTGATGATGATGCCTTGATGATTCTTACTAACAAATTCAATGATCAGATCTGACAATGAATAGATGACACAGATTTAGGGGGAGCATATGCTACTAATAATGAATTGTTGGCATTATACATGATGATACTTATACTTCTTGATTCACATAGTTTCTTTGATTTAGATGACTCTTTTGATGGTGGACATATACAGGTTGTTGATCTTGATGCTGCTAACAGATGCTTATGGTACAGATCATATATGGTTTATGATAGTTGTTGATAACTATCATGGTCTTGTTTAGATCATTGGTCCTTGCTATAAATGTCATGTATATCATTTGATGTAAAGGTCATGTAAAGGCCTAATTTGTAACCCCACTATGCATGGGAAGGACGATGTAATAATTGATATTTCAATCATGTATAAACATTTGGTATATCCCCACTAGGTTGGGTGGATGAGTCAAATTTGGTGTATCCCCACTTGGTTGGGTGATTGATGTATGTATTATTCATTGGTCTCAGGGAGGTCATATTCACTTAGTTGTGTTATAGGGTCATGATATTCTTTTGAAACATATCTCTGCAAACTCTGCATGTACTCCAGGGGAGCATGGACAACATAGTGTATCTCAAAGGGGGATAATAGGTTGATCTGCCCTTTGCCCTTGATGTCAAAAGAGGAGAGTATGTTGGTGTTGTTTGATATATCTATCAGGTTCTAAGATTGATGTAATAAACACCAATATGGTTGCCATGAAGTCCAAAGGGGGAGGTTGTTGGCATTATGAGATAGGTGTTGTCCTTGATGGAAACTCACATATGTGATGAATGATAGCAATTCATAGTGCAACAGGTTAACAAGGATTATAGATCAGACTCTAGAGATTGAAGAAAGAGAATGGTTTAAGAATTATATGCTGGTTCACTTTGTCCAAGTAGTGTACACACACAGGTTAACAAAAAAAAGGAGCGTATATGTATGCACACACTTTCACAGAAGGAAAAGCGCGTATGGGATGGAAAATCAAGGTTTTGGTCTAAGGTATTGGTATGAGATTTTTGGTCTAAGGTATTGATATGAGGTTTTGGTATGAGGTTTTGGTCCAAGGTATTGGTCCGAGGTTTTTGGTCTGAGGTTTTGGTTTGAGGTATTGAGAAAGGCCAAAAACTATATAAGGAGGAGAATATCAAAGGGCCAAGCATGCAAGTGTAAGGAATTCTCAGGAATACTTATATCTGAAGTATATTTTATGTTGTAGGGGTTATGATTATGATATGATCTGAAATATTTTATGCACCTTGAATTCAATGTTGGGTCAAGATCATGAGACCTAAAATGACTTGCCATTGAATGATCTGATATTGGTTGGGCTAGATTTGATTGCTAACACAAGTTTTATTTTGTAAATGTTATTATCTAGGTATGACTGAAGTATGGAATAGCTCTGAAGTTTTAAGTTAGTATTTGCAGGTCTATATGCTAGTTCGCCTTGGTGAAGGAATGTATACATGCTGGTTTGGTACTTTGAAGTAGCATATACATTATAAAATATGATATTTGAAGTTGCATTTGGTTTTGGTTGTTGATGTAGAGTTCTAGGTTCTGCTCTATGTTCTGCTGACAATGTTTTGAATGTTTAGATTGATCGATTGTGATTTGCTTCAGTGATGATGGGTTTTAAGTGATTGGTTGTCTTGCAATCATGATTTATTTCGAGCTTCAATGTTGCTGATGGGTCCAGTATGAAAATTGGATGAAACATGCCCTTGATATTGTGTTGTTGTGTACTAGGAGTATCCAGTATGAAAATTTATGAAACCTGGTCCCTGGAGGAAGAGAGAAGGTCGTATACTTCTGTAGGATGATGCCTACGTACTAGTAAACATATTGGCCAGTACAAGAGCCAGGGGGATGGAGCTCCCTTCCAGTAGAAGCTAGAAAACGAGTGACGGTTGGAGCCTTCTATACAAACTTCAGGCCTTCTATCCCAAAAATAGGGTTTTTAACCCCAAAATTGACCCCAGGGGACCTGTTCCCAACAAGCCCCAAACACAGACATGGTGACTCACCCTCAAGTCACTCAACTAGTGTGGAGATCTTGTTGCGAAGACCTCCTAGCTCAACTTGGACTACTGCAACTTTGTAGTACACTGTGCTGCCACCTGCTTCATCTCCTCAACTAGCTGCTCCGTTGCTGGCCCTACAACCTCTGACTGAATTTTCTATTGAGTCTTATGTAGACTAGCCATCTTGCCTTCAATTGTAGCCATGATCAAATAGGCCTCGTCCAACCAGGGCTGTAAAAGACCCTTCGGCATAGATTCCTTGTGTTGAGCTGCATCTACCTACTCTTTCAAAGCCTTGGCCTCCTGCAAATTTTCCAGCCTCTACGTGATGGCGACAATGCGTTTCGTCACTTTAACTTCGTCATAACACTATTTTGGCTCCTGCACTTCTATTTCCAGCCTTTGTATAGTGGCATCTTCCTGCAGGCTGGTGACCACCTCTAGCGACTGCTCAAAGAGTGTCGTGTAGTCATTTACTGCATTGTTTACTACTACTATAACATCTTTCACAGCTGACTCACATTGTTCTCTGATTTTTGGCGGAGTCGAAGGCTGGGCCTTCAACTACAACTCTGTGATTTTGAGGTTCAGTTCCAACTGGACCTTTTCCAATTCTGTGCGTGCGTCACGTACTCCAACAACGAGCTTCCGAACCCACACATCTACTGGCTCAGCCTCAAGAATGTCCAGCTCTAGGATAGATCTGCATGCCTCAGCCACGACCTTAGCCATGCACTAATTCTTGTCTGTAAGGTCTTTCATGAGGTCAATGGCAGAGTCTTGTTGTACAACCATCTGGGCGTTGTTGATCTTCTGCTCACTAATGACCTGTAACATGTGCTGTTTGTGGGCTCGCAGTTCTATGATCATGCCATATTGATAAAGGTGAAGTGCCTCACTCGAATGCACAGCCAAGTTAAGTCCAACTTCCTTGAGGGTGCTGACAGTGAGCCTATCAACTTCTATCTTTGTAATCAATGCTCCATCCAGCAGCACTATTTCTCGGGGATCTCGTGTGCATAGCATCCCTGCGGCTTCAAAGGTGTCAGGTGCCAAACTGGTTGAAATCACACCAGTCTGTACCTATGATGCGTGGATTTTTAGCTCACATAGACCCATCTTGATAACACTCAAATCTTGTTGCTGCTGTTGTTCGAACTTCTGCAGTAGTTCCATGGTGGCATACCTCACCGTATCACCTATGGCATTTAAGTCCCCCTTTGTTAGGGTGATCGGGTCGAGAGACATCTTGCTAGCCTTGGACTTCTTCCATGGCCCTACATTCTCTGGATCTCTAGTGCATTTGGTGTGGAATGGAGTCGTCTCCAGGTCTGTGCCTCCCTACTCTGTCTATCTGTCCTCTTCTTCTAGGTTCAGGGAGGGCGACTTCTGACTCCAGTAAGAGCCGCACTCCTCTTCCTCTACTTTCCCAACTATCTACTTTGTGGCAGCGCACTCCACATTAGCCTTATCCCTGACCTCCTTTCTTTCTTCATGGCTAATTGTTCCATCTTTAGCCTGGCTTCTTCCTTTTTCCATTGTGCAGCGGACTTGCTGGATCTTGCTGTCAAGTCCATGACAATGCACCAATTTATCAACCAACGGTCGAGGACCACTACAATCACATCATTTGTGGCCAAGCATGGCAGGTCATGCCACTTCTATTCAGGGTCCTTTCACGCACGTATTGAGACATGGTGGAAGTCGACCTTGAATTCCACGTACTCCTATAGCCTATCAAAATTTGTTGGTGACAACCGTGGCTTGTGGTTGATGGCCATATGGATGCTCATCTCCATTAAGATCTAGAAGATCTTGATATCCTTGATTCGCTGAGGATCCTTCGTAGCCAACAGCGAAGCAAACTTCGCTGCTTCTGGTAGGTCTGGCACGACCGAAGGAAACTAGCTATCCTCGAGAAACGCCCATGCAACCGACACTATGGACAGTAGGAGCCATGCATAGTGGAATACCTTACTATGATCCTATGCATCGCAATAGTTCACGAGGAATTCACCACAGAGGTAGCATGCCTAGTTAAACTGTATGCCCTCCGCGCACTGGGCCGCCAAGGCTATCACTGGTGTCGACACTTCATCTGCACGACACTTCCTCATGACCTTTCCTGCCAAGATTTGCATCACCACTTTGACCGCGGGGTCACAGATACTCGTGATGGCATAGCTGCGTGACTTCTTTACTAGCTTGAATTTTTCCTTCATTGCCTCAGCAAGGGCATGCTCGCCGACCTTTCTGCCAAATGCCATGGTCGATTTTCTCCTGAGTGTGGCAACCACATGACCCTATGGATCAGCATGTCAGTGATGGGTATCGGCTCCTCCAGCCACAAACACCCATCATGCACCAAGCACAACAACTGCTTGATCATGATCATCGTGATGGGTGCGCGGTTGTAATGCGGCACCCACAATAGGTTTAGCAGGTCTGCCTTGTCCATGCCTCTTAGCCACTTCCTCGGCTAGAGGTCACTCCAGTGTTTTTGTGGAAGACATGGTGCATACATTGGTCTGTCACTAAGTGAGGGAAATGCTCCATGTCAGCTACATCCCAGTCTTCCAATTTTAAAAGGGGGACATGCCCAAAGTACAGTCTCTCAAAGATAATTTTCTCTGGCAGTAGGGGTGTGTACAAGGTGACCTTACTCTCATCAATATCATTTGGCACCTTTGTTTTACCCCTATGTGGAGGAATGTACTCAGGTAGCTTAGAAATGGGGTCAGACCCCTCAACCTCAACATCCTCGGTTTCCATCGCAATATCTTCATCATCCATAGGGATTTCTTCAACCTCTTCTGATGGCTCTAAGTCAATCACCTTTCCCTTTTCCTGCGTGGTGGGCTTATCCTTCTGTGGGTGCTTTCTAGGTGATGCACGCACCGGTTGCAGTGTCGCAGCCTGCTTTCCTTTCTTGTTCTTTGGACCCTCCTTGGTCGGGGTAGGCCTTGGCCTAGGCAACCATGGTGACTTAGGTACTTTAGCTGGTACATCTGCAGTTGCAACCTCTGGGACATATCCTTTGGCTGCCATGGCTACCCATAGAACAACTCCTTCGACCGTCATTGCCTCCCCAATATTTACAGTCTCAACCAGCGTCGACATGATGTTATGCAACAACTCCTGTGTCTCCTTTGGAAACGTCTCAAACAGTGAACTTTCTATCAAAAATTCAAAATTTTCACGATTCATGTGTGCCTGAGATCTCAACACCTCAATTCTCAAAATGGAAAGTGTTTTCCGCTAGGCAACTCTTTGTAATTTATAGGTATTTTCAAATTCAAATCTGACCATTCCCCCCACAATCAGTTCAATAATGCTAGATTGGTGGTAGATTTTCAAAGATCTGGTCCATAAATTCCAACTTAAATGCCGCCCCCACTCCATTTGGCCATTTTTTTATCGTTAAATCATGAATAGTGACTTTAACGATAACTTTCTGGCTATCCTGCACAATTTTTCCTTTGATAGTGCAGCTTCCTGCGTGCTTCTACTGGCTCTATGACATTTCTTCGTTCCACGCAGTTCCCTAATTGCACAGCTCTCTAACTTGGGTAGTGTAGTTTATAGTCCCGCACTTCCTTTTAGCTACCTAGAGCGCTAAGACTGTGCTTCCCTCATATCGTTACCTAGCTAGATCATCGGTGTATGGCTTTAATCAGCTGCCATTCACCTTCCCTAGGAAGGGTTCTCCATTTAATTTGACCAGATGAACTGCTCCACCATCGGTAATATCCTTAATGACATACAGCCCTAGCCAGTGCATCCTAAATTTCCCTGGAAATTTATCAAATTTGTTGTCATATAACAGGACTAGATCATTTACCTTGAAGGTGCGTAGTTTGATATGCCGATCGTGCCATGCCATTTCGCGCTCGTTTTGAACTTGTTGATGAAATCCAGCTATAAATTGGTCCTCGTCAAGCTCTGTTAGCTGCACAAGCCTCTCGTACAGAGCTCCGCAATCTGCCATTCCTATGAGTGCCGCTATGCGCCGACTAGGTACAATCTATTCAATTGGCATCACAACTTCTACACCATACACGAGTCTGAAAGGTGTTTGTCCAATCAACTTCTTGCAAGTTGTTCTACAGACCCATAGCATCGGGGGTACACGCACATCCCAGTCATTTCCCTGAGCATTGCATAACTTCGTCAGCACGCTCTCTTGTATCTTATTAAATGCTTCCATTGTCCCATTAGCCAACAGATGATAAGGGGTACTTTTCTCATGATACTGACCTGAAATTCCTCTGTCAACGCGCTAATTGTTTCATGAAGAATGTGTGTATCGTGATCGCTCATCAAGATCTTTGGACACCTGAATCTCATGAGGACATGCTCAAAAATAAATTTTGATGTTGTCGTTCCTGTGCATTCCTTCACAGGTTGTGCCTCCACCCATCTGTTTAAATACTTAGTCACGGTGACAATGTACCGCGCAACTGTCTTCTTTCCTTGAGGCTGAATTGGTCCCACAAAATCGATTTCTCATTTTTAAAATGGTTGTAACGTCACCTAAGGCATCAGAGGTAGCTCATCCCTCCATGATGGCTTGCCAGTCCTTTGACATGCATCACATGCCCTACAATATGCTTTTGAATCCTTGTGCATGTTTGGCCACCATAACCCAGTGCGTAGAATTTTCTGCACTATCGCTTTTCCTGCATAATTTCCTCCTGCAACTCTTCCATCAACCTCAGCAAGGATGCTGCTTCATTCAAAGTCAAGCACATAACGTCAAAATATTTCATCTGACCCCATTTTGTACAAGTTCCCTGCAATGAAAGAAAAGTATGTCACGCGCACTACCAGTTCCATCTTTTTTTGGCATGAATAACCTTCTGGAGTCGATCCTGTCATTAGGAAGTGGATAATATCTTCAAAGTGACTGTCCGTGATGTGCACCGCAAAGAGTTGTGCGTTAGGTAGTCCTTCCTCCAAATTAGTAGGTTCCTCTGTAGTTTCAATGTGCGACATATGATCAGGTCTTGCATTCAGGCATCTTGGCTTCACAATAACTTCGAAGTTGTACTCCTAGAACACCAATAACCACCTACATATTTTCCCCCCTAACACAGGCTTGTTGACCAGGTACTTCAATGCGAAATGATCCGTATACACCTTAAAGTGTTTGCCCAACAAATAGTGCCTGAAATTCTGGAGCGCATACACCATAGATAATCCTTCACGCTTCGCAAATTGATGCCGAAAGGGCCAGTATTGTACGTACTTTATTGGCTGAGTAATGCTAAACTTGGGTCAGGGCCCATCAAGCCAACAAATGGTTTCATTACTGGGACCAAGTTTCCGCACCCTGAGATGGTTGTGATGTCGGTTTTACACCTTAAACCCTTCCTTCGCGCAGATCGATAAGCTTTTTGGGCTTATCAATGTGCTTTCTCTTCCATCTCTTAGAACCTCCATGAAGGTATATGATCATCCTTCACGCAACCCTAACCAGTGGCTTGGGTACTTATGGGCCTTTGCTACTACCTTATTGTATAATTTCCT
The DNA here is from genome assembly GCA_031772625.1 of Pinus tabuliformis. Lineage (NCBI taxonomy): Eukaryota > Viridiplantae > Streptophyta > Pinopsida > Pinales > Pinaceae > Pinus > Pinus tabuliformis. The sequence goes on from CM062807.1 coordinate 471,423,415, forward strand.
GAATTATTCTAAGTTTTCGCCAATTTAACCATGGAATTAAGATTATCTTCGCATAAACATATATCCTTATTTGCATTCATATAATAGATAGAAACATATACATTCACGTATCAAATTAGCATTATAACATAAACCAAGAACTTAACATAACCTAATCACATGCGATCCATAGAGGAAAAATACACAGTAATTTTAGAATACTTCTCTTTATTGATGATTCAGGTTTCCAATACAGACTCTATCTACCCAACGCACACAACTGCAGGGGTCTGCACACTCATTTGCGCACTTCTACCCTAGGCCTCTGCGCATTCAGCTGCAGAGCCTCTTCCTATGCTAAGACTCTTACTCTTATCTCTTCATAGACTCATCAAGCACTTCTATTTTTCTGACTCACCCCCTTAGACTCCTCTAAGACCTCCTTTTCATACAATCCCATGCTCCGTGAACCAAGGGCGGATCTCTAAAACTGACACAACCTATCTAGACTAAGGGTGGAAAACATTTTTTGACTCTTGATATCTTCGCGCTGCGTGACCAAAAAATGCAGAGACTTTACATTTCTTTATACAAACTTCGGGCCTTCTGCCCCAAAACTTGTGTTTTAACCCCAAAATTGACCCCTAGGGGAGCCGTTCCCAACACTTATATTAAAAGAAGATAGAGAGTAAAGAAGCAAGTGGTTTTTCCCCCGCATTGGGTTTCAACCTTAAATCTTGGTGTTCATGTGTGTTGCTTATGTGTGATTTCTTATTCTGCTATTACTACACATGGTTACTGCTTAAATGGTTAATTAAGTACTGATGCACTCATTAAAGATCAACAGAGGATGAACTAACTGAATCATAAGTTCACTTGATATATGCTAGTTTCCTTTAGAACAGTTGCGTGTGTTGAGCCTCGAACCTGCACTTTCCCATACACCCTCTCAGCCTTTTTTTCCACTCATTTTATCACCAAGTTGATTAAATCATTGTATTTTAGTTTAAAAACGAGATTTTGACATGGTTTTCTAACTACGCTGACGACTGTTGTTTGGTTTAGAATTTTGCTCAGACAGCTGCGGAAGCTTCTCAGTTTTCGCAGCTGATACAGGTTTCCGCAGCTGACCCAGGTTTCTACAGCTAGCACAGGATTCCGTAGCTGTTTTGTCAAACACCATGTTACACGTGTCCTCTCAAGAAATGAGCCACATGGGCAAGTTACAGGAGTCAAGGACATGGATCGTGTCCCTCCATATCATCCGGCACGGCCATAAAAGCCCGCGGTCAAACAAGGGGCAAATGATAGTCAACGGAAGTGTTCAGCGGTGGCACGGCTCTGCGTAGCTCTATTTTTGAGCACGTGAAGCTACGTGGCACAATCCTTAGCCACGAAGACATCCTGGCAGCGCAAATCCAACAGCCATACCTCTTGGATTTAATAAACATGATGACAGTTACCTAGATCCGGGCTGAGGAGGATTGACGTGTCTTTTGCAGCGTGGTTAATAGCGTAGATTTAGTTAATATGTTTTAGCTTTCTTTCCTTATAAATAATGCGTCCATGAACGCTGTACAAGTTAATCGTTGTTAATGTAATTTGAAGACTGTTGTATTTCCCCACTGCACTTTTACGTTGCTGTTTAATATATGAGAAGACTGGTTTAAACTTCCGCGTGTAGCTGTTCGTTGAATTGGTTGAAGTGGCAGAGGGCCCCTGCTTACTGAAACCTTGTACAGTTGTCTTTTAACTTTTGCATTGCTTTATTTCTGTTCATGTATATTAGCTGTACAGTTGTCATTTAAATTCTGTGTTTTATTTCATCATGTATATTAGCTGTACATAACAAAGCTTTTTATTTCTATTGATTTACATTTTCGTTGCTGCTCTTTTATGGTTACAACTGATCAGTGTTTTTGCAGGTGTTCTTAGGCAGCCCGGGGCAATTTTTCACCTTTTCTTTCCATAACTATTGGCATACGAGATCATCTTGTCTTTGTCGCTGACTCTTGTTTTCTGAAGTTTGATTTTCAAGTATTGTCATTTCCTTGAGTAGTACATTTATTTTCTGTTCTTAGATATCATGCTATTCATCTGTTAATGGTTCCTTTCTATAATCAAATAACTGTATTAGGAACCAGAATATCACTCATTATAGCTTGATTTAGGTTGCTTTAGATCTCACATTTCTTGACTTGTTCATGACTGTTTCTCACAGGGGAAATTAAGCTGAAAGGCAAAAGGTCAAGAAAGTTAAAGTAGTGTGATTAGTTCCTTTTATGCAGTTTAACTTCTTTTAGATTTCACATTGCTTAACATTTCATGATATCTTTTCACAAGGAAGATTGAGTTGAAGATTTAAAATAGTGTGGATTAGTTGTTCTTACTTTTAATTGAATTTAGAGTAGATTTCACTTTCATTTTCATTCAGCAACAAAGATACTGGGCCGATGTCATAGTTCATTGTTTGATGTCTTTATTTCTTTTGAAGAATTGATTTCATTGCATTTATTTTAAAAAGCTTTCTTTCTTTTAAGTTTTGAAAACCACTTAGAGATCACCATAATCATCCATATTTCACTTGCTTTATCACCTATTCATCATCTCATAGTAGGGAAAGATAAAATCAAAAACAAACTTAAAAAAACTAAAAATGACAAAAGACTAAGGAAATGGTTATCTAGTACATATAGTACACTTCACTCCGTCAGTTTACGAACACCAGGTTGACATTATAAATAGAAATTTAGATCATACTAAATTGACCAAACATTTTGGCGTCGTTGCCAAGGAAGTGAAATTAGGTAGCCAAATTCTTAAAAAAAAAAAAAAAAAAAACAAGAAAATTTCAAGGAAGGAAAATTGATAACCTCTCAAAGTATGCTCTCCTCTTGCACTTAATGTGATCTGGAGGATCAGAAAAGAGAAAGTTATTGGTTTAATAGTTTCTTGAGTATGCTCTCTTCTTGCACCTAGAGTGACCTGGAAGATCAGAAAGAGAATTATTACCCTGACTTGAAGAAAAATAAAAAAATGACATGCATAGAGCAAGAGATTCTAGGGGAAGGTTTTTAGCTAGAGCCAAGAGTTCGATTTTTACAAGTCCATCTACTTCAAGGAATAGACAAGAGACACCTCCATCATCTCCAACTTACACTCCTAGCCCTAGGATTCCTAGAATTCAAGAGGCAGGAGTCGACTCTCCCACACCTTCCATCGAATCTGAATTAGAAAGAGATCCTTTCCTTCCTTCTACAGAGAGACAAATTGTAATTGAAGAAGTAGAATCATCTGAAGAAGAAGAAGGAGAAATTCCTTCTCGTTCACCCTTAGTCGAAGAACCAGAAGACTCTGAAGTCTCCAGGGAAACTACCATGACAGAGGAAGGAGCAACTGGATTTGGTAGAGGTAGAGGTAGAGGAGGAGGAGGAAACAATGGAGGAGGTAGAGGTAACATTGGGGGAAATAGGGATGGAGATAACTCATTCGGATTTCCTATAGTCGATGAGGACTCCCGAGCCACAATGAAAAACATCTCACCATCTGTCCTCCCAAACTTCCATCGGTTAAGGAATGAGGACCCTGAAACATTTCTATTTGAGTTTGAAGTCGTGTGTCGAACTTATGATTATCTGGAAGACTCTCAAAAACTCAAACTGTTTCCTTCAACATTGAAAGGAGCAGCCTTGAAATGGTTCATGGGATTACTCACTCAATCCATTAGGTCTTGGAATGATATGAAACAAACATTTTTGGATAGGTACCTGGACTATTGTATGCCCACCAATCACAAGGATGAGGTATTCAAAATGATGCAAAGAGAAGATGAAAACTTGGAGGATTTACTTGAAAGATTTCAATACAACCTGAAAGAGCAAAAATGAATAACTTAGATGAGGAGACCTTGAAAGCCCTTCTATTAAAAGCCATTAGAGATGAATGGATAGATATTTTGAACATGATGGGGAAGGGAGATATATCTCAACTTTCACTCAATGATATAGCAGAGCTATGTGTCCATCTCTCAAGAGGGAAATCTAAAACTCAAAAAGTGCCTAGAGATCCTTCTCTCATCAGAGCAAACAAGTCTGCAACTGGATCAGTAAGTAGGGCTGAGATTGGCAACATGCTTGATGAATTTAAAACTGACATCCTAGGGAGTCTTAGTGAGCAACTGGACACCCTTAAGATTCACAATAAGCAGAAAGCAGAAGCTGAGGCTTTGGCCATCTTTTGCCCAAACTGTAGGAAGAAACATGCTCTAAGGGAATGTCCCTTGGATGCAAAAGTTGTAGAAACATGTGTAATTTGTTCAGAGAATCATGAGACCAAGGATTTTCCTTCAATTCTTGGGCTCAAAGCTGTCTTTCAAGAAGATCCAAATACACTCGAATCTCTCTGTTTTGTTGCAAAGAGACCTTGGCAGGGGCAACAAAATCAAGGGTTTAACAACTCTATGAATTTTCAACCCTCACCAAATTGGAATCCTTGGCAACAACCTTGGTCCCAACCTCAAAATCCTTTTCAATCATGGGTACAAGGTATGCAAAATCCTTATGGGAGATTTGCTCAATTTTACCAATATCCCCCATCTTTTCAAAACCAACAAGCTCCACAACTTCCAAATCAAAATCCACAACTATCATTGCCATTTCCACAACAACAACAACCTTCTCAACGGAATCCAAATTCTCAACTCTTGCTTCCATTCCAACAGAAGTCAAATCAACTTCCTTCTCAGCCATTGCCAAACCCCAATAATAAAAACCCTCAAAATGCTTACATGATGGAAGGTCAACAATTTCCTACCTATATGATTGTTCCTCTCAATGAAGTACAACTCAGATCAGGTAGAGTCCTAGATAAGCCTTCTATAAATGATCAAAAGCAAAGCATCTTTGAGGAAGAGTCTCTTGAAGCTAATAAGGGTTCTGAAGCATCTCTTCAAAACCCAAACATTCAAAAAGAAAAAGAAAAAGAATTAACCCCCACAACTCCCATAGTTGAGCAACTTGCATCATTATCCACACCTCCTTTTCCTGAAAGATTACAAATTGATAAAGGAGTGGAAAAACAAATTTGGTTGCCTGACTATAATTTTCTAGATGAATTGAAGAATGTCTGTATCAATATTCCCTTGTCACAAGCCATTAAAGAGATTCCTATTCTAGCAAAAACAATAAAGGAGTTGAGTCTTAAAAGACCAGGAAGGAAACCAAGAGATACCAGAAGAATCCACCTGGTAGGGAAAATTGCAGATATCATGATGGGAAAAATTACTATGCAGAAATATGTAGATCCCGGTAGTCCAATTGTCAAAACACATATCAATGGGGTATAAATACCAAATACTTTGATTGATTTAGGGGCTGCTATCAACATCATGAGTAGACAGACTATGGAACAGCTCAAACTTCCTAATCTTCTTTTTACACCTACTTTGTTGCAACTTGCAGATCGATCAATTATTAAACCGGATGGTGTATTAGAAGACATTCCAGTCTCCTTAGATTCTTGGGAATATCCAGTCGATTTCATGATTTTAACTCCCAAGAGTAATCTAGGAGGACATCCTCTTATTTTAGGAAGACCTTGGCTAGCCACAGCTGATGCTTTCATAAGTTGTAGGTCTAGGGATTTGTATATTTATGATGGTAATTCGACAAAGAAGTTCAATCTGTATCCTCCAGCAAAAGAAATTACAGAAATAGGAGATAATGAGTGGGTTGATGATGAAGATACTATACAACCTGCCTTTACCATTTCTGATATCAGTGAAGATAGTCAAATTCGGAACACATTAGAAAACTTTGAACCATCTTCAGAATATGACCACACACAATTTCTTTTGGATTCTGACATTGAGTGTCTATCATCTAGACAAATGTCTCTTTTCTCTATGGAAGAGTTTGGTAGTTCTGCCATTGAGATTTTTCCAGGAAAAACATTGAATATCAACAGAAACTTGGAAAAATCACAACAGGAGGAGCTAACCAAAATCTTGCAAAAACATTCTACTGCATTTGCATGGGAGTATACCGATATGAAAGGTATTGATCCTAAGACTTGCATTCATCACATCTACATTGAGGAAAACAGTAGACCAATCAGACAACCTCAAAGAAGGATGAATCCAAACCTTAGGGAGATAGTGAAAGAAGAGCTCCAAAAGTTACTTAATGTAAAATTCATTTACCCCATTTCAGATAGCCGGTGGGTTTCTCCTTTGGTTATAGTACCTAAAAAGAATGGTAAATGGAGGGTTTGCATTGATTACAGGGAATTGAACAAAGCAACCTTAAAGGATCACTTTCCTTTACCCTTTATTGATCAAGTATTAGATACTTTAGCAGGCAAAAAGTATTTCTCATTTTTGGATGGTTTTAGTGGTTACAATCAGATTCAGGTAGCACCTGAAGATCAGGACAAGACCACATTTACCTGTCCATGGGGAACTTTTGCTTACCGAGTACTTCCTTTTGGATTATGTAATGCACCCGCAACATTTCGAATGGCAGTACTAGGAATCTTTTCTGATCTAATTCATGATTGTGTAGAGGTCTATATGGATGATTTTACAGTTTATGGTAATTCATTTGAAGAGGCATTAGAAAATTTGGAAAAAGTCCTTATAAGATGTCAAGAAACAAATCTTTCATTAAGTCATGAAAAATGTTTTATGATGTTTACTGAAGGGATTGTTTTAGGACATCATATTTCGGGAGATGGGATTAAGGTTGATAGATCAAAAGTTGAAGTCATCTCCAAGTTACCTATTCCAAATTGTCAAAAAGATGTTAGAAGTTTTCTTGGATTTACTGGATATTATAGAAGGTTTATTGAAAACTTCACCAAAATAGCATCTCCACTCTTCAAATTACTTACAAAAGACTGTGAATTCAAGTGGGATCCTGACTGTCAATCTGCATTTGAAACTTTGAAAACAAGAATATCTGAAGCACCCATTTTGAGAGGGACAAATTGGAAACTTCCTTTCCATATTTCTACAGATGCTTCAGATACAGCTCTAGGAGTTGTGTTGGGTCAAAAGGATTTAGTTCCTTATGCCATTTACTACACCAGTAAAAATTTGACTCCTACTGAGTTAAACTATACTGTGACTGAAATAGAGTTCTTAGTTGTTGTTCATGCAATCAACAAGTTTAGACATTATATAACAGGCTATGAAACTTTTGTCCATACTGATCATTCTGCAATTAGATATCTCATGAACAAACCTGTTACTAATGGCAAAGTTACAAGATGGCTTTTACTTTTACAAGAATTCAATATTACTGTGTTAGATAGACCAGGGAAACAAAATACAGTAGCTGATTTCTTGTCTAGAATCCAAAATACTAATGAAGATTCTCCTGTAGAGGATAAGTTTCCAGATGAATATTTGTTTGCAGTAACTACTAAAACTCCTTGGTATGCAGATATTTCTAACTATTTGGTTACAGGGAAGCTACCTCCACACTTATTTCCTAATGAGAAAAGGAAAATCATTCAGGAGAATTCAAATTATTCATGGATTTCTAATGAATTGTTTAAAACAGGGCTAGATTGTGTGATCAGAAGATGTGTTCAGGAAGATGAAATGCCTGACATCCTTAAGGCATGTCATGATGAACCGTGTGGTGGACACTTTGCTGACAAGAGGACAGCCTATATAATCCTTTCTTTAGGATATTATTGGCCTTCTCTCTTCAAAGATGCAAAACAATATGTTAGAAGGTGTGACAGCTGCCAAAGAGTTGGGAGACCAACTCTTTCAAATGAAATGCCATTACAGCCACAGGTACTCATCGAACCCTTTGAAAAATGGGCTTTAGATTTCATTGGACCTATTAATCCACCATCTAGACAAAAGAAGTATATATTGGTTTGCACTGATTATGTTACTAAATGGGTAGAAGCCAAGGCATTGGCTTCTGCCATTGAAAATTCAGTTGTTCAATTTCTTTTTGAGGATATTTTTACTCGTTTTGGTGTCCCAAGAGAAATTGTGACAGATCAAGGAAGTCAATTTACATCTAACTTGATGGAGAAGCTAATGGAAGAATACAAAATCAAGCATAGAAAATCTACTCCTTACCATCCGCAAGCAAATGGTCAAGTGGAATCTAAAAACAAAGTTCTTGAGAGCATCATCACCAAAACTGTTCATCTCCACAGAAGAGATTGGGCAGAAAGGCTTCCTGAAGCCTTATGGGCCTATAGAACTACATGGAGGAACACAACAGGACATTCTCCCTATGAACTTGTTTATGGGAAAGAAGTCTTGCTCCCCATTGAGTTTCAAGTCAAGACCTTCAAGATGGCAGTTCAGTTGGGGATGAATCTATCAGAAGCCCAAAAGCACAGAATGGAGCAGCTGAATGAGCTAGATGAAATAAGACAAGATGCAATTTTAAGGACTGATCTAGTTCAGCACCAAAGAATTAAGTGGCATGACAGATATATCAAAGAGAGAAAGTTTCAAAAGGTAGATTGGGCGTTACTGTTTGATTCCAAGTTTAAAGACTTCAGAGGAAAATTTCAGACTCATTGGCTTGGACCATATCAGATTGATGAAGTCTTTAGCAATGGAGCAGTTCGAGTCAAGACCATTGATGAGTTTCAAACTCCTCTCATTGTGAATGGCCACAGATTGAAAATTTATCATAATCCACTCTCAAAAGAGGACTTTGTCAAAATGTTTCAAGAAAATTCTGCAATGAGGCTGGTGGAGAGGAATCTTTCTCCTCCATCAGCCTAGTCTTTGTTTCTTTCAGTTGAAAAAAATAAATAAATAAATAAATAATCGTTTGTATAAGCCTGAAAACCAATCATAGATTGGCAGTCTTATAGAGAAAATGTAGAGTGAAAATCAGGGGCACCTGACACCCTATATTTTCCAAAAAAAAAAATCTCTCTCCCTTTCCATCTTCACTCCACTTCACTTGTCGTTTCATTTCACCTCCATTTCATTTTCATCTCCACTCCACTTCATTTCCATCTCATTCCACTCATTTCATTTCATTCCATCAATAAAAGTCCCTCTTAGGACTATTTTATTCAGTTGGTTCTTCTCTAACTATCTTTGTGCAGTTAAAGGGGTGTTGTCTTAGTTTCCGCAGCTGGAAACCGTTTCCGCGGCTAAAACCAGTTTCCGCAGCCAACATCACTCTGTCTCCACAGCCGGCATCACTCTGTTTTCAAAAAAAAAATCACAGTCAAAGGTTAGTGTCATCATCACCAAGTGCAGCAAAGACATGGGGCATCTTCAAGATCAAAGAACAACCATGGGTCAGAAGCATTAATCAAAGAAATGATAAACTTCCAAAGGTATGATAAAACATCTCTACCAAATAACAATTCAATGTCATTATTATGCATAGTTATTTAAACCATGGCAAGTTCCACTAAATGCAATGATTTGATTCGACAAGCCCCATACCACTCCTCTTCCACCGACGTCATTCCACACGCCCTATTCATTTCTAACGGTTCCATGATCATTCTAAATTTATGGACTGCTCTTCCATTTATTGGCCGTACTTTGAGACGTGACCTACTGAACTACGGCTCTCCTTCACCATAATTCCCGCAGCCATCTACTGAGACATGTGCGCAAGTCATCCAATTCAAAAGGACTCAGCCGTTATTCTGCCCATTTATCACTTCACTCCCGCATGCATTCGATGCTAAACTCGTGACTGTTGCTTACCTCGGTGCTCATACCATTCCCTGTTCTCCATTTCCGCTGCGTTCACTACAGCCTGCTCCAAATCCTGGCCACAGTCACCACATACATTCCGAACTTTGATTACGGCCACTCCAGTTACCCTAAGAATCCCGTAATCAGCCGTTTTTTTCCTGAACCGTCATACGCAGTAGAATTTCCAGTCGGAATTTGAAGCCGAGAATGGGAAAACTGCTAAGAGCTAAACCGGAAGGCCCGAAATATCTGGAGGGTTATCCTCAAACGAAGGAGTCGTTGAAGAAAGCAAGGTGGCTGAAATTCATTCAAAAGTTTAGGGGCTATAACAAAGAAGTGACTAAATCTTTTGCGAGGTCTTTTAATGGACAAACAACGGAGGTTGGAGACCTGAAATTTACAGTGACCGAGGCCACAATAGCAGCTGCAACAAGTCTTCCACAAGAAGGTGAAAGGTGGTTCAAGAACAGAGGTGTAGAAGATCAAATATGGAAAACAATGCTCAAAAACCCAGGTATGGATACCTCTATATTTACCAAAGGAATTCATGTGCATGCAATAAAAGAAGAATGGTCCACGCTGTTATTACTTGTCCAGAAATTTATCACATGCGAGGGTCGTTTTGGTACCATGTATATGTATCATGCCAGGATAATGATGAATTTCATGGAGGGTTGTACCCTTAACTTGCCTTATTTTCTGTTATCAAGCTTGAAGAAAATGTGCTTTACTGTTCAAAAACACGTAGGTAATATTGAACCCCATCTTTACCATCATGGGTTCATAAAAATCCTTATTGAAGATCAGTTGAAAAACACTAAGGATACTTGGGAAAAGTTTTTGACAAGAAATCACTTCCAAGAACTGACTGAAGCCTCTGCAAGCAGTTCCCCAAAAATTCCAAAGAGAAGTAGGAGAAAAGAAAAGAATATTACAGCCCAAGACCCTCCTACAGTAGACATTCAGGAAACTGTTCAGACAAAAGAAGAGGAGGGAACTAAAAACAAGAAACAGAAGAAGGACAAAGGCAAGATAACCATTCAAGAAACCCGTCCATCACCTAAACAATCCGTAGAAGAAGATTATCAACCTCTGTCAGAGAGGTTAATAGATCTTCAAGCTGCTACCATAACCAAGAAAAAGCAAAGAGGAAAACAGGCTGCACAAGAGAAAAGTACTAGTTCCTACCTAAGAAGGAGCACTAGGCTAAAAGGGAAGGGGAATAAAATCAAAGAAAAACAGTTTCATTTTATTGATTTAGATAAAGAGACACTTGAGAAATACCCAACTCAGCCAAGTATTGAGCCAAGTCCTCCACGTGAGGAAAGCCCTTTTCAGCGGGAAAGAGAAAGCAGTCCTCCTTCACCAGAATTTGAGTTCAGGCCGAGAAAAACACCTGAGGTAGATTCCACCCAGCAAGAAGCATATAACTACCTAGAGTCCTTGGAACAATCAGCTGCAGGACCAAGCACCACCTTGCCACTTGATGCACAAGTACAGTCTTTAAAACAGGAAGTGTTTGAATTGGAAGTCTTAAATAGGCACATCAAACAGGAAAACGAAACACTCAAAGAGCATAGCAAGGTAGACAAGATTGTCCATGATAACACTATGCTCCACCTAGGACTGTGGCAGAAGAAGAACAGGAAGCTGAAGAAGAAGTGTAAAAAGTTGAGCAGGGCATTGATTAATCTTAAGTTCAAATGTCTAGTCAGGAAATCAAGGAGCATTTTAGCATCAAAGAGAAAGAGAAGAGGGCTAGATGTTCTTGCAGAAGCCTCAGAGCATATGGATTGAGGAAAAATAACTAAGTTTTGGTTGCATGAGGACATGCAACACCTTCAGAGTGGGGGTATGTTGAGCCTCGAACCTGCACTTTCCCATACACCCTCTCAGCCTTTTTTTCCACTCATTTTATCCACCAAGTTGATTAAATGATTGTATTTTAGTTTAAAAACGAGCTTTTGACATGGTTTTCTAACTACACTGATGACTGTTGTTTGGTTTAGAATTTTGCTCAGACAGCTGCGGAAGCTTCTCAGTTTCTGCAGCCGATACAGGTTTCCACAGCTGACCCAGGTTTCTGCAGCCAGCACAGGATTCCGCAGCTGTTTTGTCAAACACCATGCTACAGGTGTCCTCTCAAGAAATGAGCCACATGGGCAAGTTACAGGAGTCAAGGACATGGATCGTGTCCCTCCAGATCATCCGGCACGGCCATAAAAGCCCGCGGTCAAACAAGGGGCAAAGGATAGTCAACGAAAGTGTTCAGCGGTGGCACGGCTCTACGTAGCTCTTTTTTTGAGCACGTGAAGCTACGTGGCACAATCCTTAGCCACGAAGACATCCTGGCAGCGCAAATCCAACAGCCATACCTCTCGGATTTAATAAACATGATGACAGTTACCTAGATCCAGGCTGAGGAGGATTCACGTGTCTCTGGCAGCGTGGTTAATAGCGTAGATTTAGTTAATCTGTTTTAGCTTTCTTTCCTTATAAATAATGCGTCCATGAACGCTGTACAAGTTAATCATTGTTAATGTAATTTGAAGACTGTTGTATTTCCCCACTGCACTTTTACGTTGCTGTTTAATATATGAGAAGACTGGTTTAAACTTCCGCGTGTAGCTGTTCGTTGAATTGGTTGAAGTGGCAGAGGGCCCCTGCTTACTGAAACCTTGTACAGTTGTCTTTTAACTTTTGCATTGCTTTATTTTTGTTCATGTATATTAGCTGTACAGTTGTCATTTAAATTCTGCGTTTTATTTCATCATGTATATTAGCTGTACATAACAAAGCTTTTGATTTCTGTTGATTTACATTTTCGTTGCTGCTCTTTTATGGTTACAACTGATCAGTGTTTTTGCAGGTGTTCTTAGGCAGCCCGGGGCAATTTTTCACCTTTTCTTTCCATAACTATTGGCATACGAGATCATCTTGTCTTTGTCGCTGACTCTTGTTTTCTGAAGTTTGATTTTCAAGTACTGTCATTTCCTTGAGTAGTACATTTATTTTATGTTCTTAGATATCATGCTATTCATCTGTTAATGGTTCCTTTCTATAATCAAATAACTGTATTAGGAACCAGAATATCACTCATTATAGCTTGATTTAGGTTGCTTTAGATCTCACATTGCTTGACTTGTTCATGACTGTTTCTCACAGGGTAAATTAAGCTGAAAGGCAAAAGGTCAAGAAAGTTAAAGTAGTGTGATTAGTTTCTTTTATGCAGTTTAACTTCTTTTAGATTTCACATTGCTTAACATTTCATGATATCTTTTCACAAGGAAGATTGAGTTGAAGAGTTAAAATAGTGTGGATTAGTTGTTCTTACTTTTAATTGAATTTAGAGTAGATTTCACTTTCATTTTCATTCAGCAACAAAGATACTGGGCCGATGTCATAGTTCATTGTTTGATGTCTTTATTTCTTTTGAAGAATTGATTTCATTGCATTTATTTTAAAAAGCTTTCTTTCTTTTAAGTTTTGAAAACCACTTAGAGATCACCATAATCATCCATATTTCACTTGCTTTATCACCTTTTCATCATCTCACAGTAGGGAAAGATAAAATCAAAAACAAACTTAAAAAAACTAAAAACGACAAAAGACTAAGGAAATGGTTATCTAGTACATATAGTACACTTCACTTCGTCAGTTTACGAACCCCGGGTTGACATTATAAATAGCAATTTAGATCACACTAAATTGACCAAACAGCGTGCACGCGCGAGTTCCCTTCATTGAAGTAGCGTATATAAATCTGAGTATGAAATGAAAAAGTTATTAAGTTGGTAGTACTGATTCACCCCCCCCCGCCCCCTCTCAATATTATTTCCAGCAGAAGTTTGAGGCATACCTTGTCTCAACAAATTTTAGCAACTCCAATTTGGAGCATTCTCAATATATTGCTAATATTGGTAGTGGTTGGTGATGAATTTTACAATCTCCTTAGCCGACCATATGACCTCCTTAAGTTATTCTTTTCTTCCTTAATTTTGTAAAATCAGATTTAGATTATGGACAATGAAAGGAGTCCAAAATATATATTGTATATAATTTCAATAATTAAGCTTGAAACTTGGAAAATAGGTGAATTATCAATGATAACATGTACCATATTTTTTGGCCCTATTTGTTCAATAGAAGCAATCAAAATTTCAACAATGAACTTACTATCTTGAACAATCTTTTGCTTTTATGAACATGACTCCTTTCGGTGATAATGCAATGACATTAATTAATGGTCCATGCCTTGTATCAATCCAACCATTTGATATGATGGAAACCCTTGTGGTACCCCATGAACTATGAATTGGTTTAAAATATCATCAAGAAATTGCCTCTCTTTCTTGAGTAAAATTCTTCTAAGTATATCATAGTTTGGACTCTTGAAACCTTGAAGGGTTGTGTTAATCACTATCTCCAAATATTGCCAATATGGGGATTGATCCACATTAAAAGGGATGCCATAAGAAGATATGGACATTTCTGTAGAGCCTCTAACTTACACCTCATCATCCACTATTACCTACTGTTTTTCATCACTTACCTCTCTCTTTTGCCTCATTTTCATTGTAAAACCACCCAGATCATTACATTAGATGTCATTAAGCATGATCAAGTGAGTTTTGCTAATGTGTGACTGTTTTGTTTAGATTTTGACATATTTGCAGAGATTCCGCAGCTATCTGGCGATTCCGCAGCCATCTGATGATTCCGCAGCCTTTTTGTTAATATCAAGGTTCCACGTGTCATTTTGCAAAACGAGCCACACGGGCACGTTGGAATATAGGTGCTCGAGGTTCCTGTGCTATTGGTTTAGCCAGCCACGTCATCTGTACCTCCGGTCAACGAGGGTCAAGTTACGGTCAACAAAGGCAGCTTAACGGTGATGCGTAAGCTGTTGGGTCACGTCAGTTCAAACGGTGATTTGTCCGTCTTACGCAGGCTGTGGGGGACATAATCCAACTCTGGACTCAATGCCCATAACGACCAGAACCTCCAGCTCATCCACGAGGCTTATGACATGTTATTGAACCTTAATTACGCATGACAGTTAGTTTATTTTTCAGTTTCTAGCTTTCCGCATTAGGCAATCGTTTAGATGCCTATAAAAACTAGCGTTTGCATACGCTTAAGGTTACTTTTTAGTTGCTGTGTTTTATGAACCTGTTATAATTTTAGTGCATTTCAAGACTCTGTTTTGATAGTGCTGTTCTAGCACTCTTGACTGTAATTTTATGCACATGGAGTAATAGAAGCAGTGCTGTTCTGACGTTTTCAATTCCTTGAGTCTTCTTTGGGTTGTATGAATGGAGGGCCCCTGTTCATGACTGCCCTTGTATAGTATTTTATGTTCAGCATTTCCTTATTTTCCATTCAGCATTTCCTTTTCTTTGAAACATGTACAGCTTGATTCACTTTCATGTTATTTTATTTCCAGCCTTTATTTTAAGCTGATCAGTATTGTTCTTTTGCAGGTTTTTAACCCGAGATTGTTTTTGTGTTTATGTATTTGCTTTATATCTAGTGGTAGTTTCAGTTGACAGATTCAAAGTTGCTGCCTTTACTTCATTTTCATAGCTGATTTTTAGTTTAATTTCTCAAAGTTGTCTGCTAACATATGAATGGTCTCTTTATCACAAATTGTTTATCTTTCAGAGATCAGAATATTAATAACTTACAGCTGGCTTTGAGTACTTTTTAGACTAATCTTTAACTACTTTCTAATCGTGCTTTACACAGTACTATGTGCTAGAAGCAGAGAGTTAGAAAGAGCTGAACATTATAACTAGTCTTTAAAGTAGATTTTTCTCATTTTTGATCACTTTTTAAACTCATCCTTAGCTACTTTCTAATCGTGTTTTACACAGTACTATGTGTTAGAAACAGAGAGTTAGGGAGAGATAAACATTATCATTGGTTTTTAAAGTGATTTTCTTACTTTTTCTTTGCAGCAGCATGAATGGTGTCTAATGCCATTAGAAAGTGGTTCTTTGCTTTCAGTTCATTGCAAGTTATTTATTTCTTTCAAGCTTTTCCTTTTCAGCAAGTAGTTAGAAACCACTAATCACACACCCTCACTCATCTAGAATTCACCTTACACACACTTTCACTCATCTGTTCATAATCATCACTCCATCTTAGGAAGATAAAATTAGCCACAAACAACACCCCAAATGACAAAAAGCTCTAAGAGGTTGCTTAAGTACATATAGTACACCTTCACTTCATCAGCTTACGAGCCCCGGGTTGACAATTAATGATATCAATTTAGGAACACTAAATTGACTAAACATTTTGGCGCCGTTGCTGGGGAAGTGAAATTAAGTAGCCATATTCTTAGAAAAAAAAAAACATAAAATTTCAAGGAAAGAAGTTGATAACCTATCAAAGTATGCTCTCCTCTTGCACTTCAAAGTGATCTGGAGGATCAGAAAAGAGAAAGTTATTGATTTAGTAGTTTCTTGAGTATGCTCTCTTCTTGCACCTAGAGTGACCTGGAAGATCAGAAAAAGAACTATTAACTTGACTTGAAGAAAAATAATAAAAAAAATTGACATGCATAGAGCTAGAGATTCTAGGGGAAGGTTTTTAGCTAGAGCTCGAAGTTCAATTTTTACAAGTCCATCTGCTTCAAGGGATAGACAAGAGACACCTCCCTTATCTCCAACCGAAACTCCTAGTCCTAGAATTCCTGGAATTCAAGAGCCAAGAGTTGACTCTCCTACACCTTCTATTGAGTTTGAACCAGGAAGAGACTCTTCTCTTTCTCCTACAGGAAGACCAATTGTAATTGAGGAAGTAGAATCACCTGAAGAAGAAGGAGAAATCTCTTCTCATTCACCCTTTGTAGAGGAACCATAAGATTTTGAAATCCCTAAGAGAATCATCATGGCAGAGGAAGAAGGAGGTGGTAGAGGTAGACGTAGAGGAGGAGGAGGAAACAACAATAACAATAATGGAGGTAGAGGTCCCCTTGGAGGAGGAAATAGAGATGGGGATAATTCATTTGGGTTTCCCATTGTTAATGAGGATTCCCGAGCCACCATGAAAAACATATCACCATCTGTCCTCCCTAACTTCCATGGGTTAAGGACTGAGGACCCTGAAACATTCTTATTTGACTTTGAAGTGGTGTGTCGAACTTATGACTATCTGGATGATACTCAGAAACTCAAATTGTTCCCCTCAACATTAAAAGATCAAGCTTTGAAATGGTTCATGGGGTTACTCACTCAATCCATTAGGACTTGGGATGAAATGAAACAAACCTTTTTGGATAGGTATTTGGACTACTGTATGCCTACTAATCACAAGGACGAGGTATTTAAAATGATGCAAAGAGAAGATGAGAGCTTAGAAGATTTACTTGAAAGATTTCAATATAACTTGAAAAGAGCAAAAATGAGTAGCTTGGATGAAGAGACCTTAAAAGCCCTCTTATTAAAAGCCATTAGGGATGAATGGATAGATATCTTAAACATGATGGGGAAAGGGGATATTTCTCAACTTTCACTCAATGATATAGCAGAACTCTGTATCCATCTCTCAAGGGGCAAATCGAAAACTCAAAAAGGGCCTAGAGATCCTTCTCTCCTTAGGGCAAATAAATCTGCAACAGGATCAGTGAGTAGGGCTGAAATCGGCAATATGCTTGATGAATTCAAAACTGATATCTTAGGGAGTCTTAGTGAACAACTAGATACCCTTAAGATTCACAATAAACAAAAAGCAAAAGCTGAGGCTTTGGCTATCTTTTGCCCGAAGTGTAGAAAGAAACATGCTTTAAGGGAATGTCCCTTAGATGCACACGTTGTAGAAACATGTGTAATTTGCTCAGAAACTCATGAGACCAAGGATTGTCCTTCAATTCCTGGCCTCAAAGCAGTCTTTCAAGAGGATCCAGATACACTTGAATCTCTCTATTTTATTGCAAGGAGACCTTGGCAAGGACAACAGAATCAAGGGTTTAACAACTCTATGAATTCTCAATCCCAACCAAATTGGAATCCTTGGCAACAACCTTGGCCTCAACCTCAAAATTCTTTTCAAGCATGGATGCAAAGCATGCAAAATCCTTATGGGAGATTTTCTCAATTCTATCAATATCCTCCATCATTTCAGAATCAGCAAGCTCCACAACTCCCAAATCAAGGTCAACAACTATCATTGCCATATCCTCAACAACAACAACCTCCTCCACAAAATCAAAACTCTCAACTCTCCCAACAGAAGTCAAATCAACTTCCCTCTCAGCCATTAACAAATCCAAATAATAGGAACCCTCAAAATGCTTAGATGATGGAAGGTCAACCATTCCCTACCTATATGGTTGTTCCTCTCAATGAAGTACAACTTAGATCAGGTAGAATCCTAGATCAACCTTCTACAAGTGTTCAACAACCAAGCATTTATGAGGAAGAATCTCTCAAAGTCAATAAAGGTTCTGAAGTATCACTTCAAAACCAAAATATCCAAAAAGAAAAAGAAAAAGAATCAACCTCTACAACTCCCATAGTTGAGCAACCTACATCTTTAGCTACACCTCCTTTTCCTGAAAGATTGCAAATTGACAAAGGGGTGGAAAAGCAAATTTGGTTGCCTGACTATAGCTTTCTAGATGAATTGAAGAATGTCTGTATCAAGATCCCCTTGTTACAAGCCATTAAGGAAATTCCCATTCTAGCAAAGACAATAAAGGAGTTGAGTTTGAAGAAAACAGTAAAAAGAACCAGAGATACCAAAAGGATACATCTAGTTGGAAAAATTGCAGACATTATGATGGGTAAGATTACCATGCAAAAGTATGTAGATCCCGGTAGCCCTATTGTCAAAACTCAGATTAATGGGGTTGAAATCCCAAATACTTTGATTGACTTAGGAGCCGTGATCAACATCATGAGTAGACAGACCATGGATCAGTTAAAGCTTCCTAACCTTCTCTTTACACCTACTTTACTGCAACTTGTAGATAGATCAATCATTAAACCTGATGGTGTATTGGAAGATATTCCAGTCTCTCTAGATTCTTGGGAATATCCAGTTGATTTTATGATTTTAACTCCCAAGAATAATATAGGAGGACATCCTCTTATTTTAGGAAGACCTTGGCTAGCAACAGTTGATGCCTTCATCAGTTGTAGGTCTGGAGACATGTATATATCAGATGGTAATTCTACCAAGAAATTCAACTTGTATCCTCCAGCAAAGGCAATAACAGAAATAGGAGAAGATGAGTGGGTTGATGATGAGGATACTATTCAACCTGTTCTAACCATCTCTGAGATTAGTGAGGATAGTCAAATTCTAAATACATTAGAAAATTTTGAAATACCTTTAGAATATGACTCTGCACATTTTCAGATAGATGCAGACATTGAATATCTCTCCTCTAGACAGATGTCTCTCTTCTCAATGGAAGAGTTTGGTAGTTCTACAGTTGAAATCCTTCCAGGAAAAACATTGAACATTAACAAAAACTTGGAAAGACCACAACAAGAAGAGTTAACTAAACTGTTGCAAAAACATTCCACTGCCTTTGCATGGGAATACACTGACATGAAAGGAATCGATCCTAAGACTTGTATTCATCACATCTATATTGAAGAAAACAGCAGACCTATTAGGCAACCACAAAGAAGGATGAATCCAAACCTTAGGGAAATCGTGAAAGAAGAACTTCAGAAATTGCTCAAGGTAAACTTCATTTACCCCATTTCAGATAGCCAATGGGTTTCTCCCTTGGTTATAGTGCCCAAAAAGAATGGTAAATGGAGAGTTTGCATTGATTATCGAGAATTGAACAAGGCAACCTTAAAGGATCATTTCCCTCTACCTTTTATTGATCAAGTACTAGATACTTTAGCAGGTAAAAAGTATTTCTCATTCTTGGATGGTTTTAGTGGGTATAATCAAATTCAGGTAGCACCTGAAGATCAAGACAAAACCACATTTACTTGTCCTTGGGGAACTTTTGCCTATCGAGTACTTCCTTTTGGATTGTGCAATGCACTCGCTACATTTCAAAGGGCTGTATTAGGAATCTTTTCAGATCTGATTCATGATTGTGTAGAGGTATACATGGACGATTTCACAGTGTATGGTAATACATTTGAAGAAGCTTTGGAAAATTTGGAAAAAGTACTGGTAAGATGTAAGGAAACAAATCTTTCTTTAAGTCATGAAAAGTGTTTTATGATGTTTACTGAAGGGATTGTTTTAGGACATCATATTTCAGGAGATGGGATTAAGGTTGATAGATCCAAAGTTGAGGTCATCTCTAAGTTACCTATTCCAAATTGCCAGAAGGATGTTAGAAGTTTTCTTGGGTTTACAGGGTATTACAGAAGATTTATTGAAAACTTCACTAAGATAGCATCTCCTCTTTTCAAATTGCTTACTAAGGACTGTGAGTTCAAATGGGATCCTGAGTGTCAATCTGCTTTTGAAGCTTTAAAGACTAGAATATCTGAAGCACCCATCTTAAGGGGGCCAAATTGGAAACTCCCTTTCCACATTTCCACTGATGCTTCAGATACAGCTCTAGGAGCTGTTTTGGGACAAAAGGACTTGATCCCTTATGCCATTTATTACACCAGCAAAAATTTGACTCCCACTGAGTTAAATTATACTGTTACAGAAAAATAGTTCTTAGCTGTGGTACATGCGATCAATAAGTTTAGACACTACATAACCGGCTATGAAACCTTTGTACATACCGATCACTCTACCATAAGATATTTAATGAACAAACCTGTCACTAATGGTAGAGTTACAAGATGGCTTTTACTTTTACAAGAATTCAACATTACTGTGTTAGATAGACCTGGAAAACAAAACACAGTAGCTGATTTCTTGTCTAGAATCCAAAACACTAATGAAGATTCTCCAGTAGAAGATAAGTTTCCAGATGAATACTTGTTTGCAGTAACTACCAAAATGCCTTGGTATGCAGATATGGCTAATTATCTAGTTACAGGGAAGCTACCTCTACACTTATTTCCTAATGAGAAAAGGAAAATCATTCAGGAGAGTGCACATTATTCTTGGATTTCTAATGAATTGTTCAAAACAGGGCCAGATTGTATAATCAGAAGGTGTGTTCGGGAAGATGAAATGCCTGACATCCTTAAGGCATGTCATGATGAACCATGCGGCGGGCACTTTGCTGACAAGAGGACAGCCTATAAAATCCTTTCTCTAGGATATTATTGGCCTTCTCTCTTTAAAGATGCAAAGCAGTATGTTAGAAGGTGTGACAGCTGCCAAAGAGTTGGGAAACCAACTCCTTGAAATGAAATGCCTCTACAGCCTCAGGTATGCATCGAACCCTTTGAGAAATGGGCTCTAGATTTCGTTGGACCAATTAATCCACCATCAAAGCAAAATAAGTATATACTGGTTTGTACTGACTATGTTACTAAGTGGGTAGAAGCGAAAGCATTACCTTCTGCCACTGAAAATTCAGTTGTTCAATTTCTTTTTGAGGATATTTTCACTCGTTTTGGTGTCCCAAGGGAAATTGTGACAGATCAGGGTAGCCAGTTTACATCTAAATTGATGGAGAAGCTGATGGAGGAATATAAGATCAAGCACAGAACATCTACTCCATACCATCCACAATCAAATGGCCAAGTGGAATCTACCAATAAAGTTCTTGAAGGCATTATCACCAAGACTGTTCATCTTCATAGAAGAGATTGGGCGGAAAGGCTTCCTGAAGCCTTATGGGCCTATAGAACTACATGGAAGAACACAACAGGACATTCTCCCTATGAACTTGTTTATGGGAAGGAAGTCCTGCTTCCTATTGAGTTCCAAATCAAGACCTTCAAGATGGCAGTCCAATTGGGAATGAGCCTCTCAGAAGCCCAAAAACACAGAATGGACCAACTGAATGAGCTAGATGAAATGAGACAAGATGCAATTCTAAGGACCGATCTAGTTCAGCACCAAAGATCTAAATGGCATGATCGTCATATCAAAGAAAGAAAGTTTCAGAAAGGAGATTGGGCTCTATTGTTTGATTCAAAGTTCAAAGACTTCAAAGGAAAGTTTCAAACTCATTGGCTTGGGCCATATGAGATTGATGAAGTCTTTAGCAATGGAGCAGTTCGAGTGAAAACTATTGATGAATTTCATACTCCTCTTATTGTGAATGGCCATCGCTTGAATATCTACCAAAAGCCATTCTCAAAAGAAGAGTTTGTCAAACTATTTAAAGAAGATTCTGCAATCAGGTTGGTGGAGAAGGATTCTTCTCCTCCATCAGCCTAAGATTTGGTTTTTGAAAAAAAAAAAAGAGAAAAAAAAAAAAAAAAATGTATAGGCCTGAAAACCAGTCTCTGATTGGCAGTCCTATACAGAAAATCTGAGGTGAAAATCAGGGTCACCTGACACCTCATATTTTCTATAAAAAAAAAATCTCTCTTTCTTCCCTTATTCCATCTCATTTTCATCATTACCACCATTTCATCCACCATTTCATTCATTTTCACTCCACTTCATTTTTTTCATCCATCCATCCGTTCACTACATTCCATTCCATCAATAAAGTCATTTTTAGATAGCTAAAGTTGTTTTTGTGCAGCCGGAGGTTACCACTGCAGTTTCCGCAGCTGTTTGGCAATTCTGCAGCCATTCCGCAGCCCTCTGCACCTGCATAAGAAAAACACAGTCTGTTTGAAAAAAAAAATTTACAGTTCAGAAGTCATCAACAATAAATGGGAAAGAGTCATGCAACAGCAATAAATCAATGAAGGGTTAGTGGCAAATCATCAAAAGAAAATCCAAGCACGGATCTGAGGTATGATTTAAATCCTAAACTTACGGTTATCTCATTTTGCAAAGTTTTCTGGGTTATGTTTTTTGCCACTAAATGTAATGATTACCAGTTTTCCCTATCATGCGACCATACATCCACGTATTTCCCAAATCTATGAGTCCTTGATTACCACGATTTTGAAATTCACTTGCGGCTGCTTCTTTCATTAAGGCTTTTGTACCTAAGTGACGTAGCCTACTGTACTACGTCTCTCTATGACATAATTCCGCAGCCAAGTGTAAACCACGCCCCGAAACCTAAGGACCTAACCGTTTCTACTCATCATTTCATAACCCTTCTACCCTCCTACGCTCATATCATTCCATTCACGCTGTTTCATTCCCACGCTGTTTCATTCCATTCACGCTATGCTCACTACGCTGCCACCATTAACCATACTCTGTTTTATTCCTCTCTGCTAATTCTGATCACCAGTGAAAGTCTGTTACGGCTGTATCAAGAGTCAAGAGCCGTAATCCACTGTGTTAAGGCCGTAATCCTCTGTGTTAAGGCCGTAAATCCACTGTGTCAAAACCGTAAATTTACTGTGTTAAGGCTATTGCTGAAGCCGTGTAACCTCCTTTTCCACAAAGTTCTAGAACAGAGCCGTGAATTTACTGTGTTAAGGCCACTATTGAAGCCGTGTTTTAGAACAGAGCCGTAGAGCCAATGGGGAAACTCTTAAGGGCAGAACCAGAGGGTTCAAAATTTCTGGAGGGATATCCTCAGGTTAAAGAAGCGTTGCAAAAAGCAAACTGGCTACAATGCATCCAGAAGTTCAGAGGTTACCACAAAGAGGTTACGAAGGCCTTTGCACGGTCCTTCAGAGATAAAGATAATCAAGTGGAGATAGGGGATTTAAAGTTCACAGTCACTGAGAGCAGCATAGCACAAGCTACCTCACTCCCACAGACTGGAGAAAGATGGTTTAAGAACCGGTCAGTTCAAGATCAACAGTGGAAGCAAATCTTAAAGAACCCAGGTATGGATACCAGCATCTTTACAAAATGGATTCCTGTTTCTTATGTTAAGGAAGAATGGACAACTTTACTCTTATTAGTGCAAAAATTCTTCACTTGTGAGGGAAGATTTGGAGTCTTATATGTTTACCATGCAAAGGTCATGATGCATTTCCTAGGAGATGATATTAACCTTCCATATTTTCTACTCTCAAGTCTTAGAAAAATGTGTTCAATTGTCCAAAGGAACCCAAGAAACATTGAATCACATCTGTATCATCATGGTCTTGTTAAGATGCTAGTTGAAGAACAGTTGAAAGCAAAAAGAGATACCTGGGAGAGATTTCTTGTGAGAAACCATTTTGAAGAAGCAGGAGAAACCTCTGTGCCTAGAAAGAGTAGAAGAAAAAGAAAAGAGGCTACCCCTGAAACTGTTGTCCAAGAGGAAACTGTCCAAGAACAGATTGAAGAAGAAACTGATGTACATCATTCTGAACATGAAATTGATCTTGAGCCTGCTGTGGACATTGATCAAACAGCTCAAAGAGTCATCACAGAAACCCTTGCAGAACTTGTCCAGGAAGCTGCTCAAAAGAGAAAAGAGAGAAGGAAGAAACAAAAGAAAGATAAAGGCAAAGCTGTAGTCCAAGAAACCTACCTCACTCCTGAGAATTCTAGTGAGGAAGACACTCAGCCCTTAGCTCAAAGAATGGCCAAACTCCATGAGACTGGCCTTTCCAAGAAGGTGGAAAAACAAAAGCAAAAGGCACAAAAAGAAAAACAAAGAATCACCACCGTGAGAAGGAGCAGAAGGATACAAGATAAAGTGGGGGCCACAAAAGGTAAAAAGTCACTCATCATTGACTTGAGCACACCTGAAAAGGTTGCTACAAGTCCTCCACACGCTGAGTATGTTGAGACTAGTCCTTTTGAGCATGAACCTGAGCATGAACATGGATCTGAATTTGAGTATGAACCGAGTCCAAAGAAGTCACCTGAGGTTGACCCGGATCAGCAGAAAGTTTATAATTATCTGGAGACGTTGGAGCAAGCAGCTGTTGGCCCAAGTAATGTTCAACCTTTGGAGCAACAAGTTCACTCATTAAAACAGGAAATTTTTGAGATTGAGGTTCTAAATCGCCATATCATGCAAGAAAATGAAAAATTGAAAGAGCAAGCTAAAGTGGATAAGATGATTCATGATAACACCATGTTACATCTGGGCCTGTGGCAAAGGAATAACAAAAAGCTCAAGAAGAGATGCAGGAAGTTAAACAGAGCTTTGATCAATTTAAAATTCAGATGTTTGATGAAAAGACCAAGAGTCAATGTGGCCACACAGAGGAAGAAGAGGAGATTAGATGTCTTGGCATAGGCATCACAGCAGGTTGATTAAGCAGTGTTTTTGCATGAGGACATGCAATGCCCTCGTATTCGGGGTATGTAGAGCCTCTAACTTACACCTCATCATCCACTATTACCTACTGTTTTTCATCACTTACCTCTCTCTTTTGCCTCATTTTCATTGTAAAACCACCCAGATCATTACATTAGATGTCATTAAGCATGATCAAGTGAGCTTTGCTAATGTGTGACTGTTTTGTTTAGATTTTGACATACTTTCAGAGATTCCGCAGCTATCTGGCGATTCCGCAGCCATCTGATGATTCCGCAACCTTTTTGTTAATCTCAAGGTTCCACGTGTCATTTTGCAAAACGAGCCACATGGGCACGTTGGAATATAGGTGCTCGAGGTTCCTGTGCTATTGGTTCAGCCAGCCACGTCATCTGTACCTCCGGTCAACGAGGGTCAAGTTACGGTCAACAAAGGCAGCTTAACGGTGATGCGTAAGCTGTTGGGTCACATCAGTTCAAACGGTGATTTGTCCATCTTACGCAGGCTGTGGGGGACATAATCCAACTCTGGACTCAATGCCCATAACTACCAGAACCTCCAGCTCATCCACGAGGCTTATGACGTGTTATTGAACCTTAATTACGCATGACAGTTAGTTTATTTTTCAGTTTCTATCTTTCCGCATTAGGCAATCGTTTAGATGCCTATAAAAACTAGCGTTTGCATACGCTTAAGGTTACTTTTTAGTTGCTGTGTTTTATGAACCTATTATAATTTTAGTGCATTTCAAGACTCTGTTTTGATAGTGCTGTTCTAGCACTCTTGACTGTAATTTTCTGCACATGGAGTAATAGAAGCAGTGTTGTTCTGACGCTTTCAATTCCTTGAGTCTTCTTTGGGTTGTATGAATGGAGGGCCCCTATTCATGACTACCCTTGTATAGTATTTTATGTTCAGCATTTCCTTATTTTCCATTCAGCATTTCCTTTTCTTTGAAACATGTACAGCTTGATTCACTTTCATGTTATTTTATTTCCAGCCTTTATTTTAAGCTGATCAGTATTGTTCTTTTGCAGGTTTTTAACCCGGGATTGTTTTTGTGTTTATGTATTTGCTTTATATCTAGTGGTAGTTTCAGTTGACAGATTCAAAGTTGCTGCCTTTACTTCATTTTCATAGCTGATTTTTAGTTTAATTTCTCAAAGTTGTCTGCTAACATATGAATGGTCTCTTTATCACAAATTGTTTATCTTTCAGAGATCAGAATATTAATAACTTACAGCTGGCTTTGAGTACTTTTTAGACTAATCTTTAACTACTTTCTAATCGTGATTTACACAGTACTATGTGTTAGAAGCAGAGAGTTAGAAAGAGCTGAACATTATAACTCGTCTTTAAAGTAGATTTTTCTCATTTTTGATCACTTTTTAAACTCATCTTTAGCTACTTTCTAATCGTGTTTTACACAGTAATATGTGTTAGAAATAGAGAGTTAGGGAGAGATAAACATTATCATTGGTTTTTAAAGTGATTTTCTTACTTTTTCTTTGCAGCAGCATGAATGGTGTCTAATGCCATTAGAAAGTGGTTCTTTGCTTTCAGTTCATTGCAAGTTATTTATTTCTTTCAAGCTCTTCCTTTTCAGCAAGTAGTTAGAAACCACTAATCACACACCCTCACTCATCTAGAATTCACCTTACACACACTTTCACTCATCTGTTTATAATCATCACTCCATCTTAGGAAGATAAAATTAGCCACAAACAACACCCCAAACGACAAAAAGCTCTAAGAGGTTGCTTAAGTACATATAGTACACCTTCACTTCATCAGCTTACGAGCCCCGGGTTGACAATTAATGATATCAATTTAGGAACACTAAATTGACTAAACAATTTCCAGTCTCAATTCAATTTCTTCTCTCCCTTGATTATCAAGAATTTTCAATAATCTACTCTCTTTAGTTCGATTTCATGGTTCACATATCTCTTCTACTATTGCTAGCACCCTCCTCTTTCCTGCTTCCTAAGCAATATATTCCTCATTTCTATTTCCCAAGTGAGGATTTCTAGTTCCACCCATATCAATTTTGCTTCATTGATAATTAAACCTTTGAGCATCATCTTGGTCTCTCTTGAATGTAACCCTCATATCTATATTTCTAGTATGTTCATAAAATTCAATACCCTTTATCTCTTCATGCAAAAAGTGAGCCTTCACTCTTGTGGAAGAGCCCTTGAAGGTCCTATCAATTTTTCATAAATTGCATCTGCATTCCCATATACCCTCAACACCCATTTTCTTGACTTTGGTGACATACTTCCAAAGAGTATAATATTCATATTTCTTGGTTTCTTAAGTAGATCTAGTGGCACTCGAGACGCCACTTTTAGAAGCCATGAATACTGCAAAAACAAAAATCACTCACCAAAACAATTGTTGCCCATTCCCTTGTTCATGCTGAAAATGCATCAAAGCTTTCTCTCAATTCCCCAAAACACAACTATAATGCTTGTTGATGTTGTAAGAATCTCCTCTTGCTGAAGAAAATGTAAGAAAAGAGGGAATGAAGTGTTTTTATATTTAAAGTAAGAGGTTGTTAGGGTTTCTAGAGAATTCTAATTTTAATTTTTCTTAATTAGAATTAGCTTAGAAGTGACATAAAGTTGATGAAAAAAGTTAAATTAAGTGTTTCATGCCATATATGGGACCCATGCCCTTCTTGGCCACAATAAGTCTAAACTAATGAGTTAACTCATTGAAACTCCATATGATTCAGTTGAAATGGCCTTGAAACATTATCATTCATACTGTATGGCATCTTCAAATCATGAAATGCCACATGATACATCTTATGATGTTTTGTGGTTGTTTTAGAATTTCAAAGCATTTCTAGTATTGGTATGCTACCTGGGGAGGTGTTTCCTACAACATAGCCTCTAAAGGACTTGTGACTTTAGACAACCAAGAATTATATTTGATAAGGTAAGGCTCCAGGTGAAAGATGGTGAGTTCAAGGAACATATAGGCTAAGTCTAGAGCACTGAGATATGTCTGGAGATGCTGAAAATTGTTTCCACACATCCCACCATCAATTAAAGGATTATTTTTATAAATTAGGGTTTGAGATAGACTCACACTTTACAATATGAAAAATTTATGAAAATAATGATAAATAGCCCATAAATGATGTTAATAAATAAAATATCAAATGATATTAAATAGGTAAATAGGATAAATGTTAATACATAGTTTTCAGTGACTGAAAATGCACAAAATAGATAGAAATCCCTAGACATTGGCCTTAGAGTTATGACTAAAAAATGCATAAATGATATTATTTTCCTTTTAAAGTTAATAGATGCAAACCCTAGCTCTATGAAAACAACTTATAAACTATTTTAAGCTATTAAATGTAGATTTTGACAAACTGCTGGTGTCCAGGTAGGAACAAATTTGTCAACCCTTTTCCTACATTAATTCATCAATCTGGGTGTGTACTCTTTTCAAGGTAACACACAAGGTATATGCAGGAGCAAGGTTACAATATTACATCAACCAAGGGTTCATGATTAAGAAATCAAAGCATCAAAATAACAGTAATGAAAATTAAACTGCAGAACTTAAAAAGGCATTCACAGCAATCTATGGAATCTGTAACAGCAATAAGGAAATAAATACAACAAGTAAACTAACACACATAAAAGGAAACATGCAGCACCTGATCAGAAGAGCGGGTCCAGCTCTCTAATCAGGGCTGCATTCACTCACAGCCAAAGATAGATCAACAAAGCGTTTATATTTTATTAATCTGAACAAAAGTTGTTACAATACATTCTGGTACAGCTAACCCTTCACACAGGAACGATCCATCGTTTATACAATATAGGGGTGATAACATCTTCCACAAAACCTGGCAACTACATGCCCAAAAATATACATCAGTTCAAAACAACACTAGTGCCGAGAAAGCAAGAACAGAAATG
Source organism: Pinus tabuliformis (assembly GCA_031772625.1). NCBI lineage: Eukaryota > Viridiplantae > Streptophyta > Pinopsida > Pinales > Pinaceae > Pinus > Pinus tabuliformis. Next base: position 471,452,231 of record CM062807.1, read on the forward strand.
ATACAAAATGGATTAGAAACAAATGCAAGTTGGTTATGATGTTTCAGTGCTGCTGAACGCTTGGTGTGAGTCACGGAACTGCCACTATATGCCGTGAGATCAACACCTATTCTCCAAAATTTATGGACATAACAAGTTTTAGTGGTTCGCATAGGAAAAACCCTCGTGACATTACTTTATTAATTAAATATTCCAAGGGACAAAGAAAGGAGGGTTACCTCATAGGTTTAGCATAGTAAATACATGTGAATGAGTGCAAAAAGAATGAAAAGATGATTGAAAAGGTAGGGAAAAGGTAAGCAGATTTGGTGCCCAACATCTCCCCCCAACTAGCCTTCTACATGCCCTCATGCAGCTTGCCACCTCCGCAGGTCTAGATTGGATAGACTGTGGGCCTCGTGAAGCCAGGCGAGATCATATTCCTCTGCCATGTCTATTCCTAGAACCTTATACCCTTCTAAAAGAAGAACTTCCTTCCACCAATCATTTGGTACATTATATGCTAGGGTATAGTGCTCTGCTGGCAACCAAATGACAGGGAACTGGAACCAGATTCCCATCCACTAGACCCCACATGTTTGGATGCATGCCACATATCTTGGCACCTTGCTTAGTGCCCGTGCAAAATTTGGTGCTCCAAATGGTTCCCTATTCCGGATAGACATGGGTGACATCATCCACCTTTTTTGGAAACTATCAAGGGCCTCATCTTGAAACATGACTATTTGTTTGACACAAAGATCAATGCACCACTTCTGTGTCCTCAACATACGTTCTCTATTTCCCTCAATTTCTAAAAAGGTGTTGTGCTTATTGTACATAGTCACTAACCGCTCGTGCTCCCCTCTCATCATAAAAGGCTTCATGGTATGATTTGACTCAAACGTATTAGAAGCCTTCTACTAGCTTATCTAATTGAGAGTATAAGAGGTAAGAGCCCTTAAATGAATGTCCCCCACATATGGGACCGGGTTAAACTCTTTGTTTGCACACAGAAGATATCCATGCATATAAAGCTCACACATCAAATGTTGAGTTGCCAAATCATGGGCCCTCAATATCCGGAGGAACTGTACACTGTCCTCGATCTTGTGACTAATTTCCTTCTTAATGCTCTCCAAACAAAAGAAAAGAAATCGCTCATGCAAGAACAAAGCATAGCTAGAAGTAGGAGGGCGACATGCCATTACCTCTTGTGCTAGGCTAAACATCTGTTCTTTGTCAGCCTTCAATTTTGTCACTTGTCCCTCTAGCCACTCCACCTTGAGTTGCTTTGCGTGCCTCAATCACAATATGTTTATGCGCTCCACATATTCGAAGATAGCCTTGGATGCTTGTTCTTGGGCTCTCTTCACTTCATTTTGATATCGAGTCACGGTGGATTTCCAAGTTTGAACTTCAGCTGTCAAGGAAAACTCACGACCTTCGAACAAATGCTTGATAGGGTCCATCTGAATGGCAACAGAGGTTGTCACCACATTATCCACCTGTGTTTCTGCTTTGGCCACCGTGGATTTGGGCTTCTTAGCTTGTTGCCTATATTTCTTCACCTGTTTCTTGGTGTTCCTATCTTCTCAGCCTCCTAACCTTTGTTTTTAGCTGCATCGCATCCCTGAATTGCAACTGATATTTCTACTTAACAAGAAGCCTCCATTGCTCACACAACTCTATCCATTCCTGCTTGACCAATGCCTCATCTGGTACTGCAACCGGTTGAGCAGGAGGTAGGTCACTTGGGGGAATGTCCACTAGACTTATTGTCAGGTTTTCCTCTATTGTTTGCTCTTCCTCAATCACTTCTTGCTTCACGACCACCTCGACTGGCCTTGTTACTAGTTTGGCAAGTGGTGGATTACTTAAGGGAGTATCCACAGGTTCAATTGTCGGGACTGCTCTGCTTGGTCCCTCTTCCTCGGGAGCAGTTGCTTCCTTCTTAACCGCTACCTCGACCCGCTGTGAAGCTGTCTCGGTAGGTGGTGGATCAACTGGATGGATATCCATCAACGTTTCAGCCGGCATCTCCCCTCCTAGTTCCCTTGTTTTAGAAACACCTACCCCATCCTCTCTTCTGGGTTCCAGGGTACCTGTTGCCCAAACATTAATTTCCTCACCCAACTTCTATACTTGTGGCTCTGGAGGGTGTTCTTCCTCCCTTTGTCCCTCGGGAAGGTCTCGCTGGGATTTTACGGCCAACAGACCTGTGGCAACTGGTCCTTTGATCGACTCATCAAATTTTAAAATAGGAGGAATGGAAACCTCCTCCTCTACGTGCTGGGGAGAGTGAGACAACCTCGCTCCTCTCGGGATGGAGAAATAAAAAGGGTATTGAAAGAGGTTTTCCGCCTGGTCTATCTCAGCCCCGGCTGTGACCTCGAGCTCTTTTCCTCTATCTACAATAGCTCCACTATGGGACGAGACTTCCTCTTATATGATATCCTATCCCATTGTTGACACTGGTTCTTATGGAACAGTGTTAACCTCAGGATTTGATTCCTCCACAATTTCTGGAGCTGGACAGTTTGGTGGTTATTCTTGTGTGACACCACCACCCGTATCTAACATTTCTTGAGCAGCTGATACTGGCACTATTTCTTCTATCACGGTATTGATGAAAGTGGACTATTGTATCATTGTGTCGACCCCATCCATTATGTCCATAGTTCCTCCTTTTGTTGACCCCATGGTTCCTTCAGCCTCAGGCCCCTCTTGTCCTGGTCCATTTTCCTCCATTGGCTCCACGGTCGAGGCTGGTTCTTGTGGGACAACCTCGGCCATAATGTTGACAATTTATTCTACCTTAGCCTACCGCGGTACCTCTTCTCCCATTATGGTGCTGCCGATTTGCTCCTTTGGCTCCATAATCGAGGCTAGTTCTTGTGGGACAACCTCGGCCATGGTGCTAGCGACTTCTTCTATATCAGCTCTTTCTTGCTACAACACTTCTTCTTCCATTGGTTCCATAGTAGAGGATAGTTCTTGTGTAACAACCTTGATTGTTCTCTCTGGTTCAAGCTCTATGTTTTGTTCTGACTCCTCGGTCTCCATCTCAATTTCCTCCGGTTCTTCTTGATCCATGTATTCATCCTCTGCTACTGGTTCTTCCTCCATTGCTTCTGGCTCTTCCTCTCTAGCAGCTATAATAGTTGCTATCTCTTCCTCTGTAGATTCCCAAAATGTTTCCCACAGGATTTGAAACCAGGAAATTGCATGCATAACCAATAGTTGAACCAACCCATGGTTGGTGATAACTACCGCAACTTGCCGTGAACGCCGAGCATATTGCGCCATTAGCTGGAGGCATTTTAACAAGAAGAAAGGCATGCTTCATGAAAAAGCTTCTGACTATGGAAACCAGAGGTGAGCCAACACTCTGAAGTGATATTTAAATATAGTGTTATACCTCCCTACACAGGTTATATATCTCATTAAAAAACCTGCTACATCACTCCATGGGTATGGTAATGAATTCTGGTCATACCCTCGACCTTTCTGGATGACGTTCTCACCAGCTTGCAGAAATTCTCTGGGGAACTTAGGAGAGAGGTTCTTTGTGAAAACTAGTGCTGTCCTTGCCGGGGTAGCCCGTTGACCTCTGCAATGGCTTCCTCTATGACAAGAATTTCTACTTCTCGAACCTAAGAGTTGTCCTCACCTAAAATGAGTGTGAATTCAATTGTAGCAGCTTCGTTGAACCCTTGCAACCTACCAAGAGAGACGTCCTAACCTACATTTGTGAAAATATGCCATACTTCCCAGTTGTTTCAGACCACTGTTGTATCCTCTGGCTCATGGCGCACAGCTAACCCACCCATCGTTGTAGAAATGGTAACAGCACGGTGGACACAGTCGGCTGGTAGGGGGAGAGTAGCCGCAATCTGCACTAATAGTGGTGATGGTAACAACATGATGGCTGCGAGGTAAAAGGGTGGTGAAAGTGACGGGTAAATTCTCGGAAAATGCAGTGAATGATGGTGAGTTATGGTAGTACAACTAAATGATTACAGTAATTAAATGTAGTGTATTGGGGAAAAGACCGATGAGGTTTTTGGCATACGAATTCAAATCCCAATGCGTCAGAATCATAATTACGAAATCACAATATTTTTTTATTCCCATTCACATTAGATTTGGTAATGATGTGGTACAAATACGATTAAAGTACATTGTCGTTTGTTTATGATGAGACCCCCCCAACTTAAATGCAGCCGTACACAACACATACTAGTCTCTTTAATGGAATATTTTAATTAAATCCATAAGAGTCAATAGAGGCGTACTTGACGACCTACCTGGTGGTGGAGTAACAACAAAAATAACCGGTGGAGTAACAATAATAGGGGAGTAACAACACCGATGGAGTAACAGCAACAACAGAGTAACAACATTGATGGAGTAACAACAACAGTAGAGTAACAACACTGATGGAGTAACAACAATTGCAGAGTAACAACACCGACGGAGTAACAACAATGACGGAGTAACAACACCGATGGAGTAATAGCAGCAGCGGAGTAACAACACCGATGGAGTAACGACAACGACAGAGTAACAACACTGACAGAGTAACAACAATGATGGAGTAATAGCACTGACGAAGTAACAGCAATGGCAAAGTAACAACACCGATGGAGTAACAACGACGGAGTAATAGCATTGACGGAGTAACAGCAGTGGCGGAGTAACAACACCGATGAAGTAACAACAACGGCAAAATAACAACACTGACGGAGTAACAACAACGGCGGAGTAACAACACCGATGGAGTAACAGCAGTGGCAGAGTAACAGCACCAGACGCTTAGAGAAAATTTTAGGAGTAACAGCAGTGACAGAGTAACAACATGAAATATTCCTTGGAAAATTTTTCTTTCAGCTCCTTCTTGTCATAATTCGATCATTATTCCTATAAAAGACAAATGAGTAAGTAGTAACAAAATATTATATATATATATATATATATATATATATATATATATATATATATATATATATATATATATATATATATATATATATATATATATATATATATATATATATATTATTTATTTTAGAAGGCAGAGAGAGCATTCTCTGCACCAACAACCATCAAACCAGAGTTATTAGAGAGATGTTTGATGAAGGCATCCTTAGAAGCTGGACGGTGGTATAATTTCAGACGATGTCCATTCACTAGGAAGGAAGTACGAGTTTCATCTATTGTAACCAATCTGACTATTCCAAACATAGTGTCCACTTCATAGGTTCCCATCCAACGATTGCGAAGCTTCCCTTTAAAATCCTTGAATTGGGAGTCATAGAGCAATGCCCAATCTCTTGTATGAAACACCTTGTTCTTGATAAATTTATCGTGTCACTTCATTCTCTGTTGTTGAATAGTAGTATTTTTCTGAACAACCACTGAATGGATCTCATCTAACTCATTGAGTTGTTCTAGCCGGTGTTTTTAGGCCTCTAATAAGTCTAATCCTAATTCCAAAGTTTCTCTGAGCATGCTGATCTCAAATTCTACTAGGAACAAGGGGGATTTCCCATAGACTAACTCAAATGGTGAAAACTCGGTTGTATTCCTCCATGTTGTCCTATACACCCAAAGAGCTTCCGGAAGTTTCTAAGACCAATCCTGGCAATGACTTGCTACAATTTTTGTCAAGATATTTTCCAAAACCTTGTTTGTACTTTCTACTTGTCCATTCACCTAGGGATGGTAAGGAGTTTTCACTCTGTGTTTAATCTCATATTTCTGCATAAGCCTTCCTATCATGTGGGATGTGAACTATGCTTCCCCATCTAAAACAATCTCCCTTGGAGTACCATATCGATCAAAAATCTCTTCAAAAAAAAAAATCTGCGACCACCTGCTATGTTTCTCTTGCAACAGCTCTAGCTTCCACCCACTTAGTCACATAATTAGTGCAGACCAGAATGTGAACCTTTTGGTGAGAAGGTGGGTTGAAGGGTCCAACGAAGTCAATGGCCCACTTCTAAAAAGGTTCTAGGACTATCTGGGTCTGTAGTAGTATCTATTTTGATTTCCCAAGTTGTCCCATCCATTGACAACTGTCACATCTTCGGACATAATCTCAGGCATCACAAATGATAGAAGGCCAGTAGTATCCCATCTGCAACACCTTGTGGCTTGTTTTTTTATCTGCAAAATTTCCTCCATAAGGGCCATCATGGGTAGCCTTCAGTACCTCATAGATGTCATCCTTTGATACACAACGTCGAATCTACTGATCAACCCCTGTATGAAAGAGGTACCCTGCGATCCATAAATATCAGGTACTATGATGAATAATTTTCCACTGATCCCTGTATGACAAATGACGAGGTACCTTCCCTGTTTCAAGATAGTTAGCAATATCTGCATACCACAAAGTGTTAGCAAAAATTCAAAAAATATTCTCATCTGGAAAACTATCTTCGATAGGTGTACCCTCAACATTATTTTCTAGCCTAGACAGAAAATCAATAACCACATTGTCCTTCCCTAGTTTACCTACTATGGTAATATCAAAATCTTGAAGTAACAAAAGCCATCTTGTAATACGACGAGGAGTACTAGGTTTATTCATCAGATACTTGATTGTTGCATCATCAATATGCACAAAGGTGGGGTACCTGGTAATATAATGCCAGAACTTGTTGATGGCGTAGATGATAGCGAGGAATTCTTTTTCAGTCACTGTGTAGTACAAGTCAGCAGAACTCAGCAGGAGCCAAGTTCTTACTAACATAGTAGACTGCATATGGTACCTTATCCACTTGCTGTCCCAAGAATGCCCCAATTGCTGTCTGAGAAGCATCAGCATGAATATGGAATGGTTATGTCCAGTCCAACCTTCTAAGGATCAGGGCGCTATAGACAAGTTCCTTGATCTTCGCAAAGGTCGCATCACTGCTATCTGTCCACACAAAATCTGCATCTTTTGTTAGCAATTGAAAAAGTTGATGGGCTATTTTAGAAAACTTGTCTATAAAGTGCCTGTAATAACTAGCACAACCAATAAAGCTATGTACCTATGTGGGTGTTTTAGGTATCAGGAAGTGCAATATTACCTTTATCTTAGCTGGATCCATTCGAATTCCAGCAGTTGAAAGTAAATGTCCCAAAACTATTCCTTCCTCCATCATCATGTGGCATTTTACCGTACTCAAAGAGACATGCACCTGCTTGCATCTTTCAAGTACTTTTTTCAGATTTTCCAACCCCTCCTCAAATGAATCCCCATATGGAGTGAAATCATCCATATAAATCTCAACACTGTCATCTACCAGATCAGAGAAAATCCCCAAAATTGCCCTTTGGAATGTTGCAGGTGCATTACAAAGACCAAATGGAAGGACCTGGTATGCGAAAGTTCCCCAAGGACATGTGAAAGTGGTTTTATCCTGATCTTCGGGGGTTATTTGGATCTGGTTGTACCCACTAAATCTGTCCAGGAAGGAGAAGAACTTTTTCCCAGCCAAAGTATCCAAGACTTAGTTAATGAATGGTAACGGAAAATGGTCTTTCTGTGTTGCCTTATTTAATTCTTTGTAATCCACACATATCCTCCATTTACCATTTTTCTTAGGAACCATCACCAATGGGGAAACCCATTGGCTATCCGAAATGGGGTAGATAAATCCCACATCCAATAGCTTTTGAAGTTCTTCCTTGACAATGTTTTTCAAAGCAGGGTTCATCCTTCTCTGAGGTTGTCTCACAGGATGACAGTCCTCTTTGATGTATATATGATGGGTGCATAAATTGGCAGGAATCCCTTTCATGTTTGTGTAATCCCAGGTGAACGCTTCTTTGTGTTCTTGAAGAACATCCAAGAGTTGTTTCGTCTGGGATTCTGACAGATCTAGATTAATATTCAGGGTCTTCCTTAGCTCTATTTCCACCGAAATGTTGTCATGGGACGCAGTTGTAGGTAGCTCATTGAATCCATTGGTTGTTCCAATATTTTCCTGTGTTTCATAGCTCAAGACGGACTCTAGGATTCACTGATTTGAATCTGAAATATAATAGGGATCACTAATAAAAGTAGTAATTGTGTCATCTTCTGTTTCTATTTTCAACTGAAGGGCCTATCCAATAGTAAGGACTGGTCTTAATTCCTCATTTTTAGATTCAGATTCTTCCTTTGGTAAAGGTTTCTTGTGGACCGATGGTTTCGTTGATGGACTAGGTTCTGCAGGAGGATATAACACTAAATTCTTAGTAATCTATCCATTCGAGATAACCATATGTCCAGAACGACACCCAATATAAGTGTTTGCAGTTTCCAGCCATGGTCTTCCTAGAATCAGGGGATGGCCACCAGCTGGGGATTGTGTTTGCAGTACTAGGAAATCCACAGGGTAGTGCCATGAATCAACCGAGATTGTGATATCTTCTAACTTCCCCACCAGTTTAACTGTAGATCGATCTGCCAGCTCTAACACAGTAGGTGTATGTTTCAGGTTTCGAAGACCCAATGCCTGCATGGTTTCAGTAGTAATGACATTTATGGCAGCACCCAAATCTACCAGCACGTTTGGAATTTCTACTCCATTAATTTGCACGGTTAAAATTGGGTTCCCAGGATCCCCATATTTCACAGGCATGACCTTCCCCATCATAAAATCTGATAGCTTTCCCATCACATGAATGGTGAGTGGGTCCCTTGATTTCTTTTTAGGCTTCTTAGCACAATATTCCCTGAGATTTTTTTCATATATAGGTACGTCCCTCATAGCTTGCAACAGGGGGATCTTAACAAACAAATTTTGTAACTCCCCTAACAAATCAAACTCAGCTTGAGGGATCTATTTACTCAAAGCCAATCTTTCTGGATAGGGAAGTTCAGCTTGGTGTTTTTAATTAATTAGCGGCTGAGGAGGTGTCTGATTTTTACTAAATTGGTTCGATTCCTCTTCAACTATTTCTAGTTCCTTTACCTCATTGCCAACTTGTTCAGTGATAACAGGTGAGGGTTGAGAATCTACTACCCGCCTAGATATTAAATTCATCTCATAAAACTCTATGGTAGAGATATTGTATGAAGGTAGGTTGAGGGTGTTAGCCTCATGTTGCGACAGGTGTTCATTTTTCATGATTGACATTTTTACATGCCAAATATGTCATACTTTGCATGCTGCAGTGTTCCATATTTCCAAAAAAAAAGGGGTTAAAGAAGACACTGTGAAAGTGTGCCAATCCAAATGCCACTGCTGAATTCCAATTTTGATGACTCAACCATTTTGTTTTATAAAAGGGAGGGCCAAAAAGCTTAAACTTGGTGTCCCTAGGTTCCAATTTCTTGTTTTAGAATATAGAGAATGATATCTGTCCAAACAGTTTAATCTTGGCAGATTTGTAGATAGGTAGAGAATCAAAAGAGCCCAACTGTTTAATCTGGGCCCTTGGTAGAAATAAGTGTAGACTTAGATAGGATAAAAGAAAAAAATTTGTAAAGTTGGGTCTGCAAGTCTAAGTGCACCCAAATCAAAGAGAAGAAAAAATGTTAGGATGGTAGGCTGGGTAGGTAGTTTTTTGAGGTTGCAGAATGATGATTCATGATCAATTTTGTGTTTCTAAGTGTTATATCTTTTCAGATCATAGTCATGATGCAGTTTTCATCTGGAGGAAGTCAAGCTACACATAACTAACTCCCCTGTTCATTCTTATTCCCCAAATCACTCACTAATTTTCCCAAAAGAGGTCAAGATCTACTTGATGCCTCTTAAGTCATCATTTTCCACATCATTGGCCTTGGTGAAGATCTGCTTCACTCAAGGATTTCCATTCTTCTGTTACAAAGTCCTATTCCCCCAAAAATGGCCTAAGGTTCCTTACCTTAGCATTTTCTCATCATCTCCATATTAACTATTGACTATATCATATAGCCCCCTATCTATTTCCCTCTCCCCTACTAAATCTATACTAAATAACTCCCCTATATATATACCCCACCCTCTAGCACTATAGCTATGTATTTATCAGTTCTGGGACATAATAGTCCACCTGGGACTATCATGAACCCATCTGCATCCTAACAGGAGTTGGTGTGACACCTGGTCATGTTAACAACCTTTCCCCTAACCCTAAACCTACAAAACCCACTTCTTTGCCCTTATCCTAAAGTTGTGTTCATATATATTCAAACCCCGCTCGTTTAACACCCATAAGCCACATTTCCTAAGTTCTAAACCCCCCCGCCACGCCGTATGAAGATTCGCATATTCGCGCGCCCGTCCATTATTCTCCCGCCAGCTCCGCGCTCCGTCCACCGTCGGATTGGGCCCTCCCCATCCGACGGCTCTCGGCAATTTCAGAGGTGCCCCGCTGCTCGGTCATTAACTTTCAATAGCGAGGTGGTTTTTCCACCATACCCAAAGACACTTGGCCACTTCCTATTGCATCCGAGGGGCTCTGACGGATACCGCCCCCGTACAAAAAGCGGTCCGATGAAATTGCTTTCCGCCCTCTGTACGTGCGCCCCATGTCGCCTGTCCGGTTCCACGTGTCTGCCAAGTCACCTTCACCACATCATCTGCACACGTCGGCCCTCTGCTGAGTCACATGTGCCACATCATCAACAATACATGCTGATGTCACCCTGCTGACGTCACCCTGCCACGTCATCGGCCATACCATGGTCCCACCCGCTGACATCATCATCAATTTTGAGGCGAAAGGCGAAAATCATGCTTAGGAGACCCGGATTCAAATTCCGAGGCAGTTTTTCATGCGCGATTCGCTAATCGCTCATGGCTACAGGAAAAGGGCCGAAATGGAAAATCCCTCATTGCGCAGCCCCCAGCAAGCCCAAAAAGGCACCGAATGGCCCGTTTTTCTTCGCGAGGCATGCAGAGAGGAACAAAGGACATTTCTAAAGAAAATAGAGGGCCGAACCACGGCCATTACGTTTTGATTTTACCCGCAGCGAGAGAGAAACAGGCCCAATTCATTTGTCAAAGAGTATCAGAGGAGAGATGAAGTGGCAAAGAGTATCAGTTAATTTTTTAATGGAAATCTTCAGTTCCCAAGGCAGGTCAGCATTAATTGGCCTCCAACAGAGTCAAGTCAGGAGGTGTAAGCCCATCCTAGCTCTCAAATCACAGTTAAAGCACTTAAAGCCACCGAACTACAATGGAGCAGAAGTCCATGCTCAGTTATTGCAGAAGCACTACACCAAGCCACTGAGGACAACGCATTGATTCAATTCTGATACGGCTGCCCTCAGTGCAGCTCATAGATATTTTTTGCATTTATAAGTTTAGGTTAAAGTAATCATTTACTTTCAGACCTGTTTAGGTCACAGCTGTAATAAACAATTTTGGAGAATCTTCCCTATATATACCACCCACTGTATTGTTTCAAGGGTTGGTTGATTGATAACTTTTCATTAGAGACTCGCACTGTATGTCTGATACTTTTCTTTAATCAAAGATTGCTGAAGAGATTGGAAGAATGACTGCCTGATGTGTTGTTACTGGTCTCTAGAGACAGAATGATGGAATTCTTGTGCTGCAACATGAATCAATAAGTGCCTCTTACCTCTGTTTTCATTTTTCACCATCTAAATAGCAAAAAGAAAGATTAGTTTAGAACTTGTTTAACTGCACTCTAGGCTCAATTTCTGCTATTTCTTTATGTTTTTTCATCTGAAATGAACTGGACATGAATATGAATTCCTTGTGGCTCATATTTACTCTTATTCACATGTGTTTGACAGTTATCTAGGGATTCTTTACTGCCCCTAAATAGAGATCATCCACTTTCTCTGTTAAGCTGACTGAGAGATTCTTAATTGCCTCTCCTTCCTTAGCATTCTTTCCATCCTTTAAAATTTGGAAAATTGTTTCATGTGCAGCTACCTTGCTCCTAATTCCTCTTGTGACCAAGAAAACACACCAGTAGTCTTATTTCCTTGACTCCATGCCCAATGGTTTGAAACTTTCACACTACACTTGCCTCTTTACTTGAAAACATCAATTTTCCCACCAAAACACAAACAAAACACAAACACAAAAAATCCCTGAACTCAATAGCTAGCCTAAAATCATCATCAACAAAGCTAAATCATAAAGAGAGAGCCCTCTCTGACTGCAAGTGGGCTAGAACCTGCAGTCCAAAGTTGGTTTGTGGTTACCTCGGTCGTATCCCTTTACTCCGACCTGGGGGACAACCTGAGTGATAACATAATGGCGACTACGCTGGGGAACATCCTCAGTTAATTTCACTCAGAAGGTTGGAAAAATCCACTAAGCGAATCGATTTTCTAATTACTGTATATCCCTTAAAACCACAGATGAAGCCTGAATGTCAGTCAGGAAGCCTTTGAAATTGTTCCTGTCTTACATGAATAGAAGCAAATAAAAGCCGCTTTAGTCAATCTTCATGCTAGTTTTAAGCTATACACAACCATTTCAAAATCTGACAGTTCCTTGCCAATTTCAAAAAATATTCCCATAAAAATACCAAAAAAAACAACATTCCGAAACTGGCTCCCAAGAAGAATCCACGATATACAAGGTCAAATCCAGATCCAGACCCTCCGGCTGCTTTTGAGAATCCGAATCTAATCCCAAAGATCCTCAGGAAGCAAGAGCAAAGACAAGATTTTGCTGATTTGAGTCCTGAAGCAGCTCCTCCGAGTTGTGTTCCAACCCCTGTCAAAGTTTTATTTCGTTCAAACCGTACTTCCCCTTACTCATCATCCACATCTCAAAATACTCCATCCACACCCCCATTCACTGCACATACTACAAAAACTACAACCGTTGTTCCAGTTACTTCAGTTACTCCTGTTATACCTGTTATCCCTATCGTCCCACTTATCCCTGCCAATATGGCTAATAGATATGCACCCCTGCAATTGCCTGCTAATCCCAGGGCTTTACCTCAGGAGTACCAATCTAAAATTACCTATTTTGACAGTACCGGTCCTTTCATAGCCCTTCAACATACCAAAAAGATGCAAGACTATTTTGAAAACTACGAGATAGATGATGATAGCGTGAGAATGAGAATTTTTGTTCAAAGTTTAACCGGTGATGTAAGAACTTGGTTTAGATCACTTGCTGCAAATTCCATAACTACTCCAGATGAGCTTTACCAATCCTTTACCAACAGATGGGAGAAAAGGAAAGACCCCTTGCACATACCAGCTGAATATGATACAATTAAAAGAGGTCCTCAGGAGACTGTCTTGGAGTACTATGCAAGGTTCAACAATGTCTATAATGCAATACCACAGAACTTAAGACCCCCACCTGACCTTGCCTTGTATAAGTTCCCTGATGGATTCGATCCAGATATGGCATACCAGTTAAAAGAAAGAGCTCCTCAGACCCTTGCAGACATGCAAAATGTTGCTATCAGCGTAGAGGCCAACCTAATTGCCAAAAGAAACAGAGCCAGAATGGAAAGAAGAACCACCTTTAAGGAAGAACCCTCAGCCTTTGATCACAAGCTTGATGCGATTATCAGTGGCCTACAAAGGCTGGGAGAAAGAGTAGAAAATTTTGAGAGAATATCATCATAGGAAGGGCAACAATCCAATACCATAAGGAACCCAAAATCTAGGAAAATGCAGAACACAAATGTTGGTAGGTCAAGCCCAGACCATGACATAAGACCCCCTTTTCAAGATAATTATGTTGAAGGATCTACATCCAATGAGAAAACAAAAGACACTCATATGAATTTGATGGATCTAAAGGGTGAGCATCAAACTTTTCTGACCCAAGAAGACCAAGATGAGCATAACTTTAGCCAATTTCAGACTAAGTCTGGCGAGTCTTTTGATTTTAAACAAGGATATGATACTGCTGTGTACGAAGTACATAAACAATACAAGCTGAGAACTATAACCATTGAAATTTCTGAACCTAACAAAATAAAGGATGGCAAACAGCCCAAAAAGATTAAGAGCAAGGTTGTCATAACAGAACCAGCTGATACAACTGTCCCAAATCCGCATCAAGTAACTGTAGAAGACATTACAGAAACACAACCTTCTGTAGATCAGCTTTTTCCACTTTCTTCCTCTGAGCAAAACTCGAACAACGCTCCAAAAGGCCTTCCTGAAGTTGAAAAACCGCAAGTAATCAATTCCCATAACACTGATAAAAAAGAGAAAAACGCTGATAATTCAAATGAAAC